>CM065432.1:48576500-49887000 GCA_033030585.1 Hippophae rhamnoides | reverse complement strand
AAAAAATAACTTGTTATTGTATAGTTAGTTAAACCAATAATGAATATATGATTGTAGATTCTAGGCTACAAAGTTGAAGCATTATAACGTGTCCATGGTGGAATTTAAGCAATCTGATAATTGCCACATTTCAATTGTAACATGAAGACCCCAAAAGAACCAGTTGTTTAGGTATATAATGAACTATTAATTAAGATTGGTCTTGGAGGCACTGAGTGGCACTGTGGTAGTAACACAAACATTGATGGCAAACATTTATAATGACCTAAAAATTTGAATAGAAACTGCTGGACTTTAAGAAGAAATCCCACTATAGAAGGCCGACTCTGAGATTAATAGAAACAAAATAATAAAAAATTTAGGAAATGTATTATCCCATAAAAATAGAGTTAACATGATAAATAATCCTATCTTTTAAATTTCTTTCATCTTATAAACTGGATTTTGAGATATAGGATCGCTCCCTTCTAGATGCACATTATAACCTCAATGCCTAATCGACGTGGGATTTTAACACTCCCCTCAC
Source organism: Hippophae rhamnoides (assembly GCA_033030585.1). Taxonomy (NCBI): domain Eukaryota; kingdom Viridiplantae; phylum Streptophyta; class Magnoliopsida; order Rosales; family Elaeagnaceae; genus Hippophae; species Hippophae rhamnoides. The sequence continues at coordinate 49,886,474 of CM065432.1, read as the reverse complement.
ATCGGTAAGGGTTTATCCTCTAAAACATACCGACCGAGTGATGAGCAAACTCAAACCAACATCGGATTGTATCGCATTATTTTCATACCATGTTATATTTAAACCTAACTTCATCTCAAAATCCAATTTATGAGATACAGAACTGACATTTTTTACATGCACATTACAAGCTCAATGGCCATCCTACGGTACATTAACACTATCTTGAATAAACTGTTGAATTCAACAAACACTGCAAACACAATTCAACAATCACTGCACCGACGCCAAACATATTTTCCAATATACACGGCGCCTACCAATCAAGCTGTAAATCATACAATTCAATTATGGTGGTTGGTGAAATAGTAATTAGTATTTGTCTATATAAACAATGTAAAAGAGTCCGATACAAATCAAGAAAATAAATGAATGAAACGTTTATTTCTTCCTCTGATTATTTCTTCAAACATTGATTTCTTCATGGTATCAGAGCCAAGTCGTTGCTTTATACAAATTTGAAACTCTTGTTCTCTAAAACAGATATTTCTTTCTCTGAAAATATTTTTTTTTCTACTGGAAAAAATTTTCATTCAAACACCCTTACAAATATTAATTACAAACATCAATTTTTACAAAAGATTTTTCCCACCTAATTTTATCGATTACTCTAAACCCAATTGCGACCATTTTGGTAAAAACAGAGTAGTAGAAACACCTTCCCCGCACGCTAACGCGCCGCCTGAAGTGAAGGATAAGTTTTTCCACGCGCCCCACGCGCCGTCTGGAGGTTAAAGATGATGACGTGTCATCCAGGATTCGGTCTGTTCCGGCTGATTCGGCCATAGCCGCTGCTCGGTCCTGGCCATGGCGTAAGCTCTGGCCCGCCATTGCTCAGTCACCTCGGTTCGGCTCAGGTTGGTCCGGCCAATGTCTTGGTTGAACCCTTTTCTCGGTTGTTCACGCTTCCCATATTTTCGCTTGCCTTCATTTTAAAGTGTCCGAACCGGTTTTTTTTCGGGTTACGGATTTCTAACACCCGTCCTGCTCATTTTTTTCAAGTTTTTTTAAACCAAATTTGAATCAGCTTTATGGTTTTTATCCGCTTAGTATAAATATATATTAAAAACACACAAAAAAATAAAAAAATAAAAAAATATTCTTTATCCCTAAAATTATTACACCATTTTCTAGTTTGGTTACCATAATATCACGACAGAGGTATAATTTCATTACCTATGGAAGCAATCAAATCCAAATTGCTAAAATAACTGCTCACCGGGCAGTGTGTTTAATGCCGGAATTGTTCTTAATGAGACTAATTATGATGTTTGGTCTCAAATAATAGAAATGCATATTGTAGAGAGAAAAACTCTCTTATATTCATGACAAAAATTTGCAACCCGAAAAAACATCAAACAATTATAACAAGTGGTATGTAAAATCAAAAGTTGAAGAGATGGTTACTTATGTCAACGAGTCCAGAAATCATAGGCGATATTTACGCATACCTCTTTGCTCTTGAAATTGGGGTGCTTTGGCGAAAGCATTCTATGATGAAAGTGATGAATTACGGTATTTGTCTTAAACCAAAAAGCCTTTACTTCTAGACAAAATGGAAAATCACTTTCAGAGTATTATGGAGAGTTAACTAAAATTTTCCAAGAGCTAGACCATCGTGATAAGGTGATCATGAAAGCACCTCATGATCTAATATCATATCAAGAAATTGGTTGAAAGACTAAGGATACATATTTTCCTTATTTGGCCGGATTAGGGGATGATGAGTTTGAGTAGGTTTCAGGGCGAAAATTTTGCGAAAAGAAACTATCCCGTATTTAAGGTTGTTATTCCTTGATTCGATTTTAGGTAGTACGTCAATCTCATCAAGGAAAAATCTAGTAGATGTCGACGCTCCGCCATGATATCTAAAAATCGTTCTTTTTCCAATCAAAGAAAACGAAGGTGATCGATAAATCATCATTTAAATGTACCCATTGTCATCAAAAGGGTCATACAAAAGAACGATGTTTTGAACTGGTGGGATATCCTGACTGGTGGGATCACAACCGTGACTCTCGGAAGAAAAATCCACGATAGATATCTACTGCCACCATTGCTGAAACAACAAAGGATCATGTTGCAACCTCCTCAACACATGTTGGTAAGATGCTTAAAGTTTTTCTCCTATTTTTAATAATACATGGATAATTGATTCAGTAACCGATCATATGACATTCGATTCTAGACAAATCTCAAAACCATCCTCACACAAACCGTTTGCACCGCTAATGGTAACACAACCCCACTATCATCGGGAAAGATCTTTGCCTCTCACTAGTACTTTGAATTTAGACTCAAGACTTACTGTTCCCTCTTTAGAGTATAACCTTATATCTATTTCTCAAATAACCACCGCTTTATCTTGTTTTGTTATTTTTTGGCCCGACTTTTGTGTTCAAGGACATTCAAACAAAGCAAACGATTGGTCGTGGTGTTAAAGTAGGAAACTCCGTATTATTTTGGACTTGGATTCAACAAATCCATGCATTGGTAGGAATCGGATCTAACAAGGATGAATCAAATATATGGCTATGGCATAGAGATTGGGTCATGCTTCTTGGATATTTGAAAAAATTATTTCCAAGTTTATTTTTGAGCTTAGATCTTTCTACTTTAAAGTGTGATGTCGTGAACTAGCGAAAAAGTCATCGTTCCTCATTTCACCGTAACCTTAAATAAAAGTCCATCTCCGTTTATGGTTATACATTCGATGTATGGGGTCCTTCCAAAGTCTCTACGCTGGAGGATCACGGTTTGTTACATTTATTTATGATTTTAGTAGAATGACTGGTCTGCTTTAATGAAATCTAAAAGTGAGGTAAACTTCTTATTTAGAAAATTTCATAAAATGGTTCGTGACTCAATATAAAACACAGATCCAAGTTCTAAGAAGTGATAATTATGAGAATATAAAAGTTCTGAGAGCTTCAAGAATATCTTCAATCGTAAGACATTATTCATCAAACTACTTCGTGTTGATACACCTCAACAAAATGGAGTTGCAAGAAAGAAAAATCGACACTTGTTGGAAGTTGTCTGCCTCATTGATCAAGCTAATATGTCATTATCTTATTGGGGACAATTACTTCGTGCAGATATTTAATCAATCGGTACCTTCCGGTCCATTAACTTCCAAACACCACTACAAGCCATCATCAAGCAATTGTGCACCAAATGTTCCCAATCTACCTCCTCGTTGTCAGGTGGGCATTTGTACACCTACATAAACAACAACGTAGCAAGTTGGATCCACGAGCAATACGTTGTGTTTTTATGGATATGCCATACAACAAAAGGGTATCGGTGTTACCATCCTCCTACAAAAACAAATGATTACTACTATGGATGTTATTTTTCATGAAGATACAATGTATTTCTCCTCTACACCTGAATTTCGGGGTGAGTACAACCATCTTGAAATTAGACCCTTACATATAAATTGCTTTCCTTATGAAGAAAGACAAATTATATGTGAGGAAAATACAAATAACTTGAATTCAGATGGTAATAACTCTCAATATAGAAAAGACTCAAGGGAAATGGAATCAAGTACTCATCAACTTCAAGATCATCAAGGAAGTTCCTTACTACCACTAAATAAAGACGAGATTCCTTCTCCACAAGCCGCCGATATACCTAACCAATCGTTTGTCAGAGGATGTTCCAACTATTGAACCAACCAGAAATACTTCCATCACGTCCTAACAGAGGTATTCCTAAAGCCATGTATAAACCTCGAGATTTCTAGTAAAGTCAAATATCCCATGAAAGTAACTATATGTCTAAACATTATTTGTCAAAATCAAACGCATTACTCATTTGTGAATCAATTATCTCGTCGTATCTATTCCTAACAAAGGTGCGAAGCTTTAGCCGACCAAAAATGGAAAGATGCTAACGAAGAACTAAAATCTTTAGAAATAAATAGAACTTGGGAGTTTGTCGATCGTCCACCAACAAAGAAAATTGTTGATGTCGATGGATTTTTTCAAAAATATCAAGCTGCATGGTACCATTGAACGATATAAATCAAGATTGGTGGCAAAAAGGATACACTCAAACATACGGGATCGACTATACGTAAAACATTTGCACCCGTAGCCAAAATTAACACTGCTCTGCCCTGCATTCCTAGCCGCAAATTTAGATTGGCCATTATATCAAGTTGATGTAAAAAATGCCTTTCTACATGGAGATTTAATTGAAGAAGTCTACATGGATTTACCACCAGGGAATCAAAGAAATCCACAATCCATGGAGAAAAAGGTGTGCAAATTAAAAAAATCATCAGATGGATTGAAACAATCCCCAAGAGTATGGTTTGGCAGTGTTCACAAGGTCAACGAAAGGCATTTGGCTATAAGCAAAGCAATTCAGACCATACTTTATTTCTAAAAAAGGGTATGGTAAGATCACCGCACTTATTGTATATGTTGATGATATGATAGTAACGGAAATGATCTTCAAGAAAGGAAAGCGCTACAAACTTACTTCTCATTCAAAGAATTTGAAATGAAAGACCTTGGTTCCTTAAAATATTTTCGGGATCGAGGTTTCTCGATCACCGTATGAATCTTCTTATCTCAAAGAAAGTATGCCTTAGATTTATTAAAAGAAACCTAGTCGGCGATGTCAACCACTAATACACCAAGAGAGGAAGGATTAAAGTTATGTATCAAGGTTGATCAAGTTCCAACAAATAAAGAAAGATACCAAAGGCTTCATGTAAGGTTGATGTATTTAACACACAAGACCAGAATTCTGCCTATGCTTTAAGTATTGTCACCAATTTATGCATAATCCTGGAGAACAACATATGAATGCAGTTATTCGTATTTTGAGATATTTAAAGTCCGCCTTCCCTTTGGAAAAGGAGTATTGTTCACTTAACTCAGAGTTTTCTAGAATTGAAGTATATACTGATGTTGATTGGCCGATCAATAAATGATGACGATCTACATCAGGCTACTTCACTTTTGTAGGGGAAATCTTGTAACACGTGAGTAAGTAAGAAACAACATGTTGTGGCCCGCCTGCGAAGGCCGAACATGCAGGAATGGCACTCGGGCTTTCATGGTGCCTCAGGTTACAATCTCTTAAAAGATTTGACATATCTTGTAAAAAGAATCAATTAAGTTATTTTGTGACAATAAAGTAGCATGTGATATTGCGATAATCCGGCTTCAACACGATCGTACAAAACATGTCAAGTTGATGATTTTTTATTAAAGAAAAGTTAGAAGAAAATTCATCGAATTGCCAAAAATCAAGTTAGAAGATCAATTGGCCGACATCCTCACTAAAGCATTCTCATATCGAGTATTCACGAGTTTGGACAAGTTGGGCATGAAAGACATCTACGCACTAACTGGGGAGTAAGTCAATTAATTCAAACACAACAAACACCGCAAACACAATTCAACAACATCGCACCGACGCCAAACATATTTTCCAATATACACGGCGCCTACCAATCAAGCTGTAAATCATACAATTCAATTATGGTGGTTGGTGAAATAGTAATTAGTATTTGTCTATATAAACAATGTAAAAGAGTCCGATACAAATCAAGAAAATAAATGAATGAAACGTTTATTTCTTCAAACATTGATTTCTTCGTAAACTTACAAAAAAAAATTTGTATTTCTGAGTTTAACTTATGAGGAAAAACATCAGTGAAACATTTCCTTAAAATTTATAAATTCCCACAAATGCACTAAAAATTAATGGAGCATCCAATTTTAACCTAGTCATCAACTCGAGGAAGAATAATCCAACAAACACATAATTCGCATTCTATTGCGTAAAAAGAATTCCAAACTCTAAACCAAACCTGCCAAGGAAGTGACGGAATACTGGAGTAGACGAAACCATCGAACAGTGTACTGGCCGAATCCTTCTGCTCGACCCGCCATGATTCTCAAGCTCGAATCAACATCGGCGAACGTCAACAAATGCATTGCGTTTTCGTAGAGTTGGATAAGTTAAAAACTTCCCATTTGTTTTATTTCGGGTCATAAGTGGGAACTAGAGACCTTGTTCTTGATAGCAGAGCAGAAAATTTTGCGTGGTAGTTGGAAAAAGTCGTTAGTGCATTTCCTTCCGAATTTTGAATATTGATACGTTGTTTGAATTATTCATTAGTATCGGATTAATTTGATGGTTGATTGAAATCCAAGAAGATTGGAAACAAGGAGCATGAAAATAATTAAATTAGTGATTATTTAAAAATATTTGATAAATATTTTTTTAAATAAACGTAACTTACAAGGTAGATGTTTATTTTAATTAAAAAAACATGATTACATATTTGGTAATTATAAATTTGATAAATTATGATTGTATTATTATAACATATAATTATATATAATGTACCCTATTAAAAAAACACAATTTGACACATGATATATAATTAGGATAAAGAGATAATAATCCTTATAGATTCACATAAAATTAATAAACGAATAAAATAAGCAAAAAGATAAACACATATTATAAGAAAAGGGTAAAACCAATTAAAATATATATGAAATTCACTAATACATATTCAAAAACTAAAAAGTAGAACACACTTAGGGAAAATAATAATTTTGTTGAGAGAACATCAAAATATGGGTTTTTTCATCTTACTCGTCTATAATCATCTTCACCATCATACATGATTTTTCGAAGTTTTATATCAATGAAACTACAAGTTGAATAAAGTGTTTACAATTTGTTAAATCTTTGCATATCTAAGAGTTGTAGAAATATACAATCATCTTGCTAAATCTTTGTAGATCTAAAAGTTGTAGAAATATACAAACATCTAATTGATAAAAAAAATTATATCCAACAAAATTAGATTTAAAAGATACACGAGATCTCACTTTCATAGAATCAAATATGATAAAAAACCACTACAATAATAACAATATATTATCTATAAAACCAAATTCTCATTAAGGAGAGATATTAAAGTATCAAAACACAAAAAGAAAATACCCAAAGAAGGTAGCATTCTCCCTAAACGGAGGTCTCTCCCAATATGATAAAAATAAAGTTGAGAACTAAGGAGAAAATGTAAAAATTAGGGAAGAAAAGAAACAAAAGAGTGAGGGCGAGGAAAACTACATTCAAATATACATTCAAATAATCTATTATGTTATTCAATTTTCTTGTTATTACGTGTATAAGTATGATATATAAACTATATATTTTAATATAAAAATGTTTAATTATATAGCATAATCAAGTTTTATTTTAAAATTTTCTCTATGTAATATAAGTATGTTATTTTTTTATAACTTAAAAAATATATGTTTTTAATTGAATTATATATCTTACAGGTGTTCAAGTTAATACATTGATATCATTTATATTACATGTTATTAAAAGATGTTATTTTAATATGTAATTCAAATATTAATATCTATTTTAATCATTTTAAATAATGTTTTTTACCTTTTAAATTGAACAAAGATATTTGTAAAAATTTAAAAAAGAAAAAAAATGTCAATAGAAAAAATTAACAATTTAATAACTAAAAGATTTTTCAATAATTAAATTAGATATTAAACTAAATATTTTAATAATATAGATCATAAAAAATACTAATTCATTAACTAGTATATTGATATAACAATTATTAGAATATATTAAATATACTCTTCTTCTTTTCAATACATTGCTATTATCAATAATAATTTAAGTTTAAAAAATTTAATAAAATGACATAAAAAGTTAAAATAATTTGGGACACTTTTTTTTTACAGGAATATAATTAAAATTTGAGGATTGAGTAGTGTTCCATATGATATAATTTTATAACTATTTATTAAATTTTATTAAAATATAAAAAAAATTATATTTATGATTATAAATGATGTAGTATTTTCTACAAAATATATATTTACTTAAATTAAGATACATGCCCTCTTAAAACACACATGTTTCTTCTGTCCATCGAGAATTTTATCAATCATATAATACACGTGACACTTTTTCCATTGTTGTTATGTGTATGTTTCCAATAATAACTTATAATTTTGTCATCAGAATAAAATTATGATGAATATACGAGGATTGATGTGTGTAAATTTATATACGTTATTCAATAAATTAATACGAGGTGATTTTCGCTTATCCAAAGATTTTTTTTAATATATTAAATGCCTAACATTTTTAAACAGTAACTTTAAAATAGGTAAAATACATCTTTAAGTTTTTTTTTTCTTTTTCAAATGGTTAATTTTAATTAATTTTTTTAAGTCACTTATCCCATGTCACTTTTAAAAAAAATTACAAATCCCATTTAATTTAAATTATAAAAAAATACATATACGAAAAGAGATATTCTTAGAAATTAATTAATCGATTTTATTTTCTAAAACAATGTTTTTAATACTATATTTTTATACTCATAAATATCTAATAATATATGTATGTTTTTTTAAACAAAAATAAACTTATAAAGTTGCGTCTAAACAAAAAAATGATAAAAATATATTTATAAATAATGAAAAGAATTAATTAATTTTTAATTATATCCCTTATCATTTTAGTATTATTGTTTAATTTAAATATAATAATATAAATTTAATTTAATCAATTGTCACTTAAAATTAAAAAGATTTATTTATTTATATATATATATATATATAATAACTTATAATATACTTAAGGTATGCGGGGTACGCTTCGCAATTTTTATCGTAGAACCACACCTTAGTGGGTGGACAGTGGACAGTGGACAGTGTACAAGGGCTAGTATGATTAATTACCTACATAAATGGTCCATCTACCCAGATTTTAAAAATCTAATGTTTTGAATATGCTATTGACTTAAGGCTTTAAAGTCATTAATAACTTTTAATTTTTTTTTGTTTTTTATCAAAATTAGAAATATATATATATATGTTAAATTCACACGTCGATTGATCACTAGGTTTCTGTTATACTTATAAGTCTATGAAACCCTTCTTCAAGAAATTTCTTTTGGAATAAGTTAGTAGTATTTCTTGTGGTATTAAATGCAGATTTCGGTCCGATCTGGTTGGTTGTAGGGGATGAACTATCTGGGTGTGAGGAAAGCGTTATATCCTCGTCGGAAATCGATGTGAGGGGGAGTATTGAAGTCCCACATCGATTAATCATTAAGTTTCTGCTATATTTATAAGTCTATGGCAACCCTTCCTCTTTAAGAGCTCTTTTGTACTGAGTTAGGCCATGTATTTCTTCAAAAAATATATATATATATATATATATATATAATATACACGAAACCGTAGTTCGCCCATTGCTGAGTTGAAATCTCATGTGAACTCGTGGCCTAACCATAATTTCTATTAATTGCTATCTATCTAGTATCTCCTACTCCAAATGTACTAACACCACAAGCTTGAATTTTGTTTCGTCTTCTTATTTAATTGATTAACTTAAACTACTGTCTTTTAAGTACAATTATGAATCAATGGTGGGTGCTTTTAATATATATATATATATATATATAATATAAAAATATTTTTTTAAAGTGTTTAGGATTTTATGATGATTGATTTTACAAATTATTTTAAAATAGTATTAGAATTAAAAATCTTTTGTTCACTTTTATATATATATATATATATATATATATATATATATATATATATATATATATATATATATATATATATATAAACATTGTTAACTATCCTATTAATTACTTAATTTTGTGTGTGATGATTACTTACCAACAAAAAAGGAATTGGTATTTTAGATATAGCTAATTAATACATTATTATTTCAAATGTTAGATATTATTAAAAGTATCTATTTTATTACTATTATTTCTATCAAATGTTACATATTATTTAAAGTAATTATTATAGTACTACTATTTCTATCCTTTTTTAATAATGATCAATTTTTTTTCCAAAATACCTTTTTGGGTTTTTAGCATGGTTTTTTGTTTTTTGTTTTTCTTTTGGAAAATTAAAATAGATATGAAAAAAATGATTTTTTGTTGTCAAAGGTTGAGTTCAATGTTTATTATTAAAAATTATGAAAAAATTAAAAAAAATTAACTTTCCATCTTTAAAAAAATAATATAATCTAAAAATTTTATTTCTATTGTTAATATGAAACATAAGGGTAATCCTATTTCATTTTTAATTTAATTAAAAGTACGATGAATTCTGGATTATTTTTAGTATCCCATTTTAAGATAATTTAATTATCTTCTCTTGGGCGGCTCAAAGGGTTAAGAGGCAATAAGAGAGGATAAAATAAGGATTTAAAATATTTTTATATTAAAATAATATAAAATAAAAAATTTATTTTTATTTTTAAGAATTTATTTAAATATTATAATCAAATAAAAAGTATACATATTTAATTAAGCATCATAAAAATATAATAAGGAACTCATACACTTAGTATATAAAATTAAATAAATATCAAAATACAGAAATTCACAATGATAGTTAAGGATCGATTATATTTTTAGGTTAAAATATACAAGGTAAAATAAAATTTAAAAAAATTATATTTTTGTCAAATATTAAAGATAAATTAGAAATGTAAATAAAATTGAAAAATAAAATAATACAATGAATAAGTAAATATATTCAATTGAATTTTGTTATAAAATAATATGATGGACAAACCATATAAAATAAAATTACAATTTATTTTCAAACTGTATCGTATATAAGATTTGAAAACGTATTAATAATTATTTTTGGTAAAACTTTGAAGTAAAATAAAAAAAAAAATTATATAAATATTTTTTTTTTAAATAAGTAGTAAAACAAAATTTGAAAGTTAAAGTTGACAATTTTAATAATAAATTGTTAGTTCTTATTTTTTACTATCTCAATTAATTAAGAAAAAATGAGATAATATTACAAATAACTAAAGAAAAAACAAATGCATGAAATTTATTACTTAAAATCTTAAATTACTCCACATAAAATTTTTATTTTTTTCTTACATACAAAAACTAAGAGTTAAGTAACATGTAATATTTATTTTTTAATTAGTTAATAACACATAAAATAATATTAAATTAAATATATATTTAATTTTAATATATTTTAAATTTTGTTGCTATAATATTATATTTTTAAATATATATATAATATGTTTAAAAAATGCTAGGACCTCCTATTTAATCAGGGATTAATACAACCGCCTACCCCAAATTTTATTTTTTTGCCCGACTCTCTTTACTAAGATGTTGATGCATAACTTGGAGTGGTCCATATATTCTTTTGAAATAGACAACTAATAATGCATAACTGATAGAGAATGTACTGAAAATATATATAGGCAAAACGGGACAAATTTTACGTCAGAATAATAGCATTATTTTATTCGATTACGAGTTAACACTCTCATAAGTCTCACTGTAGACGATAATTGCGAGTCACATGCTCGCTCATTGAATTCATCTCATGCCCTATATTCTGACGGAACTGAACTATAGATGGGTACCCAATACCATAGACGACTTTAATTTAACTAACCAATGAAATGCTCGTTTTACGTTAATAAATTTTATTTAAAATATTATATAATCATAATATAACACAATTAATTTAGTTAACGTATAAAAATTTAATTTTAAAAATACTTATAATTGGATGGATAATCGTTTATTTTTTTAATATCTTAAATTTATGAGATGTTTTTTTTTTATTTTATGACATTATTAATTCAAAAGGTTAAAAATGCATAAAATAAAAAATTTAAAATCAAAATCAAAATAACGAGTTAAAAATAAAATAAAATAAAATATTTATAATAATTAATCTCACGTTCAAACATACATAACCACAAGCAATAACAAGACATACTTGATTTTTACCACTTTAGAATTTATTAATCAAATGAAGCTTCATTTATTGATTAAAATATTTAAATTTTATATTTATTAAAATAATTATATATTTAAATGCATAAATATGAAATATATTTCAAACTAAAACATAAAATAGAGAATTACTTTAATTTTATTTTGTTTGTATGCAATACATGTAATAATATCTCATAGCATTACATTCAAAATTAAAAGAAGAATATATAAAACTATTAAAATATTCAAAATATTGAACGCATTATAACTTATAGAAGAAAGCATTAAACGTCTCTTTTTATAATTTTTTTAATCACATTTTATGAATTATAATTTTTTAAATACACTAATTTAGCACATATTTAGGAAAACTTAAAATTTTTCTTTTAGTTATATAATAATAGATAATATTATAATGTTTACGAGTCTTTTAATTTTTTTATAATTGACGATTTTATTAACTCTTTTACACATAACTAAATATTTCAGGATTTCCTTGTTTTTTCTTTTAATTCTTCTGGTAAAAAAATTATTAATACATATAATCAATTATTTTTACACTAAATATATTTTGGAAGATAACTTAAAATTTAATACATATTTAAGATATTTTTTACACTAAACATAATTTAGAAAATAAATTTTCTAAAAGTACATTATATTTATATTATATTATATGATGAAATAGATTGATACTTACAAATATTTTTTTAAGTATACTAATTTAACACGTATTTAGTAGAAATTTGATTTTATCTTTTAAATTTCATAATAATAAACAATTATTATAATGTTCATGATTATTTTTATTTTATTTTTATTTTTTAATTTAATTAAATCTTTCACATATATCAAATATTCTCTTAAAAATAAGTATTTAAGGATTCTTTTGATTTTTCGATAAAAGATAATTATTAATACATATAATTAATTATTATAACACAAAATATAATTTAAAAGATAATTTATAAATTTTAATTTATTCATATAGAATCAATTATTTTAAGTCAATGAAATATTATTAATACATATAATTAATTAATTATTTTTATATTAAATATAATTTTAAAAAATAAATTAACTAAAATTAAATTATAATTGGATTATATTATATAAGAAAATACATTACTAATTACAATAGACATTAAGGGTGTCTAAAAACCGGATTGAACAGGATTAAACTATATCAGATTGTATCGGATCGAATGGTTATATAAATAACATACTCATATTTTGATGAGTAATGTTTATAAAACATATAATTATTAACTCATATGTTGTTTCGTTCGAAGCCATGTGTTGCGTCATTTGGATAGCCTAAAACAAGATAATGACTCACACTACGACACAATTATTATTACTTTTATACGGGTTACACGATGTGGGCAGCCCGTATGGTGTTTCGTGCAAGCATATGTGTTGTATTATTTATACACAAATCTTCAACGATTTACATGATGTGGGCACATGGTGTTTTGTGTTATTTAGAACGCCCCTAAACAAAGTGACCCATTGCAACACAAAATAAACAAGATATTTTATTTGGCCGTGTTAATCGCATCAATCATGAACTCGTTATTGCGTTATTGAAAACTTTCATTTTTTGACATGATTTTACCAACGGGGTGTTAGACATGCCTATCAATGCTTACAATCGTGGCACTTCAAAACAAGCATTCCTTGTCATCTTCGTATTTTTACCGTGACAAACCTAATATTTATTGATGAAAAAATTATTTATGATGAAAGGAATGCTCTCCAATAAAAACCAATAATTTTAATGTAATTTTAGATTTTTTATGATTTTTCAAAGATTTTGACTTCAAAAAATAATAAAAAATACTTTCCATATTCATAAAATTATGAAACTTTCCAGATCTTATTTTCTTATTTTTCTAAAAATGTCTGCAAAAAATCTTGTCAAAATAATAAAAAATCTTTCCAGTATGATAGATCTCATCAAAATATGATATGTTATTTATATAACTATGATGATAATTTCTCTATAAAAATATAAATTATATATTTTATAATAATTATAAAATTATGAACATCTTAATCTTATCATCTCTATAAAAAAAAATACATATTCTAAGGTAGTTGTGAATCTCCCTTAATACAAGTAAACAATTTATTATAATTGATACCAAACTTCGTAAGAGTACGGGCGCATTTGATTGCTCGTTTAAGACTGAACATACAGAAAGCTACAACAAATTAAGTATACAATGGACAATTATTAGAACGTTAGAACAAAGCGTCTCAAACTTGAGCTTTAACAATACCTGCGCCTGCTTCCAATAAAACACAAGTCTCAAAATGGAAATCAAGTTGAAACTTTCATAGTCATTGTTGTTGACCTATATATGTCTTTATAATTCTATAAATAATGAAAAAAAATAAAACCATAGAATCATATTTGGATAATTCTATTAATGTGTAACTAGACGTCATAGACACGGCATATATAAAGCCATGAGAAATTTATTAAACGAATAATTTAAAATTACATTTTTTAAAAAATATTCTTAGTGCCAATCAACTCAAAAACAGTTTTTTTTTTATTTATAAAACAAAAATTATTCCTAACAACAAATGAAAGTGTTTGGTCATATTTCTAAAAACTATTTTCAAAAATATACTATATTTAAAACTTAAAATTTAGATAACACCTAATAGCTGTTAATTTTCAGTGTTTTTAAAATATATTTTCTTAAAATATAGTAGATATTACTAATTATCTGATTGAAAATAATTTGGTCCAATAATACAATCGTTTTTTTTTTTTTTTGCTTTTAAAGCAATTTATTAAAATAATTAACAACTAAATAATTTATTATTTTTAAAAAATTTATGAATTAAAAATAATTTTTGAATCAATGGATCATACCTACTTTTATTATGTCTCTCCTAAAATATTCTAGCATGATACTATATTCTATGAAATGAAACACTTATACCGGTCAGAGAATTTTGGTTCTTGCCAAAAAGTGTATAGTAGAAAAATACCAAGATGAACTATTTATCTTAGTACACTTTCTGATCAAATCAATACATGTATGTTGTGCCACGAGTATCAAAGTGCTTATTGTATAATTTGTATTCAATTTTTGCATCTCAAGTTTTTTTTTACTACAAATATCGTTAGTATTCCATTTTGGTGTCTAATTCTTTTGACTATAATTTAAGACTTACTAGTCACCAAATTATCTGCATTAAATAAACATGAAAATATTTAAGCTATTTTTTACATAATTAAATATAGTTAAATAAAAATAAGATTAGAAACTTATCAATAAATAAAATGGATTCTAGTTATAGTAAATGAAATGGATAGTAGTTGTAATTAAAGAAAATAAATGAAAAATAAATAAATAATGGTGATTGAAATGGTGAATCAAACCTATATAAATAGAAGAAAAGAAATAAGTCATCCCAAATATCTCAAGATCTCTAAACACAAACTCATAAACTTGTAAAGTATTTTTCCATTTAAAAGAGTTTTTTCTTTGAATTGAAAAAATATATCAATTGTATTATTCAATTATAAGGAAGATATATCTTATTCTCATTTTATATTTAGCAAGAAGGTATAAATCTTTTCGTATAGTGAACTATTCATGTCTTAATCCGTGGATTAACATATAATTATTTTAGGTGAATTATGTAAATATTTTTATTCATTATATCTTCATTTTCTCAATTTTACTTTAGGTGCGAGCTAACTTCGATCAATAATTTCTTAACAATGATATCAGAGCTTTTGGTTTTAAATTACTATTCATGTACATGATAATGCTCATGGTTATTATTCATATATATAGTTACTGTTTATGGAAAATAATGATAGCTTTTTTAAGCGAGAAAGAAATCACTATGAACATATGGCAACGATGTTTGATGTTGAAAAGTTCAATGGAACTAATTTCTCGTTGTGAAAAATAAAGATTAAAGTAATTTTAAGGAAAGACAATTGCTTCGTAACAATTGAAACAATGTCTTATTAATAAGGCCAATTCACTACATAATAAGATATTCTTAAAGAGAAAGCTTTACATTAGAACGAGATGGACAATAATGTAATTGCCAATCTACATTTAACATTAGTCGATAGAGTGTTAATTAGTGTGGTATAAAAGAAAACTACAAAGAAGATTTATGACACCCTAACAAGACTTAAGGTTAAATAACTACACAATAGGATCTTAAAAAGAAAGTTTTACCCTATTCGAATTGCAGAATTCACAGTGTTGGTCGACCACATCAACACCTTAAATACTATTTTTGCAACTTACCTTGATAGGTTACAAAATAGAGATAGTTAAACGTGCAGAACTTCTACTTCAAAATCCACTTGACTCGTATGATTAACTCATCATCAACATGGAACTGCTATTTTGGAAGAAGAAATCAGGTGCAAAAACTAAAAAGATAGTCAAACAAGTTCAAAGCAAGTGGAAGCTTTGACGGTGATGAGAAGGAGATTAAAAAAATGTGGCGGGACAGTGGGAGCCAAAATCATGATAGATCAAAATCAAGAAATAAGAAGAATATCAAATGCTACAATTGTGGTAAGAAAGAGCATTTCAAAAATATTGTTGGAATAAGAAGAAGAGTGAAGACCTTGAATTAACAAATGCTCAAGGGAATATGGCAAGTACCTTAGATGATGAAGTGTAATATGGCGAGGTAACAACGAATGAAGGTAGAAAGCTATTTTCTGATGTCTAACTTTTAGAACTCAGAAGCAACTTAACACATAGGTTGTTTTGTCTCTATTTACAATAAAGGTAGGATATATGACAGGTACACAATCTTGCAAGGAAAGAATTTGGATTTAAAAATTATTGGAAGAACTTCGACATAAGCAAGAAAATAGTGTTTTATTTTGTGATAATCAAAGTTCCTTGCACAACGCCAAGAATCCAACATTTCAATCATGGACAAAGCACAGAAGGGTTTAATACCACTTCATTCGAGAAGTATGGGAGTAAAGAAGTGTGGATATGCAAAATATTCACACTAATGAGAACCTAGTAGATATAATGACAAAACCGATCAACATTGACAAGTTGTATGGTGTTGATTCTCGTATAGCCTAGTAAAGACATAAGTTACAAGACTTAAGCAAAGGCAATTGGGAGATATATTTGTGAAATATGACTTTAAGTAGGAGAATGAAATCATTGAAGCCATTTTTCACAAGATTATAAACAATAGTCAAATAAAGTGGGTGGTAGAAGGCAACCAATAAATGAAGTGGATTGTAGTTGTAGTAAATGAAGTGTGTGGTAGTTGCAATTAAAGAAAATGAATGAAGAAGAAATAAATGGTGGTAGTTGCAAGGGTGAATCAAATATCTATAAGTATAGGTAAAAATAAGTCATTCCAAGCATCCAAACATCTATAAACACAAAGCCATAAATTATTTTTCCACTTAAAATAGTTCTTTACTTAAATTAAGAAAAAGGTTAATTGTATTCTAAAATTATAAGAGAGATATATTTTGATCTCTTCTTGTATTTAGAGATATGTTATAAATCTTTCGATATAGTGAATTCATTTTTATCTTTGCCCATATAGTAACTCGTAATTATTTTGGATAAATCACTTAAATAAGTGTGTTCATTATATCTTTATTTTCTAAATTTTACTTTAACTGCGAGTTAACGAATAATTTCTTAATATAACATTATATAAATGGATGAAGTACCTAAATAAATTGCAAATAGGCACTATAATATATATATTCTTAAATGAATCCGTCCAAATTCATTAATTTTTATACATATAATTCAATTGATATTTTACAATCAAAATTGAATTAAAAAATGATGCACAAACCACATGTCATGACTGTCCATTGATAGGTCTAAGAATTAGTTAACGTACAACATAAAGATTTTTAATTCAATTTTTAATAATATCGTATAAAATGAATTATAAGTACACCATTTGAAAAATTAGTAAACTTAATGTTTCATAAGATATTGAAGTAGATATATAAACAGTTCGTTTTGATTTATTCATGTTATTCAAGTTCAGCTCGATTAAGGTAATATTCACTCATTTAAAAGACACGTCTCGTTTATCCATTTAACTTTTCTTCTTCTACTTCTTTTTTTTTATTTTAAAATATATTTTTATATATTTAAAAATATTTAAATAAAGAAAGATGAATCTTTTCATAGATATATTATATAAAATTTATGTAATTAAAAATATTAATTGTATAATTATTTCAAATGATGTTATTAACAAAAAATAAATTAACTAGTGATACTTACAAAGCATAGTTAATAAAATATATGACAAGTATTATTTAAATAAATATACGTAAATATTTTTTTAAATAAAAATATGCCAAAAATTTGATATAACATATGGATAACTTAAAAACAAAAAAAAACACCTTAAATATGAGCATGAATAATTTATTTTTGAAAAATATGTTATTAAAAACATAGTAATAAGATATGTATATTTTAATAAAAATATAAAAATATTATTTATTTTTTGATAATAATGTATAACATCTACAATATATTTAATATAAATAAATGATAATTAAAAATAAATTATCTTTTATTATTAAATCTAATTCAATTTTAATCGATATATCTAATAGTTTAATAAATAAAACTCATCTCACCTATTTCAAACCAAAAATTTGAAGTATATAAATTACTATTATTAATCTTAAAAACTCACATTTAATATATTTTTATTTTAATATGTATTTTATAATTAATATTTTATTATTAAATATTTAATCTATATATTTAGATTCAATTATATTGAAAAACAATTATAATAAGAATAATATGCATATTTAATGATAAAATTTTATTACGTTAAAAACTCATATTTAATATACTTTATTTTATGTTATTTCATAATGAGAAAAATAATAATAAGAATAATATGCATATTTAATGATAAAATTTTATTATTGGAAAAAAATATTTGTATTTAGTATTATATGAGAAAAGTATTACTCATCCATAATGTCTTTAAGCTAAAAAATAAGGGTATTTTTTATTTAGGTTTAAAAATTGTTTAAAAAATATTTTTTATTCTAACTAGGTTACAAAGCAATTTATTAACTTTCTTATTTGTAGTACTAATTTTCAATAATCATTTGAGTAAAATTAAAGAATATATAAAATATTCTTTACAAGTTTCCTCGAATAAAAAGAAAACATCATAATTTAAAAATTTTAATGATAAATTTAAAGAATTTTAATAAAAATATTTACTCAGTAATATACATGATAAATTTAAATCATAATTTATATCATTTTATTTATAAAAAATTAAAATTAAAAATATTTTTATGAATAAAGTAATTTTGTAGATAAATAATGGTATATATATAAAGTATGAAATATTTTTAATTATACAAAAGAGAATATTATTAAATGACATAATTTATTAAATGATAAACCTAAAAACAAAGTAGTATTAAATTAGTGATAAAAGAAACAAAATAAACTGAACGGTGATTCGAATAGATTTGCGACAACCCCTAACTGTTTATAATAAAATTAATAATGTCCCACCTTATTTATGCCTCGATCCCCGTTCTGACTATTGGGTACTCTCGCGAGCCCCAATCCATTCAATAAAATTGCCTCTAAAGTTGTGGACCATTTGGGCCCTTTTCCTAACGTGTAGTGATAAATATTGTATTATGTATATTTAATGGGATATTTTCTAACATTTCACGTATATCTCTTATTGTTATTTACTTTCTTAACGTATATTTTTATCAAAATATAATTATATATTATGTATTTTGTTTTTTAATATTATTAGGATAATAATTGTATTATTTTCTTCTTACTATCAAGTCATGTATCAATGCTTTCGTTATTTTAACTTCTTATTTTAAATGTCACATTTTTTTCTTTATTAAATGTTTATTAAATGTTACCTTTTCAGGATTTATAAACTTAAATTTTGATACATTATTTTTTATTTCTAGTATCATGTTTTTTTTACATCTAAATTTCATTTTTATGATATTTTCAAAATCTGTTAATATTTATTGTTTTATTATTTATCCAATTTCTTAAAAAGTTTTATTTATTTTTATGAATTTATTTTATCAATATATTAAATTCTTATAATTATTTGTTAATGAATATCCTATTATATAATATACAAAAAATAATTAATTTTCTTCTTTCATTAAATCTCATCTTTCAAATTCATAAGCTAAAATTAATACTTGATTTAAGTTCTTATCATTAATATTAATGATAAAATTATGACATATTATGAATTTTAACTTTTAATGTTCTAAGTTTTCATGGATCATTTTTAATAAAACATATTTATTATTTATTATTCAATTATATAACAATGTTAATTTTATTGATGTATCAGTTTCTTTTCTACAATGTATTTTTATTAATATTTGAATTCATTTTAAATGAATGTATCTATTTTTTTCTTTTATCATTTTGAGTAATCTTTGATAGTTTATCTACAACGATTTCATTATCAATTAATAATATACTACATATTATTTTTGTATCTGTAATATTAATATTTATTTTTTATTACTTATTTCATAATAAACTATATATTTTATTAAATATTATTTATTTTTGAAAATTATGAATCTTTAAATCCATTCCATTGCTTGAGATTTATTCTTTCCTTGTGTAGCTATTCAATTTTTTTTATTAATTACTATTTATTGTAAAAAAATCTTATATTTTTATTTTTAATATTCTTTTTATTTTAACAATAAAAAGAATTTTATTTTATAAGGGATTACAAATTGTTGTTTTTCTTTTATAAGAATTTTAAAAGATATGTGATATGTATTTAGTCATACGTGGTAAATGTTATTAGTAGTTCTCTGTTTAATAATTTAATCTAATATGATATCAGAAATTGTCCGGTGTTGTAGAGTTATAGATATCAAATAAGTTATTTAATTTAATTCATTTAAAGTTTACATACTAAATTATTAAATTAAAAAATCAACTTACTTAGTTCGCGAAGTTGAATTAACAAATAAGAGAAAAAATAAATAAATTATCAAAATATAATTGTTAATTATTATTATAAAATTGACAAAAATATTAATATTAGTTAAATTAATAAATAAAAAAGTAACAAATGATTTTTTGAAAATGAAATAAAAAATTTAATTTAATTTAATTTGTATTAGAATATTTTAATAAAAATAAAATTTCAAGATAAATAATAAATTAAAAAATATACACAATATAATCGAAGTCAAAGGATGATCATTAATTAATTTTTGAAATTTAAATTATATTAATTTAAAATAATTTATAATTAAATCTATCTATTATTTAAAATATCAAATAATCTATTTTATATTAAATGTTACATTTTAAAATTTTAAGTTTTTTAGAAAATTTATATTTATTTTATTGAATATAAAACGTATTAATTTGTAAAATATGATTCATTTCATATATCGTTATAAATTTTAAAAAATCTAATTCGTTATAAATTTTATAATTTGTGATTTCTCGTTATCTTTATAAAGTTATGCATATTTTTTAATATTTGTTTAGATTCAAAAGAGTATTTTTTACTTATTTTTTAAGTATAAATTGTACTAATTTATAAAATTTTATGAATCATTTCATATATCATTAAAAAAATTATAGAAATATAATTTCTAATAAATTTTACATTTTTTATTTTGAGTTTTTTTATAGAAAGTTATGCATATTTCAATAATGATTGTTTAGATTCAGAAGAATTTTTTTATTTTTAAAATATAAATTACATTAATTAATAAAATTTTATAAATCATTTCATATACCATTAGAAAATTCTAAAATTCTAATTTCTAATAAATTTTACCACTCGTGATTTTGAGTTTTCTATAAAAAAAATTGATTATTGTACTAATGATTGTTTCGATTCAATAAAATATTTTTAACTCGTTTGTTAAAATATAAAGTATAGTATTTTACAAAATATTATGAATTATTTCATATATCATTAAAAAGTTTTAGAATTCTATTTTTTAAAAAATTATGGTTTATGATTTTAAGTTTTTTTATAGAAAATTATGGTCATCCCAATCTAACTCAATTTATAAGATTAAAAATTAAAAATTAGTTATCAAATAAATAATATCTACTTTTCAATCTATATTTTTAAATTAAACTAAAAATTGGTTTATTAAATTTTTTTCCAAATATTTTAAAATAAAAAATTTAAATTTAAAACTCAATAATTAAAAATTAAAAACTGAAATATATTCTAAATATTTAAATAAATTCAATAAAAAATATTAAATAAACTATCAACTCAACTTTCATATATATGTAAACTCAACTCACTTCAAATAATCTGAAATTAAGAAAACAAGTGCGAAATTTATTGCTAGTATTAATTACATCCACATCGAAACGACCCCTTGGGGATCCACATGAATCCCACTTTAATATTATAGTTTTAAATCACTGGTGCTACTATTGCCGAAAGGAAGCTGATGCTCATCCTATAGCCGGTTCTTTTTCTTACAAATTGAATGCAATTTTTTTTAATAGTATATAATTTATTTAAATATATAAAAAAATTAGGATTTAAATATCAATTATATTGTATGTCTAATGAGTTATTAATTTTTTTTAAAACTATCATTTATAAACCTATTAAAACTTATAATTATATAAATAATACATAAAGATCTTATATTTTTATTTAAAAAAATCATCCCAAAAGCTTTAAATCTATTAGATTTATTTAATATTAAACTTTAATCAATTAGACTCGTTCAATATTAATAAAATGTTATTTTTTATTATTATAAGTTTTAAATATGTTATTTTTATAAATTAATTACGTTTTATGAGCATAACATATAAAATAATTTGTAAAAATATGTATTTTATAATATGATAAGGCTTCCGTGTACAATTCTAGTCATGAAATCCTTGTAATATTATTTCCCTTAAACTAAATTTATATTTCTAAAGTAAATAAATCTCAAAATATTTATACCCAATTAATTGAATAAGGTTCTTAGTATCATTCTTTACCCATTAATTTGGTTCAATTAATTCATGATTTGGTCATGCCAATAATGTACATTGAATACTAAAATTTTAATGTGTAATTTTAGCATGGACTAAATTAATAGTATGTGAAGTATTAAGTTGAGAGGCATTGTTAATTATTTTTTATTAATTAAATTGATTTTTTCTCCACTTTCTATTGGATTTTTTTCAAAGAAAATATTATATTAATATATAATTTTATTTACATTGAGTACCACATCATCATCTACTCTGTAACAAGATTTGAAATGTCGATATCAGTCAAGATATTAAGATATAATTTTTACGAAAATGTTAAAAATATTGTAATTATTAACGAAAATTTTGAAAAAATCATAGAAATTATAAAAATTCTATCAAAAATATGAAATTATTTTTGTAAAACTTTATAAAATATCAAAACAATCAATTATTTATATTTTAAATTAATTTTCTATTAATACATATATTTTTAAATATTTACAATATTCATATCAATCAATAAGTTGACAAGTTAATTAAAAATTTATTTAATAAAATATATATTTTTTATAAAAATATCGTAGAATAAATAATTAAAAAGTTTGAAATAATTACGTTAACTTTTATAAATAAATAAATCTCGATAATATGAAAAGAAATTTCATTGATATTTTCTATATTTTTCGATTTCTATCGACATTTAAGCAACAATATTTAATACGTTTTAACTTAAAAAGACATTTAAACGACAAATTAATAATAACGATATTTAAGCGATAATTTGTAGACATTTTCAACAATTTTGTAATAGTTTAATCAAAAGATATAGATATCACGTTTCGATATCGAGATATGTAAAATAACTTTATTTTCTCAACCATATCGAGATGTTGTCGACTTTGTAATCCTCCCTCCGGAATAGTTTCTCCTTAGATGAAATGTCCAAGCGTCGAAGCCGTAGTTAGTTGGTTGTTAAATCTAATTAAATGATCAGTTTGTAAAGGTATTAATTAAATTAGAGATACATTGCTATCAGTGTGTTCTCAAATAACACCGTTCGAAAGTTTAACTCATCTCTCAACAGTCACATTTCTTAATATCTATATAATAACATATCTTTTAATAGTATACTTTATAATCAATCCAAACATTTCTCTCTAACTCTCGCTCTGTATCTTTCCCTAAAAATGGAGCTCTTCATAGCAACATGTCTACTTTCTATAAGTTATGCTCTATTTTGCCTTATTAAAATGGTCCTTCAGTGGAAAGACCAGTGTTGCTATATGTTAGCCTATGAATGCCACAAACCCAGTGAAGATACTAAACTAAGCACTGATATTTGTGCAAAAATAGTCTTGAGAAACAAGAATCTGGGAATTGATGAGTACAGGTTTCTCTTGAAAACTATTGTCAGTTCAGGTTTAGGTGAAGAAACATATTGCCCAAAAGTTATCATGGATGGTAGAGAAGAGTCTTCTACTTATTCAGATTCTATATCTGAAATGGATGAGATTATCTTTGACACACTTGACAAGCTTTTTTCTAGGACAAAACTGTGTCCATCAGAAATTGACATACTTGTTGTCAATGTCTCATTGTTCTCTCCTGCACCGTCCCTAACGGCTAGAATAATAAACCGCTATAAGATGAGAGAAAATATCAAATCTTTCAACCTCTCAGGAATGGGTTGTAGTGCAAGTCTAATTGCTATTGATCTTGTCAAACACTTGTTTAAGACATACAAGAACTCCTATGCAATTGTTGTGAGTACAGAGTCCATGGGCTCTAATTGGTATTGTGGCAAAGAAAAACAGATGATGCTCTCAAACTGTCTATTCCGGTCAGGAGGTTGTTCAATGCTTTTCACTAACAAAAATGCTTTAAAGCAACAAGCCATCTTGAAGTTGAAATGTCTCGTTAGAACCCATCTAGGCGCAAACGACGAAGCATACAAATGCTGCATTCAGATGGAAGATGGTGATGGATACCCAGGTTTTTGCCTCACAAAGAGTCTCACAAAAGCTGCAGCCAAAGCTTTTACACTAAACCTTAAGGTGCTAGTGCCTAAAATCCTACCAGTTACAGAAATTCTTCGATATCTAATTGTTCGTCAAAACAAGTCCAAGAGTGCACCACTTGAAGCAGTAGGAGCTGGTTTAAACTTAAAGACTGGTGTTGATCACTTTTGTATTCACCCTGGTGGTAGAGCAGTAATTGATGGAGTTGGTAAGAGCTTAGAGCTAAGTGACTATGATCTTGAACCATCAAGAATGGCACTTCATAGATTTGGTAATACATCAGCCGGTGGATTTTGGTATGTTTTGGGCTACATGGAGGCTAAAAAGAGATTGAAGAAAGGTGACAAACTCTTAATGATCAGTTTTGGAGCAGGGTTCAAATGCAACAACTGTTTATGGGAGGTCGTGAGAGATTTGGATGATACAAATGTTTGGAAAGACTGCATACAAAGTTACCCTCCAAGTACTTTAGTTAACCCTTTCATGGAAAAATATAGTTGGATCAATGAGGAATATCTCAGCTTCGTTCGAGTTGTACAATAGGAATTAATACTCCAGGCTTCTGGATTTTAGTTCTTTATAGACGTTTATTATTTATTTCTTCTCGTAATAGTCATGTCTCACTACTATAATTTCATGGAAAATTATTGAAAGTTCTCATCTGTAATGTTGAAGCAAATTGCAATAATTAAACTACTAGCTTCTATATTCCACATATGTTTAATCTCCATATTTACTTGTATACCCCACCAGATTCCACTAGATTTAAACAATTCCACCTACCACAGCTGAAAAAAAAAACTAAAAATTGATCATAAGAATGTACTTCACTGATTCACATTTAATTCTCATCATAAAGACTCTTTATATCTTCTTCAGCCAATAGTTAATCTTGAATGTTGGTGGTTTATCTATAATCAAATTGTTCAATGAGAAAACCCTTTGGACTAAATCTAGATTAAAATCAGTAAATATTACTTCGTTTAGTTTGTCTTAAAACGTAGATAAGTAGATCTAAGAGCAGACATATAAGATCTACACAACAAAGATTGTCCACCTTTCTGTTCTTGCTCTTAAAGACATTGAAAATAACCTAAAAGCAAAATCGTGATCTTCTAAACAGAAATAGTTTAGATATAATTTCAGGTATCTCGGAACATTTTAAGAATATACTTTGAACAATCACATCCTATATACACTGTAATTCTTCAAAGCTTAACATGCCACATATTGATAACATTGAAGAATCACTTTTATTCCACAAGTTTTCAAAACACCCTCTAACAATGGGAAAAAATAAAATGAAAAGGCCTTGTTGCTTGTGCTTACGTAAAAGTAATTTTTGTCAAAATAATATTAGAATAAAGTGTTTTTGGGATAAAATTAGCACCAAATGTGTGAAATAAATTCCATTTGGTTCAGAAAACCTCTTCTCAATTTTCACAACTCAAAAGCATACGACCTTTACACAATTAAACAAACGCAAAGAGGATCAGCTATAATTTCAAATGAAAACAAAATGCACCCTTTAACAATTAGACAATTATATATAATGCAAAAGAGAATCAGATATAACTTAAAATAAAAATGAACCCATTTAAGCGTTAAATTCAACACCTTGTAAACTAACCAGCCTGTCAGTGCTTTTCTCAATTGTGGCAGACCCATTCGATACCCATCCAACAAGGTTACAGGTCTCAAATTCCCATGAAGAAGATCTTTGGTTCACCAAGTGCAAACCCATCAAGACTCAATTACAAGCTGAATTATATCGAATTTAATTATTTAAAGAATGAAATGAATCGAGTACTGAGGTTGGTTATTATTACCCCATAGTTGGATTCAAAAGATGGGCTTGTCCTCTTTTCGTGTTTACCATTTCTATTGAGTGAGCACTGGAAATCTATTAGATAAAAGTAAACTCAAAAAATACCTGGGAATTAGATCCCAATCGGCAGAGAAAAAAGATCAGAGGTCATTTGGGATGATAGATACTACCGGGACTAAAGAAGTCGGACTAGCGTCAGTCGTCAGAGGAGCGACACCTATTGAACTAGATGTCCCACATCGATACATAAAGGTAAGCGGTTCCCATTTCCTTTGCTATAAATTTAAGCTTCTCTGCCCATTTCAAAAGGCATGGAGCCGTGCGTTGCGCTCATAGCGAACTATTCTTTCGCCTTTTACTAAAGAATACCGTGTGCGCGTCGCGTAAAGCGGCATAAGCCTATTTTTGGAGAGGTTCTTATTGGAGGGCCTCCACTAATTTCAGTTTAAACAATTGTTTGATCTTTGTAATGTTTCTAATTATGTTATACTTCCTCAGTTCTGTCTATATTTATTGTCTTTTAAGTAACTACAGTTTACCAAGTATTTTATTTATGACCTCAACATCATGCTTTCAGTGTAACTTTAAGTCCCAACCAATGTTTAGTAAGTAAGGTTGTGTTTTATTGAGAACGTGGAGTCTCAGGCTCTCTCAACAGAGCTAAATATTCTCTAGCCTGTGTTACAGATTTACACGTACCAGAGACGTTTCAAATTTTAAGTGGAAAGTCACCAGTTTTTTTGGATGAACTTTCTATTTTGTATTGAATGGGAGAATTTGTGATTGATACAGCTGATTTTGTAATCAATTGAACAAAGTTTGTGATGGATATAGATGTTATTTAAAGTTATTAATAAAAATAAGAAATCAGTAAATATATTTTAAATAAAAAGAAAATCTTTATTGTTCGTTAAATTTTAATAAAAACCTTTATCTATAATTTCTAAAATGTAGATAAAGATAAATTAATAAAAAAAAATTTAAAATATAATATTAATGTTAAAAATTTATAAACGATCATTATATAAAAGTTTAAAAGAATGTTTGAAATAATTTTTTTTAATAGGGACAATTTTGTCAGAGTGAAATGAAAATAATAATAAAATACATCACAGAAAGAGAACCCACAACTAGTATTTGCTTCAGAGTCATATTGGTTCAAAATAAAGGATTAATTTGTGTTTTAGGTAGTATAACTTTTCATTCCCACCCATACACCTAAATTCAAATTTAATCATATAATATTTTTTTATTTAATAAAAAAAAATTGACTTTAAACACTTAAAAATTGAATTGATCACATTTCTATATTCCATTTCCAAGGTAATAATAATAATAATAAATATCATGAATATATAATTTTAATACAGTTATATTTTTATATTATACAGAATAAAAATTATACAAATATATTGAATTTTAATATCAATAATGGGTATAGTTCTAAACCATATTAGATATTTTATTTAGCGTCGTTGATATTTTAATTTTAAAATTATAAATCTTGATTTTTTATTTTAATCTCAAATAAAAATATTTTTTATTTTGAAAATGTAAGAAAAATATAAAAAAAAATTAAATATTGATTTAAATAAATTTTAATAAGTAAAAAATTACATAAAATAAATTAAATATTATTTTATTAAAATATTTATAATTAATTTTATCTAATTATATTATACATATTATCATTAAATATTATACAGAATAATTTAATACAATTAAATATAATATAATTGTAATTAATTAATTTAATATAATACAACAAACATACAAAAGTTATCAAACTTCGAAAATCTAAAGATTCAGCCATCCCAAACGGACCTAAGCATCACACATCTCGTTCATATTTTGTACGGTTTTAACCAAATATAAAGCAAATTTATTTCAACTGGCATAAAGGTGACATATATTTGTTTTGCATGTGTGCACCGAATTTGATGAATAAAACTAAAAGAAGAAGAAGAAGAAGAAGAAAGGTTGATGACAGCAAATATATAGGTACGAACTCTATGTAGGATGTGGAGGTGATGTGAGGCCATTTTATGAATTGTCGACCCCTCTTCCACCAATTCATTTTTATCTACCACTTTTGTTTTTGATTAAACATGCTTGCTTGAATATGAAATATCCAAATGACTTGGATAACATTAATCACATTATTATTTTTTAAATATTAAATATTTATTTTAAAAAAATATTACATTAATATTAAATTTTATTAATTTTAAATATCAAATCATATTATATATTTGATATAAAATATTAAATTATTACATATATATTTATTATTTAAAGTATCAAATCATTATATATATATATATATATATATATATTTATTTATCGTTTAAGTATCGTTCTCAAATTCATGCCTCCTCGTAGTCTTCTCGTAAGCGGAGGTGGCACATAATTTTTTTTAATACTGTATATAAATTAATATTTTTTAAATCTATTAAAATTAAATATATAATTTCAATTAATATTTTTAAATAAATGATATAAAATCATACATTTACAATTTATATTAAAAAAATAACATCCAATACTATTAAGAATTATCGAAATAAATAAAATTTAACATTAAACTGATATAAATAATTATAATTTAACGAATGAATTTCAATTTAAATTAATAGACTTAATTTTTATTTAATAATAAAAATATATTAATTTAATAAAAATATATTATTTTTGTGGTTATAACTGTAAATTATATTATTTTTGTTTTTTATAAACGTTTTTGTTTAATCGAAACAATTTACTTTAATATAAATATTTAATTACTAACAATTCTAAATCACGAGAAACAAAACCACGTATCAAAGAATATAGGATACTACTTTTATTGCCTATTATTTAGAATAATATACAAATAAATCATTATTTACAAAATAGAAAGAATATAAAAAACAATTAAATCAAAATAGTAAAATAAATAACATAAAAATATAAGTAAATTCTTTTCACTCTAAATGAACAACAAATATTAAAGAATATCTCTTCTTATTTATTTTGGTCTACTACTCTCTTATATTTTTATATTTGTTATTTATTCTTATTTTTTAGTTTATTTAAATAAAAATAAAAAAATAAATCATACTCATACTTCTTGTTTTAATATTATTTTTTTTCTCCCACATTTTATGTTTTTACTATTAGATAAATCATATATCTTATTGATACATAACTTTTATTAGTACTATTTTATAAAAAAAAAAAGGAAGTAAAATCTATGTTTTCAATAGTATATAAAAAACTTTTGTAATATCTTATTATATTTACATTATTTTTATAATTTTAATGTAACATATTTTAAAATAAAAGTTATGATATTGATAAATTGTTTTTTATATAATTTTTAATTTTCTTAGTGAAAAAATTTCTTGCACAATCATATTTTTTTTTATAGATTGATATGTCTGCTGGTTTGTGATGTATTTATTTATTCTTAATATTTTTGTTCCATGAGACAAGTCTCCGGTGTCTATTAGAAATGGGTATTCCAATCCGACTTGAAGCGGCCCATGAAGCCTGTTTTTTTCTCGTGATAAACGGCCAACTTGAAGCATCCATATTTGAAAATTTCAGACTTGGAATTGCTAAAAGAGGATAAAATCCACTTTTGTGTGTGGTAAGGGTTTTGATTTTTGTGCATAACAATTTTTACAGATATATTTTTATTTTTAATCTTTCATAAGTTTTAAACATGTTTATTTTATAATAAGGGGATAAAGTTATGTTAACATATTTTTTATAAATATATGTTTTTTTTTTCGAAAATAAACCAATTTTTAGGTTTAATTGTGTTGTATAACCACTTTTGAAGATTTATTTTTTAATTCTTTTTAAAAGAAAAACATATGTTAGAACATATATTTTTAAAGATTATACGAAAATGAAAAAGTATTTTTTTAATTAAGAATTAAAAATATTTGAACATAAACAAGCAGCTAGTAATAACATTAGTGCAAATGAGAAAACCAAGGCACTTTAATTTCATGTCTTGGATGTTTGAAAATTTGTGTGTTTTTATTGGGAAAGACGTATCATGATATTTGCCTAATAATCATGTTGCTAGCATATTGTTGTCACTTGTCATCAAGCAAGCTGCAATCACCTGATTCACTTTCTGCATAAATAGAAGTCTAAAAAGAAAAAGAAGAAAAAAACCTTGAATATGTGATGTGTACTTTGCTCTCATACAGGGCATTTTCAAATGATCTACAACTCCTTTCTAATTTTGTTCGTTAATTTAGTTCTTCTTCTTCTTCTTCTTCTTCTTTTTTTCCTGGTTAGGATGTGTATCTGAACTATCAAGGCTAGTTGAAGAAAGAATAGTCAATTTCTTAGTGAATTTTAGAGCCTCAAGAAGTAAAGAAACCATGTTATAGTGCTCAATAACATCAATTTATTGATGTTGTTCAATTTCTGGCTGATACTAAGAAAATGAAAATATTAAGAGGACACAGCCCCACCTTATAACTTCAATTTCCTTTACCTTCTGCTTCTAATATCTCTTAATGTATTTTCCATTTGCCGACTGAAAATGGTGTTTCTAGAAGGCATGCTGCTATCTCTCTCTTTCTCTCTTTATTAATTTTTTTTTTAAATTAACATTTTGTTTATATATAGTTAGAAGATCAAAGAAAATAGCTAAATTTTGTTATCCATGAATCATTGTTTATTTGCTAGTTGCTAAATATAAAAGCTGGTTGTTAAGGTAATTTCATACATTTGCTAAATATAAAAGCTGTTTGTTAAGGTAATTTCATACATCACAATTAATAGTGAAAGAATACTCACAATGAACAAATAATCGTACTTAACAAATTCAAAAAAATATTTAATTGTCATGCAAGTGTGAACACATTATAATTATCATGAGAGTATAAACACATAATAATTATCTTTTAATTATCTTAAAAAAATAAATGTTTAAAAATCATCCTTTAATTATCGTAAAGTATAATTAAAAATAAATGTCTACGAATAATAAATATTTATAATAAATAAAAGTCATAAATATACACAACATATAACTATTTATAATAAACAAATGTCTACGTAAGATAATTATCTACGATAAATAAATTATTTACAAAATTATAATAGCTCAATTATAACGAGATAAAAATAATTATTAAATTTTTTTTTTTCTATATATAATCATATATGCATAACATAAGAATTTGATTTAATCTTATTCCTCTATTTTGAAAAATTGTTTCTAAGTTATCAATTTTTTTCCTTATATATAAGAACTGAGTTGATGCTGCTACAACATTTAAATGGAAAATTGGAGTCAATATAATCTCTACTCAAAATAAAGATGACATCATAAGTGATTGAAAAAAATGTTAATGTTAAGTTATTTTACATGTATTATTAAATTTGAATTAAAATAAAATTTAAATTATACGTGTATTTACGTTAAGGACACACGTAATATCAACACTAAATTAATTGAAACATCAATTGATTTAAACTCAATTGATATAGATTTTAAATCAATTATTAATTAGAATCGACATAGAGTTTTAATTTTAATTATATAACATAATTTATTTATAAATAAAATTTTAATTTTAATCGTTATTATATTTTATGTTATGTATATTTTTTCTATAATGTAAAAAGTATATATTTAACGTATTTTTTTTATATATATTATATATATATATTTTTAAAAGTTAAAAGTAAAACTTGTTAAAATAATTAGTAATAAAAAATATTATTTTAAACTTTTTTATTTCACCTCAATCTAAATCTGTTTGAATGAAAAGATTTTAAATTTACTTTTAAGTAAATGGTTATTATCATATTAGTATACATTTAAAAAAAAACCATAGGTATATGCCTACGAAGCTAGAGACTAAATACCACTATTTTGTCCTCTTTTTAACACACTCTCCACATTTAAGTCCTCTTTCTTTGCTTTTAGTTTTTAATCACTAAACACAAGCATGGAGATGGAGATTTTCTCCTTTTTAAAAAAAAAAATTTTAAATCTAAACTTACAATATATTCAACAGTTACAATATATTCAACAGTTAGAAATTTATCTTAGAAACAGAACAAAGTATAGCCATTGCTGTCCAATTGATTCGAGACTTTGAGCAGCCTCATTGGTCCAGATTGAAATGGGTCTCCCATGTGGATCTCGTACGAGTCTATGAGCAGTTGAGCCCCCATTCATTAAATGGGCAATTTGCATTTCTTCTATTATTCATTCGTAGTTAAAGACTAGCTTTCTAAAAGATTTTGAGTTCGGATGTTTCCACCCACTAGCTTCTTTGTTTGTGAAATTAAAAAACAAATTAATTATATATTTTAAAATTTTAATAACTAATTTATCAATAAACTTTATTATTATCTATTACTGCATTGCAATACTAAATTAATAAATACGCTATCAAAAAATCATTTT
Source organism: Hippophae rhamnoides (assembly GCA_033030585.1). NCBI lineage: Eukaryota > Viridiplantae > Streptophyta > Magnoliopsida > Rosales > Elaeagnaceae > Hippophae > Hippophae rhamnoides. The sequence continues at coordinate 49,853,317 of CM065432.1, read as the reverse complement.
TTTTAAAATATATCATTTTAATTTTCTTTTTGTAATGAATATAATAATTTACAAAAATAACATCTACATAATTTAGATTATATTTTTATAATATTTTTATCTTATAAATATAGTACCAAAATATTATAAATTATATTTAATTAATATTTTTATAATATTTATGGTGCATCGAATATCATACTTATAATCTTGGATATTATGTTTTCAAAGTTTTATAATAGGATTTTGTATCAATTTTAAATTTAATGTTACATTTTGATATCTACCATCATAATTTAATGCTAAAAATATATATTAACCTAAGTTTTGAACAAAAATATTAGTCATAAAATTATCTTTTTTTTTTAATAAATCATAACCGAAATATATACAAAGAAGAGGAATAGAAATCCTCTTTTTTATTTAATGAAAAAAGAAAGAAAGGAATATAAGTCAAACTATTAAGTATTGTTATAAGTTATAATCTTTGAGATTATATAAAGTTGGCTGAGTAACAGTACTTAATCTTCAGCCAAATATATATACATTTATAAATTTATTAAATATTATGTATTTATATTTTAAAAAAATAATTACATTAATATTATCCTTTATTTATTTACCATCATTTTCTTTAATAATTTCTCATAAAAATCACGTTAGGTAGCATTTTTCATAAAGTATTGGATCTGTAACAACACAAGATGTTCTTACGCCACATTAAATAACCATGGATCTATAGCTGTACAAAATGTTAATAGGCTTAAGCCACATTAAATCATCACCTAAACTAATTTCTAGAAAATTATTCAATTTTTAAATAGTATGTGATTACATGTTAATATATATATCAATTAAAATTTAAGATTGATATAATTTTTTTAAAAAATAAATATCCAATAAAAAAACAATTTAATTAATAGATAATATAATTCAAAAATAATAAATAACAACCACTTAATTTCAACCTAACTTATTATCATAAAGACATAAACCCCAACCCAAGTTTAAACAACACACAAGGCCGTGAGAAACAACTGTGACACTTATTTTTATCAACCAATCTTCATCAATATTATTACATTGCATGTGATGTTGTGATGATTTAATAATATTAAAATAATTGTAGATAGATTGATAAATTCGTTTATTTGAGACAAAAATTATAGGGAAAGAATGTATAAAAAAATTAATTAATTAGGCACTGGCAATAGATAGGAGATTTTATTATTATTATTTTATTTTTTTGTATAAATCACCTTTTTCTAACCTCCCTTCAAAACTGAACTGTGAAAAATCAATATAGATGGAAGAAAATCCAAATGTCCTTCGGGAATTCTTAACCCTTTATTTTATTTTATATTAAATTTTACATCATTTTATCTTAAAAATTTTATTAAATTTTTAACTCTATCTATCACACAACATCAAATATTAAGTTAAAAATTATATTATTTTATAAAATAAAATATATATTTTATTTTATTATTATTAATTATAATATGCAACCAATTAAACAATTATATATTATTATTAACTAATTAAAAAATTAAGAATTCATTAAATAAAATATTATATTTATAATATAAATTAAAAATTATATTTTATATTTTATTAAAATATATATAGATAACTATTAATTCAATAAATTATTATATTCATCTCACATCAATCAACTTCTCTATCCTTGATTTGTTTATACTAAAGAAAAATTCTTAAAATCTATTATTTTTATGTCCAACCATCTCAATTTCTAGAATTTATACTTCTATTTATTATTGAAATTAACATTATATTTATTCTCCATTATAAAGACCCGTGATCTTAAAATAACACAAATATTTTAATAACATTAGAAGATTTAGAAAGTATTTATCCAATTATTAAATTGTTATTTTATTTTATATAATATTTTTGAACTAGTAACTTTTTTAATCATTTTATATCATATAATTAATTTTAATTTACTATACGTAATAAAAAAATTAATAATATTTTAAAAAAATCATTGTTTTAATTTATATTAAATTTTTAACTTTATGTTTTATTAATAATTTTTTATAATTATTTTATATCATATATTTAATTTTAATTTATTATATGTAATAAAAAAATTTAACAATATTTTTTAATTTTTTTTTTCAAAAATGACGCAACATAAATAAAAACGATATCATAAAAAATATTACATTAAATATAATATAATAATATTTATCATATTAAATTTAGTATAAAATTTTATATAAATTTAAAATAACTCTACTAAATTTTACATTAAATTTGAAGATATAATATAGAATTAAAGTTAGGTCTTATAGCATTTATACTTTTCTCTTAAAATAATTCAAAATCTAATAAATACCCTCTTTGAACTCGGTCTTTTCTTAATTCGTAACACTATCTACATATACAAAAACTCAAAACTCATAGCTTCGTCTTCCAAAGCGAAGGTTTTTTTATAAAAACAATAACAATAATAAATAAATAACTCACGTCTTCACATAAAACAACGGTGGCTCTTGTAACACATGACGGTTAAACAAAAACCGCTCCATAGACGCCGTACACCTCAATTTCTATCTGTCTCTTAATCCTGTGTATTTCGGGTTTACCTACATAAAGTATCGGTCGAGTTAAGCGAAAAATTCAAAAATGTCCCGTATCATAGCTGATAGTAGTATATCGCCGGCGAGAGACTCCGGCGTTCTTCTCGACTCCATAGAGCTCAGCGATCTCCCACGCGCCTCCACCGTCTCGTCCCCCACACTTGGTCACCTACTCCAGGTAGTCGGAGACGTTCGGAAAGAATTCACCGGAGAGGGAAATGAAATTCCGGTGCACCACCTGCTTGATCTAAACGACTCGATCAGTCACGAGCCACGGTCATTGCCTTTCCTTCTCTCGTTCAATAACCTGACATACAGCGTCAAGGTTCGCCAAAAAATGAGCTTTGCGTCGGTGTTTCTTCGCCGGAGAAGCCATATCAGCGCAGCAAAGGCGGACGAACCAGTCTCCGGAGAGAGTCTGTTTACGAAAACGAAGACTCTTCTTAGTAACATTTCAGGCGAAGCTCGTGAAGGACAAATACTCGCAGTGATTGGAGCGAGTGGTTCGGGAAAATCAACTCTGATCGATGCACTAGCTAATCGAATAGCCAAAGGAAGCTTAAAAGGAACCGTTACTTTAAACGGCGAGGCAATAGAATCGCGACTTTTGAAAGTGATTTCAGCTTATGTAATGCAAGACGATTTATTATTCCCAATGCTTACAGTCGAAGAAACACTGATGTTCTCAGCTGAGTTTCGTCTTCCTCGAACACTCTCCAAGTCCAAGAAGAAAATGCGAGTCCAAGCCCTGATTGACCAACTAGGGCTTCGAAACGCCGCCAACACCATCATTGGTGACGAAGGTCACCGTGGAGTCTCAGGCGGAGAGCGCCGTCGTGTATCGATCGGAATCGACATCATTCACGATCCGATCCTTCTCTTCCTCGACGAACCAACTTCGGGGCTAGATTCTACTAGTGCTTTTATGGTGGTAAAGGTTCTTCAGAGAATTGCTCAGAGTGGAAGTATAGTGATAATGTCCGTACATCAACCAAGCTATAGAATTCTGGGCTTGCTCGACCGTTTAATATTTCTTTCAAGAGGACAGACAGTTTACAATGGTTCGCCGCATAATCTCCCATTATATTTTGCCGAGTTTGGTCATTCAATTCCCGAAAACGAAAACCGGACCGAGTTTGCTCTGGACTTGATTCGCGAACTCGAAGGCTCTCCCGGTGGAATTAAGAGTTTAGTGGAGTTCAACAAGTCGTGGCAGAAAATGAAACAGCTCAACACGAGTATTAATTGTGACTCAAATCGGTACAGTTTGTCTTTGAAAGAAGCCATAAGTGCAAGTATTTCGAGAGGAAAATTAGTGTGCGGGGCATCTAATAGCACAAATGTTGGAAATCCAACCTCAATGGTTCCAACCTTCGCGAATCCTTTCTGGGTAGAAATGATGGTGATATCAAAGCGTTCGATAATTAATTCTAAAAGAACGCCTGAGCACTTTGGGATTCGTTTGGGTGCTGTTTTGGTTACTGGGTTTATCTTAGCCACTATGTTTTGGCAGCTTGATAATTCACCAAAAGGTGTTCAAGAACGATTTGGGTTCTTAGCTTTCGCTATGTCTACTACCTATTACACTTGTGCTGATGCTCTACCAGTTTTTCTTCAAGAACGATACATTTTCATGAGAGAAACAGCTTATAATGCCTATAGAAGGTGGTCTTATGTTCTATCCAATGCTTTGGTTGCTATACCTTCTTTGATTATCCTATCAATTATGTTTTCAGCGACGACGTTTTGGGCAGTGGGTCTTGACGGTGGGCTTTATGGTTTCCTTTTCTACTTCCTAACAATTCTGGCTTCCTATTGGGCTGGATGTTCTTTTGTTACTTTTCTATCAGGAGTTGTTCCTCATGTTATTATTGGGTATGTGATTGTGGTGGCAATTTTAGCTTATTTTCTATTATTCAGTGGTTTTTTCATCAATAGGGATCGAATCCCACCTTATTGGATTTGGTTCCATTATCTCTCTCTTGTTAAATATCCTTTTGAAGCTGTTCTTCAACACGAATTTCAAGATCCCACTAAGTGTTTCTTCAGAGGGGTTCAGATTTTTGATAATACTCCATTGGGTTCTGTTCCGACCTCCATGAAAGTGAAGCTTCTGAAGAGCCTGGGTTCAACTTTAGGAATGGAGATAACCAGCTCAACGTGTTTGACAAGGGGCGTTGATATTTTGCAGCAACAAGGGGTTACTGATTTGAGCAAATGGGCTTGCTTGTGGGTGACGGTGGCTTGGGGTTTCTTATTTAGGATTTTGTTTTACTTTTCTTTGTTGATTGGGAGCAAGAACAAGAGGAGTTGAAAATGTTAATGGTGAGAATTGGAAAGGTTAGTGGAAATTTGGTTTACCATGGTACTGTTACTTTGGCGGGAGGTTCAATATTAATTTCTGTGTGACCATTTTAATTAACTATTGAACTAATTTGAACGTCAATGAAGATGAATTGGGTTATTTTGATTTCTTAAGACAGTCAATAACTAGTCTTTTGGTAATTGGTACTGTAATATTAAGAGTATAAAAATCATAATTTATTCTTATATATTCTCATTGTTATTTTATTAATAATTATTCCTCTTTGTATGAACAATGTTTTTTATTTCATTAATTTCACTTCCTTTTTTTTTTGCTACCATTTAATTTTACTTACCAATGTATCGAGCATAATATATCCATATAAGAGTATGCCATGTTTGAATCCAAAATGCTACTTTTCGATAATAAATAAAACATTCAATCATATAATTAATTGGGATTATGGCATGAATGATAATACGTACCATAATTTTTACAGAAAATAAACAACGAATAATATAATTAATTTGTATTATTTATTATTCACCTATAATGCAATTATAGAATAATAAAAAAGCCAGTAAACTAAGTTTATACATTTATTACATGCATGTGTTTAGGATCACCCTAACATGTGGGATGTTACGTAGGGTAGTTAGCTAGTTAACGTCTTTTAGATGTGAATCACAAAAACATTAATTAGTTACAACGAATCGGAGAAATATGACAGCTTAATTATGCCCTAGAAGTTTTTTTTTTTATTACACATCACATTTAATATAAATTGCAAAATTTATAAATAATATTTTTAAAAGTAATTTAATTTATATAAAAATAATATTTTTATGAAATTTTAAAATTTACATTAAATATGGTATAAAATTAACAAAAAATAATATAATAATAACTCCACTTTTTATTGGAATATTGAACATACAAATTAAATACATTTTAGGGTAAACAGTTTCTTATATACATAAATTTTGGTCTATTAGTCATTGATATACTATTTGTAACAAATGATATAAAAAAGACTTGTGATAAGTTAAAAGATAGCATGTTTAAGTCCTGCTTGTGGATAAAAATCCACTTATAAAAAAAATTTGTTCTATCTGGAGAAAGACATATATATTCCTATTTTTGTAATTAAATTATGTCACTTAAATAAATTAATTCACGTGATAATTAATTAAATTTTAACACGTAAACTAATTAGATGACTTGTTAGTTAATTAATATTTAAGTAGAATTATATTATAAAAATATTTATTTGTAAATAAAATAAAAATTTGAAAAACTTTATGTATAAAAACTTCAAACACCTTTATATAAAATAAATAAACATTTAAATAACTTGAAAGCTACTTACCCAATATTTTAATATTTCGACATCCTGGTCTAATTAATTTTTTTTTAAAATTAATTTCTAAAGAAGTTGAATAACCTATAATCTCTATTATATATATTTTTTTAATGAAAACTTATTTGTTATTTATATAATATATGAAAATGTGATATTATAAGTTAATAAAATTAAAGATTAATATATATATTTTTTTTAAATAAATAAATAAATATTTGATAAAAAGTAAAAAAATATTTTAATTAATGAAAAATGTATTTTAAAAATAATAAATAACATCATTGTATTTAATGGATATTGGAAAGCTAAAAAGAATAAAAATAAGACTACGTACAGCAAAATAACTTGATAGGATTGTATTTGGTGTTCGTGAATTTCAAAACTTCATTAATGAAGAGAATGTGATATCTAACCAACTAAAAGCACACATATATGATATATGGTCGGGATCGACGATCTCGTTTGGGTTCTTTACATGTCGGCTTGCCGATAATAATAAAATGGGTTTGATATTAATTATGTGTTCAATTTTAGTTTTATTTTTAAGTTTGATTATTATCTTTATTTAAATTTTTTAAGTTTGGTTTCTGTTTTGAATGTTGGAATAATCTGAGTTTTGGTTTCGATGTTAATTAAGATAATATAATTTGTTACTTAAAATTATAAATCTATATTATATATATATATATATATATATAAATAAAAATACTTATAATTTAATATATTTTTAGACCAGATTTTGTTAATATAAAAATAATATTTTTATTTTTATAATTTAAAGCATTAAACTATTAGGTAAAACTTTTAATTGCTCTAATATTAGTATTTTATTAAAATTTAAAACATTAAACTATATATTTTTTAACATACTAAATATATATATTTTTGAAGTAGTTACTTGGGTTCGTTGAATCTGAAGTTTTCAGTTTAATAAAATTTATATATTTTCACAAATAATAATAATAATAATAATAATAATAATAATGTTACCAGCACAAATTTCGAAGTAGTGTTTAATGATTCTAGACCATTGTTTAAAAAAATGTTTTATAGGGCTAATTTGAGGCTCATTTTAGAGAAGTAATTAAGTAATTATTTATTATTTTTCTCTACATATTTTATTAAATATTAGTTTCTTTTTAATGAAAAAATTATAATAATTTTAAATTTTATTAACCTATAATATCATATCATCTAAAAAGAAAAAAAAAAAAGAAAACGTTGGTATATAAAAGAATAAGCTTTCTTATTCGAGGCTATTAGATGCAAAAAAGGAAAGCGTGTTTTTTTTTAAAGGCATTTTGGCCAAAACATAATAAGGCTTTTTTAGAAAGACTTACAATATATCTTTCTCAGGTTCAAAAGTATAATTACATTGTCGAATATAATTTTGAAACAAGAACTCATTAAATTGAATAATATATTAAGCAAAATTGTCAAAATATGCTCAAACCAAAACTAAGTGACCTCATCTCACAATCGAACTAATTTCTATTTTTTTTTCACAATGTATGAAACTGTGGGTTGGCTCTCATTTCTTTAATTTTACTCTAATTTCTTATGTCTTTTTTTAATAATAAGATGAGTTTTGTTATTAATAATTAATTTAATTAAATATTTATTTTTTATTAATATATATTATGTATATTAATAGATATACATGTAATTAAGTTATTAAATTTCTTACTAAGAGTTCGATAATAATAATAATGTTTATAAATTTTTACTATAATTAAAAATAAATTTAATATTTTTAAATAAAAAAAAGCTTACGACTCGATGCAAATATAAGTGTTAGTTTAGCAGAAGTAAAATATTGCGACTAGCACTTTTGCCTTTCTAAAACAGTGCTCTGAGCCTTTAATTTCACTGTTTCATTTGTGTATTACTTCATATCTCTTAATTTTAATAGTTTAAATATGAATATAAAATCATATTTCCTATTTCCAAGCACTCCTTTAGTTAAAAAAAAAAAAGTAGGCTCCACATGCCGACATGTCCACGTGCATAAAAACTCAATAATAAATTATATTAATTAATTATGAAGTGGTAAGTTGGATTATAAGGGGCAAAATGGGTAGTTTTTATGATGAGAATTGAAATGATTTGTGTTAACGACAAAATAATAAGTTGTAACCATATTTCTTATTATTATATTTCAAAGATAAAAGCTTTATTGTGACTAGACGAGGAGTGTCTTTGATTCTTCAAGTGGTACAGCTTGCTCTAACATTTTCACACTCTTAAATCTCAACTACATTTTTAATATTGTTCAAAAAGAAAGAAAGTCTCAACTACGTTCTAAACACAATATCTCAACTACATGCTATGGTACGAAGCACTAATAACATACAATCTTTTAAACATATTTTTATAACATAAATTGTTAATATTATAATAATATTATTAACAACTTAATTCAATAGAATTAGTATCAATATGTAATTAAATATTAATAACACAATGAATATTTTCTATATTTTTATTATAACAATAATAAAAATTATTGTACAAATGTCAATATCTTATATAAAATTTTCATTTTAAATAATTTTATTATGTCAGTTAATACTACCCATGAACCTAAGAAGAAGTATTGATAGAAATTTACTCAAGATTTCAAGAAAAAGGTCATGAAAATCGTTACAAACCGGAATCAAACTACAGCATCAAATAGGAAAGCTAGTCAAGATTATATATATTAATTAAAATTGAGTTAAATAATTAAAATTAATTATTTAAATTAAGAAATTTGATTTGACATGATCACTTGAATTTAGATTGAAAATTATACAATTCGTTCAGATTCATATCGAATTTAGATTGATATATTTTATAATCCGTTGTATTCAATCTAAACTGAGTTACTATTAAATTATAAATAAATGTATATCTTATCTTATAATATACTTTATTTAAATATTATGTATACTATAATTATATTAAATTATTATTTTAACTTAAAAAATAAATATAAATATTTATAATAATTGTATATATATACTTCTTATATTTTTGATTTTTTAGTTGTAACTATAAATAATTATATTCATTAAAAAATATCAATTTAAAATTTAATTTATTTATATCGTGTTTTATATATTACAATAATTTATATATAAATTTCAATATCAATCCGACTTTATATGATTTAAAAAAATCCAATATGTTCGAAATCATATTAGTTCAGATTGATTATATAATTGGATAAGATTCAGATTTAAAATCTTCAAATCTATTTGGATAAGATCAGATTTGAATTAATCAAAAACTGACAATTTCGATCCATTGTTCACCTTACTAATAATGACTCTCCATTTAGCCAATTTTTTAATTAAAATTTAAAAAATTCAAATAAATAATAACTCTAAATTTTATAACAATAAAAATAATATATTAATAATATTAAACATAGTTTAATTAGACGACGTTCAATATTAAACGTCGTCTAATTAAACTAGTCTAAACGACATTAATTCAATTTGAACGATGTTTAAGATAAAATATTATCTTAGATTTTTTATAATAATGAAAATATATGCGGTAAAAATAATAATGTGATTATAAATTTTAAAATGTTATTTTTATTAATTTTATTAAAAATTTATAAAAAAAATAGATAATTTGAGCTGACAATGATATTTATTGTTTCAGAAATATCAATTTTCATAAATATTTATAGTATATTATTAAAGGAAAGCTAAGTAATACATATCCATTAGAACCATTATCTTATATATTAAATTCTTGTTGCGTACATACATAAATAAGTAATAGAGTTCATAATTGCGCCCATTCCCAAATTAATTATTTTAGGTAACTCAACATAATATGACAACAACAATTTACCATCCTCATAAAAGTTCTAGTTGCATGTCTTCATAATATTCAATAATTCACATTTAATTATCTGTCTTTGATTTTTCTGGTATTATTGTTGTAGTAGCTCTAGCTCAATTATTTATTTTATTTTGTTCTCTATCAATGTTTTTAATGAAAGAACATTTATAACCATTAAATTATGTATTTTCTTCGGTACTCCAACTAGCATCAAACTTATTATACTTCTTATGCTAAAATTTTGATTATTCATTAATAAATGATATTGTTTTATGTCATCATTTCTTAGTATTTGTCTTTTTCAAAGATAAAATTACATCAATATTAAATTTTATTAATATAAAATATCAAGTTATCTCATATCCAAAAATAATAAATAATTTGTACTTATTTTTCCTCCTAAACAAAAAGAGCTACACTTTCATCTCTCCATACCTTGGATTAAATTAAATATTCATATATTATTGACATATCCTTATTTTCTTCCCTTTAGAATATATGAGAAATTTTATTTGGTTTTTTCTTTTATAAATTTTTTAAACTTCACAAAACTTAGAATGATATTAATAATACATCTTATATTATATCTATATTTTTATTAAATAAAAATGATCAATATTATTAAACGGATACATTCATCCTTCTTGCTCTAATCAATTCATATATCACCAATCACCAATCGCATGGTGATATATTAATATATTTTTAAAAAATTATATCCACATATTTTCACTTATAAAAATATTTATTATTATTTCACAAAATAATTAACGGTACATAATTAATAACAAATAATATAATATTTGGCAAATAATAATAATAATAATAATTTAGTAAAAAAAATAAATATAGTATAATAATTCTTAAACAACAAATACAAAACAAAACCAATATAAATAGAAGGAAATTTTTTTAGAAAAATTTCTTAAGTTTTTTTTTAAATATTTAATTTTAAAAAGTAGGTAATTATTTCATTTCATTATTGTTTTATTAGAAAATTCTCTCTCAAACTATTTGACTTTTATTAACTTTTTTTGTGAAATTCTCAGTTAAATTTTTTTTAAATAGTGATAAAAAAGGATATAAGTATCATTTTTAATACATTTGAATTTATTTTAATACTTTATAAAATATATATAGGCAAGTATTTGTAATAAGTCCTAAATATAAATACATGCTAGAAATAAAATGAAAATAAAACGAAAATTAAAAGGCCAAAATTTAGTGATTTTATTTATTATTTTATGAATGAGAAAAAACGGAGGCTAACTTTTGGAGGAGTGACTAGTAAGAGAGAGAATCCAGGATCACCTTATCCAAAACAGAGAAAATGGCGACCATTCCATCACCTTCTTCACCGTCTCTACTACAACTCCCTCACTCATTCCCACTCGTATCTTCTTCTTCATTCAAACCTTATCATTCCAGACCCTTAATTTCCTTAACAACCCATGCTACTGATTCAGAAACACCCTCATCGGAGCCCTCATCGCAATCCGAACCCGAAGGACCGGATTCCGACGACTTCGAGAAACGACTCAGCCAGATCCGAGTCCGATACCGTAGTGGAACAGGGAAAAAAGCGGAGCTACGAAAGGCTCGTAAAGGAAAGAAGGGTTCGGAAACGTCGATGTACTTGCCACCCGTGCCCCTTAAGGAACCGGTATCAGACGGATTGAAGGTGGATTTTGGGTTCAGTCCGTACAGCGAGCGGATAAACGGTAGGATTGCGATTCTGGGGTTAACAGCGTTGGTGTTGGTGGAATTGGCCACTGGAAAGGGAGTGATTAACTATCATACGCCGTCGATAGTGCTGATTCAGTTGTACTTCGTTGCAGCGGTTTCAGCGTTGTATATAAAGTATGAGAAAGAGAGGGTTAGTGTTTGGCCTCAGTAATAATCTTCCCTCTGATAAGAGTAGTGATAATACTTGTTTTCCAATTTCTTTCCCTTGTTTTGTTTCATTATTCGTCTTTTTCTTCTTAACTTCTGAGGATTTCATGTTTATATATTCAGATTTTATTTGAGAATAATTTATCGAAATTTTTGGACGGTGTATGAAAAGGAGATGTTAATCCTTTGAAATGGAGCAGTAATTCATAGAGTTGTTATAGAATTTGAAATTTTGAACAATCATATTTGGTGGAAAGATAACTAGATATTCATCGAGTTGAACAAGCATAAGTGAAGAACCACTTACAATAACATCGTCAATTATCGTCTATCGGAAAAAAAAAAATCTCAAGTCCTTGCCTTCAATTTGAAACTAGAATCTGCTACATTAAGCTCTGTTCGAATTATACAATTTTGAGTTATGACTAGTGTTACACGAAACCCTCGCATATCCAACCGTTTTAAATGGCATTCAGTCCAAGAACTGACTGGCTCCACCCTTTATTTTACACCAGCAATAAGGATACAGTCAAAAATGTTTATAAGGGCGTTCTTGTAAAAAAATCATTAACAGCAAGATTGGCATCTCCATGGACCACAACATCTTCTGGCTCTGGCATGTGTAGACTTGTAGAGGTTGGCTACCAAATTTAAATAAGCAAATTTAGTCAAAACTTCAAAACTCACCCATACACAATTTTTCAGAGAACAGGTCTATTTATTGTGGTAACGTAACAGTTAGGTTGAAAAAACAATAGATTCTAGTGTTTTACTCAATAATTATCGACCATTGTGATTATATTGTGGCACAAAGAATTGCCCTTTTTTATATTACCTTCATAGCCTAATATAGCAGGAGATATAAAAACATATATATGTGGAGGAAAAAAAGATGCTAATGGATCCTCTCTAAACCAACAACAAATGGAATAATTGACATTGACATTTAAAAAAGTTAAACTGCATGCACGATTACTGTTTAAGTACTATGACGGAGTTCATTAGAAGAAGGCCTACGTGAAATAAAATGTCAAGGTTGAAACCAACCTTTGTATCAAGCTGCATCTCTCTATTGTTATCTGTGATAAGGCATGCACCGTGTGCTTTCAACCAGTCAACACATTCCTCAATTCCATCTGAATCCTTGTCCTCACTACCCTCATTTCCATGCATCATGGTAGTGAAGCCCAAAACCTGTGCAATGTATGAAACAGGCACTGTAGGACGATAAGACCGAGACATACAGGTCACTGCCTTAAATCGCATCTTTTCAACATAAAGATCTGCAGAATTTTTTTTATAAAAAACAGATATGCACAAATACATTGTTAATAAAAAAAATTTGAGTTCATCATCACTCTTGAGTGTTGATATTCCTATGCAAAATGCAAATAATTCCTCATCAAATACCCACCCATAAGGCAGGTGCTCGAGTTTGGAGCTGTCTTATAGAGTCTGAAAAACAAGACATAATTTCCTGCAGTGACAGCTGCACGAAGTGCAACAGCATGCTTAACAGCTTCATCCCTTTTTGCTTCATCTGATAACCTAATGTTGACAAGAGGACATCTCACAATCAGTTTCAAGATCATTGGACATTTCACATATTGTATCCATTAGATATTTCATCCACAACACACAAAAGTAAACTATAGGAGCTCTTCAAGAAAAACCCTTTCTATAATTCATGAATTACAATTCTGCATCCGTTAAGACATCACAAAAATTCCATTGCCCAGGCCCCAGATCCAAGCATTTCCAGCAATTTCAATATAAATGTATTAAATATATAAATAATATAGGTAGAAGTCATCTAGGAAATTTCATTTAAATCCAGGGCATTCATGTAAGTCCAATGAAGAAAGAGATAGCATAGACTTTTGATCTTTACCAGGGAAATGCATTCATTTAAAAAACAATGTTATAGTCCAATTAAAGACGATGAAATATAAGAAGTCGAAAAAACATACTCGGTTACACTAAATTCATCACTAACATTAGATCATACCTCACCATTAATGATAAAAGATCTCTGTTGTTATTCGAGTGAAGAATAACACAAAGTAAGCTGTATGCAGCAAATTCCATATGGCAACCCCCAATTCCTTCACTGTACATGGATTTCATCTGAGATTGGCACTAAAACCACAAAAGAAAAGAAAGTACATTACACCTGTACTTAACAAGGACCCCCTAACAGGTCTCAACAATTTTTGGTCAAAAGTGGCATTCACCACAGCCACAACAACAACTAAAGGCCACCACATGATTAACAATTTTAAAATTACAAGCTGTTGCACTACATGATTGCGGTATATTTCTCGTGCAGCAAATTGTATACATGGTAATGAAGAGGTATCTGTTTGGCATGGAAAAGGACAAAAAAGGAAAATTTATTCAAAAAGTTTACTAATAAACCAACCTGGTTATACTCAGGCAAATCACCAACTTCCAATGCTAGCCGAGCGTGAGTTTCATACACCTGAAACATAATCCAGAGAGTGAACCATTCAATTGCTTTAGCATTTCATTTTGCAGTACTATTTCAGCCTTCCCTGCCAGACAGGGAGCGGAAGCATTTCAGAGAATTGGAGAAATTATAGTACTACAAGGATATACCTATGAACATTTTAAGTATATGACAATCTATTTTAATTTTTGACATAAAATGTAAAGTTCCAGACTGCATGTAAATCAAAAGTTAAAGAACACTTGTTCTGATTGGAACTAAAAAATAAAACAGAAAATTGTTAGAATTGGGATAAGATTATCAGCAAAAAGAGTCTTTGTATTTAACAAAACAATTCCTCGAACAAGGAAGGGTGTTAAATGGAACAAAAATTTACTAGGGTCCAGATATTTAACACACACAAATTTATAACTTATTCACTAGATTAAATATATCCTATATTTTATGTATCAGCGACCAAAAAAAAAATGACTTAAATTATTCATGTGAAAACATCCCATATAAAATTCAATAGCATCACTTGCATAAATCTTTATATTGTAGATATGTGGGCCAATATACAAAAAGAAGCACAAGATGTCCAAAAATCAACCTTCACTGTCAGCTGATTGTGGATTCTTTGCACAGTTAAATCTTGGCGAATAGACTTCAACTGATCGCATTTATAGAGGTAATTCTTTTCAGAATTGTGAACCATAAGCAAAGCTTTTCCCAGTACTTCTTCCGGTCTTACCTGTACAGTAGAAAGGATTTATAGCTGAGTAAGATACTTGGAGAAAAAATACATCTTGAGTTCAACTAAGAATTATCCAAAAATAGCAAATAAAGATAATAAATACAGTGGATGGGTCAGGTGCGGAAGTTAGGCGCAAATAGCGTCTCTCTATTTCCTGGCATGTGCCCTTGACAGTAAGAGCATCCCAATCAATGTCTTCAACAGCCCTGCTACCACCACCATCTTCAAACTTTTTATTAAGAACCATAGCACTGGCCCTTCTAGTGTACAGGTTTCCAGCTCCAGCAATTTTAGGTTTTAAGTAATTAACTTCTGCTTGATGTCCTCGCCCTTTTTCAAAACGTTTGGACCGGCTCTCACACCTCTTCTTTTCCTCCGGTGAACTAGCAAGGGCAATTGCTCCCGAGTAGTATGCTGTTAAACTTTGTTCCTTATCACTATCACTCGACATATCACCATAATCAGCAGCATTAAGACCATTAACTAAGCGCAGCTTTTTAACAGGTTTCTGTCTAATCTTGCTTTCACCTTTCTGCTCCAATGAAAAAAATCTTATATTATTTAAGTGGACATCTTTACTTCCATTACTCCCCATTACCATTTGCATCTGCAGACACTTTTGTTCAGAGAAACAAATTTTATAAATTTGAAACATATGTATTTCTCAACTCTCTTTTTCTGTTTTTCTTTTGCTAAACTATATTATTGGTCCCAAAGTTTTGACTAGATTCGTACATACGTCCTAAATTTTTAAATTGTATACTTTAGTTTACAAACTTGTAAAATTTCACAAATAGGTTCCAAATTTTAAAGGAAAAATATGTACGATAGTTGTCAAACTAGGACCTATCTATGAAGTTTCAAAAATTTGAAGACTAAATCATACAATTCAAAAGTTTAAGAACTAATTAATGAAGTTTTAAAAATTTGAGCACTAAATCATATCTTTAAAAAGTTTAGGGAATTATGTGTGGAACAATAAGTTAGAGTCATCCTTTTTCTTTTTATTTTATTTCCCCTGTTTTCCTCCCTTTTCTGAAGAAATCCAATTATTGAACAAACCAACTTTAAGTGAGTACTATAATCAACCCTTTCCATCCTTTACCAAAAAAGAACAGAACCAAAAATAAAATAAAATTGTGAGGATGGATGATGAATAACGGAATTTATGCCCTACTTTGTATTATGTTTATTAAATATTTAAAAAAAACCCTTTAAGAGTACCTTTCTGTCTCTTTCATTAAGATTAATCCAGCCTGGACAGTTTACATGACCACCACTGACAAATGCTGGTTTTTCAGCTGGTTTCTCCTCTGGTAAAGGCTCCCATCTACTTTTGGGTCGTCTAGTTGGACTCTTTTTGAACTTAGGCAGTGAAGAAACAGGATTAGAATTCTGCAAGCTGTCAGTTTAAATGTAAAAAAAATGTTAAGACAAGAAACACACAGGATTCAGAACCCAAAAATGCAAACCTAAAAATCAAACAATCATGAAAATAAACCTTAACATGGTTAGCTAAATTTCTATGTCAAATCAACAGTAAAAAATAAATCACAAAGTTTCATCACAAAATAAAATCCAGGAATAAGATGCTCTGTATCAGACACTGTAGCCATCAATGCAAAACTAAAATAATAGGATTGCCTACCAAAGGAAAAGAAAGCATAAATACAGATTATGATATCAAGCAGTTATTTCAAGTATATATTTGATTTTGTATAATACGAGGGGGTAGAATATAAACTAGTGGAATGAGAAATGAAATTTACATTTAAGGAACTAATATACTGCATATGGAACTGGGGTACCTGTATACACATAAATAAATACATGCATGTGTCAGTGACGTCTGTGCATGTTAAATAAAATTCCTCAAGCTTGTTTACATGTTTGTGCATGAATGGGGAGGGAGACATATATATATATATATATATATATATATATATATAGAGAGAGAGAGAGAGAGAGGGTACAAGTTATTAGAAGCATCTGGCAATTGAAAAAGAGGCTCAATATCTCCAGTTGCGTGTGTAAAGTGTACCATCTCCAGTTGCTTTAGTTATCATCTGACAGAAGTGAGTGTCTTCATATGTATCGAGTCATAAGTGCTGTATAGAATATGTATCTACATTTGCATATACTAATTATATAAACATATTGCACACATTGAAACTCATGTCTTTGGAACTTTAATATATAATTCAGCAAAAACTGGATAACAGTATATATGTCAAACTTCTTATAGTTGGTTTGTATTATTTTGTTTCTTCCGAACATCTTTGTCCCCCTAAGTGCAGTTTGAATCATGTTTTCAGTAATAAATCTCTCTCGTTCTCTATCCCCAAGATAAAAAAAATAAAAAAAGAGAAGAAGAAAAAGAAGCTTAGGTCACATTTAAAATTGAATTTATGCATCCTCATAACTTAATGTCCACAACATATCATACTATTGCTGAAAAACAAGAATGTTAACATATATGTAAACATGCTACAGTAGTAAACTAATATTTACTACCCAACAAAACTCATGAACTTGAAAGCATTGTTGAATGATTTGTATCTAGAACTCAACCAAGAAAATAAGAAGGAAGAAGAAAGAAAGAGAGAAAAAAAATCTTCTTATACAAGTACTAAATCAGAATTATAACAGAGGCACATGCCCAAACCTTCGGAACAGAAACGTGTTTACCACCTTATAGGTAATTTGGATGTCTCAAGCGGAAAGAGGACTCCAATAAAATCATAAAAGCTAGAATGATTACCATTATCCAAAAGAAAATCATGCCTGGTTAACCAATTTTTTGGCATAACCATCAACCAGAATAACATCAACTGTGAAGCTTACCTCCTTCATAACAGCTTGACATGCAGCCATTTGTATATCATTTTTGCAGCAAGCCAAAGCCCTTTCAACATAACTGCACAGTGACTTGGGGAAAGTACCGGTACCAGGCTGAGAGCAAGCAAAACATGAGAGAACTAACTAGAGCTGCTGCTGGAATTTAGTGCAAGAATAAATCTTAAATGTAATGAAGAGATAAGCAGATGCCAATTCAAGTTGTTATATTGCTAAATCTGCTGGGTAAAACTGATAATGCACTAACAAATGCATGAAAAATATAAAAAATTCAATATTGCAAAGCATAATTTCTGGATAAATAAATGGCTGAATTCACATATACTTTCCTGTAAAGGCAAAAAATAGTAAAAATATGTTTAATCATACATCGTTTCTATGTTTCTAAAGGGAACCAATTTAATGCTTTAGTTCTTAATATTTCTAGAAAAGTAATGACAGCTTCATTAATAGACCAACCACATGATGCAAAAGCTCACCACAAGCTACTGACAAAGTGACAATATGAAGCTAACTTTAAGCAGGCAAGATACTGGTTTCTTTTTGATAATAGGTCGGCGATTTAATTGGTGAATCAGACTATAGTAATCCTGCTGGCAGGGGTGACAATGTCTGACACAACACGAACACGGATAAAAATTTCGTCATAATTAATAAATAATTTTTTTTGTCCTTAAACGGCTTGCTATTTATACTAGTATAAACAGACATCACGAAAAACAATTAAATAATTTTTTTCATGTGACAACTTAGCATGTAAACATGATATAATTAAGAAATCCATTTTAACGTCACAAACTTTTTTTAATGCAGAAATACGAGATAACACAACATGACACAATTGCCACCCCCTATCTGCAAGAAAATGAAGCTAACCGAACAACATATTCATAGTATAGAGTTAGCAAGCGTGAAAGCTCCATATGAAGCATTCTACATGCCACTTGTGCATACCAATGACCATTATTTTTTTACTTTGTGGATGTTATATCCAACAGTTGAGAAGGGTCGTCAGTGATAGGTCAAACAAAGATTTATTACAAGCACCAAAACAATAAATCAGACTTCTCACCTTAAGCATGGAATCTGTGCCATCATTTGGAGGAGTCTTGTCATCAGACTTTAGCAGTGAAACACTGATATAAGCAGGTTTTGCTGCATTGACTAAATAACTTTCCTTATCGGCTTTTGGTAAACCGAAGGTCAAATTTGAAGCAATTCTAGGGTTTGTTGGAATCTGCAGTTTGCTTACCCTTTGCGTGTCCAAAGATGGATCAGCTTGTGAGGGTGATTGATAATTCTGGAGTGCCTGAGTAACCTGGGATGGCTGGGGTTCCTGATGAGAATAAGGATACTGTAAAATGGGTACTTGTGGGCATGTACTTATCTGCTGGTCATGAAGGCTGTCATAGGCAGGGTTCTGATCCAAAGGTTTTGAAAACTGAGGATGCGAGGAACGAGAATGGTGCATTTCATGCGTAGGAATGCCACGTTTCCAGTAACCATCATGAAAACCACTAATTACAGTACCAGACTGAAACGGAGGAGGAAAAAAGAAAAAAGAAATTATTGTTTTACTAATTTAACAGACACTGCATAATGGTAAACACAAAATATGAATTTAATCTGCTACAACATAATATCAAAAGTAAAATTTCACAAAAATAAGTGAAAGAAATAAAAATAAATCTGAAACTTTCTAATTCCTACACACACACACGAGTGTGAGATATATATATATATATTATATGTCGTGATAAGCATTGGTGCCTTGGAGAGCACATCAGGCGCAAATAAGTCTCTTACAAATATTAGAATAATTTAGTTCAATTTTTAGGGTTTAATTTTTAAGGTTAGAGTTTAAAATTTCAATAATATGGTTTATCCTTCCATTTCAGGGTATAAATATATTGATTTTTTCATATTTTAATGTTCACTGTTTACAATGGATTTTTTGTGTTTGTGTGTGTATGTAATAAAAAGATCAACACTGATAACAATGCATTTAGGGAGGGAGGGAGGGGAAAGAACGAAACAATTTGAGCTAATCCTTGCTACAGAACGGGATGTATTGTCACTATGCCTAAGTATATTCCCATAATCCGCAAGTGACATGTACAATGTAAGTCATGTGAGAGTCATGTGACCATAGATTATTAGATTACTTTTTTAACAAGATAAGGAAACATCTGAAACTATGCATCGAATAAATTAGTGACACATGAAACATGAAAGGACGAGCAAGGATGTATCAAGGCTCAAGACTGAAAAAATGTAAACCTCCACTGGTGGTAGATCTGCTGAATTAGATTCCAGTCTCCAAGATGGGGTGTATGGGGGTGGCTGCTGACTGTTCAAAGTTACATACCCAGTGCTAACACTTGGTTGCTGACTGTTCAATGTTGAATACCCAGTGTTGACACTAGAAACTGCACCTTCATGATTGGATGTACTAGACACAGAGAAGTTCTCTGTCCCAGGAGCACTGCTGACTTCTGTCTGACTGTAGTAATCAGCCCACTGCTTGTAATGCTACTGATAATTCTGTGTAGTTGCAGTACTGGAACTATATATAGAAGCTGCATCTGGAATGTAATGCGGATACTGACGAGAGCTATAATTTGCATAAGTGCCATCATTCCATTGGGTAGTCTGATTATTGTAACTGCTACTTGGGTAACCTCCAGCTGTCTGATAATCACCAGGATTGTAGTAAGTGCTTGAATTAGTTGTAGACCCAGCATAAGATCCACTATTCTGAAATGAGGAAATAGGTTGATAAGGAGCACCTGTGTTTTGATATGTTCCTACAGGTTGTGAGTAGGAACTGCTAGACTGTTGCTGGTAGTTGTTATAGTAATCTGAATAACCTGTACTTCCGCAACCATATTGATAGGTAGAATTAGGATATGATGCATAGCCATTGTAACCTTGTGCAGCATTTGTTGTTCCCAAACTTGAAGAACTATTTACAGGGGGTTGCATATGTTGATGATAATGGTACTCTGAGTTAGAAATATATCCATTTTCAGTGGAACTGTTATCCACCCTGTGCATTGTCCATGATGAGGCTTCGGATCCGGCTGTTGAAGGAAGATTCGAAGATGTCAGCCCTTGACTTGCAGTTACTACGTGTTGATTCTACAAAACAACAATAATACAACAATGTAGATCAATGTCAATGTTCAGTCGTTCACATTTGAATGAGAATACCAGACAAATTTTTTATTTGTTTCCCTATCTATCAATTCCATGTCTCAAAATAATTGTTTATTAATTTATAACAAGATTAGAACCCCCTTCCAAACCACCACAACAAAACACAAAAACAAAAAAAGAGTGAATTTCTGGACATGCATTCACTAGAAGAAGAAGGGGAAAAAAAATATCAAGCTAGCTATCTAGACCACTTAGATGAGCATCTACCCATGGAACAACAACCAGCACGTTACATTTAAGGAGGGGGAAAAACCTTAGTAACCCCCTTAATATGAACTAAGAGGCATACGTACCTATATATGTGATCATAATTTATACTCAAAGATAAGAACACAAACATTCTAAGATTACACATTCCTAAATTTATTTTCAAACTTTAGGAACCACATTTTTCAGAGCTAATAAGCACTCTAAAATCTGAAGGATATTCCTAGCATAAATAAATACAAAATGATACATGCAGTTATGTCTAATTTTCATGGTTGAAGCAAGAAAGTGGTCCAACCTCCAGGATAATAGTAAGCAAAACGCTCTCACTATGACATACGTCTGACTAGAAAGAAAGGTATTTGTTTAAGATTTAAAGTATTTAAAGACGACATATTCTCAGAAGTTACCTCGAACAAATTGGGATCAACTGGAGCTAAGGTCTCATAGTTAACTCCTTGACTCATTATTGCATCAACATCCTGATACATAGCAGCCACAAAATTAAATAACCAAAAACTATATGGAGTTACTTGACTTGATAAATTAGGCATCAATTCACAGAAGCAAACAAACCCTAAATAATTAAGTCACAACAAATCTAATCGATCCTAACCTTCAGAAACTTTTGAATAGGCCGAAATAGCGAGATAAGCACCAAGATTGTCAACGTTGATTCGGAAGGATAAAAAGGGGGTTTGGATAAACAAAATAGCCAAACAACAAATTAAGATACTAAAAAAACCCAGAAAAACAAAGAAAAATTGCACAAAAAAGAATCTAGCAGAGCAAGTAATATCTACGAATTAATTAACAACAAAAACAGAAATAAAAAAAGGAATGAACCAAAGATTGAAGGGAATCCAGGGGTTATTTTGGGAGGAAGAGTGATAGAAAGACTTGGAAGAACATAGTTGTTGGGATTCGGAACTCGGAAAGTGGGTTCAAACGGGGTCTATGACTGGGACTTGTTTGTTCGAGGATAGAAAGAAACTGTGAAACTTGGCGGTAGACGACGTTTAATGTTTTGTAAATTGGAACTCTCGAAGGAGATTCCGTAGCCTACACATGTCACGAACAAACTAACCTTTACGAAATTAATCACCAATACTGTACAATTATATTTTATTTTTCAAAACAATGAATTATAAATATGCTTTGCGTTTATTAAAATAAAATATAAAAAAAAATCACACTTACATATTTGATATAAAAAAATTGAACTTTAAAGGAAATTGCATGAAAAAAACAATAAATAAATATTTTTTTTTTTACAATTTTAAAAAACATTAAGAAGTTTGTTACGATTTCTAACTTAAAAACTATAATAATAACGAGGTATTACTCAAATATAAAAGTGTATTTATATATGTTTAACTATTTTGAGTATAAGTTATATAGTTATTTGAAAAAAAAAACTCAAAAATTATATCATTACCAATTTCATTTAGTTTAATTAATGCACGTAACTAAAAATAAATTAACCAAAAACATAAAACAAAGGTACAAAGTACAAAGTAATTTTCATTTTACATAAATATTAAATTTAATTATGAATTATTATCTTAAGAAAAACTCGAGTAACTTTTGTTACTTTTCTCAAATTAATATACATAATATAAACAAAAATATTTTATATATAAATTAATATGTTATTAAAAGTAATTTAATTATTTACAAATATATAATACTAGAGCTTTAAATCAAAATTTATCTATCACTATAATTATATTTTATATAAAGGTATAAATCACACTTAAAATAATTTTAGATAAAAATAATTTATTTTAAAATAATAACATACATGATGTTTTACCCTAACTTAAAAAAATTAAGCTAATAACCATACATAAAAAGGTTTTTATAATATTTTTAAAATAATGCTACTTACATATTTTATTTGAAATTTATTTTGGATTTGAATCATAAACTTTCAATTACGAGTAGGCTCACACATTGACTTATACAAAATTTACTACCCTAAAAGAAAATTTTAAACTTAAATAACAATACTTATCATATTTATTATACATATACTTTTGATTAAAACATTTTCTGAACCATCCAATGGATTTTAAAACATATTTTATAATAAAATAACTTTTAAAATTTATTTAAAAACGTAAGAATTTAGTTTTATTTTATATTTTAAATATATTGTAAAAATTAACAAAAAAAATTAAAAAACTATAATATTTAAGTGCTGACACATATTTTGAACTAATGAAAGTTTATTAAAAAAAACTAACAAATGTTGAGATCCAAAAATGCATCTACCAAACATTTAATACAAGAACTATCAGGAAGACAATTTTCTCAGTTTTTTTAAGTACATTCATTGTTATTGTTTTTTTTAACTCTTCAAATTACTTAAACTAATCTTAATATTAACTATATAAAAAGTGTTTAAAAAGTTTTAAATGTGTAACATAAAAATATTATCTTTTTTTTCATATTATTTATATTGATAATTGTTATTTTTATACAATATCAAAGTAATTTAAAATTTTATTCTATAATATAATAGTAAATTTTTATAAAATAAATATTTTGTTATGTCGATAGTATTCATTCTTCTTCCAAAAGAATATTTTATTTTTAAAATTTATTTAGTAATAAATTAATAATATATATATATATATACTAAATCACGTTTGAATTTTTTGACATAATATCCTTTATTGTAATTTATTTATTTTTTATTTAAAAAATGATACAACATTAAACTATTTATTATTTATGTTATTATTATATATACAAACTGAAATTCATGTAAAATAGATATATATTTTATATTGTTATACGTATTATAATATAACAAATATATTTTATGTTAAATATTAGCTAAATTAAAATACAAATAATTTTTTGTGTTATTTTAATTTTCACGAGATTAAAACAAAATTAAACTAAATGAATATTTTAATAATTTATATATAACAATATATCACGTTGTCATAACTAATTGTAAAATAGAAAATAAGTGAAATGCGAGATTCGTAATTTTGTAGAAAACTTGGACACATTAGTAAAATGCCACCCGCTGATCTATAGTAATCTCGGTCCAATAAAAAGCGAGTTAAAAAGTAGAAGGACTAAACAGCCCTTTTCTCACTCTCTATCAACCTGCGAGGGATCTAGGGTTTCATCATCGGGTACGCCTACCTCCCCCTCCTCATCTCTCTGTATCTCTCTGCTGTTCTTGTTCGATGAATAATATTCTATGAACATTTTATCGAATTGTCAAAGCTTTCTCCGCTGAATTTAAGTAATTGTAATTTATTAGACACCCTTTTCTTTCTTTCTTTCTTTATTTTATTTTTGAGTCTGGTCTTTGAGGCATGAACTTCACGAATCTGTATAAAGTATCAACTTTTATAATTCAGAATTTTTTTCCTTATTTGAGCGCGTTTATGATTGTTTATCAGTGTATGATATATATTACTCTGTCCATTTAATTGTAATTTTGAGAAGCGGGAACGGTTCTTATTTTTATGGAGCTTTGGGATTGTATTTTACATTTTATGTTAATTAGAATATGAATACTATTGCAAAGAGTATTTCAAATTGGATAGCTTTTGTTTCCCTGATTTCAATTATATGATATTACGTTTCCTCCAGGTACCCCAAGTAAAATTGTACTTTCTTACGTGTGTAAATTTATCTTTTTACCCAGTAGACCGCCTTTGCTGTATTATATTACGATTTGTATGCATATTTTTTGTTTTCAATTTAACAACCATGTATGCAAAGTATATTGTACTTCCCTTTTACTACTTTTCCCAGTAATCTTATTATTTCAGACTGTTAAATCACTTATTGTTTACTTTGTCAAACCTGCATATAAAAAAATAAAAAATAGATGTGGATTCATATATGGATATAGAGAGAGGCTATTCAATACTTGAGTTGTGTGATTTGAGAAGGAGGTATTGTTTTCAATCATCTCAACTAGAGGAGAACCAACCGGTTAATATATATTTAGATATAGAGTAGTCACATAATTTGTATAATTTTGCCTTTGGAGGTAACCGTTTATTAAATACTGTATGCAGGTAAAATGCCTCGGTATGATGATCGTGACCGTAATGGCGGTACACGACTCTATGTTGGTCACTTGTCTTCTCGCACAAGATCCCGTGATCTCGAGGACATATTTAGTAGATATGGAAGGTAAATGAAATCTCTGGAATTTACTAACTTTACTCAATTATCTATTTGAGTATTTAGATTGTGAACAACACATTTAACCCATTCGATTCAACCGGAATTTTAGTTACTTGAATCATAAGATTTTGCTTGACTGCATGATTCATGATAGCTTAGATCTTTTTAACTTGCAACTGAGTTTTACTTTTTGATACTTTGATTGCCTTTCCTGTGCCCACTTTTATTTATCTAAATATTTTTTCATTGAATTAATCTTTCAGAAACTGTCAGGGGCAATTGTCCTCATGGTATTAGTTCTCTATTTAAAGAAGAACATATTGAAGGTTTTGATGATTTTTTTTTTGGGATTTGGTCTGCTTTGAGTTAAAGGTTTTTATTATTGTCCTTCTTTGTTGAAAAATAGTGCCCAGTGCATGTCTGTCACTGGGTCCAAGTTGTGTGCTGGATGTGTAATACCATTGCCAAAACCCTTCTTTGAGCTTGATATTGAAATTAAAATAACAAATTAATATAATTGTAAGAAAGATGCATCCATGTGTGGTGTGGGTATGGTTTAACTTGAATGATCTTGATGAAGGTTTCTTGGCTTTTGCCAAACCTGGTGGTCTTTGGTGAGAGGGTCCTATTCGTGGATTTGGCGAGTCTTTCTATAATGTTATTGCTTGTTTTAATGGAAATGGCAACAAATCTCAAAGTGGTGTTTAGTTCATCTGTGAGGGGCGAAGTACATACCTTTGATTCATGTGTAGCCTTACTATTTCTGGAAAACCCATTTACGCAGAGTACAAGATGTGGATATGAAGCGCGACTATGCCTTTATTGTATGTTCTCCCTTTCCCTCTTTTGCTTTCTCTTATTTCGAGACAACTTGGATTGTCTTATGTTCTCCTTGTTAAACCTGTGACTCCTAAAAATAGGAATTCAGGGACCCTCGAGATGCGGATGATGCAAGATATAGATTGAATGGCCGGGAATTTGATGGAAGCCGCATAATTGTTGAAGTGGCCAAGGGGGTAAGCTTCAATTGGCTATAACTCTGGTATATGAGATCCTTATTTTCTGAAAGATTTTGGTGCAACATGTGTTTAAATTTCCTTAGGATCTTATTTTCCAATTCATGGAGATATTCTTGCGATTTTCTTTTTAGCAAACATGAAGATTGCCAGGCTAAAATGCATCGAGCCTTCATTTGTTATAATTGCTTGGTCTTTGCTTGCAATTTGCAACAATTTTAATAGTTTCACTGTTAGAATGGTAAACAAAGTATATGCTTAGCCTGTCAATATAGTCTCTGCATGCTGGATGCTTTAGGAGGGCGGCTGATTTTTGCTTTTTTTTCATCATCATGATATAGTTTTATCTTTACACATTCTAGTGTTTGAGCTCTGGACATATGTATTGACATTTTTTTTATCTTGTCCTACTGAACTTCCCAGTATCAATTTTAGCAAGTATTGTTGATGATCACTGTGTTAATGGAACTTGTAAAGTTAGACTAGTATTTTACATAGTGGAATTGATTTGACTTGCAATTAGGTGCCACGCGGTTCTGGGGGTTCTGGGGGATCTCGTGAGTATCTTGGAAGAGGTCCTCCTCCTGGCTCAGGTCGGTGTTTCAACTGTGGACTCGATGGTCACTGGGCCCGTGACTGTAAAGCTGGTGACTGGAAGAACAAGTGTTATCGCTGCGGTGACCGAGGTCATATAGAAAGAAATTGTAAGAATAGTCCAAAGAAACTTAGGTGTGCTCTCAGTTCTCTTTTTCCTGTTCACGCTACTTCATTCATTTGGTTTTGTTGTTTACTGAAAACATTTTTGATGCAGACCTGGGAGAAGTTATTCACGTTCACCAACTCCACGGCATGGTAGTCACAGTCGGAGTTATAGGTTGGTAATTGGGAATTTTTATTTAATTGATTGAAAGCGCTAGTTTTTGCTAATCAGTCATGAACTGACATCATTCTATTGTTTTCAAATCCTCATCGTGATTTTATGCTACAGAGTTCAACATAATAATAACAACCTTTTGTTCTATTCAGTAGATCCAGATCACCTGTGAAAAGATCAAGGAGCCTAGAAAGAAGATCAAGGAGCCCAAGGGACAGCCAAAGCCCTAGTCGACGAATATCATCACCACCACCAAAGCGGAGGAACATCAGGGCAACACCTGATGAAAGGAGTCCCAGAGAGAAGGATAGCCTTTCTCCACGGGACCATAGGGCTGATTACAGTGCTAGTCCCAAAGGGAGGAGCGGCAGCCCCGTCAACAGTGCTGATAGAGACAATGGAGATGAGAGATATAGTAGCCCAGCTGAAGAAAATGGTCCCAGCACTAGCCCTAGTCCTACTCATAAGGACGATCGCAGCCCTAATTATGATGATGATGATGATGATGGTAACAACGGTTCTCCTGGGGGATTGGCTTAAAAGATGTATGATCAGCACGTTTCTTTTATCTGAAAAAGGTATTGCAACCATTTTATTTTTAGTTTCTCTTGGCATGAACTAGTTTAAGCATTTTGGACTTCAAATGCTTCAACAAGATGAATATTCAAAGAGGGGGTTAGATTCCTCCACCTGGCTGGAATCTAATATCTTACACGTTTATTTGGTGTACTTGTAAGCGTTTTTTTTTAATGTTATTTGTAAGCGCTTGTGACATGATTTTGTATGGATTT
Organism: Hippophae rhamnoides; assembly: GCA_033030585.1. NCBI lineage: Eukaryota > Viridiplantae > Streptophyta > Magnoliopsida > Rosales > Elaeagnaceae > Hippophae > Hippophae rhamnoides. The sequence goes on along the minus strand of CM065432.1, from coordinate 49,824,995 downwards.
TGAAGGATTTTCTAAATTTGATAATTGGGAATTTAGATTGTTATAAAATATTGTATAATTATTTTTATTCCATTATCTCTGCGATATAAATGAGTAATTTTTTTTCTCTACTTGTTGAGATAAATGAGTGCAAATTCAAGACTAGGTTTGATTCTTAATGTGTAAGTTGTATATTATTTTAAAAAAAATATGTCAAATTTTTTAGTAGACTTGTTTTAAATAATTTAGTCCATAGTTGTAAATTCTGATCAAACTAGTCTACGTTATCTATATTTATATTATATTAAAATTGCAAATTATTTAAAATATTTAAAATATTTTTCTTTAAAAATATCTTTATGTTTTAAAATAAAGAAATATTTTGCGTTTATATTTTATGTTAACATTTTTATATTTTATCTTAATATTCAAAAAAAGAATTAAGCTAATCATCTTTATTATTTTTATAACATTAAAGGTGTACTTTTTTAATAGATTTTATTTAGAACATAAAAAAATTAAACTTCGATTTTAATAAACAATGCATATTTATTTTTTATACGCACCTATTTTTGTTAAATAGTTTTTACAAAATAGCAGATCTCTAATTAATTCAAAAATTTGAATTTATATATTTTTTATTTTAAATAAATTATATAAATTAACCAAATTAAAGAAGTAAAACAGTTCACCTTAACTAATGTTTATAAATATAAACTTGATTTTTGGAATTTTCCTATGAAAGCAATAAATATAATATAAATTAAACAAATGGCAGCAATATAGTTACAATATAAAATATTATTTTGACTTCTAACTTATTAATAATAATTTTATTCAATTCTAAAGTAAAATTAATTATTTAAATGTTTAACTTTATTTTAAAAAAATATTAAAAGAGATAATTTATATATTATTATTATTATGTAAATAATAAATTAAATTTATCATTAACTTACATAAAATGTTAAAATAAAGATAATTTAAAAATTACTTCATTGTGAATTTTGAAAGTAGAAGAATTTATAGAAAATTTTAAGTAATGAATGTGATGTGAGGGTAGATTTTTAAACTTTTATGAAGTGAAAAAAAATAATAATAATATATTTAATATTCTTAAAACTTTAAATGATAAAAAAAAATAAGAAAAATTATTAAGAAGTTCATTTAAATTTTCACAAATAACAAAAATATTTTTTTAATTTTATATAATAAGCAATCGTATATCCACAATTATTGTTTTATTATAAAAAAATTCATTAAATTTTTTCATATATGTAGGATTTTTTTGTTTCATAAAACATGTATTTGTAATTGATCTATAAAAATAACATATTTTATTTAAATTGGGTAAAGATATGATTGATTTAATTTAATAAAATAGTATTATTATTTATATTATATAATTGTATGATATCATAAAATTTTCTATTTAAGCATAGAAGAGTAACGTCATTTTACAACTTTATTTTTCTGCTTATAAATCTTAATTTGGTCATTTCGCTTCACGTTATTGGAAAGAAAATAGTTTTTTTTTTAACTAAGAAACGAAAATGATGTTTAGTAGCCGTAATGTGAAAGCACATAATTATTAGACTCAATGTTATTCATCATTATGCATGATGGGAAAGTATACACAGAATTTAGAAATTAGAAAGAGCATCCTCGTAAAGTCGACTGGTTATTTATTATTCTTAAAATATATTTATTATTTTAAAAAATAAAATTATATTAATATAAATTTTATTGATTAAAATATTACCTAGTTATATATTATAAAATTAATTAGTTGACAGTTGGCACAATATTATAAAAAAAATGTTTTATGATCATTTCAAAATTTTATAGTTATTTTTATAGCCATACAATGCCCTTTTTTTTTACCAAATAATATTTAAGGAAGGAAGAGAAATAAAGGAGTAAATTACATAATTTTGTGTAATATTCATTCCATCCACTATATTTATTTTAATTATATATATTAAAAATTTAAGTATACCAATTCATTTAAAACCATATGAATATTACTTTTCACTTTTTTCATTATTTATGCATACACAATTAAATTTTGTTTTTAATTTTATCCTATTTTATCTTTATTATTCAAATAAGATATATTAATGATAATACAAATGATGCCTTGAATTATAAATATGTAAGTTGTTTGAATTTTGAGTTTTAATTATAAATATGTAAGTTGTATAATTATTAAAATATATATTATAAATTTATAATATATTTTATATAATGTAGTAAAGTGTGTAGTTAATTGTTATCAAATGATAACGCAATATTCTATTTATTTAACGAGATGTTGCTATTTATGTCGCATTTTTCATAAAATTGTCATATATATTAACCTCAACTTTAGTTATATACTTAAGTAAAAAAAAAAAAACTCTTTCGGTATATGCCCTCCTTAAAAATATATTTATATAACGAAAATAATTCAAATTTATTATTTAATTGTTTATATTCTCAAGATTTAATGAGGGTGATATTTTGGTAATTTAATTTATTAATAATAATTTTATACAATAATTATAATATTTTGGTAATTTAATTTATTAATAATAATTTTATACAATAATTATAATAATATAATGTAATTTATTATAGGAATAAAATAATCTATTTACACATTTTTGTTCGGGTAATAATAAAAATAATTTTAACAATATTATTATATTATTTTAATAGTTGAGATTAAAATAAATAATTTTTTTATAAATTTTAATCATAGATATATAAAAAATAATACATTTAAAATTTATAATTGTAAAAATAATAAAATAATATCATTTATATCAATTTCATGTATTTTTTATTAAAAATATAAAAAATTATTTTATTTTAAACATAATTGGATTAGATGTATATAAATTAAAATATAATTATTTTAATATTAATATCGATTAATTATATTTTTATTATTATAAATTTTAATAATATTATTTTTATAATTTTTCAAAAAATTATAAAATGAACTGGTCCCGTCATTCACGAGTTCCTTTGCTTTTCCTTTTTCTTGTTGTCGGTGACGCGACGTAATTTTGTAGATTATGCTTGATTGTCCATTAATTAAGGTTTACTTTTGAAAAAGCTAAAAAGAAGATAAAGAACTACAAGTCTATACAGTACATAAAATTCTCATTGTTTTAATTTTTTTAAAAATATTATTTTATTAACGAACTTAACTCAATTATAAAAAGAAACAAATATTAAGTTAATAACTAATATTATTTTAATATTTTTTTATTAAAATATTATTTTTTTAAACGATTAAATATATATTAAAATTTAAATCTTTAATAATTGTGAAGTTACACTTTATATAAAATAATTTAAAAAAAATTGTTTAATATTTATTAATTTTCATTATTTTTGTTTTAATATATATTTTTTAAAATAAAAAATAATATATTTAAATAATTTTCTGTTAGTATATAATCACTTTGATTTTTACTTAAATGAAAATATTAAATTTTAATTTTATTCGTAATATTTTAGGTAAAAAAAATAATATTTTAATTAAAAAATTATTTTTAAAAAAATAAAATTTATCATGTTTTCAATTTTGAAAAACTAAAAAAGTATATATTATAATATATGAGATTAAACAACGCTAACTTTGAAATATGAAAAACTTCTATAACTATTCTCCCTAAAAGATAACTATAGTTCACTTATTGGTCTAATTATAAGATTTATTATATTTTATTTCAAATCACAACAAATATTATTTTAAAAAAATATATTCAATTTTGTTTTCCTAATATATACAAGGTTCCTTATAGTCACCTAACTTATTCCAGTATTTACAAGAATCCGGTTACATTTATATTAAAGCCACTGTAACTCAATACTATATATTATTGTAATTTTTGTATTAAAATATTAAAATTTCATATTATTTTCTCATCTTCAATGCAGTACATTAAATATCATGTTATTTTTGCACTATAATTAAAACAAATATTAATCAAAGATATATAATTAAGATAAAAAAACTAAAATGATATTTATATATTTATATCTTTCATTATATTGTTTAAATAAGGAAAAGAAAAAAAGATAACAATAGTATTGTATTAAATTTAATACAATATTATTCGTTATATTAAAATAATATAATTTTTTAAACATAAATTACATAAAAATAAATTTTAGTGCATCTTTGGAGTTACACTAACACATGCACAAAACAAAATTTACAGTGGAAGCCTGAAGGATCAAATTGAGAGGTATTTTTAAATGAATATATATAAGATAGTGAATCTCTTTATTCATTATTTTACATTGATGTAATTATATATATATAAAATACATTTAATATAACTATCAAATATTATTTTCTTAAAATTATTAAGAGATAGAATAATAATTTGGTAGCTTTATATATTCACATCGATCATATTTTTAAAATAGGTATATTTTAGTCATCTTAATTTTATATTTTAAGATAATTTAATTTTTTTTTTCAATTTTAGTTTTTTATCATAAAATTTATAGATATTTAAAGAGAAAAATATTTTTTAAAGTTAAAAAATAATTAAAATATTACAAATATAAGGTGTTCAAAATAACGAATATATGTAATTTAAAAAAGTAAATTACACTTTTTTCATGTTCAAATGGAAGGAAATGAGAGAAAAGGCAAAATAATTTTATAACACATTGTACAGGTGTCCACTTGTAATTAAGCACAATCTTATTATAAGTGTACTTAACCGCACTTTATCTCTCCCCTCCTTCTAATCTAACGCTCCTCTGACCTCTCTCACTGTCCACCTTTTTCAGCGGGCAATACAGCTTCAAAAGTTCTCCACTATCACAGATTCACCATCCTATCAGTGTGGCGCCGCCGTCACCGTTACACTGGCAACTAATGCCGTTGAAACCATCGCCTTCTCATCCAAGGAGTCTCCCTCCTGTAGTCTCCCTCATTTATAGTATGTAGGTAGTAGACTGATTTCTGGAGAAATTGTATTTTCTGTCTAGTGGCCAATTGTTATTCTCATTTGAATTTTGAATTTTATTGAGATATTTTATCCGACCACTATGGGTAAGTAATTAACTACAAGATTTGAAATAACTTTCCCAATTTATCTGAATTTAATGTTATTAAAATCTAGTCGTTATTTCGAAGAATTTTGTATATATTAGTTGTTATTGTTCATTGTTTTATTTTCGTTTAATGCTTTTTTTAGGTTCCGTTCGTGGTAGAAAGTAGCAGAAGAAATTCTTTTGACCGTTTGAAGAAAAGCGGAAAAAAGAAAACTTGTAAGTGATGTTTCGTTGTTTCCCGCATAGGTTCTGTTTGTTTGCCTAGAAAGTTGAGGAAAATGAATAGGAAAAGTTATTTCGACATTCTATCGCTCTTTTTATCTTTTTCTTTGACTGGGTTATTTTAATCTGTTCAATAATTAACTCATGCTTAGCTGAGTTATTCCTCATTGTCTTCGAGATTAGCTTAATAGAGTAAGTTAATTAATTTGTTTGCGTATTTCATTTTCTCGCCAACCAAACCATTATTAGTTTCACAAAGAGCTGCAGTTCTAGAAACTATTAGCTAGTTTTATGCCCGATTTATTTATTTATTTATTTTTGGGTTTTGTTTCTTAGTTTTTAGCTGCGGATATAATGAATTATGCTTCTATTTTCTTGCACTTTTTTACTTACAAATTTTCAGTAGGAAAAAAAAACTGTTATTGTGTGTTCGGGAGAGAGACGCATAGAATCGAATTTGATCCTTCTATATCTACTTGACTTGCAAATATTAGTGGAAACACTAGAAACCTTTTTAGTTGAGATTACGAGCTGGTCTGTTTGATGCTTTCGGGGATAGATTGTAGCTTACAGTTGTTTGGATCCCCCAACTTAGGCTTTACATGCCTAGAAGGACCTTGGTGTACATTAGGACTAGGGTTTTGAGGTTTTAAAAGCGATGAAACTGGAAGTATTGCAAGAATATGGTTATTAGAAACTTAATCGAAGATCTTCACCTTTAAATACATTGAAACCTTGAAGTCTTATCAGTTTATCTTAATGATGATTATGAGCATGTCTTTCCTTTTCCAATTATATATTTTTTATTTATTTTTATTTATCTTGTTTCGTTTCTAATTACTGGTCATACCTTGTCCATTATAGAGCTTGCGAAGATATTTCATGATCTGAAGCTCCAGTTTTAGCTAAAGATTTGCAGATGAAGAAACTGTTCTTTTTCAAATCCTCTGCATCAAGCAATGGAAATAACAAAGCATCTCTTCCACCATCAACTGATAAGCAAATTTACTGGGAGAGTCCGTCGGAATATGGACTGAAAGGCCAACGGCGTGAGGTGACTCAGAATAGCCCCATTGACTTTTCCAATGCACAAAAGCAAATACATAGTATCCAAAAATCCAATAAAAGCCCAGCTCTAAGACGTAGCCGTTCGATGTCGTCAACAGCCTTCTCTGGTATAGAGTCAGGTCAAACAGATTTATCTTCTGCAATACATCAGAGCAGGCCTCCTTGTAGTAGTGTTTCCAGGCAGCAATGTGATAATTCATTTTGGTAGGGTCTTTTTTTTTTTTGCGGTTGACTGAATCTCATTTGTTAACTTGCATGGTGAATCTTCTTGTGAAATTTTATGGTTGCATTTATCTGTCTTTGAAATCTGCCAGTTGTCGGGCTCTTGCTCCTGGGAGGCATAAGTCTAAACGTTCTGAAGTGCCAACTATTCAGTCTGAGGGGAGTGATTATGCTTTTGATTCTCTGTTGCAATTTGAGTCATCAGTGAGCTCGTCTAGCTCCTCTAGTATTGCATCCGGTAATATTTTGGATCGTTACATTGATGGAGAGCAGCAACAGGAAAGGAACAAGAAGAATGATTTCTCTGAGAAGAATTTTTCTAGAACTGGAAACAGTGGTGGGCAGCTTCCTCCTAGAATTCGATATTCATTAAATATTTCTCCAACAGATAGTGTTAAAGATAAAGTCAGAGCTCATTCATTTAGAGAAGCTAAAAATTCCCGTCTTCGTTTCTCATCCGGAGAATGTGTTGAAAGTGGATTTGGGCATGAATCTCCTCAAAGACTTGCCAAGAATGTCATTGAGAGACTCTCTCAATCTCACTTTGCTCAAAAAACAAGTCAGAAGGAAATTGAACTTGATATGCCTGTCACCCTTGAACATATTTATGGTGGATCTTCAAATAGATGCTTTAGTTCTCATCCAGACATGGTTGCTCAGAAAAGTCACTCATCAAATGATCCCTATGAGACAATAAACGAAAATCATGGGGAGGATTATACGTGTCTACAAAAGCAATTCTTTGAGGAGTATGTTGAGGGTCTGAACCTCAAGGAACCTGTAGATGACATAGATGTGGAATTACAAAGGAGATCAAAAGAAGTTGAGGAAAGGGTAATTATGTTATCTGAAGAACTGGCACAGGAAAAGTTTCTTCAAGAGAGTGGATTTAACGTGCATTCTCTGTTCCAGACAATTAGAAGTCTCACTGAAGAGAAGATGAGCTTGGCTTTGGAGGTTTCCAGCCTTCTAAAGTCACAAATTGATGAAAGAACTTCTGTCAAGGAAGAACTCAGACTGGCAAAGGTAGAACTTGAATCCCAAAAAAGACGACTAGAAAAAGAGAAAAATGAGTTGCAATCAGCATTAGAAAGGGAACTAGACAGAAGGTCCACCGAATGGTCAACAAAACTTGACAAATACCAGTCAGAGGAACTGAGACTTCGTGAGCGAGTTAGAGAGCTTGCAGAGAAAAATGTGTCGCTTCAAAGGGATGTTACTAATTTCAATGAGAAGGAAACAGAGAATAGAAGCATGATTATGCATTCTGAGCAACAACTTAGGGACCTTACTACCAGGGTGAAGGACATGAATGAGGAGAATCAAGATCTTAAGAAAAATCTTTGTGATTTTCAAGAAAAATATAGTTCAGCAGAAGAAGATCGTTTGTGTCTTGAAAAGAATTTCGCAGAGAAGGAGAAGGAGTGCAAAGAGCTGCATAAATCGATTACAAGATTACTAAGAACTTGCAGTGAACAGGAGAGAACAACTGATGGTTTACGAGAAGCATTTAGCAAGGAATTAGAGAATGATCAATCAAAGGAGAAGCTTGATAAGCATGTGGCAAAACTGCAGATGGAGCAAATAAGGTTAACAGGAGTCGAATTGGCATTGAGAAGGGAATTGGAGTCATGGAAGGTTGAAGTTGATTCTCTACGGCATGAGAATATAAGTTTATTAAACCGCTTAAAAGGCAACGGGAAAGAAAGTGATGCTTTAACTATGAAGCTAGATAAGGAAATGTGGAACAGGATATGTTGCTTGCAAAATCAAGGCATAACAATGTTGAATGAAAGCTTGCAACTTTGTTCCAATTTACTCAGGTTTGTCAAAGGGAAAGGAAACCAATTCCTAGAATCTAAGCAGGAGGAGGTTATGAAGCATGGTTTAAATGAACACTTTCTTGTTGAATCTGAGATGAAAGTTCAGGGCTTAAAGCGTGGAGTTGAAACCTTAATGCGGAGTTTACAGATGATGTCTGTTTTATTGCATGACAAATCCAATATTGTTGCTTCGAAGCATGGGTCAAGATGTATGGATGCTAATGAATCAATCCAATCAAATGATTTGGCTCCTGAGGTAAGTTGCCGTGAACAACTTTGTTTTTGTAAAGAAATTACATTGAACATAGAGTTTTAGTTCCTAAATAAATGTTCAGTTTTTCATGTTCTATTCTTTATACCTTTATTTGATGCTGCCATTTTCCTATATCTGCATAGGATATAACAAAATATGAGCTCAAGGCAGAAACTCTCTTGACAAGTTTATTAAGAGAGAAGCTGTACTCTAAAGAGCTCGAAATTGAGCAACTGCAAGCTGAGCTTGCAACAGCTGTGAGAGGTAATGACATCCTCAGATGTGAAGTAGAAAATGCAATGGATAACATTTCCTGTGTCAACCACAAGTTGCGGAATCTTGAGCTTCAGGTAGTTTCCTGGATGACTGGGCATCAATCTTTAAGCTAATTTTTATATTTTGTTTTTACTTTTGGTGTTTCTCTATCCTATTAAGTATATAGATACTATTCATTATATACATTCACATACTGCATTTTTGCCCTTTTTTTTAAAAAATATCTGCCGCTGGTGTGGAATTTGTGCTCTAGCTACAACTGAGCAACCTACATTTGACTTAATATTGTTGTTGATACGATGATAGTTGGTGCTTCTTGCTCAATCTAATATGCATGCCTTATCATCTAACCTATTGATGTTTAATGAACTTTTTTACCCCCTGCTCTTAGTCTTCTTGAATTTTCTTGATCTTTTGCACTCTTTCTTTGAGTTGTGAAAGTTAAAATTATTTTTTTGCAATTTCATTGTAGACCCTTAAGAAGGATGATAACATTAATAGGCTACAAGATGACCTCCACGAATCTATGAAGGAATTAAAAGTTGTGAAAGGCACAATGGAGAAAGTCTCTGGGGAAAGAGATTTGATGTGGGAGGAGGTGAAGCAATACAATGAGAATAACATGCTATTAAACTCTGAAGTTAACATGATGAAAAAGAAGATAGAGAACCTTGATGAAGAGATACTTCTCAAAGAAGGTCAAATTACAATTCTGAAAGACACCTTGGGGAGCAAATCTTTTAACCTTTTGGCTAGCCTTGATTCCACAGGAGAATTCTTGCTTTAAGGGTTTCTAAAACAAGGCTTTGTCACAGGTGAGGTTTTACACTGTTGATAGTCCTATGCTTTTGAACTTGTTTTCTGATTCTCCTCTTTGATTCGTATCCTTGTTTGATGTTTCTGATGTCAAAGATGTGAGAGAAATATATACATTGATTCTTTTGTAATTGCATGCAATTTCTCAATTGCATATTGTTGGTTTCTTTAATTTTTCTTTACTTGGTATGCTTGTAGTGACCCTTTCCTAATGATTAAATAAAAAAGAAAAAAAATGGTGTTATTGGACTATTTGACAAGGCAGGCTGTTCAGATTAATCCTCAACAAAGCTAGCAGCAAGACAATCAAAATCCTATTTCTTAGAGTGACAATAGTTATATCAATACCAAACACTATCTGGCATAAATCTTGTAAAATAGAACACATAAAGAGATGAGTACTACCATCAAAGTCCCCAATCAATCATGCATGGACCATTTGCCTAAAACATGTCTATGACACCTTGTCCAAACTCACCATAAGGTTCACCTCTTCTCTCAAATCCATTTTTTGGAGCATACAACACGTTGGCATTTTTCAAACGCTTCACTATAAACGAATTCCCAATCGAGTTACTGAATCGAAAGCTCACATGATCTTGGGTATCAGCAGATGGTGCCATGTTGTCTCAATCTCAATAGAGTATGAGCAAATCGTTTGAGATCCATGATTGGTGGATTGGATGACAGTGATTGGCATATAAAGGATGAGTGCCAATGAAAACCTAGTATTATTTCCATTTTTAGTGTTTGAACTTGTGTATAATGGAAAAGTTACTTGGGGAGACAGGTTACTTTGAGAAAGAAAGAGATTCCACATTTTTCATCTTTATTTTTTTGACTGTTACAGATGCTTCCTCAAAAATGCACTCTAGTGTGAAATTTTTCTCATTGGCATAAAAAGGAGTTGGGTTTTTCTTAGATTTACTCAACATCTTACGACATTTTCTTGAAACTTGTTGTCTTTAAACAAAGCAAACGCTTTGTTCGAAACACATCTTTAACAAAGCAAAAGCCTAAAGCTAATCTTAGCTTAAAAATATGCTATTTCAATTCATTTTTCTCCCAAATTTATTTATTTTATTTGAAATTTTGCTTGTGTCTTCAGAGTCAAGAAATGCCCAGCATATTTATTTGCAAGGCTATTAAAAATCAAATTTTCCTTTCTAGTTAGAACAGGTTTGGGTCCGTCTTCAACAAGTATGAAATTATGCAAATAATGTACCAATAAAACCTACAGAATGTACTGAATTAGGTCACTTGAGATTACCAGTAACTCTCCGTGCACCCTTGTTGGAACCTGAGCCGCTGATAAAGATCCGAAATCTAATACTATAGCAAACTGTCAGACGCAATCTTCCAACAGGGATCTCTGTTGCAAGTTTGCAACAATATGCTTCCCTATAAACATATTCATTCAGTTTAGTTTTCTCAAAGACAAGCAATCTATATCAGAATACAGAGATAGCTTTACAGAAGTGTACAAATATTAAATGAAAACATATATGAGATTTTAAACTTTAATCAACTTAGTGCTCCTTTATTTCAAAACCTATTAGTCTAAGCATAAAACTAACCTGCCTCTGTAAAACTGCTTTCCTTGTGTGTTCTTCCACCTTGTTTTTTGTTGAGGCTAGCAGTCCAAGATAAACTGTACTTGGAGAAGCAGAATGCAATGTATCAGCAAACTTAAGTTTAATATTTTATAAAATATATATACGTAATTTTGAGAAAAAGTAATACTACAAACTTAAGTGATGTATAAGCAATTAAACATTATATTAATTGTAATATTTGAGATTTATTAATAGTGAAATATTTATAAAACCAATTATTTATAAAAACCATTTAAATTTGACAAAAAATAAAAAAAATGACTAAGTAACAAACGAAACAATATAAAAAACAAATCTGGATAACACATATTTTCCACGTGGTGTAATGTCAATCACTCGTTATAAGCTGATGTTAGTGACCTCAAATCAGGAGTTCTAGAACCAAACCAAATATGCCTACTTTGAAAATTAGTTGTGGCACAGCCACCACTTCCAAAAATCTTTCAGCTTCAGTGTCGATCACTCCGTCTTCAATCTCCAACAAATTTGCGCAGATTAGTTTTCAAAGTACAAAAAAACCATCTCTCTCTAAGCTTCGGCTTCAAGCTTCAAAGTTTGGAAGAGCTCGAAAAACTGCTGTCTTTGTAACAATGGCAACTGGGTATAAAAAAAAAAGTCAATTTGTTTGGTTATTTTTGTTTTCTTTTCCAGCTGAAATCTAATATTGTGTGGTTTTCTTCGTTTGGGTAACACTGAAATTGGATTTTACATATGTCTTGCCCGCTCTTTTCATCTGAATCCTTTCCTTTTGTTTCTGTCAAATATGGGTTCTCTTTTTTGTGAAGAATTGTACAAGAGGTGCTTCCACCAGCTCTTAATTCTACTTCGGACCCACCTCCGATCTTCGATGGTAAAACCAGGTAACTTCACGTTCTTGCCCTCAATATTTGTTTTATTCGGTTCATAACTTTCTTATATTCTCAACATTTTGTTATCCTTTATAAGATATTTTGCATTTTGTTGTTGTTATCCTTTATAATACATTATAACTTATAACAAAAATAATCTAATATAAATAAAAATATAATAATTTAATAAATATTAATATTACGCATATATAAGTATTCAAAACAAAAACTAAAATAAATGTATTAAAATATAAATAATAAGATTTGATTTAATATCTTAAACTTTATAGTATATTTAAAAATATATATGGTTAAAAAGTAAAAAACTAACAAACATAAATATTATTTTGTCTTGTTACATATGTTTTCTTTAATTTAAGAAATTAATTTTGTAGAAGTGATAAAAATAAATGAAAAATTATTGAAAAATATTAAAAAAAATTCAAATAAAATAAAATATGAAATAATATAATATTAGAGAAAATAAATATTTAAAGTTAAACAAAATATGAGAAAATTTTAATATATGAATGAAAAACCGTAATAGCTTTATTTTTAAGTTTATCATCATGTTTATTTTTTTATTTTTATTTTTATAATATTTGATATTGATATTTTATTATCATAAATTAAAGTTAAATATATGAAATATTTTTGGATTATTCTGAATGAATTTAAGAAATGTTTTTATAGTTTATAATTCTGTATGTGCAAATAATTAATATTTGATAACTATGTAAATAAAAATACATATATTTAACCATTTTATTCACAATTTATTTATATCACTTTTGTCCATATGTTTGCTTAATATTGTTAATATATACAACGATATTTATAACAAAATATGTACTTAAAAAATTAAATATAATATATTATATTATTGCAAGTAAAATATTTATTTAATATTAAAAATATATATGTAATTAATTTTTTATTAAAATTTTTACCTTGGCGAGAGCCCCACCCAGCCCCCATAAAGCTCTGCCATTGTGATTCTAATATGCACGTGAACTGTTTGTTGTAATGCTGAAGGTTATATATATCATACACATGTCCGTATGCCCAGCGAGTATGGATTACAAGGAACTGTAAGGTAGAAGAAGACTCTTCAAAATTTCGTGATCTCTATTTTTTTGTTCTAGTCTCTTTCTTGCTTTCTTCTGAATTCTAGTCAAGAAACTTGACAAGTTGAAGTAGAAGCATTGGTTAGTGGGTTTTCTCGTTACTTATGTCAGGCTTCACTATTATGAACAGCTCAATACACATTCTTTTCTTGCCTTTTCTGGGCAGCATAACAAAACAAAGATGTTCTTTACTGTCATGTGAATAATTACAATCGATTGGTTGCTAAGGGCTCGTTTTTTAAACAGTTCTATTTTCAAGTTTTTTTTTCTTGTGCTTGAAACTAGTTTTCTATTTTCTAATTATTTTAGGGAAAAAAAACTCATTTGACAAAAAAAATTGTTTTCTTATTTCGTTTGCTAATTCAAGACAAAAAGTTAATTAATGAAAAGAAAAGTAAATTTAGAATATGGTTTTCAAAACCTTTTTTTAAATTTCAAAAACCATGAAATTCTAACCTGATTTTGAACTTGAAAATAGAAATAATTACCAAAAAACATACATTTTGAAAGCTTGAGTTCAAAGACTGGAATTGAAAATAGAACTTGTTACAAACATCCCCTTAAGGTGTTTTGGTTCTTTTTCTACTCTTTTTTGGGCATCAATTCTTCTGTTAGTTCACTAGTAGTTGTTTGGAACAGGGTTTGCAGGAAAAGATAGAATTGGTTCCTATTGATCTACAAGACAGACCTTCTTGGTATAAGGAGAAAGTCTACCCACCAAATAAGGTAATCTTGATCTACAATACAAGCTTATATATCGGATCACCCTTCCAATGACGTGTTATTAAAGTTGACATGATTGAGAAGAATGTTTAATAATATATAATTACATGTAAACATGAATGTATCAATTCAAACATTAGTCTAAGTTCACTGAAGTTTTTTTCCATTTTAAGATTTCTTTGAAGGCTGTTATATCAAATTGATCTTTTAATCAATGGATGTTAAACTGAAAAACAATGAATCAATGCCATGTTGAATATTGACTCTAAAAGTAAAAAATTAGTGGCATAATTTAGAAAAATTTTTGGCCTAATTTGTGGCATGATTTAAGGAAATTAGTAGCATAATTTAAGGAAATTAGTGACCTAATTTAAGGCTTAAATTAGTGACCTAATTTAAGGCTTAAATTATGTCACAATTTAGGGAAAGGGAGCCTTGCTTCATCTATAAATAGGGAAGAGTTCATGCATTGAAGAACAAGGCAAAAATCAGAAAAAATCAGAGAGAGTATAAGCAAACTCAAAGAGAGAAAATACTTGTGAGTTTGGGAAAACACTTGAGAGATATTATTAGTGAGGAAATCTGTATCTGTATTCTGTATATTTCCTACTCAGTTCAAATAATATCTGCTCCCTCTTATGGACCTAGGCGAATTGCCGAACCACGTAAATTCTGTGTGTTCATTTTATCGCTTTGATATATTCATATACCGCTATTTATTGCTTCCGCCCACAATAAATTGGTATCAAAGCCAAATATATCAGTATTATATATCAAATCGAAGCTCTCGACGAGACGAACACAACGGTGAAAGAATTGCTCAAATCGAAAGTCAGAATCGCTGCCAGAAGCTACCGGAGTGTTGCTGCTAGCAACTGAGTCAACTCGTCGAGTTGGACCGAGTCAACTCGATATTTGGACCAAGTTGGTCCGTTTTTCATCTGTTTTCAGCTGAGTTGGATCTATTCCTAACTAATTGGACCATTCCGGATTCAACTACGGACTCCGTTTTTTCAAATAAAGTATAAAATTTGGAAAAACACTGTTTTAAGTTATAAGTACAAAATTTCTATTATCTGTTTGTACTTATGGCTGATAAAAGAGAGATCGAAGAAGGTGAACAAGTTGACCATAGAATTTATGGCAAGCCAAGTTGTTCTACTCGAAGAACTATGTTGTCTAACGCAAAGTTTGAGATGGAGAAATTCGACGGCACCAATAACTTTGGCATGTGGCAATGTGAAGTATTAGATCTATTGTTCCGAGAAGGATCTAATATAGCCTTGGAGACCAGGCCAGCAGATTATTCAAATGAAGATTGAAATTATGTCAACCGACAAGCTTGTGGCACAATTCGACTGTGTTTAGGAAAATATCAGAAGTACTTTGTCATGAAAGAGAATGTAGCCGCAATTCTCTGGAAGAAACTAGAGGACAAGTACATGACGAAAAGTATTGAGAACAGACTCTACTTGAAGAAGAAACTTTTCCTTTTTCAGTACAAGAAAGGTACCCATATGATTGAACATTTAGATAATTTCAATAAAATTTTGGCCGATTTGCAAAATTTAGATGTTGAAATTATCGATGAAGATAAAACTTTGTTGTTGCTGAATTCATTACTTGAGAGCTCTGAGCATTTAACCACAATCTTGTTATATGGAAAGGATGAGGTTAAGTTCGTAGATGTTTCAAATGCTTTGGTAAATAACGAGCACCGGAAGAAGGATCAGCATGATCACAGAGACTCAATATCAGAAGCATTGACGGCATCCAGAGGTAGGACTAACAACAAAAAATCTGGGGGATCAAATAATAGGGGGCAATCCAGATCAAAGTCTAGAGGAGATTCATCTAGAAGACATCCTGCAAAGGACGAGTGTGTTTATTGTCACCAGAAAGGGCACTGGAAGAAAGATTGTCCAAACAAGGACAAGTCAAATGCAAATGTTGCACAGAAGGTCGATGAAGATGAAGAATCAGCCTTTTTAGTTTCATCATCAAAAACCTACTCAGATAAGTGGATCCTTGATTCTGGATGTTCTTATCATATGTGTCCAAACAGACATTGGTTTTCGAGTTTTGAGGAGCTCGATGGAGGAGTTGTGCTTATGGGCAATGACAATGCCTGTCAAATAAAAGGGATCAGAACAGTACGACTAAAGATGCACGATGGTACAATTAGACGACTTACAAATGTAAGGTATATTCCTGACCTAAAGAAAAACCTTATTTCTTTAGGTGTTCTAGATTCTGATGGTTACAAGGTAACATTGGAAAATGGAGTCTTGAAAGTTGTACGAGGTGCATTTGTAGCAATGAAGGGTACTCGGAAGGCGAACTTGTATTTCCTAGATGGGAGTACGATTCTGAGAAAGAACAAATTTGTCTCAAGTAGTTCTGAAGAAAAGGCAAATGATTCTTCCCGCCTGTGGCACATGCGCTTAGGGCATGTCGGTGAAAAGGCTTTGCAAGGCTTAATGAAGCAAGGTCTTTTGAAAGGTGCCAAGACTGGAAAGTTTGATTTCTGCGAGCATTGTGTAATGGGAAAACAAACAAGAGTCAAGTTCGACACTGCCATTCATCGTACTAAGGGATCTCTTGATTATATTCACACGGATGTTTGGGGACCTTCAAAGAATGCTTCACTTGAAGGTAAACGCTGGTTTGTGACTTTTATTGATGATTTCTCTAGATATGTCTCGATATACACCATGAGTCACAAAGATGAAGTTCTAGATATCTTTCTTAAATGGAAGAAAATGATCGAGACTCAGACAGGCAGGAAAATTAAGAGGCTCAGATCTGATAATGGTGGCGAGTATTAGATCCCTTCTTCAAAGTTTGTCAAGATGAAGGGATAATCAGACATTTTTCTGTTCCTCGTACACCACAGCAAAATGGAGTTATAGAAAGAATGAATCGTACTTTGGTTGAGAAAGTTCGATGTATGCTATCTCAATCCAAATTGAGCAAGGTATTTTGGGCTTAGGTTTTGTTATATGCAACTCATATAGTCAACGTATTTCCTGCGAGTGTATTAGATGGGAAAACTCCTAAAGAGGTATGGTCTGGACAACCTGCTACTGATTATGATTCATTGCGAATATTTGGATGTCCTGCATATTTTCATGTTAGTGAATTCAAACTGGATCTCAGAGCAAAGAAAACTGTTTTCTTGGGCTTTAAGGAAGGAGTTAAAGGATTTCGACTTTGGTGTGGTGAATCCAAGAAGATCAGCTTAAGTCGAGATGTTACATTCGACGAGTTTGTTATGCTGAGACAGACAAATTCAGAGAAAGAGAATGAAAGTCTAAATACTCTTTCTAAGGTGATGCTTTAGACTCCGGAAGATCCAGAAAAGATTGCACCAATTACCGATCGTGGTGAAGATGAAATTGATGATCAAGAAGAGATCTCAGTTGAGGTGGAGGTTCTCTCACCATCACCACCGATTAATCAGCAGCCAGAATCTATTGCCACTACTCGACCAAGAAGGGAGATTAGGAAGCCTACCAAATACACAGACATGATAGCATTCACACTTCTAGTAATTGATGATGATGTCCCATGCACTTACAGAGAAGCCGTGCAAAGAGTTGATAGTATGAAGTGGAAGATGGCAATGAATGAAGAGATGAAGTCTCTACATCAGAATCAAACTTTGGAGTTGGTTCAACTTCCTAAAGGAAAGAAAAATATTGGTTGCAAATGGGTCTATGCCAAGAAGGAAGGTGCTCCTGGTAAAGACAACATCAGATACAAAGCCAGACTGGTAGCAAAAGACTATGCTCAGAAAGAAAGAATAGACTACAATGAGGTATTCTCACCTGTTGTTAAGCATTCATCTATTCGGATACTATTGGCTTTGGTAGCACAGTTTGATCTCGAGTTAGCTCAACTCGATGTCAAAACAGCTTTTCTCCATGGTACTTTGAACGAAGAAATCTACATGTCTCAACCGGAAGGCTTCAAAATTTCAGGACGAGAGAATTGGACTTGCAAGCTGAGCAAGTCAATTTACGGTTTGAAGCAATCACCGCGACAATGGTACAAGCGCTTTGATAGCTTCATCAGAAAGCAAAAGTACACACGCAGTCAGTTTGATCACTGTGTATACTTTCGGAAACTCCAAGACGGTACCTTCATTTATTTGCTCTTATATGTTGATGATATGTTGATTGCATCTAAGAGCAAGGTGGAGATCGACAGATTGAAGGCTCTGTTGAGTTCAGAATTTGAAATGAAAGATCTTGGAGAAGCTAAGAAAATTCTTGGGATGGAAATCACAAGAGATAGAGTTGCAAGCATAGTCTGTCTGACACAGACTCAATATATGAAGAAAGTACTACAAAGGTTTGACATTGATGAAAAAACCAAACCAGTAAGTACACTGCTTGCTCCTCATTTTCAATTGAGTGCATTGATATTACCTAGCACCACTGATGAGAAGCAAATGGAATGTGTTCCATATGCAAATGCTGTTGGTGCCTTGATGTATGCAATGGTTTGCACCAGACCTGATGTTTCTCACGTTGTTAGTATGGTGAGTCGGTACATGCATTATCCCGATAAAGGGCACTGGCAAGCAGTGAAGTGGATTCTACGGTACATCTATAGTACTGTGGATATTGGTTTGCAGTTTGAGAGAGACAAGACTGAAGGAAAACACCTAGTTGGATATGTGGATTCTGACTATGCTGAAGATCTGAATAAGCGTCGATATACAACTGGTTATGTGTTCACATTGGTAGGAGGACCAATTTGTTGGAGATCAACATTGCAGTTAATTGTAGCTTTTTCTACTACAGAGGTAGAGTATATGGCTATAACAGAAGCATTCAAAGAAGCTATATGGCTTCTCGGGTTGACTAAGGATTTTGGTATTGTTCAGAAGAACGTGAAGGTTTTCTGCGATAGCTAGAGTACCATTTGTTTGGCAAAGAACCAAGTTCATCATGGTCGCACCAAGCACATCGATGTTCGATTTCATTTTGTTCGGGAAATCGTCGATGAAGGGAATATTATATTCCAAAAAATCAGAAATGCAGATAACCCTGTAGATATGCTTACAAAGGTGGTTACAGGGATTAAATTTCAACACTGCTTGAACTTGATCAACATCTCTCGAGCTTAGAGCGCCTAGGGCGCATTTGGAGGCAATGTTATGAACTTTTTCGCCAAGGTGGAGATTGTTGAATATTGGCTCTAAAAATAACAAATTAGAACAAATTAATGACATAATTTAGGGAAATTAGTGGCCTAATTTGTGGCATGATTTAAGGAAATTAGTGGCATAATTTAAAGAAATTAGTGACCTAATTTAAGATTTAAATTATGGCACAATTTAGAGAAAGAGAGCCTTGCTTCATCTATAAATAGGGAAGAGTTCATGCATTGAAGAACAAGGCAAAAATCAGAGAGAGTATAAGCAAACTCAAAGAGAGAAAATACTTGTGAGTTTGGGGAAACACTTGAGAGATATTATTAGTGAGAAAATATGTATCTGTATTCTGTATATTTTCTACTCAGTTCAAATAATATCTGCTGTCTCCCGTGGACCTAGGCAAATTGCCGAACCACGTAAATTCTGTGTGTTCATTTTATCGCTTTGATATATTCATATACCGCTATTTATTGCTTCCGCCCACAACATGCCACACCCAATCTGATATTTTACTCACTGAAAGATGTTTATGATGTGGAATTTGAACACAGGTGCCATCATTAGAACACAAGAATGAAGTCAAGGGAGAGAGTCTTGATTTGATTAAATACATTGACATTCATTTTGAAGGGCCTTCACTTTTCCCTGATGTAAGATATTGGAATATAATGTTGTGAATTTCTTCCTTTAGATATATTTGTAAATGCTCATAAACTAGTATATGCAGGATCCTGCAAAAAGGGAATTTGGAGAAGAGTTGTTTTGCTATACTGGCCCATTCAGTAAATCTGTCTACTCATCGCTAAAAGGAGATGAAGAAGAAACTGGTGAGTTCCAACTTTTTTTTTCCTTTTTCTTTTTTTTTTTGTTCCTTTTTTTAGTTGAATAAACAAAAGTGACTCTAGTAAGGTATTGAATTAGGTGCTGCATTTGACTATATTGAAACTGCTCTTTCCAAATTTGAAGATGGACCTTTCTTTCTTGGCTGTTTGAGCCTGGTAATTTACGATTTGACTATAATTTCTATTAAAGATTCAAAAACTGTTTGCAATATGCTCCTGAATTGAATTATTATCGTGTTTGTTTCATTATTGACACTTGTTCATGAACTCCAGGTGGACATTGCTTATGCTCCTTTCATTGAGAGATTTCAGCTTCTCCTATTGGATGTAAAGAAGTACGACATCACTGCAAGCAGGCCTAAACTCGAGTCATGGATTCAGGTATGAGCTTATGAACAAGACTTGATTAGTCCTAGTCCCTTAAATAATATACAGCCCTATGTTAAATCTTAAATTGAACATTTTAATCATGTTATTTTAATAATGTCATTTCTAGTCTAGTAATTATTGAAATTTAAGTATTTCTATTATGTATAATTTTGAAAACTGTGGGCTAGTCCACATTCATCCTTTGGAAATACAGGACTAAAGATTTCAATCTCATAAATAAACGACTAGAGTGTCTATGGGATTAAAGTGATCATTTTTGCATACTACGCATCTGTAATGCTCAGCTTCATTAGATCTCTCTTTAAAAAAAGTATTAATATATATATTGTTAAATTGATTAATAAATAGAATTGACAGTAAAATGGAAAATTTCTCACTTGATCAATTATTTTTGCAGGAGATGAACAAAATCGATGGTTACAGACAAACTAAACGCGACCCAAAAGAGCTTGTTGAAAGTTACAAGAAACGCATATCGGTGAGGCCTCTTAGATTAATACTATAGCAGATGATACGTTTAAGATGATAGCTAGGTTATTATTATTTACCCTTTTATCATTTTATTTTGCAGGCTCAGCTCTGAAACAAGTGCAAGAAAAGCTCTCACATATTCCATTTTTTGTAATGCAAATTCTGTTTATGACTTTGAAAACAGACAGTTAATGTGAAGACACCATGTCGTTAGGGAAGTACGTAACTATAACTGAAACGACAAAGGGTTCAAAATTGACAGCTTATCAATTACCCAAAAAAATCCTGAGAATAACAAGTTATTTTAAGAATATCTAGGTTCTGTTTATTGAATTGAATTTTGGGTAAGCTCTTTCAGAATGTAACTTCACTGGAGGAGTATATCAACACAGTACTAAATACTAAGCGAGCTGATAGCAACTAAAATTATGGCTCAAATCTACATGCATCTCATTGTTGCCCCCTGGTTCATAACAGTCATTGTTGTCAGAATAAATACAATGGGGCAGCCACTGAGAAAGCGTTACTAACCCCAAATGGGAGAATTCATGTTTAAATCAAAATAAATGATGTCAACTCCTGACAAAATCTGTTCTCCTCATGATATTTGAGGAATGCTCCTGCAGTGTGTAAGCAACTGAGGACCATCTTTCTTTGCCCTTCTTGTGCAACCGACCATCTCAAAGTCGGAAGATGATAATTTAAACGTATAGAACACCCTAAAAACCAAACCTTAGGATGGAAAATGCATATCTCAATTAATACAAACAGCAGAATTGATCACTACTTAAGCAGTGCTTTCCATATCTTGCTCATACACACGACCAAGGACCAAAAAGTAAGTCCAGCTGAAATATAAACCAAAAGAACGCCAAATCCTACTAGAAACCCAGGTGCTCCAAGACTGACCAATTGGGAGAAGGGAAGGGGGGGGGGAAGGCATGGTCTTCTATAAACAAGCAGATAACTAAAACATGTCGCCAACAAATATGCTTAAGAAAGCACAAATATTCACTGCGGACAATAACAGAAAAGAATAGTCCATAAAGCAGAGGAATGAGGCACTGAACCTGCTATCTCGTGTTGCAAGGAGGATGGTTTGAGCAGTCATCTGTGTGGCTGTTTTCTCACTTTACCAAGTTATTCACAGCCATAGCCTGGAATAGCAAGCAGCCCAAAGCTTGCTAGTTTGAGAAGCAGCCCATTCTCTAACTGCAGACATTGTTATTTATAAACAAGCAGCAAATAGATTTGTCACACTCTTTTGAAGATAATAGCAGAAGCAATGATGTAAGATGCAGAGAGAGAAACATTTTACATAATAAGTCATTAAATTAGGTATTTTATGATGCATAAGACAAGCACTTGTGACCAAAAGAACAAAATACGTATGGTATAAACTACTGCCCCAATGATTAGCAGGATGAAGAGATATAACAAAACAAATGTAAGCAACATTACCTCTCTACCGATAATAATAATTGAAGGTACAGAGAGTAGCCACGGTACTTGACTTAATATATCAACATCCAAAGGTTTGGTACACAACAAGACCAATGTTGCAGCGACCATAAGCTGCATCAAACAAACTTGACAAACAAATTACTTGCAGGATTCAACAACTAAGCATACAAAGAATGACTGCAGGAATGTGTGTTTCTGAGAGTCAAATAGTTCAAAATAAAATTTTTAAAGGCCATTCGAGAAGAAAGAGCACACCTTATCAGCAACAGAATCTAAAAAGGCACCGAAAGCAAATTCTAATTTCATCTGAAAAACAATGTGACTTATCAAAAATAATAAATATTTCCTATAATTTTCCCCATGTTATTTAGCCAAAAGAAATCTAACAAACAAAGAAATAGTGTACCTTCCGTGCAATATATCCATCAAGCCATGAAAATGCTTGTTGTAGCAGCTGCTCCCCAGCTACTATCCATGTTGCTAGAATGGAAAGCAAGTTTGTTCACTAAAATAGAAGAGCTTAGTGCTACAATCATCTTACAATTACTAAGCTACTCACAAAGAGAAACAAGAAATTCTCTGTCATATGACAAGTGCACTTGCACTCATTTATATTGGTACAATATCTAAATTACAAAAGAGATAAAAATCAGCAACAAAGTAAAGATGCAAAAAGTATAGCCAAATGCAATGGATTAACCAAATTGACATAAAATTCAGAACTTATACTTATGATAACATCATACAATCCAATCCAATAATCGCACAAATACTGAAATAAAAACAATAGAAAAACTATCTAAGAATATCAAAATCGGAATTGACAATTTAAGATGTAAATTAAACTGTCTCATTTCATCTCATATCACATTTAATATTTAGAATGAGTTCATAATATATATTGTCTCATCTCATTTAGATTGTATCTCTAACGTGTTTAATTTTAAACATAATGTTCTGCAATTTTTTTATTAAACTCTCAAATTATAAATAATTATGTGTCATATTTTTTATTATTTTTTTTGCATTTTAATTTGTCATATTTAGACATATTTGAGAAAAAATGAGATATATTAATTAGTATCAACATATCTCGTGAAAAATTAAGTGAGATAAGATGATAAGTGTAACGAAAATTACTTAATTATAACATGTGTACCCTCCATCCAAATTATAACTGCTTCGGTGACTGTGATTATTCATTAAACACCAATTTTTAGACTTCCACGTAAGGATAAATTACCATTTCATACAAATCTCAATACACTGAACGTATATCTTTAAATCAAAACTCAATAGGAAATTTCTTTTGAGACACAACTCAATCCATTTGTCAAATACTGATTGACCCTAAAGTCGTCTCATGTTCTAGAAATTGAGTCCACAATGTAACATATCCACCAATTAAGATAAATAAAATTAATCAAGAACACACTCATTTGGCACAACACTCGAATTCCGACAAAAATCAAATAAACTTCGTTAAAAAAAAAAAGAAGGAAAATCGAACACACTACAAATTAGAAAAGGGACGGAAGCAACTCGAGCAAGCGTTAAAATGGTAGGCAATGTGACTAATTTAGAGGACTAATTTCTCTGCTTCTGTTGATGATTGTTTTTATAATCGTAACCCATATCGGCCAAAATCCCACCTTTTAATTATTTTTAATGAAAAACATTGATGTTAATTCATTTAACCAATATTTATTTTTAAAGCATTTGTATTCTATAGCATTTATCTTTAATAAATACATATTTACATTGTTTTAAGTTACATAATTTTTTTAGACTTAATATTTAATTATTTCATAATTAATATGAATTTTAAAATTTTACAAATAACATTTTAAACATTTGTTAATAATTATAACAATTCTCAATATATATATATATATATATATTAGATAGAATGTGTTCATGTTATTTCTGACTCATTAAATAATATCGTTTTCTCATATATGTTATATGAATTTTTCACTTGTATAATGCATTTATTTTTACTTTTAGGTTATTGATGAGCTTATATAATTTCTATAGATAATTTTTTTTTTCAAATAGCATAATTTAATTTTCTTGATTAAATAATACATATGTCTCTCTCAATTTGTTATTTTTCCTGATTATTTTATTGTAAATGTTCTGGGAGATTTGATGTTATCTCAATCTTGATGTTTATTGAAGCCAAATAATAGTGTCAAAAAATAAAATAAAATAAAATGAAGGTACAAATATTTCCAAAAATTGGTTTGTGTCCTAATTATTTTTACTTATACAGATGGCTTATATAAACGTTTTTCCTTCTGATAGTTGTTCTGCGAGCATTTTTTTCAAAGATATAATCTATAGGTAAATATTAGCTTCTTAAGAGATATCATGTGTATTAAATTATGCTTGAAAATCTAAATATCTTAACAATTAATAATTATTTTTTAAGTTATATATATTTCTACTGTATGAGTTAGTTTGCTATTAAAAAAATTATCATTTCTAATTATTAGAGAACTATGATATCTACAAATGCTTAATTAGTCTAACTTATGTCTCATATTTTATCACACTCGTTAAAATAGCTTATTTTATTAAAAAAAGAAGAAGAAGAAGTAGCTAACATTATCAAATTAAACACATAAATTCAATTACACTCACTTGCATCATCGTAAGTTTAATGAAAAATGTGATTAATTTATTTTCTTTTTTCTTAATTAATATATTAGGGTAGATAATATTTTGCATATATAATATTTTTATTTTTTAATTATTATTTGGTGAAAATTTTATCTGTGGCCTAGTAAAAATATATAGTGAATTGAAATATTTTCCTTTAATAAAATTATATATATAGCTAATAAATGAAGAAACAACTTGAGCTCTATTTGTAGAAATAATTTTGCTAAAATGAGGGTTTGTTGAAGGTTTATATATTGAAGCTAATATAATGAAAACTAATATTATGAAGAAATTTTTTTTTTGGTAGTGGAGTGTCATCTATATGCAATCAAAACATTTGCATTTTGATTGTAATAATGCTCATACAAGAGAGGGATATAAAAAAATATCAATTTCTCAGTAAATAATTAAATTAGTAGTTGATAAGTAATAATTAACACAATGTATTCAATAAAAGAGGAAAAACTTTTTTTTTTTGGTAAATAGAAAAACATATTGACATAATAATAAACTATATATACTCTTTATCCTCAATCAATATAAATCTTGATAGCAAGAATAAAGAAAAAAAGTTACGTTTCATTAGAAAATATTTGATATGAAAACTAGATTTGAAATATTTTAGGTTAGTTTTTTATATTTGATGTTTATTCAGTAATCTGCTTTAGTTATTCTTTTTAATTTTAAACTCTATATGTCTTCTATTTAAGAGTGCAAATTTTTGGCTATTTTTTTTGGAGGTGTTTATTGTTAAAATATTGTGATTTTCGTTAATTATCGGTGTATGTTTTATATATTTGATATCAAAAGTTGTATTTAGTAATTTTTTTTACTAATTTTATAACATATCTTAATTTTAATTTATTATACGTAATAAAAATTAGATTTTTTTATAAAATAATAACGCATGAATAATATTAATATGAAAAATAATATAGCATCAAATTTGTTTTGTATTAAATTCATTACAATTATTGTAACATTTGGTATAATCATTAAAAAAATAAATTAAATTGCAATTATTTTTATTAATTTGATAATCACATTTTAAATCTTAGGTTATATCAATGTAACTAAAATTTATGGACTACTTAATTTGTTATTATTATTCATGTTAAGTTTTTTTTTATCAAAAATACACTGAATATTATTTAATTATGTAAATAAAAATAATTTAATTTATTTTTTATTTTTTATCATAATTTAATCATTTTATTATTAAAAAATAAATATTTAAATTTAATTTATTTTTATTAATTTTATAATCATTATTTTATTGTTAAAAAGAATCTATAAAATCGATATCTTAATAACGATGAAAAATAAATTAAAATAAAATAAAAAATTATTAACTTAAGCTTATGTTATTAGTTTTTAAAATAAAAATATTAAATTATAATAAAAGAATTAAATTATTATTCTTTTTATATCTATGTTACTTGTTGTTACAAACACTTGAAATATATTAAATGTTGTTTTTTTTAATATTCCTACTACTTTTCAATCTTACTGTATCTACACTAAAAAAACAAATTCAACACTTTATTATTTATTGTGGTACCCACGTAATTTACTAGTCGGAATTTATGAATAACTACTAATAAAAATAAATACATCCATAGACACGAAAGGAGTAAAAATTATATAGAGCAATTGTATGTTATGAGTTATGTACGATAAAAACTGATATGATATTAATTAAAATAATAAGATTATATATTTTTTAATTTATAATTAACTATTATATTAATTATAATAATATTATAATTTATAATAAATAATTTTTTTAATAAAATAATATAATTAAATTAAATTTAAATATGTTATTTTTTATAAGAATTTGAAGATTAAAAATATAAAAAAAATTGTTTACATTAATACTTAGTTACCATATCTTAGATTACAATAATAGCAACCACAAAAAGTCCAAATCGATAATTAAATTTTGTTTGACCCATTTTTCAGTCTCACAAACCACTTATGGAAGCAATGAGATTTCAAAATAATTCAACCTTAAGCCCACATAATTAAAAGTGGATATTTTAACAATAAATATTTAATATTTTTTTTAAATAATCATAACAACATCATAATTATAATTAATTAAAAACAAACATATATTTATATTGTTATATATATATAATTATATAAAAAGCTAGTTTTATTAAATTGGATTTTATTAATTCTCATTTATATATTTTATCTTATTTAAAAACATATTTTAAACAGTTAAAAAATTAATATTAATAATTTAAATAATGTATTAAAATAAATAATTTGTTAATATTTTAAATTATAGAAAATTAGTATCCAATATTATCCGAAATTAAGCAGTTATATGATTATTAATATCGCCTGTCCCTACGAACCAGCATACTTTTTTGGGTTTAGAACTCCGTGCTAAGGAAATGGAGCACATGAGAATTTTTTTATTAATTATTTTATATAAATATTAATAATATTTTGTATAATTAATAACATATATTAAATACTCATGCAACTCGTACATATAAATTTTTTTTTTGGGGGGTAATAATAGGCGCTAATTTCGCCCTTGTGCATGTGATCCCGCCTCTCTCTCTCTCTCTACTCTATTGAAACCAAAACAGTCACATTCCTTAACATCATATCAACCCCTCAACAAAAACAAAAATCTCCATCGTTTCCATCTATTTCTCACACACAAGACAACAGAGATAATGTGGGAGATTTGAGCTTCAGATAAACAAATTCAGTTGAAGAAGGAAAAAAAAGAAGAAAGAATCAAAGTGGGGAGTCCAAGATCTTCAACTCCAACTAAATCTTCGCTCTTTTCGACCACCTAATCCGATCACAAATGAAAGCTACTACTAAACCTTCGCTTAATCCGCTCATCCCCTTCGAGCATAAGAGGTACTCTCTCTCTCTCTGTACTTACTTCCTTTCCCTCCACGTCCGCCTTCCCAAACCCTTATAAGGCTTTTACATTTTACTCTTCTCTCTTTGATCCGTCAAGTTTCAGCTTCTATTTGGATTGGTTCAACCGTATTGGATTAGTTTCTTTGTCTGAATTGTTGTTGATTCAGCATTTTGGGGTTGGATTCTGTGGTGATCGAGTCTAAGCGACTTGGTTGGACTGTGCTCGACGATATATTTGACGGGTTAGATAGATTTCTCAACAGTTGTAGGTGTCGGTAGTGCTTTGAATTGATGGTAATTTCGTAGAATTTGGGAGTCGTTTTTGTGTGTGTGTGTGGGGAGGGGGGGTGTTCTCCGAAGAGTTTACATGAAGGTAGTGTGGTTTGTAGTATACTGAGACTTCGCTGCTGCAATTCTGAGCGCTAAGAAATTTGGAATTGATGTTTTGGCTGATTATATTTATGTTGTTTTTGAGCCTGAGTCGTCAATTTCTGGAGGCCGACTGAAGGTACTACTAGTCGAGCTGTCACATTCTTGATATTTGTTGAAATCTAATTTTTGAATTAGATTGTTTGAGTGGGCCCATATTTGGGTTGCTTATACCGTTGATCATGATTATAAAAGTGCTTTGAGCGTCAATGAATAAATAAAGTTTGTGTAACTTGGGAAACTAATGGACATTTATGCTGCGTGTAGGGACGCATATAGTTTTGATGTCAGACCTCAGCACGTTCAGAGATACCAAGAATATGCTAACATCTATAAGTTTTTCCTTCTACTTGTCTTCACTGTCTTTGTTTGTATGTTAAGAATATACTGTGAGATTGATAAAGATGGGAAGTTCTGTTTTTTATGCCTACTGATGCAAGATTATGCTTAAAAAACTGGAAATACTTGAAGGAAGAGTTAAGAGAGTAATTGTTGGTTTTGGTGGTTGATATTTCTGATTTTGATGTCCTGAAATGATGTAAATTTTAAGATTCAACTTTTAAACCATGTACTTTATATTTCAGGAAGAAGAGGAAGAAAGATCAGATAGGTGGAAAGCTTTCCTTGAAAGACAAGCAGACTCTGTGCAATTGCTTGTTAATGGGGTGTCTAGCAAAGAAGATAAAACTCCCTTGTATACTGAAGCTTCTGAGCAAAAAATAGATGCTAATTTGGAGAAAGAAGTTGAAGGAGATGTTTCTAGTGAGCAGACGCCTTGTTCCAATGGTTCAACTGAGAATGTTTGTAATCAGGAAGAACTAGCCACTGAAGAGACAAAAGCTCATGGAATCCAAATTTGGACTGAGATCAGACCATCCCTTCGAGCTATTGAGGACATGATGAATGTTCGTGTGAAAAAGAAAAGCAACTTTTCAAAGGCTGAAAATGACAAGAGAACCAGAAAGTCACTTCCTAAAACTGAAGAGGCTAGGTCCTTGGAAGGAGTGTTTGAGGAGGACTCTGAGGATGAGTTCTATGATGTGGAGAGGTCAGATCCGGTTCAAGATGCCTTTTTAAGTGACAATGTCAATGCTCCTGTTGTAGATGCTGTTTCTATGCTACCTACAGAACTAGTATTTCCTTGGAAAGCAGAGTTGGAGGTGCTTGTTCGTGGAGGATTGCCTATGGCTATGAGGGGAGAGGTTTGTTTTACACTCTTGGGCTCTCTTTATAAAACAAAGTTCATAATTAGTTCAATAATTCTTATGTTCCGAAATTTCAGCTATGGCAAGCCTTTGTTGGTGTGAAGGTACTGCATGTGGATAAGTATTACCAAGATCTACTAACAGAAAATAACTCTAGCAAATACGTGGAAAAATGTAGTTTGGACTCAGATAACAACTCTAAAGGTTCAGTTATAGATTCCATAAGTTTACCTGAGAAATGGAAAGGCCAAATTGAGAAGGTTCTTTTCATTTTCGGCCTCTAATATAGGTGTTCAATATCAATCAATATAAGTTTGAAATTTTAGACATAATATAAATGGTTTTAAATGCAGGATTTGCCTCGAACATTTCCTGGTCATCCTGCTCTAGATGAGGATGGTAGAAATGCTTTAAGGCGTTTGCTTACGGCTTATGCTCGACATAATCCCTCCGTTGGGTATTGTCAGGTCATCAGTCTTGAAACATAGTTGTGGTTTATTGGGCCAATTTTTTATGCCTCTTATTTCATGCTTCTCAACATTGTAAGTTTTGATGTTGAATTTGCATGCAGGCTATGAACTTCTTTGCTGGATTGTTGCTACTTCTCATGCCCGAAGAGAATGCCTTTTGGTAAGCCCAAAATTTCATTAGGTTGTTAACTTGTGGGTACTTATTAACCTTTTTCCTCAGTTACTGTGTTTCGTTTTAGGCATGATTTTGTATCTTGTAACATGACATATATCATTTTTCGAGTTTAACTTGATTTTCTTCTGTAATTTTCATTTATCCTGAGGAAACACAGGACTATTTGTGCCACATATTTGACATTAGAATTTTCAGCATCACAAATCCTTGCCATGTTTAAATCAGAAATTTTGTAAAAACAGGACCTTAATGGGCATCATTGATGACTATTTTGATGGTTATTACTCTGAGGAAATGATAGAGTCCCAGGTAACATTTTCTGTTCTCTACTTTCAGCTGTGTCTGCCCTCTGTTTTTGTGTCCTTTTGCTCTTTTCTCAAGGTGGTATGTGTAAGAACAAGGGCATCCTATTTAACTGTTACATTTTATCAGGTAGATCAACTTGTTTTCGAGGAGTTGGTACGGGAGAGATTTCCTAAATTATGTATGTATATTTTTGTACTTTGTCCAAGTGTTTTCTTTGAGAGAAATTTGCATTTTAATGGGAAGTTACTAATGTCATCAAAACCTCAAGTGCAGTCAATCATTTAGATTACTTGGGAGTTCAGGTGGCATGGGTTACTGGACCGTGGTTCATTTCAATTTTTATGAACATGCTTCCTTGGGAAAGCGGTAAGGTTTTATATGTATCTTTAGCAACTAAAACAATATATATTTAAAAGTGCGTCTTATTATTTATTAGTTATTATACATGCATAATATCTGGTTAGTTATTATTCTTTTTAGCTCTTTTGATCTAGAATCCTAGACTAGTAATATTTTCATAAAAACTTATAATAGCTCGATGTCTTCTTATTGGATTCAGTTCTACGCGTATGGGATGTGCTTCTTTTTGAAGGAAACCGTGTCATGCTTTTTAAAACAGCACTTGCTATAATGGAGTTATATGGTACATGGCAAAATACTTTGAGTTTTCCTTTACTGGACTCTTCAAGACTTTAATATAGAATAGGAAATTTAATATGAATATGAGCGTATTATGGAACTTAATGTTGTTGTAGGCCCTGCATTAGTTACAACAAAAGATGCTGGAGATGCAGTCACTTTGCTGCAGTCACTGGCTGGATCAACATTTGACAGCAGTCAATTAGTCTTAACTGCTTGCATGGGTTACCAAAATGTACGTGAAACCAGATTACAAGAGTTGAGAGACAAGCATCGACCTGCTGTAATGACGACACTTGAGGAAAGATCAAAAGGACTTCAAGCATTGAGAGATTCTCAAGGTCTGGCATCTAAACTATATAATTTTAAGCAAGATCCCAAATCAATGATGACAGAAACAAAGAAAGAAAACCGATTGAGTGACGCAAAGGCGAATGGAAATTTGTCTAGTTCCGAGTCTGAGTCCTCTAATGCAGATGAAATTCTAATTAGCTTGACTGGGGATGGGGAGAAGGATTCTGTCCCAGATCTTAAGGAACAGGTTCTGTATTTTTTTGGATTCCTGCATTTTGCTGTTCTATGTCCTTTGTTTAATGTAGTAGGGAGGTGAACTTTTTCTATATGTGCTAATGAAAATTCCTTCATACTGCATATAAATAAAAGCATGTATTCAAATTACCACAGCACAATGTGTATTATTGTTGAAAGTTAGAAATGTAGAGCATTAGAATTTATCTTTGTTGGCATTTCACGTTCATCACTGTTTTCATTTATGTTATTGAGTCTCATGTTGATTCATTTTGTTTTGCCATGAAGAGTTGTTTGGGCACTGTTTTCATTCATGTCATTTGGTTATTCTGTTTTGACCTCTGAACTGAAGATGGTAATGATGAAACAAGCACTGGTAACAGTGAATTCATGATCCCATAGTAAGATTCACTTAAACTGCGTCACCTCACTTTAGCTTTCTTGCACAGTCCTCTGAATAAAACTGAGCATCTTCTTGATTTTGAGTGGAATTTCACTTGAGAATAAATAATACTGGAAGAAGATGAACAGAGATGGGTTATATTTTGTTTTGTCATATGCTCTCTAGTCGTCATTTTGATGTGTACATAAATAGCTCTGAAGACAGGACTTCTTGGTCATTTTGTCCATGGCATGGTAAAAACTGGCTAAGTTAATTTTTTATTCCTTATTTTAACTTGGAAACATCATGTTGATTGTGGCATATTCCTCTTGATCTCAAAACTTAATATATGAACTACATTCAGGTGGTCTGGTTAAAGGTTGAAATGTGCAGGCTTCTTGGAGAGAAAAGATCTGCTGAAGTCAGGTTAATGCTCTTATTTTGGTACAAGATTTTCTAACTAAATAGTGTATATTGCCACCTTTGCATGAAAAAAAAATCTTTTTGCCTTTTTTTTTGGACCAACTACTTTTGTGTGGTTGTTGGTAGTATACCATATAGTGCAAGAGTAGTTGGGATGGACATATTTTGAGAGATATGCTCTTTTTTGGGGAGCATTAGACATGTAGAATGGAATGTTTTAGCTCATCTCATGTCTCATTTAGCATCTTTAATGGGTTCATGATATAATATTGTCTCATTTCATTTAAATATTATCCCATCTTATCTTATCTCATTTAGATTATAGTCTTAATGGGCCTAACTTTTAGCATATATTGTATTAAACTGACATTAAAATAATCATATATTATATTTTCAATTGTTTTTGTATTTTTACTTGCCACATTTAGGCTCATGAGAGACAAATGAGATTTTTTAATTAGTACTGCTTCATTATTATTTCATCTCATTAAAATTTAAGTGAGACGAGATGAAATGAGTTTTGAAAATTAATTAATTGTATTATGAGTCTCATTAGCATGTCATCTCAATTTACATCTCTAGGGAGCATTAATAAGCTGTCTTGTGGTCACTCATATTTCACATAAAATTCTTTTTCCCCAAATCCCAACTATTCTTGGAAATTCCCTATCCACTTGATTCTGTCTGTCTGTCTTCTTTTTTTTTCTTTTTTGAGGAACTTGATTTTATCTTTAAAGCCATATCTTTGCAGCCTGGATCATTTATGTATTGGGTTTTTGCACGAAAAGCTATAATAAGCTTTCATCTTCACTTCTAGTGTCCATATGGGCCAAGAATTTTAGTAAGATACATTGCATGATTAACAATTGAATTCATGCAGGTTGTTTCTTGTGATGAAAAGAAACTTGACAGCCTCATTTAGAGCCTTTATTTATGTCATTTACCTTGAATTGCTAGAGACTTGTTAACATTTCCTTCTCTATTTCCTTGCCCTTTCTTTACTCCACCAGCCAAGCGACAATCTTCATTCGTACATTATTTGTAGAGTTTGATATTAACTTGACTGGAAAAGAACACATTTTGCTTAGTTCTGTGCAGTTTTTTTTCTTTTAAATTTCAGTCTTACTCAATAAAGGATATCAAATCTTAACAATATTTTCTTTCTGAACTCATATACTACAAACTAACAAAACCTGTTAGTCCCAAATCCCAATCACCTTTTTGTACATACATTATCATATGCCATATGAGCCATTTAAATATTTATTTATATAATCTGATATTGATTTCTGAGTTGTTTCTTACTTTTGTCAGAGCTGAGGAGCTGGAGACAGCTTTAATGGAGATGGTTAAGCAAGATAATCGACGGCAATTGAGTGCCAAGGTAAAATTCCTTTTTTCATATGGAGTCTTTCTGCATTCTGATGAAAGTAATATATAGTGTTCACTTGCCACATGAGGTTGCACCGTTGTCTGATGAATCCATTTTATATAGTAATTGATGATTTTTATGGTGCCCTCTTTGTTCTTTGTAATTAGCTTCCTAAATGATAAGAGAAGATTCTGAATTATATTATAAGTTGTAAATTTCTTATTGAAAGAGATTCCAGTAGTTTGTTTGTGTTTAGAAGATTACTTGATTTGTTGCATATGTTTCCTATTGTTTTTAATCTCTCCCAATTAAATGATCAAAGTTTGGCATATTTGCAACTTTCACCGTGCACCTTTAATAACTCACATAGGTGTCTTTGGAGTGCTGTAGATTTGATGGCAAAGTCAGCAGCTATTTTACTATAATGTTGGATATTATTCTACTTTTTCGAACCCAAAATATTTACCAAGTTAAAGAGATAGTTCAGTTGAATTTATATGCTGTCTTTTCACTTTCTTGAACCTCTTATAGTCTTATAAAGATATTGTTACAGGTTGTGATTTAAAAAAAAAAATTTTTTTTGTTAAAATTACAAGTCCCTGCTCCTATCTTCAGGTGGTGCAGTTAGAACGAGAGGTTGCTGAGCGTTATCGAGCTCTTTCTGAGAAGCAAGAACAAGAAAATGCCATGCTCCAGGTTTAATTTCCTATTCCTTTCTGGTGTTTTTGATGTTTGTCTTCCAATTTTCTTAGCTAATTAAGATGGGTTAATCATGTTCATTATTTAATTATTTGTTAAATGATGTAGGTCTTGATGAGGGTAGAACAAGAGCAGAAGGTAACAGAAGATGCTCGAAGATTTGCTGAGCAAGATGCTGCAGCCCAAAGATACGCCGCTCAAGTGCTTGAGGTTGCATTTAGGCTATCTTAGGGCAGTTACTACTTTAGATGTTTGCTTTGTAGAACTGTCAAACTTAATGTTGCCTTTGTTATAATATATTTAAAGTCTCGCTGTGAGAAGTTAAACTTTTCTTGAGTTTTTAATGTTACTGGAGAGAAGAATTGCCCTTATTTGCCTTGAAGACTAATTATTATTATCATTATATTTATTTAATCACATCCTTATTTTTTTATTGTCGCTTAATCTGATACAGGAAAAGTATGAAGAAGCCACAGCTGCACTAGCTGAAACGGAAAAGAGAGCGGTTATGGCAGAGTCAATGTTGGAGGCTACTCTGCAATATGAATCTGGACAACTTAAAGCCCAACCTTCTCCACGGTGGGTGCATTGGCAATTTCTTTAACTACTTTCTCTGAAGTTTATGTATACTCATTTTCTCTGAAGCACAACCTTCTCTGAAGTTTATGTATCTTCTATTTACTGGTTAGATAATTTTTACCATCAATATTTGCTGTGTTAGTGACTCCATACGACCTATTTTTTGAGTTTATTTTTCATTTTTTTTCTTAGCTATGTCAATTTATTACAACAATTATTTTTTGTTTACTGCGTTCTGTCTCTGTTAAAGAAAATGGTTTGCGTGTACTTGTCAGTTATCTTTTCAGAATCAATAACTATATACATAGGAAAGAGGTGCTCCTGTAGTACCATGCATCTGTGCGCTAAAGGTGGTTCTTAATTAAATTAAAGTAAAATTCTACTGTGCAGATCTCTGAATCCTGATTCACCTGTACGAAGTAATCAAGAACCTATGCAAGAGTTTCCTGCAAAGAAGATTAGTCTGTTATCTCGACCATTTGGACTTAGTTGGGGAGACCGCAATAAGGTTGGCGTGTATACTTCTTAAACTCAACTATGGTGGCTTTCCTTAGCCAAGTTAATTTGTAAAATGTGATTGATGAGGTTGTCTGGTGAAAATTAAATGCTGGGTTCTTAACTATGTTATGGATTGTGGATGATCATTGGTATTTTTTCTTCTCCTTAGTTGTGGCTCAAACTTGAGAGCTCTCTTAAACAATTGGTTCAAGTTTTACCACCCTGGAGTTCTCCAAGAGACTCATATATTTCAATATTAACTATTATATCCTATATTTTAAATTCTAATTTAAACTTGTGTTATCACTAGACCGGTGTTAAGGGGAGACCATGCGCTTCAAATCAGGAGTATGTGAACTTTTATACTGTGTGGTTGATGTCCAAGTTCCCTTGAATTCATTATCACTTAATCAAATATGAATATCTTTTGTTGATTATATGAACTTGCTGTATGTAACATTGTTTATCCATTTTAATTATACTACAAGAACTACCGTTGGCCATTTCTGATACAAAAGTACCTCTTCATCCTTTACTATTGTTAATTTGTTAAGATGATAGTTCTTTCATATTCCTCTATTTTTTTTACAGGGTTCATTGTTCTCTTTTTATTTGTGCATAAATAAATTGTCATTATATGTTGCATTTTATAATCTCTTTCATAATTTTGTGTGAAAATAAGTTGTGTAAATTGCAAATTCAAGTTTAAACATAGGTTGACATCATTCTAGTGGTTATTTAATTGACTGCGATTATTATATTTGAAGCTCTAGCTATAAGGACAGTGCTCATAAACGGGAAAATATGCATTGCAACATAGGAGTACATGTTAAGCATGCAAGTGTTTTCTCTGTATTCTAAGATCCGAATTTGGCCAATTCAACAGGAAAAACCCACAAATGGCGAGGAGACAAAGGATCAAGAACAAGCTCCTAGCATGGAGGAGCAGAAAGACACTAATGGCCATCAAGTTCAAGATAAAGAGTAGTAAAAGCAGGTTATACACCTTTGTCATCTCGGAGATATAAATTTATTTTCTGTATTTATTTATTTATTGTTTTCTTCGAATAGCATATAAATTATGGGGAAAATACCATTAGAGTCCAGTAGGTTAGGCTAATGGTACACTTGAGTCCAATACTTTTTAGATTATAGTCTAGAAGTCCACTAGCTTTGAAAATTAGTACACCATCAGTCCATTCTCACTATTTCTGTTTACTTCGAATGTTTAGAACATTTGCTTCATCATGTGAAGAGCAATCATTGCGTTTTTTAGTTGAAAACAACGGTAATTGTAGCAGTTCCAACAGCTAATCCTTGTTTGGTTTTAAATTGCTTGTTACTTATATCAATTGTAATACCTTTCCATTCCTTATTAGAAATTCTCTGAACAATTAAAGGAGGATAATATTCCCATTTTACATCAGCACAAAAGTTGGAGGAAAAAATAAATCAAAATATGCTCATTAACTTTGATCCTTTTGACAATATATTATACTTCCAGCAAAGGTATCATCAACTACTTACCCAACATGGATTCTAGAGCTAGTAGATATGCATCTAGAAACAAGAAACACAGAACAGGAAAAAGTTGTCTACCTGATTCTAAAGGCAAAGGAAGTCATATATATGCATAGTAGATTCTACCAATTTCTCATAAAAAAGAACAAACTTTCATTTTCTTTTAGCAGTTCACATTTAAAATAAGTACTTTTCGTTTAAATAAAAATTTTAGCTCCTAATTTGAGATTTACTCCATGAACAGAAACATTATTAAAAATGACTCCAATACATAGCTTTCATAGTTTCCATAACCCAGCTTCATTGCAAAAGGAGAATGAGTTGGCTTTTGTCTTCCTCTCTGTTGAATGAAGGTGTTGGCTTTGTCATTTACTTTTCCTTCTTTTTTTCTATGAAGCTTTCGTTAGAGACTGAAGTCAACTTTCTTATTTGATTTATTTTTTAATTTATAAATTATGTTGATGGACTAAAATGAGCTTATGTAATTTCCCCACTGGACTAAATTACTGTTTATTTTAACCCCAAAAAAAAGATAAAAAAATGACGGAGGAACTACACCCATAAATTATATCCATTTACTGGATTCTTCTTTTACTCGTACAAATAAGGGTGTAGGGAAGAAATAGATTTTAGGAAATATCTGAATACTATTTACAAGTGTATACTAGTTTGCTTTGGCCTGTGTCATCTTGTATTAGTTGAATTCTTCTTTAAACCCAAGAGTTCTTCATAGAACCTTTAAAACTTGGCTTTTACAGTGTTACTTTGTAATAAACTGCCCCTATCACTCACTAGCTTATTTTTTTCAGGCCAGTTGGGATTTTTAGTATGATTTGTTATGATATGATTTTATTTTATTTTTATTTGCCAAAACAATGAGTTAAATTGCCGTGCTTTATTGTATTTCACGTGGGAAAATATATTCATGTGACGTTTTGTTTGCACAATGAAAAATGAATAGGAGTGAAAATGGAAATGAGAATAAAATTGAATTGAAAGTAAACAATATTATTATTACATTGTTTGATTTAATTATTAGAATCAAAGAATGAATTAGTATTACAATGTTTGGTGTACAATTTAGTAAAATTTAAATAATATCATTTAATTTTTATTTTTTCGTTAGATAAAATACATTATAAAATTTATTGTTTTTTTAAATAATTATTACTTAAAAATAAAATATATTAAAATTAATATTTTTCTAAATAGCGTTTAGTGTTTTAGAGTTAGAGTTATTTAAAATTTAATGTTATATTTGTGAGTTAGGATAAAATTAGAACAAAAAATTAACATGAAAATAAAATAATGATTCTAAGGAGGATGAAATTATTGTTACTTTTATCTTAGGAATGGATTCTATTTCATTTCTAATTTATATTACAATCAAACATAAAATTATAAGTAATCAATTCTATTCTCATTATTATTTTTACCTACCAAACGTGACATCAATTTCTTTAATATATTGAATTTTTTTGTAGTAATTTTTTACATATTTAATGAATAATGGTTCTTTTATCAGTTAAGATCTAATTCATAATTGTCTGGAGATAAATTTACAAGAAAAAAATGATTTGTTTATTCTAAATTATTTCAAACTTCTTATTTTAACATGACATGATATCTCACTCTCAGAAATAAGATAACTCTTTTAAAGGTTAGGAATAAACGGAAACGTATTTCATTTATCAGGTTAACACAGCAGGCTGTTACAAAAATTAATTTCTACCTAAACAAAAACTGAAACTTAAAAATTTCGGGCTCTACTTCATGAACATTATTCCAAAAACTAATAATTGCCTTTAACTTTCTTAAAAGAAACTTTATTTGCATCTATTATTTCTTTGTCGCGTATATTTGCACACATTTTTTATATTATATCATGTGTCAGTTTTATAAAAATTAATCACTTTTTTCAATATTCAAAATAATTGACACATTCCACAGTATAGAATTTAAAAATAGGTGTATATTTATATAAGATTAACATTTCTCATTAACTTATTACCCGAAACAGATAGAAGTGGTGGCCTTGACAAAGAGATCAACTATCAAGCAGAACCAAGTACCAACTTAAAATGACTTTTTGCTGGGATACAAAACATATTCCTAAAATTAAAGAAATACTTTCATTAAGGGGCACAGTTTCTACATAGATACAAAAAACCCTTGATCAATTGCACATGAATCTTACATAATTGGGGAAGTAGAATGCAAAACATGGAATAGAT
Organism: Hippophae rhamnoides; assembly: GCA_033030585.1. Taxonomy (NCBI): domain Eukaryota; kingdom Viridiplantae; phylum Streptophyta; class Magnoliopsida; order Rosales; family Elaeagnaceae; genus Hippophae; species Hippophae rhamnoides. The sequence continues at coordinate 49,785,596 of CM065432.1, read as the reverse complement.
GGAGGAAATAGAAACCCAATGTGAAGGACACGAGAGTGCTTCTTTCATAGTACACTAGGAATGACATTGCACCCGAAATGATACAAAATTCGATAAACAGGCAACTGTATATCTGCAGCTAAGCTCCATTCAGATCACTGAATATATGTCAAGCCAAGAAAAGCAACAACTCTACAACATGCATGCCCGCATGTTGACCACAATTTGGCTACTAGAGCGGGAAAAGCATCCCACTCAAAATTTTCTTCTAGCTTGGTGTTCTAACTTAACAATATCAGAGATCTCTTCTGGCTCTGGGAGTGGATCCCATGCGGGAGCCCAGGTTCGGTGCTGTTTTGGGATCATACTTTTGGGAAGCAAGGTATGAAAGAGCTGTAACCACATCAGCTATGACAGGCCGCATATTTGGCTGTTCCTGAACACACATTGCAGCAACAGCAAGTGCTTGGTACAAACCCCTCACTGGATACTGGCCTTGGAGCATAGGATCAGCCATCTGAAAAAACTTTCTACGATCTTTAAAGAGAGGTCGAGCCTGTAACATAGAAATGTCCATAAGACTGCAATACAAGTAATGTATGTACTATTTTCAAGCACTCTTTCATTCATATAAATTTGTTTCGATTTTTCCTATTATAAAAGAAAATATTGTACATTATATTACAAATAAGCATGACAATGCTTTATATTTTGCTATCAGTGGGATAATTCCTGGAAGGACACATACCCATTACGACAAGATAAATGGTTGTTGAATTCAAAGAAACCTAGGTAGATAAAGGACATTTTACGTACTTACAGAGAGTTTGTGATCAACCAAATCCCACATTAGAGAAATAGAATTTTATAGCTAGCTAAACTAATGGCAGCCCACTATTGAAATTTACTTCAACAGCTACAAAATATTTCACTTAAAGCTTTTCATGACTTTTCATGTACTATTTTAATTGCTCACTTAAGGATTTATAATGATTACAGAGTGTAACATTTGAACTTTCCATACAAATGAAATTTTCAACCTATAATACAAAGCCATACTGAACCAAGGACATGACAAGAATGCTATTAGAACTTGGAAATACAGAACCAATATTGTTCATTTTATGGATGAAATTAGTGCTTTTCACCATAACTCCAACAGCGACAAAGTGGAATGTTTTGTGTATGTTTGTGCAACCAGTGAGAAAAAGAGAGTAATATTCACAATTAAAGCAATTAACAATATCCAATGTAACCAGTGAACACAGTAATCATACCATTAACATGGAGTTAGCTTAAAGATGACGAAAAATAATGCAATCATGAAGAGTCAATGTCCAAAGCAATGTTCTGAAAGTATCATACAAACAAACAATTTTAATTGAATACTTAAAAAATTACGCAAACTGATGACACAGAGAATGCTGCATATTCAACAAGTCAAGCAACGAAAATATATTTCTTCCCAAAAAAAAGCAACCAAAATGACAGATTGCATGCATTTTCATGCTTTAGTAGTTATTAAAATCAATCACATATATCAGCATCCGCATTTTTCCCATACCCCACGACAAAGAAAAGTGTAGAGATCGTTTATTGGGAAAAATACAATCAATTATCGCAAACAGAATAGCACTATACCAAATTAGAGCAGAAGATATTATTTTCTTACCCATGCAACAAGATTGTGTTCCCCTGCAGCCCGTGAATTGTCGATTGCCTTTCTACCGGTAATAATTTCAAGCAAAACAACTCCAAAGCTATATACATCTGATTTCAATGTGAGCTGACCAGTCATTGCATATTCGGGTGCACAGTATCCATAGGTTCCCATTACCCTGGTTGACACATGGGTCATGTCTCCGACAGGACCCAACTTTGCCAAGCCAAAGTCAGATAGCTTGGGATGATAGTCTTCACCAAGTAAAATATTCGAGCATTTCAAATCACGATATATGACTGGGGGATTTGCTTTGTCATGCAAGTACTCCAAGCCTTTTGCAGCACCTGCAGCTATTTTCATTCTTGTATTCCAGTCCAGTCCTTTTCTATCAAGGGGTAGATCTGGAAGATATCAACATGTGAGGTCAAGGTTTAGACTTTATGTATGCAATGTGAAATACAGATAACAATTAGTTATGCATCTGACAAGCTACTACGCTGCGAAAAATATCAGTCTAAAAGCTTGCATATAAAATTTTCTAAACCTCATAAGTGCAGGATTGGAAGATTGGGGATCGACTTATGTATGCAACGTGAAATACAGATAACAATTTGTTATTCATCTGACAAGCTACTATGCTGCAAAAATATCAGTCTAACAGCTTGCATATAAAATTTTCTAAACCTTATAAGTGCAGGATTGGAAGATTGGGGACCATCTTTTTAAAATATTTTCTTCAAATCTTAAAGAAGATAAAATAAGCAAGAAAATCTACATTCTTTAAACATAAAACTAAATTATTTTGGAATCATGTTACCTCAACAATTTATCTAAATTTATATATTTCTATTGTCTGACACGCTTATTAGTTAAAAGGTTAAGCTATGTGTCAAAGCATCTTTAAGGTAGAGAGAAAAGAAGCAAGGCTTCAAGAGGCCCTAGAAATAAAAAATTTGAAAGCAGAGAATGTAATGTAGTATGTACCATATAGATGGTCTTCTAGAGAACCCAATGGCATGTATTCATAAACTAATAGTCTCTGGTCCCCATCGGCACAATAGCCAGTTAAATTCACAAGATTAGGATGATGTAGTAGCCTTAGCATCAATACTTCAACAAGAAACTCTCTATTCCCTTGAAGACCATTACGATCAAGCTGCTTGATAGCTACAACCTACATCAAACAATGAGCCATGTTAAGGTCTAACGGCATGTTTCTATGTGATTCAAAGTTCATCTTATATGAAAATAATTTTGATTTCTGACACTAAATATTTAAATGATTTTATCTCACGGCAAGTAAAACCAAACCACAATTTAATTTTGATGACACTTAGCAACTTTGTTATACTACACCTTTCACCAAGGGAATAAACCTTATGCCGAGTCACCATGATGGTGTTGGTATATTTGATAAATAGCAAAGGTTCTGATTTCTTTGACTAGCACAAGAAAAGTTGCAAACTTATAGAGAATATAATGCATGTCATTTTTGGCGTCAGTTGAGTTAGTTATCTTAAAATACTGGTGCTGTGCTGATGGTGACAGTTATGTAATGATATCAGGAATGATGACTAACATTGCAACAATGGTAAGATAACAATGTTAAAAAGGCATGCAGGAAGAGTTATAGCAACTCTTGTGATGCGACAGACAGAACAGTAGTGCTACTTACTAGGAATTGAGGTGCCATTGCAACTCTGGTGCCAGAGACATGCCTCATGATGACATATCCACCATGGAAAGTCGATTTGACTTTTAGTCATTTCATATGAGCAGAAACAATTCCTAATCTAGCATTGGAATTAATAGTTGTTGTAGACTTCATTCTTATATGTTGAGCAAATTTATATATTCTAACAAACACAAACAGTAATCTGACACTTACAAAATGCAACACAAACAAAAAGTCTCAAGATGATTTAGCCAATCAACGAGCATGGGAATGTAACATGTATCGTTAATGAACAGGCAAGTATTTTTGCTGCATCTAAACTCTGCAAAAGTTAGTCCGAAAAGGAGGAATAAAGATACCTGATTAGTACTCTCCAACTTTCCTTTATATACTCGACCAAAACCTCCCTCGCCCAAGAGGCAATCTGCTCTAAAATTTTTGGTGGCGGCTGCCAATTCACGAAATGTAAATGTATGTGCTGCAATGTAATTAGACTCCCCATCCTTTAAAGCTTCATTTTTACCATCTATTGCTGACTTCAGCTTCAATTTTTCTTTCAGTGACAAAAGAAAACGAGTAAGATGCTATAAAATTTGATGAAGAAACATGAAAAACAACATATTTGTGTCAGAATAGTCCAATAGAAAATTGAATGTTGTTATTAAGGTCCACATTTCCATGATTAAGAGCTCAGAAGGAAAATCAAATTAGGAAAAGACAAAGCAGTACATAAAAGATTCTGAGCTAGTTCAATAATTCAACACAATAATACAAGCAATCTATATGTAGCACCAGCTATAGTTCCCATGAATAGCAGTCAATCTGTAGCCCTACATACTTCTATTTGGAAAACGTTGAACCATTATACATTATACAGTCTGTCAAGCAAAGTATGAGTCAACAAACAAAGAGCATGCCTACCACCAAAATTGTTGTACAACTAAAGCATATAATTACAAAACACAATAATTGGGATCTATTCTTATAATTAAAAGAAAAAAAAATCAAAACAAAAAAGAACACTTGAATTATGTACTTAAAATAAGAAGCACAGTTACAAACATTTTTTACTGCAAATGGGTTAATGATGAGCTCAATAATAAGTTAATATAGACAGCTCTCCCTATCTCTTTATTCAGCTAGGAACTATGATAATCAATCAAGTTATTCACAAAAAACCTAATAATCAAATTTTGAAGAACTTTAGCATACAAATTAAATGAATCTCATAGAACATAATCTAGAAACCCATTGCATTAAGAATTAATCAAACTGACACCAAAATAAATCAGTCCCATATAGCTATCATAATTCATAGGTGGAACAAAAATAAGCTTTCGCTCTAGGCTTGTTTAATAAATTCTATATCCGATCGAAAACATAATGCAAACCCAGAAAAAGACTGATTGCAACCATAATCAAAACGAAATTTCCCATTAATCTAATGCAAATACATACATTGAAAATAGAAGAAGATAACCCAAAAGGAAGATCAAAGGCAGGGTATTCAAGTCAAATTTGTCATTACGAATGCCATAATATTTGGAATATTTGTTTGGCGCCAGTCATAGAGGTACCTGAAATTGATGAGATCTGATCTTCTGAATTCTTCTTTATCTGCTTCTTCTTAGCATTCTTGGCATTTTTGCTTGATTTTGGACAACAGAGGAACCAACCCATGGCTGGTTCTCTCTCTTACCTCTATAAACACCACTGTGGAGAGAGAAAGAAAGAGTTGGAAATCAGAATAGACTATTTCTATTTGGACCAAATTCACCTGTCCCCTTCCCATACTATATATCATTTCATCCCTGTTTGCTAGGATGATCCTTGTCTCTTAGAAAATTGCAGGATAGTCCTCAAAAATCTCTACTTTTCACTTTTCAAGCTGATTCATTTTTCAGTTAAAAACTATCAATAAATTATTGGTAAGGAGTGAGTATGGGGCCCGATATTATATTCAAGTTTTGGTATTTCATGACCCAAAAAAAAAAAAAGGCATTCGGAATTTAAGAAATAATAATTAAAAAGCTTTTTCTCCACTTCTTTTATCTCAACTGGAATAGTTTTGCAATTTTTATTAGAAAATAGTTCATAGTTAAGTAAGCAGGTATGATAGGATAAGGCCATTAAATTTGTTTTAATGGCTAGCTAATAAATATAGTTTCTTAAAAATATAAAATCTTAACTCGCGGTCTCATTATTTTTATAAAAATAACTTAACATCAACTAATAATATTAAATTATATAAAATTCAATATTAAATATATTTATATTATTAAAAATTAATTTAAATGATGTTATAGTAAAAAAATATATTAAATAATTATAAAAATATTATTTTAATAATTAAATGATTTAAGAATATTATTTTTATGAATAATGCTAGATAATATTACTCAAATAATAAGTAATGATATATACCATCACTTAGACGTAAAGTTATGATTAGTTAAAACATAAATAAAATAATAAATATAACATAAAATTTAATAACATACATTTAATTAAATAGTGTCATTACTAATAATAAATAACATTTTTTTTTTAATTTTATTGTTTCACAAAATTAAATTACCACCGCCGCTTATAGTCTAAATGATTAGTTGGTACTTGAATTAACTTACCAACTCTTTCTCATGTTAAGAGAAGATTAGGCATATTTAAAATTGTAAATAAATTTAATAAAAATATAAAAAAAAAGAATAGGACATTGTCCTTTTCCAACTTATTGGCTTGTGGCTATAAATTTAATTTTGTTGTCATTGTTAGTATTAGCTGTATCTAGAGGTCGACTAAGATTAAAGGCATAATTTAACTATGTAATAATTTAAAAGTAAAGTTAAATGGTTTACAGCATATAAGAAAGAGAACTACTATTACTACTACTAGGAATATATATAAGAAGGAAGATTACTTCTAGGAATCGGCGTAGGTTGGACGGGAGTATTATATCACTATCATATATTAATTTTTTCATCATTTAAAAATATATTTTATATTTTTAATATTTATTTACAAATATATTTATTTTTTAAAAAATTAATATATTAATATAATTATTACTCTAATATATTATTTAAAATATTGATATTAATTTTTATCTTTTAATTATTTATAAGTAAAATAAAAAAAATAAAATCTAATATATTATTTTATATTTTATTATTAAAAATATATATTCTTATATAATTACGTGTATATAAAAAATAATATTAATAAATATTTAATTTTAATTAATTATAATTTTAGATTATAATAACCATTCATATTCAGTCATGTTGTTATTTTGAGTTAAAAATTGATAATTTTTTAATTAATCATATTTATCCGTAATTATTACTATACATATTATATAGGAATGAGAATTTGAAAATTGAAAGAAATTTTGTTGTTTTTATTTTTTTTTATCTTTAATTGATAAATTCTTCCTCTTCTTTTATATAAGCATAATATTTTGTATTATTTGGGCGCCTTGGAGCGGTTAACAATTTTAGCCTTACGAAAGATGTTATACTTGAAAATATTTGAGGGTAAAATTGTAATTAAAATTATGAAAAGTGACATGCACTCGAAGGCATCATTAGTCCTTACATGCACAGTAATCTTATCATTCACTTATCCCCTTCTTTATTAGTTAACGAGGGGTGGGGTTGATTTATTCCAGAGAAATCATTGTTTTAGTATGATTTATAATATATTTATTATTTTATTAACAACAAAATTAACTATTAAGGTTTAAATTTTGAAATTGCTTTTTATAAGGAAGACTCCATGCTTTGTCTAAAAGTCATTTTTGTCAAACCGCCGCGTTTCAAGGAGTCCAAAAATTTAAATAACTTCGAGTATTGTCTTCGATCTGAAGAAGGAGAAGAAAAAAAAAAGTAACGAAACAGGTCGTATTCGTTTAGATGTGAACCTGTTTTTGCTATTTTATTTAATAATAAATTTTATTATTATAAACACTATTTCATATATTTTTCTATAAAAATATATGAAATTGCAGGATTTTCAAAATCCCAAATTTATTGTCTTATCGGGAAATTTAATTTTTTTTTGTTTTTCCATGTTAAATGCATGAACTACTACTACTCCTAAGAGAAAATTAACTAGTCCTTGGAAGTTTAGGAGAAAATTAACTAGTCTCGGAAGTTGTAACTATGAATGGGAAAAAAAAACTGCAGGTTCGGTTATTCGCGGATAACCGAACCGACGGTTTGGTTTTTAATCGTGTAAATTCGAAAACGGGTTCGATTTCAGGTAAAAACCGAACATAAAGGAGCGGGTACAGTTCGGTTACGATTATACTCAAAATCGTACCCGACTATACCCCAAATTATTTTAAATTTATTTATTTAAATAAATTATATATTAATTAAAATTTATTTATTTTAAACCTAATATATAAACCTATTTTTACCGAACCCTAATTCACTCAAAGTTTCTCATAGAAACACATTCGGTGCCTCTCGTTTTTTCTTAATCTCCATACCAGAGGCTGAGAGTCAGAAACTCAGAGGCCAGATCACATCCGGCCATCCATAATTTTTCTTCCATCTAACAACGTCGCATCGTCGACTGCCTCAATCGCTAGTCGCTGCATCTTCGCGAATCGCCAGTCGTCACTCGTCACCGGTCCGTTCACACTTCACAGCGCCATATGTCGCCTCTCACAGCGCAAGCCATCGCCGTTCACAATGCAAGCCATCGCCGTTCAGTATTGTTTCTGAAACCTGAATATCTGTTTGGATATGCTGAAACATGGTTAACTAATATCTGATTGCTGAAATAATTATTGATAGTTTTGTATTATGGTGGAAAGCTTTATATAACCTTGAGAAACTATGTTTTTTTCATTTCAATATTGTTTTTGAAACCTGAATATCTGTTTGGAGATGCTGAAACATGGTTAACTAATATCTGATTGCTGAAATAATTATTGATAGTTCTGTAATATGGTGGAAAGCTTTGCAGAACCTTGAGAAACTATGTTTTTCTCATTTCAGTATTGTTTCTGAAACCTGAATATCTGTTTGGAGGTGCTGAAACATGGTTAACTAATATCTGATTGCTGAAATAATTATTGATAGTTCTGTATTATGTTGGAAAGCTTTATAGAACCTTGAGAAACTATGTTTTTTTCATTTCAGTATTGTTTTTGAAACCTGAATATCTGTTTGGAGATGTTGAAACATGGTTAACTAATATCTGATTGCTGAAATAATTATTGATAGTTCTGTATTATGGTGGAAAGCTTTATAGAACCTTGAGAAATTATATTTTTTTCATTTCAGTATTGTTTTTGAAACCTGAATATCTGTTTGGAGATCTTTGAAACATGGTTAACTTATATCGATTCTTTGAAATAATTATTGATAGTTACGTAATATGGTGGAAAGCTTTGCGAGAACCTTGAGAAACTATGTTTTTTCATTTCGATATTGTTTAAAACCTGAATATCTGTTTGGAGATGCTGAAACATGGTTAACTAATATCTGATTGCTGAAATAATTATTAATAGTTCTGTAATATGGTGGAAAGCTTTGCAGAACCTTGAGAAACTATGTTTTTTTCATTTTAGTATTGTTTTTGAAACCTGAATATCTGTTTGGAGATGCTGAAACATGGTTAACTAATATCTGATTGCTGAAATAATTATTGATAGTTCTGTAATATGGTGGAAAGCTTTGCAGAACCTTGAGAAACTATGTTTTTTTCATTTCAGTATTGTTTCTGAAACCTGAATATCTGTTTGGATATGCTGAAACATGGTTAACTAATATCTGATTGCTGAAATAATTATTGATAGTTCTGTAATATGGTGGAAAGCTTTGTAGAACCTTGAGAAACTATGTTTTTTTCATTTCAGTATTGTTTCTGAAACCTGAATATCTGTTTGGAGATGCTGAAACATGGTTAACTAATATCTGATTGCTGAAATAATTATTGATAGTTCTGTATTATGGTGGAAAGATTTGCAGAACCTTGAGAAACTATGTTTTTTTCATTTCAGTATTGTTTTTGAAACCTGAATATCTGTTTGGAGATGCTGAAACATGGTTAACTAATATCTGATTGCTGAAATAATTATTGATAGTTCTGTAATATGGTGGAAAGCTTTGCAGAACCTTGAGAAACTATGTTTTTTTCATTTTAGTATTGTTTTTGAAACCTGAATATTTGTTTGGAGATGCTGAAACATGGTTAACTACTTAACTTATCATGTCTTGTAGAGTTAGAGATTTGTGAAGAAGACAAAGACTTTAAATATCATGACAAGTGAATATGTTGAAAAGGTAATGTGAGATAATAGAAAGTATATGTATATATTTTTTATATATGAATTTAAATTTTGAAAATTATTTTTTCAGAATGTTTCACCACAATCATCTAAAGGAGTAAATGACATTGAACTTAATGTGGAGGTAACAAGTGGTGGAACTTCAAGTGCCGATCAACATACAAATTTTCCTCTCCTTGCATCAACCTCTTCACCTGAAAATACACAAAGCCAACCATCAAATGAATGTAGTGAGGAAGAAGATGGGAAGGCTAAATTAAAGTCTGAAGCATGGGTTCATTTTGATAGGAAGAGATTTAATGGGATATGGAAGGCAATATGTAATTATTGTGGAAAACGGTTAGGAGGTGATACAAGGAATGGGACATCTCATTTGAAAGCACATACAAAAGGTTGTCCATTCAAACGTCAAGAAAGGGGTATCGGTCAATCATTGTTAAATCCTAACAAGAAAAGGGATAGAATTGAATTAGGACATTGGAATTTTGATTCTCAAGTTTCTCGTGATAAATGTGCAAAGATGATAATTCTACACAAGTATCCTCTTAGTATTGTTGAGCATCATGGATTTAGGGAGTATTCACATTCATTACAACCAATATGGAAGCCTATTTCTCGAGCAACAATTAAGAGAGACATTATAAAGATTTATGATGTTGAGAAAAAAAAATGATGGATATGTTGGAGAACAACAAAAGTCGTGTTGCAATCACGAGTGATATGTGGAAGTCTGGAAATCAAAACAAAGGGTTCATGGCTGTAACTTGTCATTTCATCGATGACAATTGATATTTGCATAGTAAAATAATAAGGTAATTTTTAAGTTTTATGGTTGAAATTTATACATTTATTAAATATTTTTTTAGAGATTTAATATATTAAATGATTGTATATAACAATATTATTGTTATTATATAATTTTTTGTAGGTTTATATATGTTCCTGCTCCACACAATGCTGCAGTTATTGGTCAAGAATTAATGAGTTACTTTTTGGATTGGAACATCGATCGTAAGATTTCAACCTTAACTTTAGATAATTGTTTTACTAATGATTCAATGCTACCTGATCTGTTAGATTCATTAGATAGAACAAGCATGTTATTGTATGGAGATATTTTTCACATGCGTTGTGCTGCTCACATATTAAATTTGGTAGTGAAAGATGGATTAAATCTAATTTCTCAATGCATTGTCAAAGTTAGAGATAGTGTTGCATATTGGACAGCAACACAAAAGAGAGGAAAAATTTAAAAAGATTGCATCTCAAGAGATGAAGTCTTCTTGTAAGAATTTATCTCTTGATTGTCAAACTCGTTGGAACTCTACTTTTTTAATGCTTAAAAATGCATTATTTTATGAGAAAGTGTTTCCTCGTTTAAAACAATTGGATAAGAATTATAATAGTCTTCCTGATGCATTGGATTGGAAAATGGCAAGTACAATTTGTGATAAGTTAGAAGTATTTTATAAGGTTACTGAATTGATTTCTGGTTCCAACTATCCCACCATAAACATGTTATTTCCTCATATTTGTGACATCAAATTGTCATTATATAATTGGATTAATGATGAGGATGATTTGGTGAAGGGAATGGCGTCAAACATGCTTGTAAAATTTGATAAGTATTGGCAAGAAGTTAATATTGTCATGGCTATAGGAGTTGTTTTGGATCCTAGATTTAAGATGAATTATCTCGAATTCTATTTTCCAAGAATATATAAAGAGAATGCCATTTTTGAAATTGAAAAGGTGAGAACAAAATGTTATGATTTGATAAATATGTATCGAACTAAACGAATTTTTGAAGAGAGTCGACAAATGGAATTTTCAACACGTTCCATTACATCTCAAAGTTCAAAAGGTACTAGTGTTCTTAATCCTAGTGGTATAAATGAGTATAAACAATGGAAATTAATGCAAAATAAAGCTGGATCTTTGAAATCTGAGTTAGACTCTTATTTAGAGGAGGCTGATGTAGAAATTTCGGATGAAGAGTTTGATATATTGTCTTGGTGGAAGTGTAATAAACACAAGTATCCAATAATGCATGATATGGCTAGAGATATCTTGGCTATTCCGATCACCACAGTTGCTTCAGAATCTGCATTTAGTACAAGTGGTAGAATAGTGAGCAAACATCGTAGTAGACTCAAAGAAAACACATTGGAAGCTTTGATGTGTACTCAAGATTGGTTATGGGCTAATATTCATAAACAAGGTATAAGTTTATATTTTTAATACTTGTACATATTATATTTTATTAACACTTGTTTTATGTATTATATATTAATTATTTATTCAAATGTTTTATAATTTATTCAGATATGTTATCTCCTGGTTCATCCGCTTCTACTATTAATATTGCAGAAGATGATGTTGAGGTAAAACATTTACATTATTTATTAATCAATTTATTCTTTTGGTTTATAAAATTTATTTTATATGTTTGATTTTTTCAAGAAACGCGTACATTTGATGAATAATTAGAAGAAAGAAGTTTTGATTTATTGTAATTGAAGTTTTCTTAAATTTATTTAATTAGATTTCAATATTTGTATTAGTTTATAATATTTTATTTATATCTTGTATTTTTTGTTGATATGTATTTCATCTTATCAAGATTCATAGAAATATATATTGTTAAATGGTGATTTTTTTATCATAAACTCAAAATAACATATTTAAATTGAGATAATAAATTCAATATCAACAATTTTTTTAGTTGGATTGTATTGCTAAAAAGAGTAATAGGATTTTGAAAAACGATTTTTTTCGGTTTTTTTATAATAAGCATCATAAGCGTTAGCGGGTAAAAAATTGTCACGGCTGCAACGATTTTCAAGCGATTTCAGGGACAGATTTTATAATTCGGTTCGAAGATGATTATATTCAAATCCATCCCCGTCCATCCCCGTGTCCATCCCTAGTTGTAACCTATTGGTTATTGTAATTACTCACATTAGTAAGGTCACATATAGGAAGAAAAATTACATATCAGAGAAAATTATAAATTAGAAAGGGATTAGAGGATACTACAATATGTTACATTTATCTTGTTTATAGATTTGATAAAAATAAAAATTTATAAAAAAATATATATATATTAAAAATCTAATTTATTATTCAAAATATCAATTCATTATAATAAAAATTAAAATTTAATTGAGTAATATAACCTTATTTATAATAGAGTTTAATTTTTAATTTTTTTCATGTAATGTACATATTTTTTTCTTATAACATAAATAATATACATTTTTTATGTTTAAAAATATAATACATACGTATATTTTGTATATAACATAAATTTAAAAAAAATAAAATTAGTGGTAAAAATTAATTAGAATTTGAAAAATTTAATCATAGAGGCACTTAAAAAGTTGCATGGGCTTTTCTGGCTTTCGCAGGAATGCTTTTGGTCAAAATAATTGATTTAAACATACTTAGAATAGCACACACGTGCATTAGTTTAATTGGCTCTATAATTACTAATAATTATCTAGATAATTTGGATGATGATTACGATTATATTAATAATTCTATTTATATCGTATTAATTTTAAATATATTTAAATAATCATTTTTTATTATGAGTTTTACTAGTTTATTACATTTTTTATTTTTTAATATTTATTTAAAAATATATTTAATTTTAAAAAATTAATCTTAATATAATTTTTACCCTATTATATTATTTAAAATATTAATATTAATTTTTATTTTTTAATTATTTAATATATGTTTCTAAGTAAAATAAAAATATAAAAATATAAAAATAAATAAATATAATTTAATATAATTATTTTAAGTATTGTGTATTTTATTATTAAAAATATTTTTTTATATATAATTATATGTATGTAAAAGAATAATATTGATATATATTATATTTTTGATTAACCATAATTCTAATATTAAAATAACCATATTTTGTATTATCCATCACGATTAATTTTAGAAAAAGAAAGCCTTCAATATTTTTATAATTAATCATAATTTCAATTATTTATAATTAAAATGTATACTTTTATACCTTGAAAAATGATCTAGGATTCAATCCATGCACGTAGGTACTAAACAATAACACTCCAATCATAACTTTACTTGTAATCATAGAGAAAAAGTCTAAGTACGTACGTTAATCATCTGGATGGTACGAATAGCTGCTAAAAATAAAGTATATTTTGGACAATCACACCACATCTTCATTGGGGTATGCAAGCTTAAGATTAGAGGTTCGAAGTTCAATCAATTGGACTTTTTAGAATGTTATTTTAAAAACACGTACTACTTGGGAGTAAATGTAGTAAATTAATATTTTAAAAAGAAAATAGTAGTAATACTATATTGAAATGTAAGTGATAGTTTTGGTAAAAAAAAAGAAAGAAAGAAAGAGAATGTACTAAAAGAAAAGAAAAAAAATGATTCCGAATATTAAAAGAAGAAAACTTGAATGATACCCTATAAAATTTTGACATCCAAATAAACATGTTAAGGAATTCAGATCCACAAGCTAATGAATGTAAGTAGCTAGATAAGATAACATAAACAGATGATAACACAATGCAGATAGTCTTATATCTATTTACATATATCTGCAACCAAATGGAAAGCTATCTTATAGGTCAACCATTTCCTACTTTAATTGAATAAAAAACAATTTTGCTCTTCATTTTAACAATTTAGTTGATACCCATGCGCATCTCCAACAAGCAAAGAATGAAATAACTTGCCTAGTGTATATACTACATTTAATACTAAAATTTCATGCAGCTTCAGACAATTCATGATGGTCTTCTAGATTCAGAGCATGAAGCAGCTTTCGCCATGATTCTGGAATTCCTCCGGGAAGATCGAATTCCAACAGTTTTCCACGGCTACGATAGTACTCCTCCAGAGGTCGGCTCTGCAAGAAAATGTTTGATTTTTGCAACAATGAATCATTACTTAAACCAAAAGTGTATCATTGCTTTGCAGTTGACAGGTGAAATAAGCATCTTACAGCAACTCACAATCCATAGTAGACACATAATTTGTAGACAGTCTACCTATTAGTGATTCATTGTAGTGTGATTCTCATTCCAATGAATCACTAATGGGGTAATAGCCACCTTATGCAAAATTTACGAAGTACAAGTAGATGCTTAGTGTAGAGTCAAAATGCAATTCGTGTGGTACAAAATCAAAAGATCTGGTTTCTCAACTGGAAGAATTCCTAGTGTGTTTGGCAGCATAATACTCAAAGTGTTTAAAATTCACACAAAGTTCTTAATTTTGGAGCAATACCATCTCATTGTATATACGGAGTCGCTCTTTAACAACTTCTTCGGTGTCATCAGCACGCATGATGAGCTTTGATGCACAATGTGGAGGAGGAAGAAGTGGGGGCATGCTCATATCAGTGTTCCCATCCTTGTCCTTAAAGTCAATGCAAGCAACATTAAAATTTCCACCACACTCACTGCAGATTCTTCTCCCTAGGCATTTTGCAACTAAAGCATCTTCCCTAAGCTTGAGATTAACTACCAAGTCAATTTCTGTTACTCCATCTAAAATATCCTGCAGAAGTGAAAAGAACATTAAGTTCAACAGAAATTAAGAGATCTAACCAGAAAATATCATAGTCATAATTTTTTTTTTAAAGCCTGGCATTATGTGAAGAAAGCAAGGGTATCATTAACAATAGTCGGACAGACTCAAAACTGAAGCCACTTCGAGATGAATGTATGAGGCAGATATTGCCACTTGGTAAATCAAATTTTCTACTAAAACTAGATACAAAGGTGCAATTTGGGAACCTGTGAATCCTGTGAAACTTAAAGGTGCCAATCTAGTGAGAAATCACTGAGCATGACTTGAAAAGATTCCTAGTATCGAGCCTATCTGTATACACACCATTGACAACCAGGCATAACAATAATCACCAATCTTTTCTTCACAAGCTGTCTGAAATCAATTCTAGCTCATAAATGCAAATAAGAAATAAGAAAGCATAAACCAAATTGTAGGTCTCATTCTAACACATTAATGAATTAATAAACCTTCATTTATTTCCTCTTTTAGCCAACATCGTTCAAATTGTCATGTCATGAAACATCATACAATCAAAAGCCAATAATGTATTATTTAATTAAGTATTTGTTATCCAAAATCACTTCTCACCGCTTGTCCAATAGTTCTAGGGAAGCCATCTAGAATAAACCCAGATTCACCTTTAGCTGAACTAGCTTCAAGACGCTTGGACAACAATCTTATTACAATCTCATCCGAAACCAATTGACCTTGGTTGACAACATCTGCAAGCTGCAAAATTTATAGCCGTAAAGAGATAAACATAATAAACTCATTATAAGTATACAAAAAAGGATCAATTTAATTACATTAAAATTAAGCTTAATACTTTGTCCTGAAAGCAATTTACTGCCAAAAATAAATACGAAAGAACATCTTGCCTGATTGAAAATCACAATTAACTGAACATATTTAAATGAAGTTGTTAATCAGTAAATGATTTTCAAATTAAAAATCAAGCAATTTCAACCGAGAGTTACAACGTTGAGTCCAGGTGATGACCTCAAACAGAAGAAATTAGTTGCCAAATTTAGAGGGGAAACAGAACCACGAGGAGTTCATAAATACCGAGAAAAGATAGAAAAGGAATAACCATAATTAAATAACCTGTGAAGCGAGAGGGCCAGAGGAAGAGAGCTCGTCGCGGACAAGATCGCCAGTGGCGATGTGAGGGACACCGAGAAGAGAAGAAAGGCGAGAAGCATAGGTACCTTTGCCCACACCTGGGCACCCCAAAAACACCCATTGTACATTCCTGTCTTTCGGTTGATTCGGCACAGAAAGTTCCTTTTGGTTCTGGTTTTGTCCCAAAAATGATGTCGTTGTGAGATCAATTCCCGAAGAAGAAAAAGTCCGAATTATAGAATACATGGAAGAGAGAGTGGTCAAGCCTCTAGCTCTGAAAACGCGGTAGTTCAACACCGCCATTTCAGATTTGAGATTGTTCTTTCTTTATGGCAATAAGAGCTGTCCTTCCTTCCAGTGATCGCAGTTCTGTTTGGGGCTTTGGGCGTTTGTTTGAAGAAGGAAAAGTCACCACGAGTGTACAAATGTAATCAAGGGTTGGATTTTTTTTTTTATTATTATTATAATTTTGAGAACGGCATATGCTTTGTGGGACCCACTTTCCATTGAATTCACCTGTGTCTTCGACTACTCTCTAGGAGTAAGTTGAAAGTACCTGTCATGTTCTTTCTTTTTTTTTTCTTTTTTTCCCTCCAAAAGTACTAGTCAGTTATCACGTTTTGCACGTGCCTTATAACAACACGTTAGCAAAGTTCTCCAAAGTTCGTTTCACATGTAAAAAAACATAAGGTTCAAGTCTCATTATAAATCACAGATATAGCGATGAATCAGCTGGAAAATCACATTAAACGCAAGGAGTTATTGTTAACTTTTCGAAAGGGAGATTTGTGATTTGATCTCTGTATAAGACACAGCTTCTATTAGAAGTAATAAACTTCTCACTACAAATTACAAGCATAAATCTCATACTAACATGAAATTGATATCAAACAAATTCAGTTTTTCTTTTTAGAAAAAAATTCTTACTATAATAATTTTCCAAGTTTAAGACTTTTTCAAGCCAAAAAATAATAATAATAATAATAATAATAATAATAATAGTAATCAAGTTTGAGACATTTTCGAAAAGTTGAAGAAAAAACCAATTCGTGTGCCCAAATTACTTCTTCGAAAACCCTCCCTTAAAAGGTTCAAATATTTGCTTTACTCTTCCAATTGTTTGTTTACCCAAACCAAAGAAATAAAAAAAAAGGCCAAAAATCGTTGCAAAAGAAAAGGATGAAGTAACTGTAACTGGTTCACGATTTCAAATGTCCAACAATCCAAGTAGGCCTCAAAACTTCATAATCTCATTAAATTTCAGACCCATTCATTAAAATCTTAAGCTAGGGAGGAAATAGGAAGAACATTTCAATGTAAAAACTGAAAAGGAAATGCCACTAATAACATCAGAAGACGTATGATATCTTACATCCACACTCACTAGCCTCATTTGCTGATAACGGTTCACGGATGGATAAAATGTACAGCTAAAAAAGGGATAGATAAAATGTAAAATATAGACTAAAATACACGTGCAATAACAAAAAGAATGTTACCATTCAACTACATATGGTCAGACCTACTATCGTTCTCACTGGAAACATCCCCTGCATGCCTGCAAGCAAAACCAGAATGACACGTACGAATTTGAGTAATTACTTGGTTCATATACATGCAATTAGTAAATTTAAATGCTGCACCGAATAATTTAACATCAAAATCCCAATTCCAGAGTCAAATATTATGCAATCATGAACTATGACCACAACCAATTTCATCTGGAGCTGGAGGCAAACAACTTCCTCTCTTTCTTATGAAACCAAAACAAACTTATTCTCGCATGCAATAATAACAGCAAAGATTTGTTAGCCTGCTTAGCCTTACCATATCTTATACAATTGTACTTCAACACAGACTCCTAGGAAATGATGCAAGAATTTTTGCACATCAATAACAAGCCCATGATGGTAACATGAATGCACGGACAAATGCTAGAGTTAGCAGTAGCTATTATGCACCAGCCTCTTTACACCTTACTCTTAACCGATATCCTATCTAACAAAGCATATATATTAACATGACAGTAGTTTGGTAAGAATGTTTGAAAAAAGTCCTTTTCCAAAACTCTCAAGAACCCTATAATTAAGAATGTTTGCTATTCATCTTAATTTAATATATATACACATTGAAGTGTTGCAGCAGCTCAAAGTTTGAACTTCAAACAAAATACAATTACAAATGAAAAATTTAGGAAGGGAATGGCATTAATGAGAGAATGTAAAGCATAGCAGCTAACAAACTAAATTTCTTTGATTGAACAGTTAATCAATTTACAAATTTAGAGTTTCCATGCAATATCTATGCAAGCAGTACAAAATTAAGAGTTCAAGAGAGGCATAATTTAATCACACAACAACAATATCTAAATAGAAAGGACGAAGGAAAAATAATTTATAACTAAACGGGTTCAGAACTAACCGCCAAGATGAAGTTAGACTTCGAGCTTAATTTCCTATCCAGCTGAAGATTTTCCAGAGCAACTGAGGCTCGAATAACATCCTCGGGATGTTCATCGCTGTTATATCTACAGTTGTAGTCATCTTTCCTATAACTAGACATTGACGATCCACCTCTCCGATCTGGATGCCATAACTCATCAGGTGTTGCAAGCAGATAACAAAAAGAAATATCGATCAAAGAAGAAAAGATAACAGAAAGAAGTAACAAACAACTACATTACTTACCAGATGCCTGAGAAGCAGGAATAACCCTAGAATAAGCAGAACAATAAAGTGGAGCTCGTCAATTAAGAGTAGAAGAGGCAAAGGGTAAAAACTATAATGAAACGAAATGAGAGTAAAAATAAAGAAGTCAGGTTATGGTTGCAACCTTCCCAGTGGAGGCAAGCCCCCAGCAACAGATGATGAAGAAGGTCTTCCGAGTGTTCTGAGATTCTAGATTAGATAAAGATGCTGCTTCTGAAGAGGTTAGCCTCCTTCCAATACCCCTTCCATGGGACAAATTCTGCCGGAATCACAAGCAAGACGTTGGGAGAAAACCTTACAAAATGATGCAAGAGGGAGCAATACATCAAACCAAAATCCAAAAATGTAGCAATTATATAGTTCAGTTCATACTGTGACATTTCCAAAAAAAAAAAAAATATATGCTACAGCAGTCTTTCTTTTTTTTATAAGACACATCATAACATATTTATATATAAAAATAGTTACAAAATCACTAACCGTGGACAAGCAATCCACTTGAAATAAAACTTATATATAAAAGTGCAAGCTTTCCACGGCTCAAAACAAGATCTTAAAATAATCAATCTCCCCTATTATAATTTTTAATTTTTTAAAAAAAACTGACGCCCACAAAAGAAACAAAATAAGACTTTCTCGATAAGATATTACTATCATTTATAGTTTCTCAAAATTTTTATTATTCCTCTGACTGAATGTTACCCAAAAAATTACTCCAATCCTACTGTTTCATAACACTTACTTTCTTAGTCCTCGTATTATTCTCATGAAAGTTAAAATTTACTCTCAATAAGAAATAGCAAGATCTTAAGATTGCCCATTGAAGACACATATTGCTTTGAAGCTTAGAACATAGATGATTAGATCAAAGATTATGTACAATTGAGTAACGTAAGAATAGATGATTATATCTCATTTTTTAAAATATTAATTTTCTTTTTCATATCAATTTATCTCACTTTTTATCATTTTAGTTTCTTGTAGTCTTATTATTTTTATGTCATTTTTTAAGGTCTTATCTTATTTTATTTGTGTATTTCTAATTTATTTATGTTCATTATAAATTTTATTTTTATTTATGAAATTGTTTAAATTTATAAATTATAAGAAAAAAAATAGTATTTTTAACGAAGAAAAATAAAGAAATCGAAAAAATACACAAATGTGAGAAATTATTTATATTTAGGAACAAAGAAATAAAAATGTATCTTTTTTTTATTTTTAATGTTATTTTTATGAGTATTATAAATAAAATATTATTTTTAATAAAAACTTAAATTTATTCTTATAAAAATTATATTTATTAAAAATTTAAAATAAATAAATTATATTTAAAAATTATAAAACTAAATATATCTACTTTAAAAAGAAGTTAAAATATTTTATTAAAAAATTACGTAACTATTTAAACTCCAATCCCGTATAAAGTTAATAACGGTTTTACTTAATTGTTCACAACATATGTAAAAAAGCAGAAAAATGATGAAAATTTTGATAAAAAATAAATCTATAAAATAATTTTTAATAAATTTATACAAATTATTTACTATTTAAGTTATTATACGTAAATCACGTGTTACTTGTGTTTAGGATTTTAAATAAGTTTGTTTAAAAATAACAAAAAATATTCTTATTTTTACAAAAAGGACATTTAATTGTAAAAATAATAATAATAATTAAATTTTTTTTTATTAAAAAGTGTGTTCTCACGACGAGAGGATAAAGCCCAAAATAACGGAGCTGATTTTTCCTCAGTTCTCCCTCCGCACTTCTGAAATGGATGCCACTCTCCTAAGCTTCCCTTCATCTAGATTTTCACTTCCTCCCCAAACCCTAACCCTAACCAGACCCACCAACCCATTACTCTTCTCTCTCAACCCAATACCCTCCCATGTCCGAACTCGCATTCCCACCACCACCACCACCACCAATGTTCGATGCGCAATTTCTCGGACCAAAAAGGAAGAGACAGTCGATGCGGTGAAGCAGAATCTAGAAAACTGTTACTTGATTGCAGGAATCAACTACAAGGGCTTCTCTGTTAAGCAATTCCAAGACCTCCGAAAAAATCTACCGGATAACACGAAGCTTCTTGTGGCTAAAAACACTCTTGTTTACAAGGCCATTGAGGGTACTCCATGGGAGGCTTTGAAGCCTTGTATGACTGGAATGAACGTTTGGCTTTTTGTTCACACCGAGGAAATTCCATCTGCAATTAAACCTTATAGAGATTTTCAGAAAGAGAGGAAATTGGATACGAATGATTTTACTGGGGCCGTGTTTGAAGGAAAATTTTATGGGCCTGAGAATTTTAAAGATTTGGAAACAATGCCCACTAGAGCTGAGATTTATGCTAAGTTATTGGGTACGCTTCAAGGTCCGGCTTCTAAATTGGTGGGTACTATTCAAGCACCGGCTAGAGAATTGGTGATGCTTTTGAAAGCTTATGTGAATAAATTGGAGCAGGAAGGCGGTGGTGGTGGTCAATAGCCACTTGTTGGTTGCGCTACATAGGGGGTTTCCTTAAAGCTCTAAGTTCATCTTATAAAACCCAGTTTATGTAATTCTGATTTTTTTTGTGTTGTAGCATAATTCGTCTGTATTTATTTTAATTTCATGGAATGAACAAGTTGTAGAGTTTATGTAAAATCTGAAACTCTTCAATTATATGCTGTGGTTGACTGGTTGTTTCATCAATGTCGAGCTATAACTTTCTTACCATTACGTAGGTTTTGGATTGTTGGCATAACCTATAAAGCCTTCATCTTTTTGTGATAACTAGTGTGACAATTTATTTATTTTTTTAGTAAACATTCACATTACAACGGTTGAAGAAAGGACAGTGGAAGGTTAGAGGATATAAAACTATCATTCCTACCTATTTTTGAATGAAATATTACCCTCTTGTCTATCTGCTCTTTCTCTCCAATTAGACTGTTAGACCTTTTCGTTTGATATATTTTCTTCTTTCCAAACCACTTTTCAATTTCTTCGATCAAGATTATTTCTGTGGTTTTGTTAAAAGTAAGTCATACACAGTATATTGCTATGTTTGCTTGTGGTGTTGAAAAGAAAACCATAGAAATCTAAATTCAAGAGAGAACTTTTACCTCGCTGGTTGGAACAAATATAACAGGTGGACTTGTTATTTTTCAAAAATCCATCAATTGTATCAGTATGTTAACGGGGGATTTCAATATTATGCCTTTTTGCTGTCATTTTTCCTGCTTACAGAAATAGGTTAGTGAACCTTGTGTCGCTGAGTTAGTACATTGATTTTTTTTTTAAACTAGCTTTTTTCCTGAATCCTGCTTATTTGTTTGGACAAATTCAGTACATAGTTCCACAAATTCACAATGAAACTGAGTTACATTGTTACTTAATAAAAATAAATAATCAGGTTATACCAAATAATTATTTATAAAAAGTTTATTTATTAAATGAAAATTCGTGTGTTTAACATTATTAATGTAATAAAAATATGAAATAATTATTTATAAAAATATATTTATTATTTAAAAAATTTGATATTTATTAATAAAAAAATAATGTATTGATTATACGAACAATTTGATATTTATTTGTATTAAAAAATTAATAAAAAATAATCAAAATATAATATATTCGTAGATGAACTAATCAAATACTTATTAGTTGAATAATTATCAATGATATAAATTATCATTCTTAATGTAATAAAAGTAATTTTATTTACAAAATAAATTTTCATAAAAACGCATTTATTATATAAATATTTTTTTATTCATTAGTTTAAAAAAAATAAATAAGATATGTATCAAACATTGTATAAATTTTAACTTATATTATAATAAAATAATTAAATTATATAAAATAATTTTCTATAAGAATGTATTACATAAAAAAATTAATATTTAGAGTATAAAATTACAAAAAAAAATGCAAGAGGAGAACGACAAGACTTTTTATATATTAAGATATTGATATTGATAAGTGTAAGCGGTTTCCTATTTTTTAAAAAAACTTTTTATACTATTTCAAGAAAAATTATGTTTAACAAAATTAATATTCATAATCAATCAAGAATTTCAATTATATATTTCCAACATGCTCTAAATATATCTAGAATGAAAAATAACTGGGAACACTATTTTTAGAATCATGATACTATCATGACTCCATTGTAACTTTTTATTTACATATTTATTTTACTTTTTTTATTTTTTCTCAAAACTTTAGTAAATATAATAAAGTCATGAAACAAAATATTCACGTAATATCATATTAGATAGCATTACTCGTTTGGAATTCGAGTACGGGTCGGATGAATATTATCTACTTATTTATTATTTATTTTTATATTTAATGCATTTAATGAATTAAAATTATTAATAAAAAATAATATAATTTTTTTATATTAATAATACATGGTTTAAATTTAATAAAAAAATAAAAACAAACTTATAATTTTGTTTTCGATAAACCTTGGCCCCATGCAAAAAGCCGAGCATAATTTTAGCAAATAAATATTGGGAAATAAGTTAGCACAATCTTCTTAAGAAAAGAGGGGAAAAAGAAGAGTGTGCACAATTGTTTTTTATTATTTTAGTATCGGCATTTCGTTTATATTTTATATACATATAAATCGAGAAAAATGTGATATAATTAAAAATATATATTAATTATGTAATTATTTAATTAATTATAATAAATTTTATAATTAATTCAATTTAATTATTAATAAGATATTAAAATTTAAAAAATTTATATGTGATTGTTAAATAACTTATAATAGATAATTAAGTTCAAAATATTTTTGTAATTTATTATATTAATTAAGTGATATATATATATATATATATTAGCATATTAATATAAATTTAATTAAATTTCCTTACCTTACTAAATTATGGATCTAACGTATTTGGTTTAAAATTTTCGAAACTTTTTTTTTTAATAAATTCATCTTAAAATAAAAATAACAAAGGAAGTCATGGTAATTTATTTTCTTAAGATATTTACCCTCGTACCCTTCTCACTCGTTTACAACGACGCTGTCTCATCCTACTAAGAGCGGAACTATGACTAATCGGCTCAAAACCCTAATCACCCACTCCGATTCATTACTATTTCAAATCTGCAATTCAAGTTTCATGCAATTTCGAAGATAACGATTTTCTTACTTTTTGATTATTTTGGGTGCGAAAGTTGTTGTTTTTGATACTAAGTAGTAGCTATGCCGCCGAAGCAGCAATCAAAGTCCGATGTGGCTAAGAAGCAGAAGGTTTTGGAGGATAAGACCTTTGGGCTCAAGAATAAGAACAAGAGTAAAAGTGTCCAGAAGTACGTTCAGAACCTCAAACAATCTGTTCAACCGAAAGTCGACCCCAAAGTCGCTGCTAAGGTCCCCCTACTTCTATACCAATCCTTCATTTATTGATTTAATTTTGCTATGTCTATTTTACTAGGTTCTGCTTGTTTTAGTGGAAAATTGATATTGGGAAGTTTCTCCAGAAAGAGGGATTAAATAATGTTGGATTCGTTCTTTCCGTTTTCTTTTAAGGTTTATAGGTCTTGATGTTTACTTGAAAAGTCTTTTTGAAATAATTTTCAATTTAAGAAAATGGCCTAACTGAGATTGAATGATTGGATGACAGAAAAAGAAGGAGGAAGAGAAAGCTAAAGAGAAGGAGCTGAATGAATTGTTCAAGGTTGCTGTCAGTCAGCCTAAAGTTCCACCGGGTATGTTCTATATACTTGATCTTCCACTCTATAAGTGTATGGGTATGCTTGTTGTGTTTGATTTTTGCTTTATTATTGTGGTTTTGATATATATATTTTAATATCTGAAATGTGATTTGGGAACTTGAATAGGTGTTGATCCCAAGTCTATAGTATGTGAATTTTTCAAGGCGGGACAATGCTCTAAGGGTTTTAAATGCAAGTTTTCACACGATTTGAATGTCGCTAGGAAGGGTGAAAAGATTGACATTTACAGTGATAAGCGTGATGAAGGTGATTGACATATTTTATATATATATATATTACTATATATATATATATATATATATTACTTTCAATTTTTTTTATTCGTGTGGGTTGATAAACATTTAATCCGTCTTTATTGCTGTCTTTGATGGATTTTCTATTTCAATAGACACTATGGAGGATTGGGATCAAGAGACATTAGAGAAGGTGGTGGAGTCAAAGAACAAGGAATATAATCAGAACAAACCGACTGATATTGTAGGTTTATTTTTTTGTTCATGAATCCCATCTTCTCAAATCATGTAAATGTTTTAGGCCTCAGATTATAACTTGTGCATAAAGGATGCTGCTCTTTCTTTATTAATGCCTGTGAATTTCCTATGAGGACACAAACATACCTGTTATTGGCTTAAACATGTTTTGATTATTCCAGGTTTTGATTCTCTTATCCTCGTCATATGTAGAAGATTAGCTTTCAGTATTCATATTTGTTTATTGAAGACCTTGCTCTTCCCCTATGTATGATGTAGCACTGGAGCATCTCAGTAGACCCAGTCATTTATTCTGTCCATCTGTCATTTAAAGTTATGACCTTGATTCAAACATATGTTGTAGTTTTCTGGCTAAGAATCCCTTACGTAGGATTAGCTGTAAAAGAAATAGGGTTGTAATCTGGATTCGTTTTTAGAAGGCAGATTTCAGCTCAATTTGGCATTTTCATTAAATCCAGGTTCATTTATATCAAATAATGTGATTGAATACCTCAACTGTTTTACCTTATGTAAAAAGTTATGCCTTTAAATATTGTGAACTATTTATAGGTTTGCAAATACTTTTTGGAGGCTGTTGAAAAGAAACAGTATGGTTGGTTCTGGGCTTGTCCAAATGGAGGCAAGGAATGTCACTACAGGCATGCCCTTCCTCCGGGCTATGTTTTAAAATCTCAAATGAAGGCACTTCTTGAAGAGGAGAGTAACAAGATACCCATTGAGGAAGAGATTGAAAACCAGGTGATAATTTTAGTTACCTTGTTTAGCTTCCTTTTTCATCCTTTTTATTGTGCTAGATTTTGTTTTCATTGCAAGCTGATGACTTCTATCCTCTGCTACATTTTCCTTGGCCTTGTTTTCTAACCTTAATTATTTTCGTATTCTGGTTTCTTTTTCAGCGTGCAAAGGTAACAACCACAACTCCTATGACTCCTGAGCTGTTCTTTCAATGGAAGAATAAGAAAGTGGAAGAAAGAGAAGCTAGTCTGGCTGTCCAACGAGCAGATAGGGCCAAAAACGATCGCATGAGGTATTTTTATTTCTTGAATGCTGTTTTCTATCAAATTGTACCTCTAACAAGATACTGATTTATTTTTCATGATTTCAGTGGGCGTGAGTTGTTTCTTTCAGATGCCAGTTTGTTTGTGGATGATGCAGAGGCATATGAAAAATACCAGAAAGAAGAACCTGAGGTTGCAGAAGAAAAGGTAATCCTGCTTCTCCTGAAATATATGTGATTTGTATGGATGTTAGAAAAACATAGATGCTTCAATAAAATAAAACCTTATTCTCTGAGTATGGAGTTGTTTTGTTGTGGGTGTTATTTAACTTATATGGACACAAGGCTTAACTTTAATGCCCAAATCAAGGGGAAATAATAATGCGGGAGAACTACCTCTCTTCTATATGCAACTATTGTCCTAAGCAATCTTCTTGTGCTAACTAATATTAAGCCTAATTTTCATAACATCGTGTGTAAATTTGTTCTGTATCACCATCAGCTTCATGATCAAGGCTTGTCTTTCCTAGTACTGGCAATAAGTTCTCTCTTTATCATTCTTCTTTAGCTTTCCCTAGAATGAAGGCTATGTATACATTCATGTCAATGTATGAAAATTTTCTTTTTTTTTTTTTGGTTTTTGGGGCCTCATTGTATCCTTTTGACTGTCCTCATTGTCAGCTTAAAGACAACACAACAGCGGCAGGGCCAAGCAGCTCTAGTAGTGCTGTTTGTGGTTCCGAAGAAGCGTATGTTGATGACGACAGTGACGATGACGATGATGACGATGATCTGGACATAGATGAATTAAATGAACTTGAAGCAAGTTTGTCAAGAACGTCTATTCAGATTGGTGAGCCAAGCATTGCAGCATCTTGAGAGACAGAACACTGCTGGCAATCTGCTATTTATGAATGAGGTATTGAAAGGACGGTCTCCGGCATTTTTTTATAATTAACATTTGGGGAAGAAATAAGGTAACTCTTTGGGCTGTTATGTTATGATATTGTGTGCATTTTGTGGGTGCTTGATGTAATGAGAGGTAGTTGATCAATTAAAATTTCGGATTTTGGTCAAAGGTTGGTCCTTTATCTTCTTCCATCATCAGCAATTGGTGGTAGCTCAGTTCAAATTCAAACCCGAAACCAAAGGGTAAATATTTGGAACATTGTAGTGGAACACCTTTCTCAAATTGTATGCTAAATGCCATATTTCTCATTCTATTACTCCACATGCTTTTGGTCATAACAGAATTAATTGATCGTTAGTTTAGAATTTGATAATTTGATGTGAGGTGTGAACACACGCCTTCATTTTGCGTCAATTGAAATTGTTCTTCTATCACATCAATGTTTTTAAACAAATTGATATCTCAAATCTCAAGCATGAAGAACTATATAAATATAAATATACGGTGTGGGGTCATGATTTGCAAATAACGAATATATTTTCTTTTATTTGTATTAAAATAATATTTTGGCACCTCGCACATAATGAGAGAGATTTGCTTTAATTGTAATTACAAATGGATTACATAAGCTTATGATGTAAGCCCCTGAACGTCGAAATTAATACAATTCTTAATTTACCCTACTATAAAAGCATATTATAATTCAACTCTTCTAGAACCAAACCATTATACATGGAATCAGTTGACAGAAGGCATCAATTTGTTTAAAAGTTTGAGAAATATAATTAATAAATAATAATCAATAATATTGTCATGTGGCGAAAATAATTCACCTTTATATTGACAATTTATGAAACATTTTAACTATCATCTCAGATTTCTCTAGAATCTCAATATAAGATAGTTGCTGTTGGAACCCACCTAAAGTACCTAAACACTTTGTGATGTTTGCTTTATGCTTCTTTGTGCTTCATTTGACTTTAAGCATCAGTTCTATACTTACACGAATCTTGAAGTCGTGAATAAGACCAGATCATCGTTGTTTTAACATTTAATATATAAAATAAAACAAATAATAATCCAACACTCATGGTCGTAGGCTGGTATCTTAAAAAGTCGGATAGCTAAGTATTTTCCGACTTCTAAATATGAGAAACAGAGGTTAGTTGAATGGAAAACCCAAAACCAATTTAACACATTAATTGATAATTAGCAAAAACAAAAACAAAAAAAAAAACCATTTAATTTATTCACTAATTATTTATTTATTATTTTTCAATTACCTCTCAAGTTGTTCACATTTATTATGTTTGACAATCAATTTTACGATAATATTTAATATATCCTCTCTCTCTCTCTTTCTACAGATATTTTTTCCCCAAAGCTTTCCAGGTTTCCGGCCATACGTGATTATTTTTATCTAAATAGCAAGTTTTGAGTTTAGTTAAAAGGGCAAACATACGCAATAGTTTCTATGGTTATATGATTTGTGTGTTTAGTAACTAAATTTTAAGAATAATCTCTACTTTTTTTAATACTATTGTTTTTAATAAAATAATTCAATGAAATGATAAAATTAATTTTTTAATTAAATTTATACATGGTTTGCACACGACGTCATCAATATGAATTAAAATTGTTATTTTAATCATTATTTTCACAATTCAACGATAACAATATGCCAAAAAACAGATTTTTTTAATCTAAAAAAATTAATTAGCATTTACTTAACGTATAATATTTATGCGAATTTTTTTCCTAGTTAAAAATATCTTAAAATTTAATCCAATTTATACACAAGTTTATATAAAACAAGAATTACACATTTATCATTGCATAATTTATTAACAAGTTATATACAAGGATGGACATAATAACCCATAAATCATTATAATTCATCAAAATTGAGTTTCACTTAACTAAATTTTATGTTTTATAGATACAAATAGTATAGTTTTAGTTTTAAATCTTTAAATTTTATAATTTTATAATACATACATCATATATGCTTATATTTATTTAATTTTAATTAAACTTTTGTATCATTTGATAATTCCAAACAACTTATATTATTTTTCTTTATTTTAAAAAACTTGACTATAACTAATAAAAAATCTAAATTATTTTTTTTATTTATAATAATTTACTCATTTTGATAAGTGTTTTTTTATAATTGAGAATTCACGAACAATTATAATTTAAATATTAATATATAATTTTTTAATTAAATTATTGATTAAATAATAAATTTTATTTATTAATTTAATGTTAATATAAAATAAAATTACTTATATTCACTCTAAAAAGTAAGCCTCAATTGCAAAAGAAGATATTAAATTGATATAAATAGATTTATCAAATGTCTTATGCCCACGTATGAAATAGTTCGTATAAATGCCTAAAATATTTACGTAGTTGTAATTATACCC
Source organism: Hippophae rhamnoides (assembly GCA_033030585.1). Classification (NCBI taxonomy): domain Eukaryota; kingdom Viridiplantae; phylum Streptophyta; class Magnoliopsida; order Rosales; family Elaeagnaceae; genus Hippophae; species Hippophae rhamnoides. Next base: position 49,755,996 of record CM065432.1, on the reverse strand, counting down.
ACAACGTTATGTGTAACGATAAAAACATTTTTAATTGATAAAAATGTTTATTTTTTTTAACATTTAACACATGTATTTTTTTTTGGAAATATCATGATAAAATTATGTTTTTAGATGGTTGTAAATATGTCCAAAATGTTTGTAACTAGTTATAAATATATCCAATTTTAATTTACGTGATACCATTTTATTTTAAAAATTAAATGATAATTATTGATTGGATATTTTTTTATCAATAATTATGTGAACTTTTTGAATATTTTTATAACTCGTCTTATATGTTATAATCATAAAATATAATTAATCTAATATTTTTTTAACTCATATTTAATAAATTATTTTTAATTTTTAATTTAATAAAATAATATATTGATTAATATTTTAAATCAAAATTAAATACACAGGATACATATCGTATAATAAAAGAACAATGCTAAAATGCACGGATTTTTAGATGATTTGGATCAAATAAAAAAGAAAACACTAAAAATTAATATATACTTAAAAAAAAATTAATATATTACTTAAAAGGGAAGTCGAAAATCAAGAGACATAGTAAAACTAAAAATATATATTTTGAGTTGATTTATGCTCAAATTCAAAAACCGTGAAATTTAAACCTTAAATATTAAATCTGTACAATCAATAAATAATAATTACTACAGACTGACTTCTTTACCTTTTTGTCTTAATTTTAAAAAGTTAATTGGTTTCTTCATCTGGGCTCATGGCAGAAGCAACTTCTTCTAACTACGAACTAGGAGTACCCCACTTTCTTTAAACTATGTCCTGTGGGCGTTTAGCTTACGCTAAGACAAATTCGTCCGATCTCTAAATGTAATTATTAATGTGATTTATACATGTAATTTTAAATTATGTAACTTGAGCCGTCAAGTAATGATAGATTTTGAGCGAGATAAGAGTTCAAAAAAAAAAAAAAAGATATTCAATTAATATTTGTAAAAAATTCGAAGTCGAATAAGTTCGAACCAAGGCTTTATGCTTTAATGCTTTTTAGTAACAATTTAAAAAAAAAAACTAAATTGTTAAAAAATTATTTTAATTATATATTTATACGTTAATAGTTATCTAATTTGTAACGTTAACTTTGCTTACTGCGAACAAGCTCCAGTAAGTCCGGAACTTGAGGTAAAGATAAGAACACACACACGTAAAAACAAGTGAAAACCATAATGAGTCAAGCTTAATATAGTTCACAATATCATAGCCATAACACCTATCCATCATCTGGAAAAATTAAGAAATATCCTAAAAAATCAATTCTCCTTTACAGATTATATAAAAGTTAAGGATACTTCTGCATCTCCATAACATGCACCAGACACATCTCACTAACTGCATCTCTCCAATTTTAGCAAAAAGAAATAAAAAGATTAATAATAAACAGAATTAAACCAGTAAACAAAATAATTAAGATTGAAGCCCTTTTGCATATTTCAAATTAATATTATAGCTGATGATGAGTTAGATATCTGAGTGTCACTCTGAACTGTAGCAGGTGCTCTTTGTGTGGTTGTAGAGCCTGAACTTCCACCACTTGAAGAACCCTGTCATTAATTTTTTACAATTCCAGATACTATATTCTTAATTTTCTTCACAGTCTCTCCAAAGATTTTGGCTTTAATTTGACCTCTAGGAGGAGGAAGCCTTACCTGTGGGCTTTTTGGACTTTTAACGTATTGGGTTTTCATGGCTTTGGATTTCATTAATTGAAATAAATGTTTGAAGCTCTTAGTAGAAGAGGCAGAGCAAAAAACAGAGGAGAATAAAAATAAAAAAATAAAAAATAAATATTTCAGTGAGTTAGAAGGAAAAATGAAGGCATTTATTTATAAGAGAGGAAAGATGAAGGCATACTTTATCAGGCAACTTCACACAAAGTGAACAGAGATCTTTATTCAACCAAAGAAATTCAATAATTTAGATGCGGGGCATGCGTACATTATAACTTTCTTTTATATTTGTATTTGAAATGTTTAGGCTTTTTTTATATAATAAATTATTATTTTATTTTAAATATTTTTCTTTATATTATTAACATTTTTTGTAAAAGAAAAAAATCATAAAATGTATTTATCTCTAATATTTCTTGATTTTATATTATTTTTTACTTTTATATCATTTATTTTATATGAAATTATTATTCATTTATGTTAATTTTAATTTTCATCAAGTTAAAAAAATATTTATGATATTTTTAAAAATATTTTCTCGTATTAATTTAAAATTTGAGGGTGTAGTTGATAATAACTGGTTTGCTTTGGATTTTATTTTATTTTATTTTTTAAAACTAGTTTGCGTGGGCATTTCATTAATTGCTACGACATCGTTTGACAACTTGAACGGCACATTCAGATCCGAGACGGCTCATTCTCATTTCAAAATTTCTGCTTCTTCGTAACTTAGCCCAAACCCTTGCCCATTCTCTCGTTACTGTCCGTGATATTCACTGTATTCGTCACTTTCTCGGCGACTAGGAGTCACAGTCCCCGGTTTTTCATCCGATCAGGTTAGTCTTCTACGCCTTTTTCTCCCCTCATCTCACGCACAGACTCTTTTGTGTATGTATTGGTTGTTTTGTGCGAGTCAGATCTTTTTTCATTTTTTTTAACGTAATCACTGTCAATAGGTTTACATTTTTTTTTTTGGAGTTGAGTTATTTTCTTCGTTGAATACGCGGTTTTATTTTCATTTTGTTTGGGATTATTGGGATTCAAACTAGACAGCAAGAAGTCCGACAATTTAATTGGGTGAATGGAACTAATATTAAGGAAATTATATGCTGTCTTTTTGATAGAAATTATGAATTTAGGTTACTGGTTTATTTTAACTATTTCAACTCTCCAAATGGCGTTTGGTTTCTCCTTTTCCCTCCTCAAGTTTCTTAGTTTTACATTCTTCACGTACTCTTACGGATTAGATGTTTCTGTTATCCTATATTGAATGAATCTGTACGATAGGTAGTCTTTTATTTTCCTCTTGCTATTGTTGCATTGACTTCATTGTACTTGTCATAGGCCTGAGTTTTATATTTGGGTTCATGAAAGATTTCAAGATTATTCCATTTTGTAGGTGGATTTTTTTTTTTTTTGTGATTGGTGCTAATATTTGCCATCCACTTTTCCAATATATGGAATTTAGGTGGTGAATGAGAAATGGAGCACCACGAGGATGAGTCTCGTGCTGGAGGTGAACATCATGGGAAGCAAGAAGATGAGGTAGTGGGAACTCTTGATGTATAATATGTTTTGCTAAGTATTTTTTCTTTTCCTTTTCTTTTTTGGTTGTTTTGTTCTTTTTTTTAGGGGGGGGGGGGAGTTCTTTGGGATGTCTACCAAGGTGCCGCAGCCGCCTAATATGCAATTAAAAGTTAATATGATATATTCGAAAACAAATGTTTTCTCATATTATGCATTCTATCCTGGCTAAAATACTTATCTGGTGGATTATATTTCACTTAGAAATGATTCATATATACAGAATCTCATACTTAAAGTCTGCAATTTTTTCTTTGAACATTCACTAATAGTTATCGTTTTTTAACTGCAGGAAGCTGCTGCTCGTCTTGAGGAGATCAAAAAATCAATTGAAGCAAAAATGGCTCTTCGCAAGAGCAATTTGAATCCTGAAAGGCCTGGTTAGTTAATTGACTGAATTTCGTAGTTTCGCCATGTTTTAGTATAGTCGACCACTGGCTGGGTCATATGGGTAAGGGGGCATAGGTCCCCTATTTGGCCCCCATAATTTTTTTTTATACACATTATTGTTCAATTAGTAGTAAAGATAACTGTACTTGAAAGGATTGTGCCAATCTCAAATCTAACTCAGATTTTTCAGCCAAAGTTTCTAAAAGCCCGATATCCTAACCCAAACCCAACCCAGAATAATAAGAGTGGTCTATTCCTCTCTCATGAATGGATAAACAATGAAACTAAAAATTACTTTGTTGAAGTCAAAATATGAAAGCTTGTCCAGAATCATTGTAGATAACACTTAACTTGCAATTAATCCACTTTTAAAGCTTATATATTTGTGTGCTTATGTGTATATATCTTTTGACATCTTTGATTGATATTTATGGTGTTCCTCTCAATATGTTTTATGGGTTCATCTCTTTAATTGACCATGACGGTTGGAAATTTTTAAATGGCTGGTTTTTCTGTTCTCCGTTTTTTTTACCATTCTGGTGGAAAGACTATTTATTTTAACTGGCTATTCTTCTTGCTGAGCATCACTAAAAAATATATAAGTATATAATATATATAAATACTTAGATTAAGACAGGGGATGGCCAGATTGACAATTGATTAGTTTAGAATTTAGATTTCTCATAATTTGAAATGTACTAGGATGCACCTATAGTGACCTTTAGAGAACAAAAAGGCATTTTCATAATTCAACTCATAAGAATGAGAATATAACCTGATATATAATACGTATATTACAAATTCACGAAGCATCTAATACAGAATTTGGCAGTGGAAATCAAACTGATTCCAATTGCTTGATCTTTAATTTCAATGTTTAGCTTGAAAACTATATGGCTTCATTTTTTATGATATCAGAAACATATTCCATAATAGTTAAACTAGCGATATTTTTCCATTGTCCCCCCCACCCCACCCCCCCTCTTTTTTCTTTCAGATTCAGGATTCCTCAGAACATTGGATTCTAGCATTAAGCGGAATACGGCAGTTATAAAAAAACTGAAACAGATAAATGAAGATCTGCGAGAAGGTCTGATGGATGAGTTGAGAAATGTCAATCTTAGCAAATTTGTTACTGAAGCTGTGGCTTCCATTTGCGAGGCCAAGCTTAGAACTTCAGATATACAAGCAGCAATCCAGGTAATTTTTTATTTGAATAGAAAACTTCCATAATGGTTACTCTTTTATGTATTTTATGTGATGTTCTATATCTAACTCTCTACATTTCGAAGATATGTTCGTTGCTTCATCAAAGATATAAAGATTTCTCACCAAGTCTGACTCAAGGACTTTTGAAAGTCTTCTTCCCTGGAAAATCTGCAGATGATTCAGATGCTGACAAGAACCTGAAGGCCATGAAGAAGCGCAGCACTCTGAAACTTCTTTTAGAACTTTTCTTTGTTGGAGTAATAGAAGAAAGTGGTATCTTTGTAAATATTATTAAGGATCTTACTAGCATTGAACACCTAAAGGACCGGGACTCTACTCAGACGAATTTGACTCTACTTGCTAGTTTCACAAGGCAGGGGAGAATATTTCTTGGACTTCCACCATCTGGACAAGAAATTCACGAAGAGGTACTCTTTCTTTGAATTTTCATGCCACTTACATTTCCCTTTCTTGCAATTCAATTTTATATTTGTTTTTATTGTAGTTGCTTGACACAATATTTTCTTTTGGTTGCTATGAAAGCATGTTAGCTGTATTTTCTGCTTGTAAGCATGTGCATTATTTTGTCTGCTTCTTGTGGCTGTATTTATTTACCAATCTTAGATGTATGTATTATCTTGTTTCCAAGCATTGTTTTATTTTATATCTGTCTGCTAACCTTTTTGCTGCAGTTTTTTAAAGGTTTGAATATCACAGCAGAACAAAAAAAGTTTTTTAGAAAGGCATTGCATTCATATTATGAAGCTGCTGCAGAACTACTCCAATCTGAGCACACTGTAAGTACTGCTTCTTCCATTAGAGCTTCAATTTATTATACTCTCTGGACACTTTTGCGTATTTCTTTTGGCTGGGGGGTCACAATTTTTAGTCTTAACTATACAATTGGTCCTTGAACTCTGACCCCTCACACATAGTTCTAAGCCTTTTGTTTTACTTGACTCTGCAAACTTTAAAATTTACACAAGTTCTATTTTTGCAAATAAGGTTTAAATCTCAGTAATCCTTTTTACACATCAGTTGATTAACACTATTGTCTTAAATAAGAAGCATAGTTAATTAACGCTTAATGCATACATGTCTTAATTCAACCATGAAATTAGGTGTTAATTATCTGATATGGGAAACAAATTTGTGGGAGCTAGACCTTAATTGCAAAATTTAAACTTATGTGAACTTTTAAAAAGAGTACTAAATCATACGAAACAATTCAATGGCCTGTGAGTGAAGTGGATCAGAGTATGGAGACCAACTGAGTAGTTAAGCCCAAAACTATTTATTGTTTCTTTCTGTTTCAGATGGTTCCAAAACTATATATTTCTGTGTGGCTAATTCTTTTTCCCCTTGCATCTTGGTAGTCACTCCGACAAATGGAGCTTGAAAATGCAAAAGTCCTCAATGCTAAGGGAGAGCTCAATGACGAAAATGTTTCTTCGTATGAAAAGCTCCGAAAATCTTTTGATAATCTCTTTCGCAATGTCTCATCGTAAGTTCCTTGATGATGTAACCTTGTATTGCATAAATTGTTATGTTGATTTGAACAACAAAATTGACTATTTAGCTTGCTAAACTACTGTGTTTATCCTGCCTTAGAAGGAAGCATCATAATAATCATGCAGTGCCAACAGACTATATAAGCATATAAGCCTTGTAATCCATTTTATGTTTAAGAATCTATATTTTGAACCAACATGCTCAAGTATATTGGTTGCTTTTAACTTTTTAAGACTTCTCAAGATACATAGATTGTATTGACTATTTGTACTGTTGCCTCGAACTCAGTGTTCGTAAATTTTTAGTATAGGTGATATGCACAGAGGGTATGAATCCATTCTTTTGGTCTAATAATTTTCAAATATTTAAATGCCAAAAAAAAGGAATCAAAAATTAAATATTAGAATGCATTTAGACAGACAAGAAGTGAACTAGATTTTTTAGGAACATTTGATGGTAGAATATTAGAGTAAAATGATCTGCCAACTTTTGTCGTTATAAGTTCAAGTATGGTATAGGGTATGATCTATAGTTTTTTGTAGTAATTAACTTAGTTGATCTAAATTGGAAAGTAAGTTATGTTTTACAAGTTTGAGTAATAGTTTTGTTTTGGTCCTAGCTGACCAGAAAAATGTGTTATGGACATAACATGATTTCAATGTGGCAAAAGAACCTCTTTGGGTTGTTGAAACTGTGATCTGTTATAGCCCTTTAGTAGAACCAGAGTTGACTGTTTGTAATTGCTATTATAAAGTCCATTAATTCAACCTTAGGATTAATTCTTATTATTGTAGTTTCAACATTTTATAATATTTAAAAAGCTTTCTTCATGCTGGTAGCCTGGTAAGGATTGAAATGAGAACTCTCGTAGACTTCATGTGACAAATATGTAATTACTGATTTTTTTCCTCTTATTTCGTAATCATCTGTCCATTTACTTCTACATGTGCAGCTTAGCAGAAGCACTTGACATGCAGCCTCCAGTAATGCCGGAGGATGGTCACACAACTAGGGTTACCACTGGAGAAGATGTTTCATCTGCTGCTGCTGGGAAGGATCCTTCCGTTTTGGAAGCCATATGGGATGATGAAGATACAAGGGCATTTTATGAATGCTTACCAGATCTTAGGTTCGTTTTCAGATGATATTTATGTGAAATAGAAAGGGTAAAATGTTTTAACTATTGTTCGTATATGTCAGTCTCTATAAATGTTTTAAATTTATTGAATCAGAATAATTTATTGAAGAACAGAAGGATTATCTGTTATTTGGTGCTGGCTTTGTTAAACTTTATAACACAAAGTTCAACTTGAACTGTTTCTAAGATTCTTTACATGTTTTGTCAGGGCATTTGTTCCAGCAGTATTGTTGGGGGAAACAGAGCCCAAAACAAGCGAGCAGACTGTAAAGTCTCAGGATCAACCAACTGTAATATATCTGATCCTAGCCATGAATATATATATATATATTTTTTCTACGTTATGTATGCAAGCATATATTAATATTTGATATCATTAACTATCTTGTTACAATATAATTTTGGTCTACCTACTCTGCTTGAGATTGTGATGTCATTCCTTGTTGATAAACTTTCTTTATATCCCTCTTCTTTGAAGGAACCCACAACTGATCCAGACCAAGGTCAACAAGCTACAGAAGATACTGTAGAGGTTTCTGCTACTTTCCAGGATTACAAAAGCTTAGAGAAAACAAAGGAGGAGGAAAAAGAAAAAGAAAAGAGTAAAGATCCAGAAAAAGAAAAAGGGAAAGAAAAAGATATAGACAGAAAAGGAGAGAGTGAAAAGGAGAAAATTAAAAGTGTTGACATGACAAACTTGGATGCTTTATTGCAGAGACTTCCAAGTTGTGTTAGCCGTGATCTTATTGATCAGTTAACTGTAATAATACATCTTAAGCTCACTGGTGCTTTTTTTTCTTTTTCTTTAACCTCTGGTGTCTGAAGCTCTAGCTGAAGGTCTTACTGACTGAATATTATGTATATTCAGGTAGAATTTTGTTACTTAAATTCAAAGGCAAACCGGAAAAAGCTTGTCAAGGCATTGTTTAATGTCCCTAGGACATCGTTGGAACTACTACCATACTATTCACGCATGGTTGCAACCCTGTCAACCTGTATGAAGGATATCGCTTCCATGCTCTTGCAGATGCTTGAGGAGGAGTTTAGTTTTTTAATTAATAAAAAGGTCTGGTTGGAATTTCTTGTCTGTTTACTTGGCTTCTCACTTTCTGAAGTAATGAAATTTTCTTGTGAACTTTATCTTTCTGCAGGATCAAATGAATATTGAAACAAAGATCAGGAATATTAGGTTTATTGGGGAACTTTGCAAGTTTAAGATTGCACCACCTGGCATTGTTTTTAGCTGTTTGAAGGTAATATTCAAGTAGATCAACAATTACATTTCAAGCATAAGCTGTATTCTCCTTTTTGACATATTCCCTAGTCCTTTTTTATGTTTCCATATCTTAATTATTATATTTTAAGATTGATGTTTGATTAACAGGCTTGCTTGGATGATTTCACTCACCATAACATTGATGTTGCTTGCAACCTTCTAGAGACATGTGGTCGTTTTCTCTATCGCTCTCCTGAAACTACTGTTCGGATGACTAACATGCTGGAAATATTGATGCGTCTGAAAAATGTTAAAAATTTGGATCCTCGGCACAGCACCCTTGTAGAAAATGCTTACTACCTGTGCAAACCACCTGAGAGATCTGCCCGTGTTGCTAAAGTCCGACCTCCATTGCATCAGGTATTCTGTATATATCATTTTTGAGGCTTACTATGTGTGCCAAATTCTGTGAATTATCAATATTTGTCTTCATGCAATTGTGTACCTATTTGCAGTATATAAGAAAATTGCTATTTTCGGATCTTGACAAGTTAAGCATTGAGCATGTGTTGCGGCAACTTCGTAAACTACCATGGAGTGAATGTGAGCAATATCTTCTAAAATGCTTCATGAAGGTTCACAAAGGGAAGTATGGCCAGATCCATTTGATCGCTTCCCTCACTGCTGGTTTAAGTCGCTATCATGATGAATTTGCAGTTGCTGTTGTTGATGAGGTTGCTCCTTCCTGAAAACTCCGAATATATTTCTGTTTTCCCTCATGAAAATGATCTCTATTTTGGGAAAAAATGTTCCTTCTTTTTTTTTTACTTGCTATTCCTTCATGACTGCATGTGTGATTATACATCTAATCTATTACATGTGTTATTGTGTTAGCTTTATCTAGGATGTTGCATTCACATATATTTCATTTTTTTAAGCAGAGGGGTCTGCGACTTAAAATGAAACTATGGTGAGGTATACCTTAGCTATTTTTGTGACACTAATTACACATGTTTAAAATTGATTTATATTTTTAACTTATGTAAGTGTTTAATTATTTAAAAGAAAAAAATAATAAAACATAAACAATTAAATTAAATACTAATCCATAAAAACTGTAATATTGTAAAATAAATCTCTTTTATAAAAAAATTAGGTATCAAATTAAATGATATCTATGTCTATTTTTCTTATTTTTATAATTTAAATATTATATTTTTAAAAATAATTTGAAGTGAAAATGATTAATATTTTATAATGTGATTAATTTATAACCTAATAACTAATAAATAAGAAGTTTTTAAACTCAATAATTTAATATATTTAACTAAAGAATGTGTATATTTATTATAAGTGTATTTCACGCTAATTAGTAGTTATATATTGAATTTTTTTTTATAATTTAAAATATTATATACTCATACAAAATTCAATTTTTACTTTAAGTTATTTTAATTTGTTTATGTGTCTTTATAACAACATCATTAGATAATATAATTAAGGACTTATTTATGTAATCAATGATTTTAAAAAACTTATTTAAGTGTAGTATGGTTTGTAAGCATTGTCATTCCCAATCCCAATTGTAATACTTGATTTAGATAATATAAATAAAACAATCATTAATAAATAAATAACCTATTTAAGTGTAATTTAATTCGTACATAATGACATAGTCATAATTACATAATTTAGTGGTAAGTATAAAATACCATATACAAAAAACAAAAGTTTAAGTATTGGTATTGACACGTTACATAATTTTGTTATTATTATTATATGCATTTTTTATTGAAAAGGGGTGCTTTAAAAATCCACTTTTTCATATCATAGTATAAACTTGACTTTATAAGGTAAAAAAAGAAAAAATAAAGAAGAAAAACTGAAGACATCTACGAAGATGGAACCAAAAATTGAGAGCTTAGCCACTTTTTGTAAGTCAATAACTTTTAAGAACTTATTTATTAGTTTGGTTCGTAAGTATTATCATTTTTAATTGTGATACTTGATTTAGATAATAAAAATAAAACATTATATGTTTTTATAACAATATTACCAAATAATATAAATAAGTAATTATTTATTTAGTCAATAATTTTAAAAAAAATTATTTACATATAGTTTGTTTCGTAAGTAGTATTATTCTCAATTATTATAATTTAGATAATAAAAACTATTGGTGTTATCATAATACATAATTTTGATATTATTTTTATGCATTTTTTATTGGAAATTGTGTTTCAAAAAATCCACTTTTTCACTAATAGTATAAATTTGACTTTATAATTAAAAAATAATTAATTTGTATATGAGTAGATAAATGACATATTCATAATCACATAATCTAATGTTAAGTGTAAAGTGTTCTATACAAAAAAATAAAAGTTCAAGTATTGGTAATGTCACGATACATAATTTTGATATTATTTTTGTGTATTTTTTATTAAAAAGTTATGTTTTTAAAACATCATAGTATAAATTTATAACTTGAAAAAAAAGAGTAGAATGATGACGAGGAAGAACCAAAACTACAACTTTTTATATACAAAATCATAAGTCTCAAATCTTGGTAGTGTGATAATAGAAATAAAATTATTTAAGTGTAATTTGATTCATACAAAACACATAGTCATAATTTCTTAGTCAAGTGGTAAGTGTAATTTATTTAACTATAATTTGTTTTGTACATGAATTAGACAAATGACATAGCCTTAATCTAATGTTGAGTCTTAGTATTGTCAATATATACATTTTGTTCTTAATAAGGATATGAGATAAAGTTTAAAAAAATTAAATTAAAAAAAGCAAAAAAATAAATAAAATAAATAAAAGTGTGAGGGCAACATCATCACCTATGTCCAAACCCTCACTTTTTATATATGTCAATAGATTGCTGCTTGCATTCTGCGGCATCTCTTTGTCCATTTGACATATTGGTTTTTCACTGTTAGGAATGATTCTAATTTTCCAGAAGGATGCCTTTTGCGCCTTATCTTTTTCTTCCCAAATCAGAAATCTATTGTAAATGCTACAATGATGTGCGGAAGGGTTAGTGTGGAGAAGATATTCTAGTTTCATATGACAGCTTTAGTTACCTAATATTGATTATGTAATGAAAATGGTTTTGAGATGTAGTTCTTGTTAGGTTTTTCTGTTTATAAAGGCATTGTGGATTGAACGAGTAATGTATCTGGGTTTTGCATCGAAAGAGTAACTTTTTTTTAATATCTTCATCTCTTGAACGAGTTATATTCTTGACCGCTTTTATTCTAGCACTACGTCATGTAATAACGTTTTCAACCTTATCAGCATAGGCTGATATGTATTTAATGTATTTTTGGAGATTATTAAGTAGGCACTGGATTCTTTGAGTTTCATGTTCAATGCAAGCAGCGAGAGTCTATGGTTGTCTTGATTCGTTTTCATGAACTTTTTATTTATCAACACTATGCAGTACCTATACAGTTGAACAAGTTACAGCTGTAGTGTTCTAAACCAGAACATTTATACAAATATATCATGTGAAGTCATTGAAAATCCAACTTCATTGAATAACTTTGCAATCAGCTTTTTATTCACATGCCACCCACTCTACACCCGAGATCATCCAGTTACCTATGGAAGTGACTAATGAAAGCATTTATTTAGCCGCAAGAGATTGGTCTGCATATCTGTAAAAAACTTATGTTTTATTTTGGTTTCTATCAAATTTGTAATAGACTCCAACATTCAGGTTTTGGAAGAGATCCGGATTGGGCTAGAATCAAATGACTATGGGATGCAACAGAGACGCATTGCTCATATGCGATTTTTAGGAGAGCTCTACAACTATGAGCATGTCGATTCATCTGTTATATTTGAAACCCTCTATCTGATTCTTGTCTTTGGCCGTGGCACACCTGAGGTATGAAATGCACAATTTTTCTTACTGTCGCTTATCTGGTCCTTTTGGGCACAAGTTATGGTGCTTAAGCCCATTGCTAAGCCCATGTGTTTGTACTATGCAGGCATGAAAAGTAACTTTTGTTTCTCTCTTCATGGGGCGCTCCCCCTCTCCCTCCCCTTTCTCTCTTGAATCATTTTTGAATTTTGTAGTGATGGAAAGTAGTGTCAGTGCTACAATTTATACTGTATATGCAAATGCAAGAATTCTTTAAATATCTGATACCATTCAATGTTGAATGTCTCAGACTATATCCTATTAGTAGCAGCTAGATTCTTAATTCCAGGTACATTGTTATACTAATAGAAGTGATGTCCTTTGCTTAGTAGTTTTTCTTTAATCATTAAACTAAGGTAAATTTGGTGAGATTAAAAAGTATAGTGGTATTGGTTACATGCTAAACGGTTAAAACTTACTTTCAAATTGATGACATTTTTATGAAGCATTGGGTACGTACAATTTTTTCTTTGCTTGTTGTTCATTTGTGTTTTTCTTTTTAAATAATATTCAGCTTATTTGATTTGAAAATTAGCATATCATAAAGAGAAATATACAGATAATGTCATTAGTACTCTTCTGCATTGTTGATGCTGCTGTTTTAGATGCAAATGCTATTGGTTAAAGCTTGGATCAGGAATACAGTCTGCTGCTCTATGGATCATTTCTTTGATGTGTCCATTGTGATTCTTTCTGTATTCATGTCCAGCTGCTTAATATATAGCATTCGGTTGTGTGAATGCATATGTAATCCAATTCAATAGTTTTGTTCGATATATTTGAATTTTATTGCATTTCTTGGATATCTGAGACTTATATTATTACATTAATGGATTTGTTTTTTCTATGCTATAGCAAGATGTGTTGGATGCACCAGAAGATTGTTTTCGCATTAGGATGGTTATTACACTTCTTGAAACCTGTGGGCATTACTTTGGTCGGGGCTCTTCCAAGTTGAAACTTGATCGATTTCTAATACACTTTCAAAGATATATACTCAGTAAAGGTGCACTGCCTCTAGATATTGAATTTGACATACAGGTTTGTAATGCTATTTTTTTTCCTGTTGTGTCTCCCTTATAGATTTTTTCTCTACTTTCTAACAATTAGCTGTTGGACTTTTAATGGAAATTTGTCGTGTTAACTTAGACTTTTTTTTCGTCCCACTGCCACTGTTAGACTGAAGGATATATATATATATATATTAAAAAGATGGAGATATAGTCTATGCTTTCCCGTCTACTGGCATATACCCTGAAGGAAGCTGAAAGGGATTTATTGAAATGAAGGGGAAGTTAGTGTTATCTTACTATACCACGGAGGATCTAATCTATACTTTCACGTTTTCACCTTAAGTGGCATATACCATGCAGAAAGCTTGAAATGTTGAAAATGATAAATACTACTGTCAATGGTGTACTATTTCCTAATATCTTAAGATTGTAGAGGTGGGTGTAGCAACTTTTAAGTAATGAACATATACTCTGAAGATTGGAAAATTGGTTTACTACTTTTAATATATTTGATATCCTATATAAAACTCATACGTTCATAAAAAGGAAGCTTGAAATGTTCCTGGAACTAACATTGTTTGAATTTCTTCAAATAAGATTTTCTTCATGCTCTGTGATAGTTTGAATTTTGATTTGGAAGTCAATGTTCTTTTGTTACGATTTATGAGTCCGTGATCCAGGATATGGTTGGACTTTGAAAGGCTAATACTTCTGCTTTTAGTTCAAATGAAATTGTGATTTTTTTCAATTATAAAGATGGATCTAGACTAAAGTAGCTATTGTAACTAACATAAATAATTGTTTGGTATCTTAAAAACTATCCTTGAGAAAATGGTGACAAGTAACTGTATAGCAAAACCAATTTTTTAGCTATTGAAACTGGATAGTGAAACAGGTTGGCAAACGTTTTTGGTAGCACTTGGTTGGAGATGGATTGTTCCCTATTAGGTGTAGCACAAAGCTCTCCATGAAAGTATAGAATTTCTATGGACGTGTCTAATGAAAGTAAAGCTTAACATTACTAAAATTTCTCAAACCTTAACTCATAAGTTCTTTGTTTCTTCTCTTTCTTTAGATGTAGACTTGTAGTCTGTGCGTTGTCTTTACTTGTGTGTGCTTCTCCAAGAAACCTAGTATGTAAAGCGTTCTCTGATACGTACTGGAAGCTCATGTATGGAAACATTTTTTTCAGGACTTATTTGCTGATTTACGTCCCAGTATAACTCGATACTTGTCCATTGAAGAAGTGAATGCGGCTATTTTAGAACTTGAAGAGCAAGACCGTATTGTCTCGACTGAAAAGGCAAACAATGAAAAATACACCAACTCTGAAAAGCAATCAAGTAGAAGTAGTTACAAAACTATTTCAGTAAGTGGACTGAATGTCTTGAATGGTACCGAGGAAAATGGAAGAGCACATAATGGAGAGAGTGATAGTGATTCAGGGAGTGGCACCATTGATCAAGATGGACAGTACGAAGAAGAGTTTGATGAAGGGAATCATGATGATGGGTCTGATAGTGAGGATGATGAAGACGATGACGATGGGGGTGGAACTGCTTCTGATGAGGATGATGAAGTGCATGTCAGACAGAAGATGACAAAGGTTGATCCTCTGGAAGAAGCCAATTTTGAACAGGAGCTGAAAGCTCTCATGCAGGCAAGAATTTGATTAATATTTTTATCATTATTGTTAAGGCGTTTTTCTATGGGAATACTGGGCAGTATCCTCTATGCATGATGCCTTCTTGAATCACTAATGTTTGGATAAAAGATGCTTAAAATGGAAAATTATTTTGATCATTAAATCATAAACAATATTGGTCACATTGGATGCTGGTAAATTGTCTATACATAACTTAAATTTTGTCTACAGGAGAGCATGGAACAGCGCAAGCAAGAACTTCGAGGCCGACCAACCATAAATATGATGGTTCCTATGAATGTGTTTGAGGGATCTGCCAAAGATCATCATGGAAGGGGAGTTAATGGGGAGAGTGGAGATGAAGCATTGGATGAGGAGGCTGGAGGAAGCAAGGAGATTCAGGTAAAAGTTCTTGTGAAGCGTGGAAACAAACAACAAACAAAGCAGATGTACATCCCACGGGATTGCTCACTTGTGCAGAGCACAAAGCAGAAAGAAGCAGCCGAGCTTGAAGAGAAACAAGACATCAAGAGGATCGTCTTGGAATATAACGATAGAGAGGAGGAGGAACTGAATGGATTGGGGGCTCAAACGTTTAACTATCCAGCTGGTGGCAACAGATTATCCAGCCGAAGTAACTATTGGGAAGGAATGGGTGGAAGGGGTGGTGGAACGCGTCATCGTTATCACAGTGGTGGAGCTTATTACAGCAGAAAAAGGTGAAATATAGATTACACCAACTTTAGGAAGCCAACACCTTTGGCACTGGGTTTTCCCTTTTGTTGAATAAGGATGAACTCCATCTCATGAAATGCTTCTATATAAATGATGGTGAGGCGGTGCCCTGGATGACTTAAGTCCCTTCATTCTCAAGGTTAAAAGGAAGTTGAGTTCATCTGGTATAAAGAATACATGTCAATTTTGAGTGGAGAAAGAGATTGATATTCAGTATAACCGAATGATTTTTAGGTGCTATCTACAACTATCCTTTTGGAGTGTACTGGAACTTAGGCTCGTATCCTTCCTGCATGTATATTTGTCAATAAGAAGCAATATTCGAGGTGAAAATATTGAGTTTATATCTAGAAGATATATTTAGGGCTACGTTTATGTAATTGGCAATTTCGAACTTCCATAGGATCCTCTATACAGTAGTGTCAAAATATAAAGCTTGACAACTTTGTTAGTTTTTGGGTGTATTTGTTATTATGGTGATGATGAATTTAATGCAATTTGAAATATCACCTATTTTTATGTCTTAATTTAGCAGCGTCATCAGCACTAGTTGGATGTTCAAGTTTGTTTTTTTTTCCTTTCCTTTATAAAAATAAAATAAAACAGACTAAGGGGTCTGTAACACACTAGTGGCTTAATTAGGTTTGCCTGTGTCCTTTAATAATTAATAGATGAGTGACACCTGAGGTTTGTAGTTTTTACAAAATGAGTTTTTTTAGTTTTGTAATTTTTAATTGAAAGGTTTTAGTATAATTCTAAAAAAAAGTGTGCACTTTATTTCTAAAAAAACTCAAAAATGATATTAATGTGTACTTTTTACATAATTCAAGTAGATATATTTTAAAATTATGGAATTAAAGTTTTCAAGTTAAATCTACCGAACGAAAACATTCATTTGTCCAAAACTAGTACTCTTCTCCAAATGAAGTTATAGTGTGCTTTGTTCTCTGTTTTGAAAGTCCAACCTTCCACTTTTAACTACATAGTTTGGAGGCTCCCAGTGACATTACAAGTTCTTTTACCAGATAATGTAATGGCAATTTTTGTTTTTAAATCATTTCAAGTTCGTCCAGAAGGATTGGTTTAACATATTTATATACTCGTTTTTTTTTCGTTCTTTGCTTATATTGGATAACTATTTACCTTATCTATCCGGTGATAAATTTAGAAGATTGTATTAAAATAGAAATTTGGTAGAATTTAAAAAATTTTAAAAGTTTATAAAAATTTAGCTGTATTCTTTTAGGATTTTATAAAAAATTGATTGTATTTAACTAAAATTTTATAAAAATTAATATAAATTAAAATGTATTCAATTATTACTTTTTAAAAATTTATAAAAACATTAATATATTCAAAATGTTGATAACTTTTAAAAACTTCACTATACTTTCGAAAATTTTAAATATTTTATATATAAAAAAAATCTACCATAATTAACATCTCCTGGACTTCTATGAAATTTTTAAAGACTTTTTTTTAACTCTTTTCAATTTTTCTTTTTCTTTTTCTTTATTTCATCCTTTTTTTGTCCTATTCTATTTCATTCTTTTTTAATAATTCACATGTAATAACCTTTAAAAAATAATTTTCTTAATATAATTTATTTTTAATAATTATTAGGAACTAAGAATCTTATAATACTAATTTTTACAGTAAATTAAATTTAACATGTATTCCATTTCAATTAATATAAATCCATCTTTTTAAATAATTAAAATTATGAATATCTTCGAGGCTTAAAAAAGAATATATATTTTATTAAATTATTAAATTTTTAAATAAGAACAAATACATAATAACATATAAAATATTTTTATAGTTATAAAAAGTTCATTAAAAAGTTAAGAGTGTACTAAAAAAGGGTGAATACTATAAAAAAAATTAAAATATATTAAATTTTATCTTTATAAGTCTATAAAAATTTATAAAAAAAAAGTTATATAGAGTTTTTAAAAGTTTAATAAAATAAATGTTGAAGTATTTAAAATCCTATTAAAATATTTAGATTTTATAAAATTTAAAATTTATTAAAATTTCTCTAAATCTTAATACAATACACCCTTCTTAAAACTTTTTTTTATTTCCTAAATAATATCTTTGAATTTTTTAATATTTTGAATTTCTTAGCCTATTACTATGTGCTTTAGCACGGTTGATCATATTTTCACAAAGTACTAGGTGAACGTCAGTATATTCATAAATGTCTTATTTGTAGCTTTAATATCATACGACTTTATATTTCACTTGCGCTTGCACTTATTAATAATCTCCTCCTATGTCAACACTTTGAATCCGTCTCCCAACTATGAGAAATCCTGAGCCGCCAAAAACTTAGTCAATCAAAGCTATAAAAACATCTCAATTTTAAGAAATGAGATTGATGATTTGCACAGAAAAGAGGAAATATATTGGGGACAAAGATCTGGAGTACTATGGCTGCATTTTGAGGACAAAACCTCACTTTTCTTTCACACGACAGTGCAGCTTAGGTAGGAGGGTGTATAATAGAAAAGGATGATTTAGGGCATTGGCAAGGTGAACCTAAAGTGATTATGGATCTGATTCAATGTCACTTTGAAAAAGCTTTTTCTTTGGTCCAATGTTAAGGAATTGGTGATGTTCTTCAGTGCTTGATCAACCTGTTTAAGCCTGTAACTTGTGAAGAGGTGAAAAAAGCTGTGTTAAGTTTGGGTGGGCTTAAGGCACTAGGCCTGACGGATTTTTTTGTTGTGTGTGATATTATGATGCAAATTCATGGGAATGCTTGAGAATCAATTCAAGCATCAAAAATTCTAAGAATATTGTATGGAGTTGAAAATGATTTCTGGTACTAACTGATCGATCGACGGCATAGGTCGATCAGTCAATGAATTTCTATGTAAAAGTTAGCTTCCAATTTTATTGACTTAATCGATCGAAATAGGATTTGATCGATTGATTAAGTACAGAAAAACAGAACAAATTACAAAAGGGACACGTTTTTTATGACAAGAAGCTGTTTTTTTGAGGGAAATTATTGTAAAAACCCACTATAAACTTGTATATGCACATTGTGTGCCCTAGAAGCCTCCTTACAAGATTGAGAGAATAAAAAGAGAAGAAAGGTCATTTTTGAGAGAGTAAGGAAAGCTAAAAAAGAGAGAAATTTAGGGTTTTTATCGTTGTTGCGTGTGGAAATTTTATGAGGTCTCTTTGAGTGCTATTATCTCTTGAGTATGTATTTATCTTCAAGATATTTTCACTATAATTTGTAATCTTCAAAAGAAACTAGTGGAACTCATCTTCATTTGAAAAAATTGAAGAAGTGGAGTAGATTCGTCACATTGATTGGGTTGAATCATCATACAATTTCTTTCTTTTTTTATTTTTCTTTGCATTATTCCTATTATTTTTTATATATCATTTTTAGGATTTGATGTTTGGTTGTTGAATATTGTTTCATTGGGTGGTGTTGCATGAGAAATTTCTCTTCTTACTTGAATTCTTGAACTTATACAATATCTAGAGAGGTTCACATTTTTCATGACAGTATGTTTTTCCAAAAGCATTGGAGCCTTTTTGGTGATGATATGTTTAATGCTGTGAAGAGATTTTTTTCTAGAATCAGTTAATGAAACTCATATAACGCTAGTCCCAAAAGTTCCACAACCTGAAGTGCTTATTCGTTTCAGACCAATTTCCTTGTACAACTTCACTTACAAAATCATTTCTGAGGTTATTCTGAATAGATTGAAGGTCATCATGCCTGGTATTGTGTCAGAGGAGCAGAGGCATTTGTGAACAATAGAGCTATAAAAATGACATGGGCAGGGCTTATGATTGTGTGGATTGGGATTTCCTAGAAATTTTATTGTCAAAATGGGGTTTGCTCGGTCTTGTGTGTGTAGTATCAGTTACAAAATTTTGATTAATGGCAGTCCCCAAGGTAGTTCCTCTCCACAGAGAGGATTGAGGCAAGATGACCCCCTTTCCCCTTACCTTTTTATTTTGGTTGCGGATGTGTAAGTTAAGCTAGTTAAGAATGAATTATTTGTGGAAATCTAAGAGGTATTAAGCTCAAAAGAAATGTGCATATGCTGTCCCAGCTTATTTTTCGCTAATGATGCCCTATTTTTTGAGGTTGCTACTGAGGAGAATTGTAGGAGGTTGATGACGTGTATAACTTTGTATTGTCTAGCCTCAGGACAATTGGTGCATTTTGGGAAACATAGTGTCCTATGTAGTAGGAATATTTTGCCTGATATGCAGCATAGATTGGCTGATATAATGCAAGTAGTTCTGTTTCAAAATGTGGGAAATTACTTGAGTTTGCCTATTGATCGGGATGCCTTAAAATCTAGTTTATATGGACTCTTGCTGGAAAGGATGGAGATCAGAACTGTTCGGTGACAATCGAAATTGCAATCATTTGCGAGTAAGGAAGTGTTGTTGAAAGCAGTGGCTCAAGTTCTTCCTAGCTACTGTATGAGTATCTTTAAATCTCCTAAGAAGGTATGTAAAAAAGTCATAGCTATCATGCTACAATTTTGGTGGGCAGGGGGTGAGGATAGCAAGAAGGTTAGTTGGTGTTCTAAGGGGAAACTGACTAGGTGAAAGGAGCAAGGGGGATTAGGCTTTAGAGACCTTGAACTGTTTAATATTGCCATGCTCACTAAACAAGGTTGGAACTTATTAGTCAGACCAAGAAGCCTATGAGCTAAGGTTCTTAAAGGACATTATTTTCCTATAGTGAGGTTTGTCAAGAAAATTGTTCCTCTGTTGGGGTTCATGGGCTTGAAAGTGTGTGTTTAAAGGTGTGGAGGTGTTGAGAGATAACTGTGTTTGGAGTATAGGTGATGGAAGGAAAGGAAAATGTGTATATGGGATGACTGGTGGCTTCCAAAGGCAGAGTGTTTAGGGGATTACAAGGTGAATGGCTACAATTAACCTTGTGATCTTATTGATCAACATAATTTCAATTGGAAAATGAGGTGATGTTGAGTATATTTCCTCCATGGATTGCTAATGAAGTGCTTGCTATCCTTATTTTTAGTCACTCAGGCAAGGACAAATTGGTCTGGAAACATCAATAGTCTGGTAAGTTCTCTGTAAAAACATGTTATCACATGTTGCATGAGCAGCAACAAAGGGTATGGAATGGTAGCTTCCACCTCTTCTACTCAGATCCAACCCTTGCTCTGGAGGAAGCTTTGGGGGCTTAAGATTGCTCCTAAAATAAAGTTATTTATATAAAAATCTTAAGGAAATTATTTTACCTGTTAAAACTGACCTTTGACAGGCAAGTGTCCTATTTGTGGAAAAGGGCATGAAATTGTGGAGCATTTTTTATTAGGCTGTCCTTGGAGTATACAAACTTGGTTTCTGTCAGGATTATACTTTAGTCATGATAGTCTAAAGTCCAGAATTTTCGCTGCTGGTTCGGATAGGTTTGAGGAATTATCAACTCACCCTGATAGCTAGTGATGATGAGGTATTAGCTTTGTTGCGTAATGTGGTTTGGAGTATTTGCTGGTTGGGTCGAAATCAGAGTCTGTTCTCCTTCAAAGCTCCTAATCCTGTAGATACTGCATTTAAACAATCCGTGGTTCAATCTGCAGGTGAAGAAAAGAGACTTGATTAGTTCTCTCCTGTGTATTGATGTGTTAAATTGAATTGTCGTGTTGCTTATGAAAGTGGTAGTCTATTTGGTGCAGTGAGTGTCATAGTTCGTGACCATGGTGGGAATTTCGTTAAAAGCTACAGCTAAGCAGGTTAGAGCACATTCTGTTAATCACGTAGTATTGCAGGTTGTTTTATGGGGGTTGGAAATGGCTTAAGTTTAAGGTTGTAATATTATTAATTTGATATCTTTATCTTTTAATTTTCATACATTTAATTAATGCAAAATTTGGGATTAAATTGAAGTTAAATTTTAAAAATATAAAAAATAAATAATTAAGAAGAGTAAAATGTAAAAATTAAAAAATAAATTGATTAAATTGTAAGGCAAAAATTTAAAAGAAACAAACTGTAAAATCTAATTAATAAAAGAATTAAATCATAAAAAAAGATAATAATTGATCAAAATATAGAATGTAAAAAAATTAAATTACACTCAAGTGATGGAGAATAAATCCCAAAATATTTACATATTCAAATAAATTTCATATCATTGAATTATAACTCGTAAAAGTATCATACATTCGTATGACTTATATATAATTAAAAAAAAACAATCAATTACAAATTTATAATAAATCATAACGTAGATATCTAATTAGTTGGTACCAATATTTTGGAAAATTATGCAAATTTCCGATAAGTCAGATTTATGAGAAAGCAAGAATAGAAAAATAACACATAAATTTGATAACGGAGTTCGGCCAATCTTACTTACGTCTTCGAACCTGTTACAGATATTTTTACTCAAAGTAGAGAAATTACACAAGGTGTTTACAACACTCACAACTCATAATTACACCCAAGAAAATTACTCTCAATTTTCTCTCACAAAAGTTTTTCTCTCAATTGAAATGAAGACTTTGGATGATTAATTCATTACAATTACGCATCTATTTATAGGAAAATCCACTCCTTGAATTACTCCTTAAATTAATGGTTCCTTAAATTGCTCATTGAATTAAGCTCCATGTTTGCTCCATGTTTTGCTTCATGTTTTACTCCTTGTTTTACTCCATGTTTTGCTCCATGTTTTACTCCATGTTTTGCTCCTTAAATTAAGGAGCTTTATAACAATCTCCCACTTGAAGACTGATTTCAATCTGTCTTCACACCTCGATCAATGCAGCAGCTTTTCTAATCTTTATTACTCTAGCAGACCAACTGAAGTTGAGCACAACTTCAGTTTGTCAATAGTCACCACCTTTGTTAACATATCTGCTGGATTTTTGCTTCCTTGAATCTTCTCCAGTTTTAACACATCATCTTCCAATATAGATCTGATGAAGTGATAACGAAGTCCAATATGCTTGGTTCTAGAATAAAATGCTGAATTCTTCACCAAGTGTATTGCACTTTGACTATCACTGTGCAAAACATTATTCTCCTGTTTGAATCCTAGCTCAGTTAACAAACCTTGAAGCCATATCATCTCTTTACTAGCTTTAGTTACTGCTACATACTCAGCCTCTGTAGTAGATAGAGTGACAATTTTCTGTATTTGTGACATCCAACTAATAGCTGTAGTTCCAACAGTAAATATATAACCGGTGGTGCTTCTTCGATGATCAACTTCACCTCCAAAGTCTGCGTCTATGTACCCTTGTACTTTTAACTCTCCTTTACTAAAGTACAAGCACTTTTCTGTGATGCCTCGCAGATACCTAAAAAATCCACTTGACTACTTCCCAATGAGTTTTCCCTGGATTTGACATATATCTGCTAACAATTCCCATTGCATGGCCAATGTCTGGTCTCGTACAGACCATTGCGTACATCAAACTTCCAATGGCTGAGGCATAAGGAACCTTAGCCATGAATTCTCTCTCTTCCTCTGTCTGAGGGGACTGATCCTTGGATAGGAAAAAATGATTGGCCAAGGGTGTGCTAACTGACTTGGCATCGCCCATGTTGAATCTCTGCAAAACACGATTGATGTACTCTGCCTGAGATAACTGCAAGGATCCTTTTTTATTTCTTGTAATTTGCATTCCAAGAATCTTCTTTGCTGGACCCAAGTCTTTCATGTCAAACTCCTTTGACAATTGTTGCTTCAACCTTTTAATATCATCCATATCTGAACCTGCTACTAACATATCATCAACATAAAGTAGTAAAATGATATAACTGGACCTATATCTCTTGAAGTAGCAACAATGGTCAGCATTTCACTTCTGGAAACCTTCCTTGTGCATGAAGCTGTCAAACTTTATGTACCATTGTCTCGGGGCTTGTTTCAGGCCATACAAACTCTTCTTAAGTCCGCACACCATGTTTTTCTTCCCTCTTTCTGAGAAACCTTCTGGTTGTTACATGTATATCTCTTCCTCTAAATCTCCATGAAGGAATGCAGTCTTCATATCCAACTATTCAAGATGAAGATCTTCAATGGCTACAATACTCAATACTAATCTGATAGTATTGAGCTTCACAACGGGAGCGAAAATGTCAGTGTAGTCAACTCCTTCCTTCTGTTGAAACCCTTTGACAACTAGGCGGGCTTTGTATCTCTTGGAACCATCATGCTCCTCTTTCACCCGGCACACCCATTTGTTGTGAAGTTCCTTCTTTCCCATAGGTAACTCAGCTAGTTCCCATGTTTGGTTGGAAATGAGAGATTTCATTTCTTCTTTCATAGCAAGCTCCCACTTGTTGGAATCTCGAGTCTGACAAGCTTCATCATAGCATTCAGGCTCCCCTCTATCAGTCAGCAACATATAGTTCATGTATCTCATGTTAGGCACATGAGGTCGAGAAGACCTTCTCAATACAGGAGCTAGAGTAAGAGGTTGTGATGTGTCGGAATGATGTGTACTGCTCTGTACAACAAGTTCCTCTGGCTGAGGACTTGTTACAATAGGTTCTGTTGGGGAACTATCTGGGACATCATCTGCATATGCAAATACTAACTCATTCTGCTCTGAGTCATTGGCGTCTATTTTATGCATGTCCTTATACATCACCCTTTCGTTGAAAATCACATCTCTACTACGGATAATTTTCTTCTTTTCGTCATCCCAAATGCGATAGCCAAACTCATCCCCACCATAGCCAATGAATGTGCATTTCTTGGATTTGGGATCAAGCTTATTCCTACCTTGATCACTGATATGCACAAATACTACACAGCCAAAAACTTTTAGATGTGATAGTTTCACCTCTTTTCCGCTCCATACCTCTTCTGGTATTTTATGCTCCAATGTAACAAATGGGCCTCGGTTGATCAAGTAAGTTGTCATGTTGACTGCTTCTGCCCAAAACTGCTTCGGTAGACCTGACTGTATACGAATGCTTCTGGCTCTTTCTGTCAACATTCGGTTCATACGCTCAGCTACACCATTGTGTTGAGGCGTGCCTGGCACAGTTCTTTCCATTCTGATCCCGTGCTCATAGCAAAAATTTTTGAATCTAGTGTCTTCATATTCACCACCATTATCGGTTCTGAGCTTTTTGATCTTTAAACCCGTCTCATTTTCCATCATAGCTTTCCATCTTCTGAAAGCCTCAAATACTTCAAACTTATGCTTTAGAAAGTAAACTTATACCTTCTGAGAGTGATCATCGATGAAAGTCACGAAGTAGTGTTCCCACCAATAGATGAGACGATCATTGGTCCCCAAACATCAGAGTGAATAAGCTCTAGCCTTTCCTTCTTTGGGATTCTACAACTTGTCTGAAAGCTGACTCTCTTTTGCTTTCCAAGTATGCAATCTTCGCACATGTCTATCTTCGTAGACTGTAGACCTGAAAGTTTTCCCTTTGAGTACATAATCTTCATCCCCTTCTCACTCATATGGCCTAGTCTCTCGTGCCACAGATTTGGTGTTTTATTGCCTGCTGCAACTGTAATTGAACAACGTGCCTCTACTGTCATGTAAAGAGTGCCACTTTTCTTGCCTCGAGTAACTGTCATTGCACCCTTTGAAATCTTCCAATCATCACCATGGAAGATCGTGGTTTAGCCTTCACTGGCCAACTGCCCCACTGAGATTAAGTTCCTTCTGAGATCGGGAATATGCCTGATATCCTTCAGTTCCCAAACAAATCCGTTCAACTTAATCTTCACTACACCTTTGCCAATAATAGCACATGGTTGATCATCACCAAGATATACCTTTCCAAGGTTTCCAGGGACATATTTCTCGAAGAATTCTTTTTATGAAGTAGCATGGAACGATGATCCAGAGTCTAACACCCAAGATTCTTCCTTGCTCTCCAAAGAGCATATCAATGAATTGTCTCCTCTTGAGGTGGAAGTAACATTTGCCTCTACCTTCACTTGTTTGTCCTTTGGTGCACTCTTGCACTGATTTTTGTAGTGCCCGATTCTTCCACAATTCCAACACTCGATATTCTTCGAGCTATGGGAATTATTAGGATTCCTGGATTTGGACCTCCTGTCCTTTGATCTACCTCGGTAGTGTGTTCTGCCACATCCATTCCCTTTGGTTGAATTTCTTCCTCTTGACTCTGTATGCAAAAATGAAGAAGTTGACGATTCACCTACCTCTCTACGTCGGATCTCTTCACTGGGAACCAGATCATGAACTTCGTCAAATTTCAACTTATTTCTTCCTGACGAGCTACTCACAGCCGTGACAGTAGCATTCCAACTTTCTGGTAAAGAAGATAAAAGTATCAATGCTCGTACTTCTTCATCGAATTCAATTTCCACTGAACTCAATTGGGTTGTGACTGTGTTGAGTTCATTGAGATGTTGAGCTACCGATGCGCCTTCATTCATCCGCAAATTGAACAAACGCCTCATCAAGTGCACTTTGTTTGAGGCTGATGGCTTCTCATACATATTGGAGAGAGCTACCATAAGACCCGCCGTGGTCTTTTCCTTTGCTATGTTGAAAGCAACATTACGGGATAGCGTCAATCGAATAACTCCGAGGGCTTGTCTGTCTAGAAGATTCCAATCTTCTTCCTTTATAGCCTCTGGCTTCTTCCCTAAGAGAGGTTGATATAGATTTCTTTGATACAGATAATCCTCTATCTACATTTTCCAAAACCCAAAATCTGTGCCATCAAATTTCTCGAGTTTCACCCTTCCTTCATCTGCGGTCATTGCTCCCACTCAAATCTGACTTCCTCTGGATCGTTTCTGACTATTTCTATAAACCACCGTGTATTAGAACACCTCCGTCAACGAACAAATATCGTCGACAAAATGTCACTATTCACGTAAATAGTAACCTTGCAGAAAATTGACAGAAATCACCACCAATAACTCTGATACTAGTTGTTTGGAAATTATGCAAATTCCTGATGAGCCAGATTTATGAGAAAGCAAGAATAGAAAAATAACACATAAATTTGATAACGGAGTTCGGCCAATCTTGCTTACGTCTCCGAACCTGATGCAGATCTTTTTACTAAGAGGGGAGAAATTACACAAGGTGTTTACAACACTCACAACTCACAATTACACCCAAGAAAATTACTCTCAATTTTCTCTCACAAAAGCTTTTCTCTCTAAGCTTTTCTCTCAATTAGAATGAAGACTTTGGATGATTAATTCATTACAATTACACATCTATTTATAGAAAAATATACTCCTTGAATTACTCCTTAAATTAATGGTTCTTTAAATTGCTCATTGAATTAAGCTCCATGTTTACTCTATGTTTTGCTCCTTGTTTTGTTACATGTTTTGCTCCTTAATTTAAGGAGCAAATTAAGGAGCTTTATAACAATCTTGCACACAATACACAATACTATGTATATCATTAAATCACACAGATAATGTGTTAATACTATTACTTAAGATAAAATTATAATTATTAATTAAAATAACATGATTAACTTATTTTTTAAAGATTCCATACAAAATTAATTCAAATTAATTTCAAATGAATCAAATAACATTCTTAAAGAATGGATATAATTAATCTGAGTTGATTTAAAGTGAAATACATTACAAATCATGAGTACAAAACGAATAAAAATATAGAAAAGCTTTATTGATTATCCTGGAACAACAAATGTATATGAAAGATGGAACTTGGGTAGCTAGGGATCGATGCTAGTTACTTTCCACAGGTAAATAAGAAAATGGGTTGTTAATTAACAAGTTTAATTACTACAAATCAACGACTCAAACATAAGATTCAACCAAGATGAATGCTTACAACATTCATGATAAAGAAAATTAATTTGTCAATTATTTTTAGAATCATTATCATAACACACGTTAGCCTTGTAGCCTATATTAACTAAAAGAGTGTATGGGAGAGTCTTGCTAGCATTTCTCTTCAACCAATATCACAACACTCCATTATTAAATAATAACAACCTGTATCGTATATAAAGCAACTTTCAAATGATTCAAAGCATACACATTATAAAATGTATTGGCATGCGAACGAGTCATAATAATATCTTAAAAACAAAGAAATTTATGCATCAGCACTTATATATATAAATTGTTTTTTTGTTGCCAAAATATCATCGATTATATATTTGATCAATTTATTCACGTGATTTTATTTTTATTCTTCTTAAAAGAAAAAAATTGTACAACATTTTCAACAACCAAAAACATATAATTTCGTAGAAAAATAAATTTAACTTATACAAAAGATTTACATCGTATAATTAAATCATTAAAATATTTAACAGTGTTATATATATATATATTAAAATGAAAAAAAGGGGTGAAAATTCTGTTAATATCCTAAATAAAAACTGAAACTACAACAAATGGGAAATCGAGAGCATATATTAGATAAATGACGAATCAAGGGGCCTATTGGATTGCCTGAAATGCGAAATCTCTCTTCTTGATTAGACAAATAATGCATATAATAATTTGCAGCTTTATTTTACTTGTTAGCTATTGACATTATGGTTATTTATTAATTTATTTATTTTTTTCTCTAGATTAATGAATAAAATACTTCCTTATTGACAAAAGAAAAAACAAAGATAAGACTATTTTTTTTCATATTAAATATTTTTTTCCTCTAATAAGAAAATATGACAATTCTTTTTTTAAGAAAAAAATTCACATTTTTTTTAAAGTTATTAGAAAGTTTTGATTACTTAATTTTAATAATAGATACATAAAATTATATTAAAAATTATTAGACAAAACTTACCCTGCACTTTTTATTTTTAGTAGACGATACATAGTCACCTAGTCGGCACCAAAATTTTGTGCAAGTTCACAATTATGCGACTTATCAAAACCCGTTTACTGTCTATATTAATAGGTTGCCCAATCTCTCTCTTTTTTATATTTCTTTGTGCATTATTTGTATTAAAATATCCTCAATATTCTTAATATATTTATAATAACTTTATCATTATTTAAAATATTGATAATATTTTTAATAAAAATTAAATTTTTATATTTTAACAAAAAAAATACTTATTTCATATCTTTGGGCCGTTATATTCAAGTAAATATGTAATATCCTCTTTTTTCACATATTTTAAGAACAGATTTTTACTATACATGTTTATATTATATAAAATTATAAATTAAACAATTAAAATTCTGACAAAAATACCTTTATATTTTTAAATAATAACATATCATGGAATGAAGTTTGAATCCTATAATATTTCTTTTATTTAATAAAAAAAGAGATTTTAATATCCCTTAATTAAAAAATTAAAAAATCTTTTAACCTAATAACCTTCCATAAAAAGACTTATAATATTAAGAAAATAACCTTTTATCATAGATATTTTTTCCTCGTATTTTTCATCTTTTTTTTTAAACTTATTAAAAAAATATGCATGCATAGGTTAAAAATAATTTCAAAATTTAAGGAATAAATAATTATCATATTTGTTTTTAACATAGATGTACTTATGACTTGATTAAGAAGTTATTAAAATAATGAATCTTTAGTTCACTAAAAAAATCTTGATGGTTAGTTTTTTTCATTTATTTAATTATTATTATATTAAATAAATTTTAAAAATTTAACCATTTATGTTTTAATTAAATCTTTTAATAAGAAAAAAGAGTACTCTAGATCTAATATATTTAATAAAAATGTATTTAATCTCTTACCTATTTAAGTATAATAATATAATTTCGATCTCTTTACAAAACAAAATCGATTATAATACGAACATATTATTTCATAAAATAAATTTCTATTATCTTTTTTTATAAAAATAACAAATCTATAATCTACTACTTAAAAAATATGAATCTAAAATTCATTTCGGTTACTTATCTTAAGAAACCCTTCTATCTTTTAATAAAATGATAACAAATATATATTATGGTATGGGTAATAAAAAAAAGTATAAATTTAAATTTATATTTCGTACTGTTATTCATTATAATTAATTAAAATTATTAAATAAAAACTTTAAAAAATAAAATTATAAATTATAAAAAAAATAATATCATAAAACACTACTTTAAAATTCGTTTCCATACTAATTTTCGTATTGAAAACAGTCGTCTAATGCTAAATGGACTGGACCAACATCTCTGGACACTTTTAGCGGGCTACCATGGCACCATCAGTCATCAAAGTCCAGACGTATTTTTGGAACACGTGTACGGTCTACGGAGCATAAGCATCACGTGCAGAAAAGAGTTGAAGGCTAAACAATTTAGTAAATAAAAAGAAAAGTAGGGGTAAGTTAGAGTAATATGGATGAAAAGTTTAATATGAAAGGAGGGGAAGAGACCACGTCACCCAGAGGGTAGAAAACCTCGTACCCTTGCCGACAAGTACACCACAAATGAATTTCGATAAATTGTTTAATAAAGTTTTTGCCGTTTATTTAATTATATATTATTTACTTTCCCCAACACGTACATACCTAAAACTTTACATTTCATTATTTTAAAATGAAATTATTGTAACTTTACTCTAAAGAAATATAATTACTTTAAAAAAATATTATTTTTAAAAAAATATATCATGAATTATTATAGTCTACACAATCATAATTTAAAATCTATTATTATTTTATTTTAACGTGTAACTATCAAAAATAATTTATCAATAAAAATATTATCCTATATTATATCTCTTGTTTTGCACATTATAATGTATAAAAAATAATAAAATTTAACTTAGTCTAAAATAACATATTTTAGATTAAAAATATTAATAAATTTAATTTTTTTTTTAATTTTTATAACAAAATAGATAAATAATTGATTAAGTTTTAGCTTTAAGATTTTAATCATGACAAGATACAAACATTTTAAAATCATGACAAGATAATTATGATTGAATGAAAAATATATAAATATATATATATATATATATATAAATTTCATATTATTTTATATTATTACAAAGAACTCAATATATAAACATAACATGAAAACGATACCATTGATGCCGTTAGATTTTATTGTTGGGAAAATCATATAACAAATTTCACCCATAATCTGATTTTTTTCTTTACAATTTTTAGTTCAACGGATTTTTGGAAACCATATATATCAAGTTTTTTTTTTCTTTTCTTTTCACCCGTAACTTCCCCAACACTCACACACATTTGATTTGACAATTTAGAGAGTTTAAAGCGAAAAGTTTAGAAGGCTCGATGACTTAGGTGGCTTTAGTTTAAAATGAAGTTGAAAAGTTTGTTCTTAAATTATAAGCCTAGGGTTAACACTGATACCTAAATTAATTTAAAGTTTTTAATACTTCTAAAATATTGATATTAATAGATAAAAAAAAGTAAGTAATATAATTTATTAATTTTATAATTTTTTTTATTAATATATAACAACTTTATAACAATACTAAGATTATAGTATAATAGATTATAGTGATAAAATAATTCATCACATATTTTTATTATAACAAATGATAATAATAATAATAAAATTTATCTCATCAAACACGATTCTCTATTTTGCTCATTACGCAAAAAAAAAAAAAAATAAGATGTCGTTGCAGCTGTTGGTACGCATTATTTTTCCATGATATTTATTGTTTGGTTTTAATATCATATATAAATTAGTGATATTTCTTTTAAATATTTGCTAAGAATTTTATTTTATTTTTTAAATTTTGACCCAAACATTTTTTTACTAATAAAGATCATTTTTAACCTAAAAATTATTAATTTAATTCCATATAATAATACCTACATGGAAACTATCGCCGATATTTCCAAACGTCAGTTCATATAATATTTTATAAAATGCCTAATAAAGCCGATCTTCTCATTGATTGGCTTTTTCTCTTGTAAGTTGACAAGTTGTAAAATGTGAGTTTATTAAATAGAATTACAACCAATGAAAATTTTGTTTTATATATTTTTAATATAAATATATTAAATGAACAAAAATTATTGAAACAGACGGTACACATTCCGTCTATTATAATCGGAATAACAATTCTCTTATTTGAAGTAAAACTAAAATTTAAAATTAATATAATTTTTTTTAAAATAATAAATATTTAATAAAAAATAAAGATATAAAATAATTACAATAATATCAATAAAACTAATAATTTTTAAAAAAAATTGTGCAAAGATTGAGCTTTGATATCGGGGGGAGCTAGCTTTGACTGTATGCTCAAAATCATGGCATTTTTTTGTTAATATATCATTATATTTTTAAAATATGATTGATATTTATATACACGAATTCACAAATTTTATAAATTCAATAATATTAAATGTTTAAGTAATTAATTATAATTTTACATATTATTTAAAATTATTATAAATTTATAATTTGTAGTAAGTAAAATATATTATTATATATCTTATAAATATATCATTATTATAATTTGCAATTTTACATTAGATAAACCCATTAATTATATTTATTGATAACATTATATCATATTATTTCATATTTATATTAAATTTAAAATATATAAAAAAAATTATATGATATTGAATTAATGACCTGTCTAGTTTTTGTTCAATAAAATTTGCCGTTTCATGTTAATAAATAATGTTTCAATATCCTAAATATAATTTTTTTTAATTAAAAATGACATTGCTTTTTTTTTCTCAAGTCAAATGCTGTAATGCCGAAAGAAGAAGGAGCGACTAAATTTATTCTTTATTATATCGTTTGCTATGAAGCGACGCCTTTATCCCTCTCCGATGTTCTCGTGGCTTATTCTAATTGGTTCATATGGATCGAAGCCGATTCCTTCATCTTTCTAAATTCAGATGTTTTTCACTCAAATTTACCATCAATCATTATTGTATGATATATTACATAAACTAATGAGAATGTAATATTAAACTAAGTAATACAAATAAAAAATACTAATTAAATATATTAAATAGACCATCAAAATGTAAAATAAAATAAAATTTAGAGATTAATTATAATTAATACTAAGTTAAATAATATTAAATGGTTAATTAGATGATATAAAATTTATATTTGATTCCATCACAAGTAGTTTTATAAAATATGATAAAAAAAATAATAATAATAAAGTGAATTTTTAATATTGAATTATTTTTATATTAAAAATATCAAATGTTAAAATAATTGTGTGATCACGTTAATTAATTATATTATAATATATATTAATTGATATATGTTCCTAAGTTACTATTAAAACATTTTTTTTAGAACTTCCTTCCATTTGCTTTTACATAATTTTAACAGTACAACGACCTGCAATTTGTAATTTTTACTTTTTTGATCCTTAATGTTAGTGATCTTATGGTTGAAATTATTAGCATAATAAATTATGAGTTATACTCTTCGTGTTTCTTATTATTGATCGTAATTTTAGGTAATTTTACGAAAAGACCTTCTCATGTCACATTATCACATGTGAAAACTACCTTAATAATATTAAATTTGGTAAATTACATTTATAATGGCATTTTCTTCTCAATGTGGTTTTTATTGTATTCAATTAAATCCTTCGTAGGAATTGCCCAATTGTTTCCCAAAAAAAAAAAAAAACATAATTAAGTGTTATGACAATAATTAAATGCAATTCATGTTACATGCCGCTGCAGTTATTATCATAGTTTGTAAGCAACGACAAACGTACTATGTAAGCTAATAATATCCGGGAAAATTGATATAATATGGAGAAAAAAAATTAATTTTTTTAAATCTTAAAAATTTATCAAAAAATTTATAATTTTATATTAATAAATATCAAAATAATTTTATAATATAATTTAATAAAATAAAATTATATTTTATAATATTTCTTACCACTATCAGAATTTTAACGATCATTAAATGTGATACATTTAAGTTATAATTATTAAGTTCTTAATTATTAAGTTCAATGATACTAAAATTTGGATGATGAAATTAATATAATATATTTCATCTAATTATTACAACGTAGTTTCAACAATTTATTATATATAACATATTATATTTACATATATTTTTATATATAATATATTATATTAATTATAATTTCGATGATTTAACATATGTAATATATTATATCTATATTTATCATGGTATATAATATATTACTTTCATCATAACTCTCCGATAGAGTTGTTAAATTTTCAATAGAGTTGTCAACGTTGACGTCGGGAGATATGATATGTTTAATCAAGGATGAAAATGTCGACAACATCATAAACATTTGTCATAATAATTGCATTTTTTACACATCACACGACATAAAATCGTGATATTTATATATTTTGATCAAATTATCTTAAAATTATCAAAAATATCATTAAAATATCACTTAAATATCTTTTTTTTCCTAAAACGTTCTAGATATTATGAATTGTTAAAATGCCGTTAAAATATTAAATAATTTATTTTTCTCTTTTGCCTTGTTCTTTATAAGTAATAATTTCAATTCAATTTTTCTCATTTTTGGTTAAGAGAACATGTTTTTTTCTCGTTGTTTTGTATTAGGTTTACTATACATATAAATAAATAGGTAAAAAAGAAAGAAAGACAAAATTATATAATATATTAATCTATTTGATGAGCCAGGCTAGGAAAACAGTAACATCTAATCTAATTCTTAAATACAAAATTAGTATGCATTTTCTATTTCCTATTATTTTGTATTAGTGTTATAATACATATATTACATTAAACAATAATGCTCGTTATGTCCTCCTAATTATAATTACTTTTATCATAATGTAAATGTTTATTTATGTATAATAGTTAATATAATTAGATAATTTATTTAATTATTTTAGTGTAAATAATTATTTCAAACCTTTTTAAATTATTCTAAAATAATTAACAAAAAATAATATATATTTTATT
The DNA here is from genome assembly GCA_033030585.1 of Hippophae rhamnoides. Taxonomy (NCBI): domain Eukaryota; kingdom Viridiplantae; phylum Streptophyta; class Magnoliopsida; order Rosales; family Elaeagnaceae; genus Hippophae; species Hippophae rhamnoides. The sequence continues at coordinate 49,721,064 of CM065432.1, read as the reverse complement.
ATATAATATTTTAATTAATTGATCAACATATTGATTAGTATAAATAATTTAAGTATTTAAATACACATATTAAATTTAAAATACAAATAATTGATTTTTAGCGTTTTATAAAGTTTATAAAATATTTTTCCATGTTTTTCATAATTTTCATAAATTCATCGATATTTTCTATAGTTTTCATAGACAAAATATAATATATTCGATATTTTCTTAAAATTATATCTTGAAATTTTAACCAATATTAACATTTCAAACCTTAGATGTAATATTAATATCATTTTATTGAAGTTATAAAATAAAATTTTTTTTATTACATAATTTATTATAAAATTATGAATTTTAGGATGACTTATTTTTAATCAAATTTTGTTTATCAATTTATTAAAAATAAACATATTCTTGTTATTTTTTTAGTTAAATATTTATTGTATTTTGGAATTAGTAATTTAAAAGTACATAAGATATCATATTCGAGTAATATTGTGCATATAGGAAAAAAAAAACTAAAATCAAAATAATAAAATAATTAACATATGTCTTATATTGAATGTGTATATCTTTAAAATAAATAAACAAACAATATAAACGTGTAGTTAATTTGCAACCACCCGATAAGATGCGAGAGTGACTCTAACTTATTATTGCACGATATTATAAGCTCATTTATCTTAATTGTAATAATTTTTTCTCTGAAATTCTTTATAAATTCCAACAGTTTATATAAAGAAATTTAGTAATTGGCGTATAAGTTTTGCACTGATCCTGTCTCATTAGAAATACATGTTTGAGACTTTAATTAGGATGTGTAATTTTTTAACTTATTCACGTGTCTAATCAAGTTACACCTATCTAATTCAGTTATGCATACTAAAAAGTATATGTAAATTTTATTTAATTTTTACAATTACAATCGATATTTAATAATTTATCAAAAAATACATTTTAATTTTTCATCTTTTAAGATATGTATTTAAAGTGATTTAGTTTTTTTAAAGTTTGTACAAATAATTTTTTAAGATAAATTTAAAATTTAGAAAAATATTCCAAAAAAAAAAGTTAAAAACAATCAAAAAATATTTTATAAAAATAAGAAATATTCAATTTATATTTGGAATGAAAAAAATAAATTTTGGTGTTTTTAAATTCTTATTTTTTTTTTTTATATTTTCTATTTTTCAAAATTTTAATTATGTTAAACTTCACATTTTCTTAAAATAATTTAGTAATTTTTCACATTTCAAATCTAATTTTTTTAGTACCTTTTTTTTTAATTTTAAAAATAGAATTTTAATATACATTTAAAAAATATTACTTTTTGTATTTTATTTTTAAAAAATTTAAATTTATCTTTTATAAAAAATATTATTTAAAATATATTAAAACTTTTAAAAAGTATATAAATTTCTAGATGAATACTTTAAAAGATAAAAGATTAATTTTTTTTTGATAAATTAGATAACTATAAATACATATATATTAAAAATTAAAAGATTAAAATATGTTTTTAAAGAATTATACGATTTATAACGAGTAAATCTAAAATAAAATACTTACATAATTAATTTAATTATTTAATTAGTTTTATTTTTAATTTTTAATAAAAAATATATATTTATTTACGTTGTAAAAAAAATAAATATATTTTTAAGAATTATTAAAAATGAAATTACATGTATAAAAAAGATTGATGGGATATAATTAAATTATTAAAATATATATAATTAATGCTTTTAAAATCAAATATTTATTAAATAATTTTCATATTAAAGTAAGTTTAAAAATGTAAACTCATAATAATCCTTAGTTTAAAAAACAAATACATCACAGAGTGTTGTATAAAAAATATGACCAAATTTATTTTTTATTATCATATGTGCCGTGACATAGTAAAATTGTATTTATTACAAAAGAAGAAGAAGAAGAAGAAAAAAAGTAACTTTAATATTCTCTTCCTAATTTAATGTTAATTGATTAAATTCTTTAACTACTATACACGCGAAGCGGATAAATGTGACATATCCATTTAAAAAAAAAAGAATACGTTGCATTATTTTTTTTTTCTAAAATAGAAATATTAAAAATAATATTATAAGAAATAAAGAAGTTGCTAGAAACGGTAGAGTCCGTAGAAAACGTCACGATCAAATTTGTATTTCTTATCAATAATAGAAAAAAAAAGGGAACATAATAAAGTGGGGGGGGTGGATTAGATAGTGAGATTTTAATATTATTTTTAAGGAATAAGATATGACCTTAAGAGGAAAGGTTACTAATGAGTGGGTATGATATATTCTCGTGTTTCTGTCTCGTTTTGATCCAATCATATTTTACTTTCTATATGAGGAAATCAACGGCCTTGATGTTTTCTCATCCGTCTTCTCGCAATTTCTTTTCTATTTTCAGTTGAAACTTAATTGGATTGGATCCTTCATCTGTCAGAATTGACAACTGACAAAGACCCCCCCGGTCTCCATTAAGGTTTCCCACATTTCTTCTCCCCAGTCTATACTTGACAGTTGGCTACTTTTAAATTACTTAATTACCCCTATCAAACATCTTATTCCCCCCCCTCCCGTTGCACCAAAAAATATCTTCCTTTTGACTTATTAAACAAATATATTTTTTTTTTATTTAAAAATAAAAACTTTATACAAGCAAAATATATTATAATTCATCAAAAACTCATACATAAATCACAGTATCTCTCACATATTCTTTGTTTAATTAAACTAAAAATCACAATATATATATATATATATATATTTAATTTTTTTAAAAAAATATTAAGATTAATTATACTCTATCCAAAAATAACAACATAAAGCTATTAAGTTTTGAATATGCTATTAAACCTAGTTATAATTCATTAAGTTAACGTGATAATACAAATAAATTAAGGAAGAAGGGTAATAATGTTGTATTAGTTATATAATGTTATTTTTAAAAATATTTATAAAATATCATGTAAAATAATACGGTCTTTCTTATTCCAATAGAAAAAGTTATGTAAAGCAAAAGGTTACGTACACATTATCACCCTTCAATTATTTATTTGGACTGATATCAAATAATTTTCATTTATTTAAAAAATTATGAACGTGGTGTTTGAGAATAATTTTAATTTTATGTTTAACTTTTGATAAATAATAATTTTTTTTTATTTTTTTATAAAAAGTAAACAGCATTTTATTTGATAGTAATTTATATTTAATAATTTTCAGTAAAAAGCCTAAAAAAATATAAAAGTTGTTCTTTAATTTTTTTTTAATTCTTGTTCCTTCAAAAACCTATTTTTTTTTAAATATCGTTGTTATTAATAAATTTTATATTTACGATAATTTTCTTCTCATATTTATCGATTTAGTAGTGATTAGATTTTTTACTATGTTCAAATTATTTGGAAAATAATAAAATAAAAAATTCAAAAATAATAAATCTTATTTAAAAAGCTTGTTTTAAAAAATCAAAGAATCCCCCCTATTTTGAAAGTAATTTTAAAAAATGGAAATAAAAATAAAAATTGATACAATGAAAATTAAAATAATCACCAAATGGATAATAAAAAAGAAAATTTTATTACCCATTGATTGCATAGTGAAAGTGGATATAATTGAAACACGTGAATAAAAATAAAATAAAAAGAGTTTAACCATATATTAGCATAAATGTTGATTTTCTCTGATTTTTGTTGAGAGAGTTATTGAATTAATTTTGGCTTAATGTTTAATGTTATATTTATACATTGAAAGGAAGAAACTAGCCGTTAAACTAGTCGTTATTAAACTAGCCGTTACTAAATTACCAAGCATTAAACTAGCCATTATTAACCACGTTATTAAATTAGTCACATTAAACTAGGCGTTATTAAACTAGCCGCTACTAACTACCATACATTAAACTAGCGTTACTAACTAGTCACATTAAACTAGCCGTTACTAACTAACCGTTATTAAACTAATTATTCTCAACACTCCCCTCAAGGTTAAGTGTAGATATCGATCAACCCTAATTTGTTAAATTTTCTTCAAATGATTTTAAATCTAAACATTTGCGAATATGTCCGCCAATTGTTTTTCACTTCTCCAAAACGGAGTTTCAATTTCCTTTGCTTGAATTTTTTCTCGAATGAAGTTTGCAATCCAATTCGATGTGTTTTGTTCTCTCGTGAAACACCAGATTTGATGCTATATGTCGCGTCGCTTGGTTATCACAAAACATCTTCATTGGTTCTTGCATTTTAATTCCGATATCCAAAAGAAGTTGTTTGATTCAAGTTAGCTCAGGTCGATGCCACTGCTCGATATTCCGCTTTGCACTGATCGTTCCATAACATTTTGCTTTCTTGCTTTTCCACGTGACTAAATTTCCGCCTACAAACGTGCAAAAACCAAAGTTGGTTGATTTTGTATCAAAGCTAGCAACTCGATCTGCAACGTAGTAGCCACACACTTCATTAGAATTATTGGGTTTTATGAGAATTGCTTTACTAGGTGTCTCTGTTAAATATTTTAAAATTCTATGTATAGCCTCTAAACGTGGTGTTCTGGTGTACGCATAAATTTACTAATTTGGCTTACCGAAAAAGAAATGTTTCGTCCTAAGCACGTTAAATAAATTAATTTTCCTACAAGTCTTTGAAATTGGCTTATGTTTTCTAAGGGTTCGCCATCCTCAATATTTAATTTGCATTTACTATCTATTGCGTAGATGTTGGTTTACTCCCTAATTTACCAGCTTTCTTTCAATAGGTCAAGTGTATATTTTCTTTGTGAAATAAAGAGTCCTCGTGAATGTGCTATTTCTATTCCTAGAAAATATTTTAATAAACCCGAGTCTTTGATATCAAAATTCTCCTTTAATTTCATTTTCACTTTTTTAATTTCTTCCAAATTATTTTCAGAATTATTATATCATCTACATATACTAGAATTATGGTCAGAATGTACCATAATTTTTGGAAAATAATGAGTGATCGGCATTACTAATTTTAAAATCACAAGAAATTAAATAAGAGCTTAGTTTTCCATACCATGCGTCGTGAGATTGCTTTAGTCGTAAATAGATTTTTTTAACCTACACACTAGACTAGAATTGTTTTCTTTTACGACCGTGGAAGTGTCATATATACCTCTTCTTCAAGTGTTCCTTGAGAAAAGCATTTCGACATCCATTTGATGTAAGGTCCAATTTTGGTTTACCACTATGAAAAGTAAAATCCTAACGGTATTCATTTGGCCACGGGTGCAAATGTTTTCGATAATCTACACCATAGGTTCGAGTGTAACCTTTGCCACTAATCGTGTTTTGTACCTTTCAATAGTACCATCACTATTAAACTTAATCTTATAGACCCATTTGCATCCTACGGGTTTCTTTCCTTCAGTAGTTGTACGACTACCCATGTTTCATTTTTTTCAAGTGCTCAAGTTCTTCTTCCATTGCTTTGCACCATACCGCTTGGCCTATTACTTCTCATAGTTATTTGGCTCATTTTCTTTGGAAATCGAGGTCAAATAAGTCCTATATCAGGTGTAACATTTTCATAAGATAAATAATTTTGGATAGGATATTTTACCTCATATGTTACAAAATCCCGTAATCTAGTCAGGTTGGAGTCCGATTAGACCTTCTCAATGGTATTATTTCTGTAGTACCATCTTCCCCTCACTTTGAGAAGTTTCATCCTCTTCATTCTCGTTGATTATTTCATTTTCATTTTCTACTACTATATTTCCTTCTTCGTAATAAAAAATGGAAATGTAAATTCATTTGGTTCCTCTTGGTTATTAGTCTCCTTTTCTAGTGCTTTGTAATACGGCTCATTTTCTCGAATGTCACATCTCTTGAAATGTAATGTTTTTTGTTAATCGGATCATAGCATTTATAACCTTTTTTTTTTGGAGATGAATACCCCAAGAAAATAGTTTTGATTGATGTATAATCTAACTTGTGTTGTTTATTTCCGTGCACATAACATGTACATCCAAATACTCTTAAATGATAGATATTGAGTTTTTCTTGGTAGAGGATTTCATGCTGGCTTTGAAATTCAAATTGGCACTCGCAATCTATTAATTAAATATGTCATGTGAGAATAGCATCCGCCAAAAATTATTGAAACATTATTTTGAAACAAAAGTACTCTTGTTACTTCAAGAAATGTCGATTTTTTTCTTTCTCGACACACCATTTTGTCGGTGTAAATACAAGTTGTTTGATGTAAAATTCTTTTGCTTGAAAAAATTTGTAAAATTTTGATTTACAAATTCGCTCCATTATCACTTCTAAAAGTTTTAATCTTTGCATCATATTGATTTTCTATAAAATTATAAAATTCTTGAAATTGAGAAAACACTTCACTTTTATTTTTTAACAAGTGTAACCACGTAGTTCTTGAAAAATCATCTATAAATATAACAAAGTATTTATAACCATTAAATGACTCAATCGGTTAGTGCCCAAAACATCATAATGTATTATCTCAAAAGGTTTTTTGCTTTTACAATTGGATAAACTAAATGGTAACCTCAGGTGCTTTCCTAATTTGCAAATTTCACAACTACTACAATCTAGTTGTTTGAAATCAAAAATACATTTTAAAAATCTTATCGGAAGGATGTCCAATTCTCTTATGCCAAAGAGTTGCCTAATTCTTCTTCTTTTTTAATATTGAAGTTGCACTTTTCTTCACTTAGAATATAAAGCCCATTTTCTAGAAAAACCTTCACCAATGATATTCTTCGTTATCATTTCATGAAATATCACATTTTTTGGATGTAAATGTAATTTCACAATTTAAGTCTCGTGTGATTTTACAAATGGATAACAAGTTATATGTACAGTTATTAACATGCAAAACATTTGAAATTTTTCTTGAAAGGAGACTAATTGAATCATTTCCTAAAATTTCCATTTTTTCACCATTTGCAACGATTACGAATTGTTTAGTCTCAATTTTTTTGTAATTATTGAGTAAGTTTTTATTTCCAAGCTATGTGATCATTGAACCCGAATCAAGAATCCATTTGGAATTTAAAGAATTTTGAGTAAGGTTTGTAATCATACCATAGGTTTTTTGAGATTTTCCTTGAAACATCACTTCGATAATCAGTGTATACAAAATGCTTCATTTGATCCATATCCACCTCACCTTTTATTTCTTTTTCAAATTCGTCAGACTCATATCCTCTTTTTCCTTTCAGTGCAGAGTAACCCATTTTCTCTCGCTCTCTACCCGATTTTGTCGTTGATCTCCCTTTGACGAAGCCTCCACCTCGCATTCCTTTGTCTGAGATTTGTGGCCGAGACACCAAGATTCCTCGCACTCGTGTCCTTCCTTCTTACAATAATCGCAGCCGAGGAGCGACCAAACATTCCTCGCGCTATGTCCTTCCTTCTTACAATAATCGCAGCCGAGTAAAGTGTTTAGTCTCCCGACGTTCCGGCCTGCCAGGTTAGATCTGCGACGATGAAAGCCTCGCTTCAGTGTTGTCGCAAGAGAGTACCCATCACTATTCTTCTTGTCTCTTCTCTTCAACCATCCCAACAACCTTATCACCGTATGGTACCACCCACGAGAAGGATTTGTGAACGACTCCCCTCATAGCTTGAATCGAGCTTGAAAGGAAGGTGAAAATTCCATCCTCGTCTCTCTTTTCTTTTTGATTTCATCAAGATCGTCATGAGAGGTCGATACACTCTTATCTCATCATTCTTTTTTTGGATTTTGTTGAATAGTTCTAAGGATGGGATTGATTTTGTCGTTGTAATCACAAGTTCTTGCACGTTGATAAATAAGAGAGTAATTTTTCTTTCTTTCCGAACATTGTCTCGCTTTAACCCACATATCTCAGCCGTATCTAGATATGTCATGAGATCGAGATATGGGGTTCCAATGGTCGCTAATAACCAACTCATGACGCAGATTGTCACTTTTCTCCATTCTCAAATTTCCTTTATTTCTTCAACTGTCAGCGTGTCGGGATCTTCGCTTTGGTTTTGATTTCTCACCAAGGGATACGCTCAAATTTGTCTCTCGCCGATTAGACCAAAAGTCACTGACGTCTAAAGATGGTAATTTTTACCATTTAGCAAAGACACTGTAAGTCTCTCATATGTCAGTGACATTTTCTAGATTTCTCAACTTATACGCTTCGTTTCAGCGATTGATTTGGGAGTAAGATCAAATCAAGCCCGATACCATGTTGATTTTCTCGATTTTTGGCTGACAGCTATCGAATTAATTTCGCTTAACGTGCCTAATGTTATATTTATACATCAGCAAGTAAATAACCAGTTACTAAATTAATCGTTACTAAACTAGCCGTTATTAAACTATCCGTTACTAAACTAGTCGTTACTAACTAGCCGTTATTAAACTAATTATTTTCAACAATAAAATTTGCCATTTATTTAATATTAAATTGGATAATTATACAAAATTTCTCTATAGTTTGATAAAATTTGGTTAAACCATGCCCAACCTGACACTCTTTATGTGGTATGTTGGTTAAATCATACCCTTCTGACACTCTTATTGTATTGCTTTCGATCATGATGTCTTTTATATAATGCCCTATCATTAATTTCTTCTTCTGCACAAAATTTTCTTTAATTTGCATCAATATCCCTCCCATTGCCTTCTTTTTTCATTTCCTTCGCCATTTATTTTAATAATTAAATTTTCTACTTATTTTCATCAATGTTGTTGATCTTAATTTACAATTATACGGCATCTTCCGTCATCATTAATATTACCAATCATGTTTTGGATATAGTTGAATTTTGATGATTTATTTTCTCGCACCATCTGCTATATATACGACGGACATGCCTTTTCTCTTTGATGGTTTAACTATCTATAACACAAAAAGTGTTTGTTTTGTAAATCACTTCTTAAATCCATTTGTGTAGTTATTACAGTGATTAATTACCACCATTCCATCTTTACTCACATTGTCATGCTATTTTCGGTTTTGTCTTTTGTCTTAATGTCTCTGCATAACATTGGGGTGTGTATATTTTTGACTTTTTCAAAATTTTGTTGGCTTTTGTAGCTGTAACATGTGGTTTTCAATGAGAGTACTAAAGTTTTCTTATTAAAATATATTTGAATAAAATTATTTCATTATAAAATCTCTCTCTCTCTCTCTATATATATAACACATATTATTAAATTGCACTGTATTATTATCATGCTTACATATTGTTTCAGTTATTGTTTTTTATATAATGGTCATAAATTATTGAATATTGGTTCATATTGTATAGAAAAATCCAATTATAACGTGGCTCACATAAATTTGACATTCCTGGTTAGCATACAATTCTTAAAATCAAAGACTAGATAATTATCAATAACTCATGGAAATCCTTAAAAACTTTTGAGTTAATTGATTGTTTGGAAAATATTAGGCGCTCAAAATTCAAAAATGTCAAAAATAACTAAGCCTACTAAGTATACTTGTAACAGTATACATAATTTTATATATAATAAAAATATTAATAAGGATAAATTTATCTTAATTTTTTATTTTTATATAAAAAATAATATAAATTTTGAGAATGAATAGATGAATAACATTAATATAAATATATAACAAGTGATATAAGATTTTTTTTTAAGGAATTGCCAAAGTTCCCTTAAAAAAAAGGGATTTGAGTACGATGTGATGGTTTTAAAGTCAATTAAATTGTTAGATTTTTAAGAAAATATTTATTCTTATATTCCTTGTAAAAATTATCTTAAAAAAAATTATTTATTATTTATGTATGTACAGATGATATTTAGGTAAATTAAATTGATATATTTTATTTTTATAAAAAAAAAAGAATACATTTTTTTTAAATATTTACACTTATATATAATTAGCATTCAATATCACATCAACAATAATATAAATAATTTTTCTTGCAATAATAATACTTGTCAGAATTACTGTGTTAAAGATAGCCTTGTTGGTAACGCATTAAGCAGCACATTGCACACATGAAATGATGATATATTTAGAAACTAAATTTATAAAAAATTAATTTATTGAGATAAAAAATAACTATATTTTTGATATCAAATTTTATGTGTTAGTTATTAATTAAATATAAATTTTATATTATAAAATGATAAAATAATTAAAATATAATTTATTAAATTAAATCAATTAAATATTACAATGTAAAGAAATTTATGTATTTAATAAAAAAACACTTTTATATATCAATATTTTGTGCCCACATGAAATATATTTTTAAAATATAGAAAAGTCTAATTTTTCAAAAAAGAAAAAGAAAAAAAAAGGGAGCCAACGGTGAGATTTATTGAGCTATATAGGAGCCGTAGGGGACAATATAATAATAATGGTAATATATATATATATATATATATAAAACTTGGAGGGTGGTCGTTTCTCTTAATAGACACTAGACAAGGTCCATTTTAAGGTATAGTTCGAGATCAGGCTATGATATCTCCGTTCATTTCTGTGGCTATTATATGCTAATAATACTTTATTATTACCACGTATACTAACTACTACATACCTAAAAAATCTAATACCCGTTTTCTTTATTTCCTATTTATGGTAATTGGAATCGAATATGTACTTTTTTTTTTTTTAGCTTCTTTGAGAATTCACACACACACGGATATTGAAGAATATTGATTGTTGGTTGAATCTCCATCATAACACGCATGATGCACTCACATATAAATATAATAATACGATATAATCATTATTATTTAACACTTAAAATGTATCTAAAATCACTATTAATTATATAATTTGTGTGTCCATTAAAAAAGTTCATATTAAAACTTCATGGAATTTTTTTTTTAACGTTGTGTCCTCATTATTGTTTTACGTATTCTAATAGTTAGAGAATTTTTATTTTCATAGCAATAATAATTGACATTTATATATATATTTTTAAAAATAAAATATTTATTACAAACTAATAAGATTTTTATCACTATATGTCTATATAGTTAGTTAGTATTATATTTCTTGGGCATAATATTATTGGACAAATCGACATTGGCAACGTATTTAGAATTTAATTACAAGACGTTTGATAAAGATTACAGGTATTTTGTTTATTCAAAACAAAACATGAAAAAATTATACAACGGTGATTATTTACTAATTTCAGATTTTGTTCACTTTTCACATAAATTTCATTAAAATTTAATCAAATATTACGAATACAATGATTCATCTCTACTCTAAAGGAAAATGTTTATAAAATAAAATATTAAAAATTTGGTTAAAAAAAAGGTTTATATAATCAATTTTTTTTTAATATAGATAAGCATTGCATTTATTATTGGATGAGAGCGACATAAAGAGTCGGGTTAAATTAGTGAGTCAGGTTAAATTAGATGACCCAATAATATCTATATTTTAAGGAGTTGTACAAATTTCAACTCAAATATTTATAATAAAAAAAATTAAATAATATTAAATAAAATATAAATAATCTTTTTTAATGTAAAATTATGAGTTAAATTTTTTAATAACATAATATAAAAAATATATATTTTTTGGATAATAAATTTTGACAGTAGTATTTTTATTGTTTTTGTATGGATATTTGCAATAATTGTGGAGTTAGAAACTGAAATAGAAAGAACTAAAGAACTAAAAGTAAGATGAAATAAGCAAAACGTGAAAATATATAGTTGGAGTTTGCAACACCTACCCATTGAGAAAGGCAAGTATAATAATTCCAAAGCTTCATAGCTAACACCGTAACACGTCTCCATCTCTTTCTCTTTTAACCCTTTTGAGCTCTCTGAACCAGTTTCTTTTTAACCTCTGAGTTTCTCATGAATTCATAATCATAATCAGTTCCTACTTTCTCTCTCATTCTCTTTCTCAGTTACTTCCTTTGTTTTCCTCTTCATCTCTCTGTCTATGTTCCTTCCCTTTTCTTTCTGATCCATTTGTTCTCAGAGTGCCTGGTAAAGACGACCCTTTGTATTTGTCTTCATCACTTTGAAAATACTCCTACCTTGGCCCCCTTTCCATTTCGATCTCAACCGTTAAATAATATTTCTTTCAATCTCTCTCCTTGAAAAATCTTATCTTTTTTGGTTTTAAGTTGATTTTCTTCAACTATTTTATGTAAATATTTGATTATGAAAATGGGTATTTCTCATCAAAGATTCTAAATTATGCAAAAACTGATATTTCTTGAAGATCAATAGAAAGAGAGAGAGAGAGAGAGAGAGAGAGAGAGAGAGAGAGACGTTTAACAAAGAGAAATAAACATGTTGGATCTTAATGTTAATATTATCACCAGTGCTGATTCTAGCTGTGATGAGAAGGAGGTGATTTTGGAGGTTGAGAAAGTAGTAGTCCCTCAAGGTTCAAAAATCCAAATGGAGGAGGATTCAGAAACCTCAAACTCCTCTGTTGTAAATTCTGAAGAAGTTCAAACTCCAACCAATAACGTTAGAGATGAAAACCCTTCCGAAAGTTCCTCTGCATTCATCTTTGATATCTTAAAGAGTGGAAAAGACAGTTTTGTTACAATCAATACCGACAAAGTTGAAAACCCATCTCCGAAATTTGTCACAAGGTCTCTTTTTCCGGCGACCGGAGATGAAGAAAGCAAAGAAGTAGAATTTGGTTTAAGCTTATCATCAAGGCCTCAGCGTTTAAACTTATCATTTGCGGACTCAAAAGGGCAAGCTGCTGAGCTAAGACTTATCCAGCAAAAGCCGCTTCCGCCGCAGCAACCTGTGAGAAAAAGTAGGCGGGGCCCGAGGTCTCGGAGCTCTCAGTACCGCGGCGTTACATTTTACCGGAGAACCGGCCGGTGGGAATCACATATATGGTACACTATTTACCATCATAGATAATCATCAATCTCTGTTAAAACGTTTCTTTTAGTTAAAAACAAATCTGAACCAAACAAGAAAAAATTATTGCATAAACACGTTTTAGAAGTATTTTTTTTTGGCTGAACTCTTGGGAAAAAAAAATTCTAACTTTATTTGTTGTATGTGTTGTATAGGGATTGTGGGAAGCAAGTGTATTTAGGTAAGGGGATGATCATTCAACATATGTAATTTGATTTTTGGAAATTGATGAGTAAATGGTTTTATTATTCTGATTTGATTTTGTAGGTGGATTTGATACTGCCCATGCTGCAGCTAGGTGAGTTAAATCAATATGAATTTATTTCTTTCAGTGAAGGTGTTAAATTTAGCTTAAACTTGAATTAGCTAACTTGGGATTTTTATGTTTTATATAGAGCATATGATAGAGCTGCAGTTAAGTTCAGAGGTATTGATGCTGATATAAATTTTACTGTAAGCGATTATGAGGAAGACATGAAACAGGTAGAGTATGTATACACTGTTGTATTATGTTTTAAATTTTAATTGAACATATTCTGCAAAATTGTGAATCTGTGTTCGTATGTCTCTTACTTGTATGTGATTGATTGTATATTTTCAGACTAGGAATCTGACCAAAGAAGAATTTGTTCAAACACTTCGTCGCCAAAGCAACGGATTCTCTCGGGCGAACTCTAAATATAGAAGTGTTACAACATTGCAGAAATGTGGTCGATGGGAAGCTCAAACAGGACAATTTATTGGGAATAAGTGAGAACATGATCATCTAAATTTTTAATAGAGTTGGTTTCCTAACAAATCCTAAGAGAACCCTTCTCAAATAAAATCCTTCTAAAACTAAAATTCATATTGTTCAATGTGTTTTTGATCCAACACAATGGTCTATCTAATTCCCCTTTTCTAAATTCAGAGGAATCCAGAGTAATAAAGGTGTTACCAACTTCCAGCCAAGGATATATCAAGGGGAGATAGTTTCAAATACCAACAATATTGAAGGTAATATATGATATTTAGTGGTTATTTTCCCACTTTTGAGCTTTCAATTTATTTCAACAGTATCTTATGGTGTTATTACTGTTATATTATGCAAATGCAGGTAGTGAAGACAATCTTGATCTGAGTCTTGGGATTTCTATGTCCTCTAATGATCCAAAGAGGAATTATCCTCTTTTTTGGAAGGCTTGTGAAATACCTAACAATGTAAAGAGACCAAAGGTATGTATCTAATCTATCTATCTATAAATAAGTACATCTATGTGGTTTCTCTCTCTCTCTCTCTCTCTCTCTCTACATGGGGACCAAAGATATATGGGCTGTATATAAATGATGATATAACTTACAAATGTTATGTATTATTGACAAGTATAGTCCTTTTCGTTTTGGCTTGATTCTTATTGTACAACATTAATAATTAGTTTCCATTTTTACAGATTGTTGATAACTCTGCTTCTGGTGGTGGACAAATCCCAATTGTTTCAACAATGGCATCCAAATATCCTAATACGTGTTCTGGTGGGATATATCCTGGTTTCTTACCAAAACATGAGGTAGTCCTCATTTGTTTCACTAATCTAGTTTATATTTAGTTGAAAAATGGCAAAAAACTTTCCTTTTTTTTTTCTTCCTATTAATTAACATGTGAATTCTTTTACAAAGAAGGTCTGTTTGGTTGTATTTTTTTGTTAAATGTGGTTCCAATCAGAAGTGATTTCTGGAGAAATTGCTTTCAGGAATAAGTGCATGATTTATGCTTCTATCAGAATATAAAATATTCTTTCTAAGCTTGAAAACACAAAATATGTTTTCTGAGCTTGAAAAAACAAATATTTTTTTTTAGCCTAAAAACATTTATGGCAAAAGATTTTTCCCCCAATAGTATATTAACACTAAGTTTGAAAATAATATCAATAAAATCCATTTTAATAATAAATGTTTTAAAGTTTTAAGCATAGGGCTAAATTATGAATATTTATTGTTTATATTGAAAACATTCATAAAAATTAATCATTAAAAGAAAAATTTTATAAATAGCATAATGGATTGATTAAGTTCATAAAATAATATATATCGAAAAAAAATTGTTAACATAATAAAATGAAAAAAATAAATAAAATCAGTCTCAAAAATGGATATAAAAAGTCAAAATGTCTGTATATTTGATTGTTGTTTCCTGGTTGGGAGAGAAATAGAAAAACTTTATTCTTGGGGTATTTTTCATTTTTTTCCTCTTTGTATTGTTATGTTTAAGGTTGGACATAATATCTAATAAACCAGCCCCATCTTACAGAAACTGAGATGGATGAAACTAAATTTTGTTTTATAGGTTCAAATATGTCGGTTTTTGTTTTTGGAAATACGAAAATTAACTTACGTCGGATCGGTTTAGATTTTAAAGTTTATAGGCTGAAACTTAAAGGAATCGACGTATATAATACTAACATCCATATTTATTTTTTAATTTTATAGTGCATATATAATATATGTTTATGATTATTTAATTTTATTGAGATTTTATGTAGGTGAAATATTTCTCTAATATTTATTTTTATAAATATTTACTATTGCCAATAAAAAACGGAAATTAACTTTTGCTATCAAATTTTTAAGAATTATACTCTAGTAAGAAAATTGGTGCACAATTATCAAATAATTATTTATGCTTATTATTAATTCTAAACAAATATTTGGATACAGGAAAATGCTATAGAGAAGAATGTTGAAGCTGTTTCTTCACCTAGATTGTTGAACTGGTCATGGCAAGTTCAGAGTAATACAAGCCACAATAATGTTGCCACCATGCCAATGTTCTCAATTGCAGCATCATCAGGATTCTCTTCTTCCACAAATTATGTTCCGCCGACTAACCTTCCATTAAATCACCAGAAGAGCAATTTTAGTCGCAATTTGTCCTTTCCCATGTCCACCACATTTCCCACTGACAATTCTTATTATTCTTACAAGCATTGAGGTTTAGACCAGAACTTTATAATTAAGATTAAAATTGTCTTTGAGCATTTTAAGTCTTTGTGAGCTAGAGAATTCTAAACTTATTGCTGTATGAGACTGTAATATTGTATCTTGTACATGAGCTTTGAGTCAATCCATGGAGGCTTACATCAATGGAAGTACAATTTATCACATGTATATAACTTTGTGTATGTCAATTTGCAGGTTACGATGATATTATACATTTGGTAAAAAAATAAAAATAAAAATAAAAATGCTGACATATATGAATTATAAAATTATTTATGCTTTTGAAAATGCATATGGAGTAATTTTCCCCATAATCATAGAAGTGAAAATTCATTATGTTCCTTCTATTTACACATTTTCTTTGTGATCCCACTAAAAAAGTAGATACTAAATGAATTACTATGGGTTCGACCAATGAAGATACCAGGCTCATGTATGAAAACCAATAGATAAGATACACTTTGCAACATTTGGAATTACTCTTAATGAGCATGTGGGACAAAATAGTCTTATAAATTTAAGGACAATTTATTGAATTTTAATTAGAGGTAACAATTGTGAGTTGTTAAAACATTCGAGTTATATTATTGTGTTGTGTTTACGTGTTTGTTGATATATAAAAAAATTACTTAATTTTTTACCTTTTAAGTACATAAAAATTATTGATTATATAACGTAGTATTTGTGTTATATCATATACTATATGGTTCCCAATTTTAACTTTTAACTTTTAAAACTTAGGATATAAAGCTACAGGAGTCCCTTGCATTTTTAGAATGTTTACTTTAGTTTTTAATTTATTAAAAGTTAACTAGATTTATACCATTAATATATTTTCGGTAGTGCAGTTTTACGTATAAATAACTAGATTTTTAAAATTAATAATATTTATACGAGCAAAGTATTATAATTTTAAAAATTGAATAATTTGTGTGTTCATTATAAATTTATGTGATCAAAATATCTAAATTATACAAAAAAAAACAACTTTTACGGTAATCTTTTCTTTATAAATTTACTCATTATTTATATTTATATTTAAATTATAATAATTAATTTAAAATAAACTTATTAAAAAAAATAAAAGATTTACCTTACAAAAATAAAGAATAAAATATATATATATAAGTACGTATACAACCAATGTCAACGAGTATCCTAATATCATGGAAAAAAAACCTCAAGAATAAAATATATATATATAAGTACGTATACAACCAATGTCAACGAGTATCCTAATATCATGGAAAAAAAACCTCCCCATTTTTAAGAGATGTACATTAGGATATGGCATTTCATTAGTTGATACTATAATATATAGATTTTGTATTGTTTAATTATTTTTTAGTGGAGTAAAATGATAATAAAATAATATATAATAAGATATCACATTTGTTATGAAGGAGATTAAATGTGATAAATAAAATAATAAAAATAAGATAAAATAGTTATTATTTTTTTTTATAATTATATGATTAAATTATTATAAAAATAATAATATAATTGTTATTTTTAGAATAAATATAGGATATTTATAGTCAGATATGTATAATATTTATAAATTCATTAAGAATAATTTTAAACGTGATGAAATATAATAAAATATGAAAATTTTAAATTATAAATCGATTTAAAACATTAAATAAGATATAAAATGAAATGTTAACATACATTTGGTATCTCTTTGGGTCAAGATTACATACCCAATATGGCAAGAGAACATTAGATTATACCCGATGTGGCATGAGAACATTTATATATTTATAATTAATTTAAAAGAAGTAGGATGGAGCATCTTAAATGCCAGTATCTCGATCTGGTTAAATTAAGGCTCTAGTTTAAGTTTTGCTTTATATGTAAGGTTGTGTCAACTTCAACCTATTGATCAAGTTGGAAGGCAAGGCACTTAAAAATGGGTAGGTGGATTCTGATGCCCAATCTTTAACCCATACCCATAAAATCAACGTTTCTAGTTTCGTCTACAGCTAATTTATAGCAAAGATTCTTTGATGGCTTGTCTTCTAGTTCTTTTTCTTTGTGACCACAATTACTACCGATTAAAAGGAGAAAAATATATAAATAAATAGCTTTTAACTCAACAATATATAATTTAATTGTATATATAAAATATTTTAGAATTCGAATTTAAGATATAAATAAGTGATTAACATGAGTGCTTAAAAATAGACCAATATATATATATAATTCAACTTAAAACATCTCAATCTATGATATACAATTTTTTTTATTATAATTGGATTGATTTATATTTAAAAACTAAGTAGATAAAAAAATTCACAATAACTAATACTACATATATTTATATTATATTATTTTTTATTTTAATGTAATAATTTTATTTTTAAAAAAATAATAAAACTAATAATTTTTTTCTTCAATTTTTCATTGTCAGCCTTTTTTTTATAGTTGCTTCTTCGAATAATACCTCCACTTTCCAACCTATTGACATTCCCTCAGCTGACAGATGATTAATTCGTATTTGTAGTTGTAATTTTGAAAATTAAATTTACAAGTTATGGTTTTCCCTATTTTTATCGTATGCTTGCTTATGAATCTTATTGTATTTATTTTGTGTCTACCGCCCAGGATCGTTGTTTTATGTAATTATTATTTTGATTTTTTTATTTCAAAATTTTTAAGTTTAGCATTTTGATGTTTAATTAACTTAGAAGTTACTATTTCAATCATATAATTTAAAGTAATAATTTTTTAATTATTAAAAATAAATATTTTTTAAAAAAATTTACTGACAAAATTTAATTCACTAAATCCAATCCAACCTAATTTAAATGGTTCAGTTCAGATGAATTTTATATGTTTTATTGGATTTAATAGATTCTTATATTTTAATAACAAAAATTATTGATTTAGTTATATTTTAGTTTAAATTTAAATTAACTTATGATACGCACACATGATTAGTAAAAAGAAAAGAAAAGAAAAAAAAGAGAGAAAGATATGGCAATGAATTGCAGAGAAGATCTCAACTAAGATTAGGCGGTTTTCGTTTTTACTTCAATATTTCTTCTTATTCCTCCTGAACAAACCTAATATGTATTTGAGAAACCTACCGTTCTTCTTCCTCTTCTTCCTGAACAAACCTCACATGTATTTATGAAACCAAACTTCAATCAACGACAAAAATTTTAGTACGGAAGAAGATTAGAAAAGATAAATTTGTTTATGATTTTTTATTTAGATTTCTACTAAATTAATAGTTTCTTTTATTTAAAGCTTTTTTTTTTTTTGCTAAAATCGCAAATAAAAACTATATCAACTATTTTAGAGATTTTTCAACTATAAATAATTATGTTCTATGTTTGTATAAATCATCCTTGAAAATAATTAATTTAGTAATATTAAATAAGTTCTCTTATTTTAAATTTGATAGAGTACTTATTTAGATAATAGTTTTCTTATATTTGTTTTATAACACAAATACAAGAAACTATTGTTATAGACTGAGTCTAGTTAGTATAAATTTTACTTTATTTTTCTTACTTTTAAGTATTTTTATATTATTGACGCATCCTTCCTTTCATCTTACTTCAAATTTTCTAAAAAAAAAGAAGATATTGGACAAAAATAAGAGCATGATCAATATTTGAAATAACTAATTTTGTTACTTTTTATTGCGGAAATATTTATCACTCAAAAACAATTTAAATTTCTAAATTATATATGATATAAAATAAAACCTTTTTAAGAGATATTTTCATGTGTGGGATGAAAATGTAACATATATCCAAACCTATTTTTATTAAAAATAAACATTATTTACTTATCCTAAAAATTTAATAATATTTTTTAAAATTTTAGAATAATTTCTTCTAAAATTTACAAAACATCTTAAGAGGTTGGGATATCTGCAGATAGAGGATGAATTTAAATTGACTTGCAAGTCTTGATTTCAAGTTGCCTCATTGGAAGATAAAACTAAGACACAACAAACTAACCAATATCTCTTTACGACATTTTGGTCTGTTGATTTTTTTGGTTATCATGCGATCATTTTTTTTTTATATTTTATATATATATATTTTTTGGTAGAAGGAAAGAACTTTTATTAAACAAAATCTAGTTAAATAATAAAGCCGTATTGTTTCACGGTTTTTAATAAGCAAGAAACATGATTATAATAAAGCCTTATTATTTTTGATGTACTATTTCCCTATCGAGACAACAGCTTAATATCAAGTAATAACACGGGGAGGGAGGAAAAGACTGTAGAGTGCACAAAAGTTAAAAAAAACATAAAATACTTAATTTCATACTTCTAGTGATTACCACTAGATCTTAGTTTATTCATTTTCAAGGCAATAATCATATTAGTAAGCCTTGAGAATGAAAAACTTTATTACAATCCAACACAAATTATAGAGGATTACCCTCTTAATTATTACATTATTATTTAATCTTAATATTATTATTACTATTTTAACTTGTAGGTGATGATGATGAAGGTGAACTTGGTTGGGACCCGCCGACTCCAGGATGGTTCTTGCGCACAAACTTTCTTGCCCAAACATGTTTTCCATTGATAGAGAACTTTGCTCTATTCCTTCCTTCAAGCACAGTTTCGATTACCGAAGCAGATGGTACCACCAATCGAGCATAAAGGGGTTGGTCCTCTGCTGCCACTACTTCTTGCATATAAACTGCTTCCACCACATCTCCATATCTCCTGTTAAAAAAAAAAAAATTCTAAAAAAAACAAACATATAATGTATATTTATTTGTACAAAACATGCAAATTAAAATTTCAATTTTACCCATTGAAGAACTCATTGATTTCATTTTCTGAAATAGGATAGCCTTTGGAAAAAGTAAGAAAAATAGTACGATCATCTATAGGGACTTCTTGGTCAGCAGCGGTTTGCGTTTGTCGATCAACATTAGAGGTATCATCCTTGAGTTGCATACGACTGAACAAATCTCCAATTTCATTATTCATAATTTGGCGTTGAACAGCAAGATCATAAGGATCAAAAGTAGCACGTGGGAAAAAACCTCCCACATTACTAGAACTTGATCCACCAGCAGCAAGGATATGAGGTTGAGGTTGAGGTTGATGTTGATGTTGATGAGGAGGAAAATACTGAGGAAAAACCCCATGTGGAACTCCAACCCCTTGTGGATGATGATATTGAGTAAAACCAGGAACTACTCCACTAGGATCATGGAACACAAATGGAAACATCGGATTATAGATAAAATGTCCTCCAACATTCTGACTTGGCGGACCACCCTGAGTATTAATCATGTACTCAGGGTGTAGTATGTCTTGAAATGCACGAAGACATACTTGATTGAATAAATCAGTAACGCCTCGAAGAATTCCAAGTCTATGCTCATGGAAGAACTTGAGAGTGACATCAGTCTTAGTCGTGCTTTGAATAACAGGAATTTCAGGTTCAAGGGAAGAAGAATAGGGAAAATCATCACTTCCAATGCAATTCAAAACCATGACACTTTCATCAGCCATGACATTGAGAAGAACATCTGGAAGAGTATGCAACAATTTGTTCACCAAATAGATTTCTTTACCCTTTTTCTCAAGCCACATCCACAATGCCATGACTTGGGTTGACTCGGCAGGGTCCCGACCCAAGTTGAAAACCAATCTGGTGAAAAGCTTGCGGTCAAGAGTGTGGAAAAGGTTGAATTCTTCATTTGAAACTGGTGGGTATCCATCAGAGAAAAGAGGTTTTGAAGATGAGGAGGCCATTTTTGATGTTGAATGAGTAGTAGTAGCAAAGGATGTTTCTTAGTAGTGTTTGATATTGGATTTGCTTTGAAGGTGTGTGGATGTTTGGAAAATGGAGGGTCGGTTATTATAGGGATGAAAAGTTGCCATTGGTAGCGTTTCAATGGTGACTGTTTTGAATGAAAGATCATTTCGAAGAGGTGCCATTGCAGCAGGAATGGAAAACAAGTAGAGAAGAAGAAGAAGAAGAAGAAGAAGAATACGTGGGACATGTTCTTTCGCGCGAAATATTTTCAAACGTAACGGTCTGGTTATGCCTTTTCAATTGAGTTCGATAACAACCATTACCACGTATTAATTAAAAGGTAGAATATAAAAATAAATAAAAAGAAACCAACGGTGGCGATAAGAAAAAAGCCAAAACGGTTGTTCATTCTCTTCTTCTCTGACCGTCAGATCTCCTATCTGTAAAAATTTATAATAAGTTTGGCGCCATCTTTATTTACTTCTTCTTCTGACTTCTCTTTCTTTCTATTTTTTCAACCCCTTCATTTTGTCTCCAATATATTCATCTATTGTAATGGGGCTACGCATTCGGTTTTTAATTTTGGCCAGTGGATACTTCACAAATGAATGATCACCTGCACACGTCGCTCTGTTTGTGTTGTTCTTGTTTATGAATTCTAATTTTGATCCGACAATTTTTGGAATTCTAGGGTTTTAAGGTTATCGATCATGGTGGAAGCTCCGACGAGTTCAGCAGGTGGCGGACTCTCTGAAAACAGGGTAGAAACCTTCCGATCGCCAATATCAGCCGAATTATGAAGAAGGGTTTGTCACCTAATGGCAAGATCGCCAAGAACGCTAGGATGCTGTTTAATAATGTGTTTGGGAATTTATCAGCTTCATCACCAGCGAGTATGACAGTTCTACCCTCTCTTTTTTAAAGCAGGGTTTTAGGAATTTCTATTTGCTGAATTTACTTTGTTTGATCTGTCGTGATATTATCTTTAGTTGATATTATAAATAATTATTTAAAATCATAATAATTCTTTTAGGTTAACAATATAAATAAAATAAAACTTAATTTATGAGAGTGAATAAAAAATGATTATTATATGCAATTAACTCGTTTTCATGGGACAGAGTTAGCGATTGAGTGGGTAATGACCTAGCTAGATAAATTTTTTCATATAACTTTTAATATTTTTGCACATCAAAAACATTTGATACCTCTTATTACAATAAAATTATTACTATTATAATAATTATTATAATAATAATAATAATAATAATAATAATAATAATAATAATAATAATTTTGTTGTGGGCAAGGTCTACTTTGGGCTTTGAGGATTACACTGATCAACTTTAGGATTATATCTAGCTAGATACAGGATGGTAATTATCCATTCTCTTATTCTTTATCGGTTTGTCCTTTTTATCTTTTTCCTCATCCTTTTAATTTGTTTGATTTTATTTCATTGGAAGGCTGATTTGTTATTTAAAATCTATATTGCTTCAGCTGAGCTAGTGCATGACAGAGAACCACTGTTATCCCATGATGTTTTCTGATTCTTTTAGACTATCTGGAATCAAATATGATAGGTATAGCCACCATGAGAAGGGAGTTGTAGCGATTTAGTATTTGAAATCTATAAAAGTCTTTTCTGGCTTATCCCGTTTACTCTCTTTTGGAATAACACTAATCTATATGCTATTCACAAGTTCCATCTAATTTCCTCCCTGTCTTTCTTCGCATTGATTTTATTTGGATGATTGCACCAACACAGTTTGAGGTAAACTGAAGTATTTTCTTTACCAAAAAAAAAACGGTGTCCTTTTTGAAAAATTTCTAGTTTTTGAGAAACTGTTAATTAACTTACAGGGTGACACAAAGGGATCAGCTTTGGGCGGAGATTCTTCTGTTCTGCTAAAAGAGATGATGTAATTACAGCAGAGTCTGGTCATAATATAGAGGTATGATTGTGCAACCTATTCCTTAAATTTTGCTTTATTAGATTTTTAGATACCACTATTTTTATCATAGTTTCTCTCGTTAATGGAATTGATGCATAACAACTCATGTAACTTTAAAAACAGTTTGCTATAGTAAATTTTTAAGTAAGTTTTAAATAAGAGTAAAATAGCCAAAAAAAAATGTTATACTTTTGATTATCTCTTCGTCATATGATCATTTTTAATGGGGTATTATCGGAATACCAAAAAAAAAATTGTATTTTTCCCTTCAAAAACTATATATTCCTAACCAATTCTCAATTTTTCCCCTCTGTCACACCAATAATTCATGTGCCCAAACAAATTATGTCATTTTTTACTTCTTTCTTTACTTGTTTGGAGCTTTAATGCTAATTTAACTTAAATCAATCATTAAATTACTAAATTGTATTTTTTTCAAACTATTTTCTCATTAACTTTTGTCTTAAAATAGTAACTTCTTTTTTTTTCTCTTCCGTTGTCGTACTCTTTGTGTGTATGTATATATAATTACACACTTATTCAGAGTTGTTACATTTCAAAGTTGGTTTTAAGAATCCAAGTGTTAGTATTCATCATAATGTATGTCACTCTCTATTTTAGTCTCATAGGATTGTTATGCCTCGGAACAACGTTAAATAATTGTATAGCTATAATTAAATATTTTTATTTTATTTTATGAATTATTTATGAATTTAATTTTTTATATTTATTAAAATTTATATTTTTAAATAATTTCATCCAAACACTAGTACTGTATTAGTACTTAAATCTTAATCATATTACACCCTTTACCCTTAATAAAAAGGGGGAAATAAACGTCGCATGAGGCATGAGTCATGGTTTCTGCCGTATTTAAATAATGTAATTACAAAACTAAATAGTCCCACGACGTGACTACCATCATTAATTGCCTGCAACAGCCAGCTCGATTCCTCTAAAGTCTAAACAAACTCGAACAAACTACTACTCTCACTCACTATCATATTATTTGTTTCTGCATCTGAACAAATGCTTACAAGGTAGCTCACAAAAATAACCTCAGTCGCTGCATTCTTTGATTCTCCAGCATTAACCGCCCAGCCAGTAATTTTTGAGTTTTTTTTTTTTACTCTGTTACTACGTACTCAGAGAAAGTTGTTAAATTGTAGGTGAATTGTGTGCGTGTACTTATAATAACTATTTTACACCTGTCATACATAATTTGGTGGTAATTAAAGGTAGTGTTAAGTATTAAGTCTACGTTGGTAAAGTAAAGCATGATGTTCTTTTATAAGTCTAGGTAATCATAACTCATGGTACTTTTGGGTTAATAGTTAAGCGCAGGTTTTAAGATGGTATCGGTAGCTCTTGCTTTTCTATTTCACGGCCTCGTCAGTAATCGACTGAGATGTAGAGGGGATGTTAAGTCGCACATTTGAAGTAAAGCAACAATCGCTTCCTTATAAGTTTAAGCGGTCTACAACAAAGCTTTTGGGTTAAGAGTTAAGCGCAGGTTTAAGATGTTATCGGCCAATTTCTTGGATTCTCAGACTCATTTGCCCTCAAATTAGCAAAAATATAAATTCTTAATGATATTAGTTTTTTCTATCAACTATTAGTTCAATGGTAATGATGGTGCCCAGGTTGTGGATTCATGCATCACTTAAGTCATTATTTATACACAGTAGCTTTAAGAGTCTCCTCTATATTCCAATTAGGCTAAATTAGGAGCAACTTTATAGTAAAAAGTAAGAAAATGTGTGTATACCAAATATTTATGTCTTTTGTAAATTAGAATGAAATAAAGAATAAAAACATATTCATTACAAATAATTATTAATAAACTAATAGTTTTTCATTTCGAGTCCGAAGTGAAATTAAAGATAAAAAAGACTTTCCCATTAAATCTGAAATAAATTTTCCAAGTGATATGATAAATTTTAAAGAAATAAAATAATTGAATATATTTTTATCAATCAATCAAATTTTTTTCACTAAATTCATCTTAAATAGAAATATATTAAAGTGATATTAAAAAAACACAAAAAAGAAGAAGATAGAAATAAAGAAAAAAAAATTTACTAAAGTGAAAGGAATTGATCAAAGTACCATCATTTGCATCACTAGATGTGATGGATTTTTTTTTAACAATCAAAGAAATATTAAATATAGACTAATTTGTATCTGCATTCGTTATAATGTGATGACTCGTGATGGTTTTTTTTTATAATAATAAAAATACTAAATATGTATAAATTTATATGTAATGATATATTAAATAAACACAAATTTTATAGGCACATTCATTATAACGTGATATGTTGTAATTTGTTAAAAATATATCTTGTCAAAAAAATTATTTTATTGTAAAATCATAATTGATATATAAATGAAAATGTGTGTGATATTCTTGTCATTTCTTGTAAGGAAAAGTGTTGTGTTGTATGCACAAAATAAAGTGTTATTTATTGGGTAGAAAAAAAGCATTTTCCAAGTAAAAATAGAGATTCGGGAACCCCTCATTCATGCCTTCGTTATTTTATTTTTATTAAAAAAGTTTCGTTGCTATTTAGTTAAGAAAAATAACACCTGATTTTTTTTATTTATTGGAAAATAACATTTAGATTTTATATTTATTTTTGTGATTTTCTTTTAATTACGAAAAAATACTAAACAAACACATATTTGTAAGTATATTCATTATAATGTGATACATTGTAATTTTTTAAAAATATATCTTATCAAATTTTAAAACTATCATCACAAATCATAATTGATATAAATAAAAATACATGCAAATTAATGTGTTTTTTTCATTTATTTTAAGTAAAAGTGTTGCGTTGTATATAAAATGAGTCTTATTTATTAATTGAATATAAAATTAAAATATAAGGTGATAAAATAATTACGTAAAAAAATATTTTTTAAATAAAAATAGATGTTTACAAACCCGTCAGTGATGCATCCGATTTCCTTATTTTATTTTTATTACTATTTTTTTCAGTTTATATCAGGTTTTTTTATTCATTATAAAAATAAAACTTAATTCTTATATTTATTGAATTAGTTTTGATCACACAACAACAAAGCTATTTTTTTTCTTTATATCTTTTTTTTTATTTTTTAAATATATTATATCAGAGGCTGTTATAATTTAAATAAATTATAATTAAAAAAATTTAAGAAAAATTAAAAAATATATATAATAATAATTTATGTATTTTTTAATAAAAGAAGAATTAAAATATGAAATAAATAAATATAAAACTCAATTTAAAAAAAAATATGTGAGTTATGAATTTAATTAATATCTTTTCAGTTTGTACTTTGTAGAATGTTATCCTAACTTTCCAGTTATCAGCACTAATCAGGGTAAAAGAATTTAAGCAAAATTATATACGTTATATTTAAGTTATTTTGAAAGTTAATACGATTTTAAATATTAATTAAATATGAAATAATAAATATAATTCAAATATAGTTATATTAATAACCGTATTTTTTATACCAAAAATTAATTTTATTTATTTATTTATTTAATATATTAATTAAATTATATTATATATTTAATTTAATTAATATTGATTCCTTCTACACGATAGAGGCCATATGGGTTTATTAAAGTTATAATTTTTTTCTATATTTTTTAATAATCATCTTAAATCGTTATATATGCAGATAAAAATTTATTTCTAAACTATAATAATTTTTTAACAATTTTGATTTTATAATTTAATTTAGAAATAATTATATCAAAAACCGTTAAGATAATATTTTTTTCCTTGCTAGCACTTACTGGTTGACCCCAATTGTCAAATTATTTTGGTCAAAACTCATATGTTTCCATTTTATCATAAAATTTGAGATGTATAATATTTTTCTTACCAAAATGCTCCTTGTGATGAATACAGCTAGCCACGTTATAATCCAGAGAGAGCAAAGCCATTATTAATATCCTTTATAATCGAGTAACTTTTTGATATTTTTCAGAGGGATTCTCAGTTCCTCACGTTGCCTTTGTGCCCCTCTAATTTGATATATGCAAATGTTTTTAAAATTTATTTTGTATCTCACATTATTGACTTTATATATAATCTATTAATGACATGTGATTTTACACATAATAACTTAATGTATATAAAAATAACATTATTTGTGCTATTTATTACGATATTTATGGTATAAAAAGGTAAAACATCCGAAGTTTACTTAAGATGCTTATTAGAATGTTCTATTATTGTTTATTAAGGTTATATTTATAATATTTTTTATTCTTGATTTTTTTATATGATGTTTTATCAAGTATATTTTATAATTATTGTTTATTTTTTAATGAATCATTTACAAAATATGAATGTTTTATGTCTTTAAAAATAATTTTCTTAATTATATTTCATATTTTTGCCTTTTTTTCCTTCATTATACCAAACAGTTTTTTAGTGAGCAAATAAAGTCTTATTTATTTTCCTTTGAAAAATATTGAGTTTTTTTTTATTAAAAACATAAAATTTATATATAAAATCAAAATTTATCTTAAATCTCTAGGTTTTATTTAAAAAAATGAAAAAAAATTTCCTTAAAAAATTACTAACTAAAAATTATTAACCAACATGATTATTTTAAAAGGAGAATCAAAAATTAAAAAAATAATTATTTAATTATCAATTAGAAATGTTGTCGTGAACATAAAATAAAGAAAAATGATTCAAATAAAATTAAAATATAATAAAATTATGTTGATAATAAAAAATGTTGAGTGGCTAATATTTTAAAGAAAAATAACATCTTATTTTTATTGATTAAAGATTATAGCGTAAGATTTATAAGTAATATAAAATTTATATTGATTTAGATTAAATATTTTAATATTAAATGATTATATATTATAAAAGAAGCAGTAATATCAATCAAAACATAAGATGTATAAATTTTGAAAATTTTTAAGCCATGTTTTACGACGCTTGCTCACTTTGCGACATATTTGCCGATCACATGTGGTACTTGCATAAGACTGGAAAATTAAACTATTTAATTTCCTTAAAATGAACCAAACATGGTAGAAAAATAATTAGTACCGCCGTTAAGTTAAATAATTTAAGGCTGAAGTGCACGAAAGTTATTGTAGTTTTTATAGAAGGGATGTTTTATTTTAGTTTTATTATTTTTATTTAAAATATTTTAGTATCATAACTTTTAAAAAGATATACACTTTAATATTAAAAATCTAAAATTATAAGAATTAAGTCCACACATTTTTTAAGATAAAAATATAACTTTTTTAAGCTATGATCTAAAATAAACCAATCTAAAGATATTGGATTAATGTATTTATTTACTTAAAATTAAAGACATTAATGTTGAAAATCAATACCAATTCAATAAATAAATTATTTGAAATTAAAAAAAAAATCCATAAGGATGTACAAAAAAAGAAATGTGTAGAATATGATAATATTTGTGTTATTAGAATTATTTCTTATTTTATATTTGTGTGTCATAAATGACATGGTGAAGAATATAAAATGGTTTATCTTAGTTTGAATGTGAGTTGTGAGCTTTTTTTTTGCGTGAATTAAGAATTTTTTCTTTAAATGTTTATATTTCTCTTCAATTTGTGTGTTATATTTGAAAAATGTTATAGTGTCTTTTATTGTAGGTATAATACAATTAATTTATTTATTTACTTAGATCATATATTAATAAATTTAAAGTTATATATTCTAAATTTTACTTATCAATCAAATGAATTACTCAATCCAATTACACTCATTTAAAGTTTACTCGTTGAGTTCATAAATTAAAAAAATACAGCTTAAGAATTTAAATGATCTAGTCACTTTAAATCATTTGGTAATCGATATCTAATTTTTATAACTTAAAATTGAAATTAAAATTAGTTATCAAAATCATTTTTATTTTTATTTTTTAAAATATTTGAAGTTGAAAAATTCAATTATAAAACTTAAAATTTAAATAAATTTAATAAAAATTTAAATAAGTTACATATTAACCATCCAAATCAAATCACTTATAAATAAAATAGTAACGCATGCAATAAAAAACTTGGCATACAAATTATGCGGAAAAATAAAGATTACTCCCGGGCCGGCGTTCTCTAATAAATACCAAATACGATAGCCTGAAACTGAAAAGATAGGAAGCATGTTATGTTGCGATAATTTCGATTGTAAAAAACTTTACTCCCTTTTGTAATTTTATATTTAATAATATATTTTTAAAAGGAATTAACTGAAAATGGAGAACTTGCTCAATTTTGCGTAGCAAATACGCGGTCATAACTCATACGTTAATTACACTAGGGCCACTTACGCTTCTCTGCTTCTGAGATTGCAAACAATCAGGTTGACCGTTGACCATTCAACGACCATGCAACCAGAATCCACTGCTGTAATAAAAAGAAATGTTTTTTTTTATTAATGCATATATTAAAATTATTAATCCACGTATCAAAATAAAATTAACCATCGTTAATAAATAAACGTCCAAACCATTATTTAAATATTCTAATAATTTAACTTATAATCACATATCATTTATAAATGCAATAATATTCCTTGTAATAAAATATCAAAAAATATATAATTTTTTTATTATATAAATATTGGTTCCTGATTCAAATGGTAGGACTTTTCATATCATTACATATAATTAAAATTCAAATCTCATCCTTTACTTTATTTAATAAAAAAATAAAATTTAATGTTTATTTTTTTTTAAAAAATTTACTACTAACTCTAAATAATATATAATTAATATTAGATATAAAATGAATTTTTTTAATTTTTATTTTAAAAATAATAAAAGTTATTGTACACGTTTTTCTATAGCAATACTACAAGAGAAGAGAAGAGAATGTGAATTAATCTGAAATGAATATGGAGAGATGGACGACGCTGACGTGGTTAATATGGGTATGGGCTGTTAATTAGTTTGTGTGTGTGTGTGTGTTCACGTTGATGATAATAACCTCACCATAGTCTACCTGTCTGCCTCTCTGTTTTTCTTTTCAATTTTTTTTAATATAAAAATATCCAAACCACCCCTGACCCCTTATTATATAGAACCCCTCTGTCTTCTTCACTTCTCAGTTTAACAATCTCTTTTTCATATATATATATATATATATAAAAGCGCTTTCTTGGTAAAAAGAGAATTGGGTTAATGTTGGGGTAGTTTAAGAGTAGTATTAGAAGCAGGTTCGTAGCAAGCAATTGATCAGAAAATGACCACCGGCAACAGTTTTAATATTGGGCAGTTTGGGGACACCACACTCACCAAAGTGTTTGTTGGAGGGTTAGCATGGGAAACTCCTAAAGAAGCCATGAGAGACCACTTTCACAAGTATGGTGAAATCTTAGAGGCTGTCATTATTTCTGATAAAGTCACTGGCAGATCCAAAGGCTATGGTTTTGTATGTTCTTTTCTTCTTTATTTCCCTTCAATGCATGTTGCTCTTTTTTCTTATATATATCAGAGATCAATTTGTTTTCGTCATTGATTTTTATATTTTTTTATTTTTGTGTGTGCGTATGATATTTTTAGGTAACATTTAAAGATCCTGAAGCTGCTAAGAAGGCTTGTGAGGATGCATCCCCAATCATAAATGGGCGTAGAGCCAATTGTAACCTTGCTTCTCTTGGTGCTCGTACTCGGCTCCCCAAGTCTTCTTCTAACACCACACCTCCTCATCATCATCAACAACAAGGTATATATGACAATTTTTTACTCGTTAATGTACAGATTTTGTATGTTGCATTCATTACCAACAATGTATTGTTGCTTGGATTTAAAAAAAAAAATTTCTCAAAAATTTTTTTTTATTAATTATGACTGAGATTATCTTTGAAAAATCTAATAGCTAAATTGTATCTTACATCTTTAGAATGACCCAATTAATTTTTTTTAACAACAACAGTTTAATTCTTTTTTATTTTTTTCATATATTTTTTATTATTGTGATATAAATGTAATAATATACAACAATTACTATAAATTGATAAAAAAAAATTAAATTTTTTTAACATTTGATCATCTGTGACTTAATTTTATAAGAATGAATTTATCATATTTTATAAAGACAAATTGATGATGATAACAATAGTGGTGGTGTCTAAAGTAGTAAGTTTTATGTTTATTTTGTGAAGGACCAAACCTTGGTCCACGATCTATGTCACCTGCACCTGCAAGTCACGTGCAATGGTACTACCCTGCAATTGCTGGAAATCCAGTTTCTCCATTTCACCATCAGCATATTCAACATCAACATCAACATCAAGCCACCGTTCCTTTATATGGGTATGCCATTTTTCACCATTAATTAGAATTGGGAAATTACAATAATAGGCCCCAACTTATGCTTATAAACTTAACTTCTCTCTACTTGTTTTGTTCAGATACTCCCCCGCTTACTTTACAACAGATTACAGTTACACTCATGTGAGTAATGGATCTCTCTAGCTATAGCCTATATAATTACTTTCCTTTATTACTTACTGTACGTGTAGTAAATTTTCCAGCTAATTCACAATTTAATTTTGAAAGAAACTAGCCTTCATATTTTTTTAGTTTTATTCGATCATCAGAGCCCAATTGTTTGCTGGTCCCTTATTTTGAGATTTTTTAAAACAAACGAAAATAGTTTTAACAATCAAATTTGTCTTGGCTTGCCAACTTGTTAGTTTTTTTTTTTACACCGTCCAGTAAAAGTCAGAAATCACATGCAAGTTTGCAACTAATACAAACCATGGGCTGGTTAATCCTTGTTTTCCAGTAAAACTATTCTTTGGCTGCCTTCCAATTTTAAGTTTGAAAAATGAAAAAAAAAAATCTATAGGATGACATAAATGAATCCATTTATTATTACGTGGCTACTTTTCTATACGAATAAAATTATATTTTTCAAAATCATTACTGGAAATGTAACAAAAAAAAATTATTACTTGTGATCACTGTTGAATATTAGCTCTAAAAGTAACAAATTAGTGGTATAATTTAAGAAAATTAGTGACCTAATTTGTGGCATGATTTGTGTTATGATTTAAGAAAATTATTGGCATGATTTAAGGAAATTAGTGGCATAATTTAAAGAAATTGGTGGCCTAATTTAATGCTTAAATTATGGTACAATTTAGGGAAATTGAGCCTTTCTTCATCTATAAATAGGGAAGAGTTCATGCATTGAAAAACAAGTCAAAAATCAGAAAAAATCAGAGAGAGTATAAGCAAACTCAAAGTGAGAAAATACTTGCGAGTTTTGGAAAACACTTGAGAGATATTATTAACGAGGAAATTTTTATCTGTATTTTGTATATTTTCTACTCATTTTAAATAATATCTGCTGATTCCTGTGGACCTAGTCAAATTACCGAACTACGTAAATTCTGTATGTTTATTTTATTGCTTTTATATATTCATATACCGTTATTTATTGTTTCTGCCTACAACAATCACTTGATAACAATTCCGCCCACAACAATCACTTGATAACAATTCCGCCCACAACAATCACTACTTTTGTGATAACAAGAGGACGGACTTGATTGCAATTTCCCTATATATGAAATTTTATTTCATAAAAAAATATAGATGAAATTCTCTGTACAGTTTGTGATAACAAGAGGACGGACTTGATTGCAATTTCCCTATATATGAAATTTTATTTCATAAAAAAATATAGATGAAATTCTCTGTACAGAAACGAATCCGATATGTAAATATTAATGCTTCTTTAAATTGAGGATCTTTGTGTGGATTGTCCAGCAAAAGGTAGGTTACAGTGGAGGGACATATATGGGAATGGGAGGGCATATATCTCAAGTGTATCCTACAGGGCAAGCTATGATTGGTGGCAACAACACATTGATGCCAATGTACCAGCAGCACCCTCTTAATTATCATCACTACCATCAATCACCTACTATGGGACTACCTACCCACATGTTCCCTGGTACAACAATAACCTCTGTTCCAACAATCATGTCAAAGCCAGCCTCTTTTGTTCCAAATAACCCTGCAGGTACATATTAATCTAGCCATAGTACATTTCTTTTATAGTATATATATATATATATATATATATATAATTGTGTCAATTTGCATTTATAGGCGAATATTATTTGTTTTATAGGAATATCCATGATCACATGCTAACATGCTTATATAACTCAGTCAATGTCTGCAATAAAAGCAAAAGATGAGAATTGGGAATCATTGTATCACGTGACCTTGTTATGGTTCTGGGTTCTTTGCCAACTGTCATTTTCAAAAGTACAATGTGACTTTTAGTCTTGGAAGTTTTCCTTTTTAATTTTATGCATGCATACATACATACATACATATAAGGTGTTTGCTGAAATGCTTGAGATATTATGACATGAGACCTTTGAAAAAATTAATAAAAAGATTTCTAATTAAAAGCTGAATCTACTATTTTCGTATACATTAATATTTTAAAATGGAGGAGCTTTAAAGAGAATGGTATTAAGAAGATAATATAACTGATAATTACAAACAGTTTGCTTGGCTGTGGAATAACAGGTACAGTTGGCACAGGTGAGAGCTTTAAAAAAGTTGGCTAAGTTGGCAATTTCAAAAGAGGAAGATTGTGGTGGCTGCACAGAACTACACTATTATTTGGATCTGCTGTGGCACTTCTTTCCTATTTTTTTTTAAAAAAAAAAAGAATTAATTTTTGATTTAAATTATTATTATTATTATTATTATTAGTTGTTGTTTGACAAGATTCTTTCATTGTCTTCTTTCTCTAACGTATCCATCTCAGTCTGAGCTGTGAACCATAGAAAGAAATGTAATAGAAGTCTGCATGCCCTTTGTATTTTATTTTTTAAAAAATTACCCACGTCTTGTGGGTTACGTTAATTTGGTGACTTCAATAACTTAATTTATTGCATCTTCATCTTATATCTTGAAAGGTCCATCGTTTGTATTTTATTTATTAAAAAAAAAATTATTTATCTATTAATCAATGTACAATCTTCTATAGTGCACTCTTTTAGTCATACTTCTTGTGAATTCGGTCAACAAATTATGAGAAAAATTGTATTTTTCGAAAAGATATTTGTACTTATATAGTACTTCATTTGACTGATTCATAGTTAATACATTAACAATATTACCCTAATAATAATCATTTCGGCAGAAGTACTTTTTTTTTCTTCTCCTTCTTCTTCTTCTTCTTATATATTTACATCAATGTTATGCAATATACTCTGGTTATTCAGGTATATAATTATTGCAAATGTGTACAAATGAATAAAAAAAGTGGACCTATAAGAAAATAATAATTATAAAAGACACTTTTGCTTCTAAAATGCTCTCCACAAGATTGGGCACATCTGCTCACTATAGCATTCATCTTTTTATACAGTAGTAGAGAATGATACGAGATACGTGGATGTGTTTAGTCATACAATTTTGAAGATATTTGGATTGAATTTTTAAAAAAAATGCATATTATTTAATTTTTAAAATTTTTAAATCATAATTCTTTAAATTTTTAAATAACGTGTATTTTAATAGACAAATTTTAAAATTTTACGTATATGTTTTAAAATTTTAAATTATAAATATATATTTTGATAATTAAATTATAACTTATTTATTAAAAATGAGCATATTATAATTTAATCCAATTCAATTAACCTATAAATTTTATTTTTGAGTAATAAATTAATGGATCCATAAAATCACTTTCATAAAATTTAGTCTAATATTTCAAAACCAATATTTTTTTATGGATCTATTAAGAATATATTAGAATACTTTAATTTACTGAAACATGTATTTATATACTCGTTCATTATTTATCTTATTTTATTTGATTGAAGAATAAAAAAAAATATTTTTTTATTTTGATTCATTTTATAATTTATAAATTTTAATTTAGTATTTATCATTGTTTTAATTTTAATTTTAATTTTTAAACAAATATAATAATAATAATAATAATAATAATAATAATAATAATAATAATAATTTTTATTTAATTTCATTCCTATTTAAATTCTCATTTTTATTATGTTTTGATTTTACTACGGACTTAAAACTAAAATGCGCTTTGATTTTGCTAAAATTCAGTTCCAATTTCCACCAGAATTTCCCGCTTCATCAAGGCATGAAAGTAATTCGTCTATGGATTCTAGAACCCTTCCGTTACGTTTCACTTGATTTGCTCCTTTCATTAATTTTCTGATTAATTATTTCCTAATAAAACCCCAACCTTTTGTTTCTAAAATTCTCCGTCCCACTTTTAAATTTCACTCCTCACCTTTCACTTTAAATTTCAAGATTCCTCAAAATTCTCAAGAAGAACTAGAAATCAATGGCAATGTCCCCTGACAATCATTTTAAAGTCTCAGGTAAAATCTTTCTTTCAAGTTTTCGTTTCCACTTTTCTCTTATGTCCAACACTAATTAAGGTCCTTTGACTGCAATTTTTAGAATTGATTCTTTTTTTGTTTTTTTAATACCTTTTGGGCTACGCTATAAACATGATGACTCTTTACTCGCCAACTCCCTTGTCTCGAAAATAGTGTTCTACTTGTACTAGTTGATCAAAACTATGTAAACTTGAGACAAGTGGTGCACATTGATATTTTTAAGAAAATATCGTTTTAATAAAAATAGGTCTCTTACATACAAATATTGTTAAATATTGAATTGAAGGATTATACACGTCACCCATGAGCATGTATGCAGTATGTTATGAAAATTTGTAGTTTCTAATAATATTACACCTCCAATTTAAGTTGGATTTGCTCTTTTGTAATGTACTAAACTATTAGGGCTGCTTTGGATTTGCTTTTCTTAACGGTGGTTTGAACTAAGTTGTTGAAAAACATTTAGGTGTTAGGCATAAAATGGTTAGAAGTGGTTGAATGATACTTTAGTAATTATTTTAAGACAAATTACTTCTCAAGTACAAATAGTGCTTAGAATTTTAAAAGCACTTATTTTAGTATTTGATTGCTAAACACTTTAAAAGTGCTTTGACCCATATGAAAACACTTTCAGACCAAAGGAAAAGTTGTTTCAAACAGGCCCTTATATTGTTGCCGAAGTAATTATGTTTTAACTCAATTTGAAATTAGCTGCGGATGAAAGAAAGAAACTTGATGGTCTCAAGCTGTTTGACTTGGGGAGTTCTCATGATGAGAATAATGCAGAAGCCATGCTTGCTGAAAAAGGACAGGATCTTTTACAATCTGAGCCTAAGTATGATTTGCGTAAAAGTTTGGCTTGGGATAGTGCTTTTTTCACAAGTCCAGGTGTCTAGTGTGCTAAGTTCTACACTTCATAATTACCATGCATGTCTTCTTATTACAGTTCTTTTAATTTTTAACTTGTTCCTGAATGTTTAGGAGTTTTGGAACCCGAGGAGTTATTTATCAATTTTCCAGTTAAGGATTCTTCAGTTAACATACTTGGACAAGAGGAAGAAATACTGTTGCCTTCGGAGTCTTTAGAACCAGAGATATTTAGTAGATTTGTTAGGTCCAGCTTTCGGAAAAGTTTGGCTTGGGATAATGCCTTCTTCACAAGTGAAGGTATGCTTCATAGTTCATATATTGAGAATTCGAGATGATTTTTTACAAAAGTTATTGTCAATGTTATGTCGTATATGTATTCATATAACATCTTTTTGACATGGACAGGAGTTTTGGATCCTGAGGAGTTATCTATGGTAAATAAAGGATTCAAAAGATGTGAAATTTATCTACCAGGGATTCAAGAAGTTTTGTGTTCTACAGAGTTAAGGTCCACTGTAGATAGTGGTGCTTCCTCTTTAACGAGCCTTGAGATTGATATTTTTGAAGATACAAGACCATTCATTCATAGATCAACTAATTTTATTCTACCGAGAGGAAAAGGTAAGCAATCCATCCACATTAAGTGCATTTGAAAATCTATACACTTATCTTGATTACTTGCACAAAGATTCAACCTCATTTGTGTGAATTATGCACTATAGTTTGTGGTTGGTTTGTATTGTTTATTTCCCTTCTCAATTTAAGCTCTAAATAGAGGTTCTTAATAAAATCTATCATGCATTTAGATAACAGTTCTGTTCACTTTTCAGCTTCTAAGAAACTCGATGCTTCTTCTAAAAAGACGGTGAGTTTTCTCTTTGATATTATAATCATATGTTATCAATTCTTCTATATATAGTTGTTAAGTCCTACATTGACTAAGAGTAAGGCAGCAGTGTTGTTTGTAAGTCTGGACAAACACTCTAACTCACAAGCTGGCTTTTGGGTTTAGAGTTAGGCCTGAGTTTTTAAGTTGGTATCAAAGTTAGGCTCTTGGTTTCTTTGTACTCTCATCGGCCCTCATG
Organism: Hippophae rhamnoides; assembly: GCA_033030585.1. Classification (NCBI taxonomy): domain Eukaryota; kingdom Viridiplantae; phylum Streptophyta; class Magnoliopsida; order Rosales; family Elaeagnaceae; genus Hippophae; species Hippophae rhamnoides. The sequence goes on along the minus strand of CM065432.1, from coordinate 49,683,147 downwards.
CCGTAAATCCGGACCGTGCCGTAAATTCGGATTTTAGCCGATGTGGAGGGGGGATGTTAAGTCCTACATTGACTAAGAGTAAGGTAGCAGTGTTGCTTATAAGTCTGGTTAATCCTCTAACTCACAAGCTGGCTTTTGGGTTCAGAATTAGGCCTGAGTTTCTAAGTATAGTCTATACTGAGTTGATCTAGCTTGAAATTTCAGATTGAAGGCATACCAACAATTGGAAGGCACGTTAATTCAAGAGGAAACTACAAAAAAGGAGGTCCCTTGTCTTTTTTCACTAAAAAACAGGCATGTTCCATTTTTCTTGCTCTGATATTTTTATTCATCTTTGCATTAGTATCAAGTTTGTTCATGAAAATAGGGAAACTATTAATGTGAATTTGTGATTTTTTTTCTCTTTCTTGTAACAAAATAATTGATGCAATTAGATAAAACTTGTTTCTTTTTGAAGCTTGAAGCTGAAAGTGTGGGCCTTAAACTGCCATCTGCTAAGCCACTGAAGATACTCACTCGGACTAAACACACGCAGACGTTACCAAGGAGGAGGGCTTCTATATGTTCCAACCTTGACAAAATGGGAACTGCAAAAGGTGATTCTTGTGGGAAGCATCAAACAATTTTGAAATTGGTAATTGGTATATCCTGCAGCTTTTTTTGGTTTTGAACTCAAGTTTTCGTTCTTCATATGTTTGTTGCAGGGAAATGTATAAACAAGTCAGATAAATCGTCTCCTGAAGAGTCTTGCACATCCACACACAGCTCTTCACCATCTAAAATATCTTCTTGTCCTTCCTCTATTATGAATGAGCATACAGTTTCACAATCTTCAAATGAAAGGTCCTCTTGTGCATTGCCCAATACATCTACTGAATCTTCTTTCCATTCTATAAAAAAACAAATTCACCCCATTGATGTCAATATATCTGCCAATGATTCAAGCTTAAGAACTCCTTTGAGATACAGAATAAAAGCAAAATCTACATTGCCAAGTTCTTGTAACCCTGCATGTGCGTTTTACACATCAATGGCTCAATCTTTCACATCCCCTTGTAGCTCCTTTGATAGATGGTCTTCAGAATCCTTTCAAGATCCAACTTTGGAAAGCCATTTGCTGTATGCTCAAACTTCTTTCAGCAAGAAAAACATTGAGAGAAGGCTCCCATATAGAGGAGATAAGAAAGTGGTAACAGGATCTAGCCTACGATTGCCATCTCAAAAGATTGGCTTTTTTGACGAGGTTAGTTGTCATATGCTTTTATCTTGTAATGATGACTTGCATTTCTCAAATTCCATGGTCAATCTGTTTGAATATTATCACATTCTTTCATTTTCTCATTCTATTGACAGCAAAATCCTTCAGTGCCAACAATAGATGGAATGATGCAATTTCATTATTGTTTACCTAGTGCAACGTCTAAAGTTAAAACTGGAACAAGCGATGCCACCCCCAACCGAGCTAGATATGGCAAGTCTAAGCCTCAAAATATGTTCACCAGGCCCAAAAAACAAAATGGATGCGGACCTACTTTGCAGGTCAGATTCACTAGTCCAAAAAAGGTTGAAGAAGTGAAAAATGCTTCACCAAAGGAGACTCCTACTTATGGTAAGTTTTTTTTTTTTTTGGGTCAAATACAAATGACAAGATTGAAACTTGTTTTTCAGTGTTATGTATGTAATTGAGACTGATTTGATTTCAAAAAACATGCTTCCAGAGATTGTGGAAGCACTGAGTGATGGGCATGCTGCTTCAAAGATGTGGGGTGCATGTTGCTCGAAGGAAAGTGAACATAGCAATGAAGAATCAATATTTAAGCAGAAGATGGACGCAAAGCATGTAAAGCAAGTTTATAACAAGAATAAAAAGGAACAACTGAAAGAGTATGGTTTGAAGAACAAAACGCAAGCTTTTGTGGAAACAATCTATCTGTAATTGATGACAAGAACAAGGAAAATATACACTACCTGAAGGATTGATTAGTCATGCCTATGTTAAGCATGTTAGTAATTTAAGATTGTCAATGTTGATGGCCATTAATCTGAAAGAATAAATCAAGAAGATTAAGTACCAAAATTGTAAATCAAATAAAAATAGCTTGATGTTCGGATGTTTCATGGTTGAACAAAAGCAGTCAATACTTTCATAAGAATTAAGAAAAATTCAATCCATTCTAATAATTCAGGGGTTCTCTGGTGGTTTTAAAACTAGTTATACATACATATTTATAGTGTGGCTCTAAGCTTAAGACTATGCCACATTTTTCTAGAGATTTCCAAGTCTAGAATGTACATGAGTCTTCTAGTATTCTGTACAACATGCCATAAGGCTCTAGGACCTTCTAGCCAACTCTAGAGTCTTCTAGGAGTGTCTAGCTTCTTCATGCAAGTTCTAGGATGTTCCGTAAGCTTCCAGCGGCTTCTACATCCTTCAAGAACCCTCCACCACGTTCTAGAATATTCTAGTCCATTCTAGCACCCTCCAGCGTGCTCTAGAACATTCTAGGGTGTTCAAGGCTTGAGTTGAGTCCATCCAACTCTAGCTTATTCTAGACATCTCTAGGCCACTCTAGAACCTTCTTTAGTAGAAAAGTCTAGATCCTTTGGGCAAGCACCATTTATTTTGGATTTCGCGGGACATTTGAGTGGGACGTGACAATATGCTTTCATTGGTATATATAGAGACAATTTGATAACAATGTAACTTTAAAAATGAGAAAAATTTAAAGGAATGTTAGGCTTACCTTAAGGATGGTATGTTCTTGGTGTTCATGATTAAGATTATTAGTCTTGCAAACTTCACAAAACTCGTACACTTGTTACAAAAGTATGTCTTACGCTTTTGATGATGCTCGCATGTCTTATAAAACGTAGTTTTTTACATTATCATGATCCATGGAGGACATGTTTCTCCTTCTTTTACCATTTTTTTTCTTTTGCTAATGAAACTGTTTTTTTTCTTCTCCCTCAATATGAAGAAATTGCTGTACTTATGGTAGGATTACGTACTAATAGTATTGGATTTTTTCCTTAGGCCAATATTTTTCCTATTTATTCTTTTTTTGGGTTCCTATTTATTCAAGATAAAATAGATTTGTTCAGTTTTATTGAAGTCAGGATTCTATTTTATATTTAATGTTTTAATTAATTATTTAAAATCTTAATTTTCAATTTTAAATTGAGTTTTCGTTATAAAGTAAATATGTAAGGTAATTTTTTTTTGAAAAATTACACAAAATTATATCCCTAGCTAAAATTAGGTTTGGTATTTTTCGATTATCTAGTTTTTATTTTGGTACCCCAAATCATCTCAATTTTCAATTGGGACCATCAGGTCCCCAAATTTCAGTAACTTGTATATTTTGAGCTAAATTGAATAGTGTTTTTTAATCAATTGAGATTTTTAGCAAATTTATAGCAATTGACCCTATTTAATGGGGTATTTTGTCCACATTTGATACGTTTATTTATTATTTATTTAAAAATAATATTTCTTTCTTAAAAAACATCATTAATTATTCATATATACGTTTCAAAAAATTAGATAAATTAATAATTTTTACAATATCTCAAAAAATAAAAAATAAATGAAGACATAAAAATTTGTGGGAAAAAAAACATGACATGAAAGCGAGAGATGTCCAATTTGAGGTAGAGCAGCTTATAAAGAAACCCTAAAAACAAGTGAATGAGAAAGAAAGCATCGCATGAAGCTTAAAAGAATAAAGATATATTATTTTAAAAAAATAGTAAAGAAATTTTTTAGGAATGTAGTGGACAAAAATATTCCTTTAAAATAGATCCATTGTTATTAATTTTGTAAAAAATCTCAATTAATTAGAAAATCATATTCAATTTAAATTAAAAGATAACAATTACTAAAATTGGGTATCTAAACGTATCATTTAAATATTAGGGTGACTAAAATTGCCATTATATTAATTATATTAATTTAATTATTTGAGTGCACATTATATAAAAGTGTAATTTTATAAGTATCGATAACATTTAAATTATCCTTATATGAAATAATTAGATAATTATTAAAATAAAATATAACTATCATAAAGGATTATCATTTGTCAAGGACTACTAAGTATATACCCTCTATCAACAATTTATTTGTCCTCTTTAATTGGGTAGAGTTCCTTTCCAACTCTGATTCTAGTAAATAACAAGAGTTGATATCAAACAATTCGGATGTAGTGGCTTCTAATAAGCATGAAAAAAAAAGTAACCCATTTATTAATTTATTTTATGTATATTTTTATATTTTATTACGACAATTTTTAAGAACTAAATTATCATAATTACGACGAAGAAAATGCTAATTGGTTTTTTATTTTATTTTGGATTAATCTCATTTTATTTTTTCCTACTTTTCTCGTTCATCTGTAATTTGCATTGTTTCTATCCTTGCATTCTAGAATTCTGTCTAACTGTCTTGTAATGGATCATGCAAGTATGCGGAAGCTCTCTTTGTTAATGCTTGTTTGAAAAGAGTTAATGGAGTAGCATATGTCGTTAAATGTTCTTTCGTGTACGTCACTTTATCTAATTGCTTCTAAGGTAATAACCATCTATTTTTACTATAATTTTTGATGACTGGTGGGTTTCCTAGCATTTTTAATAAGCTACGGAACCAAACAAGTCTTTGGAGTTTACATTGTAAGGGCAAGCCGTAATGGAAAATGTACTATTTTTTACCTGCATTTCAAATATGTGTATATTGAATCGAGTATTGGTTTCTATTTATTTTGCTTTGATATATTTGTGAATATGAGTTTATAAAGAATTGAAATGTTCTACTCAATGGGTTAATCTTTGAGGTTAAAAATTCAATTTCTTTATAATTTTTCTTTATATATATGTTAAAAAAAATTATTCAAAAAATGATAATATTTTTCATTAATTTATAATAACTATAATAAGAGTATAATAAAAAAAACATGCTAACTAGGCTCATTTTCAAACAATATTTTAAGTTTTTCTTAGATTTTTTATTTTGCCAATAAAATTTGCTCTTTTATATATATATATATATATATATATATATATATATATATATATATATATATATATATATATCATATTTTTGGGTCAATATTTTACGTATTATAGGTTTATCTTTTCTTTTTTTTTGTTCAAATTGTTTATCCATTTATTATAATATAATTTTTTATTTTTCTAATTAATAATTTATATAATTACTTCAAACAACTTAACTATTCATTCTATAAAATTCTGATTTGTGGATAGATTTATAATCAAAGTAGATATCAAAATATTATAAATTTATCTTAAATAAAAAAATTAGTTTAAAGTTAATTTCTTTTTTTTAATACTTTGAAGTCCTATTAATTTTTTTTTTTTACATAATGTTATTAGTTTTTTCATAGTTTTTATAAACTTGTAAATTATGTCAAGCCTTTTTTCCTCGTATATATTATTTCATGAAGTGAATAAAAGTGTGATCATTACTTTAGTACATGCTTAAGTCATTGGTAGGATATTATAAATATAAAATCCACTCTTTTTGAATCAATTTTAAATTTAAGAAATAAGGTATGCTAATTCACTCTTTTCAAATGTCTAAACTAATACATTTTGTTAATAAAAATTGATGTTATCAATTGTAGTATGCATAAGTAATTGTAATATAAGATTAAAATTATAATAAAATAAAATTTTAGATAATAAAGAGAAAAAACACTTTTTTATATTACTTAAAAGACTCTTAGTATAAAAAGGGAGAAATGATTTTAAGGAATACTTTTAGGGAGTAGATATACAATTTTAAGAAAAAATCTATAGTATCCAATTTAATTTTAAAAATAGTAGTGTTATTTTATAAGGATTAATAATATTTCAACTTATTTAAATTAAATGATTTGATTATTGTTAATTGATACTATATCATATACACACTTTGAACACGATCATTCAACGTTAGTTTAACAAATGAATGACTAGAGACAACATCTAATATTTATTAAAATTTGAAACCATAATATTATTAAACCCATGAGATAAAATGCTAAAAAAATTATTCTCTTAATTATGGGTGTTGACTTAGCTTGATGATCGAAAAATAATTGGATTTACTTAATAAGACAAATCCAAATCTTGTTGGGTTTTTGTGCCTATTTCAATAGTTGCCAATCGTCACATAAAAGAATTAGCTTCACACCTCTTACCTTTTCATGAAGTATGAATCTTGTGTATCCTTTTTCGTGCACCAATATTCTCCAACTTAAAAATAGATCAATTTTTTTTATATAAATACAAAACAACACCCAAACAAATATAAGAGTATCAAAATTGCATGAAAATTATGAGAAAAATCATAAAAAAATCAAAGAAATTAAAGATCATAATTAAAGACAACAATTCTAAGATTTATTTTCCTTCATTTTATTGTTATCATGAATAATATTCTAAATTTGTTATTTTTCATAAGTAGTTAATTTTATAATTGATTGTGTATGATTTCAAAGTCTTAGACATGTATTATGATATTTAATAAGATCTATAATATTTTATCTATCTATATTTATTGATTATGTATTAATTCTCAATTTTAATTTTTGTATGAATTTTTTTAATTATTTAAGTGTATAATTAAATAATTAGATTAATGCATCATTAATCAATTTTAGTTGATTGTGTATATAATCGCATAATCAATTTAAATAATTAGTAAAAAATGCTTGTAATGAGAATTAATACTCAATATAATTAAACTGAACTTGTGTTTAACCTTGATTTAGTTTTTTAAAATTGGATGCTTTTGATAGCTTAAATTTAAAGAGTTTTATTTTAGGTTATTTATTAAAAAGAGTTTGAATTAAGAGCTTGTTTAATTCAACGAATAGGTAAGAAGAAGTCGAGACTTTCAAACTTGTGAATCTTTTTAAGTTGATATAAAAATGAATAAGAGATTATGATATATTTTTGTTGATTTACAACATATGTATGCTAATGATAGAATATGATACTATAATTGTTCTCTTATTCATATCTTTATCATAACCTTTATATTTTGTTTTTATCTTTATTAATCTTTAATTATTAGATTTAAACTTCATTTTACAGAACCAAGACGTCCCATTTTAATAAATAGGAGTTGGTTTTTAAAATCATATGAAAAAAAATCTTTACTTGTTATATACTAAATAACGACATTTTAAACAATTTAAAGTAAGATTTAAATTTATGCATTCTCTATGGCATACAAAGTAGCCTTATATTTTTATAATATATTTTTAATGCCTACAAAATTGTATTATTTGTGTTATAGAATAATTCTAGGATATGAAAATATTATTAAGTAATATTTTTAATTCAAAATTCATCTATTCCAAAATATGGATTAATGTATTAGGTTTCTTAATATATATCTAGGATAACTACCACCAACTATATTAGGTTTTTAATATATATTTTCAATTTCTTAACACTATACAAAATCTTGTACTATTTATTTTAGATAAATATATACAAATTTTTTGTACAATTTAATATATTTTCAATTTACGTACATTATTTATAATTTTATACAAATTTTGTATTGTTTATATTAGATAAATATGTATGAACTTTCTATATATAGTTTACAAATTGGTGGACATATTTTGTATATTTTACAAAGTGAATTAAATATGGAGTTCTCGTATTAAAAAATATTACTTGTTATTAACATTTTGATATTTTAGATTATTTTGTATGATCTATAGGAATTGTACATAAATGTGTGAGCTTAACAAAAATGTTATTTTATAAGTTGTAAATAAAATTTGAAGTAATTTTGTAAGATATATATTAAATTCATATTAATTTACATGAAAAACTTTAAACTATCACATCAAACTAAAAATAAATTTATTTTTTGTTAGATGATTATTCTATAAAATGTACAGAAAGTATATATAAGTACATAATATTTATAGAAATTAATTTTAAAATAAATGATTTTTAAATTAAAATAATTACTGGATAGTAACATTTTAAATTCTATGATTATATTGTAAGTTGTACAAAATATTATATAATTTTTTACACATTATAAAAATTCTATATAAAAGTATAATTATTTTGTAAGTAGTGTAAAATTTGATGAAAACATTATATGTTTTATAGATTTGTTAACGATAGTTGTTATGTAGACGGGAGATTTGATGATAACGGTGAAAATTAGATGTAAAGTTATTTTAGTTTTATTTTTTAATTTTTTGATTTTATTATTAAATATTATATTTTTATCATTTTTTGATGGGTTTGATATTTTTTCAGTAAGGATATTTTAAAAATTTCTCTTTCAATACTTATGATACATAAAAAGATTATTATTTAGTACCAATTTTTTTTAAAATATTTTATTTTAATTTTTTTGAACAATGATTAGTAAAAAAACTACAAATTGTACGGAGATAAAATGAAAATATAATATATTTTTTACACGTATCTTCCTTTTTGTGTCATTATAACTTCTATTAGCCTAATTTTTTACTGTTTGCGACTGTTGGAAATTACAGCTACTCCTAGATTTTACTTTTTGTCGACTACGATAATAGTGGGTCATATAACCAAGGCAACACAATGTCGTATTATTGCATAGAATGGAGTTGAACTCTGCCAAAGCAAATATTTTGATTAAAACTACAATTCGTACTTGCAATCTCGTTATCGAGTGAGCAAACTTGAAGGATCAATCCTTCCTTTAAACCAGATTTAGTAGGATACTTTGGACTCCACATATTGTTTTCAACAAACTCTCTGATTTCATCCTGCAACAAGACAAAAGCATTTCATGTAATTGTGTTAAAATCTGGCAAATTTTTTATGTTACAAATGATCAGTAATATGTTACAAAATCAAGCAAAAATGAAAAAAAAAGAAGAAGATAAAGATGGCAACTTGGACTTGTTCCATTAAGCCCATATGCTGTGCATTTTTTAAAGTGCAAATAAACATGAGTTTGTGAGTATTGTGTAAGTTGCAATACCTGATTAAATTTTAGTACTTCTCGTGCGTCCATCTCACGGTAACCTTCTGTTAGATCCTTTTTTATAACTTTCTTTATCACAGTTAGGATGAAAATTCGGGTGGTTGGTTACTGTTTGAGTTGGTTGAAATTAATAAAAAAAATTTTCAAATCAAATTTAATTCGAGTTATCAAATATTAGTACGAATCTAAACTAAATACAAATAAATTGTTCTCAATTGGTCCAAAATAACATGAATTATTAACTGATTTTTTTTTAACAAATTATACTTTTTTTTATAAATTAAAAGATATTTTTAATGATATTAAATTTATTAGTACAAATATTATTACATGAAATAATAAAAATATGAGAATAATGTTATAACAAATAATAAATAATAAAAAAATACACATTAATAATATCGTATTAAATCATCATTTAAACATTAAGATTTAAAACGAACTATATCAAATCGAACATGTTCGATTTATTTCGAGTTATTTGAATTGGTTCAAATTTAACTCTATTCGTATTTGATTCGAATTTTTTTATTTAGATTCAATTTGATTATTCAAACTATAGTATAAATTTTTACCCCTTATCACAACTACAAGAGAAAATAGAGTTAAAAAATAAATTAAATGAAATAATATTAATATATTTAATTAAAATTCTTATTTTTTTAAATAGTTGAAAATATTTTTTTTTTTTGCCCGTTACTCTTAAAAAGATCTAAAGTGAAAATTAAAAAAAAACATGAGTACTAAATAATTTTTTTTTATATCATAATAGGATCAATAAATAAATTTTTTTTTTGATAAAACATAAATATTTTACGGACCAAATGAACACAAACCTTCAACGTTATTAGGTCCAAGTAGTGCATGGGCCAGAAAACCATCGACTAGATACCTCCAAAAAGCTTACGGGCCTGACTCATAAATCCAGGTCTAATCCAAAGCCCTAAAAACAAAATGGAAGGTATCGAATCCACACCAGCCATAGGAACTAAAGCAAGCTAAGAACTGGGCAAGGCTGCAAAGAGAAGAGGGCATTTGATAAAGGTGTTTACAATTCGTGTCTGAGGTTTTTGGCGACCGAGAAAATGAGTGGCACTGTGAAGAAAGTGACCGATGTTGCCTTTAAGGCATCGAAGAACATCGATTGGGACGGCATGACTAAACTTATCGTCTCCGATGAGGCTCGCAAAGAGTTTGCAACTCTTCGCCGTGCATTCGATGAGGTTAACTCTACTCTCCAAACGAAGTTCAGCCAGGTCAATACATCTTTCTTCCTAACTTTGTAGTTATTTCTCAATGATTTCATGATAATTTTGTAATATCTTGTTAGATCTTTGTCATTGAAGCTAAGTTTGTTTTTAATAATATTATTGCTGTCCTGGTTTTGATACAAATTTAATCTTGTTAAATTAGGGCTAGGTTGATTACTGAAACGACTTTGTTTCATCATATATGGGGTTTATTTATTTATTTATATTTTCGGGATAGTATTTTGAAATCTGGCATTGAAGACTCATTATACGGATGCTTGGAGCCTTGGATTGTGGAAACTGTAGGACTCATTATAATACTTTATGATTTTTCTTCTTAATATGTTTAAGGTTGGCAATAGTTTTAACAAACTGCACATTATCATTATGTTTACTGTAAATAAATTCATTGATAGGTATGTGGGGGATCAAATTTTTTTCTGTTTTCTTTAGTAATTGAAGATAGAGGCGTGTTCTGTTCTAGTTTCTAGGGTTTGTAGTGTTTAATAGTGATGTCAAATGAGCATTTTAATCCAACTCAGCTTATTTAAGATTGATCTATGAGCTAATGAACTAAAAAACCTCAACTCACCTAGTTCATGAACATTTTGCGAGCTCAATTAACAAAAATGTCTATGTTAATGATATCATTTCTATAATAACAATAACAAAGACATTTTTGTTAAAGTAAGTTGAGTTGAATTTGGCTCACATAAAATTTAAATTAGTTGAGTTATGTAATAGCTCACCTAGAATGAGCTAGGTCATTTAAGTTCATTTGACACCTCTAGTACTTATACCCCTGTTCTCATGTAGTTCTGAATTCAGGCTCAGCAACTTGGTTTGGTTATTTTGGAGCCAAATCTTAGTTAATCAAAAGCCTAGCTATTTCGATCTAGTCTTTTTGGAGTTTAAGTCTTGAACTCTGACATTTTCTATTTTTTTTATCTTTGCTTTGTTGCCAGGACTATCATACTAGTGTATACAAATTACGATGTTGAGCTGCATCCTTTTTCTCAAAAGATTGAAAAACTGATCTTAAATAAATTTTTTTATTAAAGTGATAGAAGTTTCTAGTATTAGAAAATTTTACTTGTCAATGATATTTTGATCTTTAATCCTGTTGTTTGTCAACTCAACTTAACATCTTGTAAATGAAGCCTTCATTTATAAAGTTAGGTAGCATTCTGAAGATTTTTTATTGTTGTGGATGTAAATCCAGTTGTCACACTGATGTTAAAGATGATTATCTCCTCAAATATGTGATTTTGAGTGTCATTTTGTTCTTGCGGCAGGAACCTGAACCTATAGACTGGGAATACTACAGAAAAGGAATCGGATCTCGCTTGGTAGATATGTACAAAGAAGCTTATGACAGTATGTTTTTTGACTTGCCAGTGTCATCATTCCATCTGTGTTAATTGATAAATGGTGGATCTTCTTGTTGTTTTTATTGCATTTTTGGCCCTTATTTATGCAAGTTCAGTATGATCACGAGGAGCTGTTTAGTTGTCCAGGTCTGATTTGTTGGAGATTTTTCATTCTTCACATTTTTATGCCTTATTTATTTCAACCAGAAAATTACCCTTTATTTTCTCCTGTGTCAAACAAAAGATAAATTGGAGAATATGTTCCTGAAAAAAATCTTTTCATGTTCTGTTGAGTCTCCAAAAGTGTATGCCACCTATGAGCTTCTTAAGATAATGATGTGATTATCCATTTGTAAAGATGGAACTAAGCTCATTTCTCTGATAGTTACAGAGGAGCAACTTCTCTTTTTATTGAAGGACCAGTTGAGTTTATTAGTATATATTGTCAGCACATCCTGGCGTATCGGTGTTCTCATTTTCATGGATCAAACCTTAGACTTATGCATACACTATCTTTCATTCTGTGCAGTAAAAAAATCAGGAGAAATGACTAATCAGATTGGCATGCTGTACTGTGATTTACACTTGTTCTTTTTTTAGCAAAACAAGCAACAGAATAAATGTATTTTCAATGACAGTCCTGCTTCTGCTGTTCATATGCAGAAGCATGAACTTTAGTTACATTTGGAGTAACCTTATTTTGACTATTTCTTTTTACTTTTATTTTCTCCTTTCGAGATTGCTTTTTTGTAATTTTGTTTCATTCTTTGATGTGCAGGCATTGAAATCCCCAAGTATGTTGATACAGTTACTCCTCAATACAAACCTAAATTTGACGCATTGGTGAGAAGCCATCCTCTTTTTTTTTTCTTTTTCTTTTTTCAGTCACTCCCTACAACTTCTCTCCCATACCATCATTCAGTGCAAGATATGTTAATCTTAAGACATTTAACTTGAATTCTTACCTGTATTGCTCTGGGTTACAGCTGGTGGAACTGAAAGAAGCTGAGCAGAAATCTCTCAAGGAGTCTGAGCGATTAGAGAAGGAGGTTGCTGAAGTTCAAGAGATGAAGGTAATGGGAACTAGATCCCTACAGCCTCACTGACTAGTCTCAAAGTGGGTACTTATAATTGCTTTTCATTTTTTGGAACAGAAAAAGATTAGCACCATGACAGCAAATGAATACTTTGAGAAGCATCCTGAATTGAAGAAGAAATTTGATGACGAAATCCGTAATGATTACTGGGGCTACTGAGAAAGTATGCTTAATCTCTAGAACCAATCTTTCACATCCTGAAGATATTTTCAGAACTTATTTTTTTTATGCCTGTTTGTTTTAATAATAAAAGTAACCAAATCATATTCCTTGTTATTTGGTGGCTGTTGGTTTGAAGAAGATGAGTTTTTACATCATCCCATTAAAAAAATGTTAATACATCTTTTTTCTTTCAACTTAAAATTTTGCAGTTGATTTTATGACATCTATTGCCATTTTCTGAATACGTTGAACAGGTTCAAATCTTTTGAAGTATTAAGCCTGTAAATGATGCAGATTCATTGTGATCTTCTTAACTAGCCCTTCGATTGTGACATCATCCGCTGCGTTTTGCTGTATTCTTTGATTTATGCGTTGCCGTATCATCTCGTACACTGTACACAGTGCACTTTCAATTAACATCAACATCATGTTTCAATTCATATTAGTTTGGTAAATGGTTGGGACTAGGTATGGGTATCTTGTCAAGGAAATAAAGGTTGGATCAGTCTGCATTTGGAACAAGACTTGTAAAATGATGAGCACATAAAAATTTCAAAAGCTACAGACTTGAATAGCATATCCTAAATATACCAAACTGATAGTATACCCGTTCTTTTAGCATCAGAAGACACTAAACAATATAAATGAAATGAATTCGTATGTACGATCTTCTTCTCTTTAATTGGTGTGTTGTCTTTTTTTTTTTTTTTTTGGTTTCGTTTTGAACCTCTGTTCCCTGTTTGAAAAGTATTGAGTGTGGTGAAATCCTGATGTATTCGTTTTGTATATGGATTTCCAGTGGTCTTCCATGAGTGAGCAAGTTGGGAGCTTGCAAGCCTAGAAATAGTTTGAGTAAACTTTTGGCTTAAGATGCTTGACAATTTGCTGCCTTATGGCGGTATTTTCATGCTTCCGTAGCTGGATATCGTGCTGAATATTTCCTCTTCAACTTCAAAAACTTCCTTTTATGCATTTGATTTCCAACATCAATCATATATGAAACTCGGATATTTACCTTATCAAGCTAACTTATAAGCTGTGCGATACAAAGATATAATCTATGTATATTTATCTATATCTATATTACATGTGAAAAATTAAATTATGTTTAAAATAATTTTAGACAAATATACCTTTATATTTTAACATAAAAACGTATAATTTCCCTTGTATTTTATTTTTAAATTTTAGTAAAATATTTAGTTAAGTACCTTGGACAAAAAAAATTCTACAATGTTAAGTAATGTATTTTTCTCAATAAAAAATCAAGTCAACTCTTTCAATAAATTTTTTTCTATAATATTAAGGACTGTATTTTTATATAGTTTTTACAATAATGCATCTCTAATTGATTTAAAAACTTGTATCTTAATAATTTTACTTTCGCAATTGAGAAATTAAGAAATTTAAGTTTGTATGATTTATTTTATTTCAAATAGGCTGTAAAAATTAACCAAATAAAAAGAAGTGAACCAATCACATACAACGCAAGTGTTTTGAACTAATATTCCTAAATTTACAATTAATTAAATTTGGTCGAGAAAAAAAATCCTGATGTTCAATATGTCAGTGGCCGCTTGTAATAATATACATGCAAATTGCAATGTTAATTTCTGTCCAAATTTTTTACATAGATTACTTCCGAGGATGGGACGAATTCTCCCAAAATTATGGTCCAATAAAAATGGCTGACTTTGAAAAGAAAAGGACAATTATGCCCTTCCTATAAATAACTTGCTTTGCTCAGTATCATATCAAAGAATTAGACAAACACGAAAATTAGAGAAGATAAGTTGTCAAGAAATAGCAGCTGAAAGTGAACAAAAAATATCTATGCGAAATTTAGAAGAAAAAAAAAGTAACAAATAAAGTTGAATATATTTTGCACCGTCATTGGAGGCTTTGGCAGCAGTGAAGTTCAATGCAAGAAACTATGACAAAAATTACTATGTCCAGGATTATCTACGTGAAATTTTGAACATGTATCGTGCTAGTACTAAATCCGGAAAAGGCTCAAAACTTTCCGGCAGCATCTGTTGCTATCACAAAATTACAATTAAGAGGCTGCAGCAAGTATTTGGCTATTGGGTTCATTCTTCAAAAATATCACCTTTACCCAGAATTGGCTGCCCTTTCTTGAGGAAGCTGGTCACCAACAGCTATGTCCTCATTTCTGTCCATAGCCTTCTTTGCAAGCTCATAACCTGCGAAATTCATGGCGCCCAAGGGAGCTATCCAAAAAAACCTGGGTACTGCCCCTTTAAATAATCCAAGGGGTCCTTCATGACGGAGTATGGAAAAGGCCACCATAGACATTGATACAGGCCGACCTTGTGGAGCAGTCATCATTCTAGTTTTCATTACATCAAATGGTGTTGTAACAACAGCAGCTAGACCACCAGATAAAGCCCCAACTAATATAGTTTCCCACGGTTCCAACTCACGCTTCAAAAGTTGTTGTACGGCCTTAAACAGTATAGCAATATTACTGGTCAGCGTACACAAATCATTCTACAAACTAAAACTCTAACAGACATATTGAAGATCCATCTCAGAATATCATTGCAAAGCATAAGTTAAGCAATATTAGGTCACAAGAAACCAACATGTATCCACACCGAACTTCATACCTTTTTTGATTCAGCATAGAGTCCCATGCCAGCAACATAGAAAGGGACTTCCCTGCAAAGAGTGGCACCAGTCCCACGAAAGAAGCCCTTGAGACCATCTTGGTGCCAAGTCCCAATAATAGCCTCCCCTACATTGTTAAAAATACCAGCTTGACACCGTTGCTTTAATACCTCACATGGGATCCGCACTGCCGTCCCCAAAACTGTGCTACAGAATGATGCTAGAGATTGAACCTAAAAACAAGTCAAAATATAAAACTGTAGTGTCTCAATAACATAAATCCACAAATACATTAAGAGAACAAGTTCTACATGTTTTCATTATTTTCCAGTAAATAGATTATTTAACAATCAAACTAAATAGATCAGGACCATCGGGTTAGGATAACACCTCTTGGGTCATTTAGACAGGTACAGCACTCATACAAGAAGAAAGAGTAGATGTTAATGTGAACCGGTGGTGTCAACCCAAACAAAGTTACTCATCTAATGCTTACATGGAAAATAATATCACAATATGTAAGGGGCTCATCTTGATAGCTACTTATATTAGAATAGGCAAACAATAAGTGATGCAAAAGCCAAAGTTCCATAAAACAGTATTAACTGTTCAGTAAAAAGAGATAATACCTGAATGTCTGGGAGAGTTGGAGCAAAATTTACTAAGACAAGTCTGCTTGCTTCAAATATTCCGGTACGCAGACCATGGCTACAGCACCAGAAGAGCAAATTTCCAACAATTACTCTTAAAATAATCAATATCAAGCAAAGAATATAGAATATTTTTGTTTTCCTTTTAAATTGAGTGTTGGCAGAGGGGAGGAACCAAACTAACCTTGAAAACTGCCCAAGAATTGCAGGAATGGAACCTCTGTATAACCCTTGCACTCCAATCTGTGGAAGCTTTGCAATAATTTCAGGAAAAGATAATGTTGATGCTTGTACCCTTGTCTGACAAAATCAAATAGAACAACTTTGAGAAGGCCTTGCTTTTATATAATGCAAAGCACGAACAAAAAACATTCCAGACAAAAAGAAATTTTAGTAAATAATAGATGAGAACAAAATATTATGGAAAAGAATTTGCCTTGATGGTATCAATTGGGTGCATTAAAGAAGTAGAAAGTGCACATGCTAGGCCCCCTGCCAGAGCAGATCTTAGTACATTTCCAGCTGGTATTTCCATAGGAGGTGGAACAGCAACAACAGTTGCAGCTTCAAACCAGACACTCCTGTATTTGTTAGAAAAATAAGTTACTTTTTCCAAGTAACTCACGAGCTTTGGCATAAAAGGAGTACTCGTGTACAAGGATCAGCAAATGTATCTTACCGAGGATCATCCTGAAGTCGATCGGAAGGGAGGAGGAGCATGAAATTTCGAAAATGTCCATAAGAAATAGATCCTTTCGAGTCCGCATTTAGAAATCGCATCATGGCAACAGCATTATCTTCATTAGCTGGAAGTCCTGCATTCTTTAGTGATGACAATATTTCACTTTTCTGCAGCGTCCCAGACTTGCTCAAACAGAGAGAAGTATATGCACGAAGAATAGTTGGCTCCTTTTGTTCCATTAAGGACAAAAATTGTTTCCAACCAAATGATTTCGAAAATATGTGACTTCTGGTATGTCGCATTAAATCATTAGCATATCCTTTTGGCAATTTTCTCCTCCTCATTGCAACTTCAAGATCTTCTAGGGTTACATGCCCATCACCATCTCTATCCAGTTCCTCAAAGAACCTCATTCCTGTACCAATGCAAAGCTTCAAATATTGAAATAATTTTCTTTTGAAAAATTAAATAGGAAACTACCAAATAAAAAGCTTGGAACAGAGGGTAAGAAAAATAAAAAATAAAAAAAAATATTTTACTTTAGAAAGGGAGGGAGGGTTCCATAAACAAGGCTATGAAATGTGTGATACTGTTTATGGTTTAACACCACTTTATGTTGACCTAACAAACATTTCTTTTGTTTCCCTAAATCGATATCTGTTTATCAAAACAGCAACTAACTTTTAGTAGGAAAACTATTATCATTGGAAAAAATCCACCACCAGTTTAGCAAACTATTTTATGCTCCTGATATGCAAACAAGAACAATAAAAACCAGCACTTTGACAAGATAGACAAACCTCTTTGTTCCAAATTATGTGTTTCAAACATGCTAATGCAATAATGCTAAACCACTAAATACAAGTGGTATATAAAGAAATCTTGAACAAATACTAAAGGTAAGAGATATAAAAGATAGAGCAAATACTAGTCTAGTGATGAAACCCTTTCATATCATGTGTGTTAAAGGAAGATAAATGAAGTTTAATTTGAAGCAAGCAACGCCCACATGTAAAACCAGTAATACTTCTGTCTTGTAAGACGTACCTTCAGCCTCAGTGTATCTAAAGAAATCTTGAACAGAGAATAACTTCTTCTTATCTGGATGATCTTTAGACTGGCGGCCCAGCTGCTGCACAAGCTCAATTAGTTCTGTCAATGAAACTGTGGATAACGTGGACTTTAAACGCACCACATTGGATAAAGGAATACTTAGTATACCACTAGCCAGCTTCTGTGGTGAACTCCCCCCAACTTCTTCACTATTTCCAGCCTCACCCTCTTCATTAACTGAAGAAGGAACACCAACAACGCCAAAAGGCAGGCCACCCACTCTTGCAAACCTCAAATTTCCCAGAAAAACATTCACATCAGCTTCTCGACCATCCAGAATACCTTTTACTGTCTTTAAATGATCGAATTGAGAGGATGTTGAAGAAGTATCATATTTCTTATGACTATCTTCTTGCACACCCTGATCAAACTTCTGAAGACTCTGACTTAGTTTATCAAAAGCCAAGCGTATTAAGCATTCAAGTGATACATATTTCGCATCTTTAGGATTCACACTTTTATTCTGCACTGTTCTATTAGATTGAGCCTTAGACTCTCTTTGGTTAAAATCACCTGAAACCTTCTGCTTTGAACAAAAACATAATTCATCCTCTTCACTCACCTTCTGAAACCGCTTTTTATCTGACTTAAACGGACCTGGAAATGCCTGAACCAAACTGTTAACCAACAAAGACCATGTCACTGCAAACTGCAAGCAATTTGTATAAGACCCATCCTCTTTGGCCATTTCTTTCTCTTTCAACTCGCTATCTGTCAATTCAGCTCGATGCCCATTTTCTGAATTTTGTGGAAACTTAGCGAATAAGGCCCTTATTGGAAATTTTATCAACAACCCTTCTTTCCTCTCATCACCAATAAAAACACACTGACCGTTATTCTTCTTTGAACTACAGATCTGAACTCCACCCTTCTTGTCACCTCCACTGAATTGGGTAATCAATTCTGCAATATAATCCTTCTTCTTGGACCCTCCCCAACAGCACTCGAAGTCTTTCGCCGCTTTCTGAAGGCTCAATTCCAACGGAAAAAGTACTTCTTTAACAACCTGAATCGAATTGAAAAAGGATTCGATTGGGTCATTAGCAGACACCATCACTACAAACGGATCTTTCACTTACTTCTACGCTATTATCTATAGTTCTATCTATTCGATCAAGTTTTGGATAAAATACAAATCAACACTTTAAAAATATACAAAAATCAAGAATCCAAGTATAAATGTATCAGCACATAATCCTCGTTCAAATAGAAAATACAGTAAAAGACCTCATCCGGGTGGGTCACGCGTAGGTAGAGATCTCAAATGAGAAGCGGTGCAAATAGTAGAATCCGAAACCGAAAAATCCCTAGCCGGACGGACCTTCAATCCTAGAGGTACCACACACACATTTTGGGCTTCCGAAGGCTCAATAGCAAATAGGAATCGATAAACTCGGAGTTCTGTTTTCCTCAAAATTTTCGTTTTCTTCCTTTGTCAGTTCCAATTGTCAAATTTTAGATCAATCTTTTCGTTATGCTTTATAGTGCAGAGAGAAAATTGGGTGGCAGAGAAAGAGAGGAGGAGGAGGAGAACAGAGATTAAGTAGAAAAAGGAAGGCTATTGTTGTCTCTCTATTTTTCTGATTTATATAAAAAAAAATTTAAAAAAAAATCATTTTAGTCTGAATGGATAAAGGTTGACGTGCGTTTATGTTTCCAATGAGAAAATCTTATAATTACCGTCTTACATACATATTATTTTTATTTTTCATCTTTATAAAAATGTAAAGATATAAGAGGTAGAAATAAAATTAAACATACAAAACATATCATATCTTATATATAAAATATTTTATCTAACAGAGAGGACAATGTGAGATTTTAAATTTCATGGGAGAAATTATTCAATACGTTTTCATATCTAATTAATTAAAAAAAAAAATCAATTTAAAAATATATTATCAATGAGATATCTATATTAAATAAATATATATAATTTTATCTTTAATTTTCATAATATATATATATATATATATATATATATATTATTTTATATGTTTGTTTCAGGTAAATAATATATATATTTTAAAAGATTAAAAATAAAACTACTGATTAAAAGTTTCTCTCCCTAGCTCTAGTTATTGTTTTGCAATAGCATGTATTAGTTTAATTGACTATTGACGAGCCCTTTACTATTAACACTTGTATTTTTATGTGACAACCAATAACCAGCTAGATCAGTATTTTATGATCACTTTTAAATATCTCTAACTTGTTAACATCAACAAACAATCCACGAGGAACATTATTATTATGAAAATACTATTTTATTACATGAATTGTTACCATATAACAAGCTGTGATATATATATATAGACTTTTTCATATTTTATATATCATAAACTTCAAAGAAAAGTATCGTTACAATTCAAATCCAAGAATTCATTATTTGGGCAAATATTTGTATCCAAATTAATTATTATACGTAATTATATTATGTTTTTAAAATAATAAGATATTTATTATTAATTTATACAATATGACATATAGTATACAGTTGGCTTGAGTGCTGTGTGCTCGGGATAATTCCTAGCTTCAGTGTCCAACTAATATTAGCAATGTGCATGGCTAGTTACGGACGAGTATGGTTTTTTTAATCCAACGTGTAATCTGTGGGGGAGAAATTAATATTATTTAAAATAAATATAATTAATTTTGAGTAAAATATATACCGTTATCATTATATTCAAATTATATTTGTTATTTTATATTCGATTAATATTCGAAATCGTAATTATTTTTTAAAATTTATAGGATAAAAATTGAATTAAATATACGAATAATCACCCAATAAATTTCTAATTAATATGTTTTTTTTTTGGGATAGTTTTAACATGATGACACTACATGTACATGGTGTGAGTTATGAAATATTATTTTTTTAAAAAAAATAATGTTATGTTTGTTGCGAGGCCTTTATAAACTCTAAAGATAGGGTATTAGTTTTCCGATATCGCAAGGGACGATAGTGACCTGATAGGTTGAGAATGGTTTTTTGTTCCATTGCATGAGGTCCAAAGAGAAAAAAAAGGACGACGACTAATAGACGAATATTACTCAATTTTTACTTTTATATTCTCATTTTTTTTAAAATATTTTATTTTAAACCATGATAGAAGAGACATGGAGTTGTTTTCTCAGTGAAAATACATTTTAGACCGATTGTTTCGAAATCTGAAAGTTAAAAATAAGTTAAAAAAGCTATGTTTTCAAATTCTAAAATTAAACTAGAAAATATGATTAATTTTATATATTAAAATAAAATCTAAAAATAGTATTAGCTAATGCAATAACTTTTGTTTGAAATTGTAGCCGAACAAAAAGAGAGGATGATAAGTGGTAATCCGTTTATTAACTAAGCTACAAAATTATGACATCATCTGAAAGAAAATAAAAAAAAAACTTTTATTCCATTCTGGCTTTGTGGTCATGCGCATTATTATTATTATTATTATTCTTTCTTTTTATTATTTATTTGATGGCCATACGCTATTATTAAACAAACCAAATGCTAATACTAATAATGACAATGTTTTTTATTTTTATTTGATTCGCATAATATTTTTTTTATTTAATAAAAAAGTAACGGTAATATATACTCTTGAAAATAGATATAATTTAAAATAAATACAATTCATAATAATTATTGGAGATAAAATTAAGGAGTAATTTAATGAATAATTTAAGGAGTAAATTAAGGAGTGTGAAGTTCTTAATTTAAGGAGTAAATTAAGAACCTTAATTTAATGAATAAATTAAGGAGTAAATCAAGGAGTTATCATCCTTAATTTAAGGATTAATTCAAGGAGAAAAACAAGGAATCCTTAATTCAAGGAGTAAATCAATGAATCCTTAATTCAAGGAGTAAAATAAGGAATCCTTAATTCAAGGAGTAAATCAATGAATCCTTAATTCAAGGAGTAAAATAAGGAATCCTTAATTCAAGGAGTAAATCAAGGAATGTTTAATTCAAATAGTAATTCAACGAAAGAAATCTCCTTATATATATATGTAATCAGAATGTAAAATACGAAAGAAAGAATACAACATCGAGAGAGCTTTTTTTATTTGGCCTTAAGTGCGCTTTCGCCTTAGCGTTTTCAACACCAATTTTCAACACAGGTATCAAAGCAAGTCGATCTTCTTGGACAAAAATTGTTATTCCTTCCGCTCAAAGTGCGTTCGACACTCTATCGTAATCCATTTCTTATTCTATTTTTTTTTCAAACCAAATTCTCTTGGTGATGATGGATTAAATCTCTCCTATACTTTCTACCGACTGACGGATGAGTATTATGGTAAAAAGAAAGATCCCACATTGAAATCAAGCTCTTAGCGATGATGGATTAAATCTCTCCTGTACCTTCTACCTACCGATATGGAGGGGAAGTATTATGGTAAAAGGAAAGGTCCACATTGAAACCAAGCTCTTGGCGATGATGGATTAAATCTCTCCTGCAGCTTCTACCTACAGATATGGAGGGGAAGTATTATGGTAAAAGGAAAGGTCCCACATTAAAACCAAGCTCTATTAAATCTATCTTATAGCTTCTACCGACTTGATGTGGAGGAGGAGTATTATGGTAAAAGGAAAGGTCCCACATTGCAACCAAACTCTTGGCGATGATGGATTAAATCTCTCCTGCAGCTTCTACCTACCTGATGTGGAGGAGGAGTATTATGGTAAAAGGAAAGGTCCCACATTGAAACTAAGCTCTTGGCGATGATGGATTAAATCTCTCCTGCAACTCCTACTTGCCCGATGTGGAAGGGAAGTATTGTGGTAAAAGAAAAGGTCCCATATCGACAACAATAATTTTGTTTTTTTTTTTGCTATCGTAATCAGCATTTTTTGTTAGTTTTACATTTGCTGCCTTTGCTTCTCATCGCTTAACGATTGCAAGAGCTTAGATCCATAAACCTTATGGATCCAAATAGTGAGTATCGAGATAAAATTAAGGAGTAATTTAATGAGTAATTTAAGGAGTAAATTAAGGAGTGTGAACTTCTTAATTTAAGGAGTAAATCAAGAACCTTAATTTAAGGAATAAATTAAGGAGTAAATCAAGGAGTTATCATCCTTAATTTAAGGATTAATTCAAGTAGAAAAACAAGGAATCCTTAATTCAAGGAGAAAAACAAAGAATCCTTAATTCAAGGAAAAAAACAAGGAATCCTTAATTCAAGGAGAAAAACAAGGAATCCTTAATTCAATGAGTAAAACAAGAAATCCTTAATTTAAGGAGTAAAACAAGGAATCCTTAATTCAATGAGTAAATCAAGGAATGTTTAATTCAAATAGTAATTGAAGGAGTAAATCTAATTATATATACCATAATCAGAATTTAAAATATGAAATTAAATAATACAACTTCGGTAGAAATTGTTTTATTTTCATAGCCAGTTCTACTTTGGCTGCTCTCAACACTAATTTTCAACAACAATATATCAATAATTAAAATTAAAAACTTATTAAATAAATGATATTATAATATCATCTTATAAATCTTAAATAACGTATTTTCGTACAAATATATATCGAGAATAAAATACAATCAAATCGTTAACACTTTAAAATAATAACTAATTAGTTAAAAACACAAATATGTGTTTTTTAACCTTTTATTCAAAAGCAATGAAAAAAAACAAATATATCAAAGAGATCTTCCCTATCAGAAGATCTCTGTAAGTTGCTTGAAATCGTTCCAAGCAAACTTTTATTTCATTGTTGAGTTGTTATAAATCAGAATGGTGATGGAAATATTGTTTTATTCCAACGATAGGAACAAATAGAAGAAATTTCAGCAAGGCGTAATTGAAGTTTTTCTTTTTCTTTCCGAATTCCAAGGAGGCTAGTATGTAACCTCTGTTCTTCCTCTAACAAGTAATACCGTTGCTTCTCAACTTCTTTGAATTCCAACAACAAAATAGAATTATTATCTTCTACACATTGGCCTAGCAACAGTTGAAGGAATGGAGTGTATACATTGTGAATTTCAAGTAAATTTATGATTGCATTTAGAAAAGCACGATCCTCATCTGTCAAAGCATTCAAAGTCTTGGAGGACAAGAGCATAAGCATTTCACCAACTACCACCAAACAAGAATTAGCTTGAAAATCAAACAAATGATCAAGACCAATAAGGAAATCAGGATCCTTCTCTACAAGAATCTTAAGATTGCCGGCAATCTTATTGCTTACGAACCATTTTCCTACTCGATCAAGTCTTGGGAGCTCATGGCCATGTGCACCTTCTTGTTGCTTATGATCATTATATGATGATGATGATGGTTGTACATTATTGGCATTCCCAACACCTATCCCACCAGTTAATAATCATAAGAAGTGAGATCAAATTAACATTAAGAAAGAGAGGTAGCTAGTATTCTTCTAAAATGATCTTAATTACCAGGAGAAAGTTTAGGATCTGAAATAGGGAACTTTTTTGGCTGCAACTGCAAGTTGGCTTGCGTTGTTTCGGTTCCTGAAGTTACTACCGAAGCATCATGAGTACCATGTAGAGGAACATCCTCTACTTTTTCATCTTCTACTATTTCATCTTCTACTATTTGAGGTTCCTCTTGATCCGGTGATTCTGATGATGGTTTTATTCAACAAAGGAGAGAATTTAATTACGAAAATTATAATTAAATTTAGGTTCAATTAACACGTGTATTCAATTATGTTATTTATATCGTTTAATTCTATAGATTAAAAATGGTATCATTTAGTACTTTAATTTTGTAAAAAATATCGTTAAAGAACAAATTATATTATTTTAATGATTTGTTATTTAAAATAGTATTATTTTTTATCAAGTAATTAAAACGCGATTAAAATATTAATTTATAATAATAATAATAAAAGTGAAAAATAAACAATAATAAAATTTAAACAAAAAGTTATTTAAATATATTTTTTAATTTTTAATAAAAATTAAGAATTAATAAAATTGTGTCAATTAATAAATATTAAAAAATAAATATTTTGTACTTTTTTCGTATTAGTTGAAAATCTACTATTATTAACGACTCATAATTTAATTTTATTTAATTATGTGATAAAAAATAATAATATCTTAATAAAATTATTAACATAATATAATTTATTCTTAATTTACTCTTCTTACAGATTCAATGTAATCAATAATACGGTTTATAATCTAAGTGATTATAAAAAAAATTGACTTAATTTAATGGAATTATGTGACATTTATCTATTTAGTTTAATTACATGATATAATTTCATTTTATACATAAAGTTTTATTTTGATCTCATTAGTAGAAAAATAAATGTTTATTTTTCTTACCACATAAACTAACATGTATCTTTTAATTTTGTAAGAAAATGAATATATATATTTTTTTTCTTTCCCTTCATGTAACCTAATAAAAGAACAAGTGTGAATATATAGAGCACTGAATGGTTAAAGCAGTTAAAAATGTGACATACAGAGAGAATGATTACTTACTAGTAGAATCCTTGACGTCAATCATTTCCATCAAAAACGGAGGACCATATATCACTCCAATTCCACACTTGCTAACTTTGCAATTTTGAAGAGGCTCCGAAGTAGAAGCATTGACAAGGGAGAAGTTAAATGACACCTGAGTTATAACATGACCTTCTCTTGCAAACTTGACAGCATCATAAGAAGCTCCGAATTCAAAGCCTAGAAAGATATGATCAATCGAACTGAGATGTAAGTCTGACATACTAATGAAATCTGGAACACCTTGAAGACTTTCCCCATTATCGGTTTTAAAACAATAATCAAATTGAATATGAAAATCCTTGGTATCGTAACTATTTTCATTACTGTCAACACTAGATGCCACAACACATAGAATGAAACCCATGAATTCTTTTCTATACCAATCCGAATTAAGATTGACAATTACTGAAGAATTTCCCTCGTGATTATTTGTTTTAAACATTATTGGAATTGAGAACCACTTGGGAAGTTCACTTCCAGGCAAACAAACAATTATTGAATTTGTTGAAGTATCTACCGTCTGCCCAGTTAATAAGCTGGTCTTTGATGGTGGTAGACGACCCTCATAATACTGAAGCTGCAGTAATATAATATATAGTATTATTTATGAAAATATATTTATATTAAAAAATAAAGAAAAAATCTATTAACTTTGAAGAAAATACAATTTATTATTTAATTGATCAATATAAGTTTATTATTTTTACAAAAAAAAAAAATTATACATAAGTTTATTTTAAAAAAGTTATCGTATTTCATGTTTGGTTAAGAAAGATAATACATAGTGCTTATAATATACTTATAATGTTACGGAAGACAAACTAAATAAATTGTACCACTTTGAGAGCCTTGCGCCAGATTCTGAAGAGTGCAAGACACAAAACGAGGGAGTGTGCATAGGGATCCAAGTTTCGGCAATTGGTGAAACTAAAATGCTCGGATGAATAGTTACTCTGACCGAAAAAGTCAACTCTATCTTCTTCATGATTTGAAGATAATAATATTGAATCAGGTGGGATTTGATTCAATAAAATGCAACCATCTGCTAATAGAAACCGAAGAGAAGTTGGAAGATCTGGAAGTGAACTGAGACTCTTGCAATTTTGAAGGTCAAGACTTCGAAGAGCTGATGGAATCTCTTTTATAGTCACAAGCCTTTCGCAATTGCTCAAATCAAGATAAGTGATTCCATTAGGAAGACTTGGGATTTCCACTATCCAAATGCACCCATTCATAACCAAACGAGAAAGACCAACCAGATTTTCAATTGATATTGGCAATTTTTTAATCCCAGTACGTGATATATCAAGTACCCTTAGACATTCCATAGGCTCCAAAATTTCAGGAAATTTTTTCAATTCTGGACATCCATCAACGTAAAATTCCTCTAGACATTTTGACTTGGAAAAGCTAGTTGGGAGTCTCTTGAGTTTCTTACAGTTGCTGAGATACAAGTTTTTAAGACAAGACAGAGCCAAAAATAATGATTCAAGTGCTTCATCGATACCTGTCCCACTTAAATTTAACCATGTAACCTTAAAAGGAACTTGTAGTTTTGTAAGAGATGTGCAACCAGATAAATTAAGTTCTTCTAAAGATTTCCACTCGTATCTGCTTAATGGAAGATCTTGAAGATACTTACAACCTTCAAGATCTAATCCAGCAAGCTGCTCAAGATATCTAAATGGAATGGACGAATCTTTTTCATCTTCTTCTTCTTCTTCTTCTTCGTGTTCTTCATGTGTCTTACTTTTCTAAATAAAGAAATAGATAAAGTAAGTACTCTATTTCAAAACAGCTAATAGACTCAAAACATTAACATTTATTAGCTAGAGCACTAGCATATAAAACAAATAATTACATTCTTAAAAAGGTAATTAATTACCTGGACATTATGGTCCCAAAGTCTCTCAATTCGACTGTTACTTAATTTAAGCTTGATAAGATTCTTTGGAACAAAACCAGAAGGTAAACATGTCAAAGGGTATGCATCCCAGTTGAGATATCTAAGTGAATTAGGAAGGTACTCAAGTCCTTGAGGTAGCTTCACTTTACATGCTATTCTAAGCAATCTCAAATTCCTCATCTTTAAGAACACTTTAGGACTCAATTGTATTGATTCAATCTTACTAGATTTCTCATTCTCAAGGTGTATACTTTGAATTGCTTCACTTCCCTGAAAATCAACCCAAAAACAAACAAACAAACAAAAAGAGAAAGAAAGAAGAAAACAGAGGATAAATATTGAAAATATAAAGTTTATAAATTTAATTTGAAGTATATATATATATATATATAGCTAGTTATGTAATTTTTATTACCTTGTCATTTTTAAAAACGTCAAATATCTCATCCTCACTCCATAATCTGCTACCTTTAAACTGCTTACGAACAATATCTCGGCCCATATCTTGATTCAAATCATGCATATCTAATCTTTTATCCTTAGCATCACATATAATGAGAGACTTATCAATAAGAGCAGTTATTCCTATACTTGGATAAAACCCACATCCATGTAACACACTTTCCACAACATTTCTACGTTTTCCTTTGAAGAAGCAAGCAATATCAAGAAATATTTCCTTATCAGTTTTATCTAATTCTTCATAACTTATGCCCAATACTTCTTGTATTTCAATATGTGACTCTTTTTTTAGCTTATTCAAAGTATCTTTCCATTCCCTTTCGGTCCTTTTGTGAAGAAGAGAGCCAAGTACTTTGATAGCTAGTGGAACTCCTTTAGCATAGTCCAATGCCATATCAATCAACTCTTTATTAACTGGTGGATCGAGTCCTTTAAAAGCATGAGATGCAAAGAGTTGATGAGCATCACGAGAACGAGGTGGTAATCCTTGAAGGTGTTCCAATTGTTCAACTTCAATATCATCAAGCACTTTTTTATCCCTAGTTGTTATGATGATTCTGCTTCCATGACCAAACATTTTTTTTCCTTCCCCAACTAAAAATTCTAACTGTTTTCGATGACTCACGTCATCTAAAACAATCAAAACGCATTTTCTTTTAAGTCGAGCCTTAACATGAGATTCCAGAATTGTAGTTTCTATTGTCAAATTATGATCCTCCAATAATTTTGAGACAAGTTTTTCCAATAAATACTTTGATGAACCATGTTTCTCAAATTTCACTCTAATATTATCAAGATAGCAACTACCTTCGAATTCAGAGTGGAGTTGAGCGAACACAACACTAGCAAGAGTACTCTTACCAATACCAGGCATGCCCCAAATTCCTAAAATTTGACAAGGTTTATCCTTTGAGTTGGTGTCATGGGACATTAAACTTTTAATTATATGCTTAACCCTATCTTCAATCCCATATAACCCTTGCAATGATGGATTACTCGGTGTCACTCTTTTCAATTTCTTCAAAATATGATGAACAATTTCTTCGACTAAATTCTTTTCCGGCCTATATATTTCAATTTTAATAAATAATAATTTAGAATTAGCTAAGATTTAAGAAAAAAATCAATATGAATAACTCATAGAAAGATAATCCAATTCAAAAATATTATGTTATGTTTAATTAACAATATTTATCATATCTGTTTTTCATCTATGACTTTTAATTAACTCAAAATATTATTGTTAATTTTTATTATTTATTTACACATTTATCATTATTGATATCATATAAATTTAAAATATATTATAAAATTTAAAAATATATAAGACAATTTAATACAAAATATATGAATTTTTCATCCCCTCTAATTTTTGTATTCATCGACTCAATTGTTGGAATTAATGTCATTACTTTTTGTTGATAAGAAATTATATCATATGCTTATTTTTAGGAAATATGATTTTACAAGTCTCATATTTATTTTTTATAATAATTTAATCATATTATTATTAAAAAAATTAATGTTAAAAATGCAATGATTATTTTTTTATATTTTTATTTATTGATTTTTAAATTTTTTTTATACGATAACTTTTTAATAACAGTAAGACTACATCATTATAAAAATAAATTCATAACCTAAATATCATTTTTAAAATATCATAATAGTATTTTTCTCAAAATTTTATTGCCTTAATTTATTTCAATTTTGTTTCCCTAGACATTTCAAGCTGAATGAATATTTAGAATATCTTTAAAATTTGTATTTTAATACAAGTATATATTCATTTGTAAGGAAAACTAAATGTTTTTATTATAAATATAAAAAAATAAATTTTAATATTATATATAATATGGGAAAAAAATGAATTTAATATCATAATTATTATAAAATAAGTATTTTATTTCTTTAATCATTGGAATGGGCCTATTATGTTCCATAATATAACAAAAATATTCAAATTGATTCAATTAATATAATGTCATTTAAATTTGATGTTATATATAATAAAAAATGCATTTGTTAAACATATTTTTAATTAACTATGATTAATTTAATAATTTCAAATTACAATAAATAAATAAAATTGATATAAAAGATTCATATGTAATAAAACACTTAAAATCTCTTTTTTTTCGGTGTGGCAAAAAAACTTCAATATGAAATTAACAGAATGTAGGGATATTATAACTTTATTTAATCCTAAAATGGTTAAAATCCATCCAATAGTTGTGAAAAAAGAATCACATATCTCTATATTTTCTATTTTATTTAAATGAAAAATCAAGATTTAAATTTATTTTGCTACTTTTTTAAAAAAATATGACTAATTGAATGTAACTCAAAAATAACATAATTAAATTACTTATTTTTAAAAATAATGGTACTAATTTAACATTTCATCCGAAATAATAAAAAGAGTATACATGTTACACTTCACCCTAAACCTAACTTAGTTAGCACGTTTATAAAATATATTACCACATATTCATAACAACATAAAATATTGGTTTAATTGTATGACATAATTTGTTTTTATACATGAAATTTTATTTTTAACTCCTATTAGAAAAAATATATATGGTTATTTTTTTTATATCATAAATGAATATTTTTTTTAACGCATTAAAAAAATAAACATATATTTTTATTGAAAAAATTAAAAGTACAATTAATTAAATAATTGAATCATTTATACATCATTTTAAATTTTTTTAAAGTTTATCAAATCAAATATCAATACAAAAACAAGAACAACGTTTATTTGTTGAGAGACAGAGAATAGGGGGGATTAATTATGAAATTCTATTCACTCAAAGCATTAAAACCATTTAATGGGTAAAGAAATATTAACAGGGGAGTAATTTTTACACAGATAACATTTGTGAAAATTTTGTGTATTTATAATTAATTTATATAAATGTATTTATTTTATCAAAAAAAATATAAATATATTTATTTATATAGAATAATTCATCTTAATATAATTATCAATATATAATATATTTTTAAATTTATTAAAGATGTAAAATTATTTATCTCATCTCATTTAATATTTCTAATAAACTCGTAGCTTAAAGCTATACAATCTCATTTAAATCTTATCATATATCTCATTATATTTTATTTAAAGTTGTTAATAATATCTCAAAATTATTATAAATAATCATTTTTCATTATTTTTGTATTATAATTATCTCATTTAGTTTTATTAACATAAACAAAATATCATTTTCATCTAGAATAAATGGGACAATATATATGAAATTAGCTCATAAAATTAATAAATTATACTATTGATCACATCTTGATTTAAACCACTAAAAATACACCACATATTCATGAATCTTACTTATAAAATCCAGGATAATCTCAATCCGTTTGTCATCAACCAATTGGTCTTTTAATCACAGTGGTCTAGCCATTGAAAAATTATTGGTTGGCTTAGACTAAAGGTGATGCAGTAGTCCATGCATGCAATCAACAAAGTAGGGAAGGAACCGGAATAAGAAATTAAAGAGGTGACCAAGCAAAAATCAAAAATAAAATTAAAGATATTAAGGTTATGATGTTGAATATTAAATACTTAGTAAAATGAATAATAATCAGTTTTAATTTTGAGAATTACTTTATTTAATTAATTTTAATACAAATATTATAATTTTTGTAATTACGTGACCAAATACATATTTTATTATCTAAAAACTTACATATATGTATTTCATATTTAAAGTATAATATTCGTAACTTTCTTAAAATGTAAGGTTACACTCTCTAGCCATATAAGGGTGGTCCTTTATGCAACAAATGACAGGGATAACACTTAAAAAAAAACAAAAATTCCTCCTACTTTGTACCTCTCAATATTTTTACTCAATTTTAGTATCTCTCGTTATTTTATTTATTTATTTATTTTTCAATATCGTAAGAATACGTATTCTTTTATAAACAGAAATAAAAATAAATATAAAATACTGATAAGAGTGAAAGAATTATATGGTAAATAGTACATAGATATGGACTGATATTGCGAATTATATCTATTTCAAAATTTCCGTCTTGCATTACCTAAACTAAAAGTATACTTACTGTACGCGTAATTACTTACCACATGGATTGAGATAATTATAGCATTAGTATTTTGTATTCAGTATAATTTAAAAAATAAAATAAAGTAAAGGGATAAAATGTATAAAATTAATATAAATGAGGATTAAGATGTAGGTAGTTAATTACTTGATCTCCTCAGAATCATATCCAGAAAGGTCGGCTATTTTGGATAAACAAGACCTCCAAGCATTGATCTTCTCCTTTGGATAGCGAGTTTCATGTTTAGCCAAGGCTTCACGAAAACTGTCCATTTGTCTTCTAACATGAAATGGCTTAACACCGCCATAGAAAACGGGTATAATATATTTACTACACTTTAAAATGTGTTGCAGTTCATCAAGACACCACACAGATGAAGCATAATTTTTAGATAAAATGACAACAGTAATTAGTGATCGTTCAATTGCTCTCAAAAGTTCTGGTTTAATTACATCACCTTTTTGAAGATCCTCGTTATCAATATAAGTTGTTATTTGTTTACTACAAAGACCACCGTACAGATGGCTGGTGAATCCATCTCTTGTGTCTATTCCCCTGAAACTCAAAAACACATCGTACTTTTCTTCAGGGGACATTATGATCAAACTAATAAGAAAATGAAGTTTGACGGGAAATTATAGCATTGAGAATTCGTATGTGTTGAAACTCTTAGCCCTTTGCTTAGCTATTTATAATAGGCTAAAGTAGAGTACCACGTGAAAAATGACAGAGTTAAATAATTATATTCAATTTTAAAAAACCAAACAAAATAAAGAAGAAACTTGTAAGTACATGTAAGACCGTAGTAATTACTAAGATAAGTAAAGTTATTTTATGTCTTTCACTCCTACAAGTAAACCGGTCCCGATTGGACAAAATAAAAAAGCAAGAAAGAATTGGATCGGATCGAAGATTCTTATAAATCAAATGGTCTGATTCGATTTGTATTAATTAAAAATGTTTTTTAAACGATCCGATACGATTTGTATTAATTTTTAAACCAATCGAACCACACTAGAACGGTTTAATAATATATTAAAAAAATTATATTATTTTTTATTAAAGATGTCCAAAAATCAAACAAAACCAAAAACAAGATCGATCGAACGATTTTATAAATTAAACGGTCCGATTCGATTTGTATTAATTAAAATTGTTTCAAACGGTCTGATTCTGTTAAAAAATATTTCCCAAAACCGGACCGATGGACACCCCTACTCCTAACTTATCTTAATTTTTTATAGTTTTAAAAAATAAATAAAATATTAGCAAAATAATAACAAAAAAAGGCAAAAAAAATAAAATATGTAGTAAGCAAAATTTTCTCTTTTTACCTAAAATTTCTTACAAATTTTTTTTTTACTCTTTAATTGTATTAGATTTTTTAAATTTCAAAATTGCCTTCAAAATAAACATAATCCATTTTAATTCATATAGCCAAATTACACTAAAACAAGAGATAAAATTATTAAGAAAAATAGAAAAGTATAATTTTTCATCTCATAAATATCCTTTGAGAATGAGATTACATATTTATCAATGATGTTCGTATATGAAAATTGAAAATATAATTAATTCTATATTTTTTTATAAATTAAGAATCAAATTATTTTCCTTTTTCAAGATAATTATAATACTTATGGTTCGTACAATTTATTTATCTTTGTCTTCATAAGGAAAGAAAAGATAAACAACTTCTTTATTCTTTTTCTTTTTATCTTCTTTCTTTTTTATTTTTTATTTACTTTTAGTCATGTTTATAGCCAAACAAAATTATAAAAAAGAAGAAAGTTGTAAGGACATGTAAGGCAGTAGTAATTATGGATATAACTAAAAGGATTTTATGACTTTTTATTCATAATATTAATTTTTTTCAAGCACAACTTACTAACAAATTAAATAAAATAAAAAGAGATTAATAAAAAAATTACAAAAATAAAAAATATATATATAATAAATCATATTTTTTCTTTCTACCTAACTTTTTTACAATTTATACTAATTAATTGTATTAGATTATTATAATTTTAATAACATATTCATAGCGTCATATTGAAAATATAAATTTTCAATGAAATTATCCTAAAAAAATTATTCATTTCAATTCTTATAACCAAATTAAACCAAACATTAGAGAAAATTGTAAGTAAACAATGAAAAAGCATAAACTTTTTTATCTTACAAATATCCTTTCAAAATAAGACCACGTAATTATTATAGATTCTTTAATATTAGTTATCGATGAAATTTAAAAATAGAATTAATTAATTGTTCATTTTTTTATAAATAAAATACTAAATTATTATTTTTTTTATAGATAATTATAGAATTTATGGTGTTGTCCACTTTATTTATTTTTGTCTTTGATAAGAAAAGTAAAGAAAAACAGTTTCTTTATTCTTTTTTTTATCTTCTTCTTCTTTTTTTAATTTACTTTCATTCATTAATTCTTTTAAACTTAATTACAAATCATACCTTTAACGTTACTGAACATGTCGTGTTAAAGAATTCCTTGATCATAATTAATTTAGTGTGATTTATACTCTCATGAATCATGATAACATCTGAGTGAACCATAATCCAATTCCTACCATAAAATTAATAGTAAAGATATGCACGAAACCACACATATATATTACAGTACATGCTTTGTAACATACATATTAATCTTCTAACTTGAGTCAATTTAATCATCCTATAAAATGTTCTTTAAAAAAATTAATTAATTATAATTACATAGGTCGTAAAACGTAACTTATATTCAAATGTATGATATGATTTTTCATATAACTTATTTGATTTAAAGTATCAAAATAACAAATATTATTAGTATTAAAATAGTATCTTAACTTATACATATTGTACACATATATGCATATAAAATATACGTACAATATGTACAATTGATGTGTTATTTTTAATAAAATTTAATTTTATACTAACAATATAAATTTTTAGAAAATTTGTACATTCTATTTAATATCAGGATTGAATTTATTTTAATATTGCATAATTTTTAAAACAATATGAATTTTTAGTGGAGGATATGATTGTAATTACGTCAATACATACATTTAATTATATGGACTCATGTGATTATTATTTTTTTAGTTTAAACAATATGATTCTAAAAAGTTCCAATATATAATATAAGTGATATTATTTGTATTTTTAAAAATAATGACTGCATAACTGTCTTTCCAAAGTGAAAGCTTTTTGAAGGAAAAAAAATTAATCTATTGAACCTATATTACTTTTGAGAATTCTATAACAAGATATAAATAAATAAAAATCGACAAACACATTAGGACAAGTATTTTTCTATATTGTTACAATAATAGTACCAGCAAAAACTACTTAATTTATGTACATCATTTGTTTGATTAGATAACTTCGTGTTATGTCTTCAATAAATCTATTTCAATTCATGTCTTCATCTAACAATAAGTTTAATAAAAAAAACTAAAATATCTATATCTTGATTTAGATTGAAAAACATGTTACAAAACAAAACAAAAATTACTAAAAATTTCACTATAATATGTTTATGCAAGAAATAAATCTACCTAGATTAAGATTTAGTTAAAAATATGCGATATAAGTTATGGTGTTTTTATTAAACCTAACAAAAAAAAGAAAGCAAAGAAAGTATTATAAACCTATTAAGAGAGAAAGCAAACCCATATTATTAGAGGAGAGCTCTCTCTCCTATTATCACAACTTGAAGCAAAAAATAAAAGGAAGAAAAGGGTAGAGAAATATGAGAGATGGGGCCAATATGATTTTTGGGTGAAAAAGAATTTCCAAAGTGCAGGCCTTAAGCACTATAAAATGACTCAAATTAAAAGATTATTTTAATAGGTGATGAGTAACATGGTACCTCACTATCTCTAAACTTCATGTAAAATCATTCATATATCAATGTATCATTTTTTACGTGGTTGTAGTTGTATAAACCAAGAACTTTAAGTGCATTCAACCATTTAAACTATAAAAGAGTCATCTATATAACATAAGCAAATTGATAATCTATATTCAGCACTCTTTTTAACTTTCTAATGCCATAGAGCACGTACTCGTATGCTTTGAAACAAAGATCCCTTCCTTCAATTTGCAAATTACATGCCCAGAATTTTTTTATTTTTTATTTTCAGTCGTTTCACGGTCTTTTAAAGAAAATGACACTTGTTTTTTTTTTACATATGCTCACTTCATGTTTAATTGTACCATTTTATGACTAGTTGTACAAGTGTACAATTATGTATATAGGTGACAAAAATTGGATATATATGATGGAAAAAAAATTAGTACTTAATTTAATTTTCTAACCATTTAAGTTTCAAATATTATTCTTTAACTAAATGTTCTATGAGCATGCAATTAATTAGGATAACTTTTGAATAATTTAGATACTTTTAATCCACAATTCAAAAATTTGCAATAAATTACAAAAGATTAATATGAATACCTACTTAAGTAAATGAAAATCCACCCTTTAACTACTACAATATATGAACAACCTCCGACAAAACAAAACCAATAGTGTGGAAGGTTCTATACTTTTTATAAAAATAATATTTTAATTTGTTTCTTTTAAATAAATCACTTTAATCTCATAATTTTAAAAAACCTAGACGTCTAAAGCTACTAGACTTATGTATATATTTTTTGGATTAAAATATATATTTTTTTTAAATTATGAAATTATAATACTCTAATTAAAAATTACGAGAATAAAATAATCATTTATCTAATAAAATAAAAGTAATAAAATTAAACGGAGTTTTTTTTCTGACTTTTAAAGAGAAAATTCTGAGTGGGTTAGAAAGATAACGCTTTTTTTTTCTTTTTCTTTTATTAAATTATCAAATTTTAGATTAAGTTAAAGCCATACCGTAAAGACTCCTCAACCAAATATATGTGTGATTTGTACACCCATAACGTTTGATATTACTCACAATTCATAATCGATAAACAATATTAATTACAATATGTATGATCTGAATACAAACTTAATACAAAATAAATTAAATGTATTAGATTTGAATAATAAGATTAACTAATCATAATATAAAAATTAGACTACATATGCGATATTCAGCCTATTATTTCTCTCAAGAACCAAAAGATAAATACATAATTTAACTCTAAAAGAGTTATCTGTGAATCGTATTACTCGTTTCATTAGCTCCGTAAACAGTAACTAGCATAATATAAGAAAATGAATATTAATCGAATCCAAAAGTTAGTGTAAAGCACATTCTACTGGTTGATCGTTAATGATATGATTGTACCATGCTGAAAATTTAGGGTGTAATGTGGAGAAAATAAAAGTTTGACAAGAATATAATCTATAAGAAACATTAATATCTTTGTAAACATTTTAAAATTAAAAAAATATAAATTTTATAGATTTTGATATACTACCAAAGTTTAAGTTTTTACATTAGATAATCTCATTTTTTAACGATTCATCAAATCCCAAAATTTATAACTTTATATTTAATTATCTAATAAATAAATTAAAAAAATCTTTATTTTATAAATTTAATAAAATAGAAGGAAAATCTTGTCAGAATTTCAACAACCATCGTTAATGTTCTCACTAGAATTCCAACAATTATCACCGATGGTTTTTTTTTTTAGTTTCAACTACCAATGTTGAAGTCGAAATATGTAAGACTTCACATCATGCTTAAAAATGACATGTAAGACTTTACATTCTTAGCATATATAACATACTATGTATATTTTTTAAAAATAAGTAAGGTTTTATTACATATGACAACCTTCATCAAAACTTGTATTAGGTTACCAAATATTAGGCCTTACATCAAAATTAAAAATAAATAAGGTACTATATCCTAAATATAAGTAACACATTATATACGTAAGTTTTTAAGTGATGGATTTATATATAAATGGAGAGGGGTACATGTCTCCTCAAACTTTTTGACAAATAAAATTTTATATGTAATATTTATAAAATTATAAACAAATTCATACATAAAATAAAATTGTGTTCCCTGCTAAAAGATTTTAAATATTATACTTTTTAAGACTTAAAACTAATTATAAATTTAATAATTTTAACATTTTATACTCAAATAATATATGGTATCATTATTTAATGAAAAAGCAAACAATAATTGTAAAATACTTTTTACTACTTTTTAGTACCCTTCTTGATCTCTAATCAAAAATCTATCATTGTTGTGGGATCACCTTCGATAGTCGACGAAACTCAAATAAGATCATTAACGGTATTCGTTAAAATTTTGTCAATAATGATTGTTAAAGATATTATAAGATTTAATTTTATAGTTTGTAACGAGTTTTTGATAATTTGAAAAAATTAATGCAATTTCAATGGATTAATGGACCATATTTTATATAAATTTTACTATAAAAATGAGAGAGAGTAAAAAAAAAGTTAAAGGATTGGAAGTTCATTTTCACGAATATTCCTTTCCCCAATTTGGATTGGAAGTTCATTTTCACGAATATTCCTTTCCCCAATTATTTGCTTAGAATAAATGTTTTAATAGCTTGCGATTTAAGGAATTCATTTGAACCAAATAAATGCTCTTTTTTATTGATAACATATATATTTCTATTTATTTTTTTACTCAAATTATATGCATTATGATGACAAGTGTTATAAATATTTAGAAATACAAAAAAATAATTTATTTTTTAAATAATTAAATAATTTTACGAATAATTTTGATGTAAAAATAAATATAAATAAGTAATTTAACGTTGAAGTAACCAACAGCTTTGCAAGCTCCTACGTGATGATCTTGAAAATTATCTCTCTTTTTATAATTAAATATTATGATTAGTGTTCTTGTTCACATATCGACCCTATTGACCTAGAAAAATTAATAAAATGCTACCTATATTTTAATCAAATTTAATTATAGTTTTTAAAATTATAAAGTATACAATTTAATCTTTAAATTTCAAAAAAATTAGACATAATTTTCTAAATTTTTAATTTATATAATTTAATCTCTAAATTTTTAAAATTAAGTAGTAAAACATATGGCAAAATGGCAAATAAAAGTAGGGACAATGCGAGCAGGATAAAACAAAGAAAATGTATAAATATAACTTAAATACCATATAAAATAAAAATCTCATACTTATTTAAAAGATACTACTTAAATTATGTATTTTTTTTATGATAATTATATCTTATTATTATTAAAATATGATCATACAAAAATAAATTATTATTATTTATTTCAATGTTTTCATTTACAGTTTATTCAAATTAAAACAGTTTTTATCTAATACATTTAAAAAATAAAAAATTATTTTATTTAATCAATTTTTAATAATAATATAATTAAACTATAATAAAAAATAAATACAAAATCTAAATGTAATTTTTTACCGTAATTTTGAAGTAAAAAAAACTGCATGTTTTTAAACTTCAAATGTCATTGGCCCCATAACCATCTGCATGCAAACAAAATACAATGAGTGAACAGAGTGCAAGGAATATGACCTTCAATTTCCACAAAGATCCATTCCTCAACTTTGTAAATTACGTGTCCGAAATATTCTATTTAAAGTTTCTCTTTTTGAAGAAAACGATTAAAGCTATCAAATTTTCGACTTTCAAATAAAAAAAAAATTCAGATAAATTTCGAGAGCTTGCAAATTCTTTTAATCGATTCAATCTTTTTCTAGATATATTTATCAGCTATTATAAACTATAAGAAAGTGCATATAGGACATAATTTAAGTAGATTTTTGGCATTGTAAAAATGGATATTAAAAATATATAAAATCATAAAATAAATGAAAATGTATTAAAAGCTAAAAAAAATAAGGCATTTTTAGCAATTTATAGGATATTAGTATAATTGGATACTTTTATTTATTTTTAAAATAAAAAATGGTGGATAAAAGTGATAGAATGATGGATAAGAAACAAACTATTCCTTAAGTAATTAGTTTGTATGAGAATATGAATCTTTATTCAAAGGTTGAGTGTGGTAGACCATCCTTTCAAATATTAATTTTATTTTTTAAACTTATTTTTGTCTATTTAATCTTTATTTTTACATATATTCTTATTTATCAAGATCTATCTAATGTAGTAGATGATAGTGGCTTACTGATAATACTTGTACATCTCTCCTTTCAAATTACATTTCGAATTACAATAAATATTTTTAAAAAATTAGTAAAGAATATGAGAAAAGATTAAAGTTCACCACAATAAATAAGATAATTAAGACTCAAACTTTATACCTAAAAATTAGCCAAAATATAATTTAACCAACCTTGTTAGACCCACAGTTGTGATGTTTTGATTTCAAATGCCATTGAAAAAAAAAGAGAGTAATAGGGTATCTCATATGATTTGTGTGAACATTAAATGATATCCTTATATTTGGTCTTAAAGAAAGAAAGAAACTAATATCAAGTAATTTACTTTTATTTTTATATCCACACTTTTTATATTATGTCTTATTTTACATCCATGTACTCTTGTTTGTGAAAAAGATATGAGTATGCAATCCAAAAAAATCCAAATATTCAATCCAATTTTATTGGTTCTAAAATACAATTGGTTTTATGTGGTTATAATTTTTGATGAGCTTACAAATAAAAAAAATTGATGGAAAGATAAAATATGGTTTGATTTGGCTTTTTACTTTCAAAAATCAACCAAAACAAAACCAATTTATATTCATTTTACATTAATCCTATCAATTATTTTTCTTTAATTTATTTTTTCCATTATTAATTTATTCTTCGTTTAAAAAGTCAATATCTTAATATATTGTTTTAATTATCTACGATCTCAAGTTTTTTTATTATAGTTATATATATGATATAGATGGAGACACAGATAATTTAGAAAAATAATTATACCAAATAACTTCGATTTTTGAATAAATATAATCTAATAATTTGTGTATTTTTAATTGTAATTAATTTTTTTCTTAATTTTAAGAATCACTTATTAATTTAAGTTTCTATATTTATTGAAATCTATACATTTAAATAATTTCATCCAAATATCATTATAATTTATCGATATTATCTATCTAAATAATTTATAATCAAACACACCCGTTTAAATTAATATTTGTATTTGAAATTTTATGATACTTTAGGTTTGAAACTCTAGAATTTAAATAAGAATAATTATGATATCATGTATGTTTTATACATAGTAGACTAAACTAGGAGCAGATGTATGGAAGAACATGTATCTCAAATTAATTTTTGATATATAAATTTTTAGGTGTAATGTTTATAAAATTATAGATAAATTAATATATATTATCTAATTTTAAATTTTAAGCTTTTAACGTCGAATATATAAAAAAAATTAATAATTTAAATATATTTTAATAAAATGAGATACGTATAATATATTTTTAATTAAAAATATATAATAACTAAAATATAATTAGTATTATTTTTACTGTGTATATAATGTTTCTCTCAAATATAAATCCTAAATCTGCTACCGGCCCAAACAACTTAATTTTTTTTGGTTTTTTCTATTAATTTTATACTTCTAATTAATTCAATTTAGTTTCCAAGAACCATTTAAAAATGTTGTTTGAATCTTAATTTAAAACCAAACTATCTAACATTGTACACCTTAAAAAACATGAATTATCGGTGAAACCAATATTATGAGTATAAATCATAAGTATAAGAGGTTGAGGAGCATTTAAGATGGATTTACAATAAGTCTAAAAAAATTAAGAGTATAAAAAAAAGTTGGCCTTTTTCTTATAAGTTAAATGCTCCATTAATCTATTACTTATTTCAATTAAAGTATTTATGTTAAATAAATTCTTGTTAATAGTTTATTTAATTAATTTTTAAAAAAATGACATCATCATCATCTTCTTCTTCTTCTTCTTCTTCTTCTTCTTCTTCTTCTTCTTCTTCTTCTTCTTTAGATGAAATATCAATTCTTATTCTTATGGTGTTATTGTGTATGCTTTCGTAATATCTTGGCACACTGTTTAGTTTATTAATAACTTGGTCATTTGAACAATGTGGACCCAGGCCCAATTTTAACTTATAACCTCTCAACCTTTTCCTTAGGCCAGACCGTATTCATAGTTTTCTGGGGCTATACAGCGTTTTTGTTTTTCTTTTAGTACTTAATTTGTATAGTTTTTAATTAAATAATATTTAATTAGATGTTAATGTAAAATAATAATTTAAATTTTTTTAATATTAAAAAATATATAAATTAAATATAGTGGATATTATTTTTATAATTTTAAATTTTAAATATAATATTTTTTTATTCTTTTATTTTTTATATATAATTAACATGTTAGTCAAAATAAAACTTAGCCGATCATGTAGCTGTAAAGTGATACATTAATAAAATATTTTATTCTTTAAACATAAAAAACTCTTTTTAAAAGTAGCAGATCATTATAGGAGTTAGGATATGAATATTATGAGTGCTTTAAATAATCATCATAGCATTGATTCTTAATTTTTGATATAATAAAGAATATAAAATCAATTTTCAAGGAGTTTGCATTGAATTTGATAGATGATTTTTTGTATTTTTATTTTAAATGTAAAATTTAATTTTTATTTTTAAAAATTAAATTATTATTAAATTTTATGTTTTAAATATTGATTGTATCTAAAAGTATTTCGATTTTTTCAAATAGTAAATCAACAAAAACCATATAATGCAATTATATATTATAAATAGCACATAATTTATTTATTTAGAAAATAGAATTTCATTAAAGATTAAAATTTACAATTCAAATACGAAAATAATCAAAATTATTAAATCAAAATTAAAAATATTATTAAATACATATAGAAAATCTTGATCTTTTATTTTTTGCTCAGGTTTTTCAATTGAATGTTTAACACCTCTATTTAATATATTGATTGTTCTTTAGAAGAAAAAAATCGATACAATATTATAATATTTATGATCTTTGACACTACAAATCTAGCTAAAAATTTATACTAATAAGAAAACATAAATTTTATAAGCATAAACATAACATAAATTATCATAAATAATTACCTAGATGAAAAAATCATCGTAGAGCTAAATATAGGTGAAGAAATGACACAAATATATATTTTTATTTAAAATAACTAATAAAAAATATAATTATAAACAAAATAAATCTATAAGAGATGAATTCGGTAGAAGAAGAACTATCTTAAGTAAAAATAAATAAATTAACTTTTGAAGATTTCAAAAAAAAAATAAAGTAAAGAACAAAAATAACAAGAACTATGTTAAGTAAAAATAAATAAATTAACTTTTTAAAGATTTAAAAAAAAGTAAAGAACAAAAATAACTAGGGTTTTTTACTTATATAAATTAAGATTAAAAAATTCCTATTTAATTTTAAATTAATTTAAGCATAAATTAAAAAAAGTGAACGATTAAAATAACAGTATGATTAAATAAATGTTAATATGATTTACATGTATTTATATGTTATCTACAAATTCAATCTAATTATTCTGAAATAAAATAACTATATTAGATATATATCAATAGTTTTAATTTTTTGACTTTCTATTTGATAAAATTATGCTATAAAAATTGAAAATAAAGTCAAATAATATTTATAGTAGGTTGGATTGATGAGTTTTAATATTAAGAATTGATTCAATTTATTTTAATTCAGTTTTGAATTTTTTGGAATCAATCAACCCAAAAGAAAAAAGAAGAAGAAGAAGAAGAATAAGATATAGGTTGTATTGAACCGAATCAAATTGGGTAAATTTTAAACACATCTTATGAGTATTTTTACGTGAAATTGTTTGGCCATTTACCTTTTACCGGATAAAGAAAAAATAAATAAATAATAGCACATGTACACCACCTCATATTCTCGTAATTCAAATAAATGATATTATTTTCATTATTTTGAGTTTTATGGATATATTTATATAATTTTTTTGAATACTTTTTATTAGGAATGAACAAATAATTTGATCAATCTATTTAAATTGACAAATCATATATGATTTATAGGATTCAGAGTTGATTGTATTAATAAATTTTATATTCTGATTAGATTTGGATTAAAAATTGTATAATTCGTTCGAATTTAAATTGATAGATTTTATAATACGCTCAAATTTAAGTTACTATTAAATTATAAATAAATGTATATTTTATTTTATAATATGTTATATTATGCATATATTTTAACTTTAAAATAAATACAAATATTTATAATAAATTAATAATTGTACATGTATATTTCTTATTCTTTTGAGTTTTTTAATTGTAATTATAAATGATAATATTTGTTACACAAATTTAAATTTCAAATTGATATTTTTGTAACAAATATTATTATTTATAATTACAATTAAATATCAATTTAATAATATTTTAAAGTTAAAATAATTGTAATTATAAATAATAATATTTGTTACAAAAATATCAATTTAAAATTTAAATTTGTGTATATTACTTTCATTTATAACAATAATTCATAAATAAATTTTAATATCAATTTGACCTTATTCAATCCAAAAAATTCAATCCGTTCGGATTCGAATTATCCGCTATTCAACCGTAATATAGTGATAAAAGAGCCTATCTCATGCAAATTAATTCCTTTAAGTCGCAAGCTCTTGAAACATTTACTCCAAAACCTATGTTTTATTGAAAT
Source organism: Hippophae rhamnoides (assembly GCA_033030585.1). Classification (NCBI taxonomy): domain Eukaryota; kingdom Viridiplantae; phylum Streptophyta; class Magnoliopsida; order Rosales; family Elaeagnaceae; genus Hippophae; species Hippophae rhamnoides. The sequence goes on along the minus strand of CM065432.1, from coordinate 49,638,555 downwards.
GGTCCTTTCATATAAAAAAAATACATCCATAGTAAATAAAAAGATTCCCCCCTCGTCTATAAATCATGTGTATATAAAAGTTTCACCACACCACATCATGCTTCTTGTTCTCTCACTCATTAGCGCCGGTATCAAGCTTAGGAGGTCCAAAGTGCCTTATTTGAGCAGAAGAGGAAGCAGAGAATGAGAGCCTTTTCTTTACAGAACTCACCGATCCCTTATCCAATGCCCCATTCTTGTCTCGTCCTATAGGGCTTGGCAGTTGAGACTTGGCCTTAGCTGACTTGGTTGGTGTCATGTAACTTAGTACAGAAGGTGAACTTGCAAGGCTCTCATCATCTCTAACTGAAGATCCTACAATGCTTTGCCTTCGGTATCGCCCTGATTGAACACTGAAAATGCTCCTTGAGTCCTCATTATAAACACATAGGCCATTCTTCCCCTTCGGGGACTTCCCAGTAAATGAAGATGATGAACCAACCTTTGAAGTGGGAGTTGAAGGAGATTGACCAATACGGTTAGTATAGCGGTGCGTTGACTTTTGAGATGTTGGGGAAGGCTTATGATCATTGATGTTGTTAAGATCACATCGATAGTAAGATTTGGAGATTTCTCTTAATGACAATGTGTGACTTGCTGAACTCTTCACAGAGGCACGGTCATTGTAATCTATTAATGTGCTTCGACTCTCCCATGGACGTGCTGCCATCCACCTTTCTAACCAACTCCAACCCCAATGAGGATTGGTGGGATCCATAAATGTGGGATTTTTCGCAGATTTTGATGAGTTCTTCCATATTTGCTGTTCAAATAAAATTTAAGTTTAATGGCATAATTTAACTTTTATTTTATGGACGAAATTTATTTTCAAACCTCTCCACGTGAAAAAGAAATTTATATGAATCAGTTGTAACTTGATAATTTTAAAAATATATTATTAATATCTATATAAAATAAAATTATTTATATTGCATTCATATAAAACAATTAATAGAGGATTTTTACACCTCATCCATTACAATAGCACACGCAATGCACATATTTTTTTATATAATGTAATAAAAAAACATGTTTTTTACATGTTCAAAAATACTATACAAATATATTTTTTGAAAACATTAAAGGTGAAATTGAGTGAAAAACTTGGTCATAGGGCTAATTGCAAGTATTAGATACTTTTCTCTCTGTTGTTTTAATTTTACTTTTTAATTATTCACATGATTTAAAATCCCTACATGATACTATAGTGTGTATTTGTGGATTTAATAAGAAATAGATGCTAACCACAGGGAACGGCCTGTCTGAAGTGGCCGCTATAGTATGTATAGAGAGCTGGAGAGTCTCATACCTGATGAGAGAATGCATAAGCCAGTGCCCTTTCCCTTCTCAAGGCAGCCTCTTGTTTGCTTTGTAGCTTTGCTTCAACTTGTTCCTTAGACTTTTGGCTATCATCCCATTCTTCTCCCATCTGTTGCAAATGTGTGCAACATTTTAATCATGGAAAGTACTACTCATGATTTCCAAGGAAAAAAAAACAGAAAATAATATTATGGATGAAAATAACAAACATCTTAGAAAGTTAGAAATAAAAGGTAACTTAATGACATTGCTTCAACTCTACCATATATTTTTTTTATTCCAAAATTACTTAAAACAATATTCGTAAAATTTATAATAATAAAAATATTATTCAATAATATCGAACAAGATTTAATTGGATGATCAACATTGATCAAATTTAAATAGTCGTAATTCAATTTAAATGACATTCAATGTAAGATAATAGATTGAATTATTTGTTAATATTGAAAATATATAAATTGGACATAAAAAATATTATTTTATTGTTACAAATTTTAAGGGTTATTTTTGTTGTTACAAGATTTAAGGAGTGTTATTTTTGTAGTTACAAATTTTAAAATGGGATATTTTGTTGTTTTCACAAATTACCAAAAGTTTCACAAGATATGGCCAAGCAAAACAGATTGGAAAGTTCATAAGTTGACCATGATTCCTAAACTAGCCAAGAGTTGGAGAACAAGGAGTATTTCTAAAGTACTGTCTGAGCTACAGTACAAGGAGAAAAAAGAAACATGGGAAGGGGGTGACCTTAAGCAAGTGAAGTGAAACAACACAAGCAGTATTAACTGTTTACAAACCAAAAGTTGAAACCAAGATAGAGAAATGAAGGGAATAGGTTAGATCAACGGCTAAAGAACACAAAAAGAAGTCATTGTTCAGAAGGAGAATCAAAACAGTGCAGGAAGAAAAGAGATTCTACCAGGGACATAACAAGAGTGGAGGAACCAATTTAAGAGATGAAAATATGGACGTGGACAGCATATGGTTAAACAAGCATAATAAAATGAAAAAATATACTTTTGATTTCTCGAGTTCTTTCTCTTTTTTCATTAGGAGTTGTCGCTGAAGTGCCTGATTCTCCTCGGACATTCTAATTCTCCGAGATCGAATTTGAGACTGCACACGAGCATGAGTCTGCATGCATCTTAATATGGTAGCAGCTTGTCTTTTAACAGATTGCTCCTGCAACAATGATTTCAATCTTACCAACCCTCTTGATGCTTGCAATGCTCTCCTAGCCTGAAAAACACAAACGTCAGTGTAAATCCATTTAAATCTTTGCAAATTATTACTCAGTAACAGATAATTCTAAATAGTGATAGCAGATCATCAATTACTGGCTTTGCAAATTGGGTAAATAATACTTTTTCTCTATGCTGTCAAGACTAACATTAAAAATATTAAAAAAAAAATCTCAGGCAGTTAATATAGGATGTTGAATCTTTTCCCAAAAAAGAACCCTGTTCTATTAAATGCAAGCACCTAAAACTCAGATGGCTTAAAAAAAACATATTAACTTGAAGAATGTTGAGGAGCCATGGTAATAAAACTAAACACAATCCATAAATTTAGTGATAGTCAAAAGTAAAAAGTTACTTGCACAGTTAGAAGATTCTCTTCCTAATAAAACTATCCTATGAATAATAGACTACCTTTTAAATTCACACATTTAAAGTTCAGTCTAGAACGTTATTGTAAGATTACTATTGAAGTAAGAAAGTAAAAAGAATTCAACTTATAAACATATATACCAAGTATCCCCGGAAAGCTGTCTGAATCTTAATAGCTGCTATTTCTTCCTTTGATTTTCCAGGATAACGTGACAAGGAAGAGAGACGAACAACCTCTGCTGCAGCATGAGCAGCAGCAACGGCAGTAGCAAGTGCCACAGAATAGGCCTGTTTGCTTTGTTCGTTCTCTACCTCAGTCAACTTCACATCTTCTACTGGAAGAGTCTGAGTCTGAGGTGGAGGCAAAGGGGGAGGAGAAGGCGGGGCAACTGCTGCATATTCAACAGAAATGGATTTGACATCCTTTCTACTCTTCCCAAAGCATCCTTTCTTTGACTTACGCTTTTTCTGAGATTAAAATAGCTCAAATAAATCACATATTCATTGAATTATAAGTGGTAAGTAAATCAAAATAAGGAAAAAATCATTTAAACTTGTTCTTTCTTTTCCTTGGAGTCGGAGATGAGAGCTTTCTTTATAGCAGCAAACCAGCCCCTTTTCTTCCCCATCTTATAATTGTTCGTCAATGGCAAACCAGCAAAAACAATTAATGAAAGTCAGACTCAGATAAGATCAAATTAATAAACTTTGATGACATGTAGTTGAAATACAAATCAACATAATTACAAGATGTGCAATGTCATGCCTTTGAAAATTGAAACATAAAACTAAAAAAGTAGACAATCGAATGAATTGTCCAAGTAAACAATCATAAAACCGATAAATAAATCTTGAAAAAGTCAAGTCTAACATGGAAAATTCTTGTTCTGAATACTTATCTAAGAAAAAGACAGCCAAGAAACCTAATTCAATAACTTGCAAAAATAAAGACAAAAAGTGACATAAAGGTAATTATTTGAACCACGCCTAGCTCAACAGAGTCACAAGACATCTCGTGATATTTATGTAGGGTCCAGTGTTCTGGCAGTGTTGATACTCTGCACGTGTTTCAAACGTGAGGCGGAAAATCATAACCTGACACGTGTTTCTTTTGTTCTCCTTAAGTTTCGAACCCCGATCCTAACTCTTAAGATCTTATTAAGTAGTAACCTGATACTATCTAGACTAATTAGCCTAAATAGTACCAATTTGTTTCCTAACAAGGTACTTAAGAAATAGATACCAGATTCGAGAGTTGGAAAAGGTAAAAGAAATATGTACCCTAACCACAGACATAAATTTTTCGAGTGTCAAGGAGTGCACATAGATATTCAAACCCAGTACGATAGTTGCAAATAAAGAGAATATCTTTTGATGTTTGAACCGTAGTTCTCCGATCTCGAGATATCGTGGGTCCCTAGACATTGATAATTCCTTACCAACTTACTCCCCAAGTTTCGAATCTCGATTCTAAGCTTTAAGAACTTATTAGTGAATAACTTGGAGAGATAAAAAGAAACACGTATCTTAGATTTATCAAAAATCATCTATGTTTAAAAATCACATAAATATCCCAAAATTAGAGAACCATGGTTCAAATAGTAATAAATAATGACAATAAAATAAAAACCGCTCCTGCAACGAAGAAAGTTTGAAACTTTCCACACCTTCACTAACCCAACTAATAAATTATTAAACACCCAGATAACAAAATGACAATCTCCAGCAAAAACATTTCCAAATAAAGCAACTTTAGAAGCAAAAACAGTAAGAGAAAGAGTCAGAGAATCCACAAAAAAAAATGACCAAATGGGTCAAATTCAATAAAAGCAAATGGCCAAATCAATAGAAGAGACAAATGAATACCTCTGCATGGAAATTTTGGATCTCAGAAACCCCAGCAATTCCTTCTCTCCCCGGGTGAAATATCACAAGAAGTTGAGGAGGATCACGGGGCTTCTGTGAACAGAGAAATGCAAAGAGAAAAAATAAAGGGAGAGAAGAAAGGGGACCAGTTCCTGGCAAAATAAATCTTCAACTCCCGGAAAGGGAACAAATTCTCCCAGCAGAGGATTGGGATTTGGGTGTCTTATTTCCTTCCGTTTTACTTTCTCAAAAGTACCTACATTGGACCAGCAGCGGTTATTTTACCGGTAACGTTTATCTGCTGTGACGCGTTTATTATTAACATTTATACTCCATTAACTCAACGTATGCCACGTAAGCGAATGGCTTGTTTTTACCCGGACGGCCGTCTTGTTATTAATTTTATTTATTAAATTTAAACTATACATCTTTAATTTAAGAATTAAAATATTATTTTTTATTAATAATTTCAACTCATAATATTTATTAAATAATAAATAAATAGGTAAAATTTAAAAATAAATACAAATAAAAGATATTAGTCACACTAATGTACTCTTATTTCTCGACCAAAAAAAATGTTTAAATTATTTTTCACTCTTAATGTAAAGAATATTATATGAGTCAGGCTCACAAATAACCACATGAAACATGCTCATCCTATCTTATACAAACGTTTACACGAGGATTGAGCTCGAGGAAAGATTATATATTAATTGATGATTAATCATGAATTATTGGTTAGTTTGTACTAATAACAACCTTAAAAAATAAAAAAGTAGAATTATTTTTTAAGATTCTTATTCCCGTTCTCCATCATCATGATATGTTATTAATTAGCTTGAATCTTTTATGGAAGGAATGAATAATTGTTAGAGGAAGAAAGTAAGAGACTGGGTAATAAGCAATGAGTTATTTCCAGCACGTGATCTTCACGCGTGGCATTTGGAATTGAGAAATTATTGTTGATAAGTTTTTTGATCGAGGAAGACGTATGCATACGCCATTGATGAGGTTTGATCACGCAATTTAAGTCACATGTTAATATGCAAATATCATTGTTAAAGTGATATTTTCATCTAATAATCTTAAATGAGAAGTAATTAAGAGAAAAAAATATTTATTAATAGTAGATTAAATTAATATATTATTAATAACGTTTTAAAATACATAAACTCTACCTAACCCCTTTCTTCTAATATTATTAATTGGTAATAACAGCTTAACTTAATCTAGACTAATATTAGTAATTAATATTTGGCTTATAAGAATGAATTATGAAATAAGTAATATATTTATTATTTTTAAAATATATTTTTTATTAATTAGATTATTTTTTTATCAATATTTTATTATATACTTATTTTTTAAATAAAAATTAAATTAATTTTAAATTTTACCACTAAAACACTTAATTCAATAATAATGAATAATTTTACTATAAATTGATATGTTAATGATACCTTTAAAGTGGGCCATGTCAATGAGATGATCTTAGAATTTAAGAGTGGTGCGGTTATGTGGTGATCTGGTGGAGACATTAATGGTAATCACGTCTTTTTATCTTTATTTGTGCATGAAGATAATAGGATGACAGAGGCATCTTTATTTTTGTTATAAACTTACTCGTGGGCCATGGCATTAAATTTATTCTACCTCTTTTAAAAATTAAAAAAAAAAACATTTTAATTTCACTTTTAGTTTCTATCTCCCTACTCTATATGATTTTTTTTTTCACGGGGGAAACATGGTCGAGTCCTATTTCATTCCCTCCCCAAGATACCCTCTGAGTACTTATTGATTAAACTAAAAACTAAATTGTTATAATTGTTGGTGTGTGTTGTGGTGCAACAGTGTCAGACACCAATGCTTAGTGGAATAAAATATAGAACAGACAATAATATTAGTGTAACCATAAAACATGGACGTGCATGAATTATTGTTATTGTTTAATTTTTATTTTCTTTGTATACATATATTTCAACTCTTGTATAGAAACAGAACAGAAATAATAATGAAATACACAGATAATTATCAGAGAAACACAATATTTTGACATGGTATCAGAGCAGAATATTGCTCACTAATGAACTACCTGCTGATTTTTGATGGAACTACCATTTTTGATTTCTAATCCTCATTTGCTGATTTGCTGATTTCTGATTTTTGATTTCTGATTTCTGATTTCTGGTTTCTGGTTTCTGGTTTCTGGTGTGGCTGCTGATTGTAGCTGCAGTTTTTCGTTTTGCTGAGTTCTGATTTCTGGTTTATATTGGTCCCGAAGCTGTTTCTGGTTTCTGATTTCTTATTTCTGAAACTGATCAGTTGCAATACTGGAAAGGAAAAAAAACATCAAGCAAAACAACAACATCAGTGTGCTCCAGAAGGGAATAAGTACAAAGAACATTGTTGTAAGGCGTAACAACAGAGGTTGAAACCTGAGGGGATGGGTAGACAGTGTAGCCTCACCAGTGCTGCGACCATCTAGTATTCAGAGTCACCATTTACGCTCGAGTCGGTTCCGCCGTCGCGAACCTCGATAGAACCGCCCGAGGGAGCCATGCGATCTAGCCGCTCGTTGGAGCCATTACGGCTGCACCAGTTCGGTCTATCTGCTCGTTGAAGCCGGCGTAGTTTGCCAACGTCGCTTACTCGTTGGGGCTAGTGCAATCTCTCTATGTATCAGTCTAGCAGTCATCGTAGAGAAACTTGGAATGAAGCAGAAGAAGACCGCCGCTTCACAGAGATGGAGGACCAGGTAGAGGGCTGACTTCGGCTGGATGCTTGTAGTCAACTAGGGTTCTTCCATCAGAAGAAGAGAGGCGCCGCAGAGGGCAGCGTGAAGAAAGTGCAGAGGGCTGCGCGAATGGAGAAGGAAATGATTTAGGGTTACGAAGAGGGCTGCGCGAAATAGAGAAGGAAATGAGTTAGGGTTACAGTTTTTTTCTTTATATAGTGTACAAATTGTAAAAAAAAAAGGAAAAACAAAAGAAAAAAATATAGATTTCATGGCGGAATCTAGAGATTTAACTACCAATTTCATGTTGGAAGATTTGACGGTGAAAATGACGGAAGTTCTAACTAGAGCTCAGATCAGATCACAACCTTCGCCAACTGAAGCGTCGACTGCTCCCATTAGTATCAAGTTGGGAGGATCCAACTATGCCTTGTGGTCCCAGGTGGTGGAGATGTATATCTCTGGCAAAGATAAACTGGGATATATTAATGGGGATTTTCCTCAACCTATTGAAACCGACCCCTCATTTAAGAGATGGCATACTGAAAATGCCATTGTCAAAGGATGGTTGATCAATTCGATGGACTTCTCCTTGATTGCAAATTTTATCCGATTCCCAACTGCGAAATAGATTTGGGATTCGGTTTCTACCATTTACTATGATGGGACAGACACGTCTCAAGTGTATGATCTTCGCCGTCAAGTTACTCGTACGAAGCAAGCGGGTGGATCCATTGAAAAATACTACAATGACCTTCAAGGGTTGTGGCATGAAATTGATTTCCGTCGTCCTAATACAATGGAATGTGCGATTGATATACAAAAATACAACTCCATCGTACAGGAAGATCAAATGTATACCTTCCTCGATGGACTTGATGATAGATTGGATAAAACTCGAAGTGATGTGCTTCAGATCAAACCATTCCCTACGGTGGAACAAGCCTATGGATTCATCCGTAGGGAAGAGGTCAGGCAGACCGTGATGATCATAGGTGTAGATACGACACCCGGAGCAGTTATGGCTTTTAAAGGGGTCAAGGGACACCATAATCTAATGCCACCAAAAACAGGACCTTCCTTGGGTAGCAAGAAATCCACGGGAAATCCACCATCTCTTGACATGAAATGTGGCCATTGCGGAAACTCCAAACACACCCGTGAAAATTGCTTCAAACTACATGGGTATCCAGAATGGTGGAATGATCTTCAAGCACGGAAGAAACGGGACACCACTGGGCGAGCAGCTGTGGCTACCAATAATGCCTCACTATCCCTTACTTCTCAGGCCGAATCTTCCCAGGATCCAGGTATTTCAAGTAAAGCATTTCACATCTCTACTCGTAGTGATAAAGAGGATTGGATTCTGGACTCTGGAGCTACAGATCACATGACATTTGACCCAAACGATCTCTCCAATACAACCCAGCCAAGACGGAGTCGTGTTGCCAATGCAAATGGGGTCACTTATCCAGTTACAGGAGCTGGAACAGTGACCTTATCTCCTTCATTATCATTATCTAATACTTTGCTTGTACCCTCTCTGTCAAACCGACTAATGTCTGTAAGTCAGGTCACTTCAGACCTTAACTGTGTAGTATTGATGTATTCTACTTTTTGCCTTCTACAGGATATTCTCACCAAGGAGATCATTGGGCGTGGTACTAGGAGAGGAGGGCTATATTATGTGGATGACCTCAGTTCAGGAAGAGCCAATCACATGCAACATACTGTTGGTAACAAGGAACGACAGATTTGGCTATGTCATCGTAGATTTGGGCATCCATCATTCGGGTATTTAAAGCACCTACTCCCCAGTTTATTTTCAAATATCACACATTTAGATTTCAAATGTGATACTTGTATCCTAGCAAAAAGTCATAGGGCGTCTTATCCTATGAGCATGAATAAAAGTATGACTCATTTTGCTTTGGTACATTATGATGTTTGGGGACCTTCCTCGGTCATTACGTCATCGGGTCATCGTTGGTTTGTTATTTTTGTTAATGATTGTACACGAATGACATGGTTTTACCTTCTCAAACATAAAGATGAATTATTTGCTACATTTCACTTGTTTCACACCATGGTTCAGACACAATTTTCTGAAAAAATCAAGATACTTAGGTTTGATAATGGAGGGGAGTATGTTAATCAACAATTCCGGACATACTTGGACAACCATGGTATTCTCCATGAAACATCGTGTTCACAAACCCTACAATATAATGGGACTGTAGAGAGGGAGAATCGGCATATTTTAGAAACGGCTTGGGCCTTACTAATCGGTGCACATATGCCTAATAAATACTGGAGTGATGCTATTACTACAGTCTACAGCTGTGTATCTAATGAATTGTATGCCCACAAAAACCTTACAATTTTAGACTCCATTAAAGGTGTTATCTGATCATCTTCCCTTGCCTACTATTTTGATGCTTCCGCCCCGAATTTTTGGATGTGTTGCTTTTGTCCACCTCCATAAAAATGAACGAACTAAGTTGGATCCATGTGCTGTCCAATGTGTATTCTTGGGATATGGTGTACAAAAAAAGGGTTACCGATGTTATGATCCAATTACAAAAGAATATATACTACCATGGATGTCACTTTCCTCGAATCAGAATGGTTTTTTCCATCACCGGTATCCAATTACACTCTTCAGGATGAGAGTTATGGTGAAGAACGAAATTGGCTTGATGTTGAAATATTAGACACTAGTCCAACATACTCGGATCGTGCCAATAATATGGAGGAGCCCGTATCTAGACCCGAGTTTGAACTTCTAAGAACTGAAGCTGAAGTAGTAATTGAATCTCCAGAAGATGAAGTGGTTGATGTATCCCTCCATTCTCTAGTACCCAATGATCCTCCTGCTGAGAACACTCCCGAGGTAAGCTATCCTATCACACCTTTACAAACTAATGCTATAGATACATATGTTGGTTATGTTTTACCTTTCAGACACAATCGAGGTAAACCTCCAAATCGATACTCCCCAGAAAGAGAAGAACGACAACTGATGAACGAAAACCGGCATCGCCAATTCTCGCAAATACTTTGGTTTTAATATTTGTAAAACTCTCGCAAGTGCACGAATCATTTCATAGAAAATGATAAGTATACTCCCAAGGTCGATCTAAGGAAGGAATGTATGTGGTTTTTAATTTATTATTCAAACTTTTAAAAACGAAATTAAATCCTAAACATCCTGTCACGATAGTTTTGGTTTTTGTGGTTCCTAATCTAATAACATAAAATAAACATATATACGTATTAATTAAATATAATCTAAAAAGAAAAAGCATAGATACAAATTCAATAAATATTTATCAACAAATAAATATAATTACAGATGCAATAAATATTCATGCAAATTTTATCATTTAAATTAAGTGAGTATTTATGGATATAATAACTAAATTAATTACGCTTGCTCATATTATCTAGGTTATTAAAGATATAAATTGATATTTTATTGATTCTCTTTTTTGTATTTAATACCACCTTTGGGCGGGGTTAGATACTCTTTGTTAACTAAACAAATCAATTAACACCTACGCGGGTTGATAACTAATTTGGTTAATTAAATTAATTCTTTTTTCTAAGAGATTGAAAATGAACCATTTAAATGCCACCTGCGTATGGTTAGACAGCTTTAAACTTTATTCAAGGTGTCCAAATTAAACTTAAGAATTTAGTTATCCGAGTACTAACTTTCAAGTTTTAAAATCACTATTGAAAACATGTTGTCAATACATTTCCACATAATAATTCTTATAAAAACTTTTGAACAGCTTCACTCTAACTACCTATCGATTGACCAACAAATAAAAGAGCACTACTCTAAATTAGACCGGATAACTAAACCTTAAAGTCTAACTTTCGATTTAAGTTTGTAATGAAAAAATAATATATTTCTCTAACATCCTTAATATAAAATCTTGAATAAAAATAAAATCAATTCATTTTAGAAATTTTCACCTATTTAATATTTCGCAAGCATAACAACGTTATTATTATATCATGATTATAAATAAGTACGCTTAAATTTAATCACGTACAAATTAAATATAACATGTAAGAATAAAGATAAAAATAATCAGAAGAAAAAATAAAATCCTTACAAGATTGACGTTATTCCCTGCTAGAAAACCTCCAAGTCGAATTTGCACTTCCATTTATTGAATCAAAAATCTAAATTATTACAAAAACATTACAAGTTCCTCTCAAAAAGTTATAAGAACTCTAAACCTAAGACAATTGAACTAAAAACTAAGAGAAAAGCTAAGAAAAGCTTAGAAACTAAGAAAGAAACTAAAGAAAACTCAAAAACTAAGAAACGAGAGAAAGAAAGAATATAGGTGAGGTTTTCGAGGTGTGTTTGAATGGAAGTGGGTATTTATAAAAGGAGGATTGAGAGAAAAATGATTAAAAAATGTTAAAAAAATATTAAAAAATAAAAACGTGTTTTGGACCTCGCCGAGGTATCAATGACGCGATGACGCATGGGGCAAGGCCGCACGTGAAAATGGGTCAAAACGCTGTTGGCGCTACCGGGCCGGGCTGCCGAAATACAAGAATGCGCTGCGTGAATACAAGTACCGCAGTCACAAGGAAGATGCACGATCACAGGCACGCGCGCGCGATCGGGCGCCGGCGCGCGTCAAGGCCGGGCGCGCGAAGGCGCGCGCTGCCGTCTTTGACATTTTTGACCTTTTCGACCCATTTTGTCATTCAATTTTTCCACAAGCCATTGACCTTTTCCACTTATTTATCAATTTATTTGTGATGTATTGCTTCAAGTATTCTTCGAGAGTTTACATTATGCTTTTTAGGCCAAAATTTCGAAAAACAATAAAAATACCCGTGATTCGAAAAGACAAATTTATATAAATATATGATAAAACATATAAATATATATATTTTTAATCAATTAAAGTTACATAAAATCACGGTTATTTTAGTGCTTTTGAGCACTCATCACAACTCCTTAACCAACTCGCTAGTCCCTTAGCAAGCAGTAAGCCGATAAAAACTAAAAATTAAACTATCCTAAATCACTTCCGTGATTGACACTGCTGTATTTAGCCTACGCAACAAGCCTTTAAACCCCTAGGTTGCTCTAATGACGAAGTTCAGTCTCGTGAGGTTTTCAAGAATGATACCCACAAACATTGTACTAAATGTAAAAATAAAAGAAACAATAAAAACAAACAACTTAAAAATTAAATTTACAACAAAATCACAAATTAACAACATTTCACAAAAATGTCTCATACTTTTTAATCTCCTTTAAGATCATAATTAAAATCTCAAGCATAAGTTATTTTAATCTCTTTAAACAATCATGATTTATTATAATAATTAGTCGAAAATCATTTTCATATTTCATATCAAAAATGTATCAATTTAATTTCACCTAATTTCGTTGTCATGAATCGACCGCTTGACTTATTCCTCACAAGTCAATACTCTCAAAACACCGAATCCTACGTTTCAAACACTCATACTAATTTATACGCGAAAGAGTTGATGTATAGAAACGAACTAATATTGCTCGCATATGTATAAAGAATAAAGGCTCAAAGTGTTATTTTAACATTGATCTCATGAAAGGAATCAAATGTATAAATTATAAAGATATCATATATAAAAATTATTTTCATGCATAAATCAAACTCATTAAGAAAGAATTTCAAGATATATGCCTTTACAAATGAAGAAATTGCAATGACTTTGGGAATTACTTCTTATATCTTTCTTTTGTAATTAGCCTTTACTCACAACTTTGTAGGCAATGCCATGGTTATAGTGATGTAGATGATACTATTTTTTATCTCTATATTTTTTTTTCTCAAGATATTTCTCAATATATGTATTTTTTTAGAGAGTCAACCCAATGCATTGTATGGTACATTTTTTTGGATTTTAAGTAGTTGGTTAATTTGTGGCTTTTTCTGCTTGATCTTGGTTTAGGTAACCCCTTTATATGTCTTTTGTTTTTGTAGTAGTCATGCATAAATGAGATATAAGCATATACTATCAACTTCTACTCAAATCATTTAATCTAAGCAAAAATAATAATCAAAAATATATGATACTTATTAAAATGAAAAAAATTCATACATTCAATGCTAATACCTATGTAGATCATCTAAAAATTTGAAGAAATAAGAAATGTGTTTCGAGTAGAAAAATATATATTTCACTCGAATAAAGGAAATTAGGCTCAAATTATATCTCACAAAGTTTAGTTCCACTAAAAAAACTCATAAACACCGATTTTCGGGTTTAATATAATTTCTACATCTTATCAAGAAATACTAATTACGACAAAACTAACTAATTATCAAAAATAGTTTACAAAATATTTCATGATATGTTCTCAAAAATTAATCTAACAAGACAAAAGACTTAACTATTTACTTAAATTTGATTTAAAGAAATGATAAATTTTTGTGAAACTTTCTCTTTTTTTTTTTTTTATTTTTTATTCCAAAAATTACTAAATCACATAGAATAGAAATAAAACCAAACACACAAAAAGTATATTTTTTTATTTTATTTTTTTTAATTAAGCATGGTTACCTTTCACCACCCCAACCTAGAACTTACATTGTCCTCAATGTAACAACCGAAATTAAAGATAAAGTTATATAAGAGAAGAAAGATTACCTATTTCCCGAGAACGCAAGTAGTAATGGAAAATTCAGTGCATCCATCATATTCATCATTAAAGCTGCATACGTATTTATCAGATCAGAACTTCTAACATCTCAACAAATATTTTTAGTTTTAACAATTTAACAATTATTCACATGTAATTAAATGAAATAAACAATAAAATTAAGTAAATAAAACAAATAACAAACAAAAAATTTTTTTTTTATTATTTTTTTATTTTTTTTTTTTATTTTTTACCTTTTTTATTTTTTTTTATTGTTTGTTTTTGTTTTTATCTAAAATGATTGGGGTTGCCTCCCATCCGCCGCTTAGTTTAACGCCTTAGCAAGACGATCTTTTGGTGCTATGGTTACGCAGCCCAAATGCAATCCATTTCAAAGAATGTTGTGTTCTTTTCTAAATAAGGCTTGACACGTACGGCCATCGACTTTGAACGTTTTTTCAGTGTCTCGAGTCCAATAGTTCCACTACTCCACGTTCAAATACTTGAACTATTTTGAATGGTCCATCCCATCTTGATCTCACTTTCCTGGAAACAATCTCAAACGAGAGTTAAATAAAAGAACTTTCATTCCAGTGCGAAGAGTCTTAGAACTAGCCTCTTGTCAGCGATACGCTTTTAGTACGCTCCTTGTATAATTTGGCATTCTCATAGGCTTCATTCCTAATTTCTTCCAACTCATTAAGCCGAGTAATCAAGCCACCTCGCTTTATCTAACCATGTTTAACTCTTTAATTGCCCAATAAGCTTTCAGGTTCAAGTTCAACCGGAAGGTGGCATGCTTTCCCAAAGATTAACCTGGCGGCTCATCCCAATAGGTGTTTTGTAAGCTGCGGTATGCCCATAAGGCATCATTTAGCTTAAATGCCCAATCCTTCCTCGACTGACGCACGCATGCCTCCAAAGACTTCCCTTAATTTGCCTATTGCTCACTTCCACTAAACCGGAAGTTCGAGGATGATACTGAAAGAGTTACTTTACGTGTGATGTTGTACTTGTTTAGTACTCCATCAAAGAGTTTGTTACAAAAATGGCTACCTCCATCACTTATTATAGCTCTAGGCATTCCGAACCTCATCAATATGAAATCTTTCAAGAATTTCACAACAACATTAGCATCATTGGTCTTCAAAGGGATAGCTTCTACCCACTTGGACACATAATCCACAAAGAACCAAAATATATTGAAAACCATTAGATTGGGGAAAAGGACCCACTGAAGTCAATCCCCCATACATCAAAAGAGTTCAACAACTAAATTAGATGTCAAAGGCATTTCATCTCTTTGCTTATGTTTCTGCTCTTTGACATCTATCACATCAGGCACAAAACATACGAGCATCTTTAAAAAGACGGGCCAAAAGAATCCAGACCGTAATATCTTACTGGCCTTTTTTCACCTCCAAAATGACCCCCCACAATGAAGTTCATGACAAAAGTCGAATGCTCTTATGTTCTTCTTCCGGGTACACATCTCCTGATGACTTGATCTCGACCAATCTTGTATAAATAAGGGTCATCCTAAATAGTCCTTAATAGTTTTAAAGAACCTTTTTCTTGTCCCGAGCATGAAGTTGTTAGGGTCGCAAAACACCAAAGGGCAAGATAGTTTACAATATCAAAGATACCACGCTGGTTCTGACCTATGAAAAATAACTCGTTCATCAGAAAGGTTTCAACTATATCATCATTACTCTCATCTTTAAGAGAATTGAAGTCGAAATCAACCTAGACAAACGGTCACTACTAAGTTTTCACCGCTTTCTTATCCTTGATCTCTAGGTCAAATTCTTGTAAAGAGTAAGACCCACCGATTAATCTTCTGCTTGGCATTTGGTTTACTTAATAGGTATCTTAAAGAAAGATGATCGAATGTACAATCACTTTAGATCCTACTAAATAAGACCGAAATTTGTCTAAAGAGAATACTATAGCCAAGAATTCCTTTTCAAGGGTGGTGTAATTCATTCGGGGCATCATTGAGTGTTTTGCTAGCATAAGAGATGACATGTAAACGCTTATCCACTCTTTTTTGTCCTGCGACTGCTCCTATTGCATAATCAAGCATCACACATTATCTCAAAAGGTAAAGACCAGTTTCGTGCCATTATAACCGTGGTAGATGTTAGTTTCTCTTTCAAGGTATTAAAGGAAATAAGGCAAATATCAAGTCAAATTCAAGATCTTTGGATAATAAGTTACATAAAGGACGACTTATTTTAGAGAAATCTTTAATAAATCGCCTCAGAAAATCCTGCATGTCCCAAGAAGCTTCTTATCCCCTTCACAGATGTAGGGAGGTAGTTTGGATATCAATTCAACTTTTGCCTTATCAACCTCAATACCCTTTGTTTGAAATTATATGTCCCAAAACTATCCTCATTAACCATAAAATGACTTTTCTCCCAACTAAGTGGTTAGATTGCATTCAATGCATCTTTCTAAAACCAAAGTCAATTTATGTAAGCAATCATCAAATGAGTTCCCAAAGACAGAGAAATCAGTCCATGAAAATTTCAATGAATTTCTCCACCATGTCCGAGAAAATAGATATCATGCATCTCCGGAAAGGCAAGGGCATTGCATAACCCAAATGGCATTCTCATGAAAAGCAAATGTCCCAAAAGCGACATGTAAACGTGGTCTTTTCCCGATCTTCCTGCTACGGGTACTTGATAATATCCAGATACCCATCCAAGAAACAAGAAATTCGGTGTCTAAATTAATCTTTCCAACATTTGATCAATGAATGGAAGAGGAAAGTGATCCTTTTTCGTATATAAATTTAGTTTCCTAAAATCTATACACATTCTCCATCCAAAGGATTATTCTAAAGGGTACTAATTCACTTTTATCATTTTTAACAACTCATATCCCAGCATTTCTTTGGTACCACATGACCGACTAACCCACTTACTATCCGCAATAGGATAGATAATCCCTTCTTCTAAGAGTTTAAGCGATTTCCTTTTTAACTACCCTCTCGCATGCTCGGGGTTTAGTCTTCTTTGGCCTCTCGCATGTGTTTAGCACCATCCTCCAAGTTGATCTTTGCATACACATTGTCGACTAATGCCTCTTATATCCCCTATACTCCAACCTATAGATTTCTTAAACTGCTTAAGCACTACGAAGTTCCTTTTCTCGTGGTTCGTCAAGGTTGAAGAAATTATCACCGGATATGTTTCTCCTTCTCCCAAAACACATATTTTAAGTACCGTGTAAGTTCGAAGTTCAAGTTCAGGATTGGCCTCTTTAACATGATTTAAGAATCCGGGTAGATTTAAAAAGTGCACTAGATTTTGTCATCACTTCATTATTGTCTAGTCAGTTCGTACCCCTTAATTTCTTCATCTAAATCTTCTTCAACCTTTTCAAGTAAGAACAGCTTCAAGCTTTGTCTTCTATTCTGCTTTGGAAAAAGGTGTTTTGGATAAGATTATCCAAAGGATCAACTTCGAATATTTCATCGATGGCAAAATAGAAGCGAAAGGCGAAGAATCAAAAACTTTGAAATGAACAGCTCTCCTAAGACTGCCATTGTCAAATTTCCATCTTCGACATCAATAATAGTTTTAGTAGTTGCCATAAATGGTCTACCAAGCAATATTGTATGTTCTCTCATTCTAATGCCGGATTTTCTTGCATATCCGTAACCACAAAGTCAACAGGTATTATCGGGCTTGTTCACCAGACCAAAACATCCTCAACTATTCCCTCCGGATATTTAAGAGATCTATCCGCAAGTCAGTAGGACATAGTCAGGTTTTAGATCCCCTAGATTGAGTCATGTGAGAATATGTAGCAGGTGGCATCAAATTTATACTAGCACCTAAATCAAGCATTGCCTTAGCAACCTTCCTATCCCCCATAGTTATGTTTATAATAAAACTTCCAGGTGTCTTTCAACTTGTAGTGGTAGCTCAGGTCAAGCAAGCTAGAAATTTCGACACTACTACTGCTCATTCGCCCATACCTCCTTTTCTTAGTGTTCAACTCTTTGAAAAACTTGGCATATGGCACATTCTACGATCACTTCTAATAATGGTAAATTGATATTTACTTTAGAGAGCATATTAAAAAGATCATTGAATTGCTTATCTTGTTTGGACTCTCTTTCAACCGCGGGGAAAAGGTACTTGCATCCGGTGTGGTTCTCGTTTGTCTTTGAATTTCGGGAGTTGTCGATGACCCCCAATGAGTTTTTCAAAGCTTCAAGTTTAACACTTGTTTCTCCTTTTTGCGATATTAGAATGTCGCCTTCTTTGTTAGAGATTTCGTGTACATCGGTATTGACTACCTTACCACTTCGGGCGGTTCTAACATCTTTTGCTTGTTCTCGTTGATCGGCAACTTTCCCGGTTCTTTCTTTTGCATTTGTTCACCAATACTAACTTTAGATTCAATTCTTTTAACCGAAGCCTCCACGGTGTTCAACCTGATTAGTCATCGGTTGTCACGACTAACTTGAATAAAAGCATTCAAGCTATCTTCTAAGGTCAGGTTTAAAAGATTGGCTTCATGGAAGTGGTCGTAGGTCAGCGACATGTGTGTTTCTTGGATGATACTTTGAAAATATCGACTTCCTCTATGGCATCGACACTAGAATCACAAGTATTTGAATACCATGAGTACCATGCCCAATTGAACAACACACTCCACATACCTCTTGATTTGAAATTTGGTGAGACGTGAGGAATTTCACTTGTTTAGTCAATTCAAAGAATTTGCAAGGTTATCTCATCATCAAAGCCGACCTCATTGACCTTTTGCTTTCCTTCCACCACCTCTTTGTGGGAATTGACTCAACAAACATGTAGATTATAAAGGCTTCCTCTCATTGCCTTTTCTCCTACAAAGACTCTCCAAAGAAGATATCAACCATGTATTGACTCAGAAGGTCAATCCATCGTAAAAGAATTGGTTTTCAGTAGTGGGAAAGCTACGATTTTGACATTGAATGAAAAGGAGTTTGAATCGCTCCCAAGCTTCATGAAAGTGGCTCTTCATTCATTTGAGAAATGTTGCTATCTTTGTTCTTAGATCAACAGTTTTTCACGTGGAATGTAACCTACCCATAAAAATTTCATGATCGCTCCCAAGTTTTAAGAGAACCTCGATCAGTAGAGTAATGAACCACGACCAAGCTTTATCTTTGAGAGTTGTAAGGAAAACACCTCATCCTAAGCTTGATCTTCACTAATTTCACAGAAGGGAAAGGTCTTGGACAATAGCATAGAATTCTAATGAAATGCAAAGGATCTTCATTGTGGATACCAGAAAAGGAAGGCAAACAAAGAATAATGAATCTTTTTCAATTCATAATTCTCAAATTCTCTCGCAATTGGATGCCTGAAGTTACATTGCCAATGATTGGCATTGTATAGTCTTTCATCTTTTTCCGCTTATCTTCAAAGATCTCCCACGGTGCTTTGTAGTTGAAAATGATCCTCCTCCTATCAGAATCAAAGATTTTCGCTTTTTAAAAACAATGGTATATATCTCTAAAAAATGCAAGGAACCTAAATTATTATTTTTTTGTTTTTTTTTTTTTTTTTTTTATTTATTTTTTTTTTTCTTGATTTAAACGGCGGACACAATTTTTGAAACAAACGAATTTATTTTATTTGAAATATTTTTTTTTTTATTACACGCAAACTAAAACAAAGGAAAATACAATAACGGGTGACCTCCTACGTAGGACTAAAATTTATCGCCTTTCTAGTAAGACGCTAAGCTGGGAGATTGAATGAAAAACTCAATGTCTCCTCTTCATTGAATTCATTTAAGTTTCAATTTTGCCTTTCGCAAATGTTCAACTAACTGCTCAACTTGAACTTCCACCTTTTGATGTAAGCTTCTACTGCAGTCCAACCGCTGATTGGTTTTTGATTGATTGTTCTCCTACAAACTTGAATAAAAGAATTCAAGTTGTCCTCCAGGGTTGGTTTATTTGGAATGCTTCGTGGAATAGGTGGAATTGGCTGGCCTCGCTCGGTTTGAAGCTGAGGGAGCGAGGTTATTTTGCCTCCAAGAGAAATTTGGATGACTTCTCCACCTGTGATTATAGGTATTTGAATTGGGATCAAACCTTGGTCTTTGATACGCTTCCCAACACATTAACCCAGTCCGGCCAGATCTCTCACGTGGACAAGCTCGCATCTTGTCCCATGACAAGGCCGTACAAACCATATTGTTCATTATTCAGGTTGGCTCGTGTAGCAGGCGGCAACTTCGCTAGTCGCTGAACAAGTCGTTGTTGAATTTCATTACCGGAGTCAATCTCTACGAACACCGCCTTTTCTCACTCGGGAGCTTTTTCTCGGAATTAAGACCCAACATCTCAAAGAGATTATACGTTTCTCGATGCGCCTTTTCTCCTATCGCTTCCTCCCGCAATAAGGTTTCCGACAATGAACCGACATTGTCAGGTAAGTCCATCGTAAAAGAATTGGTTCTCGCAACCGTAGGGAAAGCTATGACGTGGACATTGAGCGAGAAACATTTTTGAACCTATCCCAAGCTTCACGGAATGGTTCTTCTTCCATCCGAGAGAAAGTAGCAATCTTTCCTCTCACCCCGATGTTTTTTGACGGGAATAGAATTTTCCCATGAATTTATTGTAAATTGACCCCATGTCAATCGAGAACCAGTGGGAAGCTGACATCAACCAAGCTTTTAGCCTTATCCTTAAGCGTGTACGAAAACATCTCATTCTAAGTCGATCCTCGTTGTAATACCGAGGGAATGTTTGGACCGTAGCATAGAAATCTCTCATAAAGGAAAGAGAATCTTCATTAGGTAGCCCATGTATGAAGGAAGCATGTAAAAATGAATATTTTTAAGGCGTCATACTCAAGCAAATTTCTCCCAATCGGATACGGCAGCTGCCGTGCCAATCACCCTGCAAACTCCTTCATCGCTGCTTTCCCTAACATGTTGGTTTTCCTCCATTTCTTTCGTTCTAGTAAAGGATTAAGACGTTCTATGTTGGCTCAAAATCGTCGACGCTGATCCAGGATCCAGTCATGACACTTGCTTAAATTTATGAATATTATTTACATACGCAAGCAGTGGTTTCCTAAGCGATCTCCTACCACGCATGTACTATTTTTAAACGTAAATTTAAACTCCGTCAACAAAAATAAAGAAATTAGAAAATTTCCATGGCATTTAATTCAAAACACTGTATAATTTTTTTTTTTTTTTTTTACTTCTTTTTTTTTTTTATATATATATTTTTTTTTTTTTTTATTTTATTTTTTTTTTATTTTTATTTTTTTAAAAATAACATAATTAAGATAACCAAGAAATGTTCTTTATGAAAGAATTAATTCGCTACATTATGGCCTTAAAACCATTCTCCTAAATGTAACAACGCTCCTGTGAAAGACTTAATGCCAAGACAGCGCTTCAAAGAATCCTTCCTGCATTTAACTCCCTTAGATTTTTACTTTTCATGCCTTTTAGTTTTTTTAATTTTTTTTTAATTTTTTTTTTTTTTTAAGATCGGTAATTTTATTTTACTATTCACACTATCTTATTTCTTAAATTTCTTTTTTTTTTTTTTTTTTTTTTTTACGTACCGTAATTTTATTTTTCTATTCACACTATCTTATTTCTTAAAATTTTTTAAAAAAAAAAAAATTTAGTTTTTTTTTTTTTTTTTTTTTTGCGTGCGGTAAAAACTTTTTTACTTCAAATTTCAAATTTCTAAATTATTTACTTTTTATGCTATAATAAAAAAAAATTAATTTTTTTTTTTTTATTTATTTATTTATTTATTTATTATTTATTTTTTATGAAATTTGAAATTTGATTAATTTTTATTTTATTTATTTATTATTATTATTATTTTTTTTTTAAATATCACAATTATTTACAACACAAAAATATTTTTAAAATTTTGATAAATAAATTAAAAACGCTATTCCTTCCCCGGCAACCGCTAAAACTTGACGAATCTAAAAACCTCAAGACGCCAATTCTCGCAAATACTTTGTTTAATATTTCAGAACTCTCGCAGTCACATCTAATCATTTCATGTAAAATGATAAAGATACTCCCGCTGCCGATCTATTAATAACGCATGCTTTTAATTTATTATTCAAACTTTTAAACGAATTAAATCCTAAACATCCGTCACGATAGTTTGGTTTTTGTGTTCTAATCTAATAACATAAAATAAACATATATACAGATTAATTAAATATAATCTAAAAAGAATAAAGATGTATACAAATTCAATAAATATTTATCTACAAATAAATATAATTGCTGCATCCAATAAATATTCATGCAAATTTTATCATTTATATTAATGAAAGATGACTGACATAATAACTAAATTAATTACGCCGCTCATATTATCTGGTTATTAAAGACATATAAATCGATATTTTATCGATTCTCTTTATTTAATACCACCTTTATGCGTTAGACATTTTCGTTAACTAAACAAATCAATTAACACCTACGCATGTGGCCGATAACTAATTTTGCTAATTAAATTAATTCTTTTTCTACAGATCAAAACGAACTATTTAAACGCCACCTTTCATGCAAGTAGACATGTTTAAACTTTATTCAAGGTGCCATTCAAATTAAACTTAAGAATTTAGTTATCCAGCATCAACTTTCAAGCTTTAAAATCACTATCAAAACACATTAATACATTTCCACATAATAATTCTTATAAAACTTTTTGAAATGCCTTCACTCTAACTACCTATTATCAGACTAACAAATAAAAGAAGACTACTCTAAATTAGATCGATAACTAAACCTTAAAGCCTAACTTTCGTGATTTAAGTTTCAGTAATTTAAAAATAATATATTTCTCTCTAACATCCTTAATATAAAATCAATAAAAATAAAATCAATTCATTTTAAATTTTCACCTATTTAATATTTCGCAAAGCATAACAACGTTATTATTATATCATGATTATAACAAATTACTAGACACGCTAAATTTAATCACGTGCATAAATTAAATATAATACGTAGTTAATAAAGTATAAAAATAATCAGAAAGTTAAAATAAAATCCTTACAAGATTGACGTTATTCCCGCTAAAAACCTCCAAGTTTTAATTTCAGACTTCCATTTATCAATCAAAATCTAAATTATTACAAAAACATTACAAGCTTCCTCTCAAAAGCAGGTTAACTCTAAACCTAAGACAATCAACTAAAACTACAGAGAAAGCAAGAAAAGCTAAACTAAGAAAGAAACTGTTAAAACTCAAAAACTAAGAAATGAGAGAAAGAAAGAAGAGTATGAGGTTTGAGGAAGGTTGAATTTGTCAACGGGCGGTATTTATAAAGCATGAGAGAAAAAAATGATTAAAAAATGTTAAAAAAAATATTAAAAAATAAAAACGGTTTTTGACCTGGCTGAGAGTCATCAATGACGCTGATGACGCATGGGGCGGCCGTGACGTGAAAATGGGTCAAAAACGCCATGGCGCTTGCCATACTGGCCGCGACAATACATTGGTCGATGTCACAAGGTCAGCACAAGGCTGCGTGAATACAGCCAGCCGAATACAAGCGCTGGCATGATCAGCGCGCGGCGCTGGCGCTGGCGTTACTGGCGCTGGCGGCTGGGCCAGGCTGCCCGGGATGCATACGCGCGGGCGGGCCGGCCGGCCGGCGCGCGCGTGCTCGTTTTTGACATTTTTGACCTTTTTCACCCATTTTGTCCAATTTTTCCATTGCTGGATCTTTTTCCACTTATTTATCAATTTATTTGTGATGTATTGCTTCAAGTATTCTTCTTTGAGAGTTTACATTGCGTTTTTAGGCCAAAATTCCTGAAAAACAATAAAAATACCCGTGATTCCGAAAAAGACAAATTTATATAAATATATGATAAAACATATAAATATATATATTTTTAATCAATTAAAGTGCATAAAATCATGGTTATTTTAGTGCTTTTTGAGCACTCATCAACAACCCAAGTATCCAATAGCAAATTATGTATCTACTCAAAGATTATCAGAACCTATCAGGGCATTTGCACAAACACTCTCCTCGTGTCAAATTCCGAGTAGCATTGAAGAAGCCTTATCTGATCCAAAATGGGCTCAAGCTATAAAAGAGGAATTTGAGGCATTACAGAAGAATAACACATGGGTGTTAAGCGAGTTGCCTCAAGGGAGGAAGATGGTAGGATGCAAGTGGATTTTCTCCATTAAGTATAAAGCAGATGGGTTAGTTGATCGATACAAGGCGAGGCTTGTAGCAAAAGGATATACACAGAAACATGGGAAAGATTATCAAGAAACCTTCTCACCTGTGGCTAAACTAAAAATTGTGAGAGTTTTGTTATCTCTTGCACCAAATTTAGATTGGCCATTGCACCAACTTGACGTGAAGAATACCTTCCTTCATGGTGACCTTGAAGAAGAGATTTACATGGATATCCCACCAGGATATACTGTTACATTAGGAAAAGAAACTGCATGTAGATTACAACGAGCATTGTATGGACTAAAACAATCACCTCGAGCGTGGTTTGGTAGGTTGAGTTCAGCAATGAAGAAATATGGGTTCCAACAAAGCAACTCTGATCATACTCTTTTCCTAAAACATCGATCATGGAAGATAACAGCCCTTATAGTCTATGTAGACGACATGATCATTACAGGGGATGATAAAGAAGAAATCTCTAAGCTTCAAGAACAATTGTCAAATGAGTTTGAAATGAAGAACTTGGGAGGGCTCAAATACTTCTTAGGTATTGAGGTAACAAGATCAAAACAAGGCATATGTCTTTCCCAAAGGAAATATACTCTGGACCTACTAGTATAGGTAGGACTACTAGATTGTAAACCTGTCGATATTCCAATGGTTCAAAATCATAAACTCGGAGAATATGTGGACCAAGTACCAGCAGATAAACAGAGATATCAACGATTAGTAGGTAAACTCATATATTTATCTCATACTCGACCTGATATTGCTTATGCTGTGACTGTCGTGAGTCAGTTCATGCACTGCCCAAGTGAAGACCATATGGATGCGGTCATGCGAATACTTCGTTAATTAAAATCCTCCCTTGGGAAAGGACTTATGTTTTCAAAGAATGGTCAATTGGAAGTCCTTGGATATACAGATTCGGACTGGGCAGGGAATATCAAGGATAGGAAATCTACTGCTGGGTACTTTACTTTTGTGGGGGGCAACCTTGTTACATGGAGGAGCAAGAAGCAAAATGTAGTTGCCTTATCCAGTGCTGAAGCTGAATTTCGAGAAATGGTCAAGGGAATATGTGAGCTCCTTTGGTTGAAAAAACTTCTAACTGAGATTGGTGTTGCTCCTAACTTTGAAATCAACTTATTTTGTGATAACAAAGCAGCCATTGCCATCTCTCACAATCCAGTTCAACATGATCGCACGAAGCACGTTGAAGTGGATCGAAACTTCATTAAACAGAATCTTGAAGAAAAGATTATTAAGCTTTCATTTGTTAAATCAGAAGATCAATTGGTTGATATACTCACAAAATCTGTGTCTGCAATGAATTTCTACAACTCACTTGACAAATTGGGCATAAGTGACATATATGCACCAACTTGAGGAGGAGTGTTGGTGTGTGTTGTGGTGCATGCTGCAACAGTGGCAGACACCAATGCTCGGTGGAGTAAAACATGGAGCAGACAATAATATTAGTGGAGCCATTAAACATGAATGTGCAGGAATTATGGTTATTGTTTAATTTTCGTTTTCTTTGTATACATATATCTCAACTCTTGTATAGAAACAGAACAGAAATAATAATAAAATACAGTGATAATTATCAAAGAATCATAATATTTTGACAATAATTTCCTCACGATAGAATAATATATGTTAATTGTTATTACTGAGATAACATATGTTAAAATCTCGCCATATTATTTATATATATATATATAACATATGTTAAAATCTTGCCATATTATTTATATATATATATATATATATATATATATATATATATATATATATGAGCTTACGTATAACAGTTATTTAATAATAAAAAATCAAACTATAGCCAAATACCAGTGATAATTTGGCTTTGTCTAATAAGAGGATGTTCCCAACACAAAAAAAAAAATGTAAACTAAAGCTTTTCATTTTGGAAGGAATTCATATATATACTAAGGGTTTTTCACGCTATATGCTAGAAGAGACTCGTAATAGCTCTGTTAACTGATAATCAATATAGTTCAAACTGAATTAAGCTTTAGATCCCTACTCTTCTAAGGATTGAACCATATTAGGCTGCTTAGTGGTTCTCATATGTCTGATTTGCCTACATTGTCAACGTGTTTATATTTGGTACATGTTATTAAAAATCTTAATTATATAATTTTTTATAGAGTCGTGACATTAAAGTAAGAATTTATTATATATAATAAAAATAATACAATTATGTCCAAAATTAGTATCATCAATGAATATGAATTTAAATCATACTAAATATTTTATTTTATTTGTTTAAAATTTTAATTCTAAAATTATATATCTTTATTTTTTTCATTTTAAATTAAAATCTTTTTTTTATTTTTAAATGAAAGAAAAATAATAAAATAAATTAAATATTAATTTAAATATTTTTTAAGATAACAAAACTAACTAAAATAAATTAAATTAAATTTTAATTATAAATTATTTTATTAAAATATTTATGAGTTTTAATCAGTTATATTATACATGCTATTATCAAACATTATATAAAATAATTACAATACATTTAGATACAATAAGATTATATTTATTCCACGTAAGAAACATACAATTTGTGTTTGAAGTTAGAAAGTACACCACAACTCAACTATAAATGAATAGTCTAAAACGTGCCATAAAAGAAAATAAATATGAGATGCAAGATCTTCTTAGCAAAAGGGAAAGAAAAAAAATGAAACAAGAGATGGAAGATGGTATTTTCTTATCTCATATTTTTAATTTCCATCTTTAAAAATAGTGAACCTTATTGTGCTTGTCTATGAAGAAGAAAATATGTTTATAATTGTTACCAAAAAAAAATAAGTGTTGTTACAATAGAATAAGTCCCATAGTTTTATTGTTAGAGTGCACCAGGTAGAAAACATATCAAATTAGGATTTATGTCACGTCTTCAGTAAACTTTTAGGATAGAGAGAGAGAGAGAGAGAGAGAGCCAAGTTCAAACTGAATATAGAAAAACATGCAGCAGGTCTCTTCCCCTACCAAAATTTTAGACTTTGCGGTAATAGTCATTTTATTTCGGTTTTAATTGGTAGTTTCAAGCAAGTGAGTAAAAATGAGAATGGGCACCGTCTAAAAAAAGGAAAAATAAAGAAAATGTATGCCTACGTAAAAGAAAAGAAGTTGTAGAAATCACCAAAGCCAATCTAGTTGCAGCCAGCTAATGGAAATATAGAGAATAAAAGGTTGACATACTAAAGCTAAAAAGTGTTAAACAATCACATAAATTATAATAACTTTTAGAAATAACACAGTTTGTAAGTTAAAGGATTACCCAGATTTATAAATATCAATGTTGTCTTACTCTTAGCCAATGTGTGATTTAACATCCCCTGTACATCGGCTAGAGTTCGAATTTATGTCACGGTCTGAATTTATAGCACGAGGACCGATGAGAGTACAAAGAAGCCAAGAGCTAGCTCTGAGACCATCTTAAAAACCCAAATCTAACTCTAAACTCAAAAGTCAACTTGTGAGTTAAAGGATTGCCTAGACTTATAAGCAACACTGTTAACTTACTTTTAGCTAATATGAGACTCAACAATAACTAGAAACTAACTAGTCGTTTTGCAATACAGAAGTATAAATCTACTCAATCCTAAGAAAATCATAATACTCACGTTCTGATACGTCGAGAGGTTTAGGTTATGGAGAAGGGAATTAGATAACTATACACATGCTCTAAGCATTTTGGTAATGGTGCAACTTGTATAACACCACATTTCCACATTCACAATGGCCATGAAGCCTCTCCCATGACTAAAATCCAAATAGCGGGGATAATGTAGCATCATGTTTGGTGGTGGGCAGTTAGAGTACAATAAATGATGGTACGTGTATCAAATTTAAGCTATTTTTCTTGCTTGACCAAATAGAAAATATTTGGACATCGTTATTGAACTTCAGATAATCTACTTTAATTGTAAGATTCTCAATTGTTTTAATAGGTTTTCTTTTGCCCCTCCTAAAAAAAACTCCTCTCTATTATAAACATTGAGAATCCCACTGTCTGAACCAGTTGCAAATAATGTTCCATTTGGAAATGTACATAAGGATGTACCATTAAGCAAGCTTCATCAATAATTGCTTGCCATCATCAGCAAAAGCTAAAGAGCAAACAGTTCCATTCATCTTTAGTGTCCCAAATCCTATCAATTCTTTAGTTTTGGATGAAACCAACAAGATGTAACCCTCATTGCATACACAAAGGAAATTTTGTACTAGAATCAGGAGAAATCTCGAAAACTTCAAAGCTTTTTTCTTCCCTACCAACAAGAGGACCTACTTTGTCAACTGTTGCTTTTACTAAATCAAAGATATAGAAAAACTTCCTCCTTCCTGCAACAATAACCATAGATCCATTGGGCATGAAAGACGCCTTCCGAATGGGATAGTCGCCAAGAAAAATACTTTGTATTTTAGTATTCCTTTTCCATCTATCTAAAAAAATCTCAGTATTTTTATCTAATCCAACAAAAAACTTGGTTTTTAACCATGATCATAGTTCTATGGCCACGGTTATAAGAACTGAGGCCTAAGTGAAAACGACAATAGATCATAGATATACTCTAAAAAATTCTCGGTTTTTTACATAATCGAGGCCATAGGATACGTCTATGGCCTTGGTTTTTCAATAACTGAGACCATAGACATACCATATGAGCATAAATTTCAATAAAAATACAACTATTAATTAAAATAATATAAATCAATATAAATTACAATAAATTTATTAATTACAAAATTAAAAATACAATTACATTTGAGAGTTTATACACTAAAATATAATAAAATATGAATAACTAATTCTAATATTTACAATGACTATGAATAATAGCCTTATTATTACAAAATGACTTTTTATTATTACAATCATTTATATCTCAGGAGAAACTAGATGCTCATAAACTGGATTGATAAATTTTGACCATAATTTCCTGTTGTGCCTACAGGAGGAAAAGAAAAAAACCATCAAATTATGTAGATCTCATTGGTATTATTTATCATGGTTTATTTGGAAACATTTCAATTGTACTTGCAAGCTACAGTTCGGTGGAAGATGAAACAATGATCCTTACAGAAAGATAATTGGAAAATATAGCAGAACAACAAAACGATCTAACCTAAACAATTAACAATTAATTGGGTGCAAAAACAATAGTGTCAAACTAACCTCCCAACAAGTGCATCAATTTGGGGTCAAGCTCTAAATGATATTTATTAAGATATACATTCAACTCATCAGTTCCCAGTATCTAGAATAAAAACATGAGCAAACTTGATCTTTATGTAGTGACAATTAAGATAAGTGTGTAAACATGAAATTATTGCTTACTTATCTTAAATGATTTTTCTAGAATTCAAATAGCCTCAAAAGAGAGAGTAAGGGGAATAATCAAGAAGTGATTGGTGGTAATAATGTTAACGTTTATTCTCAAATAACGTGCTTAAATCTTCACTTTCAAATATTAGAGAAATTAGTAATTCTTAACATATATTATACGAGTGCCACAAAATTTGAAGGAACCTTTGTAGCATCCACTACTCGTTAAGGGTCATTTTCAAAATGATGAAGACTCCATGCTTCTTTCCATGTACCTTGAAGCCACACAAACATTATATTCCTTCCCTGGTGAATGACAGTAATCTAATGCCTGTTATTTAAAGGTTGTAGGAATTTTAGGAGCATTGACAATGATATTAAGGTGCTCTACTCTCAATTGAAGAAATCAGTAGTTTCATTTTTTAAATTCCTTTTCTACACAACCATTTTTGAAGAAATGAGGGGAAACATGTGTTATAAATAAAATGTAGTCAGTCATATGTGAAAACTGAGACAATCAAAGTACCATGTTTTACAAGTAAAAACAAGACTTCATGTACCTCCACTTTCTATCTCAAGGCAACCATGTTTAGCCATGTGAAAGTTGGGAGAAAATATAGTTTCTAAGACATTATCAGTTCCCTCAACAGAAGTAGCCTGCAATAATATTCAAGAAATTTACAAGAAAAAATTACACTTTCAAAGAAATTCATTTCCCTACCCATATTTAATATTGACATATGATTTAATACATGTTGATATTTTGTAAAAAGAACTAGCCAATATAGGAAACGCATCATGAT
This sequence comes from Hippophae rhamnoides, assembly GCA_033030585.1. Classification (NCBI taxonomy): domain Eukaryota; kingdom Viridiplantae; phylum Streptophyta; class Magnoliopsida; order Rosales; family Elaeagnaceae; genus Hippophae; species Hippophae rhamnoides. The sequence goes on along the minus strand of CM065432.1, from coordinate 49,607,925 downwards.
ATCCATGTTAACTCCTTATTAGTATGCATGTACCATACACAAGTCGAAACAAGCCAATTTACCTTGTGAACCATAGAATCATCTGTAATTGCACCATGCACAAAATAGACATCGAAATTCTCATTGTGCAAAAAGTCAAAGTTAGAGTTCAAATTTGTTGTGACAAGAGCTTCCCCATTCTTTACAATATTGCCAGTTGAAATTTGTAGAAGACAGCAATTAAATTAACCATACAAATTGACATGTGTTTATTGGATACTGAATACATAGACGTGTGTGACATCTATAACCAGTATTATGATATAAATACAACAATTCATTGCTCCATATTAGAATATACCAGCCCAATTCTGTATTGAATCAAATAACAAATCTTCAAAAGGCCACTCAACTTGTAGTCTTGAAGCATGCAACACTATATGAATGAAAATATGTACTTAAACAAATACATGTCGAGTAAAATTTAGAATACACAATTTTAAATTTATTAATATTAGATCCAAACAAGTAAATAAACTACTTGTATTATACTTACTATAACACCTTTCAAAGGCAACTCACAAATTGAAGAGAAATACAAACACTCAAAGAAAAAGCTCTTAACTCACACTCAAACTAAGAATACAAAGACTTATTTGTTTTTGATGTAATGATTAAACCAAATGCAAAGTAGGCTATTTATAGTCTTCGCCATGCAATCTACACCACACAAATATAAAACTAAGAAATAATCCTAGCCACACAAATCTTATCTACACAATTTTCTTTCCTACAACCTTCAACCACTTCATTTATTTCTACATCCTTCAACCACTTCATTTATTTCTCTACATCCTTTAACCACTTCATTTATTTCTCTACTTCTTCAACTACTTCATTTATTTCTCTACATCTTTAATTATTATGTTGATGTTGATTTTCAACAATACCGTGATGTTATCTTTAAAAAGATTTGCTTAAACTAGTAGTAATACATACCTAGACGGTGCTTCCTTGTAGAAGATCATCAACAGCTTCAAATTATCCTTGTAACTATGAGCAAGTATTGCCCTGTTCTCTTCATTTGATGATTCGCCATAAGAATATCTATCATTCCTTGCTCTTGAACCAAGTTGGACCAATTTTGTGCCATGATTCAGCTTAGCATGTTGAGCCCTAAATCTTGAAACATACTCAGAACCAGAAATCAATTTTTCATCCTTTTCCTGCCTTAGCTTCCTCAATCTGTTAACTTCTACAATAAGTTGGTTCGCTCCTCTTATTCACCCTTCCAAACAGGCCTACTTACCTTAATTTCCTCTTTGTCACCGTTTTCTTTCAATAAGTATGCACCCTCTTCGTAGGTAGAGAGCATACTTTTTCCAGAACCACATTGATTCACGAAAAACAAAGTTGAGGATTTATCCACACCATCATGAACATCTTATTCATCCTTCTTCTCAAATTCAATTGGCAAATTATGGAATGCAAACTGTTTTGAGAGAATTATATATATATATATAACACTTAAATAAGTGTATGTGTTACAAGAATAAGAGCTCTCATACAAACAACCAAAATACATGATAAAATACATACTATACAATTTATATTAATCAGATCATCATAAGCGTTTACATAAATAGGTCGTTATATACAGATTGCTTAAGACTTCTAAGTTGAACACCCAAGTCGTTATGATAATGTTAAGGTGTCGAGATCGCTCTATGGTGTAGAGCTTTAGACTCATCAGACCTTGATCTTAATCATCTCGCTATATAGTAACGAGGTATCATAATTTGTTAGGTCGCGTACGTGTTATATGTATAATATTAAACATTAATTCTCATATTTCCTTGATTTTGAGAAGTTAAGGGGATAATATTTCGTTGTTTGTTTCTTATTCCCCTAGTTGCAAGGTTACCTGTTAATTATGAATTATATTCTCCTAATTAATTTTATTTACTAGATAAACTTTTCAACTTTTCTCTCCCCTTTATAAATAGTAGAAAAATTCACTTTTATTTCACCTATTTTAACTGAATTAAATTTATTTTTAAAGAGTTTCAGTCCGACCAGTTATATAACTATCTAGTTCAGTTAAACATGTGTCTAACTCCATTGTAACAAGTGGGATCATTGGTTCACCAAAATTCGATTAGTTTGATAATCGTTTAATTTTGAACGATTAAATTAGATAAGTATCTAATTAAAATTAATCAACGAAAAAGACATTCTTATCTCTACTTGTAAAAACTCAAGTAGTAGGGATTATATCTTATTTTTTACTAATATGTGATATTCATGGTATATAACCCAAGTATTTTTAGTTAAGGTGTTTGGTTTATTTATTTTTAAAAAAAAAACACGTAAATTATTATTTGTTAAAATTTTTACGATCTTATTTAATACAATAATAATTATGTAAATACTAAAAAATAATCTTGTGATATTTTAATCAATTAAAATTTAATTATTATAAAATTTCTTTAATCAAAAATAATATAATAAATATTTAAGGTTGAATTTTGAAATTATTTTTATCATGAACGTTTTTTCTACTATGTTTCACAATAATAATAATAATAATAAAGATAAAATATTTATTATAAAAATAATTTGAGTTTTTTATTTAACGTGTTAAGTTTATTTTCAATTTTTTATATAAATTATGTGATATCTCATTATTTAAAAGTATAATAATATTTTAATCATAAATTTATTTAGATGTGTCTTCTTAGACTTTTATAACTATAAATTTATGAACAAAATTATCTTCATATTTTAAATTAATAAAAATTATTATCATTAATTAATCCATAATATTTATTTATTAACATATAATAAATTATTAATAAATAAAATGTTCATAATTATTTTATTCCTTTTTAATAATATATATAATTATATTTTATTTAAATTTATTAAATATTTAAAATTATGTATCAACAAATATAAGATAACAGGTGATTGACTAGTAAAGTATAAATATATAAAAATATATATTTTATTATTTTAAATAAAATTTAAATTTTTATATACAATTGTGATATACATACGTGAACCCATACGAGTTCAATCATTTCATCCTTTAATTTCAAGCAATAGTAAATCTGTAGAATAGCTTTAATTAGCATATTATGCATTATTATTTACTTATATGAATTGTTGTTGTTGTTGTCACGTCGGGCAGGTATCAATTAAGTTTGCTAATTTGTTAGAGGCTAATTTGTTCGGGCTCAAATATGTAGTGATTTAATAACGGAGTTGCCATAAAATTGAAGCCACTCATGACGAAGATGATGGGGACCTCAAAATAAATTAATTAAGAAGATTATAATAATTTACGTTTTAAAACAAAGCTGATTATCTATCTGACGATGACAGAGTAGTTGAAGTAGTACTACAAAAATTAACAAACAATGCTGCTTTTGTGATTCATTAAATTATTATTAAAAAATATTATTTATTTTAAATGACGTGTAACGTTAATATAATTATAATTATAATTATAATTATATTAATAAAAAATATTATATTAATTATAATTATAATATATAAAAATAATAAATCTAATACTTTTAAATTTTATAATAATAAAAATATATATAATAATAAATAAACGAAAATAAAATAATTCTTATTTTATTATTTATTTCTTAAAAGCACGATGGAAAGCAAAAAAAAATGTAAATCTATGACTTTATTATAACATAAAAATCACATATTTATAGTCATTGATTTTATTTTATTAAAATTAAAATAATTGAGTAACGGTGTAAATGTTTTACCCAGAATAAAAACCTTACAAATTTAGTATTCATTCTCATTTATTATTTTTTTTCTACCTTGATATTGATTACATTTTTAAAATTTATAGTATATAATTACAAAATTATTTCTTATTTTAATATTTATTTTTATATATTTTTTCTTTGTTACTTTTAAAATAATATTTTTAATGGGTAGTACTTTTCACCTTGTTTAATGGGTAGTACTTTTCACCTTGTTTAATGGGTAGTACTTTTCTGTGAAAATTGTCCAGACAAATCTATATAATAACATGAGGAGATATCTTTGCATCCAAAAAGTAAGATCATGTAAGATTTTAAATAATAGTAATATTACTTTTGTTTTTAGATCATATAAAAGCACATAATAATAATAATTCGAAATTTAATAGAAATATTGCCACGTATGATTACAACCCCAAAAGTTCATATCAACTATATACTATTTTTTTTTTGTTGGTAAAAATACGTTTGCACAAGTAATAAAATTTTATTATAAATATTTTCAAGCTAAAAGTTATTTTATATATATATATTTTTTTTGCCTAATATGATTATTCCTAAAAAGCATTTTATGGTGTAAACTACTTTTAACTTGCTTTTAACCGAATAAAAAGCAAAACAGTTTCAAACCTCAAGTCAAGTTTGAATTATTGTCTTGCCTACAGAGTACCTAAATTTGTTCTTTTAAATACTGTATATTTATAAGTTTATTTATAATTAATTATAAGTTAAAAAATATATTTTATTATTTTAATTAATAAATATATGTCACAATATAGTAATATGTATCTCTTATTCGAAACATCCATTCATTATGTAGCATGTAAAACTAGAAGATTGTGAGGAAGAAAACCCAATAATAAACTTTAATTAGAGGATAAATCAGTGAAGTAATAGCAATAATAATAATAATAATTAGAGGATAAATCACTAAAGTAATAGCAATAATAACAATTTTATTATTCCTTCAATAATATTATGTTAATAAATCACTAAATGGTATATTAGTTGTATACAAATTATACAATTAATATACTTTATAAGCTGTATATTAGTTGTATGCAACTAATATATTGTTTATTAAAAACACTTTTAGGAAAAGCAGATTCCTTTTCTTCTATATTTATACATGTATTGCAACTCAGTATTAGATATCTTGTAAATACATTAAGTAAATTCAATTTGTTATCAGAGCAGAAAAGAAACAAAAAAAAATTTTCTTAGGTTTCGAATAGAAGCGCGACGCCGTAGGTGCCGCCAGCGCCGTAGTATTCTTGGCCTTTGTTTAGCACTTGGCTGCCGATTGCGGTCTGTTGTCCGCCCATGGCCCGTCCGATCGGCTGTGGCAGGTGTCGTTCACGCGCGCGACCTGCGCCGGCCGGCGATGTTCGGCCCGTACCGTCGGCTTGCGACCTGCGTGCGATTCGGCCTCGCGCGGCCCAGCACGTTACAGCCCAGCGTCGACTCGCGACCACAACGCCTGATTCGGCCGGCGCCCGTATGCGCGGGTCGATCTTGCGCGGCGTCCCGTAGCACCGGGTGTGCGGTTCTTAAACTATGCGTCATTTCGCGACCTGCTTGGTTCGACCCAGCGCCGCCGCGGCGCCATTCGGCTCCAGCGCCACGCAATGCGCGGATTCAACCACTTACGGGCAGTAGCCGTTCACCACGCGGTGTGCGATTTCTTACATTTCGAGTTTTTTTCATTCTTAAACTACGTTGAACGCGTGCTCTTAATTGAAGCTTCCGGCCTACGTGAAATATTTACTTTTCGGCCGTACGAGCCACTGGCCAGTTCGGCTGACCTGGCCCGGTTCGGTGACCACAGCACGTGACTCTTGTACGTCTAATCCAAGCCCGTTGACTCACAGCCCGTACAACAAAACCCGTGACGCGAACATTCAAATGACCCGTTTATCATTGACACGAAAAAAAATATTATTCCATTTGCCTGATATACTTGTTATTATTATTTCAATGGAAGATTCGAGACAACGTCAAGTTTCTAGAATTCATGAAGTTCCAAATTTTGAAGTTTAGTTAGAGTTCGAAAATTGGTTCTTTGAGTCTTAAACTTAATGGTACAAATTTTCGAACATGGAAAAAAGTTATGTTTGTTTATCTTCGTGGAATACATAAGATGGGACATGTATGCGGATCGATTAGGGCTCTGGTCAAGAATGATATAGAAGCATACTCGGTGGGAAGATGATGATGGCTTTGTCATGTCGATCTGTTGAGAGCGATCAACGTGATATATTACAAATGGTGGAGGAATGTGAAGCTGAGGGTATATGGAATACCTTAGCGATCTTTATACAAATGAGGTGACTTTATTCAAGTTCATGAACTTCATGTCTGCTATTTGGCGTACGTGAAAATGGCGACGGTATCTCTTTTTTTTTTACGAGATGAAAAATGTATGGTGAAATTGACGAAAACGCCCGTAATGCAAAATTAAAAATCGAGAAGATCTTTTGTGGTACCCGAGAAGAAGAAGGAGCTTGAGCAGAGTGCGTATGCTTTCTTAAGAGGCACTTGATATAAAACGTAATAGTCTTGGCGGGTGCTTGAATGTCGGATCCTCAGGAGCTTGACTACAGCGCTTTACATACATGCAGCCAAAGACGAATCTCGACGAGAGTCGGTCGGACACGTGTTGAAGTATCGAACCCTAGCCATTCAAGCGAAATCAAAGGCACGCTTTCCTCGTGACCCAAACTCGATTTCATCTCATCGGCGGGGCCGCCGCGGAGCTTTCCCAGTCGCCTCGTTCTTTGTGCTCTTGTTACGTGAACGGGGGCATCTCCGTGAAACGTGTTGGAAACTATATCCACGGCTTGAAACCAAAACGACAACGTGTGCCTCGTTACAAGCGAAATTCTGATACAAAGTGTCCAAGAACAGGACTCTGTAGACGAGAATCATCCTTTGGAATGTGGAGGTATCCTACGGCTTGATAATGGGCGGTCGTGGTAAGATTGGTATGACACTTAAATGTTTCTCGCTATGTTGGGTCTAATACTTGGATTATTGATTAGTGCATCGATCGCTATGACTTATGATAAATCTTTTTAATAATAAGTTATCTCCCTTTGATGTCTTATGTTACAAATGCTAATGGTGAGGCCTTTCTGTCTTAGGACGGGGGTCGATTCGTATCAACTCCATCTTCTGACTCCTTAATGTTTTATATGTACGACTTATCTCGTGGCTTAATATCTATCCCACAGTTGAATATTGAGTCTAAATGCTTTTGTAACCTTTTATCACATGTATGTGATTTTTCGGGATCTTAACACCGGGGAAATAATTGGTCGAGGGTATGCGAGGCGGTGTTCGCTTGGATCGAAGCTAGGAGGGGAGAAACCGGGAGCACGGGCGAAACCTTGCATTGATTTCTAGTTACGATAAAACTAAGTGAAATTTGGTTGTGGCATGTAGCATTAGAGGCATCAAGTCTTTTAGTCTTATGAAAAAAAACCATGCCCTCTTTATTTATTGGTGTTAGTGAGTGTTGCATTGTGAGACTTGTGTTTTGGCTTGAAACCATCGTGTTACTTATTCTCATAGTATTTCTAATAAAAGTACTATTCCTTTTGAATTAATTCATTCGATGTTTGGGGGACATCCCAAAAAGCACCAGTATATCGGGTATGAGATATTTTGTTTCATTTATCGATAGTATGCAAGATTATCATGGATTTCTCTTCTTAGAACAAAAGATGAAGTTTTTACGTTTTTCAAAATTTTCATACCTTTGTTCGGAGAGACAATATAATGGCATCGTTCGGATCTCCGGATTACGACAATGGAGGGAATATGTTAATCATGTTTTTCAACAATTTTTCAAAACAAATGGGATTATTCATTGACTACTTGTCCCTGAGCACGAGAACAAAATGGAGTGTACGAAAGAAAAAATCGTCATTTACTTGATATGGCTCGTGCCTGCTCTTATTTAGTGCTTATATGCCAAAATATCTTTGGGGTGATCTTTGTGCGACACACCCGTCTAAATGATGTCGTCTCGTCCCCAGTGTCGCTTAACGGAAAAATCTCATTTCGGATTCGCATCTTACGTATCCTTATCGTCGCTTTCATTAATCTTCTTCACGAGTATTTGGTTGTGTTGTTTTTGTGCGTGTTCCTAAAAATCAACGTTCTAAATTAGATGCTTTCGGGCGATTAAATGTGTGTTTGTTGGTTATGGAAGTTATCGAAAAGAATCTGAAGTGCTTTCATCCATGTAGAAAGTATTATGTTACTATGGATGTTACCTTCTTTGAGGGCATGAGTTATTTTTTCCTACTTTGATCTTTCGTCGGGGGAAGAATACATATTTCAAGAAGCTGTATCATGGTGAAGGGAGGCGTTAGGTAGTCGCCGATGTTTGATGAGACCGTATGAGACTTCTATTTCATTGAATCCAATCATTGCAGAAACGGTCTTAGTATTGAAGCACGAAACTCACTTCTGACAAATGACATTGAAGACGAGAATTGTACCTCGAAGCATTACTTACCCTTGATCAGCGACTCCGCAGTGCGAAGGTGTTCATCGAGGTATGTACACTGCGTACTAATAACATTGAGTCTAATGTTGGACGTTATGTGTTACCAAATAGATACACTCGAGGTCGAAAAGGTATGAACGAAATATTCATGCAAAATCAAAATACCCGATAGCAGATTTCATGTCCCTTTAAAGATTATCTAAGTCGTACAAATCATTTGTGAATCAAATATACGGTGTATCGGTACCTAACAGAAGTGCGGGATGCGTTGGGAGATCGATATGGAGGAGAGGCGATGGATGAAGAGATGGATACATTAAAGAAAGAACGACAACGGCAACTTGTGTCGCGGCAGGAAAAAAGGCAGTTGGTTGTCGATGGGTGTTTACTATAAAACATAATGGTGATGGATCCAAGTAAATCGGTATAAAGCTCGTCTTGTAGCAAAAGGGTTTACTCGAAACGTATGGTGTAGATTACGATGAGACTTTTGCTCACTTGTTGCCAAAATGAACACGATTCGGGTTACCAACTTTCCTCTTGCTAACCTAATGGCCCTTCGGCGGTTTGATGTCAGAATGCGTTTCTTTATGGAGAATTAGCGAGGAGGTGTACGTGAGTCTTCCACTGGGTATGTAGTTGATTCTCTTGGTAATTTTGTATGCAAATTGAGGAAGTCTTTGTATGGCCTCAGCAATCCCTCGAGCACTGGTTTGGAAGGTTTCACAATTCATGCAAAAAGGTTGGTTACGAACGAGTAATTCGGACAGCAGCTCTGTTTGTCGAAACATCCCAACGAGGAAGGTAACGGCCTATTTCAATCATTTATGTTGATGATATGGTAATCCTTGGTGATGATACTATTAAGATGGATAAATTACAAAGGCATAGCTTTCTGAATTGAAATGAAGGACTTAGGTGAACTAAAAGTACTTCTTAGGAATTGAGGTAACCGAGGAAGAGAAGGGATATATCTTTGTCGAAAGGAAGTACATTATTGATCTGTGAGAGACAAGTATGTTGGATTGGAAACCTATTGATACTCACATTGAGCAACCGTGGTTTAGCGAGTATCGGATCGAATACCAGGCGATCGAGCCGTATCGGAGATTGGTTGGACGTTTGATTTACTTAGCTCATCTTGACCCGGATGTTGCATATGCGATAAGTGTGGTGAGTCGGTTTATGCACGATCAGTGAGAACCGTATGAATCTTTGTTTTGAGAATTTTAAGTTATTTGAAATCGAACAGGGAAGGGGAGTAATGTTACCTGCAAACTGACAATCCTCTTGAAGTACGTGGATTCACGGTCTGATTGGGCGGGAAGTATTACGGATAGAAAGTCGACATCGGGTTATTTCACGCTTTGTGGGAGGAAATTTGGTTACATGGAAAAGTAAGCAAAAAGTGGTGGCACGATCGTCTTGAGTAGAAGATATAGAGGTATGGCTCGTGGTTTGTGAATTCTTTGTGGATAAGAACTTTGTTATTAGATTTGGGTTTCGAACTCAAAAAATACTATGCGAGATGTATTGTGACAATCGGGCGGCGGGATTGATATATCGCAAAATCGATACAACGTAGTGTTAAGCGTGTAGAGGTTGATCGTCGGCTTTATAAAGAGAAGTTAGATGCGAACTTATTAGTTTTTCCTTTTTGTTCGCAGGAAGAACGACTATGAGATATCTTCTACAAATGAGTCTCCAGTCGTTATATGGCTCGCTTGCAAGTTAGGCGTGATTGATATCATCTTGTACTTGAGGGAAGTGTTAATAAATCACTAAATGGTATATTAGTTGTATGCAACTAATATACTTTATAAGCTGTATATTAGTTACTAATATATTGTTTCTTAAAAGCACTTTTAGGAAAAGCAGATTCATTTTCTTCTATATTTATACATGTATTGCAACTAAGTATTAGATATCTTGTAAATACATTAATTAAATTCAATTTATTAGGCATAGATGTTATTAAAGTAGTTATTATCACAAAAATAATTTAGTAATAGCAATAATATTAAACGGCATAGTGCTCAGAGTTGGCAGTCCATTCAGAGTGTCATTGTTACAGCATTTATATGCTGACTTCTATACCCTAAGGCTCTCAATAGCCTCCATAATCCCTTTTCTGATCTTCTTTGTGTAGTAGTAGCACTACTGCTATCAAAAGATGAAGAGAACATCGGTGATGGGAATCTTTTGCTCTGCCTCAACTTTATGTTCTTCAATTCCATCTCCGTTGGTAACTTTCCAATCCCAAACATAAACAAATGCCACCTTGACTTTGTTGGAGAAGCTAATAAAGACACCTTATTTTCTACTGAAAAAGCAGCACACTTTTTTGTGTTATTCTTGGAATTGGGAAGTGCTTCTGACTCTGAGGACTTATTGTTGCTCTCTTTTACACTGTAGGGGGAGTAGTGTTTTACTAATTTGTTCAAAGAAAAATATTTCCAATGAAATCTCAACCTTTTTTTGGTACGAGTAGAAGAACGACTTTGCTTTTTGTCGATTTTAAAGTTTTGGGTTTTCTCAGGAGCTGGAAGTTCTGCTTTATAAGGAAACAGTTTTCCACAGAAGATTAATTCCTTCCTGGATGGATATGTAGAGGCAGTGAAATCCTCACTGAAGAACTCAAACATGTTATTATCTTCGTCTAATGAATAGCTTTGTTCAAATTTACCTGAGAAATCTTCTTCCCATTTGAATGAGTCATTGTGTATGGGAAGATCACAAAGAGATAGTGTTTCTTCTGCTTCAAATGAATCTTGCAATTCTGTGCATTCTTCGGTTGATGAATGTAAGAGAGATGAATCTTCAGCAACCATATTGGAGTACTTAAGGGACTTGATGATCATCAAACAATTAATTGAGAATGAATGAAGTTTGAATATAGAAAGGCTATTTAAGTAACCAAAGAACAACTTGATGAAGATAATTGTTGTTTATTGGGTATCGGTGGTTTAATGTTGAGATTGACAAAATAGTGAGATGTGATGTATATATAAGAAACCCAATGATCGAGAGAATATGAGGTCTTGATGGAGATGGCTTCCAGATGAAAATAATAGACAAACAAAATATAACCGAGAAAAAATTTTAATTAGTTGCTAAGAAGGTCACAAATTAAAAAAATTGAGTACTAGCTTTCTTTTTAAAGGGACATTCAAGGGATAATTTTTTATTAAATAAAATATATATATATATAGATTTTAATTTTGGTCCATAATAACAAAGTGAGGAGTCACATCAGTGAGTTACAAATCAATCTCTTAATTAGTTGCCTATTTGGTTTTTATTTTTTTTTATTTTTTGGATGTTTCTATTTGCTTGCTAGTGAGGGAGGTATAAGCCTACAAGGATTTGTTTACATCCAATACAGAATACAGAGAAGCTGGCTAGCCAAAACAAGCTAAAGAAAATACTTGTTCAAAGAAAGAAAGAATTAATTAATTAATTAATTAAAAAAAAAACTAGAGAAGGCAAATGCAATTAATCATTTTGTGGGATTGGCTACTGCTGTGTGCTGACTGAGGTTGATTGAGATACATGGGGCCGGCAGTATTCCGCGTTGGACTTTTATATACTAACTTTGTTATTACTTATTTTTGTAATTATTATTATTATATATTTTAAGAGCACACATCAAACAATAACAATATGATATAAAAAAAAATTAAGGTAAAAAATGTCAACGGAGGATCAATATTTTCTCCTCTAGACATGGGCAGATTTTCCTTTAAGTTTAGAAAGATTTATAAAGTAATCATCTCATGCTATTTTTAATTAGAAGTTAATTAATTGTTTTTTATAATTTATCGTGCATTTATTTTCTCTTTTTTTTTAAAAACTATCGTATTAATCTTACATTTTATTAATTTAGATTATAATATCATCACATATTAAAATTTAATAAATAATTTATTCTAATTTTAAGCTATTAAATTTTTTACTGAGGTTGGTATTGGATAAATTATTTATTACTATATAAGTAAATTTTAAGATAAATTTAATTTTTAAAAATTAAATACTCAATACTTGATCGAGAGAAAATAATATGATCTATAAATAATATACTTTAAAATTAATTAATAATACAATTATTTCTTTGTTTTTGACTGTAACAAATATATATTGTCACATCACGTCTAAGTTGTAAATTATACAAATAGTATTTCTTTACGTAATATAAACGTAATTAATGTGTCGAATAATTATTGATTAAAATAATAATATTTATTTATTTTTAACCTATAATTAACAATCGTATAAGTTATAAATTATGATAATATAAAAAATTATGGTCATAAGTTGTATAAGTTATAAATTATGATTATAACATCATAACATACTAAAAATTGATAAATGAATTATCCTAATTTTAAGTAATTAAAAAGTTTATTGAAGTTCGATCTTTATTTATTACTATTAAAGTATCTGATGACGTATTATTATAAATCAATAAAATTTAAGATAAATTTAATTTTAAAAAACTAAATACTCAATACATGAGTGAGAGAAAGCAATACGTATCGATGAATAATATACTCCAAAATTAATAAATAATTCAATTATTTCTTTGTTTTTGTGGGTAATAAATATATTGTAAAATCACGTCTAAGTTGTAAATTATATAAATAATATTTTTTTTATGTCATAATTTGTAATATAAGCATAATTAATATATGAAATAATTATCGATTAAAATAGTAAAATATATTTATTTTTAAAGTATAATTAACAATTGTATAAGTTATAAATTATGATAGTATACACAGCTTTTAATAAAAAAAATTATTTCTCATGCAAAGGACTACTTTGTGTTGCCTTCGGTTAAAAAATTCTTCCAAATCCTTGTTCTTGTAATTTTTAATACTTTACTATTCTTACGTGCTGTCCTTGATCAACTTCGAGAAGAAAGAATTGTCAAACCTCTATATTATACCTTTGATTTTTGAGTTTATTATATTATATGCTAAAACATATAAGAAGTTGTCAGATCGATACATAAAATAAAATTAGTGATGATAAATTTGCAACTTCGTTTAATTTGATTACTTTTGCTCATTTGAGACCTTTTTTAACCTTCAAAATTAATTAATTAACTGTATTAAAAAAAATAGCTTATTACACTAGTTAATTTGTACATCGTCAGAATACTTCACCACTGCCCGAGTTGTTTAATATTTCCTTTATTCTCTAATGCTCAGAAATCAACACACTTTTGAGTTTCTGACTTCCATGTTGAGTATCTTCGCCTTCCTTTGTTGGACCGCTAAGTTCATTTTCTTGGACAGCAAATACATAACATTATTACTAGGCTCTTGGACTTTAAGAACAACATAAATCATGTTGCAGCCATTTAACATTTAAGAATGCAAGCCTAGTAAAATTGTCTAAATAATTTTATTTTTGATAAATATATCAAACTTTCATAATTAGTAATAATTTAAAGCAAAACTCATACTTTATTCCAAATTATTTAATAAAAATCAAAATATTATTCTTCTTTCATAATTTAAATAAAATGATATCAATGTCACAATCTACCATATTTTTTATATGCACCGTCGGTAACATTGTAAAACCTAAACCATTGAAGCTTTGATAACTCTATTGATACTCCGACAGTCAATGTCGATAACTTTGTTGAAAGTATATGCATCATATCATATATAAAGATAGAAATAAATATAATATATTTCATACAAAGATAAACGTAGATGTAATATATTGCATATAAATATAAAAATAAATATAACAGATTACGTACGTTAAGTGATCGAAATTATGATAGATGTAATTAATTACATATCAAAATATATATACAACAATAAGTTATATGAAGTGAGTCGTTATTAATAGTGACAAGAATTGTATTAGTGATGATTGTGGTACATATCGTAAAATTTAATCTTATTATCATTTTATTGAATTACGTGATAAGTTATTTAATAGTAAATAAGGATATAAAGTTTTGAGATAAATTTTTAATAGTTTTAAAAAAATTAATAAAAAAGAGTAAAATATACTCCATATTATGAAAAGATTCTCTTAAGATTGTGGCTGAAGAGATTTGAAAAACCTCAATTATAATTGAAATACTTCCAACTGATTCATACCTGGTAATATCAACATAATCAATATATCATATAATATAAATTATTTTTTAATTACTTCTTGTTATCTCCCTAGCTGCATCTACTATAAGATTATTTTATTTTTCAATGTCTCTTATCTCATTGGTATAGTACTATAGTCACACCTGTGTTGTATTTTTAAGGATAATTTTCAAAGATAACTTTTTTTAAAAGAATATGGTGTATTCATTTCAAAAATTCACATTGTTTTTTGCTAATGTATCAAAAATTCACATTAATTTAGACAAAATTATTGATATTCTGTTGTACAATATGTGTCAGTGATCGGGTAGGTTCACTGTGAAGCGTATCACATAATTCTAGTATTTTTTTAAAATGATACTTTAATTCAATAGAATTAAAAAAGTAATCGATTTTATATGTTTTTTTATATTTTTATTTTTAAAAATTTTATTTAAAAAAAAACGTTTCACCGAATACTTATATTAAAGCTTTTTTTTAAAAGATAATTAAAAATTAATTTTTAAAATTCTAAAATTTGATCGCATACATTAAATTGTAACTTTTTAAAACTAGTTGACTAAACAATAACTTTTCTAAAATTAATAGATTAAAATATTATAAAAAAATATTGAATTTAAGTGATCTAATTAAAATAACTAATAGATATATTCAATATTTATCTTTAAAAAATTAAAGAAGAAAAATAAAAATAAATAAATAAATAATACTATAATTAAACCTGCATCTAATACGCCATTCAACAAACCTAACAAAACCTGTGGAAAGCACCTTTATATTGAGTCCACCAAAAACATCTTCCAATCGAACCCAAAAGAAATGATATTTGATTGCCTGATTACTATGTGTTACTTTGTCTCTCTTTCTACGATTTGATTTTTGTTGACCCCTCGTCTCATTTAGAAGAGGATAAGAATTTTTAAAAAATTATAACATAGATAATATATTTAAATATTTTATCATAATCACATATTCAATATGTAATATTATTTATACTAATATCAATTTTATAAACACGCAATTAACTTTAACGAATAATACGATATCATCTATAATTAATTACATACAATAGATGTTCGTTTTAATTTTTTGATAATTTTGACAAAAATAATTTTAACAATTTGATTAAGTATTGGTATTTTATTCTTTTGTTCTCCATCTATAGTCTTCTATCCATTTTGTAGAAACAATATTAATAATGTTCCTTCTTTTGACCTTTTCGGATGAAAGAAAACTCTATTGTCTAACAACACAAAAGTATATAGAAAACTTTTCTCTCGATCGTGTATAACTTAAAATAGTTTTGACAAGTATGAGAAGAAACTTGTTCATACTATTTGGAAACTTCTAAATAGAGATATTGCTCATGGTCTACTAATTAAGATTCAAATCTTAAAACTGAATGCCTTGTATGTTATTTAAAAAAATTGTAAAACTTATATATATATATATATATATATATATATATATATATATATATATATATATATATATATATATATATATATATTATCGATAAAGATTATTAGAGGTCCCGCGCGCGGGATTGACAAAAATAAATTATCTAAGATCCAACGAGATTGCCGGCAAAAATCACTAGAGATGCAATAAAATAATAGCTCTATCTATATCGTGATGTTTTATTTATGTTTAATATATTATTTAGTAAAGATGACTTTCTTGTCTTTATAATGTATGTATTCATACGATGCTATCCGATTTTGTTTGAAAAAAATGATATTTAAGGAAAAAGTTCATTTTATATGATATGTCTTAAATTTAGTTATCAATTTGGTAATTACTACAAATGATTGTTATATATTAATTTTATGGGTGGTAAGTTTAAATTTTAATGTATATGTGTAAATGTATAAGTAATTAATTTATTTAAAAAATTTATATTTTATTTTAAAAATATATTTATTTAAATAATCACCTAATTAACTTTTCTAATATTCGTTATTAGTAAAATAATGCCACCGTACTTTATCGTTCATTTTAATTCCTAAGACCAGAGACTTTATTATCTAAATCTACAAATGATATTATTATATATTATAATTAAAATTACCATGCTAACTTTTTATAAGATATAATTATATAAATTTAATTATATTTATTAATAACTTTGTAAAATATATATTAAAATATGGAATATGGAATTTTTTTTAATCAGAAATAGGAATCTCACATTGTATTTTGGAGGAATTGTGGGACTTTAATCATCAGCAATTCAGATTATAAAAAAAATAAAAAATGTATTTTTTAATCACAAATAAATCTAAAATTTTAAAAATATTAATATTTTCAACTTAATGAAAGTAAATAGTAATATTTTATACATAAAAATACAAAAATAATATAAAATCAATAAATAATAAAAGTAGAAATAAAAAATACAATACATCTCATGATACTTTTATAATAAATTCTAATTAGCAAAATTTTTTAAAGAAATACAAAAAATGAAATTAAATCTTAAAGAATGAGATAGATTCAAAAATTTATCATTCTCAAAAATAAAAATAAAAAATTCAAGAAAATATATAATTTATTATGAAATAATTAATTAAAAAAATAAATATTAGTATTATAAACGTGAAAGAAATATATAACATACTATTAATTAATAAATAAATAATTGTGAATAAAATATCAAAAATTCTCAAAAGTGTAAAAGAAAAATTGAATATATCTATTTAAGGAGGAATACAAAATTAATAAAAGAACATTTAAAAAATGAATTGATATACCAATAAAATTAATACTCGTAAATAATAGAATAATAAATAAAAAATATATTTTATTAAAAATGATCTATAGAAATCTATAATACTATAAATTAAAAGTCACAATATATCTTAAGTTATCTATTAATATTAATGACAAAAACATAAACCAAATATTAAGTTTAAACTGTGAATTTGAAAAAAGAGATTTAATAAAATAAGAAAATCATATATTTTCGGTATACTATATAATAAGATATTCATTAAAAAACAATCATAATAGTTCAATATATAAACAAAATAAATTCATAGAAATAAAAAAATTAAGAAATTGGATAAATAATAAAACAAATTTTTTTAATAGACTTTGAACATAGATGTTTTAAAAAAGTAACGTATTACAAATTATCAAATAAAAATAAGTAAATAATAATAGGAACAAGATGGAGAAATTAAAGAATTAAAATAATAAATTAAATAATTCAAAAAAATTATCCATGAAATAAAAAGTCAATAACAAAAAAATTTATAAACTATAAAATAAAAATCTCTTAAAAATATCAAAAAACATATTACAAGAAATATAATTATAAAATAACATAATCTAATAAGCATATCAAATAACCAAAAAGTTATAATTATAGCCTTAATTATTTTAGAAGAAAAAATAAAATATAAAAAAAACTAAAAAAAAAATCCTTAAAGAAATAAGAAAAAAAAATAATTGAAACAAAATATTACAACTAGATATTCTAAAATGAGATTCATTAGAAGGGTTAAAAGAAGAACTATCAAAAATATCTAACGAAATAATTTCCCATAATGAAAAAATAAAAATATAAAAATCAATACTTATGACCTATTCGACTATGGAAAATAATTAAAAATAATAATTTATAGATCCTAAAAATAATGATGTAGACACATAAGTAGGTTCGTTAATATTAAGAGATGAAGAATTAAGAAAATTTTATGAAGAAAAAATTAATATGCTCTAATAAATAAGAATATTATATGATAGTGACTGGTGCAACATATTCTGAGCCAAATTTTTTAAATCTACTATAGAAAAAAATACAATAATGTTCTCTATAATTCAATAAAAACTTATAATCTTAAAAAATTGAAAGAAATATACAATGACCAAACAAACATAATCCTCATGATAGGAAAAGTCAACAACCAAACATAGAATAAGTATTATATTAAGGCATTAGGATCCATACCACCATAATCAAAACTTTATGAAAATAATAATAAAATTGACTATTTAAATCTAGATTGTGTTAGAAATATAAAAAAGATATTAAAAATATGAAACTATTAGAACAAATCCATCAATACGTAGAGTATTATTAAACCATAAAATGAGCTAAAAGTAGTTACTCGAAACATTAAAGTATGGTTTAATAATATACCAAATAATATAGATCTTAGAATGTAAGGATATTATACAACATAAAGATAATATTTAGATAAAGTAGTAAATGAAACTTATAAAAATTTCATACGAGAAGACAAATGAAACTGTGTTGCTAAAACAAGTAAACTATAATTAAATAAGGCTAAATAGTATTTAATAAATATAAAAATATGTAATATGTGTTATATAAACTCTTTTATACGTGAATATGATATGTATTACTACAAAATATCTAAAATACAACGAAAATTTAAGAAAATGTTTCATAAAAAGTTACAAAAATATTTATATCAAGCTCTTTAAAAAAATTGGAGAAATAAAAATACTATAGTAATACGAGAGATTTTATAAGGTATACTAAAATAATTATGCTAAAGAAAATTCCAAATTATATTGGATATAATATAAAACCTTAAAAATAAAAATATAAATTTATAAAATAAGACTTTTTTAAATATAAGATAAGATATAGTCATAAACCTTATAATAAAATATATTTAAAAAAAATATCATAGAAAATAAAATTACTTTCCATTAGGCAACAAAAAATGAAAGTGTTCGATATATAACGAGTAAGATTACAATGAAAATGAATGTCCTAATAGGTTAATTCATAAAAGAAAATATAAGCAAAAATTAAAGACATTAGAACAAGCTTATAAGAAGGGCTTAAAATTAATAAAAGAATCAGATATTGACGAAACAAAATAAATATATTTAATGGATGAAAATGAAAAAGAAGAAACAAATATAGAGAAAACATAGGAGGATGAATAACATATATGACATAACTAATCTTAATAGTACTTACATAAAAATATAATGCAAAATCAAAGAATGTAATATATATCATTTACATGTTTATATAAATACTCGAGCCAATATATGTGTAGCAAGTAAATATATATTTTTACAAGAACTTTGAGCTACAATCCTAAAAGACTTTACGGTAAGAATAGAAAATAATACATCAATTAACCTTAACAATATATAAAAGATATTAATATTATAATACGATAAGAAAAGTTTCGTATTTATAAATATATTAACAAAAAATAGAAAGTCGATTTTTTTACAATAAATAACTCTTAAATTTATATAAATTATTTACACGATATATATATATATATATATAAGATAAATATAACAACATATATTTTAAAGGTTATAAATGTCAAGAATGTGTCATCAAAGAAGTTTAATGAACAACATAAAAAACAAAAATATGATGAAATGTACCAAAAATAGAAATTACATTTAAAAATATAGTACAGAAAGAGAAATTATTAGACGAAGATGATGTAAAATTTAATAATCAAGAAAATCTATTATTAAAGAAATACAAGAAGATAAGAGGTTATTTAAAATAAGAAAATTGCTTAAGACATCAAGCTCAAAAAAATCCTTCGAATAAAACCTATGGTTTATACTTTAGAATATATAGAAGAATTAAGTAAATAAATTATATAACTTTTAGAAGTACAAATAATTGAACCAAACACGAGTCCATACTCAAGCCCAATACTGCCATTAGAAAAATAAGTTGAGAAAAGACATGAAAATAAAAGAATAATGATAATTTTTAAACTACTAAATAAAGAAACAACAGATAATTGATATTTTATTCCTAAAAATGAAGAGTTATTGGCATTAATTAAAGAAAATAAATATTAATAATAGATTCTCACAAGATTAGATAAAAAATCTTAACTATTAACATCCTTTGATTATCCATAAAGACAATTTTAATAGACAGTTATACCATTTAGATTAAACTTGTACCAAAAATATATTAGCGATATATGAATAACATTTTTGAGAATATTGCCTATTTTGTTATATCTATATTAATAATATATTAGTCTTGAAAATATCAACCAACGTTATCTTTATATATTAAAAATCTTAATAAAATGTAAGAAATAATTAATAATATTATCTAAAAATGTATTATTAGTCCAACAAAAGGTTAAATATTTAGAATTTGAAATAGAATATAAAAAATACCACATTCAACCTCGTGTGCTAAAGTAATATATAATAATTTTTTAGTGTCATCAATGATAAACTAATTACAAAGTTTATTTAAAATGTTTAACATACATTGAAATCTATATTAAAAAATTAGCAAAAATGAGAAAATATTTACGAGTAATACTTAAGAAAGATTATGTATATAAATGGATTGATCTAAATACTCAGCATATTGATTGAAGTAGAATGAAGTTTTATCAATTTTAAAAACTCTAAACTTCTAAAACCTAATGATGCAGTAGTTATTTTAGAAAATAATTATGCACAAATACTCAAAAATCAAACAACCATAAAAGAAAAGATGACAATGTTAGGAAAGATACCAAGATGGATAATCTTCAAGAAAATAGATAAAACATTTTTTATTATCGAGAACAAAAAATAAAGTTAAAGAAACATAGACCAAAATCAATTATTAAATCTTTATAATTTAGTAAACAAATAGGAAAATATTAACTTAAAATCATGAAAATTTTCACAACAATCAATTTATTATAATTAAAATATTTGTTTGCAAATTTTAAAAAAGTCAATAATTGTTTTATGAAAATAGTAAAAGCAAATGTACATATAATATTTTTAAGGTTTTTGAGTTCAATAATAGATTGATATAAAAAAAACTTAATAATCCTTATCATTTTATTAAAATAGTAATAATATATTCAATAAAACGAGTAGACTAACCCAATGTTCTATCAGAAATAGACTTTGACGAAGAAGCTCTTAATTAAAAAATAATAATAATGGTTAGTCAAATATACCATGAAATTAAAAAGATATAAATATTCTATTAAATCAAAGTAAATTATTTTATAATAAAGATCATAATGATTTCATACAATAATTTAAATATAATTAAGACGATATTAAAAAATTATCAATTATGAATCATCATTTAATTGAAATGAATTAAACATAATTAAAAAAATCAAATAAAATTTTTGCTGTCAAATTGAGAATCACAAATGTCATTCTTATATAAGTGATACACATGGATCCACATAATCAATATCAATTAAAAAAATTTTGATAAATGATTTTTAATAAATAAGTGTCAATATAAATAAAAATACGTATCATATCTTTAGTTGAAGAAAAAAATAAATTATTCTAAATAAGACTTTTAATAAGATTATTAAATATCAAACCCAAAATAGGTGAAGACTAAGGTGAACCTTCATTTACTAAAACAATACAATGTAAATTTATACAACACTTTAGGTTATATTTATTAAAAATAATATTTATTTGATTAAAATCTTAAACTAAAAAAATTAATCAACATTTATTTTTCAAATTAAAAAATTAATTTAAACTTAAAATTATTTGATAGAATTATAGAAAAGAAAATACGTAGAAATATCTAATAGCATCAGTAATATTAGTTATAAAAATCTATTACATTAAAATTATTTTTATAAAATTAAGAATATATATAAAGATACACTAAAAATAGAGGGAATGGATGATAATTTTCCCGCCAATCAGTATGCAAGGACCGTTTGGTCATTCCAAGTGTTTAACAAGGGTATTTCCTGAATCTCAATGAATCGCCACATATTTAAAGCGCCTCAAACCCTGTCTCCCTTCGCATCCCCGACTCTTCCCCAGCTCACTTTAATTTCTCTCGCGGCTAGGGTTTTTAGGCAGCTACCAAGGTTCGATGTCGATCCCTTATCCGTTATTGTCTATGTATTTTATTTTAATCTATGCGCCGTTTATTGCAATTTTGATTTCAACTTTTATTGATCATTCATTTATGTCTGTTGCATTTAAATCTATCTAGCTGTATTGATGCTAGATATATCTATTCCTAATTCATAAGATTTACAATTTTTGTTACAATTTGCGTTGGATTATATATATTTTTAATCATGTTTCTGCTTGCACCACAGTAGCTTCGATTGGATTGAAGGGTGTTTTATATCTGGTTATGATTACTAATCATTGTATGCTAAGTGGGTTTATCAGTGTTTTAATTTACATCTTCAATTATGCAATATTTGAAATGAGATTTTAAATTGGTCGTTTCTTTTGACTTTATCCAGATTGTGTGGAACCCTTTATTTGTCCTGCCATTGTAAGTTTGTAATCTTCGTGAGTTTTCTTTTAGGCTACTAAATTACTAATTGCCTATGTTTTAGTTTGCATGATATGGCGTGTATTTACTGATTTCGTTTGATTAGTCAATTTAATTTTAAATTATCCGAGTTTTATCTTTTCCATTGTCTGTCTTAGTTTGACAGAGTTCCATAATTAGTTCATTGTTGATGTTCCGGTTTTTTTATAATTTCTTTTAGAGTTTTTGAAAAATATAATATCCGAGTTTGAAAACTCTATGAGTGTAGGTCTTATATAATTAACTAATTATTGCAGCGTGTGAGCTTGATATATATTTGAATTTTCTGTATGGTTTTTTCTGTTCATATTGAAGTTTTTTTGTTATTTTATTTTGTTGAGTTAGAAATATCCTGTCCATGTGATCCTTTATCATTTTTCTCAATACTTTTTCTACGTTTTTGTCACAGAATTTTATAATGGGTAAAGAAAAATTTCATATCAACATTGTTGTCATTGGCCATGTTGACTCTGGGAAGTCAACTACTACTGGTCACTTGATCTACAAGCTTGGTGGTATTGACAAGCGTGTCATTGAAAGATTTGAGAAGGAAGCTGCTGAAATGAACAAAAGGTCATTCAAGTATGCTTGGGTGCTTGACAAGCTTAAGGCTGAGCGCGAACGTGGTATTACCATTGACATTGCTTTGTGGAAGTTTGAGACCACCAAATATTACTGTACTGTCATTGATGCTCCTGGTCACCGCGATTTCATCAAGAACATGATTACTGGTACATCTCAGGCTGACTGTGCTGTCCTCATTATTGACTCAACAACTGGAGGTTTTGAGGCTGGTATTTCCAAGGATGGACAGACTCGTGAGCATGCACTCCTTGCCTTCACTCTTGGTGTCAAGCAAATGATTTGTTGCTGTAATAAGGTATTTTTTTAACCGTTATTGGTTTCCTATTTTTTGCAGTTTATAGTTGCCTTTGTGGTGCTGTCTAGGAAAGGCATGGGGACTTAAATGATCTAATTGACATTTGAACAGATGGATGCAACGACCCCTAAGTACTCCAAGGCTAGGTATGATGAAATCGTTAAGGAAGTTTCTTCCTACCTTAAGAAGGTGGGTTACAACCCAGATAAAATTCCTTTTGTGCCAATCTCTGGTTTTGAAGGTGATAACATGATTGAGAGGTCTACAAACCTCGACTGGTACAAGGGCCCCACTCTTCTTGATGCTCTTGACCAAATCAATGAACCCAAGAGGCCCACAGACAAGCCCCTTCGTCTTCCCCTTCAGGATGTCTACAAGATTGGAGGTATTGGAACTGTCCCTGTTGGACGTGTGGAGACCGGTGTCCTCAAGCCTGGTATGGTTGTTACTTTTGGTCCTACTGGATTGACCACTGAAGTTAAATCAGTGGAGATGCACCATGAGGCCCTCCAGGAGGCTCTTCCTGGTGACAACGTTGGATTCAACGTGAAGAATGTTGCAGTCAAGGATCTCAAACGTGGGTATGTTGCCTCAAACTCCAAGGATGATCCTGCCAAGGAAGCTGCCAACTTCACCTCCCAAGTTATCATCATGAATCACCCTGGCCAGATTGGAGGTGGTTATGCTCCTGTGCTGGATTGCCACACCTGCCACATTGCCGTCAAGTTTGCTGAGCTTTTGACCAAAATTGATAGGCGATCTGGTAAGGAGATTGAGAAGGAGCCCAAGTTTTTGAAAAACGGTGATGCTGGTTTTGTCAAGATGATTCCCACCAAGCCCATGGTGGTGGAAACTTTCTCTGAGTACCCTCCACTTGGACGTTTTGCTGTTAGGGACATGCGTCAGACTGTGGCTGTTGGAGTCATCAAGAGTGTTGAGAAGAAAGATCCAAGTGGAGCCAAAGTCACCAAATCTGCTGCCAAGAAAGGTGGCAAGTGAACCGTGCGGGTTTGTGGAGTATGTTCAGCTGAACGTTGGCATTATCATTACAATAAAGACTTAGTTGTGTCCAGTATTTCCCTTTTACTTGCATGTGTTTTGGATTTTATTTTGAACACTCCCCCATCTTCTCGTAACAGTTCACAGAACTGGGTGCTTGATAGGCGGTGGCGTCTGTATGTTGATGTCTTTTAAAAAGTGTGGTGTCAGTTCTCCTTTATTTATGTCAAAGCCAGCTCTATGGGATTATAGTTCTGTTATCTAGCGGCTGGTTATTGTTACTTCAATTTTAACAATGATATGTTACGTTGCTTGTTTATATATTTTTGCAAAATAAGCGCAAATTTTACTCACTCTAAGATTGGGGTTGTTTTTAACCGGCGTAAATTTGGATTAAAATTATTTTTTTGAAAGATTACAAAAAAAGAAAAATAATAACATTTTTAAAATTAATAACAACAAAAATATACTTTTAATAACATCGAATTAGATTTAATTTGATGATATTTAAAATAAAATGATACGAATTATAGCAGTAAAAATAATTTAGGTGTAAAGATGAACAAAAATTTAAAATATTTTAGATTTATATTATACATTAGACTAATATTATTAAAAAAAACACAATCACAAAAATATTTATACTATTTTTTTAATCAGTAGACATTATATTGAATAGTTTGTTATTAGGAAGGAGTATTTTTTTTTTGTAAAAGATGTTTATGAGATTATTGTTGCAAAGGAAAGCTTTCCCATCAACGTGTTCTTTGACATTTATTACGATCGGCTAGTTTTCTAAATTTTGAGAATTTGTTTCCTTTATGCAAGGTGAAACTTGAAAATGAAAAATATTTATTTATTAGATGTAATATTTTTAAATATTAATAAAAATATCATAGTTGGAATCTTAATTGAAATTTTTTTGAAAAATTGTATTTTCATATTTACATTCGTATAATTTTAAAATTATTAAATTTAATCGTTCTCGGTAATATGTTTTACTAATTTTTCACTATTAATATTGTTGTTATGTTTAAAAAACACATGGTTATCATATATTTTATGTGTTCATAATATCATTAGTAAAATCATGAATAAGATAAATGAATTTAAATAGTTATTTTTAGAGGATTTACTTCCCCTACTTTAATAGATACTAAGAACTTAAATGTTATTCATTTTTAATAGCAAAACACGCCTTTAGGTACTTATAAATTCAATTTTGATGCCACATGGTATCATGAATTATCAATATTTGGTTTCAATATGATTGATCATTTTAGGTAATTATGTTAGGTTTTACAAATTCTATAATTGATCATTCAATTAAGTTTGTTTAGACATATTTTTACTTACTACGATCAAATATGTCATTAATTATAAATATTATGCCTTATATTTAGAAAAGGATAATAAAAAGAATATTAATATATTTAATAATATATCTCTTAAAGAATTTTCAATATTAGTTATAGACTTATCGATTTTTACAAACGATGCTCTATCATTTCTCAATGATCTATGTTAGTTGTATTTCACATATAACAATAAAATAATTCATAATTTGGTGCATTGATTTGGTATCTATCAAGTTATAAAAAAGACCAAATTAGATGAGTTACTTTTTAACATTCAAAAAAGTTGTCAAATAGAAGATTAAAACACTTCGTTACGTCGACTATATATAGACTATGCTCCAACATGCTCATTAAATTGTAGATAGTAATTATATTTCAATGCATTATATATAAATTGATGTGTGTTTTAATTAACTTGATTTTACAATTTTTTTTTTGTTTTTTAAAAGTTATTAAATTTGTGTTTAAAAATTTAATTTTATATTAATATATAGCTTTAATAGTTCTAACTTATAAATGAAAATTTAGAGCATAAAACAAAAAAAAATCATAATTGAAACAAATAAAAATATATTATAGATATTTATATTTAATCAACAAAAACATTATTTTGATAGTAATTTTATGTCATCTATAAAATGTATTGAGTTTGGATAAAATAGTAAGAAAATTGAAAAACAAGAAGAATGATAGAGATCAAGAAGATAAATAGAAAACAATTTGAAAAGTTAGGTTTACTCGTGAATAAAACAAATCGTGTGTATATCATATGCAATTTTCCCTGTTTTTAGTGTGAATAGTAAAAGTTATACATTTTAAAAAATAATGTAACTTGATGTGTTCCACAAAAAACAAAAAGTAGAACCAAAGTGGTTCATTTCGAAAGCAAATGGGCCTCTATAGCCTTCATCCGTTTAGTCATGGTATAATTATTGATTTTGTTAGGGGCTTAAGTACATAATTTCTAACTGTTGGAATAATTCTATGTCATCCTTGATCATGGGTATGGTTGATTTTTATATTTATAGGTGCTTCAAAAATTCTTTCAAAATAGATGTTACACTGATTTGAGCTTCTAGTTACAAGATTTTTACAAGAATTGATATATCCTTTAAGCAAATATATCTTATTTGATCGAAAAAAGAAAATAGGAAGGGGAAGAGACTATGGATGTGTAATTTTCTTCTTGGGTCTTTTATTTGGCTATTGATATCTATTTCATAGTAAATTTACTTAGATCTTTATCTGAATCATGCATTTATTTTTTTGTAAAATTTCAATCTTATTGTTATATGTTATAAAAAAATGATTATATAAAGACAAATATCTATTTTTTATGTTTTTATTTATGTTTTTATTTGATTTTTCTTCAATTCCTTCAATTACATTTTGTTTAAATTATAACAATTTTTATCTAATATAATTTAAAAAAATTATTTTTTCTTATGTAATCACTTTTTAGTATAATCGTAACTGAACTGTACCCGTTGTTTAATGTTCAGTTTTTATCTGAAATTGTCCCCGTCTTCAAAATTTACTGATTAAAAATTAAACTTGGTTCGAGTAACCGAACCCGCGGCTTTTTTGCCCATCCCTAAACGTATAGAGACAGATAGGTTTATAATGAGCATGATTTTGTGTGCTTTACTTTCTTTAATGTTTAAATAGGCCAGCTGATATACAAATCATTATTAACACAAGAAGTAATAGATTAAAAATAATCTGACACATGAATGAAATGTGTTTGATTAGGTCAGACTTTTGGTGGGTTGAGATTAGAGGTGTCCACGGGTCCGGTTCGGTTTGGTTCGGTTGTGAGGAAAAAAATTTAATTTGATCGGATCGTTTGAAATGATTTTAATTAATACAAATCGAATCAGTTAGTTTGATTTATAAAACTGTTTGGTCCAGTCCGGTTTGATTTTCGGTTTGTTTCAATTTTTGGACATCTCCAATGAAAAATAATATGAAAATTTTAATATATTATTAAACTGGATTGATCCGATTCGAGTGGTTTAAAAATTAATACAAACCAAACCTGACCATTTGATTTATAAAACTGTTTGGTCCAGTCTCGATCGGTTTATGGACACCCTTAATTGAAATTGCCAAGTATGAGCCATCTGACCCATTTTACATCAATGTCACTCTATCCATTTTACATCATTGACCTGTTGCGTAAAAAGTTGATATAAATTTAAGAAATCATTTCATATTAATAAATATACAAATACTAGATCATGTATTTATATATGCATATAAATGATAGATAGCATAGCCTTTAAATTTAAGTTCTATCTTTATCTAAGTATTATTTAGATTTATAATACTATACAAATCATTTATCTTCTGATTAAGCGTAAAAAATGTTCATATTACGAGCCGGTTACTTCCTCCTTAATTTTCTTTAATAGATAAATATTATAAGTATCATCTATATCAGATTACTTGATTGATTCTAATTCCATCTTAAAATCTTCTTATAAGATTTTTGATATTTGTGAAGATTCTTTTTTAAATTCATTCTAACGTTGAAGCGCTCAGGCATTCGTTGGCATAATGTCTTTTTTCATTACATATTCAACATATGTATTTTTTCTTTCCTTAAGGGCAATAATTCTTGTTTTCAGGAGGTTTATACCTCTTTTTTTAAAAATATCTTTTCCTATAAGTTTCTCTATTAAATCTTCTTTTATATTTTTGAATTTTTTTGAATTTATATTTTTTAAATCTGTCGTATTTTTTATATTTCTATTTATTGGGCTTTATGTTACATCCAATTTTTTTTGTTAATTCTAAAATATTTTGTATCATAATAAATTTTATCATTTTTTCTTATTTGTCTATATTCTTTTCTTTCTTGATATTTAATAATTATCGCGATTTTAGGGATTCTTATTCTTCCTCCTAGGGGGTGTGGTATAATTTTTATATTTCTCTCGTTCTAACTTTATGTTAATGTTTTATGTAATGTTCCAGGTAAATTTTGAAAAAACATTTTCTTATAAGTTGTTTGCATATATAGGTGGTAATTTATGGTAATACATTTCATATTCACAAATAAAAGAATCTATGTAACACATGTTATGGATTTTTATAATTATTAGATGACATTTGACTTTATTGATTTCATTTTCACTATAATTATTAATAATAATTACTAATAATTATTTCTTTATCTTCTCCAATAAATTTATTATATATTTAATTTATTATTATATCTAAATATTATTTTTCTATGTGACCATTCCCTTGCATTAATAAATATTATTAGTCTATTAAATTTGAAAGCTAAACTTTAATATTTTATGTCATTTTATAAGCTTTTAATACCCTACGGATTGAAGAGTTTGTTTGTGTAGTTTGAGATATTTGTATGAGTACACTTATACCAGTAGTCTATTCATCTAAGACTTTTTTTTCTATTTTTATACAATCTAGATTTAAGAGATCAAATTTATAATTATTATGGAGCTTGAATTCAGGTGAGATATTACCTCTAGTTTCTCAATGCAACCCTTCTTCTATTTTAGGTGGTTATCTTATTCTATTAGTAATGCTAGGCTCTCTTGACATTTGCCTACTTCTCTCTTCCCTGTATGGATCACATATTCCTTCTCAGTAAAAAAGATGATTTCATATGAATTTTTTGGGTCATAATTTCTGGGTCAATATTAATTTTATTGATTATTATCATATTATCTTCCTATTTATTTGAACAAAGTTTTTCATTATAATATTCTTATATTTCTTCATTAGTGAGTGTTAACAAACTAATTAATTTTCCTATATTTCTATTTTCGGAGTTCATGAATTATTTTTCTAATTATTTTCTATATTCTATTAAATTGAAATTATATATTTTTGTTAGGTTTTTCTTCTCTCAATTCTAAGAACGAGATTATCTCATCTCCTAGGTGGTTCTACTTTTAATTATTTTAAAGAATCGTCTTTATGACTTATAATATCATTGTTTTTATGTATGTTATATACATATTTTCTTAGTTTTGTAAATTATATATATATATATATATATATATATATTTGTTATAGTTTATTATAACCATATTCATCTATTTTTTTAATAATTCTTTTTGTGTTTCGATTATACCTTGTAGGTATTTTATGTTTGATTCTTTGATTAAATCTATTTTCTCTATTAGAAATCTCAAAACTTTCATTAATGTTGCTTGATTTTTTGTTACGCCTATTAGGCTTCTACCTATTTCTAACTATATATTTTTTTAATTTATCTTTAAACATTATTATCTTCTTAATATAACATCATGAACTAATGTTTTCATTACTTGAACATTATTTTTTAATTTTTTAACTTTTTATTCGTTAGAAGTTTCTTTTTTGTAATATATAAAAATAAATATTAATATATTATTATTTTTAATTATATTATTTTTTCTTCCTGGTACGAGAGGTTTCTCCTTGATATATAAGTATCATTTCTCTAGTATTTCAAAGTCCGTTAATATTTATACTTTTATTATTTATCAAAATTTTTGAAAGATTTTATTTATTTTTATAAATTTATTTTGTCCTCAATAATTGTGATTGTTTAATAATGAATATACTACTAAGTATGTATTACAAATACATGATTTCTTTATTTTATTAAATATAATATTTCAAATTCACAAATTAGACTTAATACTTGGTTTAATTTTTTATTATAAATATTAATAACAAACCTATAATATGTTGTAAATTCTAGCTTTTGATATTTTAAATTACCATAAATCATTCTTCGTAAAACATCTTTCATATTTATTATTTTATTATATAATATTACTATTTTTATGGATGTATTTATTTCTTTCCTGTAATGAGATTGTATTAATATTTAAATTCCTCTCAAATGAATACATCTAATTTTTTTTTATTCTTTTAGAAAATTTTAAATAATTTATTCAATATAGTTTTTTTTGTCAATAATAATATATTATACGTTCATTTTACATCTTAGATATCAATGATCATTTCTTTATTATTTATTTCATAATAAATTATGTCTTTTTTTGGTTCAATAATGTCCTTAGATATGAAAATGATGAGTCTTTAAATCTATCTCTTTCTTTAATATTTAATTTTATTTTTTGAATTTTTTTAAATTTATTTTTACCTATTATTATTTATCGAAAAAAAATTCTAAGATATCTTATATTTCTAATTTTATTATTATTTTATTTTTTTAATTTATAGGTTCTATATTAACTTCATTTTTATTTATAAAATATTATTAAGTTAAGTGAAATCCATTTATATTATATTTATCGGGTATTTTTAAATTTTTTAAATCTTAAAGATATTTTTGAAAATATTTTAAAATTTAAACATATTTTTTATATTATTTAGCAAAGATTTGATGAGTTAAAAATCATATTATATATTATAATTAAAATTAACATATTAATTTTTATAAGATATAATTATATTTATCAATAACTTTATATAACATTATTTAAAAAATATATTAAAATTTGGTGAGAACGTGGGACTTTTGTATCACCAAATCAGATAATAAAAAATAAAATATCACCGCCAAATCAGTATGTAAGGACCGTTTGGTCATTCCAAGTGTTTAACAAGGGTATTTCCTGAACCTCAATGAATCGCCACATATTTAAAGCGCCTCAAACCCTGTCTCCCTTCGCATCCCCGACTCTTCCCCAGCTCACTTTAATTTCTCTCGCGGCTAGGCTTTTTAGGCAGCTACCAAGGTTCGATGTCGATCCCTTATCCGTTATTGTCTATGTATTTTATTTTAATCTATGCGCCGTTTATTGCAATTTTGATTTCAACTTTTATTGATCATTCATTTATGTCTGTTGCATTTAAATCTATCTAGCTGTATTGATGCTAGATATATCTATTCCTAATTCATAAGATTTACAATTTTTGTTACAATTTGCGTTGGATTATATATATTTTTAATCATGTTTCTGCTTGCACCACAGTAGCTTCGATTGGATTGAAGGGTGTTTTATATCTGGTTATGATTACTAATCATTGTATGCTAAGTGGGTTTATCAGTGTTTTAATTTACATCTTCAATTATGCAATATTTGAAATGAGATTTTAAATTGGTCGTTTCTTTTGACTTTATCCAGATTGTGTGGAACCCTTTATTTGTCCTGCCATTGTAAGTTTGTAATCTTCGTGAGTTTTCTTTTAGGCTACTAAATTACTAATTGCCTATGTTTTAGTTTGCATGATATGGCGTGTATTTACTGATTTCGTTTGATTAGTTCATTGTTGATGTTCCGTTTTTTTTTATAATTTTTTTTAGAGTTTTTGAAAAATATAATATCCGAGTTTGAAAACTCTATGACTGTAGGTCTTATATAATTAACTAATTATTGCAGCGTGTGAGCTTGATATATATTTGAATTTTCTGTATGATTTTTTCTGTTCATATTGAAGTTTTTTTGTTATTTTATTTTGTTGAGTTAGAAATATCCTGTCCATGTGATCCTTTATCATTTTTCTCAATACTTTTTCTACGTTTTTGTCACAGAATTTTATAATGGGTAAAGAAAAATTTCATATCAACATTGTTGTCATTGGCCATGTTGACTCTGGGAAGTCAACTACTACTGGTCACTTGATCTACAAGCTTGGTGGTATTGACAAGCGTGTCATTGAAAGATTTGAGAAGGAAGCTGCTGAAATGAACAAAAGGTCATTCAAGTATGCTTGGGTGCTTGACAAGCTTAAGGCTGAGCTTGAACGTGGTATTACCATTGACATTGCTTTGTGGAAGTTTGAGACCACCAAATATTACTGTACTGTCATTGATGCTCCTGGTCACCGCGATTTCATCAAGAACATGATTACTGGTACATCTCAGGCTGACTGTGCTGTCCTCATTATTGACTCAACAACTGGAGGTTTTGAGGCTGGTATTTCCAAGGATGGACAGACTCGTGAGCATGCACTCCTTGCCTTCACTCTTGGTGTCAAGCAAATGATTTGTTGCTGTAATAAGGTATTTTTTTAACCGTTATTGGTTTCCTATTTTTTGCAGTTTATAGTTGCCTTTGTGGTGCTGTCTAGGAAAGGCATGGTGACTTAAATGATCTAATTGACATTTGAACAGATGGATGCAACGACCCCTAAGTACTCCAAAGCTAGGTATGATGAAATCGTTAAGGAAGTTTCTTCCTACCTTAAGAAGGTGGGTTACAACCCAGATAAAATTCCTTTTGTGCCAATCTCTGGTTTTGAAGGTGATAACATGATTGAGAGGTCTACAAACCTCGACTGGTACAAGGGCCCCACTCTTCTTGATGCTCTTGACCAAATCAATGAACCCAAGAGGCCCACAGACAAGCCCCTTCGTCTTCCCCTTCAGGATGTCTACAAGATTGGAGGTATTGGAACTGTCCCTGTTGGACGTGTGGAGACCGGTGTCCTCAAGCCTGGTATGGTTGTTACTTTTGGTCCTACTGGATTGACCACTGAAGTTAAATCAGTGGAGATGCACCATGAGGCCCTCCAGGAGGCTCTTCCTGGTGACAACGTTGGTTTCAACGTGAAGAATGTTGCAGTCAAGGATCTCAAACGTGGGTATGTTGCCTCAAACTCCAAGGATGATCCTGCCAAGGAAGCTGCCAACTTCACCTCCCAAGTTATCATTATGAATCATCCTGGCCAGATTGGAGGTGGTTATGCTCCTGTGCTGGATTGCCACACCTGCCACATTGCCGTCAAGTTTGCTGAGCTTTTGACCAAAATTGATAGGCGATCTGGTAAGGAGATTGAGAAGGAGCCCAAGTTTTTGAAAAACGGTGATGCTGGGCTTGTCAAGATGATCCCCACCAAGCCCATGGTGGTGGAAACTTTCTCTGAGTATCCTCCACTTGGACGTTTTGCTGTTAGGGACATGCGTCAGACTGTGGCTGTTGGAGTCATCAAGAGTGTTGAGAAGAAGGATCCAAGTGGAGCCAAAGTCACCAAATCTGCTGCCAAGAAAGGTGGCAAGTGAACCGTGCGGGTTTGTGGTGTATGTTCAGCTGAATGTTGCCATTATCATTACAATAAAGACTTCGTTGTGTCCAGTATTTCCCTTTTACTTGCATGTGTTGTGTATTTTATTTTGAACACTCCCCTATCTTCTCGTAGCAGTTCACAGAACTGGGTGCTTGATAGGCGGTGGCGTCTGTCTGTTGATGTGTTTTATATAGTGTGGAGTCAGTTTTTCCCTTATTTATGTCAAAGCAGCCACATGGAAAATTCTTTTTATGTTATCTAGCTGCTGGATATTGTCATTACAATTTTAACAATTTGATGTTTTGTCGAGTGTTTATATATTTTTGCCTCTGATAAGCTAATAAGGTTTAATTATGGATGAAGCGTCTTACAGGTTTATTTAATTTTTATGCCAGCATCTATAATCCACATCTCAAGTTACAATTCTTTTTTCTTTATAAGGAAGTTACAGCTTTTTAAATGGTAAAACGGTTTAATTTAAGTGCAAATTTTACTTTTCACCCTAATATTGGTTGTGTATGATATATTAAAGTTTCTATGAGTAAACTTGGATTTAATTTGTTTTTTCCCTTTTTATTTTTGTTTAGCGGGCAAACGTTTAAAATAGTTATGGAAGTATGTCATATAATTTGATTTTTTTTAATAATTCTTCTAATTTATTATTGATTCGTGGAGTTAAATATATATTACACCTTAATTGTACTATTTCATATTAAAAAAATAGTATAATTAAGGTGTAATATAATAACAAATATACAAATATAAGTAGATTATGTTATTACATGCTCATTAAATTGTACATAGTAAGTATATTTCAATGCATATATATGGATTGATGTATGTTTTAATTATCTCAATTTTATATTTATTTGTCAAATTTTATCACTTTTTATTGGCTATTAAATTTGTGTTTTAAATATATTTTTTTTTGAAAAATTCATTATTTTAATTTTATTTTTTAAATTTTATATTTAAATTTCGAGTATAAAACAAAAAGTATTTACAAATTATAAAATAAAACAAATAAAAATATATTATAGTTATTCATCTTTAATTAATAAAAGTATTTTGATAGTAATTTTGTATATCTATAAAATGATTATTAAATTTGAATATAGATGGAGGATTGAAGAACAATAACAGCTATAGAGATCAAAAAGGAAAAAGAAAAAAAATTAAAAACTCAAATTTATTCTTAGATAAAATAAGTTAAATGCATAGAGTTTACTCTAATCTTAGTGTGAATAGTAAAAGTTGTACTCAATTAATTTTAAAAAATTATCTAACTTGTGTACTAAAAAAAGAAAAAAGGACAAAAGTGATTAATTTCAAAAGCAAGTGGACCTCAAGAACTCTACATCTGGCTAAGCAAACTATTTCATTAATTTTTTAATTTTAAAAATATTATTAATTAAGTAATTTTTTTTAAGAATTGAGATTTTTTTAAGATAAAACAAAAATTAAATATTATATTTTAAAAAAATTGTCTTTTTTGTCGACCCTCACCACCCTTCTCTATCTCCATCCACTACTGAGTCTTCAACCACCAACAATTATCGTAAAAAAAAATAATCGTTGACGTATCTAGAAAACTATTTGATTTTTGTTTATAAAAGACTACTAATATATAATACTTTAAAAATAAACTTAATTAGAATTTAATTTAAAAATTATCAAAATCAAACTTGCTAAACAATTCATTGTTCATTTCTTTTTTCTAACTCCCATAATATTTTCTCTCATTGTTTTAATTAGCACCCATCGAAGACATTTTTGTAAAAATAAATATTTTTTTTCTTTTCTCTTTTTCACTAATTTCTATAACCTTGTTTTTTAAAATATAGACATTCATCAATTTTTAATAAATAACAATTTATTTTTATTATAAATAAAAAATAATAAAATAATTTACATTTATATAATAAAAAAAATATTTTTTATAATAAATAACTTATCAAAATTTTATTATAAAATAATTTAAAATAATTTAAAATAATAATAATAATAAATTATAAAATTATAAAATTATTAAAAACTTTACTAAATAGTTACAATAATTTTTCATAAAAATTATTGACATTTTAAAAAAATAAATTACAAATATCTCTAATATTATTATAATTTTAATTATTACTAAGATAACAAATATTTATTAACAATAATTATATTTAAATATTTAAATATAATTAATTCAATATAATTAATATATTTTATTATATTAATAATAAAAATAATTATAATCATATAATTATAATTTACAATTTTTTAATAATTTAATTATTTTTATGAATTAATAATAATAATAATAATGTATTATATTATTTATGAATTATCAAAATATTTATCATATCATTTTAAATATATGTATAAATTTATATTTATTTTATTATAAAATAAATTATTTTTTATTTTTTAAAATAAATTTTTTAATATATAATATGATAAATAAGATTTATGTATTTAAAATTAATTATAAATTTATAAGATGTTAATATTTTTTTATGTTTATAATAATTATGTTTTGTAAAATAGAATTAATATATATATTTTTTAAATAAAATTAATTAAAAATTTTGTTTTTAAATTTAAGGTAATATCTTGTACATTTAAAAAAAAAATCATACTTAGCCCTATTTTTAAACTATTGTCGCATCCCCATCTACTTCGTGTCGAAGTCATAGACATCCCCACCGTCGTAGCCAGAGAAGAGGACAGGAAGTCTAGACGCACGCCGTCGTCGAATTCTTCTCCTCCGTCACTGTTAACAGTTACAATAATATTATTAGATATCACCGTTCTGCTAGTTACAAGCAGTTTCAAGCTATATCGTCAATGTCGGATCTTCTACAACCATTGCGTAAGTCAGAATAGTGATTTCCCATATCATGATACTACCTCTTGCCACCACAATCAATCGTACTCGCCTGTCTCTGGGTTTCATCTTATGTCATTGTTATCGCCACTCACTATTGGACGCACACCAAAGGGATAAAGAACATACGTGATCTCACTGGCAGCTGTTTTAAGTATATATTTGCTTATTTTTATTAGTAAAATATTAAAATTTCATTTTATTCTTCAAAAAAATCTTAATTTTTAAATTTTTTAACTTAATTAATCATATTTTATTTTAAAATTATATGAAAAAATGCATTTATCCAAATAATCACAAGATGAAGACACGATTCTCTTGATTATATGTACGGTTGATTTTTATATTTTTAGGTGCTCAGCACATTCTTTCAAAAGAGATATTATAGTGGTTTGAGTTTCTAATTACGAGGTTAATTAGTTTTAAAGCCTTTTTATTGGAATCGATATACTCTTTAGGCAATTCATCTTATTTGACCGAAAAAAAGAATGGGCAGGGGAAGAGACCATGGATGTGTAGTTTTCTTCTTGGGTCTTTTATTTGGCCATGGATATCTGTTTCATGGTAAATTTATCGGGATCTTATTCTCCTCTCATGCAAAGAATAAAGCATTTATGAATATATTGAGAATATTATGGACATTTTAATTCATTTTCACTGTAATTTCTTTGTTTCTCTCAATATTATTTTCTATTTAAAAGGGAAACACATACTTACTACACCAATATGTTATATTTTTACTTGAGTAGAAAATCTTAGATGTTTCATTGTTAATATATTTTAAGTTCTACGTCGATTAGATGTAGATTTTTGTTATACATATAACTTTAGATAATCTTTAATTTTATAATCTATGTTTTAAGATAGAATTATGCTCAAATCTAATATGGTATCAGAGCTGGTTTCTTGACTTTACATCGGTGCCCAAGAATCGGACGATGCGCTTAGAGCAACTTCGCCCACTCAGTAACAACCAGGACCACCAGTGGATGTGAAAGGGGATTGTTAAGTTTTACATTGACTATGTACTAGATTTTTGCTACACATATAATTTTGGATAATATTTCATCTTATAACTTGAGTTTTTAGATTAAATTAGCCTCAAGTATAATAATATCGATAGTTAATCTCATTCTAATTTTTTATAATTTTTATAATTTTATAAAAATTAAGAGTTAACATGAATATATTTATCACATGTTAATACCCTTATTTTATGCAAGATTCTCTTGCATACAACATCATCATTAACACATTATGCTATATTTGAATAGGCTAACGAACGCGGTTAGATTTTGTATTCAAATTTAACATAGTCAAAAATATATCTAAAAGAAATAGATTTTATAAGTAACATCTAAATAAATTTATAATATTTAAATTTATTGAAAGTTTAAAATTACAAATAGCAATTTTGGTTAGTGCGAAGAGTTGATATAGACTCTTAAGTTAAGTTATTTGTAATGTTCAGTATTATAATTTAAAATTTTTTAAAAATATCATTTTTTATCTTCTTGTTTTTAGAAAGTGTAGAGGAAAGACAATCAATTTTTAAATATTTTTTAATTAAACTTATTACGTAGTTTATACACGATTTTATTAATGGAACAAGATTTTTTTTATTTTAATCATCATTTTTGTCATTTAATAATTATTACAACATTTTAATGTCATTATCTCTCTAAGTTGTCAATTTTTTAATTTTAATCTTAATTTTACCTTCATCTAAATAATAATATTTTATAATAGATTTTACTAAAATTTAACTTTTTGTCTTTGTCTTTTGCAATAACAAATGCATTAAAAAACTTTTTTTTTAAAACAACTAATTATCACTTGTGCCTAATTTACATGAATTTCACGACTTTTTTCATTTTGTTATTGGCATTGCGCTTCAGCGATGGACTGCCGCCAAAGGACTTTAAATTATGCGTAGAGGTATTGTCATCCTTTAGTCAGGATTTTGTTGTTCAGCGAGAAATAAGAATGGCTGGTTGTGAATAAGAATGGCTGATTGTGACCAAATCTTAAAGTCAGGATGTTAAGATCTATGGGAAATTCTTCTCGCGAATCTTCTGTTTTTACTTTCTAATGGAACCCCATTTAAAAAACTCTATATATACTCACGACATTTGATTCAAAAATAAATCAAATGTAATATGTAAGATTTGATAACAATACCCATGTTTGAAAATCATTACAAAATTGAAATATTATAATTGATTTCCCACTGCATGCAATCTCTCGTCTTTCTTGTATCATATTGTTTTACTCGGAATACACCTTTGCCTATGCCATGCTTAATTAAATTAAATATCAAATAATAGTCTAAGATTCACCTTTTCTTATTTTATTTTTTTAATTTTAAGTTTGAAAATCTATTTTCATAAAATTAATTAACTTAGTTGAGCATAAATACGTTATTTTTAATTTTTATCAACTTATAAATTAATAACTTAAAGAAAGTGATCAAGTCATGTAATTGCGTGTAAAAATAAAATAATAACTATATCATATTTTTAAGTGAAAATAACCTAAGGTAGAACCATGACTTAAAATTAAAATGATTGTCACAACGGATCAACTAACTTTTCATTGTAAAAAACAAAATTCAAACACGAACCCATTCTTAGAATATTGTT
The DNA here is from genome assembly GCA_033030585.1 of Hippophae rhamnoides. Taxonomy (NCBI): domain Eukaryota; kingdom Viridiplantae; phylum Streptophyta; class Magnoliopsida; order Rosales; family Elaeagnaceae; genus Hippophae; species Hippophae rhamnoides. The sequence continues at coordinate 49,568,451 of CM065432.1, read as the reverse complement.
ACAATGTACCTTATTTATAAGCACTTACTCTGTTTTCTTAGTTTTTAATATTATCGTGAACGATTTTCAAACTAACGTTCTAATAAACTTCCCGTCAATCAGATATGTTTACGAATCAACTGTAAAAAAATTAGCATAAAAACACAAGTATCTGTATGTGTTTTAGAACGAATTTAATAATAAATAATACTAATTAGATGATTAAAAATATATCGCTTAAATCAAATCAACTAGTAAATTCTAAAACAAAAATATCAAGTACAAGTATAATAAAAATATTTTTTTTAAAATTTAATAATCAAATCAAATGATTATGATCACACATAAAATTATTTAATTTAAACATTTAAAAATCTAATAAAAAAACTATATAAAAATAAAAATACCTAACAAATTTACTAATAAATACTCTAATACAATATTAATTTAATATTAATCAACTAATTTAATACCTTGTGTGTGTACTAGGGGTGTCCATAAACCGATCCGGACCGAACTAAACCGTAAAACCGGATCAGACTGGATCAAACCGAACAGTTTTGCTAATCAAACGGTCTGGTCCGATCTGAGTAATATGAACGATCCAGTTTGATTAAATTTTTTTTAGGAAAAATTGGACCGGACCGGACATGGACATCCCTATTGTGTACTAATTAAGTAAAGATTTATTAATAAAAAAAATATTACAATTTTCAAATATTAAACTCTTTTAATAAAAAGTTTTTTACACCTTATAAATCAATTAATTACCTGAATGCTTTATGCCGCGTATTACTTATATATATTAACCATATATTCCTGCCGCCTAGCAGTTTTCAGCACAGATTACCCTAACCCTTATATATATATATATGACAATGATAACCTAATTATTATTTTAAACTTAACTGTTCAAACTCCATTAAAAAAAACCTTAATAATATAAATAGGTTATTTTTATTTTTAATACACATTCTAAAAATATTTAAAAATATTTAAAAATGACTAATTAATAATTTTATGAATTAATTCAAGTTTAAATAAATATTTTTACACCAAAAATAATTTCAGATTTATAAACATGTGCTATTAAATACATGAATTCAATCATGTGTCATAGTTACAAAAAATATATCTAAAATATGACTATTTAAAATTTTAACGTTTCTTCGACTTTACTTGATAAACTTGATAACAAGTTTAAAAACAAATTCACGTGCAAATATTTTATACACAAAACTAAACTATACTCATATTTCTTACGAATTCAAAAATTCAAATCACATATATCATTTAATCTAAAAACTAAATAAATAAATAAACATCAGCCACTACCATTTCTGTATCAACAAAAAATGAAAAAAAGGAAAAAAAATGAGAGATCAGGCAAAACATCATCACTAACCTGAAAAATACGACGATAAACCGAAATACTAATTATATATTCTTCCCGTTATCTAGAAAACTGAAATCCGATGCCTAATAATCAATAAGAGAAGGTAAAATAAAATAAAAGCATAGGCTGAAATTACAAGAGTTTCATTGCGATACACAGGTTGCAACAAGATTCAGCCATTATAAGAAACAAGTTTATAACCAACCTGATCAAGAAATCACAAATTTTTAAAAGCAGAATCACGAGATGCTTTCTGAGGGGTCAGTCTTGCTAATAAAGCCTTGTTATGACAGTGTTCTGCGTCAACAAAGTAGAACTTTCCGTTGGCTTTGAATGTCACGAAGGGTCGATTGGTCTCTGGTGGCCGAATATCAGCAAACCTGATAGTCTTTGGAACATGTGTCGCTAGCCATGACAACATCTCCACCTCAAAACTGTCTGAACCAGGCTTCCACCTCAACTTGTGAATGTAAGGGCTCACAAACCAGTGAAGAACTGCAGTAGTGGAGGCACTGAAGAATATCACTGTAGATGCCACCGCGCCCTTGAGGATCACATTGGTATCAGTTGATGTCATGAAAGTTATCACTGGGCCCAAGGATACAGATAGACAGCAGGTTGAAAGGGAGAGAAGCTTAACTTTCTTTATGGTCGATGAGATAGGGCCACGATAGGCAATCCGAGAGTCCTTTTCTTCTTCCTCACCGTTTCCTCCTTTACATGGCCCAATGCTGATCCTGCTATCTTCTGCTGCTGAGCTATAGGAAGTCCATCTTTTCTGGAAAACATTCATTGACAAGGTGGAACTGAAATTGAGGTGGGTATTTAGAGTCTGTGCCCATGTTACTGACTGGTAGCGATGATGCCCTGATGAAGAATGATATTATGAACAACCAAAAGATAAAAGCAATGGTGCATAACATATGCATCCTTCAAAAGCAGAAAATTGTAGGGAAAATTGAAGTTACAAGAATAGTTAAGTTCTAAATGTCCACATGAATGATAAGAAAAAAAAGAGTATACAACAAAAATGATGAAAGGATTTCAATAAAGCCAAACTTGTAATAAAAAAAATTAATAAAGGGAGGAGGGGGAGAAAGAATTAGAGTATACTAAATAATGTAGAGCTACATGTAACCCTAATACACAGTTTTATACAAATTTGGTGTATGGCAACTCACTCCACATAACTTGATGCATGGATCTTGGCATTTGACACTGATCCAACAAAGAATACCCAATGTAGTTTTCCTTTTCCTTTTTCTTACAGTTTATCTTTTTCTATAACGTTAATAATCCTTAAAATTATGAAAATGAGGAAAGATACTCAGTGACTTTTCCAATTATAAATGAGATGCAAGTATCAGAACTTCCTTAATGATTATTTATTGAACATGACATAAATTTTCATTGAAATGGAATAAAAATTAACTAGTACTTTGTGGCCTGATGACTAAGTTATTAGTGAGCAAAGTTTAAGGTTTGAGTTCTTGCAAACAAAGTTCAAAAGCATTAAAGAAAAGGAGTGAACTTTGAAGATGGTATTCCAATAATGGAAGTCTTACAGTTACCGCATTCCTTCAAATTGAAATAAAGTGATAAAAATAAATTAAGTAAACTATCACCAAAGGGAGTCATTTATGTCTCGAAACATGTTAGCAAGTAGAAACGGTCCCTTTTATAATAGAACTTTAAATTCAAAAATAACCTAGAAGCCGTGATCAAATTGGACAAACAGTATCGAATCACTAGGTTCAATACATCCAAAACAGAGTTGATTACTTTAGAGTTTGGACTATGCAATACATTGCATTTAACGGTTACAGATTCATGAACAAATTAGGATAACAAACTGGGAAAGATACAGTGTAAACAGTTAAAGCAATGGAGAGTCAACATAAAACAACACAAGCATTGAACATTGAGACTGGTCTGCACAGCTCTGATGCTCAAAAGATCATTGTCAATAAGTATTGAGAAGGGTATATCTAACAAGTACACGAATTACACAAAACAATGATTCACTGAAGCAATATTGTAAATTTGGTAAGGAAGATAAAAACGTCACAGAAATTTAAGAAAAAACAAACTTCACTGAGATACTAAGAAAATAATTCAGTGTTTAAAAAGTTGAACAAAACGAAATGGGGGTCTAACGAAACGATCCAAATCTCACACGGAAAGTTCACCACCGCCATCCTCACCAAAAATTTCACTTCAGATTTTATGTTACGTTCTATGAAATAGGAAACGACGAAAATTGGAGATCAGGGTTGAGGAACGAGAAATTGCGAAAAACTAACAACATAAATTGTCCCTTTTATTTGTACGTTTTGCAGAAATAGAAGTGAATCGGAAGTAAAAACCTGGGATTGGGAGGGAGGAAAGATGCTTGTACTGCGATCGAGCTAGTTGAAGCAGAGCCGCTCTTGCCATTTTTCACTTTTAATTTTTGATACCTTCTGTGAAAGGGTTTAAAGGGTTTCTTAAAAAAAATTTTGTTTGGGTTTTATAGAAGTAATTGTAAAATGTTCCTATTAGTAAACGAAGGGCATTTGGTCTAGTGGTATGATTCTCGCTTAGGGTGCGAGAGGTCCCGAGTTCAATTCTCGGAATGCCCCTAACAGAACAGTTCCTTTTTCGTTTTCCTCTCGGAGATGAGACGTATTTAAAGATAATATTAGTTATTTTTTATTTTTAATTAAAAAATATTATATGTATTTTATTATAGTAAAAAAATGTTTAAATTATTAAATTTTATTTATATATTGAGTGTTGAAATTTAAAATTTTAATGTACACAATTTTATTTTATATATTAATTTATTTATAATTTTATAAATATTATATCTAAAATCTTATTTATAAAAATGTTAAATGTTGATAAACATGCATTTCCTTTAATTTGCATAAAAAAACAAAAATTATCCTACTTTTTTTTAAAAAATATTTATTATAAATGAAATATTATTCATGTAATTATATATAATAAAAATTTATCATTTTAATTATGATTATAGTATATTAAAGTAATCTTTTTTATTCTAATATTTTTTCCATCAAAATCAAACCTATTCTAATTTATAAGATTTAGAAAAAAATTATTCTTTAAGTGATTGTTCATACAGCTTCTTTAAAAGTAAAACAAATTTGATTATACTTAAATTCGAATCAACTTGGGATACTCTCATTTTACCCCCTAGATTTTGGTACTTCACCCCAATGTCTCTGCCTCTCGCTTTTATTTCAAAGTAGATTTCCGTTTTATTTTTCTATCGTAACGGTGTAGATACTATTTAAACAAAATATTTGTATTTGTTATTGATTTTCCCGTTGATTACTTTCTATTTCCATGAGATTTTTTTTTCTTTTTTCCCCTAATAAATCGAAAAACCAAATTAAAAAACTCCTTTAAATAATAGAATCAATTATTTAATAAATTAGGGGCAAAATATTATTTAATATTAATATTATATATAAAATTTTAATTTATTATATAATATTAAGTTATTTTAATAGATTTCAAATACTTAAATTTATGTTATAATTTTATTATTATTTAATCGTTATATATTGAAATATAAATTTTTGTCTTCCTCTAACATACAAAATGAGCAAAAAAATTATCTTAAATATATTATATAATATACAAATATTAATTTTTTATTTTATTTAAATTTTATGTTATTTAAATTTTATATTTATAATATATATATATTTATATTTTTGCATTTTTAATTTTAATTATTTCTAACCTTATAATTTCACTAACTGCAACTTCATTTTTTTATCAAAATAATTGATTTCTTATATTTTATTAATAAAAATAATCAACTACAATAAAAAATTAAAATAATATTAAAATTTATTAGGTAACATTTTTAACTAATTTAACGTTTGCACGTAATTTACGCTGAGAAGAAAAGGCCAACTCTTCTAGTAAGTCATCGTCTTCCAGTTACCATTCCTTCTCAGTCTTATCTATATATATATATATATAATACTTAATTTTTATATTTATTTTTATAATAATTTAATTTTATTATTATAAAAAAATGTCTCAACATAATAAAGGCAATTTTTTTATTTTTTAAATTACATTAAATAAAAACTTATAATTTAAATAAATTAAAAATTAAAAAATTAGTATAATAATAAAAACATAAATACTGACGTCAAGGTCAAAGTCAAAGGTCAAAGTCCTTTCTAAATAAAACAAGTTCTCTAAAAATTGTATTCTTTTTTTCTTATTTTCATTACAATTCTATAGCTATATATAAGGAACTTTACTCTTTGAATTACTCTTTGAATTAAACATTTCTTGATTTACTCATTGACTTAAGGATTCCTTGTTTTACTCCTTGAATTAATCCTTAAATTAATGATCACAATTCCTTGATTTATTCCTTGAATTAAGGTTCTTGATTTACTCCTTAAATTAAGGAGTTGACACTCCTTAATTTACTACTTAATTTTATCTCCAATACTCCCCCTCAAGTTGGATCCATAAGGTTTATAGATCTAAGCTTGCACAGAAGTCGTTGAAATTGATGAGAAGTCAAGCGTGAAGATAAAACTAACAAAAATGCGATTACGATAAAAAAAACAAAATTATTGTTGTCGATGTGGGACCTTTCCTTTTACCACAATACTCTCCACATCAGGCGGTAGGGTATGGAGAGATTTAATCCATCATCGCTATTGGTTTCAATGTGAGACATTTCCTTTTACCACAATACTCCTCCTCCACATCGGTGGGTAGAAGGCTGCGTGAAATTTAATCCATTATCGCCAAGAGCTTGGTTTGATGTGGGACCTTTCCTTTACCATAATCTCTCCTCCACATCAGTCGGTAGAAGTATATGAGAGATTTAATCCATCATCGCCAAGAGCTTGGTTTGATGTGGGACCTTTTCCTTTTACCATAATATTTCCTCCATATGCTCAGGTGGGAGGGAGAGATTCAATCCATCATCGCCAAGAAATTTGGTTTGAAAAAAACAAATATAATAAGAAATCGCTTTGATAGAGTGTCAAACGCACTTTGAGCAAAAGAATAACATTTTTTTTCAAGAAGATCAACTTGCTCTGATACCATGTTGAAAAAATTAGTGTTGGAAACGCCAAGGCCAAAAGCCAAGGCCTAAAGACCTTTCTAAATAAAACAAGCTCTCTCAAAGTTATATTCTTTATTTCTTATTTTCATTACAATTCTATAGCTATATATAAGGAGATTTATTCATTGAATTACTCTTTGAATTAAACATTCCTTGATTTACTCCTTGAATTAAGGATTTCTTGTTTTACTCCTTGAATTAATCCTTAAATTAAGGATCACAACTTCTTGATTTTACTCCTTAAATTACTCCTTAATTTTATCTCCAATAATAAAAAATAATTATCATTTTTATATAACAATAAAATTAAAGTATTACAACACTCTACTCCGTTAATATTCACGTGCAAAATTTCCTCCTACTACCTCCAATAATCTACTCATAATTCTCTCAATTCTAAATTCATTAAATTCAGCTCTATTTTCCTTGGTTAACCAAATTCTCACTAATTAATCTTTAATTTCTCTGTATTACTTTAGTTCCTCATTGTATTTAATTTCAGCCATGTATATGGTTACGGAGGACAATATGAACAACGACCATACCAACAACTCATGCGACATCAACGAATATTCAGAAGACGCACTTTCATTTTGCAATTTTTTAATGGACAAAGACGACGATTCCGAGCTCTACTATACCTCCCGTGAAAATCCATATATCCATGAGCAAGATTTGTTCGAGTTCTTTGTCAATCCAACCATTCAAAAACTTTCCCACGCAAATCCGAAGCCGTCGATTTTTGTGTAAAAACCATATCTCCGATTCTGAAGACAGTTCGAGAATTTAAAAGACACCCCAAATAATGGTCTTTACATTCGCAGAGAGTCTTTCAAGCATATGTCGTAGTTTTCCATTCCATTCTTCTTCTGTTACTAAACCACCATCGATGGTTCCCCCACTGACCGTCATAACTCGTTCACAGTTGGTGGGTCTGTGCCTTCACCGACAACCGGAAATTGCCGGTACAAGAACAATTGGTCTCGAAAGCATAAGGTTTTCAATGAATCGGTGAAGTTACTCTTAGACTTACTCTAACTCTATTTCAAAATTTGAATTACAAGATGAAATATTGTTAAGATTTACATGTGCAGCGAAAAAAGTTCATAACTGATTGTCCCTTCACATAAGTTGTGATAAGTTCAAATTTATGGTAATTGAGTCCTTCGTCAAATACTTTAGCGTCGATAGAGTAACAAAGAACTAGCTTTGATATCATGTTAGATTTGAGACTAATTTCATTTTCAAACTTAAGTTATAAGATAAAAGATTGTTTAAACTTATACGTGAAGCGAAAGAAGTATCCCTGATTAATGTAGTACTTAACAAGTCGAAGTCAGAGAGCTTCGACTCCAATGTTTCTTATTACAAATAACGACGAACTAACTATTATCGGTGATGATAAGGTGGTTGTAGGAAGAAGTCATTAGGATTTACTTGACCTTTGCGCTATAGATTCTATCTTGTCAGCGCGTTTACTAAGGCGTCGTTTGGTTGTATGCATCATCATATTTGAAAATTGAGATTGTGATTTGTGTGTTGTGTTGGGTCGGACTTTGTAGGACATTCGACTTTTCACGCTTAGATTACATATAAAAAAGGTACGTTATCGTTCATTTATTTTGTAATTTTAAATTTGATATAAATTTTAATACAAAATTATTTTAATTTTACATCAAATATTATATTAAATTTAATATGATATTATTTATAGTATAAAATATTATTCATCTTCAATCTATTTTCAAAAAAATTATAAAAAAATTATTAATTTTTTTATCATATATAAAAAATTAAAATTAAATATATAATTGAATAATTAAAAAATTATTAATATAAAGTAAAGTTAAAAATTTAATGTAAATTAAAACAATGATTCTTGATATAAATAAATCAAGGATATAATAACTCATATTATACTTCAAAATATATGAGTGAATAAAACAATTCATCAAATTAATATCTACTTATATATATTTTAATTTTTTTAAATTAAATATAATTTTTTATTTAGTAGTTTTTTAATTTTTAATAATATATTAATTATTATTAATTAATTAATAGAAATATATAATTATTTAACTATTTAAACATAATAATTGATAAAAAGAAAATAAAAAAAATATTTTTTAATATAACATTTAGTATGTGGGTTAGAGATAAGTAATAGAATAATTTTTGATGTAAAATAAAATAAAATTTAATATAAAATAGAATAATAAGGTAGAGAGATATAATGTTCCTATCATATTTATTTTGTATTTTTGTATTACCCTATTACCTTTATCTCAATTTCAACTATTTTTTTATTTATAGTTATTTACTTTTTATCTTGCTTTTAAAAAACTTTTTCCTTCTTTTCAATAAGCTACTTTCAGTATTTTTTTTAATAAGATGCTTTCAACCATTTTTTTATATTACATAAAAATAACACATTAAAGTTATGATAATATAAAGAGAATCCAAATTTTATTTTATAAAATAATATTTTTTAATTAATAAAGTGGGTTGGAGTATCTTAGTTATAATTTTATTATTGTAGCCATTTTATTTTGGAGTAACAAATGATTACTATAGAAGTTACTTTAAATGTAAAGTAAGGGGATGAATAATGATTTTTAAAATCAATACTACTAATTAATCAATTTATAGGTAATATTTGAACGTGGACTAGAAACCAATTCTTAAAATAATGCACAATATAACAATCAATACGTGATGGCAACAGATGATTCTCTACCCTAAAAACTAAAATTAATTGGGAAATTAGATACCATAACACTATTAAAATTTATTTTAATATAATAACCATTAGATTTTAATAATATTGAATAAAAAAAATTAAATAATTTAAATAATTATTGTTCGATTTTAACTAATAATTTAAATAACAATATTTAATATAAAGTAATATTATAAATTTTTTAATAATAAAAATATACGAATTAAATATAAAATATTTTATTTTTATTTTTATTTTTATAATTATTAATTTTAATTGTATTTAAAAAAAATAAGGAAAAAAAGTAAAAGGGTCCAATACGTCATCGTTTATGTCAATGGAAAGTTGGAAACCAAAACCCCACGGTCAAGAAAAGCCCGGTGTTGTGCAGCCGTAGGCGCAACTTCAAAGCATACACTCCCTATAGTCCCTAGTTTCTTCTCAACATTCGAGTTCCCCAACGACCTTCGTCTTGGAAGGAAAATTTTGTTCTTCATTTTCCTGGTAAAATCTATACCATTTTTTTTTCATTTACGTTTATTTACCTTTTCATATCCACTAGCTTAATTATTTTGTTTTCTTAAACATGGGCTCGCATTCTTTTTGCTCCGCCGCATTTTTTGATAGTTACATTTGAACCTTCAAAAGAAAAGGATAGATTATAATGATGCTAATGATTGGTTTCAAGTGAATATTGAACTGATGGCGAATTTTTGATGGCGATGTTGTTTATAATTTGTATATAACATATGGATAAAATTATTTGTAAAATTCAGCAAATTTATTAGCCTTTTTATTGTCGTATTTTCAATTTTGCACGTAGATGACTAGAGCAAGCCAAGGTATAAATTTCTCTTACTGTTGAATGAACTGTGCGTCATTTGGTCAGCTTTTAGTAAAGTAATTTATCATTACTATTCCTCGTTCTTGTTTGTTCTATATGGAAAAAATGTGTAAGAAGATACCCCAGTTCTTTATACGCATGCTTTTCTGTATTGTGTGTTCATGATTTGAGGATCTATTGAGCTTACACTAATATAAGTGGCACTCCAATTTCTTATTGTCACGTAGATCCTATGGACGCAATGGCTTTAGGTTCAATAAATGTTGGAATGGTTGGTGTTGACAATAAAGGAGAAGAAGTAGAGTGTTTTAGAGACCAGGTTGATAAAATTTTCTGCAAGGTTGATACGGTAAGATAATATGGTATCTGGTGGCTAAAGTATTTTACAATTATCATAAGGCGGCTGGTTGGTAGGTGTGCTATTCTCTCTAGGTCCTGATGCTTATAGATTGATGACCAGTATTTAATTTTGCTCGCAGCTTGAGCAAAGAGTGAATGAGATGGAACAATTTTACCTAAATAAGGCGAAAGCCTCTAAAGGCAGTTTAAATGTGAAGGAAAAACATATTCCAAGTATGAAGAAACAGAAGCAAGATGCATCTCGTAGAGAAGCAGTTGCTGCAAAGAGAATGCAGGAGCTCATGCGCCAATTTGGAACAATATTGCGTCAGGCAATAAGCTTAAAACTTTTATTACTTTTGACTATTTGAAATTTATGTCATTGACATGCAAGAACTGTTACTGCTAACACTAAGACATAATAACTGTAACATGTATATATCACAACATGTACACTATTTGATTGGTTATTATCTTATGATAAAAGAGTCTGACCCTAATAAACATTTTTTATGAGGATTACTTTTGAAGGAAACTATTACTGGAACTATCTGATTTATATTTATCGTCATTGGTGGTCAGATTACACAAGATAAATGTGCATGGCCCTTTATGCACCCTGTTGATGTGGAAGGTCTTGGTTTACATGACTATTACAAGGTAAGGTTTATAGCCTCTTATTCAAATTTCATGAAGTTGATTATTAGAGCTTTAGTTAATGTTCCATGTATAGTTATATGCATGCCAGCTTTTGTTGTTGATCTAATTGCTTTTGTTCAATTGAATTATTCTACCCTTGCTCTTAACATAGCAAGTCACTTCTGAACTCGGGATATGTGCATGTTTTTGTGTGAACAAGCATGTAGACATGATTTATTAAGCTTATAGCATAATCTACATGCGTTGAAGGAACTAGTGGAATTATGTATGAGATCATCAAATTAAAAATTCTCTTCAAGACATCCTTTATGATGAAATGGTGAATATTTCACATCATAATTGATCACAAGGATTCAAATGTTGACTTACTAGGCAGAACTTATTCAATCATGAGTTTGTGGGATTTGAAATTTTTTTATTGTATATATACTACTAATAGAGGGCCAAAGGAGTCATACAATGGAAAGGGTGTCCTTCTTTATGTACTTTATTTCTTACATCATGCATCTCATTGGGTATCTGATCTGTGTTAATTAAGTCTTCAGATGATATTAGTTGGCTAAGAAACTTGCCGTGTACTCCATTCCTTGACTTTCTACTGATATTTATTTTGTTGGTGCCTATGATTGGTTGGATGTGTGTCATTTATTTAGGTTATTGACAAGCCAATGGACTTCGGCACTATTAAAAATCAAATGGAGGCTAAGGATGGCACTGGGTATAAAGACGTTCGGCAAATATATATAGATGTAATATTGGTTTTTGAAAATGCCATGACATATAATGATGAGACAACTAATGTTCATATTATGGCCAAAACTTTGCTGAAGAAATTTGAGGAGAAGTGGCAACGGTTTCTGCCTAAAATTACAGAAGAGGTAATATGTCAAAGTGTCAACCAAAGTTCGTTAACTTGGTTTATAGTTGTTTATATATGCTTGTAGCGGTTTGATGGTATCTCAGTTTCATGCAAGGTTCCAAAAGGCAGAAACAGTTATCGAGGTGGTTGTCTCAAATGAGCCAAGCTGTAAACCTCACTTAAAATTGAAAAAAATACATAAAATTATCAATAATATATTATATAGAATAAAAATATACTAAAATTTAAGATATAAATCATAAAATGTGAGAATAACATAAATAGTTTAGATATAATTCGCAAACCATATAAATAAACGTCTAAAAAACAAGTTATGATTCAAATAATGTCACAAAATAAGTTTCAAAATGAACCACAAATAACACGCAAAATATGTTTTAATATGTTTGTCATTGTTAGTTTCTTTCTCTTGAACACTTAAGTTTACTAATTTAAACCCCCGTTCATCACTCATCAATACCTTTGTTACTATTGGTTTTATCATTCATTGAATCATTATCATATCTAATTACAATGTCTTAATCAACATATATACTTAACTTTACCCTTATTATTTGTTGGTGGATTTTTCTTTTAATTCTAAAAGTTCCTTTACTTTTTTGGTATGATGTTCCTTCTATCCCTACAACCAAAGGCTCATCATCAAGTTTATTTGTATCCCTTAGTTGTAGGCTTTTTAGGTCTCTATTACCAGCAAATCATTTATCATCTGATGGCACATTATCAAGTACCAAAAGATTCTCATCTTCTTTAAGTGTCTTAAGTTTCATGTGTCTATATTTAAGTTTCTTGTTATACATAATATAAACCAAAAAATTTATCCTAAATGTGCTCAATTGATTTTACGAAAGAATTTTAGGAGTCCTTTCATTTATTCGTTTTCTTTTTATTTCATTTTTTTTTATTTAATGGCTATTGTATTTCTATAAAAAATCCAAACCTAGCTTAAAAACAATACCATTTGATCTTTTATTGTTTCTTGAAATAAGCTTAAGTCTCATGGTGCCTTAAGGCGTATAGCCTCAAGGCATATGCTTTGCTATACCTAGCATAAGCCTCAAATTACGTAGATGAGGTATTAGCCTCAAGACCCCATTAGCCGTCTCCCCTCAACTATGATTTCATGTAACATTTACATAATTTGAAATATTCTTTTAGGAAAAAAGACGAGAAGAGGAAGAAGTAGAGACACAACTGAATTCACAGCTTGCTCATGCCAAAATGGCTAGAGATATAAGTAACGAGGTTTGTGTAACGTTATCATGTACTTGAAAACATTTGGAGTGCTATTCAATATATCTTCAGACTTTTGAAGGTTTTTAAAACCTCCCCCCTCCCCAATAAAAAAAGAATCCTTTAATGACTATACTAAGCGGTATTCTCATCAGCTGTGCGAGGTTGATATGCATTTGGAAGAACTCCGAGAAGTAGTTGTTCACAGATGCAGGTGTGTCTTTCCTCTGAAGGTCTTACATCTTGTTTATTAGTACATGTATCTGATATCTTTCTTAAATTAATTAGTTCTCTTCTGATGTGTATTTGTTGCCGTTTTCCCTGTGTTTCGAAAAACTAGAATTAATACATGGTCACCGTACAAATGAGAATCAGGGTATTGCTTTTACTTGGTTAACCAATGATTCTATATAAGAATGGAAGAATGCATCAATTTAAAAAATGACATCGGTTAAGACAGAAGCTAACCCACGTGTTGACTTTCAGACCCTGGATTAAATAATCTCTGGGGCATAGGAAAATATAGGGATAATCCTTTTTCCTGACAGGTCCCCTGCCACGAAGACTAACTCTATCTCTAGAGAGAAGCATCCCCATTCCCTTATATCTTCGTTTGTATTATATACCTTCAGGGTTCCTTTCTCCTCCATCAATGTATAAATATTAATGGAATTTTCCACGCTTTTCTTTTCTGATTGAAGCCTGAATTATCATCCAGTTCAGTCTAAAAATTCTAAATTATTTACATATATAACAACCAACCCAAATATCTGCATTTTCTTAAAGACCAAGTGTGAGAGGTACGTAGTGGAATGCTTTGGATGGGGACAGGATGCGAGCTATAATAGATTCCTGCTTCCACAGAGTATGGGGAGAATTGTTAAGATTTATTATTTATTTATTTAGATTTGGTAGCTTAATTTGTCCTAGTCTTTAGGGATTTAATTAGTTAAAAGGATTGTGATTTTGTGGCCGTAGAAAGTGTTTTTTAATTGTCCTATTTTATAGGAGTTTAAATTAGTGGTTAGTTAATTTGTTATTTCTTTATCTATGTAATGCCTATTTATAGGCTAATTTCATCAATAAAAATTAAGAGTAACTTTTTCAACAATATTTTACTTCCTTTTTAACAGTGGTATCAGAGCCAAACAAAAAAAAATTGTACAAACAATGGCTTTAAACAAATTTTTGTGCAACCGCGATTCCACGCTTTTGCCACGGTCATTATGACCATCGAGTATGCTAATGGAGAATTTTCTACGGTCGAAAGAGTATTGGCCGATTGTTGAATACTGGAATCAAGAACCAACACCAAATATTGTTTTTGACAGACGCCCGTAAAAACAGAGTTAGAGCGAGAAAGTTAAAAGATTTGAAGGCAAAAAATTACCTTTTTTCGTGCAATTAATCGTCCCCATCTTAGGAAACAATTCTTTGCAAAGAAACTTCCAAAGATATTTGGGATTCTATGAAAAAAATATCAAGGCTCTGGCAGAGTGAAGCGACAACTTCAAGCTTTGAAAGCGATTTTGAGACTTTACAAATGAAGAATGAGGAATCTGTCGCCATCAGGCCGTAACTATGGAAATAAGCAACAAAATGCGTTTTCATGGTGAGAAGATGGACGATGTCAAAATCGTGGAGAAAATATTGCACTCCTAACACCAACATTTAATTAGTCGTGTGCTCAATTGAAGAATCTAAAGACATAGATACATTCTCTTGATGAAGCTACAAAGTTCTTTCTTTGGTGTCCATGAACAGGAAGATGAACCGAAGTTCACCTTGGAAGAAGAAGCTTTAAAAGCCTCTATCTCTACACATTTCTCAAACTTTAGAAGGTGGCAGAGGTAGAAGTGGAGAAGAGGAGATCGAGGCATAGAGATGGCGAGTACGATCAAGATAGGCAGAGCAACCATTTGACAAATCCAATGTAGAATGCTTTAGATGTCATAAATTTGGTCATTATCGTCTAAATGTTATACTAAAGCGCCTAACAAGAGAAGAAGGAGAGACATCAAATTTTGCGTAGAAAATAAGGAAGTTGAAACTCGCTAATGGCTTATCATGTCAATGAGGAACCCGAATTAGATGTTTGGTATGTGGATACAGTTGTAGAACCATACGTGTGTGGAAGTAAGTCTTTGTTTTCTTATTTAAATGAAGACTTTCGTTTCATCGTTAGTTTTAATTGATTCTTAAAGTAGAAGTAATGGGAAAAGGTGAAATAAATATTAGAACCAAGAATGGTTTTGTTGAAACAATTTCAATGTTTTTATGTTCCCGACTTGAAGAAGCGATTTGTTAAGTGTTGTCGGGTTTGCAAGAAAAAGGTTATGTGATAACTATTCAAAATGGTGCTTTGAGATATATGATCCTTCAAGAGGAGCAATTGCTATTGTCGATGATGAGTTCAAACAGGGTTGTTTCCTTTGAAGATTAGAACAACTCAACAGCTTAATAGTGAAGTAAAAGACCATTCACGGCTTTGGCATTTTCGCTATGGCCATTTGAATTTTGGTGGATTAAAGACTCTCCAACAAAAAGATATGGTAACGGGACTCCCTCAAATTCATATACCTTCTCAAGTTTGTGAAGAATGTGTTGTTAGCAAACAACATCGCTCTCAATTCCCTCAAGGAAAGTCGTGGAGAAAGCAAAACACGCCCAGAAAGTGATACATTCGACATTTGTGCGACCGATAAATCCAACTTAATGGGGTAAAAATATTTAATTACCTTCATTTGATGATTATACTAGAAAAACATGGGTTTATTTTTTGCAAAAAAAAAAATGGGAAGCTTTTAACTGCGATTTAAAAGCTTCAAGGCACAGTTGAAAATGAAGCAGGAAAAGCCATTAAAACTTTTCGATCGATCGTGGTGGAGAATACAACTCTAAAGAATTTGAAGGTTTTGTGACGATCAAGGTATTCGAAGGGAATTCACTACCGCTTATACACCACAATGAATGGTGTATCGAGAGAGGAAAAATAGAACTATCCTCAACACGTGGTGAGAAGCTTTGCTAGCGAAGGGAACATTTCAAAGAATTTTTGGCCGAGGCAGAATCGGGAGCATTCGTATGTTGAATAGAAGTCCAACCTTTATGTTCAAAACATGACACCCGAGGAGAGGCTTGGAGTGGGCGAAAACCGGTAGATCACTGACGAGAATTTTGGTTGCATCGCTTACGCATATCCTGGATGAGAAAAGGAAGAAACTTGATGATAAGTGGTGAAAAATGTGTTTTCTTGGCATAAGTGAAGCTTCAAATGCTTACAAATTGTTCAATCCAATCACAAAAAGGATCGTGATCAGTAGAGATTTCATTTTTGATGAGAATAACACTTGGAATTGGAGTAAAATTGTCCACAATGAGCCTAACGAGCCTTTTTTGATGGAGAGAATGAAGAAGAAAGGCGGCACTTTATGACAACAAAATTCGCCAGCCTAATGTCCCCCGAAAATTCACCGGTGTTGCCGCCACTCCACCAACAAGAATAGACCCATCGATGCAATACCGGTGAATCCACGTCACGTCGTGTTCGAAAAGAGGCCCGAATGGATGATGATTTTGAGGTAATTCCGACCAGTTAGAGGATCCAATTACTTTCTTAGCTCTTTTTTCAGATTGTGATCCTACAAATTTTGAAGATGCTGTCAAAGACTCAAAATGGCGAAAGGCGATGGATGATGAAATTTCCGCATTATTGAAAAGAACAACACTTGAAGTTGATGATCTTGAAAGGTCACAAGACTATTGGTGCAAGTGGGTTTATAAGACAAAATTGAAGGAAAATGGAGAAGTTGATAAGTACAAGGCTCGACTGGGTTGCAAGGGGTACAAACAAGAATTTGGCATTATTACAAAGAAGTTATTTCAGGTAGCAAGGCTTGACACTATTCGATTGGTGTTATTCATCACGCTTCAAAACTCCATGGCCTATCTACCCGACAGATGTAAAGTCATCATTTTTGCATGGGGAATTGGAAGAAGAGGTGTATATAGATCAACCTCCGGGATACATGAAGCAAGGTCACGAAAACAAGGTATACAAGCTAAAAAAGGCATTATATGGACTAAAACAAGCACCTAGAGCTTGCATAGTCGTATTAATGCTTACTTTGCTAAAGAAGGTTTTCTTAAATGTCCTTATGAACACACACTCTATATTAAATTTGGAGCAGATGGGAAGATAATTATTGTATGTTTATATGTTGATGACCTTATTTATGTTAGTAATGATGGAGTCATGCTAGCTGATTTTAAGAAATTTATGATGAATG
Organism: Hippophae rhamnoides; assembly: GCA_033030585.1. Classification (NCBI taxonomy): domain Eukaryota; kingdom Viridiplantae; phylum Streptophyta; class Magnoliopsida; order Rosales; family Elaeagnaceae; genus Hippophae; species Hippophae rhamnoides. Next base: position 49,550,993 of record CM065432.1, on the reverse strand, counting down.
AATTTGAAATGTCAGATTTGGGATTGATGCACTATTTTCTTGGCATCGAAGTAGTGCAATCTCATGCTGGTATATTTATTTCACAAAAGAAATATGTCTTGGAAATTTTAGATAGGTTCCAAATGAAGGATTGCAATCCGCTTTTTAACTCCATCTGAACTTGATCCGAAACTCACAAGATATGGAGCGAGAAAAAAAGGTGAATGCCACTCTTTACAAGCAAATTGGTGTTGGGAGCCTCATGTATTTAACGTCAACAAGACCGAGATATTATCGATCTTTCGTTGGTATAATCAATCGATACATGGAGAATCAGCTGAAGTTCATCTCTTATCAAAGAAAGAGAATTTTTAGTTATTTGAAAGGTACCATGAGACTTTGGAATATTTTATAAAAATGGTGGAAAATCAAGGTTGATTGGTTTTTCGGTGACTATCTTTGGAGATATTGAAGATCGAAAAAGTACTTACGGTTTTGTTTTACGATGAGTTCGGGAGAGTTTGTATCATGGTTTATCAAAGAAACAACAAATTGTGACTTTGTCAACTACGAATTTGTCCATTGAATTTCGCTTCATCCTCATGTCAAGCTATCTGGTTGAGGAGATAGCTTGAAACACTTCTAAGTCAGCAACAAGGTCCAACAACAATCCATTGTGATAACATTTCAGCAATAAAAATTTCAAAAAATCCAGTTTTGCATGGAAGGAGTAAGCATATTGATGTTAGATACCATTTTTTACGTAATCTTTGCAATGATGGTATAATTGATTTGGTAATCTGTTAAAGTGAAAAACAGGGGGGTGATATTAAGACTAAACCACCACTTAAGCAAGCCGACTTTGTGAAATTTCGAAGAATGCTTGGGATATGCTCTTCAAAGGATGTTGTTCAAGGGACTTAATAAAATTGCTAAAATTTGTTTATTCTTAAACTGATCTCTGTAGATATCAGTTTAAGGGAGGGTGTTAAGATTTATTATTTATTTATTTAGATTTGGTAGCTTAATTTGTCCTAGTCTTTAGGGATTTAATTAGTTAAAAGGATTGTGATTTTGTGGCCGTAGAAAGTGTTTTTTAATTGTCCTATTTTATAGGAGTTTAAATTAGTGGTTAGTTAATTTGTTATTTCTTTATCTATGTAATGCCTATTTATAGGCTAATTTCATCAATAAAAATTAAGAGTAACTTTTTCAACAATATTTTACTTCCTTTTTAACAAGAATAAGTCATTTGTTGAGGTTATGCAGGAGAAATCCATCTTTGTAATTGTTTGCTCCTCTCTTGGTGTGTGGCCTGAACTGTGAAGAAGTTTGGGCTCTGTTGGAAGTGTTAATGGTTTAAATATTTTTTCTGACCTTAAAAATTAAAATACCATTTTAGAATGAACGCAACTTCATTTTATGCACAGTAAAAATTAAGTTTTTCTCATGAATTCACTCTTGTATCTCTATATTCAGAATTTCCAAAATGAAAATTCCCATCTAGAATTTACTTTGAGAATATTGTTTCAGAAAAATAACAACAGAAGAGAAGAGAAAACTTGGGGCATCCCTGACCAGATTGTCTTTTGAAGATCTTAGCAAGGCGTTAGAAATTGTTGCTCAGAGTAATCCTGGTTTTGAAGCTAATGCTGAAGAGGTGAACCTTGATATTGATGCTCAGGTTAGTTTCAAATTTCACCCTCAAGTCGTCTTCATTTTTATTCACACTGTTATTAGACAACATGCTCTAGTGCTAATTGAACTATCAAATTCTTTTCCAGAGTGAATTGACCTTATGGAGATTAAAGTTCTTTGTGAAGGATGCCCTAGAAGTTCGGGGCAACGTTTCAGCAATGGGTGGCAACAACAGTAACACCAACAATCCTTTCAAAAATAATGATAATAAAAACAAAAATAACGTCAGCAATAAGCGAAAAAGAAATGTTTCTGATGCTATTGCCAAAACTCTCAAGAGAAATAGTAGATAGTCTTATTGATCACATCTTGCAATGTAAGAGTGCAGTTATGCATTGAGATCGATTCATTACAAGGGCAAAGCTTTTTCCGATGAGTATCTGGAAGCAAATCTATGGATCAGAAAATTAACCTGGCTAACTACCACTCTAAAGCTGTGGAGCTTCTATATATCAGTATTAAAAATTTAGTGTCAGAGTTTTAGCTGTGCTGAGTCAATTGAGCTACTGTTTGTTTTCAAGTGTAATCCTATCCAGGTTTTGAGAATTGCTGGTGCTTATTGAACCGTCCTTTAGCTGGTTCTGCTGTACTTGTGAGATAATGTATAGCTCATTGGCCTGGTTTTGCTTTCCATCTAAATATATTATTTTATTATTGTTATGTTATCCCTATAATCACGAAAAGATCCTGATCTCACCATCGGCTCTCTAGCGTATTTAGAGTGCTTGTTGTTTTTCTTTTAAGTAAATTTGTCTGAGTTAAGTGCGTTGTATAACCCATTTAAAGATGATGTTTATTTTTAAATTCTTTTATATGGTGCACTATATATTTTTTAATAGCACAAAAAACATATGTTTAAATTATATTAAAAAATGTAGTGTATTTTCTTATATAAAATGCATGTTTTTCTAGAAATTAGAAGTAAACTAATTGAGTACTAACTCAAAAATATTGGAGGGCATACTTCCTCTTTCATATAGCACAATGTGTCTACTTATTCATTTCGAGGGATGGAAATTTTTCTTGATGGGTTAAATTTTAGTAGGAATTATTCGTTTGGAGTTAAAAATAATTACAACAAAATGAGAAATAGGAAATAAAAAATAGGAATTCATATTTTGTATTTTATAATATAAGGTGTGACAAGGATAAAGATTGTAATCTTTGTTTCATTCTTCAAAATTATATATTATATTATAATAAATATAAAAAAATTAATATTTTTAATTTTTTATAGGTTAATTTACGTTTAATTTCAAACTAATCATAAGTAACGCATTATATATTTTATATTTTATTTTTTAAGTTATATTTTTATCATGTTAAAACATAAATAATTTTTATTTTATAATAATTATTTAAACTATTTATTTAAATTCTAAAGTTTTAAAATCTTACAATTATTTTATAATTTATTGTTATTATTTCAAACTAGTTTATAACAATATTTTATCAATATTATTTAATATAAAAATATTATATATTTATTGTTACATTTACTTTTTCTTACTTTTACATATATATTTGTTTATTTTTTCATTCTTTATTGACTTAAAATCTTAATTTCTTCTTTACAAAACATTCATTATTGACTTATTTCTATTATAACTTTCTTTATAATAAAAATAAAAAATTATTAAAAAATAAAAAATCATATTTAAAATATTACTTAAATTTTCGCTCCCATCCTATTTCAGGTTAGTGCGTTTCCATTTAGGGTTTCTATTTCTCATTAAGGATACTCTAGATATGTTATCGTAAGGATTTAAAATTTTAAGCAAGAATAGTAAACAAACTATGAATAGTAGAAACAAGGAGAGATCTCTAATTCTATCCTTTCACGTATTTTTCCATTAACAACCCAATGGATTCCATATATTGTGTTTGAGTATGCATTAGATTTGAAATCTTTTTCAACCATAAAATATACTGAAATTTATTAATTTGTGTTGTGCAGTTCAAGTATACAACCCTTAAGTAATTACATTGAATTTCAAGGAAATTTATAAAGAAATATGGCATAATTATACAATTAATTCATAATTTTTATTGGATTATACACTTTAATTTTTTTTAATTATTTTATACATTTAATTTAAATTTAAAAATAATAGTCATTAAAAATTAATGATGATTAACACAATGTAATTTTAAAATAATTTATAAATTTATACTAAATGCCCTAACTAAAAAACATAATAAACAAAATCTTCTCTATATAAAAACCCAATATGGAGTGATATCATATTTGGTTGATGAAAATCATAATATTTTTTTACATTAATAAATATTAAAATATTTATATAATAATAATATTTTTATTCTTTTTTATACCAATAAATATCAAAATATCTATATAATAAATACATTTTTGTATGGATAATCATTTTATATAATACAATTATTTTTATTAAATGTTAGTATAATAAATATATTTTCTAAGAATAATTATTTTATATAATTGAGTTATTTTTATTACATTAACGGTGACAATTCATATAGTTAATGATTATTCACTTAATAAATGTTCGATCATTTCATTTATGTCAAAAATCATATTTTGTTTTAATGAAAATATTTGGTTAATGATTAAACTACACTTTTTTAATGTTTTTGCTATCAATAAATATAAAAATGTTTATACAATAGATATATTTTTATGTTTATTTTTATTTTTTACACCGATAAATATCAAAATATTCATATAATAAATACATTTTTTATGATTAGTTATTTTGTATAATGTAATTATTTTTATGGTGATAATTCATACAGTTAATAATCACGCATTTAATGAGTATTCGATTAATTTGCTTGCAATCAAATCATATTTTTATGGAATGTCTATATAATAAATATATTTTTTATGATTACTTATTTTATATAATGTTATTAATTTTATTATATTAAGGGTGACAACTCATACAATTAATATTGTTTATTTAATGAGTGTTCGATCAATTCACTTATAAGTATATCATATTTTTGTTGAACCAATAATTTCTATGTACATATTATATCATATCTCGTATATTCTATGCATTATTTGTTAGTTTTTTATACCATACCAAAATATCCACATAATAAATATATTTTTATGAATAATTGTTTTGTATAATACAATTATTTTTATTACATTAATGGTGACAATTTATAAAGTTGATGATTATCTATTTAATGTATGTTCGATCAATTCACTTATAAGTCACCATATTTTTGTTGAATGTTAGTGCAATAAATATATTTTTATGAATAGCTATTGTGTATAATGCAATTATTTTTATAACATAAAGGATGACAATTCTTATAGTTAATGATTATCAATTTAATTAGTGTTAAATCAATTTACTTATGAATATTTTGGTATTTATTGGTGTAAAAAATATATTTTTAAGCTATTTTTTAATTTATATCAATAAATATCAAAATGTACGTATAATAAATACACTTTTTTATAAATGATTATTTTATAAAAGATAATTATTTTTATTACATTAATGGTGACGATTCGTACAATTCATGATTGTTCATTTAATATGTTCATTCAAATCACTTATGAACATATAATATTTTTTTACACCAATAAATATAAAAAATATCCATATAATAAATATATTTTTTACACTAATAAATACGATGTCCATATTATAAATATATTTTGTATAATGCAATTATTTTTATTAGATTAAAGGTGAGAATTGAATTATCCATTTATTGGATGTTCAATCAATTCACTTATGAGTAGATCATATTTTATTAAATTAATAATTTTCATGTCGATATCGTTTCATATATCATATCAATAAAAAATAATAGTTAGTTAATATAAATTACTTTAAATAAAAAATATTTATTAATTTTAATCAAATAATTTCTATGATTTAAGTAGATTTAATTTGTAATGAAATTATTAATTAAATAAATTCATATGTTATTATATTATATTTAACTTATTTATTAAATAAAGTTATATAATTATTATTAATACCTTGATAAGTCACTGATGTTTATATTATATTATTCATAAAATATATTATTACATATTTATTTATTAAAAAATAATAAATTAATTAACTATTTGTTTTAAAAATATTTTTATAAATCAATTTATAAATATTTTAAAATCAATTTTTCAGTTATAATTTACTTTTTTCTATTTCATAAAATAAAAAATTTTAAATAATAATAATTATTATTTAACAACTAATATTGTTATATATTTTTTAAATTTAAATATTTAACTCGTATATTTGTTCTAATATTATGGGGGAAAAAAATGACAATGTGACAAAGTTAGTAAACCGATTTTCTACTTGAGGGATTTTATAAAAAAACGTAATTGAAAAAAAAGCCTCCCTCGGCATGCGTTGCAGTGCTGTCCTTTACACTCACCGCCCTTGAAAAGGCACTAAAACGCAGTGCTTAAGTCAGTTACCAGCTGCCTGTTTAGTGAGTGATCATTTTTCCTCACTCTCTTTACCAGCGATTGATCTCCGTTTACCTCTGGTAACCTTTCTTTCAACCCCCTTTACAAGCTTTTTGTTTTTATAAATTTTTTTCTGCTTTGAATTTCTTCCAAGGATGAATCTGACTGCTTAACGATGATGAAAATCATGCCTGAATGCGATTTTTTTGGGTATTTTGAATCACTTTCATGTTCTGTTCCATCCCATGAAAGTGCCTGGAAATTAAGCTTGATCAGATGCCTTTTTCTCTGTTTCTTGTAATAAATTATTTGGTTTGGTTGGAGTTAGCTATTATTTTTGAAATCGTCATCAATACAGTAGGTAATCTGAAATAATTACATTATTTTTTCTTCGATGACAAATAGCTGAAAGATCGGCTGTAGTAATAACAATGTAGAATTAATTTGAAATTTTAGGCTGACTACGAGAGTGTAGTTCAGAACTACCTAGAAACTTCTTATAAAAAAGAAAAAGAAAAAAGCTAGAAACTTGGGTTTTTAGTTTGTGTTTTTGTTACTGTCTTATTGCTGTTTGAAATGGAAGATGGATGTCTTAACTCACATTGGAAATTCAATGAGTGTTTTTTCTTCATATAATTTTCGACTATTGCTTTTCTTTTGGGTTTGTTGTTAGTAGGGGTATTCATCAGATCGAAACCGCTAAGTTTATGCTCATTCGATCCGAACATCTGATCGGATTGAAACATCCTAATCCGCAACCGATTCGATCAACTTTTATATCCGATCAATCCGATCCGTAAAATATTCGGATAGCATCTGATCAATAAACTTAATTAATTATATTTTTGAATTAAAAAATTAAATTTTTACATAATTCATAACATAAAATCATTTTATTTAAAAGAAATCTTAAAAAACCAAATAAAAAGATTAAAATAAGACTAAAATGTTCAAACCTATATAAAACAAAAATAATACAATTAAGTAAATAACGATGTCGATTACAATAGTTATTTTAATAAATTTAACAATTCATTCAAACAATAAACAAAAAGATAGTTCATAATAATCTAAACCTAAATTAATTTGATCATTTCATTCTTTAACATCCATTGGCCATCTTAAAAATAATCTTGTCTTGAATCTTGAGAACAATAGCAAAAAACTTCAATGTGTCATCACCTATTAGCCATAATTTAAAAAATATTAGTAAATTGATAACTAAATATATATAAAATAATATATGAAATAAAATAATAATATATCGTATTCAATCAAGGGTTATATCCTTAATGTCTCTCAACATATCTACAAAGTAGAAGATAATAGAAAGTGATGAGAATATTAAATCTTAAGAGAATGATATCAATTACTAATGAAAATTAAAATAATATTACCTGTTTCAATTGCTTCAATATCATCAAGGGAATCACGAATGTTAATTATTGGTGATGATCGAATCCAGTTATGAGTACAAATAAGTGCTTGGATAGTTTTTGGGGACAATGAGCTTCTAAAAGAATCAATAACCACTCACTTGTAGAAAATGCGGACTGGAAGCTACAATTGATATAGGCGTAGCTAAAACATCTTTGGCAATCTTGGAAAGAACCTTGTATCTAGATGAGTTCACCTTCCAACTTAAAGATTAAAGACTCATCATCCACGTCCTCATGTCTACTTTGAATATTTATCTACTTGAGTTTGGTTGTCTATCTTTTTGCATATTTGACACATTTTTTATAACGACTATCCACGGTGAAAATGAATCAATGTTACAACTATCCACTTCTTACGTGTCTAAAGGTTGTGGCGTGTAACTTGGACATTTATAGAATACAAAACTAAATCTTGATCAAACATATTATTCAAAGTTTGTCTAAATTTTTCATCATATGACCAACCATAATATCATCTTCGTCACCTGAAAAGATCAGAATAAATTTTCAAACCTTGTTCCTTACGTCTTGGATCAAGCAAAGTTGCAATAAATAAAAAATCATTCATCTTATCTACACTCCCAATATTTATTGAACTTTGTTATCATTTCTTTTGCCATTTTGCTTAACAAAAAATCGTATTTTCACACGAAACTCAATTGGTTATGTATGAAACAAATTTGATCCAAAAATAAATTTGAAGTAGCATATCTGAGAACAGAAAACCTCGATGTTGCATCATAAAATATTTTCAAAAACCTACAAATATGTGAGAATTAGACCAATCAAACATATCGGAGTTTTGCAACTATAATTTCCAATGTTGAACTCTTGTTTAAATATCACATCATCTTCTTCTAAACGCCAGCGTTGAAATCTTATTGAAGCTTAACATTAAATAGGTGGAATTCCACCTTGTTACTACATCTAAACATAAAAGTTTATTAGTATCGATCTTCTGCTCAAGATCCTTAAATTTTAACAACCTTTAAGGTGATCCTTTGACATATTTCACATGACTTCTCTTATCTTACTTATGCTTGAATCATGTTCTTTCAAGCCTTACCGACAACCAAATTTAGAATATGAAATTCGTATGCGTATGTTGACCATCTAGTATTGCACCACTAAATTGTTCACTTTTTACGCAAGTAAGAAACTAATGTATTATTTGAGCTAGCATTATCCACGGTAATAGTAAATATCTTATCAATTCCTGATCTAACAAGCCTTTGCTCAATTGCTTTCCCGAGGATATCATATTTATGACTAGGAACTACGCAAAAATTTAAGATTCTTTTTTGGAGTTTCCAATTATCATCGATGAAGTGAGCAGTGAGACACATATAATTCAAATTTTGAGCAGAAGTCCATGTGTCAGTGGTTAAACAAACTCTTTGAAATGATTTAGAGAAAAATTCTACGTGCAATAGTGGTACGAGAAGGAACTTGGAACCTTGGTTCCAAAACTCTACTATATGCACTCCTCATATGCATATGTTGGAACCAAGGTGTGCATATGCATATGCATATGAGGTATGCACGAGATTACTTGAGTCTTTTCTTAAAGGAAAAAGATAAATTAAAAGAATTTTTCTCTAAATCATTTCAAAGAGTTTGTTTAACCACTGACACATGGACTTCTGCTCAAAATTTGAATTATATGTGTCTCACTGCTCACTTCATCGATGATAATTGGAAACTCCAAAAAAGAATCTTAAATTTTTGCGTAGTTCCTAGTCATAAATATGATATCCTTGGGAAAGCAATTGAGCAGTGCTTGTTAGATTGTGGAATTGATAAGATATTTACTATTACTGTGGATAATGCTAGCTCAAATAATACATTAGTTTCTTACTTGCGTAAAAAAGTGAACAATTTGGGTGGTGCAATACTAGATGGTCAACATATGCATATGAGGTGTGCAGCTCATATTCTAAATTTGGTTGTCAGAGAAGGCTTGAAAGAACATGATTCAAGCATAAGTAAGATAAGAGAAGTTGTGAAATATGTCAAAGGATCACCTTAAAGGTTGTTAAAATTTAAGGATTGTGCGGAGCAAGAGAAGATTGATACTAATAAACTTTTATGTTTAGATGTAGTAACAAGGTGGAATTCCACCTATTTAATGTTAGAAGCTTCAATAAGATTTCAGAACGCTTTTGAGCGTTTAGAAGAAGATGATGTGATATTTAAACAAGAGTTCAACATTGGAAATTATAGTTGCAAAACTCCTGATATGTTTGATTGGTCTAATTCTCACATATTTGTGAGGTTTTTGAAAATATTTTATGATGCAACATTGAGGTTTTCTGGTTCTGTATATGCTACTTCAAATTTATTTTTGGATCAAATTTGTTTCATACATAACCAATTGAGTTTCTGGTGTGAAAATACAGATTTTTTGTTAAGCAAAATGGCAAAAGAAATGATAACAAAGTTCAATAAATATTGGGGAGGTGTGTAGATAAGATGAATGATTTTTTATTTATTGCAACTTTGCTTGATCCAAGACGTAAGGAACAAGGTTTGAAAATTTATTCGGATCTTTTGTGTGACGAAGATGATATTATGGTTGGTCATATGATGAAAAAATTTAGACAAACTTTGAATAATATGTTTGATCAGTATTTAGTTTTGTATTCTGTAAATGTCCAAGTTACATGCTCACAACCTTTAGACACAGAAGAAGTGGATAGTTGTAACATTGATTCATTTTCACTGTGGATAGGTCGTTATAAAAAATGTGTCAAATATGCAAAAAAGACAGACAACCAAACTGAAGTAGATAAATATTTGGGTGAGACATGTGAGGATGTGGATGATGAGTCTTTTAAGTTGGTGGAAGGTGAACTCATCTAGATACAAGGTTCTTTCCAAGATTGCCAAAGATGTTTTAGCTATGCCTATATCAATTGTAGCTTCTGAGTCTGCATTTTCTACAGGGGGAGGGTTATTGATTCTTTTAGAAGCTCATTGTCCCCAAAAACTGTCCAAGCACTTATTTGTACTCAGAACTGGATTCGATCATCACCAATAATTAACATTCGTGATTCCCTTGATAATATTGAAACAGGTAATATTATTTTAATTTTCATTAGTAATTGATATCATTCTCTTATGATTTAATATTCTCATTACTTTCTATTATCTTCTACTTTGTAGATATGTTGAGAGACATTAAGGATATAACCCTTGATTGAATACGATATATTATTATTTTATTTTATATATATTTAGTTATCAATTTACTAATATTTTTTAAATTATGGCTAATAGGTGATGACACATTGAAGTTTTTTGCTATTGTTCTTAAGATTCAAGACAAGATTATTTTTAAGATGGCCAATGGATGTTAAAGAATGAAATGATCAAATTAATTTAGGTTTAGATTATTGTGAACTATCTTTTTGTTTATTGTTTGAATGAATTGTTAAATTTATTAAAATAACTATTGTAATCGACGTCGTTATTTACTTAATTGTATTATTTTTGTTTTATATAGGTTTGAACATTTTAGTCTTATTTTAATCTTTTTATTTGGTTTTTTAAGATTTCTTTTAATTAAAATGATTTTATGTTATGAATTATGTAAAAATTTAATTTTTTAATTCAAAAATATAATTAATTAAGTTTATTGATCGGATGCTATCCGAATATTTTACGGATCGGATGTAAAAGTTGATCGGATCGGTTGCAGATTAGGATGTTTCAATCCGATCGGATGTTCGGATCGAATGAGCATAAACTTAACGGTTTCGATCCGATGAACACCCCTACCCATCAGTCTGGGGGTGGTAAGCGCCGCTGAAATTCAACGTGGTATCAAACCCGTGCCACAACTCTTTCCAAAAATGGCTCATGAACTTTACATTATGATCAAAAGTGATGGTTTTAGGGATACCATATAGTTTGGCAATGTCTCGAAAAAAGATAGTTGTTATGTTGCTGGCATCATAGACCATTTTGCATGGGATCAGGTGGAACATTTTTGAAAACCTGTCCACTCCCAAAAGGATGGAGTCTACTCTTATTTTGTTGAGTGGTAGCCCAAGGATTAAATTCATGCTAAGATCCTCCCAGATGGTTGTAGGAACTAGTAGAGGAGAGTAAAGGCCAGTGTTTTGGCTACTTCCCTTAGCTCTTTGGCAGATAGAGCATTTATGCACAAATTTGGCTACATCTTTCCGTAAATAAGGCTAGTAGAATCTTTCCTCAACCAAAAGTAAGGTTTTGTCCCTACCAGCATGACCACTAAGTCCTCCAACATGAAGTTCCTGTATCAGGTATTCCCTTAAACTGGTTTTTGGGATGCACCATCTGTTGTCTTTAAAGAGATACCCATTTTGTAAATGGAAATCATGCACAGGTTCATGGTTGTTGCATTAGGTCCAGACAACTACAAAATCTTCATCTGTTGCACATAGTTTAAGAAGAGTGTCAAAACTGGTAATTTCAATTTGGAAGGTAGTCAACAAGGTGTGCCTCCTACTAAGTGCATCAACGACTTTGTTTAATTGTCCCTCCCTATGCTTAAACACATAAGTAATACCTTTGTAGGTAGATGATCCACCTAGTATGGGCTATTAAGATGCTTTTCTGGGAGTGAATCCATCCGAGTGCCGAGTGATCACTGTGAAGGATAAATTCCTTTGAAATGAGATAATACTCCCAATGTTTGAGGGCTTGAATGATAACATAGAACTCTTGGTCATAAGTGGACCATTTCTGGCATGTTTCACTGAGTTTCTCGCTGAAGAATTCAATAGGTTTGCCACCCTGAGATAGCATTGCTCCAATAGCCACCAAGGATGCATTTGTTTCAACTTCAAATATTTTGTCAAAATCTGGCAGAGATAGAACTTGGGCTGTGTATAGTTTTTCTTTGATGAGTTGGAAACTATCTTCTTGTTCCTTACCCCAAACGAACTATCATTTCTTGAGGTAATTGGTTATGGGTGCTACAATTGAACTGAAATCCCTTATAAATCTTCTATAGAGCGTTGTATGGCCATGAAAGCTTCTGACTTCTTGTATTGATGTGGGGTTAGGCCATGAGGCGTTAATTTTCTTAGTGTCCACTGAGAGACCCTCAGAGCTGATAACATACCCCAAGAAAAGGGGTATGGTGGTCATAAACTCGTACTTTTCGAGGTTGCGAAAAAGCTTGTGTTCCTTCAATATCCCTAGGATAGCCTGCAGATGCTCTAGATGCTCGTCAGGGTTCTTACTGTAGATTAAGATATCATTGAAATACACTACTACACAAGTACCATTGAGAGGCTTCAAAATGTGATGCATCAATCTCAAGAAGGTGTTGGGAGTATTGCACAACCCGAATGGCATGACAAGCCATTCATACAGGCCTTCTTTGGTTTTAAAAGTTGTCTTCCACTCATATTCTTTTCTGATGTGAATTTGGTGATACCTACTATGAAGATCAAGCTTAGAGAAGACAGTGGAACCTTGTAGTTTGTTAGGCATATCTTTCAACCTAGGAATAGGAAATCTGTACTCGACCGTGATCTTGTTAATAGCCCTGTTGTCAATACACATTCTCATCGTGCAATCCTTTTTGGGTATAAGCAGTGCAGACACAGTATATGGACTCTTGTTTTCCTGGATGAGGTGCTTATCCAAGAGGTCTTCCACTATCTCTTGTAAGAGCTCATGATCTTTAGGATTCATTCGATAGTGGGATAAATTGTGCAGATTACTGCCTAGTATGAAATCTATGTGGTGTTGAATATCTCTTAATGGAGGTAAGATGCACGGTAGGTCAATGGGTGTAAGGTCGTTGTAGGTGGATAGTAATTTTTTAACAGCTTTAGAGATGGCATGAGTGATAGGCTGTTGTTCCATAGCCACTAATGCTAGCACCACCTTAACCTTTCTAAGTTCATTGTCAAACTTGTTGAGCCTGCAGTTAAGAAGCATTTTCTATTTGGTAGGGGAAGGGAGGCTTTCCTTTGTAGGGAGTAGAGCTATCTTGGTACCTTTTCAAGTGAAAATGATGATGTTTGGCCTACCCTTGTGTATTGCACCCACGTCATACTACCAGGGCCTTCCCAAAAGAATTTGACAGGCATCCATTTTCACCACATCGTAATGTATCTCATCTTTGTAAATTTTTCCAATGGAAAATGGTACTCTATATACCTCTTGTAGCTCAAGCCAAGCTTTGATACCAATTTTTGATGTAGTGCGAAAATCAGAATAAGAACAATGAAGATACTGGTATTGAAGCAGAAGAACAACTCTTCGGCTATTCTTAGAAAAAAGGTTTACAAAATACTGAAATGAATGCAAATTGGTAGAGGAATTTGTGTGTGTCCATCAGCCAACACCAAGTGTGGCTTTATAGGCACTGTGCCGTACGATTTCCATATGCCTAGGCACTCAGCCACGCATCCCATGTGCGCTAACGGTCAAGTGGGCGCTGCACAACAAAAATGTGGTCCTGATTATTTCTGTTATTCTGTTACAACGAAAAAAAATTAAGTTTCTAAATTCAGCTCCTATTCTATCCCATCTGCATCACTCCCCTTCATCCCCAGTAATTTAAGAAAGCCATTGAAGTGAAAATCCTATGGAAATATTTTTAATATTGATATTGAATTTGAAAAGATGTGACAAACTTCTATGGGTTAGATACATGTAAGCATTATTGAAAAGATGCTGCCTAGGATGTTCTATGTAAAGTGAACTCCTAATCTTAAAGAGAGAGTGTGTGTGTGTTTAATTTTTTAAATCTTTGTTATCTCAAAAGTACTTTATATTCAACAGTGGAAGACCAATGCAAAATAGCTGAACCAGATCAAGTATAATTATTGAATGTGTGTTGGTGGTACATTTTAAAACATCATTATATGGGTTAGGTATCAATGGAGAATCAGAATTCAGATGCAAACCAGCTTCCTGAAGTGGATTCATTGCCAGATGGGTTTGTTGATAGCTCTAGGGAACCTTTGCCCCCTTCAACACCAAACTTTGAACAGGAAAAGCACCTGGGTGATAATAAGGAGGACAACATTTCAGAAATTGATAGTCCAAGTGACCATGCAGATGAAATCTCAGCAAATGAATTCGATAAAAACGAGAATGGGACAGAGAAGACCCATCAACTTAATACCTTTCCTGTTTCATTTTCTGAAAAAGATAATTTTGATGGTTCAGAGGGCTTGTTAGAAACGCCCACAAAGGGCCACGTGGACCGGGCAGAAGGCACACGAGTCAAGTCAGTTTCAGGTGATTCTGTTTCAGAGGCTTCTGTCAGGGTAGCAGAATGCTGCGAAGTGAAGGAACGAGCTGTAGCTAAATGTCAACATTCAGAGAAAAGTGACTACTTTCCTTTGCAATATCCTTCCTTTTTAATTACCAAAATGTGTGTATAGAAATTCATTGTTTTGAATTTGTAGATTTGTTGATATGTGGATTCATTTACAGCCATTGAAGGAGGCTCAGACAAACCAACAACCAATATAAAGGAAACATCTTCTGTGGAGGGTACCAGTGCTAAAAAAAACAGAAAAAATGTATGTGAGTTCTTTCCGGATTATTTTGGTTCATGCAGTATCGGAAAATAGTTAACATAATTAATTTTTGCTTATATTTTCCCTTTTACATTATTTTGGGTCAACCATCTTGATATGAAGAGTGTGAGCACTTTCAAACACTCATGCTTTATGCTTTATTTGTAGTACGACCAATTTTATCTAAACATTAAAATTGACTTTCCAATTGATATGAAATAATGTTTCCATGTTTGTAGTCGACGTTCCACTCACCCAGGTGTGATTTAGATGTTTATGCAAATAAGAATCAAATTTTAAGCTTATAGTTTATCCAGCTGTCAGGTTCAATTTATGCTGTACATCTTGCTTAAAACTACACCATACAAATGAGCTATTTTTGACATTTTATTTAATAATATCATTAGAGTAATTGATAGTAAATAAACTCCAGTTTTAAAAAACTGGATGTGGGTACATTTGTATGAAGAGATTATTTTTTCATGGTTCATATTCCAATATGTTTCGGAAAGAATTCTGAGTGAGACTAACAATATTTAGCATAAAGTAAAGGGTCCTGCTTGTCACGCTCCTTTTGTAGGGACTAAGAGGGTTATGCTTATTTATGAATAATTAGTTTCCATGTATAAATCTTATTGTCATTATCTTGCATGCTTGTTCAATTATGTGTTTGATCTTTGCAGGCCTATTTGTTTCCTGATTACTGATAATGTCAAAACATTCCGTATATGTTTTGTTTGTTTCCCTTGCCTTTGGTGAATGAGGTGTAATGTTGTATGATTATGACGAAAGGGTAACCACTCATCGTTTATTAGGTGTGTGCTTCTCGATGTTATTGAGATGTGATTTTACAATGTTGCATGTTCTTTTTTTTTTGGGCCTTCAAGGTTCTATGTTTTCTTGTTGGACACAAAGGTCTACAGACAAGTCTTTTATTAAGTTAAATGTGTAGTTATTCATTTGATACCGATATATGTTCTATCAGTATATATGTACCTAAAGAAGCAAACATATATTGAAAAGGAGACACAGATAAACAGAAGCATAGACATGCACATGTTGCAATGATCAGTTTAGTAAGAGTACTAAATTGGATGCCTTTTACCCTAGGAAACTGCTGAAACCAAGCGAAAAAATGTAAAGAGTACGTTCAAATCAGAAAAGGAGTTCTTGGAGTTGACTTTGAAGTATCAACAAATTATTGCTGAGAGAGATTCAGGTAAATCAAAATCATTATACTAATATTTATGCAACAACTCATTCAAATGAAAATGCTTATGTATTTTTAACTTGTGACGCATGTTAAAATCTATTCCTATTCATTCTTTTAAATAGAGTTTGCTTTTGTAAGTGGTAATATTGTTTGCTAGTATAGTTGTTCAAAAGAATGTTATGCTCCATAACAGTGAATTTTCTAGACTAATGTTGTTTATGTGTGGATTTTTCTTAATATTACTTCGAAAATATTGTTCAAAGTTATCTTTATACAATTATATACAATTTAAATGAGATAAAAAAAAGGAAAAAAAGGAGACTAATAGTGCATAATATGTTCCCTAAATTAAGCTCCCTAATTAACCTCAATATTACATAATTAATTACATAATAAACATTCTTAATAATTAAAGATTTCATCATTAGGACATGTTTTTTCACACCTCCCTTGAAGCTAGTTCGAAGATATCCACCATTCCAAACTTGCAAATACACGAAAAAAACATAAGTCGAGGTAACATTTTTATCAAAACATTAGTTAGTTGATTACCACGTGACAAATAGAATTCAAATTTCATCATCTTCAATTTTCTCTTTGATAGAATGTCTATTGATCTCAACATGCTTGGTTTTGTCATGTGAATAGAATTGTCAGCAATGTTGGTATTAGCATTATTGTCACAATAGGCTTCATTATTTTTGGCGTGGCAACACATAATTTTTTATTTTTTTTAGCAATATCTTCAACCATAGTAGTTCACAAATTTTGTGTGTCATTGTTCTAAACTTAGCTTCAACAGTCAATCTAGATACCGTAAATTGCTTCTTACTTTCCAAATAACTAAATTTCGTCTAATGAAAGTATGGAATATCAATCTGCATAATCAACATCTATATAAGCTTCAACTTGAAGGTGATGATTCTTTGAGAAGAGCAAGCTTTTTTCATGTATACCTTTAAGATATCATAAAATCTTCAAAACTGCTTCCATATGAGTTCCATAAGGGGAATGCATGTACTGACTGATTACACTCACAACAAACGCAATAACCAGTCCACTATGAGAGAAATATATTAGCTTATCAACTAATCTTTGATATGATTTTTGTCAACTGTTGCACTTTCCATTTTGGATCAATTGGAGCTTATGTTAGCTTGCAACCCAACATTTTTGTTTCTTGGAGTATATCTAAGACATACTTTCTCGGTGACAAAAATGTCCTTTTCTTCGATCTTGCAACCTCAATATCCCAAAAATATCTTGGCAACCTCGAACTATTTGGCAAGCATTTTCCTAAATTTATGAATTTCATCAATGTTATTGTTAGTAATAATGATGCCATCCACATCAACAATTAAGATTGTGATGCTCTCATTTTTAGAGTGTTTGTAGAACAAAGTATGATCCCTTTCGCTTTTGTGTACTCAAAATGACGAATTGCCTTTGTGATCCTTTCAAATCATGCCTTGGGTGATTGTTTTAGTTCATTTAATGACTTCTTCAACTTGCACACTTTCTTCTGTCAGACATATCTTCAAAACCAAGCGGTTGCTCCATATATACTTCTTTTTCTAAATCTCCATGCAAAAAAGTATTTTTCACATCAAGTTAGTCAAGATGTCAATCTAGATTTGCAGTAAGAAATAAAAGAACCCAAATTGAATTCATCTTGGCAACATGAACAAAAGTTTCTTGATAGTCAATTCTATAAATTTGCATAAATCATTTTGCCACAAGTCTTGCTTTATGTCTCTCAACTGTTTCATTCGCATTGTGTTTCATTATTAACACCCATTTACATCCCATTCATCGTTTTTTCCTTGAGGAAGATCATCAATCTTCCATGTATTATTCTTCTTGAAAGATGACCTTTTTTCATCTTGGAATGGAAAAAAACTTCTTGTATAATACTTGGAATAGTTTCACAAGAAGAAAAGTTAGCGTTAAATGCTTTAAAAGTAAGGGACAACTTTTTATGTGAGACGTAATTTGAAATAGGATGCATTATACAAGATCTAACACATTTCCTATTAGCAATTGGAACATCAATATTAGAAAGATCAAGAGTTTCAGTCAAATCAAGTTTTCTACAATGGTTAGGGACTAAAAGATTACTTGTATGTTTCATAAATTTTTGCCCAGTTCAAATGATTGGTGTTGTTGAGAAGATTGTGTCTTGTTCTTTCTCGAATAAACTTTTAGTTCTTTATCTCTCTTTTACATATTCAAGTAGTGTTTTTGAAATGGAGATGAAGACTGAGTCTTCAAAGATTTAGAACTCATTCAATATAGAAGTATCAACAGACACTAAATCATTATTAGGAACAATATGTGAAGCACAAACAAGAGGTTGAATAGGAGAGGGTACAAGTACTTGAGAAATATCAATAAGGGTAGACTAAGCCAAATCTCCAACATGTCTATTCTTCCACTTAAGAGAAGGGTTGATAAAGAATGTAACATCCGTAGATACAAAGAATTTACATGTTGGAAGATAATAACATACATGACCCTTTTGAGTAAAATAATATCCTATGAAAACACAACAAAGTGCTTTTGGATCTAGCTTTTTTTCTATTGTGATCGTGTATGTTAAACAAATTCTACACAACCAAAGATTTTGGGTGAGAGACAAGAAAAGATGTAAGGATATATATGTTATATTAAGGCTATCAAGAGGAGTTTCAAAATTCATGATTTTAGACGACATTCTCTTGATGAGGTATGTAGTGGTAAGAACAACTTTTCCCCTATAATTTTTTGAAACTTCCAGAGTAAACATTAAGGCTCTTGCTACCTCAAGAGGATGTTTGTTTTTTCTCTCGGTTATCCCATTTTATTGAGGTGTATCAATACAAGAACTATGGTGTATAATTCCATAAGTTTTGAGGTATGGACCAAGCATTGAAAAATAATATTCTCTTTCATCATCATTTTGAAGAATTTAAATTTTGGCTTAAAATTGAGATTTAATCATTTAATGAAAATTCTAAAAAGTTTTGATAGCTTCAGATTTTTCTTTGAGCAAGAAGACTCAACTTGCACAAATATAATCATCAATAAATGTTATGAACCATCTAAACCCCATAAAAGTCATTGACACGTGAGGGACACCAAATATAATTGTGAATTAAGGAGAAATGTTGCGATTGTTTATGCTTCTGTGCGGGAAAATAGACACGATAGTTAACTCATATATTTCACATTGAAAATCAAGGGGATCTTGATTTTTAAACAATGTAGGAAATAACCATTTTAGATATGAGAAATTTGGATGACCTAATCATTTATATTAAAGCTTTCTCTCTCGATTAAAATTAGAAGAACTCAAGTATGTTATACATTACTTAGACTAGGAGGCTCACCCTCGAACTAGTAAAGTCCATCAATATCCTTTTCCATGTCAAGCACCTTCCTCGTGCGTAAGTCCTTAAAATCACAGTAATCAGGAAAGAATTTAACAATATATTGATGTTCTTTGGTAATCTTACTTATTGAAAGGAGATTACAAGATAGCTTTTCAACATGCGAAATGGAATCAAATGAAAAATTATTTGAAATAATACGGCCTTGTCCTGCCACCGAAGCGAAAGATCCATCTTCAACTTTAACTTTTTATTTACTCGAACAAGGAGTATATGAAGGAAAAAGATTAGAATAACTGATCATATGATCTGAACCACCAGAATCAATGATCTAAAGATAATTTGTAAGAGAAGAAATATTCAACCTTAAAGAATTAAATATTCTATAAGTAGATGAACCAGATATCATTTCAAATCCGAACCTGATGATTTAGTTCAGCAACAAACTTTAGAAGAGAATAAAAATCTCTTGAACTAGTTTGAGAGCAAGCCAAGAAGGTGAATTTAACCAAACTCTGATAGCAATCGGCAATGAAGGCCAAGAAAGAGATGGAATAGCCTTCAACGAAGCTCTGATAGATTTTTCTGAATATTACTTTGAATATGTTGCTCAAAGTTATCTTTTTTATATTGTCTTCATACAATTATATACAATAAGAGGTAAAAAAAAAAAAGGAAAGAAATGAGTCTAATAGTGCATACTATGTTTAATAAAATTCCTAGTAATCAAGGATTTCATCAATAGGACATGTTTTTTCACAATATGAAAGTACACTGCTTAACTACTAGTTTGCTATGGTGACTTTGTACTTATATTAGCTACAAATGCTGGTTCATAAGATGTAAAAATTGATGCCAATGTTTAGTAAACCTCTCTAAAAGGAAGTTTTTATGTAGAAATCTTTGTTTGTTGAGTGGCAATGACAACATGCTAGCATATTTGTCAACATTTATTGCTAAGCAACGTTATTGTCAAATTGGTAAAATTATGACTAGTTCTGCCTCTTTTGTTTTGCAGCCATTGTTGTTCGAGACAAGCTTGAGTCACTCTGTAGGGAGTTGCAACGTCAAAACAAAATGTTAATGGTAGGTGCCTTTACAAGTTCCTTCTTCTTGAAATGAATGTAGTTGGTTTTTACTGCAAAAGCGGATCATTTGGATCCTCTATCTCATAAAACTTCTTGGTTCTCTTAATCCTCTATTCCAAGATGAAGTGACCCAAGTACGTGTTATTATATGTTTTGAAATGGATTTGAACCCAAAATATGTATGTTGTGGCCATGTATTGATTTATTTGACAGGATGAATGTAAAAGGGTGTCGACAGAAGGGCAAACTTTGAGGTTGGATTTATCTTCAAGGTTCCAAGATGCCATAAAGGTTTGACTGAGCTTTACTATTCAATGCACATGGGAACGTATGGTTAATTCTGTTGCAAGCAAAATATAATATTCTATGAAACAAAATAATTATTGTTGAAGTTTTGCAAGTACATTCAATTAATGTGTAGATTGACAACAAAACTAAAAGGATAAGTGGTCAACTTATTCTAATTTGTCAGAAAGTTTAATAACTCAAACTTGCTACATACTGTGAGGTTACATTCTCCTTTAACAGAGTTATTGTTTCATATGAAATAATATTGGGCTTGAATTCATAGGACACTAGCATGATAGTTTCCTCATTAATATACTAGAGGCAAATGTCTGCAAGCAAAATGCACGATGGCAACATATTTTGCATGATGGGTATTCGAAGCCCAGATGCTTTGTGATTATAAGCTTACAATGATATGCAACATTGTTGTCAGTCTTGAATATATAACGTTTAAAATGAGATTCTTTTGGTTTGTAATTTTCCATTGGATTCTTACTGCAGCAAGAAGCTTCAGTTTCATTTTTTGCATTGAATTGATTTCCTTATCGAATAAGTTAAACATTTTCTTTGGTTTTAGGACGTGGGCAGTAAGCTGGAAGAGCAGAAAGATGAATGCATGTCTCAGTTAAAGGAGAATGAGATGTAAGACCACAAAATGTTCGCAAAGGAATCGTTGATTGTTTTATGATTCTCTCCTTCTTAAGACTCTTTGACTGTTTGAAAACCTCTTATCCCCAAACCTAAAGAAATAAAGAAAGAAAGAGAAAAAACTAACAGATAGGACTGTTTGCCTCTTTATGAACCTTCCTCTAGTCACCTGTTGGTGGCCTGCATGACAACTGAATCAGATTAGGCCTGTGGAATCCCTTTCATATGCATATCAATGCTACCAAGCTTGATTAATGTTTCGTTCGGTATAAGATATAAACTTCTGAGATCTTAACGTTACATTTCTTGTTAATTGTCCTGTTTAACATCATTTCATGGTTTCTATAGCCTTTTATTTTGCCATTTTGTACTAAAGAGTGCATGAAGGAGTTTTAAAAATTCAAATTATATTATCTTTGCGCTCAGGTTGAGAAGTAAACTGAAGGAGCTTGCTGATCAGTATGCTCTTTCAGAACAGCAATTTGCACAGAAGGTAAACTAGCTCAATACTCATACAACTTTTGTTGGTTAGCTAGCTTAGTATGATTTTATTCTTTATAGACCTTAATATTTTGCACTCTGGTATGCAGTTGAAGCAGAAGAGTTTGGAACTTCAGATTGCTGATCTGAAGTTTAAGCAACATGAGGAGAAGTTAGTACAAGAACAGTCCCAGATGAAATTATATGCAGAGCAGGTGTCACAATTGCTACAAACTGAAAAAAATTTACGCTTGCAGTTGACAGCTGATGGAGAGAAGTTTCAACAATTCCAGGTCAGTTTTACTATGTGACTACATTATTTGATTGCTGTTTATCAGAACCTAGTGATTACAGTGCAGAGAAATCTTTGCCTGACTTTTCTGTAGAGCTGGGGGTTTGAAATGGTTGTAAACTTCTGTTGGTTTATATGGTGGGAATTGTGAGTTTGCAGCCAGGAAAACTGGGGGAGTGGTATCAGCATAACACCAATGAAGAGTAATTAGTCTCTAGAGGGGATTTAAGGATATTTAAATTCTGGATTAAAATGGAAATTTTTGACGAGTAAATATCCACCTGTTGCCTTAATAAAGTGTATTTATACCCTTGTGCTATCCTTCTTCCGTCACATTTGCTTAGACTTGGCAAGTTTCCAAAAACATATTCATACTAAACAATGTTAAAAGGGAGTGAGATCCCTTTTGACTAATCACTTTCTTTGTCTCAAACTAACAAAAATTGACTTCTGGAAATTGAAACTTATTGAGCTAAGTTTTCAGTGCACCTCATTTGTACTAACCAGCATCTTTGTGCTTCCAACACACATGTACTATGCATATTGCTCATAATTATTTTTTACAAATGTTTTGGCAGGAGGCTTTGTTAAAAAGCAATGAAGTTTTTGAAACATTTAAACAAGAGATTGAGAAGGTATGTTTTTTTCCTTGTAATTTATGTTTAATTAAGGTGCCCCTGTCCTGATGGTCCTTGCCATATCTTTACTTGCATGATGCATTGGGTTGAAGAATATTGTTCTCACTGTCAAATATGTAAAATGTAGATGGCAAAATCTATCAAGGAACTCAAGAAGGAAAATTTATTCTTGAAGAGCAAAACTGAAAAATCAGATGTTACTCTTATACAACTTGTTGATGAGGTATGATTTTCTTTGCTTGCATTTCTAAGGTTACTTTTTTTAATTTGATCATCAGCCAGCAGTGGATATTGAAACCAAAATCTAAGCAATTCCACTTCCCCTCAGCTTGAGCGATTAGCTTTTTGAGTGTAATGTCCGTAAGAATTGTTTTCCTCCTTATTTCTTGTTATTTCAAGTTTTTGATGGCACATCTTTGTACATTATCAGCCCTTTGGACTGGCTGCAACTCATATGCCCTTCTGTTTCTTATCATTTTTGAATTGCTTGCATGCATAGGATAAACGTGATAGACATTATGCTATAAGCCTCAATTATTTTATAGTTGCTTTATAATATGCCATCGTATATAGTTTCATCCTCTGGGCAATCTTTATCATCTAAGATAAATCATTCTGTGTTATCAGCATGTTTAATTTAATACATCATACACTTTTGGTGTGAACGGTTATTACTTGTCTTCGTGATCTGTAATATCTGTGGAAGCCATTACTTGCTAGAAATGGATGTATGAAGTTAGACATGCACTATAAAAGGGGTGGGGTTGGGCAGGAGGGGGGATAATTGGGTCTGACTATGATTGTCCAATGTTGGACTATGATCTTTGCTTTATGTATGGATCATGGTTGTAAATATTCCCTGCCTAGAAATAGGGATTAAACACACGTTGGTTATTATATTATTAAACTTCTATCCATTTTAGTTCATGTACAAAAAACTAATCCAATTTCGTCTCCAAATTACTGAAATATCATCCAATTGAGCCCACTGTTTCCAAATTCTGCACAGGTTAATATTGGTTAATATTCATAGCCAGTAGTGAATATGTACTGAATTAGATTAAATTATTATAATTTGAGAACAATTTTTATTGAAATTTTTGGACTAAATTTGATAGTGGTTAATGAAAGCAATGTGATTTTTTGTTTGTCTGAGCAGCGTGAACGGTTGAAAAAACAACTGGAGAAAACGAAGAATCAAAAAGAGAAGCTTGAATCGTTGTGCCGCTCGCTTCAGGCAGAAAGGAAACAGAATGCTGCTGGAAGCAACAACTCTGAATTCGGTACGAATATGTAAGAATTAAGAACTATGTCAAGTGTGCTTTAAAAAACTAAATTATTTTTGGAATGATAAATTCTTATGTTACTCTTATCACATTCTGATATGACTTTTTGTCAAGAAAGAAACAGAGATTACTAAATTTTGATGTAACTACATGCATCATGAGAATTTTAGACGTGTTGCTTCAACATGTATATCTTCTGCTGATCATCATTATCGCTGTTTTATGACCTCCAGTATGATAAAGTTATAATTTCAAACAACTGATGCTATGATTTCCTCTAGTTTTACCTGTTGAGAAATATGACCTTGAGCGAAGCCTAGACATGCCTATTACCTGTGAAGAAGATGCATGATGAAAACTTGCTTGCAAAGTAGCCATTATCCTTCCCCATAGATTGCCTTCCAATTAATGCCCCACCTTTACGTGAGAGGTGAACATTAATTCGATAGATTATCGAATTTCATTTTGTCAAGATTAAGGCAAGACTAGTCGTGCCTAAGTTGCCTTGTTCTTTCGTTCGTTTTCCCACATCCCCACCCAGACCACCATGTTTTATATATTTGATCGGTAATTTCCTTTTGCTTAGTTTTTTTCAAACGATTGTAGTAGGTACATGGGTGTACTTATGGGAGCTCGATGTGTTAATGTTATTACCCCAGAATTCAATAATCCGAGTATCAAAGTCACGATTCCATGGACCAATTGAGAAATATCAATGAAAAAATGCCAACATCACCCAAATTTGTACTTAAATCATTTATATGGTGACACATGTTACAGTTATTTTAAGAAATGGAGAAGTGATTAATTTTTTAGATAATCAAGTCAATTATCATGATATAAATAGTTTGGGTGCAAAATGATATTAAATATTATGTGAAACTAGCATTCCTCAGTATCAATAATATACATTGGTTTTTAGATGGATTGATTTTTTACTCTTTTTTTCTTTCGGGTCAAAGATGTATTGATTTTTTAACTCCACCTATATGCATGTATTGGGATTTTCAAAAAACACTTAAGCATTGTTGAGCATGTGTTGATTGAACGTAGGACATTGCCCAGCCAAAAAGAATTTTGTAAATATTTTAGTAGCTTGCATTTTTATATAGCAGTTTTTTGTCACATTACGTGTAAACACTTACGAAATCTAGTTTATATCTAGTAATAAACAGATCAAATTGGAAAATTAGATTGCATAGAATAGTTCGGTTCGATCTTTTACTAATTTTGGTTTGATCCGATTTACTAAATTTAAGAATTAAACAAGATCGATTCGTTATAATTAATATATGTATAAAATGATTATTATTTCACACAATATGTGGTATAATTAGTTGGAAAAAAGCTAACATGTCATTTTGACTTATAGTTCAAGTCATAAGTATTGTTTTTATTTTTTTAATTATTTTATTGAAGAAAAAACATAAAAATAAATAAAATTGTGCTTCATAAGTGTTGAATTCTCAATCAACAAGCTATAAAGTGGATAATATATTTATAGAATAAATAATTATTTAATTATAACTATATATTTAACAATTTAATTGTAATCAGATTGTATTATTCTGATTTTATCGATTCTGTCTAATTGGATAAGCATAAACAATTCGATTTGGTTTTAATCAATTTTAAAAAAATTAGATCGGATTAGACTTTGTCTGAACTATTTTTAGACAATAACTATTTTAATTTTATGTTTTTATTCAAAGATAAATTTATAGATCATAGATGTCTTGTACCCTTTTCTTACATGACGGTTATTCATGTTTCAAAAAGAAAATATGAGGTATTTAGCTTTCAGTTAAAATCTAGTTGGCTTGAACTAGGGGTGTCTAAAAACTGGTCTGGACCGGACCAAATCGTAAAATCAAACCGAACCAGACCAAATCGAACGATTTTACTAATTAAACGGTCTGGTCTGGTTTGTATTAATTTTAAACCGTTCAAACCGGACCAGACCGATTTAATAATATATTAAAAAATTTACATTATTCTTCATTAAATTATAAAAAAATTGGACCAAATCGGAAACCAAACCGAACCAAACCGTTTTATAAATCAAACGGTTCGGTCCGGTCCGAGTAAGATGAACGGTCCGATTTGGTTAAGTTTTTTTTAGAAAAAACTGGACCGGACTGAACCATGGACACCCCTAGCTTAACCATTCACTGAGATTTAAAAAAAATTGTAGTCTTTTTTTTAAAATTACATTGCATAATTTCTTTACAAATGAAGTTTCATTTTTAATTCTTTATATGGTGTTCATATTTTTTTAAAGGGGTTAAAGTGAAATCTAATTAGATTATATAAAAATCTAATGTTTTTTTATGGTCGAGAAAATAGAATTTACTATGCTTCCAAGAAGCAAAAATGAACTAAAAAGATTATAATCCAAGTAAATAAATGTATTTAAAAACAATATATTCTTTAAAACTTATTTTGTATCAGTCTGAACAACATAATTTTAGATTCATTTAGTCTATCCCTGAAAGTTTTAATCCTAGATTGTATTCCTCCACAAACAACTTGGGTCAAAGAGCAATGTAAACAATTGGCACTCTTTTTATACGTCACACTTTTTGACAAGTTAATGCTAAACGTATCTAGATTAGATACACTCTTAGCAGAAAATTTGCTAACAATTGTTTTTTTTTTTTTAATGATAGAAGCCAACGAGCAGTTCTTTCATAAGAAACTGTAGTCTTCAAACATTAAGTCATGTTTTTGTAGCATTGTTTGGCATATACCCCGGCATTCTTTTGGGTCGGACCATTATTGGATTGCTCAAGACCTCAGGGCCTGGCTTATATGCCATAGCTGGAAATCATGACCAATCCTCAGCCCAAGATCCTATTGGGCCAAAACGCCCTAATACAAAACGCAAGGAACACATAAGAAATCACTAACATTATGATGTACTATTTTCAAGGCTTATACTCTTACCCTTTTAATTATATTTTTTATGTTTTTTTTAAGAAGTAAAATTTATATATATCACTTAAAAATTAATGCAAGTGAAAATAAAAATATAATTGAGAGTGTTGATAAATACTCATATTCTTTGCTTGATTTTTTTAAAATATTATTATTATTAAAAACAAATCATGCGTTCTGGTACCCCTCTTTTGTAGCATGGGTTGGCCATTTGTGTGGCCAATGGCAAGTCGAGATAAAATGAATTTTTAAAATAAAAATTACAGAGAAAAGGATAAAATAGGAATAACAAAAAAGAGCGCGTGGCAACGACCAAGCAGTCCTCGGTTGACTTTCTGTTCATCACAGAAAAGAATTCCAAGTTGGACGGCTCCCTTATTCCAAAATCAAGCAAAGAGGCGTGTGCTCAACACGACAACGTTTAGGTACTTTCCACTCCTGTTAGACAAACAAAATCATCTTCTCCCCTTCCGATTTCACCTAAGCACTCACCAAATTAGTTTATTGTTTTTCTCTCTTAATCTCTCTGTAGGATCTTTGATCTGGGGTTAATCGCTCTAGCTAAATCGTCTCTAGAGGTACGAAGTTATGTGTTTACTTTATTTTCCCTTCTTTTTTTTATTAAGATCGGTTTTATCACAGATTGGGGGATCCTATTGCATTCCTAAATTGTATCATTTTTATTTTCTCCCTTTTGGTGGGTTCTGCCTTCTTTCATTTATATATTTTAATAAATATAAAATGATTTAAATTGCTTTACTTTTTGCTTTCAATTTTGGCTGTTTTAGTTTATCGTTGATTCTCTTTGTTTCCTTTGCTTAATGCCTTGAGAAGTGGAATTGGGAATTTGGGATGTTGCTTTATTAAAATTGGGAGTCTCTGTGAAGTTCTAGAAAGCTTGTTATGTGAGTTTCGGATTTTGTTGATTAAGTCTCAACTTTTGTAGAATTTGCAATTATTAGTTTCTATTCGATTTCATTAAGGCTTCCTATGTTGTTTATGATGAATTGCTGACAACAAGCTGTGAGTCTGATTGTGATTGTTCTATGTTACATTCTGTATATTGACGTTCCTCTTGTAAGAAAGTTACTTGTTTCCTCTCATAGTAGTGAAATTTGGAACTTTCTTAATAGCTTTTTAGAATTTAACAACTGTTGAGATGTTGGCTGATATTTAAGAGCTTGCATTTTCTTATTCATAGCAGTATAGGATCATTTTTGTTTACTCCTACTTTATCCACCCTTCGCAGGTTAACTTTGGTCATAAAGGAATGGATTCCTTTTTCAGAGACCTAAATGAGGAGTCCATACCTTCTCATCTAGACATACTTCAATGTCCATTTCTGAGAAACATCACTGAACCTACCAATTTTTCCTTCTCCTCATCCTTGCCTTTTCCAATGCCAGTAAGTTGTGCCTTTCTACTCCTGCATTTCTAAGTAATATTGTTTATATTGCAGTATATTTTTCTTTTGATTATCATGTTCCATTTCGTCGACGTCTATATCTAGCATCTGGTATTTCTTATTTTGTACCAAGAGTATTGCCACCCTATATTGGAGCCCAATCATGATATCATTAATAGGTAAGTTGCTTATTCAGGGCATGGATCCTAAAATGGTTGCTGTCACTGAGGTTGTCTGTTAGCTCTATGACTGCATTATGTGCTTCCAAAATATTATTCTTTCTTGAAATTGAACAAATTACTAATATTTATCTCATGTTTAGGTGAGGGGAGCTAAAGGTCCAATTTTTGAAGATGGTCCTAATTTTGAAATGGCATTTAGGCTCTTCCATGGTCATGATGGTGTAGTTCCTCTTTCTGGGAGATCATATGCTTGTGCTGAGGATGTTGAGCCTAAACCAGCCCCAAATCAATTTAATCCATTGGCTGCAAAGGCAGCGACCATTAGTCTCTCATCTTTTGGACTTGGAGGACCATTTGGCTTTGATTTTTTCTCAGAGAAGTGGAAGAACCAGAAAAAGAAATCCAAATCATCTAAGAAAGAGCCTTCAAAGGCATATAATTATATTGCCTCAAATTGTATTTTTTTCAGTGTAGTGTTTGTGATATCGTATGTTGGTGTGCTTCTGTTTGATGAATGATATCAAAAAGTAAAATGTACTTAAAGTTTGATCTTTTCTTTTTAAGTCATGTCCTTGCAGATGTTCTCCAGATACATTCAGAAATTGACCCTCCTTTTCTTTTCAGGGTGGAGAGTCAGGCCACGAGGCTTTGAGTAATGAGTGGCTGCAAACTGGGAAATGTCCAATTGCAAAGTCATACCAGGCAGTTAGTAATATCCTTCCACTTGTTGCAAAGGTTTTCCATCCCCCTCCCAGTATGAAATTCAAGTGCCCACCAGCAATAGTAGCAGCTCGAGCAGCTCTGGCAAAGACGACCTTTGCAAAGAACGTCCGACCACAACCTTTGCCTACAAAAATACTCGTGATTGGAATGTTGGGTATGGCAGCTAACATTCCTTTAGGGGTATGGAGAGAACACACGAAGAAATTCTCGGTGTCTTGGTTTGCTGCTGTCCATGCAGCAGTTCCATTCATAGCAATGCTGAGGAAGTCTGTTTTGATGCCTAAGACAGCAATGGCATTTACCATTGCTGCATCAATACTGGGACAGGTTATTGGTTCCAGGGCAGAAAGATATCGCCTGAAGGCAGTGGCTACGAGAAAATTAGCTCACACTGAAACTTCTGCTGGAAGCTCAAGCCAGTTACCAGTTGTTAAGACAAACACTGGTCATTGTAGCGACACTGCAGACCAGATTCCGATTGTCCTAACATTGGCAGGGCCGTCATCGACGGATGTGTTCTGTTAATTGTATTGTTTCAATTTACAAGTATATCTTTGGTGTTTCAACAGGGAAATATCCTCTGTTCCATTCATTCTTTTAATATTGTTCATTGTCTTTTGGGTGTTTGCCCATTCAAACATTTACTGGAGTAAAAGATGTGTAAAATGAGAATATCTGAGTTTGTTTGTGGAAGAAACCAATATTTAGTCTATTTTCCTGTTATGTGATTTTTTGTTTTCGTTTTCTAGTGCAATTATTGGTAACAATAATTTGAGTTGTGTGACCCTTTCACTCTTATTGTTTTATAATCGATAGGTCTTTTATTTACTCAAAGAGAGCTATGTTAAAAAAATAAAAAAAAATTCCAACAACCTTAATATCTTAATATTAAGGTTTAGTATATTACCTTTAAATTTACACAATTTTGATACATTCTAAATTTGATAAATTTAGTTTGTCCTGCACATAGCAAGTTCCTTTTTGTGGCAAAGGGAGAGGAAAGTAGCCTGAATATGCTCCACTACCCCCCCTCCTCACATTTGCGGTCGATTGCAGGCAATTAAAGTCACTCTGCCCTCTCCTTATACTTCAACTCACAGCTAGAAATGGCTCGAATTAACCTTTAGTAAGCAGGAAGATTCTTTCAAGCCGGCTGCATTATGTAACCAGTGCCTCAACTACTACCTAGTCTTAATCATCCCAAACTCTACAAGTGAAAACAAAATTTTAATAATGCCAATATCACTAAGTATCAAGTAATGCCTCCAACATTAGCAATGTGGCATTACTACAGGAACGAATCATACAATAAGGTTCAGAAACCTATAAACCAATGTATGAAACTCTAACTCTACCGGTTAGATGACCAAAGTCAAAAGTGCCAGAGGACAGAAAAAAGAACCAAACCCTCCAAATTTGCACGGTTTATTCTTGAATTTTCATCAAATACAAAGAAGCTGGAATATTAAAACTAAAGATATTTTACCAAAGAGAACATCTATCGACCTATCCTTTCATTGAACAATACAAAAACTATATAATACAGGCTGCAGCAACGAAAGAAAATTGCCACTTAGGATCTCCTTTAGGAGGTCCTCGGAACACATCTACTATCTGCCTACATCCCCCTTACCTCTCCAAGACTCGTCTTCTCTGATTATGCTTCTATTCTGACCACCAAACTGACTTCTTCTCGCATAGTGCATTTTTATTGCTGCCACAGGATCAGATACGCCTGTGCATGAACCCCCAACAATAATGTCTCCCCTCCCTACAACATTCATTCCAATTACCTCACTTCCCTGTTGCTGTAAACCAGAAAGAGTTTCATAACCATTCTGTCTTTGCATCTCAGGAAGTACATCTTGGCGCTGCTTCACATCTACCGTAAATGGAGGTACTTTAGTACCATCTCGACTCCTACAAACCTGGTAATCAATCACTCCACTGCTGCCACTGATTTCTCGAGCTGGAAAAACTGATACACCATTGGCATTCCGGTTATTATCATTGACAATTGCTTTCAATGGCTGCTGTTCCATTTTGGCAGAGGATGCAGAGTACTTGCTGAAAGCAGCAGGATACTTAGCCAGCAAGATTGCAGAATCAGGCAAAGATGAACATGCGTTCTGTATCCTATTTGGATCCCAATATGTGTAATTTCTCGATGGAATGTTCTCAAAACCCAGATAATTATTATGATCAAACTTCAAGAGGCCAGAATTTCCTTCTGAATTGTTAATAGTGAAGTTTACGTTGGAAGTCTTGTTACTTGACTTGTGTTGAGGTGTTTCCTTTTCCTCATTCTCATGGATACTTGAATTTTCCATTGGCAAAGACGAGGGATTGCTGAGTATCTGACCAAACAGCTTGACATCACCATTCCTGCTTGGTTTCTCTGAATCTGACAAACTCTGCGAATGAGATTTTAGAGGATCAATTGCCTGTTCCATCTTTTGAGACATTTGGGGAAAAGTAATAATCGAATGCTGAGGCTTAAAACTGTCACATTTGTGAAGAAGGCAGTCTTCCTTCACAAATTGAACATTGAAATTCCTCCCCAACTTTGGGAGACTTCGAACATTGCAGAGATTTCTGCAGCTGATATCCCCATTTATCTCTTTCTTAATTGGCATGTGCAATGGATAGCCCCTGAGAAACTGGGAAGATTTGCTTAGTAAAGGAGGGCCATGGTGGGGCTCAGGAGTCTTGTCTCTAGGAACAGAGTTGTATAACTGATCCCTCTGCTCCTGGACAAGTGTTGATGACAATTTATCTTCAGCAGGCGCTTTCTCATACTGAGTAACTCCACGACCTCGCAACATGCAATTTGTAACAGAAAGAGAAGTATCCTGAGGTAACGATGTGATACAAGGCTTTCTCATATAATTCAACTCAACAGAAACCTGATGTTGGTAGTCAGCTTCAAGACTTAAACCTGAACAAGAATTTATGTCGGGAGCAAAGCAGGAAGGACTCCCAGTTGACTTGGAATCATGAACCATGAGTTGTAAACAACTCTGACCACTTGCTTTAGCATTCTGTTTTTTATCTCCTTCCTCTAATTTATCTCCACATACATCAGAAGATACCCCATCCACAGGTTTCATCCCAACGAAAGCTTCAGCATTAGGTAATTCAATATCATTTCCCTCACAGACTGACAAGGATTCTGCAATGAAAATTCCCTGTTCTGCTGCATTGCCACTTCCAGCATCTGCATTAACAAAGACAACTTCACTCTTCTGAATGGGCAACAATTCAAACTGTTTATCCAAATCGTTTATGATATTGATGTCACCAACAGAAACCATCTTAGCCTGATTCTCAGTCTGGCATGCAATTGAAGGCAGAGATTCCAGAGTTCCTACATCTTTATTATCTATTTGCTCCCCTCCATGGATTTCATCAAACCTACTGAGAGAACTTTGCAGGTCCATGGGCCTTACTGAATCAGATTCTGCATGATTCATCTTCATGACAGATGAGGGCAAGTCCTCATCAATTTTTGAGCCAGACTTATTGCCGCAAACACCCAAGGCTGTCTCCAAAAGACAGCCATCTTCAGAACCACTTCCACCTCCATTAGGATCATCAATCACAGGTGTCCTACCATATATGGTTCCAGGCTGTAATGAATCAAGTCCAAGGCATTTCCGTGCTTTACTAAAGAATACCTTGCACTGATCCCATGATTTTGTTCTGACACATTGTGAGATCATCTCAAAATCCCGGCCATAGGAAGACACTGCCTGTACAAAAACAGACTTCTCCTCATCTGTCCAGTCAATGGGATCCATTTCCCCACTACTCTCATCAGAACAAGTCTCATCATCAACATTGTCTGTAACTTCAGGCGTCAAAGGTCGTTTTGTTACAGAATCAACCTTCTGGCACTTCCAGCTTTCCCCAGGATCAATAGAACTAGTAACACAAGAACTCATTGCCTCTGAAGACAGAGAACCACATATACCTGCCAAAACATCAGCAGCAACTGTTTCTCTTTCATTCCCAAGAATATCGGAACTGCATGGCTCATCTGTATTTCTATTATCATCCCATGATCTTTTAGATTCACTGCACCCTCCCAAGAACAGTCTTCTAGAATATGTATGACGATTTCTTATACTGCTATCAGCACGAGCCACCATAACTGAAGCCGTTCCAAGAATATCAAGGGAAGCAGCATTCATCTCCCTATTCCATCTTTTCCCAGATGGCATTAAGTAGGTATTGTTGTAGAATATCCTTCCTTGCTTGTTGGTATTCAACTTCTTTGTTTTCTTAAAAGAGTCTGATTTGTGGTTTTTATAGTAGAATTCTACACAATCAGCCGTAGTTTTGTGATCAAGAAACGACGCGATTTTCCTGAAGTCCTTCCCAAGTGTGGCAAGCTTATCCATAAAAATGCCCTTTTCTTCTTGTGTCCAGGGATTAATCAATGCCCTTTCCTTCTCAATTGCAAAAGGATCTTCAACTAATCCATTACTTGAAATAAATCTTGAGACCTCATTGTCATCCAAAATCTGAGATGGCATCCTCAAGGTGCTCCTGTAAAGCTTGAGTTCAGATTCCAAGAGCAACTTCCTTGTAATATTAATGATTTCTGCAGTTGGGATGAGACTTAGATTTCCTGCAGATAAAATAGTTTAAAGCAAGGTACAGTAGTCATCATGAAGTTTGGATTCTATCCTATATATATAGAGAAATGATCTACCAACTGCACTGGAATATATTACATATCAAATAAGACCAGATTGTATAAAATATCATGAGATCTTATCTTTTTTCTGTTTTTTCCCTTCTTTTAAGGCATTTCTTATCAAGAGATGCAGCACATATCACAACTAAATCTATCAAACAGAGCAAATTACGGTTGCCCAGCATCCCCAGTCCTCTCCCCAAAAAGAGTTTAAAGCATTTACCAAAATGTGCACATGACGCACACATTACCAAAAATACTAGTTTAAGTTTTAATAAATACTAGTTTTAAGTTTTAATAAACTTACACATTGGTGGCATCAAGTATGATCATGTATAACACAACTATAACAAATAAACTAGAAGATGCATGAAAAGTTTCATACATAAAAGCAAAACTAAAATAACTTTCCTATTAAGACCATCCACAACATTAACATATCCATTATTTAGTGTCCTTTTTCATCAACCACATAGATTATTCCACTAGATTATACCACAAATCTAAGGAAGAGAAGACTAGACATAATTTATATTTAAAAAAATAACATTGCAATATTAAAATATTAAATGTACCTAGGAGAAAATGGTGAAAAATTTAATTTGACCTTCAATATCTACTATTTTGCAAGGAAAAGCTGAAAGGAATTTAGATATTAACAAAAACTAAATAATTAAGTATAAATCAATAAAACACACATGTACTAAAACAGAGCCTTTCAAGAAAAATTAATCATTACGATTTATGACCCAAAAAAAGAGGAAAATAATCATGCTATCATTCTGTGTAAATATATTAATAAATCGCAAAATATAAACTGCAATTTTCAGGCTGTTACAAGCCTGACAGTTATCAAATTTCCCACATTTCAACTATAGCCTTCACCAACATTTCTGAAAAATCACTCCACATGTTTTCTATTTTAACCAGTTGTAGTTATCTTTACTAAAGAAATTTTCCTAAATTCCACTGCCAACTGAAGCATTTTGTTCCAAATAACACTGGAGAAATAAGAAAAAGATTAAAGAAACATTTCCTTACCATGTGGAGAAAAACGAGTGCAAATGGAAGATCTATGCTTCTGATATCTATTATGCATGGTCCGCAAGCTCAATTCAAACTTCTTCAAAGATTTTGCTCGGCATCGCTTTATAGATAGCAAGCGCAGGTCTTCCTTCCAACGGTGCTGGAAAGCTTTAAACTTCAAGGTTATTACTCGCTCCTTGAACTTTGAAAAGCGCTTACTCATTGCAAACTTCTCTTTAATCAATGAACCATCCTGCAATAATGAGGCATTGCCAACTCCAGATAAATTAACCTTAAATTCAGGCTGCGGCAATAGCTTATTGAATACTTCATATGCTTCATTTGCTGATTCCTTATTCGATGCTAATATATTTTCAACCATGATTCCTTCCACATCTTTACATACACCACCAAAAACAGCAGCACATTTTTCACTATCAATTTGCAAACTACCATCATCATAGGTAGATGTGCCAATTTTATCTATGGAAACAGGCACTGCATGTTTCTCTTCCCTGTTGGTCAGCTGCTTTGTATCTAAATTACCTGTTCCATGGTCCACAGTTTCAGAAGATCCCTTATTCATCAGAGTTGGTGGCTCAACAAGCTTTGATGTCACGGTGCCAGGACTGTCAATATCCTCAACCTCAGTATTAGAACAGATATCTCCCTGGTCTGCACTACATACAGTAATCCTCCCTGAAATTGTTTCAACAGAAGCATCAATTCGTAATGGAGCAGGACGAGACATCAAATTGGTGACAAAATCCTGATCATTACACAATTTTCCATTGTCTCCAGCAGGCAAAGAACTGGAGGTAGCTGGAAGAGGACAGCTGCTACCAGTGTCAGAATTCAGTGACTTCAGTTCATTTTCAAGATGATCAATTTCAGATTCGGTTACTTCCAATGTCTTTGAAATTTCACCCTTCCATAAAAGCAACTTATTCATTGCAGTAGACCTGACATAATTAGGCTCCGCTGAAGAATGATCATCAGACTCTAGCAATTCCATCAGTGAGGAGCCGATATTAGCTACTAAATCAGAATCTAACTTCTCTAATTTAAAAGATGAACCTTCAAGATGATTCAGGGACAAAGGACCAGGTGAACCACATAAATTACTAGCATCGCGTTCCATGGCCTTTCCAAACAATTTATCCTCCAAACCTGTACAGTTAAGGTTAAAGCTTAGAAGCAAAGTTTAATTTTAATTTTCAAAAAAGAGTCAAAATAAGGATGTTGGTGTTTATACTGAGCATAAGCCAGATATCAGAAACATGGATCAGTTATAGAGCAACAAATATACAAAAGGATCAGTTATAGAGCAACAAATATACAAAAGGAAGAGTTATAGAGCAACAAATATACAAAGAGAGATAGATAACCAAACGGTTATCATAGCAAGGATATTGATAACTATCATCAAAATCAATAAATCCATCAGTTTTTGTATATATTTATTTAACAATATTAATTAAGAAATTTAAAAAGAATCAATATAATATTTCAAAAAATGCATCAGGAAGTTCCACTTAAGGTAAAAAAATAAAAATAAAAAGATCAAACGTATACTTGGTAAAAGAACTCATTGGTCCTTAACTTATTTCAAATTATATTATGTGGTTACTAATGTATGATAAAATTATAATTTTATTCTCAAACTTATGATCATATGATGGTTAATTAAGTATAATGCCATTAAGGCATGGTTATTTTTTTGTTTAGTTCTGAACTTTTAATTAAAGCTTAAAGAATAAAACTCATAAGAATTAAATCTTTAAACAAATGAACTTAACACATCAATGTTTCAAAACATGCCGCATACAAAAATACAGGCAGAATTTTAACAAAGGCGCTTTATTAATCTGCTAGATGTCTGGGCTGCAAATGTAGGTTCAAAACAATTTCCCATCACATAGACTCATTGTATGAGTTTGCCTCTAATTTCTTTTAGGAAAACAAAGTATAAAACAGAGGCTATTGCTCATACCTTGAATGGGTACCCAACCAGATGCTAATAAATCTCAAGCCTAGTCATCTAACAGATCAAAACTTAAATGTCTACACGCCAAACAAAATTCACAAATTAAAAATATCAACTTGATTCCAACCATATAAATATACATATATACATATATGGTTGCTTCAATCTATGCTATACCATGAATGGGAACTCAACCAGAAATTATTCATGCAAGTATTGCCGGATGCACTACTAAAAATGTAAACCATCTGATATCCCAGACAAAGCTAAATGACCTATCAAAAGAAACGAAAAAAAATAACCATCCTGAAACAAGCAAACTTCAAAACAGATATTCTCTTATTTCTGCCATTGAGCCACCAACCATTGATACAATTTGTATTTTACGAATCTACCTAATAGTCCTAATAGGAGTCGTACCATTGTGTCAATCTGATGGATGACAACCTAATATACGTAAATATCACCTGAATTTCTAAGCACGACTACAGTGAATTATTTAGTTTGCACAAACAGCCTTCATATCCCCCAAACCAACATTCAGACAAATTAGCATTTCCAATCCTAATTTCATCATAATACAAAGCTCAAAAATTTACCAGGTGAGGAGCTGCAGGCAATAGATGAAGGAGTTGCAGGACACACAAAATCTGGAAAACCCACAAGTCTGGAACTTGTGTCAACCAAGTTTGAACCCAAGGAAGGGAATGACTCATTGTTACTAGCAACAAGGACAGCCCCATCTTTACTCAATCTAACCTCAGGGCCCTCAACTTTCTTTTTTTCAAACTTAGCCAATCCCTCACCCCATCCAAGTCGTGGCTTCTTTCTAGATGTTGCATCCTCTGATGGTGCAGCACAAGTCATAAAAGCAGTAGCATCCACTGAAGGAGAGTGGATGGGAGTTGCTTTGTTTATCTGCGACTCAACCTTATCTTCATTAGAATCTGTAGCTCCAATACTCTTCAAACTATTAGAGTGACTGAAACCTGAGCCATGTGAAGACAAGCTTCCTGATCGGGTCCATTTGAGAGGTTTCCAATCATTGGAGCCCAGAGAGCTCTCTCTCTCAGATTTCTGGACTATTCCGGACCCACTGCAGCCACCAAACTTATCATGCTGTTCCTTCAACTGAATTTCATCCCATGTGATTCCAAAGTCAGAATTAGAATGAGATGAATGTGATGCAATATCTTCCCGTGATCTCTGTTCATTGTTCACATCATGTGCCCTTTCCAGTGTGGTTGGAGACCCATTACTGTTCTCCCAAGAATGACTTTTCCAATCTCTCTGGCTGTAAGACCCTCTATTATCCCTGCTGCGTCTAACATACTTTCCTTCCACACGAGTTATAGGACGGAAACTCCCATCTTCGATCATCTTTTCACTGGACCGAGCAACATATCCATGTCCAAATTCCTCTGGGAACACGTGCCAACCACCCTGCTTACCATGACCTTCAGAAAATATTCAAAGAAAAAGGGAAAATGACAAAATCAAACACAGGCAAAGATATGTCCTATCAAAGCTAAAGCGGAAACAACAATGGGTATTTTCACAAGAAAAATCTAGGATTCCAATTATTTATAAAGAATTATGGTTTCCAATGATCAACATTAAATATCTTAAAGCAATATTTTAAAATAAATTTAAAGAACTCAGATCTAAAAGATAATCAAGAAATTACAAAACCTATAAAATTAACATAATAGACCAAAACAGTACGTGATTTGTGCGTACTTAATAGATGGAGGTTAATATGGGTAAAAACGAGTCCCTCGATCACAGATCCCGGTTCGAAGATTGAAGACAAAAACATGGTGAAAGTAATTAAAAACAAAGAGTAAGAACAATATAAAAATTGTATCTTGAAACTTTATAACTTCGAGAACGATAGAAACAAAACATAACAAAGTCGAAGAGGGGTTTAAAAACAACACACCTGGAGGTCTGCGGTAATCTGCGGATCCAGCTCGACCGAACTCGCGCGACCCAAGGTGGGACGAGTCCCTCCATCGATTCAGAGACCCAAAGGACTCCGACCTCTCGTGCTTCCTCTCCCTGAAGAAGTCCTTCCGATCCCAAGGCAGTGGTTCAGGCGGCATGAAAACCAGCACAATCGCATGGGCAACAACTGCCTTGCCCTCAGAACACTAATTTACAGCGCCGAATCCACTCTTCGCACAATCTAAGACCGCCGCTCAGATCTCCCCAAACCCTCCACCCACCCAGAACAATTCCTATTCACACTCAGCAACGATACCTAGAGCTTACTAATCCACAAACCGAAGCGAAACAGAGATCCAAAGCGGAAATAAATGAAGGGCAACGCACCGCAAACAATCTGTGGCTTCTAGATAAGCCAAAACAGAAAAAACAAGCGCTTGCCGATATTAAAACGCACCGATGGAACCCGAACAGCTACTGGGATGAATGAGATCAACGTCTATGGAAATAAAGAATCGCAGTGCGGCTTGAAATTCTTGTGAGTCTAGGGTTTGCCCTTATCTCCTTCGTTGTTCTGGCGGGATTTTTCTTCCTCTCTTTCTCTCTCTGCAATAAAATAAATTAAAAATTAAAAGAAAATCTCCTCTTTCTCTCTCTATGAAATACAATGCTGAGATAACGCCTGAGTGTGGCGAGAAAATGAGAACGTGAGCCGACAAGGGACAAAGAAAGCCTTGAGGGAGAAAAGGAGTGGTATCCGGATTTCAACGCCTGTCCTAAACCATATTTGAATAAGCCTTCTAGTCCGTAAACTTTAAAATAAAATATACAAGAAAATATTTTAATTATGCTTTTTTATTTTGTTTTGTCTTAATTTGATTTCTTTATGCTTTTTTATTTTGTTTCTTTTTTTTACAATATCAGTTTTTCATTTATTGCCCATGGGATGGATGAGTAGTATTCGTAGAAGATACCGGTTGCCAAAATTACGAAATGACCTTATTGGTCATTCAAATTATGGAATACGTGTCCGTTTGTAATTTGCAATGTGGTGGTCGACTAAGATTCAATATAAAAAGTAAATTGATATTTGGATAGCATAAGGGACTAATATATTACAATTTAATACTTTATCTATTTCAAAAAATATGTATTTTTTATCTAGTAATAATTATTTAATATTTATGTATTTTAAATTTAGTAAAAATTAATTTATAAAATAAAAATACATAAATTAAATATATTAGTGAATTTTAGTTACTTTATTATTATATTTGTTGATATTTTAATAATTTTTATTTTTTTATTTTTTTATTTTTTAAAATATTTTTTCTTTCAAATATTTATTAATTTATTATTAATAAGATTCAATTCTATCCATGTTTAAAAACAAAAATTCAAAAAAATTACAATAAATAAATAAAATATCAATAAAAATTGTTAGTAGATCTGGATTATGTTAGAATGATGATACATATCAATTAACATAAAGACTACAGGGTACAAGAAAATATAAAGAAGAGATAAAATTTTCAAAATGTTAGTTTTTTAAATGAAATCTAGTTAAATATTATTTAAGTTAAAATTTGATTAATTAAAATTTATTTAATATTATTAATATATATATATATATATATATATATATATATATATATATATATATATATATATATATATATATGTATATAAACATTGGTGGGATGTTATTTGATACGAATTCTTAACAAATTTTTACAAAAAAATTTAAGTATATTTGATAACGATTTTGATTATTAATTTATAAATTTTTAATTAGTTTTTATTTAATAAATGTTTTTTATTTTTATTTTTATATTTTTAAAGAATTAATACTAAAATATATGATGATTAATAAATTTAAAAATATATTTTTAAATATAATTTTTCATTTTTCATTTATATCAAGTATTTTTTTATATGTATAAATATTTAAAAATAATAATTTAAATTTAAATCTTATTAAAATATAAAAGATTATATGAACTGTTTTATTTTTATATTTTAAATTTTAAAGGATTAAAATGATAGAGAACAATCAATTAATATAAAGTTATATTTTATATAATAAGTAAATGAAAATTATATTTTAAAATATAAAAAATTATATTAATTATTTATTTTTATTTAATAATAATTTTATTATAATAAGATAAGTCAAATATCTTATTTTATGTTTAAAAATATAAAATTATGCTATATATATATATATCAAGTTATCAACTAAAGAAACTATTGTCCACCCCCAATCCCCTTTTTCCGCCGCTGCTCGGCAATTCATGTTGTTATCTAATCAAGTTTCGGTAACTAAATTTAGTTGAAGAAAAGTTTCATAAAAATCTTAAATACACCGTTAGATTATAGATAATACTATTTATTTAATTAATTAAAAAATATTTAATTAAATATAAATTATATTATTTTTATATTTTTATATTTTATATGATTTTTTATTAAATTAATTATAACATGAATAAAATATAATTATTTAATAATAAGAAGAAGATAATTAATATGAAAAAATCATAAAATATTTATTTTAATATCTTAATAATATTTATTTTAAAAAAATTTAAATATATATTTAAATATATATATATGAATACTATTATTTTAATTTAAAAATAGTATTTTAATTATTAATATAAAAATAATATTTTAATAATTATTATTAAAGTAATATACCTTTTTAAATTAAATGATAACAACTAATCTAATAATCATGACGCGTACCCCGTTTTTTATTAAATAAAATAAGAACTTTGACTTTGTTTGGTTTTTTTTCTATAGTTGCCTTGGTTTTATAAAATGATATCATGTAAATTTAAATTGATATTACAACTAAACGTATAAAATGCCATAAAGTTATGTGTCCGTTTTTGTATGAATTATTGATGCTGATGTTAAGTATTATAATTATTATTTTTTGTTCAACCAAAAAATCTCACGCAGTGACGATATCTTAATTTATTTAAAAATATATTAAGTATTATTGTTACTGATTTTAAGAATAGTTTATAAATTGATAATATTTTTCTAACTATTTATTCATATTTTTTATTTTTAATATTTATTTAAAATATATTTAATTTAAAATAAATAAATGTTAAAATATTCTTCATTCTACTACATTATTTAAAATATTATACATTAATTTTTATTTTTTAACTATCTAAAATATTATACATTTATAAATAAAATAAAAATATATAAAAGTAAAAATAAATAAAATTTAAACTAATTATTTTAAATATTGTATATTT
This sequence comes from Hippophae rhamnoides, assembly GCA_033030585.1. NCBI lineage: Eukaryota > Viridiplantae > Streptophyta > Magnoliopsida > Rosales > Elaeagnaceae > Hippophae > Hippophae rhamnoides. The sequence continues at coordinate 49,508,431 of CM065432.1, read as the reverse complement.
TATTATTAAAAATGTATTTTTATTTAATTATATGTATATAAAAAATAATATTAATATATATTTAATTTGAATTAACCATAATTTTATCATTGTAATAATTATTTTTACTTTACTTCCTATCAATTATGTTTATTTTTGAAGAAAAAAATTGTCAAAATTTTAATTATTCACAATTAAAATAATCATCATTAATTATTAGAATATTATTATAAATTTTATAAGTTATTATTTTTATAATTTTTTAATAAAAAAAATTAAATTTCTTTTAATCCCTATTCTTTTTCCTTTTTATATCTCTTCACTTATTGTTTTCATGTATTTCAAAATAAAAAATTTAATATAACTTGCAATTTTAATTTCACATATTTTTCGCTGGTAATTTTCAATACATGCTAAATACAAAGCCAAAAAACCACACCAACATTAATGGAAAATATAAAAGCTTATCACTCAATTGATTATAAATAAATACAACACGTTCTCAATGATTATCAAACATAAAGTAACTTTTCACAAAACCACTAGAGATTAAATAGAATTCTTAAAACAACAATCCATTTTAAGGAATAAAAAATAGAAAAAATAAATAGCATGCTAATTAAAAAAGTAACAATGGAAAATAACAACTAATTCTTGAATATAGTAAAAAACAATTAAGAAACCCAAGCAAGTTCCGATATTAGTAAGTTATGAAAACTTTTAATTAAAATTAATATAATTTTTTATAATAAGTTTCAAATGGTAAACAGTATAATTATCTATAAATTATACTTCCAAAGTTTCCCAATGATATTTAACATAACTAATAATTCTACGTAAATTAACAAAATTGAATCTCTAAAATTAATTAAAAATGTTAGTCATTATTTTATAGCTGTTCCATGTACAATTACAGTGGAAAAAATTTCAAAAATTAGCATAAATTTTCGAAAATTTATAGAATTTTTAAAATAAAATTTAGGAATTTATGACAAATAATGATTTTTTTTTCAAAATGAAGGATAAATGAAAAAAAATGATATTGTTTTTAGTAAAACATAGAGCATTAATGCCTATAACCCTATTAAGTTACATAATAAGTACGTTAATGGTGATAATCATGTTGTGTTTTTGTTATGTTTGCATTATGCGTTTGTGTCTAGTCCTCCGTTGACTGAAGCAATAAAAATTTATATATTATTTTTTTCAAATAAATTACTTGTAATAGTTAGAAATAATAGAATTTTTACATAATAATAGTAGTAGTAGTAGTAAAACCTATAAACTCATAAGATAACTAATAAATTATAATCTAATAGGATTTTGGCCCGTTGTGACATAATTATATTTACATTTGTGTCGTGTTAGAGCAAGGATTACAACCCATAAAGTACATCAAAAACATCTTATAATTTTAAACATTTAAAATTTTCAAATCAATACATTCCTCTAGTTTTTTAACTGAATTTTATTGATATCTTTGAATTATTTTTATTTTTATATTTTTTTATCTTTATTTTTAAATAAAATACATCTAATATACTAATACTCATTTTAATTAAATTTGATAATAATATTAAGGAATTCAGGTATCTTATAAAAATTAATTATTATTAAAATTAATCAAAATAAATATTAATAATTTAAATATAAATATTTAATATGTTTTAATAAAAAATACAAAAATAAAATATATGGTTATTCTAAGAACATTAATACTTTGTAGGTGGGAAGGCAAGGTTAAAGTTCAAAAAGAAATTCTTTACTTCAAAAGTTTAATATCTAAAATATGGTTTTTTATTTAGTAGTATTATATTTTTATTATTGGTATTGTTTTTTACTTATATTTTTAAGTTGATATTTTATTGATATCTTATTTAAAAAGGTATAATTTTGATAAAATTTATCATTTAATTATGATTTTTTATATACGTAATAATACATATACGATATTTAAAGAGTATATTTAGTATATTTAGATAATCAATTAAACGATATTCAAAAAATATTTATAAATAATCAATCAATCAATTATTTAAAAAATTATGTAAATATCATATGTATATTATTATATATAAAAAAAATTATAAATTATATCAAATTAATACATTTTTTAAATGAAGATATCATTGAGATATTGTCCTAAAAACATGAATAAAAAAAGTAATAAATATAAATTCATGATACTGTTAAACTAAAAAATGCATTAAAGATCATAATACTTCATATATTTTCTAGTAGTATGAGAGATTTTTATATACAATTAAGATATAATTAAATAAATTTTAGTTATTTATTTTATAAAAAGATATTAAATATATACGTAACATTAATATATATAATATCTTATATTTAAAATTTAAAAAAATTATTTAATATAATATTTTTAAAATTTATAATAATAAAAAATAACTTTATCTTAAATTAAAAATGCATAAATTAAAATTAAAAATATTAATTTTATTATTATAAATTTTAAAAGTAATATTTTTGTGATATAATTTGAAAATTTATGTCACTTGGCTTGATGGACATGCTAAGACCAAGACTAGTCTGGAAGAGAAACTAAACCAAGTCTGCCAACTTGATGTGTGAGTAAGAGTTTATATAAAATAAAATAAAAATAAAAAAGTGGAATTGCATGTGGAGGCCTAGTCAAACTAGAAAACAACCAAAGAGCAAACATAAGCCGATACACGTGGAATTGCATGTGAAGGTGTAGCTATCCTGTTACTGTTTGGCATTCTCACACGCGTGCGTAACCAACACGTGCTCTCACTGCTCATTTATTTTTTCCTAATTAAGCTGAATAAACCATTTGAGGTATGTATATCAACTGTGAATGGCGTGGTATATTAATAATTATAATTAGTTGATAGTAATTTTTTATGATTTAATTATTTAATTTTTTTTAATATTTATTTAAAAATATATTAATTTAATTATTATTTTATTATATTATTTAAAATATTGATATTAATTTTAATTTTTTAATACTTTTAAGTAAAATAAAAAATATATTAATCTAATTATATAAAATATTATATATTTTATTATTAAAATTATTTTTTATATATAAAATATAATATTAATATATGTTAATTTTTGCTGATTATCATTTTAATATTATAATAATCATTTTTATCTTACATTTTATTTTAAAAAAATAATTATTTTTTATAAATAATTATAATTTTAATTATTTACTATTAAAATATTAATATCAACACAATTTGAGTGGATCTCTATTAAGAATGATGACGTGCCGAATTATAATCTGCACACTTTGGCAATTAATTTATTATCTATCATTCCAGAAAATAATTTATCTCAATTTATTTTTTTCGCGATAAAAAATGTAACATTAATTTATCTATGTAATGATAAAATATCGTATTTAAGATTTCTTATCTTATACTCTTGTATAAAAGGAGGAGTTACCTAAAAATAATTGTTTAATAACATTTTATTTGATACTTTTTTCAATTTTTTTTAAATAGAGAGTTGCTTTATAATATTTATTTTGTATTATGATTTTTTTAAAAGCTATCTCCACTTAATCAAAAAAAATTATTTGATATTTTATTTTTTAATAAAAAATATAAAAATATAATAAATTATACAAATGACAAATAAGACATGGGAGGCATGGTGTAAATCAGAGTTTAGCGAAAAAATGAAATAGGCATTACTTTTTCGCCTTTCGTAATTATAGTAAACAGAAATTGCTTTTTCCTCGACAATATTTTAGATTTTTTTTATATGTGTATTTGATGTTGGTGTGTGTTGTTGTCTTACAGACACCAATAACTGTGAAAGTAAAAACATGGAGGCGTAAAATAATGGTAGTGAATCAATAAACGTGGATATGCGGGAATTATAGTTATTGTTTAATTTTCGTTTTATACGTATATCTCAACTATCGTATGCGAAATTATAACGAGAAAATATAATGAAATATATCGATAATTATCAAAGAAAATACAATATTTTGACGTGGTATCGTGAGGCTTGAGATATTGCTAATGAACTACCTGGCCGATTTATGTGAAACTACCATTTTTGATTCTTTGATACGCAAATTTGCGAGTTGACGTCTATGAGAATTCTTGATTCTCGATTCGATTCCCGATTTACGATTTACGATTTACGGTTTACGGTTTCGATTTACGGTTTCGATTTCTAATTTAGATCTCTGGTGTGGCTATTGATTGTAGGCTGAGTTTTCATTTATTTGAGTTAGATCTACGGTTTATATTCAACTCTTGTAATTCCTTTCAAACATCGAGCATACGTGCGACTTTGAAAATGAAAGCAAGATAGTTATTTCACGTTTATTTGTTAGAAATTCAATAGAAGATTACTGGATTACACCTTAAAAAATATATATCGGCATCTGACTTACTGAGGAGTCGAGGATTCGCAACGAAGAACCATTGAAAGAAGGTCGGACCCACTTGAAACAATCTCACGGCCAGATTGATGCAGTTTAGGTAACGGAATAGGTGGTGCGTGTGGTTGAACCTACCATTTCGAGTGCAGGGCGAAGGAGAAGAGGCACATTTGTGAAGAAGAGCGCCGCTGCGAAAGAATCTGAGATCAGAGGAGAAGAAGATGGCTGCGAGATTTTTGGCTGAGAAGAAATGGTGGAATGCGAGAAAATCTTTGGTCGAGACGCGGACGGAGCGACGAGGAACGCGAGGCACGGAGCGTGAGAAACGCGGGAAATGCGCGACCAATCTTGAAATCGCGGGGAAGAAAGGGGAAGCTGCGAGAGAACGGCAGATTAGGGTTAGGGTTATAAGGATTTTTTCTATTTGTGTCATTTATATAGTAGCTGATTTGTAAAAAAAAAAAGGAAAAACGGAAGGAAAAAATTTTTAGATTTCATGGCGGAATCTAGAGATTTAACTACCAATTTCATGTTGGAAGATTTGACGGCGAAAATGACGGAAGTTTTCACTGGGCCAAATCGCCTCATGACCTCTCAATCAGTGAAGCGTCGATCGCCCCCATTAGTATCAAGTTGGAAGGATCCACTATGCCGTGGTCCCGGGTGGTGGAGATGTATATCTCTGGCAGAAATGGCGGGATATATTAATGGGGATTTTCCTCGACACTGACGAGCCCTCGTTCGGGGAGATGGCCGCGAAAATGCCATTGTTAAAGGATGGTTGATCAATTCGATGGACCCTCCTGATTGCAAATTTTATTCGATTCCCAATGAAACAAGTTTGGGATCTGCTGTCACCACCTTCTACATGATGGGACGTGACACGTCTCGAGAGTGTATGATCTTCGCCGTCGAGTTACTCGTAGCAAACGGTGGTGGATCCATTGAAAAATACTACGATGACGCTTGAGGGTTGTGGCGAGAAATTGATTTTCGTCGTCCTAATCCCGATGGAGTGTGCAAATGACATACAAAATACAACTCCATCGTCGTGCGGGAAGATCGAGTGTATACCTTCAGTGGACTTGATTGACGGACTCGACAAAACTCGAAGTGATGTGCTTGAAATCAAACCATTCCTGCGGTGAACAAGCTGTGGATTCGTCCGTCGGGAAGAGGTCGAGAAGGCCGTGATGATCACGGTGTAGATACGACACCGGAGCGGATTATGACTTTTAAAGCGGGTCGAGGACACCATAATCGGATGCCACCAAAAAGGGAACCTGCAGGTAGCAAGAAATCCTCGGGAAATCCACCGTACTCTTGACGTGAAATGTGGCCATTGTGGAAACTCCAAACACACTGAAAAAAAAGCCGCTTCAAACTCCGTGGGTATCCCGAGAATGGTGGAATGATCTTGACACACGGAAGAAACGGGACACCACAGACGGCCGGTGTGGCTACCAATAATGCCTCGCTATCCCTTACTTCGGTGAATCTTCGGGATCCAGGTATTTCAAGTAAAGCATTTCACATCTCTCTGCTCGTAGTGATAAAGATGATTGGATTACGGACTGCGGATGTACCGATCACGTGACATTTGACCAAACGATCTCTCGATACAACCCGCCCAGACGGAGCCGTGTCGCCATCGCAAATGGGGTCACTTATCCGATCTGAGGCTGGAACGGTGACCTTATCTCCCTCATTATCATTATCTAATACTTTGCTTGTACCATACTGTCAAACAGGCTAATGTACGTAAGTCAGTCACTTGAGACCTTAATTGGTGTAGTATTGATGTATTCTACTTTTTGCCTTCTACAAGATATTCTACTTTGAGAGATCATTGGGCGTGGTACTGGAGAGAGAGGAGCTATATTATGTGGATGACCTCGGTTCGGGAAGAGCGATCACGTCTGACAACATCTTGTTGGTAACGAGGAATGACAGATTTGGCTATGTCATCGTAGATTTGGGCATCAATCATTCGGGTATTTAAGTGCACCTACTCCCTAGTTTATTTTCAAATATCACACATTCAGATTTCAAATGTGATACTTGTATCTGTAAAAAGTCGTATGGCGTCTTACTATGAGCATGAATAAAAGTATGACTCCTTTTGCTTTGGTACATTCGATGTTTGGGGACCTTCGGTTATTACGTCCATCTGTCATCGTTGGTTTGTTATTTTTGTTGATGATTGTACACGAATGACATGGCTTTACATACCGAAACATAAAGATGAAGTATTTGCTACATTTCACTGTTTCACACCATGATTCGGACCCAATTTTTCGAAAAAATTAAGATACTTAGGTGCGATAATGGAGGGAGTATGTTAATCGACAATTAGGACATACTTGGACAACCATGGTATTCTCCGTGAAACCTCGTGTTCACAAACCCCACGAGAATGGGATTGCGGAGAGGAAGAATAGGCATATTTTAGAAACGGCTCGGGCACTTACTAATCGGTGCACGTATGCCTAATAAATACGGAGTGATCTTTATTACAATTGTTGTGTATCTCTTGAATCGAATGCCCACAAAGACCTTACAATTTTGAGACTCAATTAAAGGTGTTATCCGATCATCTTCCCTTACCTACTATTTTAATGCTTCAGCCAATTTTTGGATGTGTTGCTTTTGTCCACCTCCATAAAAATCAACGAACTAAGTTGGATCCACGTGTCGTCCAGATGTGTATTCTTGGGGTATGGTGTACAAAAAAGAAGTCACAGATGTTATGATCCAATTACTAAAAGAAACTATCTTTGCCATGGATGTCACTTTCCTAGAATCGAGAATGTTTTTCCCATCACCCAGGTATCCAATTACACTCTTCGGGAGAGAGTTATGGTGAAGAAACGAAATTGGCTTGATGTTGAAATATTAGACAATAGTCAGCATACTCGGATCCCGCCAATAATATGGAGGAACCCGTGTCTGGGCACCCGAGCTTGAACTTCGAAGACCGAGGCGAAGTAGTAATTGAATCTACGGAAGATGAAGTGGTTGATGTACCCTCCATTCTCTACAGTACTCCGATGATCCTCACGCCGAGAACAACTGCAGGAGTAAGCTATCCTATCACGCCTTTACAAACTAATGCTATGATACACTGTTGGTTATGTTTTACCTTTCGGACACGATCGAGGTAAACCTCGAAATCGATACTCCCCCGAAAGAGAAGAACGACAACCCAAGTATCCAATAGCAATTGTGTATCTCTTTCAGAAGATGCTCGAACCTATCGGGGCATTCGCACAAACGCTCTCATCGTGTCAAATTCCGAGTAGCATTGAAGAAGCCTTATCGATCCAAAATGGGCTCAAGCTATAAAAGAGGAATTTGAGACATTGCGGAAGAATAACACATGGGTGTTAAGCGAGTTGCCTCGAGGGAGGAAGATGGTAGGATCTGCAAAGTGGATTTTCTCCGTTAAGTATAAAGCGAGATGGGTTAGTTGATGGGTTACAATGAGGCTTGTGGCAAAAGGGGATATACACGAAGTAAACATGGGATAGATTATCGAGAAACCTTCTCACTGTGGCTAAACTAAAAGCATGAGAGTTTTGTTATCTATTGCGACAAATTTAGATTGGCCATTGCACCAACTTGACGTGAAGAATGCCTTCCTTCGCGGTGACCTTGAAGAAGAGATCTACATGGATATCCCTTTGGGGATATCTTTGTTACATCGAGGAAAGCAGCTGCATGTAGATTACAACGAGCATTGTATGGACTAAAACAATCACCTCGGCGTGGTTTGGTAGGTTGAGTTCAAGAATGAAGAAATATGGGTTCAACAAAGCAACTACGATCATACTCTTTCCTAAAACATCGATTAGGGAAGATAACGTACTTATAGTCTATGTAGACGACATGATCATTACGGGGGATGATAAAGAAGAAATCTCTAAGCTTCAAGAAACAAGCTGTCGAAGGAGTTTGAAATGAAGAACTTGGGAGGGCTCAAATACTTCTTAGGTATTGAGGTAACAAGATCAAAGCAAGGCGTATGTCTTTCCCAAAGGAAATATACTCTGAACCTACTTAGTAGAGACTACTAGATTGTAAACACCGTCGATATTCCTATGGTTCAAAATCATAAACTCGGAGAATATGTGGAAAAGTACCGTGAGATAAACGAGAGATATCAACGGTTGGTTGGTAAACTCGTATATTTATCTCATACTCGACGATATTGCGTATCTTTGTGAGTGTCGTGAGTCGGCCTACGACCTTCTTGATGAAGACCATATGGATGCGGTCGTGCGAATACTTCGTTATAAATCCTTCCTGCAGGAAAGGACTTATGTTTTCAAAGAATGGTCAATTGGAAGTCCTTGGATATACAGATTCGGTGGCGAGGGAATATGAAGGATAGGAAATCTCTGTGGGTACTTTACTTTCGTGGGGGCAATCTTGTTACATGGAAGCGAAGCAAAAAATGTAGTTGCCTTATCCATCTTTGAAGGCGAATTTCGAGGAATGGTCGAGGAATATGTGAGCTCCTTTGGTTAAAAAACCTTGGCGAGATTGGGGTCGCTCACCAACTCTGGAAATGAACTTATTTTGTGATAACAAGCAGCCCGTTACCATCGGCTCACAATCGATTCAACATGATCGCAGAAACGCGTTGAAGTGGATTGGAACTTCATCAAAGAATCTTGAAGAAAAGATTATTAAGCTTCCATTTGTTAAATCAGAAGATCAATTGGCGATATACTCACAAAATCGTATCCGAGCGAACCTACAACTCAACACGACAAGTTGGGCATAAGAGACATATATGCGCCGGCGAGGAGGAGTGTTGGTGTGTGTTGTTGGCGGACACCGATAACTTTCGATGGAGTAAAACATGGAGCATAAAATAATGGTAGTGGATCCATAAACCATGGATATGCAGGAATTATGGTTATTATTTAATTTTCGTTTTATACATATATCTCAACTATTGTACATAAATTATAACAGAAAATATAATGAAATATACTGATAATTATCAGAGAAATACAATATTTTGACATTTGAGAAGTGCTGTGTAATTATCTTCTCACAATTTTTTATATTTCAGAAGTTACTGTGTAATATTCTCGTAATCTTATTGAAATAGCTTTAGACACTGATAATCAATTAATCATATTTGTATAATATATTTAAGGTTTAAAATTAATTTCGATTCTTATATATATTTTATTCAAATCGATACTCAATTTTTTTTCTTAATATTTTATATTTTAAGTAATCTTTTAAAAAAACTTTTAAAATTATAAAAAATAACATCTTAAAAACTTATAATAATACAAATAATATATAATTATATTAAACAGAATATAATTGAATATATATTTATTTTTACTATAATTTTATTTCATAAATTTTTTATTAGTAAAAATATATTAATTATATATAAGAATTGTTTTTTTAGTTATTATGAGTTTTAAAGATGTTATTTTTGTTATTTTTAAATTATTATTTTTGTTCATTTTATATATGTATTTTTTAGTTGATTATAATTTAGTATATAAAAAAGTGAATTTTTATAAAATAAATTATGCTAATTTTTTACCTTGTCTTGCATTACTATTTCACACCATTTTAAGAATGTATAAATAGAAAATTATTGACTATTGAGTTTAGGTTCCAAGTGGTACTCATTTTTGGGAAAAAGGAGAGAACTTAAGCATATGTGATACCACACACACACGCATTATCGTCGTCGTTGTTCTATCGTGCCAAGTGCGTGTATGTGAGGTGAGGTGACATTTTAATTATTGAATTTTTTTTGTTAAAATATTTTTTCGCTTAGAAAACGATCATTACTTTTTTACTCAAAAATGATCGTTATTTTTCTTTACTAAAAAAATGGCCATTATTTCTTCATTACTCATAAATATCCGTTCAATTGTTGTTATTCTTCTTTACTCAAAAAATGATCATTACTTTTCATTTCATAAAATGATCATTACTTTTTTCACCCAAACATGATCGTTATCATTATAATGATTACGCGTTTTCTCAAACCTATAAATAGAGTGTTTCGGTTCTTAATTTCAACACATCAATTTACAAACATCTCTTACTAAGAAAAAGCCCTCGTAAAAAAAAAGAAAAAGATCATAAATTGTTTTGAGTTTTCTTAGCAACAAAAATTTATGGGTGTAGCATTTTAGTATTCATTAGTGCAGTGAAGTATGAGACAAAAAAACAAATATTCTAGATTGTTTTATCCTGAGGACAATGAGATTGTGTTTGCTTGCACAATTTGGGACAAATGTATGAAAACGTTTTAAAGAGAACAATCTAGTCTATGATTTAACCCAAACAGTTTATTTTAAATTATCAATAATATTGTTTTAACGTTTAGAAAATAACATAGAATTATCTTGCAATGTAATATGTGAAAATCAGTGTCCGATATCATTAAATCTATAAAATAAGAGTTTGTTTTTATTATTGATTTGACAAACAAATTATTTAAATTTAATTTTTTTTATTTCATTATACATAACAAAAATAAAGGGTTCAAAGAAAGTAGCTTGTATGTATGTATATATATGCATGCAACGGCATTTTATTAATAGTAAAAAAACATACATAATGATGTATGATTTATGCATATATAAGGGAAAACATCTAGTGATGGATCTCAACTTTTGTATGATTCCATTTTTACTATCCATGTGTTTCTAGTCGGTCGGTTTATATATATACATATACAACCGCATTTTATTGATTGTAAAAAAACATACAATATGCATAAAAGGGAAAGAGTTTAATGATTGAGAAACTAAATAGTAGAACAAAAATAGAATAAAAAAATTATAATAACAGAAACATATTAATTCGTATCAATATTGGTTATGCTATAGTGGTAACTTTTATTTTGACATGGTGCATACAGGTGGCTATAAGGATCACAATATCATTATTCTCTTTACAAAGGCATTGTTTTTTTTCCGATAGATTTCATGTTATTATAGTTTCTTTTGAATTTTGGATTTGATAAGTAAATATAAAAATTAAGATGAAATGTTTGATATAATTCATTAATTTTTAAACTCATTTTATTTTATCTCGTTTAATTTTTAAATATATAGGATGATAATGAAATAGTACTAATTGAAATATTTCATTTGTTGAGTCTAAATAAGATAAGTAAAAATATAAAAATATAAAAATATAAAAAATATGATATATAATTATTTTTAATGTTATTAATAAAAAAATATACAATATGTGTATTAAAGTTATAGCTATTAGGGTTATAATATAAATAAAATAACATGAGATTTGATGATATTTAAATAAAATATGATATAAATAAGTTAATTACATGTGTATTAGTTATAATTTTAAGTTTTTATGGTTTCTGATGTAATATCATACCTTATTAGTAGGGATACGTGGATTCTATAGGTGGTGAATGATGATAGTGACCTAGTTTAAGTTTTTTTTTATGTTTAATTGGCAAGATTATTGCATCCCATTTCAAAGCTGAATATAGATCATTTATAGTACAATGGTATTCTATTTTTTTTTAATATGCACTTCATATATTATATTAATAAATATATATAATATTTGAATCATCATAGTGCATTAAGACAAATAAAAATGGCGGGGGTTACATCTAGATGAAGTTATCTAACATTACATATCAACTATGTTTAATATAAATAGTAAAAAGTCTTAATTTATTATAAGATAAATTTATCATACGATAATAAATTAATATCAAGTAATTATTCAATGTGCATGTCTCTATGAACAAAACTAATATATATATATATATATATATACACAAAAAGAAAACTTGATAGTGTAATATCTTAATATTAAAGTCTTTGGAGTATCTTTTGAGATGTACCACCTCGGGGAATTCATCATTGATAGACACCGTACAGTCTCTTTCTCCTTTTGACCTACAGGAGTATACAACGACAATTTTCGGACACTTATACTGTTAGATACTCAATTCAATCCAGAAACATTCATAAAACCATATGAATTCATAATTTAAATGCAGCGGAAACAAAATTGGATTGAAAACATACCTCCTGCCATTGATCAAATTTCAAAGACTTACACCTGAATTCCAATGGATTTTCTCGTTCGATGCTTTCACTTGTTTCTCACACTTATTCTCTCAGATTGATGTAATCAATCACATGCGCAGCTTAATGTAGAGGACCCGATACTTTATTAAGGTTCTTCCATCAAGAACCTCGTCGGCTTTGAATCGACGCATTTGCGACGAACCGAATCATTACCACTCTGCTCACTAACGTTGCACCACTTTGATTTACATTCTCCCACTCGCGCAAACGTTAAGCGAATTCTCGAGTAACAAAACACATGAATCATAGCGACAGTCCCTCTAAGAAATGTAGTATTATCTTCCATGTATTACAATAACGTATTTAGTTTCTCAAGTATTATACTTTACGTGGTAACTAAACTTAATGAATAAATCCTATATTTATTCTCGTCCAATAATATATATATATATTCTCAAATAAATTAAGCGTGCATACGAATACGAGAAAATATCACAATATATAAGAAGTTTCATTAATTAATCAGTATATATACATTTACAAAGTGGAACCAATTCCCATTTTCTCTACATGATCCTTGAATTTCATTGTGGTACGCCTTTTAGTCAAAGGATCGCTAATCATCAACTTCAAAGGTTTACGTGCTCAACGACCACTTTCTTTTCCTTAACACGTTCTCTACGGCCAAGTACTTAATGTCGATGCGTGTTACTACGACTACCACTTTGTTGTTCTTAGCCATAAATACAAAGAACTGAAAGTTATCACAAGATAATCTTAATGGCCTAGAAATAGAGTCAACTACTCTAAGCCCGTAAATGAAACTCTTTAACCATACACCACGCGTACGTGCCTCAAAACATGATACGAACTCTACTCCATATGCGAAGTATACCAACGACTGCTTTCGCACTCCTCCAAGACACAAATTTCTAAGAAGCATGAAAATGTAACCAGATGTTGATTTTCGTGGAATCAATACAAACAAAGAAAGTCCGACGGAAAGAGCCAATTACTTCCTGGGCCCATCTGGCTCGTCTATACACGAGCATATAATCCTCGGTTCCTCGTAGGTACCTCATCACTTTCTGCAGCCTTTCCAATGGTCAACACCGGATTAATTGATATCTCCCTAAAGATCCCAACAACAAATGCAATGTCGTCCTGCGCACCGAGCATACATCGTGCTTCCAACAAACAAGCATACGGAATGGTTTTCATCTGCTCTCTTTCAAAATCATTCTTCGGCATCGGGTCCAAATTGAACTTATCACCCTTCACAACGAGCAACACTCAAAGAACAATCCTTCATCCGAAATCTCTTAAACTTTATCGATATAGGTTTCCCCGAGACAAACCTGAAGACACCTCGAAGTCTATCTCTACGGATCTTAATGCCAATGACATAAGATGCCTCACCCATATCCTTCATATCAAAATTTTTAGAGAGGAATTGTTTTACCTCACAGCAAACCCCTATCATCGTCCGCAAGCAAAATATCATCCACATATAACACCAAGAAACAAATCTTACTCCCACTAACTTTCCTGGGTATATACATTGATCCATGACATTCTCTTCAAAACCAAATGAAGTGATGACGCTTATGGAATTTCAAATACCATTGACTCGAGGTTTGCTTAATCCATATATGGATTTATTAAGCTTACAAACCAAATGCTCACCATCACTAGAGAAAAAATCCTTCAAAGTTGTTTCATATAAACCTCTTCCTCTAGGTTACCATTAAGGAAAGCCGCTTTCACATCCATTTGTCGGTAAAATCCAAATCAAACGTGGGCAACCAATGCCATGACCACACGAAGTGAATCTTTCTTAGATACAGGAGAAAATGTCTCCGTGTAGTCGATTCCTTCCCTTTCGAGTTGAATCCTTTGGCAACGAAGTCTCGCCTTTACGTCTCTCAATGTCTCGCGAGTCTTTCTCTTTGTTTCAAGACCCATTTACATCCAATGGCTTTCACACCATCGTGCAACTCGACGAGATCCTGCACTTGCCAGACGCCATAGAATCCATCTCTTCTTTCACGGCATTGTACCATAAGCTCGAAACCTCGAACTCACGGCCTCGTGAAAACGTCTCAGATCATTTTCGGCCCAACATTATAGTCACATTCTCAGATACACAACATAATCATTAGGTATCGCCGATTTCCTTACTCTAGTAGATCTTCTTAACGTTGCATCAACATTCTCCCGGCGAGTAGGATCATGTTGGTTCAACTAGTTTGCTCAACGCTGTAGGCATCCGTCGAACTTCAACATCTACTAGATCAGGATCACCACTGCGGGTACTTCCAAGACCGGTTCTTCAACACGTGCTCAGACTGGCGAGGCGTGTTGTTAACAATAATGATCACCCATTACTTGAAGTGGTACATCGAGCATCCGAATGATCTTTCTTTAACCAATGCCTGGGATCGATCGCCTCCCACTAATCAAGTAATTCTCAAGAAATTTTGCATTTCTTGATTCCACAAATCTAGCGTCGCGAGATGGACAATAAAATCTATAACCTTTAATCGCTCGGCATATCCAATGAAATACCCACTAACGGTCCTCGGGTCTAGCTTTTTCTCAGGATTATATATCCTCACTTCAGCATGCGCATCCCCAAACGCCAAGATATGTTGCAAACTCCTGCTTTCCAACCTTTCCATAATTCAAATGGTGTCTTTAGACACCTGGTTGAACTCGCTTAATATATACACACTGCCTTTAAAGCTTCAATCCACAAGGATTTAGGAAGATCGAGCTTGCTACATACTCCGCACCATGTCCAAAAGTGTTCGGTGCTTTCTTTCTTTCTCGCTACACCATTCTCGTCCTGGGTGAACCAGGCATGTATCAGTATCGGCAACTATCCCACGTTTCAAGAAATTTAGCAAACTGACCAAAGTGCCATTCATTCTCGTGTATCTACCATAATATTCACCAATTTATCCGATCTCACGATCTTTATTTGCTTTCCACATTGTTTCTCTACTTCAACCTTAAAGCTTAAGGCATCCAATGCTTCGCTTCTTACATGAAGCTATGAGATACATATATCGAGAAAAAATCATCAATAAAGGTGATAAAATATTTTGACCTCGAATGTCCATTGCCTGGACAACATATATCCGTATGTATGATTTCTAATATGTTTGAACTTCTATTGCACCTTTCTTTGACTTGTTAGTCCGCTTTCCCTTAACGCACCACACATGTTCAAAAATCAAGAAAATCTAGCATACTAAGTACTCCCATCTTTCACTAATCTTTTAATTCTTCTATGTAGATATACGTCCAATCTCCTATGCCATAACGTAGAAGAATTAGTCATCGCTAATAATACACCTTTTAGTGCCAAATGAACACGATAATGCATGAAAGTGGCATTATTTTGTAAATTAATGCAAGAAAGACCATCGACAAAATACCATTCCCAACACAATCAGATTTATTAAATAAATTGAAAGATGTTTCTAAAAGTGAAAGGAATAACCATAAGGTACAAGTCTTGAATCAAATCAAGTTTCTAGAGAAACTTGGAACATAAAAGGTCTTTTTCTAATTTTAAAATAAAACCACTACTTAAAATCAAACTACACGTCCCCTACACTTCCACACGCGAGCCCATCATTCGTTACGCATAAGATGTATCAAGCCACTTCCCAATCGGCTTCCTTAGATTTTGCATACCTCAGAAGGAATTTGTAACATGGATTGTAGATCTAATCAATCCACCAGTGTGTTAATATTAACATTAACCATATTAGATTCATAACAAACAAACGAGGTCGATTACCTTTATTCTCAAGCCATTTCACTCGGGAATCGATACAATCCTTCTTCACGTGTCCCTTCTTTTTACAAAAGAAACACTTGGATTCTTTCTTAATATCACCCGATAAGGAATTATTCCCTTTCCTTTACGCTTGTATTGAGATTTTCCTTTCTCGCACGTCTGTAGCCCAACATCAGACTTTCACCAAATTCCATAACAAGCCTCCTTCCTCTCAACACACACGGTCATTAGTTCATTGATCGACCATTTATCTTTACGTATTGTACGAGATTTTGAATGGCCCATACCACGCGAGCAGTTGTTAAGCGATATAAGCACCGCAGAAGGATTCCGACATCTCAACCTCGAGATGCTTAAGTCGAGCCGCAATGTCCCTCATTTGCATAATGTAAGCTCGCGCACACCTTTCACACTACTGTAGTCTTAAAGAAGAGAACTTCATAATAAGCGGTGTCATAAAGCCTTTATCCGCTTGACGAATTGATCATCAACGGCCTTCAAAGAAGTCTCGAACATTGGTACGCCGATCAACTAACCACGAATACCACAGAGATTTTAGTCTTACCTAACATCATACTAAGGCGATTAGATCGTTCCCATACTGTTCATAAAGCATGATATTCTCTGAGTACTAGCTCGAAAGTAATTTTAGGTGGTTCTGCTTTTTCCTAATAGCATAATCAATATCCATCCACCCTAATCGGGTTTATAATTCTTTCCTTCCATATTTTATAGTTATCCCCTTTCAGACGGGAATATCACAACGATATCGAGAAATTTACGTGTCGTCCGCAAATTAAAGATTATATGCTTATTAAAATTGAGGCATAAACTATAATCATTCAACGTAAATCATGTAATAATATGAATCCAATGGACATAAAACTCGGTCATGGGCTAAAGTTTTAATTCAATTAAATTCATCCTAACTTTACGATAAAACTATCAAATTACGTGTTCATTTTCCTAATCCCCGTGGGTAAATTAGAAATATAATTTGATATTATATCCTAATTAATCACACAAAAATATAATAAAATTTTGTGGATAAGATTTATTATATCACATATGATTAATTACAATTAATATTTATTTTCTAAATGCGATCCTAAATAAACTTTATTATAGTTTTAATTAATTAAAGATGTCAGTGGCTACTCCCTAATTAATCAAACTATATTTAATCACTTAAATATTAATTAAATTCTTATGCTCAATTATTGCATAAAAACCATAAGCAATATTAATTTAATATCAATTGTACAAATATTATTTATCTTAAATTGCATATATGACAATAAATTATACAAGCAAAATTAAATAATATAAGAACTAATTAAATCAATAAGAGTCATTAAAAAAATTAATTTAATTATGCATAAATTATTTAACTAAATTTTATATGTATAATCAATTGCAAAATTTATACATATAAATACACAAAACAAATAATTTAAGCATAATGTATTTAAATAAAATTTTAATGTGTCCAAAATTATTTAAATAAATATAACATGTATAATAAATATTATACATATGATAAACATAAATTAAAATCATATTCAGAATTATTTTATATATATATATATATTTGTTTTGTTTTAATAAAAATTAAATATTTAATATATATAAAATATTATACAATAATAACATATATTGTGCTGTAGCGTGTTGGTTTGGCTCGTGAATATATTGTCTTGAGACCAAGGTTCAAGTCTCGCATAATCCAAATGTTTGATTTTTTTTTTTTTTTTTTAA
The DNA here is from genome assembly GCA_033030585.1 of Hippophae rhamnoides. NCBI lineage: Eukaryota > Viridiplantae > Streptophyta > Magnoliopsida > Rosales > Elaeagnaceae > Hippophae > Hippophae rhamnoides. The sequence goes on along the minus strand of CM065432.1, from coordinate 49,490,421 downwards.
TAAAACTAACTGTTGATCTATAAATATATTCCGTTACACAAAATAACAGAACGGCCTTACCATGGTCTGGATAGGTCATTGCAAAAATTACCATGTCATCTGGGTTCGATTTCCGACTAAGCAAAATTTTTTTTTTTTTTTTTTTAATAAAACTTCATCTTCAACTCCCCAAATGGGTCAATACGAATTCGTTTTTATATAATAACTGATACTCCTAACAGATCTTTCTATTCCTACGGACTTTAATCCAGCTCTTTTTATCAAAATTTTAATTCAATTTCCGAGTGATTCATGATCTTAATTTTAAGAAAAACTTCATTTTAAATAAAAAGTTAATTAATGAAGGAAATAAATACCTACCAAGAAATCGATTTATTTTCTTCATTGTTTTTCAAGTTTAATTTTATTAATCATTCAAAATCAATATTGAAACACTTTATAATTTCCATACGATCAAAAACAATCAAAATAAAAACCCAAAATTTCGCCGTGAAACAAAGAGTAGCAAAACAGTTGTTTTCAAATCGCTCGATACCAAATGTTAGATACTCAATTCAATCTAAACATTCATAAACCATATGAATTCATAATTTAAAATGCAAAATTTTAAAACAAAATCGATTGAAAACATACCTGGCCATTGATCAAATTTCAAGACTTACACTGAAATTCCAACGGATTTTCTGCTCGACGCTTTCACTGCTTTCTCACACTTATTCTCTGGCGTAGACATTACGGTAATCAATCATATACGCTTAATAAATGGTGCGACCCGATACTTTATTAAGCGTTTTCCATCGCTAACCTCGTTTCTAAGCTTTCGAATCGACGCATTTGCCCGACGAACCGAACCGTCACCACGGTTCACTAACGTTGCACCACTTTGATTTACATATACTTGGTCGTGAGATTGCTTGTTGAACATCCGATGAAGTGCTGCTCCGACTTATGCTATGCAACAACAACCTTATCGAATGTGCTTAATGATTCCTCATAATACGTTCATTTGGGGACTTCTTGCTCCAACTGTTCCAAGAATCTCTATTAATTGAACACTATCCAATAGACTCCCTGTTTCGCTCATCCTTTTGATTGGGATACTCTTGCTAAGGAAAAAATATTAATTTAAGGTGAGTAAATGATAAAAAAATTATTGGTCGAAATAGGGTTTTTCTACCTGGACAGTGAAAATAGTTTATTTCTTTATTTATTTATTTAAAAAATATATTTTATTTTTATTTATCGAACATTTTTAATATCATATTGATTGAATAATATTATATGTATTAAATTATTATATGCATATATTAACTATTATTTAAATGTAAAGTTATAAATGTTAAATTATGAAACGATAGTGAGTTAAATTATTAAAATGGGTTAATTAGATTGTATTGTGTCAATATATATATATATATATGTATAAAAGTACGATAAAAAGTATTTTTCACTAATTTAATTTTTTTTCAAAGTTTATTTTAAACAAAAATGTATTTTATCTTTGTTTATTTAAATTTAAAAAATTATATATCTTTTACGATTATACTTCACATAATTTTCTATGTTTAATTTTTTTAATTTATATATGAATTATATAAATGGAAAAGCTACATTTATTGTCTGATTTGAAAAAATTATTATTTTTATTTTTATTAAAGTTATATTTATTATAAATTTTATGAAAAATTTTATACTCATGATTTATTTAAATTAAATTACGTATATATTTACGTTAATTTTACATATCAATCATATAACCTTTGTTTTATAACAAATATTGTTGATTAAGTTATTTCTTCGATTTCATTAATGATTATGTTTTCAATGTATTGAAAATTATTTTAATATTTTTATGAATAATTATTTTATTAATACATGAATAAGCATGTTATTTAAAATAAATATGTTGATGTTAAATATTTAACAATTAAAATTAATTAATATTTTTATTTTTAATCTTTATAAATTTTGTTTGTTATTTTTGTGAAAATTAAGATTTAAAATATTTTTTTTTACTAATTTTTTAAAAGTTTAAATAATACACTACATTATATTTGACTTTTTTCTGAATTTTATAAAAAAATATAGCTTTGAAAATTATAACTCTTAAAGATGTTACTATTTATTATTTATACAACGTTAACCAATTGTGACATAATAACATAAAAATTATCTGAATATATTAAAAATTAGAGAATTGAATCCCAATTACACGATATGTGCATAATCACGTGTATAAAAATTGGTATCTTCTATAAGAGCAATATATACACAATAAAAATTAATATTATTTAATTTTAATCATTATTTTTTAATTAAAAACATACTATATATAATTTATTTTAATAAAAATATATTTAAATTATTATGTTTTTTTTATTATATTGAGTGTTAAAAACTTAAAATTTATAAAAAGTATATTTTTATGTTAAATTTATAATTTTATAAATATTATAATTAAAATTTTATTAGTCAAAAATTGAGTTCGGATTCGTGTTTATCCTCGTTTCAAAATATTGTATCTCTAAGTTCAATTATTTTAATCAATAAATAAATACTACACTAATTATCGTGAGATAATAAATTAATATAAATAAAATTATAATATTTATCCCCATCTTATTGTAAAAATATATATATTTCTAATCTTTAATTTTAATATATATTGGATAATATTATTGTCATAATGTAAGTTTTTATAATTATTAAAATATTTTATTAATAAAACTTTAATAAATTTATTTTATGTTATTTTTTTAAACGGAAGATTGTAGGTAATAGATTTATTGTATATTTATTTGATTGGTCAGAATCTACAAAGAAATCCCAATATCCTCAAATAGGATTTGATAAAAAAAAAAAAAGTCTCAAAGTAAATGAAGGGCAAACTTAAAATTCGTACACTAATTTTTTAAATAGTACATATAAAGCGGACTAAAAATTTGGAAAATAAAATTATAAGTCCAACAAGTAATTCGATAAGTATTTATCTGGTGTTGACTTTTGAAAAGAGCGTAAACAGAGTGGAAAGCTCCTTGCTGAAAGAGCGTAGCAGTGATTTGCTTGCTGAAAGACGAAATGGAGGGTAGAGCGGCAGTAGCAAAGATTTCGATCATCTTTGATTCAGACATTTGTATTAGTTATCAGCTCATCTTCTTACTATAAATTATTTTAATAATATTTTTTAAATTTAAATTTTAAATTTTAAATTATTTTTATTATTTTTGTTAAAAAATAATTTTTTATAAATATAAATTTTATTTTAAAAAAATTTGATATAAACCTTCTATAGAATTTAATAAATCGTTTAAAAAAGATACATAATTTAAATAACTCACGTATATAGACTTTAATAAATTGTTTTAAAAAATTAAATAATTTAAATAACTAGCATAATAACTAGTTAACTGAAATAAAACTTCTATATATATATAACAATTTCTATTAATATTTATTAAAAAAAATGTAATCATTAGATTAATCAAATAAGAAAATGTTTTTTATTACGACTTATAACATGATACAATTAAAATGAATAAATACCATTGTCCTTAAAAATAAATGATCCATAAATCTTTTACCTTCCTAAATATTACATTTAATATAATTTTCATACAATACTTGAAATACATCTCAAATAAAAATACTAATTTTTACTCAATCAAAAAACGAACTTTATATAAAGTGTTCTCCAAACCTTTAATTAATCTCCAATTTAAAACATCAAATATTACGTTAATAAATATATTATTTTTTATTTTTTGAAATTATTATATTAAACTAATTAAATAATTATATGTTATTATTAATTAATTAATAATTAAAAAAAATTATATTATTAAAAAAATTAAAAATTCATTAAATAAAATATTATATTTATTGTATGAATTAAAAATAATATTTAATTAAAAAACATAGTTATTATATGAATTAAAAATAATATCTAATTAAAAAACACCATTAAAATTAAACACATATATATATATATATATTAATTTAATAAATTATTATATTAACCCCTTAAAGGATATCTAAATGATTTAATCAATTATTAAATAAGTGTTTTAATTTATATTATATTTTTAATCCTATATTATATTAGAGATTTTTTTAATCATGTTTTATTAATTACTTAATTTTAATTTATTATATGTAATAAAAATTTAAGAATGTTTTTATAATTTTTTTAAAATGTTATTTTAATTTATATTAAATTTTTAACTCTATTGTATTATTAATTTTTTTATTCATTCTATATCATATATTTAATTTTAATTTATTATATATAATAAAAAAATTGGAAATAAATTTTAGTTAATTTTATTATTTATTTACGATTTACGAATAAATAAACTTAAAAACACGGATTTTAAAGAAAAGATTAAAAAGAATTAATCAAATAAATTAATATATTTTAAATAATAAATATAAAATATAAAAGTTAACAAATTTATTTCCTATAATAAAAAGATAAATTAGGTTAATGGAAATCTAAATTGTAATTTTAAAGAATTAAATTATAAATTTTATAAATTAAATTTATTATTCCTAAAATTTATGCAATATTTTCGCATTGTATATTTTTGTTTTTACGAAAGAAATGTATATGTTATATAAAAATATTAAAAAGGAAATTTTATTTAGAAATAAGATTATTTTATAAAATTATATATTATTAATTGACTTTTTTGGGTCAATAAATTCCTTCATTGAACGAGGATGATAAAATACTATCGTGCGCGGCCAATCAGTAGATTTTTTTGGTCAAACGTACAGATTTTTTTTTTCTGTCAGTAGATTTGATCCCAACATGACTGACGAATGAATCACATCCATAAATTCCACAAAGTATAAACCGTTACAGAAAGCTCCGTGGGTGAATGCAAAATTTGGTATAGACTAGTGTAAGTTTTACAAAATTTAAATAAATTAGTTTGAGTTGTTTAGGTGTATTAAATTAGATTCAATCAAAGCAGTAGAATTAATATGGTTTGAATTCACGTAAACGTAATAAATTATAATATAGATTAAAATAGTTTTATATATTATTAATCAAATAATAATTAATTAATTTTTAACATATTATTTTCTTTTTTTCCTAATTCAAATCACCGTTATCAAATAATAATAATATTTTTATTTATTTATTTACTTTATTTTCAGTTAAAATAATTTTTTTTATTTTATTATATTTAAGTATCAAATTTGAAAAACATCAATTCAATAATGATTGATTTGATCAATTGATTATATATATTATTATGCTATATGGTTATATTTACAAGGGAGAGTTAGTTTATCTATTTATTTAAAAATTATATTTTATTTTACGTTATTACGTTATTGCGTTATTTTATTTAAATATTTATTTTTTTCAATCATACATTCTCAAAACCTTATATATTATGCATCAAGTTATATATTATTTATTAATTAAAAATAAATTTATAGGTATGAAATTATAAAATGATTGTAGGATCACGTACTAAAATTGATTAATTAAATTGTGTCGTATAAATTTATGTATACATTAGATAAAAAATTTATATTAATTTAAATTTTTTCCTACTATCCATAATCATTGAATGTTAAAGAGATTATGACTTGTATTTTGAATAAAAATATATTTTATTTTTTTCCTTGAATTAAAAAAAATATTTTACAATTATAATTCATATAATTATTTATGTCTAGTTTTTATTTATTTATACACGAATTATGCAAATAGAGCAACATTTATTGTTTAATACGAGAAAAATTAACGATTTATTATATTTATTATACATTTGATTTATATTCGTCCTAAAAATATTTATTCAACTTTATTATTGATTATGTTCTTAATTTATTAAAATATATGAATAATTATGTTATTTTAATAAAATAATTACGTTGATATTAAATATTTAAGAATTAAAATTAATTATTATTTTTATTTTCTATCTCTATATTGGATTTTATTGTTATTTTTGAAAAAATTATGATCTAAAATATATTTTTTATTAATTTATTCAAAATTTAAATAGAGAATGTACATTATATTTGATTTTTTTTGAATTTTATAAGAAGAAATAATTTTAAAGTTTATAACTTTTAATAAAGATATTATTAAAAATATAGAGTGATTGAATTTTAAAAGTATAGAGTTTAATATAAAAATATATTATTTTATTGATTATAAATTTTAAATTTTAAATGAAATTATTTTTATGATTATAAATTTTTGTTTTTGTTATGTTTGTTTTTTCCTAAGATTTCAAGCTTACAAGTAGGTGATTATTGGTTGAATTTTAAGGGTGATTGAATAATATAATCGATCTATTTAAATTAAAAAAATTGATTTGATTTGTTTGAATTGAAAATTATACAATTAGTTTGTATTCAGTTCAGATTTAGATTGAAAAATTTTATAATACGTTGCATCTGATATAGACCGAATTACTATATAATTATACATAAATTCATATTTTATTTTATAATATGTTATATTTAAATATTATGTATATTATAATTATATTGTATTATTATTTTATCTTAAAAAATAAATATAAATATTTATAATAATTTAATAATTGTATAGATATATACTTTTTATTCTTTTAATTTTTTTAATTATGATTATAAATAATAATAGTTGTTATAAAAATATTAATTTAAAAATTTAAATTTATATATGTTTTGTTTTATATATGATAAAAGTTTATAAATAAATTTTAGTTTAGTTATCAAATAAAAAAATTTATCTAAATATACTCATAAATTAGATTTGTATTAAAAATCTTTATACATGTGAAAATCAAATCAAATTTAAATTAATTAAAAATAAATAATTTCAATTTGCTATACATTCCTATTCACTTTTATTAGCAACCACATCGTGAGTCTTTCCATGGGCAGAGTAGGTTAACAAGCAACATGCACAGCTATATAAAAAGACAATTTTGCGTATATAATTCCTATTAATTATTTTTGCGATTGGTTAAATTAGATTTATCAGTAGTTTATATTCTGAATTATCTCACCTTCACACCGCCTTGGCGCCTTCCGGTCATATTACATTTCGTTTAAAAGCTGTTGCACTTTTTGGGCTTTTTATATTTTGTTTCATTCTAAAAGCAGTAGATAAGATTGTAAATATGGAGCTAAACCCATGTGAGCTCCTCTCTGTTTCGGACAATTGCAGGATAATTGACTTTTTGTAGATTCAAAATCAAGAAAGAGAAAATAATTTTCAATTTCGCTTTGATTAGCGAGGTTGACAAAAACAGACATTTAATGACATAACAAATGCATGGCTTCATTCTTCAAATACTTCACACCTCATCACAAATTCACAACTAATCACAGTCCTTGAATTTGTGAAGCAAGTGCCAAGTCTCTATAAATATGGGCGCCTACATTCTCCTTCAATTGACTATCTTCTTCTTTTAGAAGATCTCTTTCTTTTTGAGTATTTTATTGGGAACCCACCAAAATAGGGTTCTGGGTTCAGTTAGTGATTTAATCGTTTTATTAGTTCAATCTTCAAGTTGTTGTTTTAAGTACCTTTTGGATTAAATCCTCGGGAACACAACTGTTTTGGGATTTGTGCTTCTGGGTATTGCTTGTGTTTGTTGGACTTAAATCTCTCTCTCTCTCTGAATTCTACAATTCAGAGTTTTGTGGATAAATTACTTGAAAAATTCAGAAATCAATTGTCATTTCTTTCCTGGCCTTTGTTTGTCTTTGCCATTGCCTGCATTTTTTGATCTAAGGCTGCCAATTTGCTATCTTTTATTTGCCCTTTGTCCCTACTTGTGGGAATTATTTTTGTTACTTCTCTTCTCGCTCAAGTGAGAGATAGGATCGATGAGTTGCCCGGACAGCCGAGAAATGTAGGCTTTAGTCAATACTCTGGCTATGTGACAGTAAATGAGCAAGCTGGAAGAGCATTGTTTTATTGGTTGATTGAGTCACCCATGAGCCGAGGTCCTGGGTCAAGACCATTGGTGCTGTGGCTCAATGGTGGTCCTGGTTGCTCATCTGTTGCTTACGGAGCAGCTGAAGACATTGGACCATTTCATATTAGGCCCGATGGAAAAACCCTCTACTTGAATCCTTATTCGTGGAACAAATATATGTAGATTTAAGAAATAAGCCAAATATTGTTTTTATTTGCGACTCCATTATCTTTTCTGTTTACTTTTAGTGTTTTTCTTCATGGGTTGTACTCTGAGCTCATTGGATTTAGACATTCTGTGCAGTGGAAAATTTGTTGTTTCTTGAATCTCCAGCTGGTGTTGGTTTTTCGTACTCAAATACGACGTCAGATTTGTACACAGCAGGTGACCAGAGAACATGTATACCATTTATGTTATTTGTTCAAATTCAATGAGCTGAGACTTTTCCTCAATTTTTAAATGCTTGGATCTAAAAAATTTCCTTGTTTTTTCTGAGTATACTGTATATGATATCTTTAGATGCTTATGCCATTTGGTTGATCATTGAAAACGTTGGATTTTTTTTTTTGCATCTGGGTTGTGTGCGTTTATAGCTGATGATGCCCATACATTTCTGGTCAATTGGTTCGAGAGGTTCCCCTAGTACAAGCACAGAAATTTTTACATTGCTGGAGAAAGTTATGCAGGTTCTACTATAATTGTCCTCATTCCGTTTCTCTCTATTTCTGTTTTCTGTTTGCTAAAGATTCGTTCCGGAGTGTGGAATGTTAGGTTATGGATCTCTTTATTTCTACTTGCATTTCTCTTATCTTGTAAGCTTTGATGCTGTAGTTATGGATGATTTAATTTTTAGAATTTTATTCTTTTAGGGTCACTATGTTCCTCAATTGTCTCAACTTATTTACCAAAGAAACAAGGGAGTACAGAATCCAGTTATCAATTTCAAGGGGTTTTTGGTAATCAAAAGGTTGACTTTGTTATATCTATCAGTTGGGAAATGCTGTGATTGATGATTACAATGTCTATATTGGGACTTTTGAGTATTGGTGGACCCATGGTTTGATTTCTGATTCCACCTACAGAATGCTGCGAAAAGGCTGCAACTCTGGATCCTCTCAGCATCCATCAGTTGTATGCATGAGGGCTTTGAGGGATGCAGAGGTGGGGATGGGTAACATTGATCCATACAGTATTTTTACCTGTCCTTGCAATAATACTGCAGCACTCAGACGCAGCTTAAGGTGTCGTTATGTAAGTCCTCCCTGATTTTTTTATAGATTAAGTTACTGGAAATATTTAATTGATCATGATATAGCAAATACAATCAGATTTAGGAGGATACAGTTAAATCTGGGAGATTATTTTAAAGTTTAGTAGTTTGTATTATTGGTGTCAAAGAACAACACAACTTAGCTTAGTTCATTTAAAGTTGATCCAATAAGTTTATGAGTTGAAAAAACCTGCTTCATTTATCTCATGAACTCAAATGAGCTAGTTCACCTAGCTCATGAACTTATTTAATAGTCATTCCTTTCCTTATTTTCTAGCACATTCTTGTGAACTCCTAGTTGTTATTATTATCAAGTGGGAGTGTCAGCTGGCATTAGTTGATGACTTAAAGCTTCCACCAACAGTAGTTGTTCAATACCTCTCTCCTTAAAAAAGTTGAAAAAGCATATAACTTTTTATACAAGTCAGCATTTTGAAAGTAGATCCTCTTTTTTAGTTGGTAGTCCATGATTCATGGAAAATGAAACACAGTTTTTGTTTTAGCAATATTTTTTTTCTTCATTTTTTGCTCATTTAATTTTCAAATAAAATGCATATGTAATCTGTAGTGCCATTGGTTTTTTGGCTTTCCAACAGCTATTTGCTTATGAATAATCCGCTATCCGCTAAGGGTTGCACCTCTTTTAAAGCTTCAACTTCCAAATATCTATAGAATGCACTAATGATTATGAATAGCTTGATTTGGTCCATTTTTCTTGAGTACATTACTCATTCCCTGACCTCAATTTTGTTATCTGTTGTTTTCTCCTTCTTTCGTCCTCTATCTGAAATATTTGCATAACATAGTTTAGTAACTCTGTGTTCAGTATTACATGGTAATCAATTTTTTTTTAATTTCATGAATCATAAGACATAATCGTTTTAATTATGTTGTATTTCAACTTCTTTGTCAACATGGAACCGAATTGGTAGTAAAGACATTGTTTGAACTGAACTCATTTTCTCACAAATTGGAATTACTCAAAGGCTTGATTTTGTGACTTTATTCTGTTGAAACTCAGCCATGGATGTCTAAAGCATACGATCCTTGCACGAAGAGGTATACTGACGTGTACTTCAATCGCCCAGAAGTTCAAAAGGCATTCCATGCTAATGTAACTGGAATTTCTTATCCGTGGAAAGCATGCAGGTAGGCTTTGATTCTGAAATTGGGATAGTTTTCTTCTGTATCTTTTTGCATCAGTTTCAGTTTATATTTTCTTTCGTTTCACAGCGATGTTGTTGGAAACTACTGGGTTGATTCCCCACTCTCTATGCTTCCTATTTATCAAGAACTCATTGCTGCTGGTCTCAGAATATGTGTGTTCAGGTAGGTTTCCCTTTCTCCTTCCATCCCTCCCAGTTCTCCCATGTTCTCTGATTTTTCTATGATTAATAGGAATTTAACAAAGTGACTTTCAAAATTGATGGTTTAGGAGTACAATTGGTTTTTGGTAATGTGGCTACCTAGTAGTATACGTTCTTTTGATCCAGTTGCTTACAAGGGGGTGAAACTTAACAAGTTGAGAGATGCACCTTTTCAGAAAATCACCCACCGACTAATTACACTGTGTAATCATTGTATGTCTTGATTACTCTTGAACCACAAGCTTCTCTGCCAAAAATCTATACTCTGCATAAGAGGTATCCTGAAAATGAGCGTGAAAAGATAAAAGTAGCATCAACTTGATCCGCAAGAATTATAGAAGTAGCACACCACTTTTATTGGTGGAGGGTCATTTCTGTATAAATCTCAGAAGTTAGGATAGAAGAAATAGAATTCATTTTTGTTATTTGCCATATAAAAAGTACCTCAAGTTTTTTTAGTGTGTATTACTTTTTCATTACACTAAAGCCATAGCCTTTGGTCTTGGCTACAACTTGGATACTTTTCCATCATTCATCTTTCAATATTATTTTAGATTTTGCTGAACAAAAAAATAATATCATTTTAGGTTTTAGTTTGCATCTTTCTTCTGAAGTAAACTGCTATTTGTCACAAATTGTGGCCATCACCAGTTGTAGCATGCTTATAACTGATAATTTTTAATGGTCATAGCCGTATCAATATTCTTATCTGAAATTTGGGTTTTGGCAAAAAACTTTTGGTTCAGTGGAGATACTGATGCTGTGGTTCTTGTGAATATAACACTATACTCTATTAATGCCCTGAAGCTACCCACTTTGACCAAATGGTACCCATGGAATGATAATGGAAAGGTTAGTGCTTAGAATATAGACATCTTTTACAATTGGAAACTTAGTTGGACAATTTTATCATTAAATCCTTGCATTCAACTGTTCATGTCAATAGGAAATTAGTCTTGCATCTCTTGACAATCTCTTATTGTTTTTGTTGCATAGGTTGGTGGATGGAGCAAAGCGTACAAAGGTCTAACATTTGTTACAGTAACCAGAGCAGGACATGAAGTTCCTCTCCATTTCCCTCGCCATGCATTTGTTCTTTTCAAATCATTTTTGGAGAACAAGGCCTGATGAATAAACAGAAAATACAAGAATGGTAAGTCTGCAATAATTGTACAGGGATGCAAAACAAAAGAATAAAACAAGAGAAGCATTCCTCTCAAGTGTTCCTTCTTGCTTTAAGTGGTAAAATAGTTACAGGAAATCATTTTTTTAGGTTTTTGTTCATTGAGTTGGGTAAGCTTATCTTGTTATGACCATTTGTTTATGTGAAATCAATTTTTTAATGAAAGTTCTGTAGTTGCTTTTTTGTGAAAGATACATACAAGTCAAGTAAACTAGCAGTTGCATTTGGACACTTATCATGTCCCTTGTGTTGTGTGATTCAATTGGCTTTGGTTCCATTTCTATATTCTCTCTCGTAACTTGAAAGTGCATTGTGGTTTTTCAATACACTCCAAGTTGATTGGGAAGCTTGCTCCTATTTTCTTTGGTTGTTTTAGTTTTGCCTTCTTGCTCTCTTCGTATTTGCTTCAAGTTGTACTTTGCAGTACACTGTACATCAGAAAAATACTATTGATATTATGAATAAGAGCATTTTGTACTTCGCTGTAAGGAGTTCTTCATTTTTGTAACAACTGTTTTCTTTTCCAAGTAACTTTAAGCCTGCTGGTAAGATATGAACTATGTACTGAATAACATCGTATTAGTCTATATTTGGATGTATTCTTATTGAGATTTGATTAATTTTTTCTTGCAGTTTTAATGTGTCAGGTCATTGAGGTAACCTTGCTATTTCCACTCTACTTTTTATTTGATAATTTAAGATTTGATTTGCATGTTTAATTAGATAAAATAAAGGGGAAACTATCTTTTTAATAATACATATTTTAATATTTACATGAAGTCAAATAAGTCAAATAAGTGAAATCTAGGAAATTCTTTTTGTTCTTTTTAATATTTAGCCATTTATCATCACGAAACTTCAAAGGAACTAGGAGCAAGTAAGCTACAAAGCAAAGTATATGTTCTTATTCTAGATGATATACTCTGCTCTTTCATTGAGTAAGACATCATTCTCAAAGAATCACTACTTTACCACGAAAATGAGCAATCACTTCTGTTCCACTGATATATTTATCCTGAGGATACACACGCGAATAAAATAAAAGAAAAACAGTGCATTAACAAGTAGCAAATTATTACTTTAGATAATCGGAGTATCATAAAAATTAGAAAGCTGGTGGAAATTCTTAGCATTAAGAAACTATATAGTTCTAGTGGAGCGGAAAAGAGAATCAAAACAAAGCATTAAACTAGAATGTGATGGGATGACAAGAGGACATGTCAGATATTCTATTCTCATCCTAAAGATAGCTTAATCCTGCTCTTTGATACATGTATCAGAAAGGAACCAAAATGGGGTCCATAATCCCAAAGACACTCACTCAACCATAATTTAAAATTACCAAAAGGCTCATTATTCTTTACTTGCCTTGTACCATTCGTATATGAGCTAGTCATCCCTCTATTGAGTTCTGTTCTCATGGGGTGTTTTGTAATGATAACAAACTTATTCTAAATTGGAATAACTATATGTCTAGAATCTTCTTCAAAACTTTGCTTGAGATATAAGTACACATGAATATTTGCTCCCAAGTAGAAAGGCAATACTCTTAGCTCATGTAACCTTTTCTTTTGGAACTATTGGAAAAGTGCTTCTAATAGTAAAATAACATTTATGAATAAAAAACAAATGTAGATTAAGTGATTTCAGGATTCAGAAAACACATTTTGTGTTTACTGACAAAAACACAAATTATGCGTTTCTTCCTGAAAATACTTTTTCCTGAAATGTTTATACTTAACTAGTTGCTTTCAGGATTACAAAGCTTTGAAGGGTACTTTAGTAAAAGAGAGTCAAAGCAAAGTTCCTTAGTGACAAAGGAGAGTGATATCTTTTTAGTCCTTATCGATATGCTAAATAAAGTTGATCAGGAATACTCTATATTCTATAATATAAGAATGCAAGAAGAGCTAGCAAAAGGGGATACCCATTTTGAATTATTCTACAATGCTCTTACTAGATAAAAAAGTAATGCTTCCCATATAAAAAGAAAGAAAGCTGAAGAAATAAATCAAATACCACAAGAATAAAAAGAAACAACCAAAGAGAGGAGGGAAAAAAACATAGTGAGTGAACTTGAGAAAGAATGTATCGTTTCAGTAACACAGTAATAGGCTTCTTGAATCTCTTCACCCTCTTAGCATCAATACCCATCATAGGAGGAGGCTTATGGATAGCAAAAAGCAGTACAACTTGTGAGAATTTTCTCCAAGCACCACTTCTTGTGGTGGGTTTCATTGTGCTTCTTATTTCTCTTGCAGGGTTTATTGGGGCTTGTTTTCATGTAGCTTGGGCACTTTGGTTCTACTTGGTAATCATGTTGTTCCTTATTGCAACTCTACTTGCTCTTACTGTTTTTGGGTTCGTTGTTACTGGCAAAGGTGGAGGAGTTCAAGTGCCTGGTAGGGTGTATAAGGAGTATCATCTTCAGGACTATTCACCATGGTTGAGAAATAGAATAAATGATCCTCGTTATTGGAACGCTATTAGAAGCTGTATTTTGGGGTCTAAAACTTGTGCTAAGCTTGCCTTTTGGACACCTCTTGATTATATCGAGAGAGATATGTCCCCTATTCAGGTTAGTCATGTCCTTTAATTTATTCATGTCTCCATGCTTAGAAGGATACTTAATGATCACATATTCCATAGATTTCATTAGAAAAGAACAATTAAAAGATTATTTTCAGTATATGTTTGTTTGTCTATGTTAAAATTGATTTTTGTCAAGAGTGATTTTGAAAGAACCATATAATTTGTGCTTTTATCCTGAAGCATCAAATGTGGTTTATGATTCCCAAAAAGCATTTATGATAAAAAAGAAATTTGTTTGGGTTAGTAGTTTTTTTATTATCTGAATCACTTTTACATGGTCTCGAAAGTAGAAGTTGATTTTGGTGCTGTACACTTTACTGGTTTCTCTTGTTGGAAAAAGCTTGCCTTTTACCAACCCTTAATTGGTTTTAAAAAATGAGCTATATATTTATAAAGCTAGGCTCACAAAATAAAATTTAATATTGCAGTCTGGTTGCTGCAAACCACCAACAGCATGCGACTACAATATGGCACCTACAGTGGTTCAGGATCAAGATTGCTATAGGTGGAACAATGCACCAGAATTGCTCTGCTACGAGTGTGACTCATGCAAAGCTGGAGTACTTGAAGATATCAGAAGAGACTGGCACAAGCTCTCTGTTCTCAACATTGTAATGGTTGTCTTACTTATTGCAATTTATTGTATTGGTTGTTGTGCTTTTCGAAACATAAGAAGAGCTGAAACTGACTACCCTTATGGTGAAAATCGCATGAAAAAAGTCCGACCCAGATGGGATTACTACTGGTAAGTTTTTATTTTATAATATATATTTATATTTAAAGATAAAATCATAATTGATATGTTCAAATTAATTGTAAAATGTAACCATGTTTAATGATTTTAATAAATTAATTACAAGTATTGATTTGAGTTTATTTAATGGTGAATATATATTCAATTTTTTGCCTTGATTTTTGATAGTTATATATTAAATTTAAATTTAAAAAATGTGATGGTATCTATCTCGTTGATTTGTATCATCGGTTTAGATTTATACAATAGTGGAGAGAAAATAACTTTATTAAATCTTAATTGTTATATACGTCATTGTAAAAATCATGATCAAAAGTCACAATTCATATCAGAACATTTGTGATTTATAAAAGATAGTAGAGAGAAAATCATTCTTTTTAATCTCAAAGTTGGTACATAATAGTGTAATAAATTCTTTGTAACTCATCTTATCCCTACTTTTATTTTCATATATCTCTTTATGTTTTGGCCTCAAATTAAGCTGATATATTTGCCTTTTGCTACAGGTGGAGATGGTGGCGTGAGAAAAAAGACCAGCTTTATTAGCCGATTGAGAAACTTTATCATTGAACTATAAATTTCTGGGAAGATTCTTGTCGTTGGTTGGGTCATATGCTTTAAAGATGAAACAAACTCTCTAGTGTTTCCAATATATGTGCACTATTAGAGAAGAGATCAAATGCCTTTAATTTCTTTTTATACAGAGTTTTTTTTTTCCTTTTTTTATTTTATTTTATAAAAAGATGAGTTAAATTACCATTTCAAATATCCAGTACTGAGAATTTGACCAAAAAAGCCCACTACTGCCCTTTTTTCCTCCCTCAGAATCCCTTTGGCCATATGGTGCCTTTCTGACATTAGTGGGATTTCTTTTTACTAAGGAAATTAGTTTGATTAAAAAAAAAAAAAAAACTAAAATCCAATCCACTTGCACTAATTTATTGTTTCGATATCATGTTTTCCATTGTGATTTATATATATTTTGTTGGATGTTTATAGTATAATAAGATATGGTTCACATTGTTTTTTCAATAGATAAGATCATAAGACGTCCTTTTTTCAACTTTAAGTTATAGGATTGTCAGTGGCGTAGCAAGTAGCAATAAAAAAATTTAGATGGATTAAATATTTAATTTTTATAGATTTTGAAAAGTTAAAACCTCTAATATGTTTGATTAAGTGGGTTTTCAAAATTTATGAATGATATAAATAAAAGGTATAAGCTCAGTTTCATATTGTATTTCAGTTCGATCAACGTTAAGGACATTCTGATAATTTTGCGTATATAATGTTAAAAGAATTGAAAATAAAAAAGAAGGAAAAAACCAATTCAACGTGCCCAGCATAATTCGCAAGCCCATGGACTCAAACAAGAATCACCAACCAGCGAAGGAGAATCTCCAGAGCAACCACCCGCAGTTGACAGCCATTGATCGCACCAGCTCATTCGCCCAGTTGCAGCGCTACAATAACTTTTGCGGAAAAGAATAATAACAAATTGAAAAGGTAATAATGTTGTACGTTTACTTTATTTTCACAATAAAAATGTTTCAGTTATCTATTATATCCATATAATAAATTTTATTTATTAAATAAAATTATTATTAATCTTACATTAACAAAATAATTTGTGTTAACATCACCGCCCATTCAAAATGTGTTTAAATTTCTCTATAGTGTACAAATATATGGCATTTAGGTGAGCTACAGAAAATGTCAATAGCTTAAAAGAACTAAGGAAAAAGAAAAAGAAAAAGAAAAAAAAAACAATAGAAACTACGTTTTCTTCTTCACAAACTCAAAAGATTTGCATTTTGCGTCGACTCACTCCAGCATTTCAGCTTCAGCGCCTCAACTCGGTTTCCACCGCTCCATTGCGCACTTGGTCTCCTTCATCCTCCATCATTGGTGGCACTGGCTGCATCGCGCTTCTCATTTCAGTAAGAATTCAAGTCGCATTTTATTTTCCTGATTTCAGAGAAGGGTAATAAATTGTAATGAACCAAGTGGGATATAATTGAATGTGGTATTTAGTTTCCAATATGTTCTTGTCATAATTCTGTATCAGAAATATTTGGTAGCTTATATTTTTTCAAAGATAAAGAAAATAAGAGAGAGAAACTCAGGAAAGTTATGAACTTTAATTAGTCGTCCCAATCCTAATAACGGGGTATTAGTTTTTGGGAAAAATATATCAAATTCCGTTATTTTTAATAAAAATTTATTTTAATTATTTATCGATTATTTTATTTTTACAAAAAATTAGGATAATATAATTCTTTAATTTTATAAAATAAAATTGTATTATTACGTATTTGTTAAATACAATTTCGTTTCAAATTATAACTTATGTTACCTTAGTTTGAATGCTGTTGTTTTTGTTTTTTTGTTTTTAAGAAAGGCCACAAGGGTTCTCTGCTGTACAGAAATAATCTGGATAATAGTTATTACTTTTCAGTAAGAAATGTTTATCTTTGATTTATTTGAAATAAGCGTAATTGTTTCTGCAACCAGATCTGCATTTGATTCATTTATCTTCCATGATATTAACAGATGACTCATGTATTGTCATTTTTCAGTTGAGAATTAGCCATTTACAGACTCAACAGATCTTGTGTTTCTATTTCGCCACATCTTCCATCTTACAAAAATCTTGTGGAGACAATGCTTGCAGCTAAAGTGCTACCAAACCATTCCTCACCTCTTTTTATCCCTTCAAAACTCCCCAAAATCTCCAAATCTCCAAGTTACATCTTTTCACTATCCAATTCTCTTCGGCGGAAACCGTCTCCCGCCTCTCTCTCAATTACTAACTCCGCCCAATATGACACACCCACCCCGGGTCAGCAACGAGTTGATATCCTCTCCGAATCACTTCCCTTCATCCAAAAGTTCCGGGGGAAGACAATAGTGGTCAATTATGGAGGTGCAGCTATGATATCCGACTCCCTCCAGGCATCTGTTGTCAACGACCTGGCCTTACTTTCCTGTGTGGGCCTCAGGCCTGTCTTGGTCCACGGTGGAGGGCCTGAGATCAACACCTGGCTCAAGCGGCTCAACATTGAGGTTAGCTTTCATGACGGTCTCCGGATGCTAAGACAATGGAGATAGTTTCCATGGTTTTGGCTGGTAAAGTGAATAAGAATTTGGTGTCTTTGATAGACCAATCAGGGGTTAGGGCTGTGTGGCACAGACGGGCGCCTATTGACAGCCCGACCTGCACCCAATGCTTCTAAATTGGGATTCGTTGGCGAGGTGGCCCGGGTTGACCCTACGATTTTATGGTCAATTGTGAATGATGGACACATTCCAGTGATTGCATCTGTGGCTGCAGATGAGTCAGGGCAGCAGTACAATACAAATGCAGATACAGTGGCTGGCGAGTTGGCTGCAGCATTAGGTGCCGAGAAGTTGATTTTGCTGACAGATGTGGCGGGCATTTTGGAGGATCGGGAGGATGCAAATAGCTTGATAAAGGAGATAGATATAAAAGGGGTGAAGAAGATGATGCAAGAGGGGAAGGTAGGAGGAGGGATGATTCCAAAAGTAAATTGTTGTATAAGATCGCTTGCACAAGGTGTTAGGACGGCTAGTATCATTGATGGTCGAGTACCACACTAGTTATTGCTTGAGATTATGACTGATGAAGGGGCTGGGACTATGATTACTGGCTAATATATTTGAGATGAGAGGAAAAAAAATAAAAAGAAAGAAAAAGAGTTTGATGCTTAGGCAAATTAAAGACATCCCTTTTGGGATTTGTTGTTTTTGTATGAATAGATTATCTAATAAATCGAGTTCTTGCTTCATTTTTCAGTGATCATTTCACCAAACTGAATAAAATATTTCAGATAAAGAATACCAATAACAATAACATATGTAAAAAAAAAAAAGTGAGTTTGAATGGCTAGATTTACTTTATTATTCGGATGTCAGTCTTATAAGGAAATGGTCGAAAGAGAGAAAGAAGGGTTCCATTCATAGCAGGGAAGGGAATATGCTTGCTTTTCTTAAATTTCTGGTAAATTTACTTTTGACTTTGTATAATGAGACCTTGGATTTGGAGTTGGATCAAGAATATCACTTTCGCTGCCTTTTCTAACATATATCTTCTTCTTTTTCTCAAGTTGGGGTTCATAAAAAAAGAAGAAGACTTGCCACTTCTATCCAAAAACAGATCCTCGTCAACTGTATGAGAAGTTGAGTACTATGTCTAACAATTCATTATGTTTATTTATATCAACAAACTAAATTTCTCTTTCTGTATATTCTATTATATATAACAATATATCCATCAGCCTTTGAAAATGACACTCTTTAATTGTTGTCGTAACTTGTTGCACATCACACAGAACTTTCCTCCTTAAGCAGCAACATTTTGACTCTTTGCAATATAGACTATATAAACACATCTCTTGTTATACCTGAGCTACATTTCTGCAACAATCTACTTCATGTTGGTTCATCAAAGCGTTTTCCTTCAGTACATATATAAAATAGAATTCTGATGGCTGAACCTATTAAATAACGTTCATCGGAAGAAACATCAACATGGGCTGTTGTTAGGAGTGTGCAAAAAATCCGATCATCCGATCCGATCCATTGATTTTTCATCCGTTAAGTGCGGATCAGAAGACGGATTTCACTATGATTCATCTGATCCGATCCGACCGAAATTAATTATATATATTTATTTGATTTTTTAATTCAAATAATTTTATGTTATGATTTATGTGAAAATTTAAAAATTTTATTTAAAAATTTTATTTAAAAATACAAAAAATAAAGTTAATTAAATTTATTGGTCAGATTGATCGGATTGATCGGATGTCATCCGAATAGTTTACGGATCGGATTGAGCGGATGTGAGAGGTGATCGGATCGGTTGCGGATTAGGATGTTTCAATCTGAACGGATAGTCTGATCGGATCGGATGAATGTAAAATCAGCGGTTTCGATCCGATGAATAGCCCTAGCTGTTGCTGTGGTCTGCTTTGTGTTGATTGTTATATCGATCCAAATTGAACATGTTAGTATTATTTCCACCTAACTGGTTTCATGATGGTTCCAGTAGTACAAAATGTCAAAATGGTTAATTCTCTTGTAGTGTTAGAGTGAGGTGTCATACAAGTATAGTAGGTTGGCTAGTTGTGTCTATTAGCTTTAAGTATGGTTTACCAAAAGTCTATTAAATTTGAAAAATGGGAAACTAGAAGACATGACAAAACCTAATGGACTTCAAATGTAACAGGTGGTAGTACATATGAAGTTTATTAGGTTTTAAAGATAGGACATTGGAACCATTTTTCAAACTTGATAGACAAGTGTCCAAATTGTCAAATTTATTGAACTTATAGGGTATTAATTTCCATCTATTTTTAAGCTTAATACTTACATTTCTGAATTTTTTTGATCAGTGGTTAACAAAGAAACACAAGCGAGCTCTTTATGAAGCACTTGAAAAGATTAAATCAGGGACTTCACATCTCTTGGCTGATGCTTAATGGGATTCTTTTTGAACTAACTAGTTATGTTGTTCAAATTTTAACCATTATCTCATTTTGTGTGGCTTATCTTTGAAGAGCTTACTGTCACGACCTTAATTTTTCAAGTAGCGATTGTGCGGCACTTAGCACCGTCCGTTGCACTAAGCCTGCCTTTTAATCCAAATGAAACTCCAAAGAGACTAGAAAGAGAGTTTGTAAAGAATGCTTTGTATTGCTCTAGAGAGAGTTTATGTTACAAGATGCTAAGAATTCCCAAGATGAATGCAAATGAAGACCAATGGATCTATTTATAGTGTGGCTTCTAAGCTTAAGAATATGCCACCACTTTCTAGATAATTCTAAGCCTAGAATATACAAGAGTGTTCTAGGTTTATGTACAATGTGCCACAAGGCTCTAGGACCTTCTAGCCAACTCTAGAGTCTTCTAGGTTTGTCTAGCTCCTTCATGCACGTTCTAGGATGTTCCGTAAGCTTCCAACGGCTTCTACATCCTTCCCGAACCATCCGGCACGTTCTAAAACATTTCAGCCCATTCTAGCACCCTCCAGCGTGCTCTAGAACATTCTAGGGTCTTCAAGCTTGAGTTGAGTCCGTCCAACTCTAGCCCTTTCTTGACTTCTCTAGGCAACTCTAGAACTTTCCATGTAGAATAGTCTAGATCCTTTAGGCAGCCAATATTTATTTTGGATTTTTAGGGACATTCTGAGCGGGACGTGACATTATGCTCTTAGGATTTATACCCCTTCTTCTAACAGTGGGACAAGGACCAATTTCTAATATTTGCACACCAAAGAGTATTGCAGCCACTTGGCATTCTTGTGATAAGAAACCACAAAGTGTTTCAGAGAATGATTATGAAAAATTTAATGGACGTAGACTTTTTGAGTTTTCAGATTATACTCCTCGACGGAGTTTGGCTACAAAAGGATATAACAAATGTGCATAGAAGGCAAGCAAAAACAAAAAAAAAAAGATTGAATTTCTAACTTCATTTCATTTGTAAGTTTTTTATCGTTAGAAAATTGATATGTGTTGGGCTTAACTAAGTGGTTTGGTTTGTTTGAATCTCTATTGTAGGGAAAAATTGCTTTTGTGTCAGCATATGGGATTCACCAGCTTCACATATTCATCTTTTTGCTATTTGTTTTTCATGTGCTCTACTATTTTTTTTTCTCTCACATTCATTTTGTTTTGTATTGAAGATGAGAAAATGCAATTCATGGGAGAATGAAATGAAGACAATTGAGTATTTATACCAAATGGTACGTATTTCTCTTTTCTACTTCAAAGTTGAATGGAAAAATACATCTGGTTGAGTTTTCTATGTTAACAAAAATTATTTTATATTGTGGCAGTTGATTTCAGACTAAAAGCATATAGACATATTGTCTGCAACAACAATTTGTCTATCAACAATTGTATAGATTATATATAAAATATTAACTCACCACCTTAAATATTTAGAATGATTGGTGAGCAAAACACTAACAAATGACAGCTAGAATTATTTGTAATATGAAATTCTTTTGTTACCTTGTCCAAAGTTTAAGGGTTCTCTTGATTCGGACTTCTGATATCGAGCTATGCAATTTGCTACGAAATTGTATAAATGAAGGTATTTATGTATTACATTGGATTTATTTGTATTGTAATTCAGTAATGTTTAAATTCGTAAGAGATACATCATTCGGGCAGAGGCAATATTAGCACTTTTAGAGCCAGTCATCAGTTTCCCTTTGGATTGAATGTGATTATATGGAACATCTTACCTTAAAATTATATTTCTTAGTTTTATTCATATTGAGTGGTTATTTTGATATGTCATAATGTGTCACTTCAGATATTAAGCATCTAATGACTTAACTTTAGTTGGTCCTAATTGTTAAGTTAGAGATCCAATTTTGTTCAAATAAAATGAATACATAAACAGTGACATTGTAAATCAATCATGCAGCAAAATTTTCATTTTCATGACCAAATGGATTAAGGATCTCTTGCCTTTCAAACTTACATTCTCTTTCATATCAGGTGTGTGTTTTCATACAATTCTTCAAGTCAATCATGAAGGTCGATTATTTGGCACTAAGGCATGGATTTATCATGGTATGTGTAAAAATAATTGCAGAAAAAGTTCAATTTTCATCATAATGCATATGGTATCCATTTTCAGAACTGGAAGTTAAAACTAATTTTTCTGATTTCAGGCACATTTAACCCCAAAAAGTGAAACTAGGTTTGATTTTCAAAAATACATTAGAAGTTCACTTGAAAAAGACTTCAAAGTTGTAGCTTGGATAAGTTTGGTGATAATAAGAAACTAAAGAGTCATTCTTTAGTTTCTATGACTGTGATTCTTTATAATTTTGACCTTTTTTTTCTTAATTCAGTCTAATCATATGACTCTTTGAAATGTTGTTTCTACCATTAAACTCAAATGGTAAGTAATTGACCTTTTCATTTTCAACTGGACTATATTTAACTAACCAATATTACATCACTAAGTAAGTTTTTTTGTTTTTGTTTTGTTTTGGGTATACGATTCTACTCTTATCTATGGCTTCCCTTTATCCCTTTTATTGTAAGCAATATAAAAGATATAACATTTGAAAAATTTACATTTTCTTTTTCTATGTTCAAAGTTTCTCAATTTTAAATAATTAAGCATTTTACAGATAATTCTAATGGTAGGAGCTTATAAAAACTGTTTTATGTATATTTCAGTTCATTAGCATTTGTGTTCATAACTCTGTAAAATTATGCTAAATACCTCCGTGACTTACTTTTCTCTTATGTAGAATGCATTTCAGTTGGTCCTTTTCGCTTGGAGACCATAAGTATTTCTACTTTAATCTGTCAAACTATGTTGGTCACCACCATTTCTATGAAAGCTTAATATGTTAGAAAATGAGATTTTTAATGCAATCAACATAGGTCTAGTGTCGTGTTCTAATTATTTATGTTTTTTTATGTATTCCAATATGAACTTGGCTTTAAATCTTGCTTCAACAAACACAATGTAGATAACATCATCAGGCTCTCAACGGGGTGAGGTTTACAAAACTAAATCAACCATAATCTTAATTCATCAACTAGTTCAATAAGTTCAAAAATTAGACTGATCCAAACAAATAATTTTTAAATTGGAATTTTGTTCAGGGTCATAATTCAAGTTTTATGCAGTTATGTGACTTTGCCCCCTCTAAGTCTGAAAATTCTCTCCTGTTTCGCTTACGCTTCTTCTATTAGATCACATTTGCATTAAAAATATGTTGTGCACGGAAGCAATAAATAGCGGTATATGATTATATCAAAGTGGTAAAAGGACATACCAAATTTACGCGGTTCGATAATTCGCCTAGGTCTACGGAAGACAGCAGATATTATTAAACTGAGTAGGAAATATACAGAATACAGATACAAATTTCCTCACTAATAATATCTCTCAAGTGTTTCCCCAAACTCCCAAAAAACTCTCAAACTCACTAAGTATTTTCTCTCTTTGAGTTTGCTTATGCTTTCTCTGATTTTTTTGATTTTTTTTGCCTTGTTCTTCAATGCATGAACTCTTCTCTGTTTATAGATGAAGCAAGGCTCCCTTTTCCTAAATTGTTCCATAATTTAAGCCTTAAATTAGGCTACTAATTTCCTTAAATCATGTCACAAATTAGGCCACTAATTTTCCTAAATTATGTCACTAATTTGTTACTTTCAGAACTAATATTCAACAAAATATATAAGTACAGTTTGTTGGCGTGTGTAGTGGAGCAGGGAAAGGGCAGACAACAATGTGTAATGGAGTAGTGAAGTATAGGTGTATAGCATCACCCATTTTGGCAAAGGGAAGCATGGGTGTGCTGCAGTACCCATGTGTGCAGCAATGCTAGGCTTAGTTTTGTTTTCTTTTTCTTAGTACAGATATACGATCACTTGTACAGAAATAAAAAACATAAAAAGATGAAATAAACACAATATTTATCATGGTATCATAGCAAAGTTATTGCTGGCCTAATGAAATGAAATAAGCTACTTGCTACGCTGGTTTATGTTATTTTTGACACTGGGTTGATCTGGTGGTATCAGATCGAGTTTTTTGAAATAAGCTACCTGCCATACTGATTTCTGTTCTTGGTAAAAATGATTCTGGGCAATTAAAAGTACCTTCAAGTTTTGTTTTTGAATTTTTTGGGATAGCTTTAGGAGGAGATTTTACATGTGCTATTAGGAGAAGAAATGGTTGCTGGGATCTGAGTTGGCAAATATGGGTTACTCATTGGAGCCACACCGTCCTAGTTGCTCCTTCGTTCTAGCTGCTCGTTAGGGTCATCGCAATCTCTCTGCGTTCCAGTTCCAACGCTGCTCACTCGTTGAAGCCGCACTATTCTAGCTGCTTCTTCGTTCTAGCTACTCGTGGGGTCATCGCAGTCTCTCTGCGTTCCACTTCCAACGCCGCTCGTGGGGTCATCGCAGTCTCTCTGTGTTCCACTTCCAACGCCGCTCGTGGGGTCATTGCAGTGTCTCTACGTTCTAGCTGCCACTATGGGTAGTTCTCTGTCCTCGGAGAAACTTGAAACGCAGCGATGAACAGCACCACACCATGGCTCTCTAAAGTAAAAATCCTTTAGGTGAGAGACATTGTGAGGTTGTAGGTTTTTTTTTTAATCTGCGTGTAAGGTCACAGATTGGTATATTTGTTTATTTATTTGGTTGGTGTACGGATGCTCAACAGATTGTTTAATCTGTGGGTAGTTGGCTGAAAAAAAGAAAAAAAAACAGCATTGATAGATCTCATGGCACAATCTAGAGATTTAACCACCAACTTCATATTGAACGATTTGACTACAAAAATGACCAAGGTTATAGCTAGAGCTCAGATCGCCTCGCAACCTCCGCTAACTAAGCGTCGACTGCTCCCATTAATATCAAGTTGGGAGGATCCAACTATGCCTTATAGTCTCAAGTGGTGGAGATGTATATCTTTGGCAAGGACAAACTGTGATATATTAATGGGGATTTTTCTTAACCTCATGAAACCGACCCCTCATTCAGGAGATGATGCACTGAAAATTCCATTGTCAAGGGATGGTTGATCAATTCGATGGACCCTTCCTTGATTGCAAATTTTATCTGATTCCCAACTGCAAAACAAGTTTGGGACTCTACTGCTACAACCTACTTTGATGGGACAGACACGTCTCAAGTGTATGATCTTCGTCGTCGAGTTACTCGGATGAAGCAGGCGGGTGGATCCATTAAAAAATACTACAATGACCTTCAAGGATTATGGCGAGAAATTGATTTCCTTCGTCCTAACCCAATGGAGTGTGTGACTGATATACAAAAATACAACTCCATCATACAGGAAGATCGAGTTTATACCCTCCTTAATAGACTTGATGACAGACTAGATAAGACTCGAAGTGATGTGCTTCAAATCAAACCATTCCCTATGGTGGAACAGGCCTATGGATTTTTCCGTAGGGAAGAGGTCAGGTAGACCGTAATGATCACGGATGCAGATACGGCTCCCGCAGTAGTTATAGATTTTAAAGGGATCAAAGGACACTATAATCCGATGCCACCAAAATCAGGAACTCTTGTTTGGGGTAGCAAGAAATCCATGAGAAATCCACCTTCTGTTGACATAAAATGTGGCCATTGTGGAAACTCCAAACACACCCGTGAAAACTGCTTCAAACTACATGGGTATCTAGAGTGGTGGAATGATCTTCAAGCACGGAAGAAACTGGAAACCACTGGGAGAGCCACTGTGGCTACCAATAATGCATCACTATCCCTTATTCCTCAGGCCGAATCTTCCCAAGACCTAGGTATTTCAAGTAAAACATTTCACATCTATACTCGTAGTGATAATAAGGATTGGATTCTAGACTCTGGAGCTACAGATCATATGACATTTGACCCAAAAGATCTCTCCAATACAACCCAACCGAGACAGAGCCGTGTTGCCAATGCCAATGGGGTCACTTATCCAGTTACAGGGGTTGGAACAATGACTTTATCTCCTTCATTATCATTATCTAATACATTACTTGTACCTTCTCTTTCAAACAGACTAATGTTTGTAAGTCAAGTTACTTCAGATCTTAATTGTGTGGTATTGATGTATTCTACCTTTTGTCTTCTACAGGATATTCTCACCAAGGAGATCATTGGGTGTGGTATTAAGAGAGAAGGCTTATATTATGTGAATGACCTCAATTTAGGAAGAGCCAATCACATGCAACACACGGTTAATAACAAAGAGCTATAGATTTGGTTATATCATCGTCGATTTAGGCATCCATCATTTGGGTATTTAAGGCATTTACTATCTAGTTTATTTTCAAATGTTACACACTTAGATTTCAAATGTGATACTTGTATCTTAGCAAAAATTCATAGGGCATCCTATCCTATGAGTATGCATAAAAGTGTGATTCCTTTTGCTTTAGTACATTATGATGTTTGGGGACCTTCCTCGGTCACTACGTCATCGGGTCATCGTTGGTTTATAATTTTTGTTTATGATTGTACACGAATAACATGGCTTTACCTTCTTGTTAAATGTACTCCGAGAGATAAGATGGAGATAATATGGAGTATGTATTCTCTGTTTTCTCTTCTTCTCTACAACACTATAATACAATCTATTTATAGAAATACAAAGTGTCCACTAATTCTAGGAATAGAAACGGTGTAACAATAATGAAAATACAAATTTTGATTTACACTAACTCTACACCGTACAACACTAATAATATTCTCGAAAATCTACACTCCCCCCGAGTTGGGTAATAGATATTAATCATTCCTAACTTACTGCAACTCAATTCTTGAAGAGATTGTTCGAGGTAATGCTTTGGTAAGGATATACGCAATTTGATGTTTAGTAGATGTATATAGTAGGTGCACAATTTTTTCATCTATCTTTTCTTTAATGAAATGACGATCAATTTACACATGTTTGGTTCGATCATGATGAATCGGATTTTTCGCAATTCTTATTGTACTTGATTGTCACAACGTCATCGCCGATAGGTTCAAGAGTCGTGAAGTCCGATTCATTGAGTAGCCTTCTTAACCACATTCCTTCACAAATCCCGCGAGCCATGGCTCTGAAATTCTACCGGCTCGAGCATTCTTGTTGTTTTTACTTCGCCAAGTTACAAGGTTTCCCATACGAATGTCTGATATCCAGTGGTAGATCTGCGATCCTTATAGAAACTGTGATCTGACAAGATCCTGCAAAGACTTCAATTTTTCTAGTGAGATTCTTACTTGAGAATATAATCCTTTTCCTGGTGTCATCTTGAGATACCCGAGTATACGATAGGCTTTCCACGTGTTCTTCAAGAGGAATTTCATAAATTGACTTACAACACTTACTGAAAACCAATATACGGTCTAGTGTGAGATAGGTAAATGAGTTTTCCCAACTAATCTTTGATAACGACCTTTGTCCGCATGTGTGTACTATTTTCTTTGATTCAAGGAGTTTTATTGTAGAATCCATCGACGCTTGGTTTACACCCCATCATTCCGATTTCTTTGAGAAAGATCAAGACATACTTCCTTTGAGATATAGATATGCCCTTTTGTTAGGTTACTTCCATCCCTAGGAAATATTTGAGATTGCCTAGATCTTTGATCTCGGAAATTCCTTGGCAAGGAATTGCTTTTGAGTTTATCCATCTCGATTGTAGAATTACTGTTGTTAGAACAATATCATCTACGTATACAATTTAGGATAACCATTCTCATTTGGAGAAGTGTTTGACGAATAGTGTGTGATCGATTGGCATTGATTGTACCCATATCTCTTGAAACTTTGAGAACTTATCAAACCAGGCATGGAGACTGTTTCCAATCCATATAAGGATTTCTTAAGTTTGCATAGACTCTATTGGTTGGAGCGGAGATTCAATTCCGGTAGGAATGTCCACGTAGACTTCTTCTTCGAGATCACCGTTAAGGAATGCATTCTTGACATCTAATTGGTAGAGAGGCCAATCCAAGTTAGATCTTGTGGAAGAAGAACACGAATAGTGTTGAGTTTTGCTACGGTGCAAAAGTCTCCCGATAATCAAGCCCATATGTCGAGTGAATCCTTTAGCCACAAGGCGAGCTTTGAGTCTTTCTACACTACCGTGCGCTTTGTGTTTGATTGTAAAGATCCATTTACATCCAGCAGGTTTGTTTTCCGATGGTAGTTACTGTGATCTCCCAAGTCTTGTTTTTCTACAGGGCACTTGAGTTCTTCACGAATAGGCCTTACATTCAGTATCTGAAATGCTTCATGAATAGAATTTGGAACCTCTATTTGATCGAGGGTTCTTTGATAAATGCCTTATACCCTGGTGAGAGATTTTTATAGGAAATAAAGTTGTAGATGGGGTGGTTTGTGCATGATCTTACACCTTCCTTATAGCAATTGGCAAATTCAAATCATTAGGAGGTAATTCAATACGAGGTTCAGTGGTGTTACCTTGTGAATTGTCGGGAGTGCTTTGTACTCGGGTTGGATTCCTGGAATGGCTCAAGATATGCTCGGTTCTCTGCTTTCTTTCTTGAGTTGTTTTCCTTAAGTAGACAAGGAGATCATTGTTTGGGACAAGAAGTTTTGGATCTGTTGTTAGAGAAGTTGAGGATTCATTGGGAGTAGTAAGAGTATTTATTTGAGATATCGAGTCACTTTCAGAGGTTGCGGAATAGGATTTGTGGGGCGAGTACTTATGATATTCGAAAGTGGTATTCATTGGCTATGTTTCTCCCCGAATGTGATTTGGAATAGTACGGATATTGTTCAAAAATGTGACATCCGTTGTATTATAGAATCGTTTTGTGATAGGAGAAAACATTTGTATCCTTTCTGGTATGATGAATACCACAGAATATGCATTTGATGGCTTGAGGATCAAGTTTGCCACTATGATGTACATGGACATAAAGCGGAACATCCAAAAATTTTAAAGGGAACATGGGACACGATTTTGTGTGTGGGTATGACTCAAGTAGAGTATTGATAGGTGTTTTAAATAAGAGGACACGAGATGGCATCCTATTGATAAGATAGGTAGTCAGAAAAGACAGATCCCCCAAAAATGTTGAGGGACATGTAGTTGTGAACATGAGGGATCCGGCGACCTCGCAGAGATGCCTATTCTTTCTTTCAGGCCACCCATTTTGTTGAGGTGTGTCAACCACACGAGCTTAGATGGACAATCCCTTGAATGTATAATCGGTAAGGGTGGAAGTGAAATATTCTTTAGCATTGCCTGATTTCAATACGGATTTTTGTTTGAAATTGAGTTTGAATCATGGTATTAAAATTTTTAAAAATTTGACATGCTTGATTTTTCTTTCATTAGGAATAACCAAGTGGTTCGAGTATGATCATCCACAAATGAAATGAACCAACGTGTCCACTGTGATGTTTTTGATTCGAGAAGGTCCCCAAATATCGGTGTGAATTAATGAGAAAGGATGTGATTTTTATGTGAAGATGAGGATATGAAGTTCTAACATGTTTTGAAAATTGACATACTTCACACCGAAAACTTTCCCAATTTTTATTTCTAAAATGATGAAGGAAAAAGTTTCTGTAAATACTTGAAATTAGGATGACTAAACGATAGTGATTCAACGTGATTTCACCATCTTTATTAGACTTAAGGTTTAACAAAGCTTTATTCGATTAGAAACTTCGGATAGAACTTGGTGGGCTTGTCTTGTTGAAGGTTCTTCAACATTGAGGAGATAGAGTCCCTAGCATTCCTTAGCACCGCCAATCATCTTCCCAGAATGCGGTCCCGAAATTCACATAGGTTATGAACAAATTTAGCCATACAATTTTATCACGGTGAGTTTAGTAATTAATACAAGATTACAATCAAGTGTAGGAACAAGAATGGAGAATCTAGAATAAAGGAGTTTGAAATTTTGGTGAACCAATTCCTGTTACTTTGGATGCGAGCCGTCGGCAATTAGGACCGTGTGTCCGATGGTGAATTTAAGATTTATGAGAAGAAGCATCACCGTCGTGTTACATGAAAGCACGGAATCGACAATCCACGTGGTCTCATAACTTTGTTTTCCACATTAAGAGTATTGAGTGGTGTTACCCGATTCAATATAGTGATGATGTGGTCAAGAGATTGTCCAAATAATTTCTCGGAGGAGATCAATCTGTTCCTTGCTAAACAGAGCGTATTCGGTTGACTCATTGCGCTTGAGATTTTAGAGGCAATTTTTCATGACTTTCTTTGTTGATGTACGTGTGGCCGGTGGTTTCCAATCAGTGGGCTTATCATGAATTTTCCAGCAGGTTTCCTTAGTATGACCGGGTTTACGACAATGATCACACCAAGGTCTTCCACGACGAGGACGGTTATGCAGCATTATAAGAGCGGCTCGAAGAAGTGAAGATCCTTCAGTCACGGAAATGGTAGATTGAGAACCCATCATTACTTTCTTTCGACTCTCCTGTGACGGACTTCGAGAGAAGGCTTCACGAATGCGGAGCAAAGGTTTTGTGCCGAGAATTCTCGCGCACATCATCAAGATCTTTATGAGTCCAGTAAAAATTTGAAAACCCGTTTCTTGTCAATAATCCGTTTGTACAAGATCTTTGTCACAGATGTCCATTCGTGAACCTCAAAGAGATCTAATTGTTAAGCCAACATCGAGTGAGTAGAGTTAAAGTATTGTAATCGACAACTCTCCTTGGCGAAGATCATGGAGGATGCTCTCGATCTCAAATAGTTCGACATATTATCGGAACCTGGAATAAAGTTGTCTTTGGTGCATCCCATATTCTTTGGCGGTTTTGTGAGAAGAAAATTCTCTCCAATTTCGTTTTGTCATGGAATTGATCAACCAAGACATTACCATATTGTTTTTGATTTCCATGTTCCGTATTGTAGATCGTCCTTTGTTTGGGCTAACGAGTCATGCGGTCAAGGTAATCATCTTTCATTTTTCCAACATATAAACATCATGACGGATTGAGACTGAAGATAATTGTGCCCATTTAATTTGTGGATCGGTGACGGGCATAAGACTATTGTCATGGAACCAAGAATTATAGTTTTCCGTGGCCATTTGTTGCAATTGTAGACATTATCGTGGATTGAACATTTGTTTTTTTTTTTTTTTTTTTTTTGAATAACTGTCTGCCCAGGTGACTGGTTTCAAGGTCGGGTAGGGTTTGGGGTAGGGTAGAGCGACGGCTTGGTCATATATATTAAACGACTCTACTGGGAAACAAAAAAAACAAAACAAAGCAAATGATATTCCGCAAGGTAGACTTACTATGATGGCGATGATGATGATCGGCGACGACGACGATGAGAGATGGTCGGCGACGATGACGAGATGGAAAGCAAGGGGCAGAAAATGGATTTCTGCTTGTCTCTGGAATGGAAGCTGCTGTAGAAAATGGATTGACTCGCTTCTGGATTTACGCCGCTTTCTGGATTCGCCGCTTCTAGATTTACGATTCTCTTCTGGATTTGGTTTTTTCTTTTTAGATTTCTGGATTCTAATTTACCGGATTTACGGATTGGATTTCCGGATTTACGATTGATTTCTGGTAATTTCGGTGTTGCATGACAGAATTGATATAACATAAAATTGGATTTACGATTTGAAATGCTGCGATACCATGTTAAATGTACTCAGAGATAAGATGGAGATAATATGGGAGTATGTATTCTCACGTTTTCTCTTTCTTCTACAACACTATAATACAATCTATTTATAGAAATACAAAGTGTCCTCACTAATTTTAGGAATAGAACAACTGGTAACAATAATGAAAATACAGCTTGATTTACACTAACTCTACAGCCTGTACAACACTAATAATATTCTCTGAAAATCTACACTTCTCAAACATAAAGATGAAGTATTTTTTACGTTTCACTTGTTTCACACCATGATTCAAACACAATTTTCTAAAAAATTAAGATCTTTAGGTCTGATAATAGGGGGAATATGTTAATCAACAATTTCAAACATACTTGGACAACCATGGTATTCTCCATGAAATCTCATGTTCACAAACCCCACAACATAATGAGACTGTAGAGAGGAAGAATAGGTATATTTTAGAAACTGCTCAGGTTTTACTAATCAGTACACATATGCCTAGTAGATACTGGAGTGATGATGTTACTACAACTGTGTATCTAATGAACCGTATGCCCACAAAAACCTTAGAATTTCAGACTCCATTACAGGTGCTATCTGATCATGTTCCCTTGCCTACTATTTTGATGCTTCCGCCCCGAATTTTTGGATCCATGTGCTGTTCGATGTGTATTCTTGTGGTATGGCATACAAAAAAAAGGGATACCGATGCTACGATCCTATTACTAAAAGAACCTACATTACCATGGATGTCACTTTTCTAGAATCTGAATGGTTTTTCCCATCACCAGTATCTAATTACCCTATTCAAGGGGAGAGTTATGGTGAAGAACGAAATTGGCTTGATGTTGAAGTATTAGACATTAGTAACAATCTGACATACTTGGATAATGCCAACAATATGGATGAGACAGTACCTAGACCCGAACTTGAACTTCTAAGAACTGAATCTGAACTAGTGACTGAATCTCCAGAAAATGCAGTGGTTGATGCACCTCTCCACTCTCTCGTACCCAATGATCCTCCTGCTGAGAATACTCCTGAGGTAAGCCATCCTATCACACTTGTACAAACTAATGTTATAGATACACATATTGGTTATGTTCTACCTTTCAGGCACAATTGAGGCAAACCTCCAAATCGATACTCTCCAGACAAAAAATAACAACAATCTAAGTATCCAATAGCCAATTATGTATCGACTATAGGGTTATAAAAACCTATCAGGGCGTTTGCACTAACACTCTCTTCATGTCAAATTCCAAGTAGAGTTGAAGAAGCCTTATGTGATCCCAACTGGGCTCAAGCTATAAAAGAAGAATTTGGGGCATTGCAGAAGAATAACACATGGGTGTTAAGCGAGTTGCCTCAAGGGAGGAAGATGGTAGGATGTAAGTGGATTTTCTCCATTAAGTATAAAGCAGATGGATCAGTTGATCGATAAAAGGCGAGGCTAGTAGCAAAAGGGTATACACAGAAACATGGTATAAATTATCAGGAAACCTTCTCGCTTGTGGCTAAACTAAAAACTGTTAGAGTTTTGTTATCTCTTGTAGCAAATTTAGATTGGCCATTACACGAACTTGACGTGAAAAATGCCTTCCTTCATGGTGATCTTGAAGAAGAGATTTACATGGATATCCTACCAGGATATACTGTTACATCAGGAAAAGAAATTGCGTGTAGATTACAAAGGGCATTATATGGACTAAAACAATCACCTCGAGCATGGTTTGACAGGTTGAGTTCAGCAATGAGGAAATATGGATTTTAACAAAGCAACTTTGACCACACTCTTTTCCTAAAACATCGATTGGAAAAAATAACAGCCCTTATAGTCTATGTAGACGACATGATCATTACAGGGGATGATAAAGAAGAAATCTTTAGGCTTCAAGAACAACTGTCAAATGAGTTTGAAATGAAAAACCTAGGAGGGCTCAAATACTTCTTAGGCATTGAGGTAACACGATCAAAACAAGGCATATTTCTTTCCCAAAGAAAATATACTCTAGACCTACTAGCAGAAGCAGGATTACTAGATTGCAAACCTGTCGATATTCCAATGGTCCAAAATCATAAACTTGGAGAATATGTGGACCAAGTACCAATAGATAAACAAAGATATCAACGGTTAGTGGGTAAACTCATATACTTATCTTATACTCGACCTGATATTGCTTATGTTGTGAGTGTCGTGAATCAGTTCATGCACTACCCAAGTGAAGACCATATGGATGCCGTCATGCGAATACTTCGGTATTTAAAATCCTCCCCTGGGAAAGGACTTATGTTTTCAAAGAATGGTTAATTAGAAATCGTTGGATATACATATTCGGATTGGGGAGGGAATATCAAGGATAGAAAATCTACTACTGGGTACTTTACTTTTGTAGGGGGCAATGTTGTTACATAGAGGAGCAAGAAGCAAAAGGTAATTGCCTTATCTAGCGTTGAAGCTGAATTTTGAGAAATGATCAAAGGAATATGTGAGCTCCTTTGGTTGAAAAAACTTCTAACAGAGATTGATGTTACTTCTAACTCTGAAATGAACTTATTTTGTGACAACAAGGCAACCATTGCCATTTCCCACAATCCAGTTCAACATGATCACACAAAGCACGTTAAAGTGGATTAAAACTTCATCAAACAGAATCTTGAAGAAAAAATTATTCAACTTCCATTTGTTAAATCAAAAGATCAATTGGCTTATATACTGACATAATCTGTGTCCGCAAAGAACTTCTATAACTCACTTGATAAGTTGGGGATAAGAGACATAAATGCACCAACTTGATGAGAGTTGGCGTATGTAGTGGAGCAGGGAAAGGGCATACAACAATGGGTAGTGGAGCAGTGAAGCATGGGTGTGCAGCAGCACCCATGTTGGCGCAGGGAAGCATGGGTGTGCTGCAGCACCCATGTGTGCAGCAATGCTAGCCTTAGTTTTGTTTTCTTTTTCTTAATATAGATATACGATCACTTGTACAGAAATGAAAAACAGAAAAAGATGAAATAAACACAATATTTATCACAGTTAAACCATAAAAAACACAGCAGGAAAGTTCAAATGTAAAAAATAACAGATAGCAGAACCAATTAACGGTGACTAATTTCATAGCATAAATAGGATAGTCCTGTCAATAAAATACACTTGGGGTTTTTTGTATCCGCCTTTGAGTCCCTTAAAGGTGCTTTTGAATCAAATAGGGAATTATTTGGCAGACGTGCTTTCAGGCCTCAAAAGGCATAGGCATGAACAAAAAATATGCGCATTCTTGTAAAAAGGTTGACATAAGCACAAACAATGGGATTAATGTCATTCATTTACTTTGTTGTTGTGTTTCCCTCACATATGGGATCTAGCATGAAACCAACTATTTTCGACCATAGAGTGGCAACTGCACTAACAAATTGGCAAAGAACAGCAAGGGAGAAAAGAAAGTACCACAAACAGTCAGAGACAGATACACCATTCTCAAGCAGGCCTGCAACTCCAACTCATGGCATGTCACCAGTTCATCTTTTGCACAACTATCACAACACATTTGATGTTGATAGCTTTTACTCATCTCCAAGATCAATTAATTTTAAAAATGATGGAAGGAGTGATCAGACTCGTGGGGATAGACATGTCAGTAATATGCAGAATGAACAAGGAAGACGATTTCAAGAGCCAAGCTCAACAATACCAACTTCAATTCTTAGTACATAACATGAAATTGAGATTGGCTCATCTGACTTTTCATTTGACAGGTAAATTATCGGTTGGAGTTGGGATGTTACTGTATGGCTAAAATTATTGCTAATTTGCTAGCTAGCTAGCTGCTGCTGCTGCTTTTTTTGTTTTTCCTTCTTCTTCTTCTTCAAATAAGAGAATTCAAAGATTAAAATTCTAAGTATTATAAAGAATTATAAAAACAATAAAAATATATAAAACCATATAAAAAGACTAAACTATCAGCTATCATCTTTAGCTCTCTTCTGATCCACACATAGCAAAGAGAAATGATTGTATCTGTTTATCCAAAAAAAAAAAAAATGTTTCAGACTCCATTGTTCAAGAAGACTTTCCAGTAGCTAGCTCTTTTTGATGTGTATTTTTTTCACATTCTTGAGTACAGTAGCAACAAGTTCTGTTATAAAGAAGATACTTTTTTTTTTCGTCGACGAATACTATTATGTCTTGACCATTTTTGGGGTTATGATACCAGATCGAACCTTTGTCCACGTACTCAAATTTTTAGTTATGTAAAGCAAAGCTACAGGACCCGGTAAAATACCATTATGTATGTACGTGTGTAGTTTCATTTTTCATTGAACAATTTATATTTTAAGTTTAAATGAATATATTCTAATTTAATATGGTATATTTTCACAAGCAAGAACTGTCCATATGAGGCTATGAGCTGTAAGACACACCTAATTAAATCCTGTATGTATCTGAAATTTAAAACTCACATAAGTTAATTAATGTTTTTATGGGTTGAATATCTGATATTGATTATCATGTCTTACAATTGAGTTATATAATGGTTTTATATTTATTCGTAAGGAAATTCTAAGAATATAAGTGATAAATGATACTTAAGTTATATATTTGTTTTTGATAATAATTTAATTTTTATTAAAAAATGATTGCATAAATATAAATACAAAGTAAAAAAAAATCCATTTTAATTTTTTTTAACTGTGGTAGATAAAAACTGATTTAATTTAAATAAACGGTAACATAAAGAATAAAAAAAGTTAAATAAAAATATAAAATAAATAACATAAAAATAAGTATTTATTTTCTTACTATCACTTTTTTATAACAATAAATGTTTATTGAATCTGTAATTATGTTTATTTTTATGTTATTAGGTTAAAAACACAAAATCCTAAATATCGTGACATGATGTTTAAGATTTAATTTCGTTTTTAAAAGTTTAAATAATAAATTAAAAACCACATATATTCTTTCCTTAGATCGACTTTGAAAGTATACTTATCAAAATATTGGCAGGATCGACGATACCGGTTTTTACTCATCAAGTTTTTGACACTATTTTAAATTGAACACATAATCAACTGATCAAATTTTAATAAACATTTGTCTCCAATCATTGGTTAATATATATTTGAATAATTAATTACACATATTTTATGTATAATTATTCATATACTTGATTAGACAATTATCTAATTTTGTTACGTAAAATTGGACATATGTTTTCAAAACAAAGTTATTGATTTTTACTTAGTTCATTTGTACATGCGTGTTCATTGAGAATATAATAAATATAGTAATAAAATTATAAATTGAGATCAAATCTAAAATAAAAATAATAATTGAATCCTATCAACTTATTTTCTTACTATTTTTTAGTGTTATTCCTTAGTCTAATCCTAAATCATATACTATAGGACTTACGTGTGATACAGGAACTTGTCACGTTCTTAAGTTCTGTTTAACCTTTGTAACATACCTATCTTTTGGTTAAACCATCTGTTTGGACATTTTAACATATGAAATGGCCCCTACTCGTTGGTTAATTCCATATGAGCTACAAATTAATATATATATATATATGTAAATAATAATAATAATAATAATAATAATAATAAATAAAAATACCAACAAAAAATGTTATCCAGCTTTTAAAAAATAATATACAAATATAAAATAATCATAATAGTAAAGGAATAATATGTTAGGCCGGGAAAAAAAGGGTCACCATCATCCAACTCCACCTCGCACCTATCCCCAATATCTATAGAGGGAGTTTTGCGTTTAACCATAGCTCGGGCTTTAAGAGAAGCTCTTTCTTTACGATTCACCCTAAGAGGAGACTCTACAATACCATGCCTCATTAACCCATATGAAACAAACTGCGGAGTGTTCAATAGTACCCTCCAGTTTGTCTTCTCAGGCAAATAGTTCTGAATATCAGCCAACCTCTATTTCGCATACAAACTCAAGGTCGTGATTAGAGAGGCCATGTTTCTAATCATGACCTTAGTGTCATTCTAGACACTCCTAACCAACCTCGTGTCATTAGTAGGGGACTCTCACCGATCCGATACATAGAAAAAATACCCCTTCTATTTTTTTTTCATTTTCAGGAAGGGATACATTCACCCCACGATCCTGCTTAGTAGACATATACACCCTCCTCGGGTCTGTGGGGTTTTGTTTAAGTACATACGCCTCATTGAACTCGGCCATCTCCAAATTCACCTACAACTCTTAGCATATCAGTGTCAGACAAAGAAGATATCTCCACCCATTAGGCATCAATTGTCCTGGTGCAAGCTGCGTCCTAACTAAAAACCTCTTGATAAGATGATACAAAGGAAACCTTACTCCCAATCATAAGGCTTTCTCATGAAAAACAGTCCACTCAGTTGGAGGTGCATCACCATCACAAGCATTCTCGGGAGGAATCATTATCTGAATGGTTGAGGGAATATCATAGGTCCTCATTATCCTCTCTTCATCCACTGACAACAACCTGTAAGCTTTTGGAGTGGCCGTCCAACCACTGACACGACCTATCGGTTCACCAGACCTTATTTTTCTGTTTTTCTTCCTCCATGTCCTAGATACTAAAATCTGAGTTTGAGGCATGCTCAATCTCATGGTTGGAACTATTTGGGGATGGTGGACAGAGATAGATGGCTGTGACAAGGACCGACTCGTCGTATTAGAAGAACCCGGGCTAGAGGACCTTGAGTTTTGACTTGTACTATCAGACTGGGGACTCTTCCATGAGCACGAGCTAGAAGTTGATGTCTCTTCCCATTGCATTTTTTGGTATAAAGCTACAAAAATTATAAAAACAAAACAGTAGTAGGGGGTAAGATACGAAAAAAGAGATTACCTAGAGACGATCTGAAAATTAAACAAAATGTTAGGACGCAAACCGACTTGAAAAGAAAGTAGCAAATCGTTAGGAAATCTATGCTTGAGTTCTAAAAAAGTCGAACAAAGAATATGGTAACACGAGCTGAAATCTTACCACCGAACTAAAAATCTCTCAACAAACTCAAGGAGAAACAAAAAGCGTTTTCTTTTTTCAAAATTTTTTCAGGTGAACAAATAATAAGCCTCAGCCGAGACACCATCTTATATAGGAACATTGTATTTTTCTCTCCAATCAACTAACAAAACATTTATGGTGGAAGTTGAAACGGTTCATATCTGGTGACCAGTATCTCACTCTTCCACCTCAAACTAAAGCATGAGCTAAAAGAGTGAGGGGACTTAATGTTTGGACATTTTAACATTTAAATTGGCCCAAATATCGAGCTTTATACAGACCAAACCCAAGACCAACCCAAGACGAAAGATGAATCACCCTAGACATCCCACCCAGGGGACAAATCAAGTCCAAAGACAGAGCTCTATATCAACCGAACTAGACGTCACCCTGAGTCGAAGAAAGATCAAACTCAATGTCATTTCAAGCTCGATCACAAAAGGATCTCGAGTTCGATCACAGAACGACCTCGTCATAAGTACGGTTGAACCCGACCTAGATTTATGATACATTATACTTCATGTCAAATCATATCCTACTTATATGTATTTACGTTCACACATTGTTTATCTAACACTTGTACAATTTATATGTTATAAATATATTAATCACTTATAAAGATTCATAGAATCTTTTATTTTCATTTTTTATCTCCTTAATTTAATTTATTATAATTTAATCTCAATTTTTTAAAATTATAATACCATACAGATTTAATCCAAATTTTCACAAGGACATTATTTAATGTTTCAACACTTACATTGCAAATCACTTATATCTCTAAATAAACTTTAACATCGTGATATAAAATTAACCACATTAAACCCATGGCTTTGCAATAATACAGTTTTTTAAAGTCAATTACAATTTATAAAAAATGTAAAAATTGTAGTAAAGGTGCCGAATTTTTAAAGGTTGCAAACCAAATTAAGTATAGATAAATATTAAAGATGAAATTGTGTGAAAAATGGTTTAAGAACATAAGTATTTGATGAATATTAGAGATTAAATTTGGGAAAAAAAATTAAAAACAAAGATATATGGTGTGAAAATAAAATTCTAATAAAGATGTCAAAATTCTAATAAAGATGTCAAATTTTTAAAGGTTATATTTAATTAAATTTTATGTTCTTGAATCACAAACTCATAAACTAAAATTAATAATTTAAAAAATTATTTGTTTAATAAATAATAATAATAAGAAAATATAACTGCAGTTTGTTGAGAACTGTCAAAGTAAAACAATTTTTTAAAATAATTTCTAAAAATAAAAATAACATATTTATTTACATTTACATTAAATCGGATTCTCGAACCCAGGGAAATAATCTCCATTTCAAAAATTTGATTACATTTTTTTCTTTCTTTCTCAAATTTATATAATTTTCTTTTCATTTCCTTTTTCAAAATAAAGAAAATATTAAAATTACACAAATTTATAAGCATCCAAATCATTTATATAATATATATCATAATTATTTTAAAAATAAAAATTATTACTTTTATATAATTATAATATAAATATTTTAATTAAAAAAGTAAATACAAATTTACGTCAAGCATCTCTACTCTAAGAAAAAAACAAAGTTAAATATTGTTAATGGTTTTAAATTAAAAGAAAAAAATAAAGAAAAATAATAATAATTACTAGGTTTTTAGTTATATCTCACATCAAATTTCTCAGTGTCAATCTTGACTCTTGACATTTCTCATTCTTTCTTTGAAATTGGCTCTGATACCAGTTGTTAAGAAATTTAGATAAAATGGTATAATCACAAATTCTTCCTCTCAAAATCTTCCTTAGCAGAATATCAAATAACAGAGAAATAGATAATATACAATACTATTATAGTGGAAACTCAAAATGAGAGAAAAACCACTTTCGTTGTCAAAAGACAACCAGAGAAAAATTTACTATATGGAAAATTGTTACAACCACACTCTCATTAATTTTCTCACACACCTAAAAGTCAAGAGCAATTACAAGTCCAAGAGAATTTTTCCACAACTTTTTTCTCTCACTTAATAACTTCTCATACAAGTTTTTCTCTATTTCTGGGATAATTATCAATGAATAAATGAAAATTTTTCTATTCTTTATTCAAACAAGTTTAGTCACCTCCATCTTTGCCAATATGATAAGCCACTTTTTATGATTTTTTTTTTAAATTAAGCACTTACTATTTTGACTAACAAATCTAATATTATTTTTAATCAATCGTAACAATAATTATTTTAAAAATAAAAATTATTACTTTTATATAATTATAATATAAATATTTTAATTAAAAAAGTAAATACAAA
This sequence comes from Hippophae rhamnoides, assembly GCA_033030585.1. NCBI lineage: Eukaryota > Viridiplantae > Streptophyta > Magnoliopsida > Rosales > Elaeagnaceae > Hippophae > Hippophae rhamnoides. Next base: position 49,448,830 of record CM065432.1, on the reverse strand, counting down.
TTTACGTCAACCATCTCTCTATGAGAAAAAAACAAAGTTAAATATTGTTAATGGTTTTAAATTAAAAGAAAAAAATAGAGAAAAATAATAATAATTACTAGGTTTTTAGTTTTTGGAAGTTATTATTGTTAATGGTTATTAATTAAAAATTATCAAGAAAAATATTATTTATTAGCGCCATCACATCCGAGCTCAATCACCTTCCACCAAACCTCAAATCAATCGTGTATGCATTATCTTCTCTCACCATTAATTAACGCATCATTGCAACTCCAAAAATTAAAGTACTCTCCACCGTCATTGCCACTATTTGCATTTGATTGATTGAGTCAATATATTTCCATCGGATTGTGCTCATCGTAATCATGGAGGTACGGCCTAATCCGACGGCCGACAACTCGTCAGCTACGCCACAGCATCATCATCGTCGTACAACCACCGCTCCAGGGAAGCAACCCGTCGCTTCTCCAAATCCAGTCGACACTACCTCCGTTTCTCAGAGGTAAATACTTCATCACTACCGTTCTTTTTGGTCTTGTTTAGTTCCTGACAAAACTCGGGATAAGAAAGATAAGTGATGGTAGTGTTAATTCTGAATATGGTCCTTAAGGGTTTTCTTTGAATTTTGCTTCATGCAGGTTACAGAAAGAATTGATGGCTCTAATGGTATGTAGCTCTGTCTTCTTCTTTTTTATCTGTTTTGTTTTTGTTAAATCCAGTTTGCTTATCATTGCTTTTATTGCCCAACATCCCAGGTCTTTTTTTAGTGATATTTCCCAAGACTTTAACTTGATGGGTTTCTTGAAGTTGGTCCAAATTATTTTGATGACCATACGTTGAACTATCAAACGAGAAACTATAAAGAAACGAGGGAAAGGACTTTTCTAGTTCTTGATAACTTTTATACTAGATGTTAGTTTGGTTTATATAAGCATAATGTACCCGGTATAGACAATTAGATCTGGGAAGTATAATATTTTTTGCTAATAAAGTTGTTCTACTTGAAGGAAATGGGTTAAAGGATCTTATTTGAAGTTGGGAACTGAGAACTAATTTTGAAGTTAATCTGACTAACTCCACCATTTGCCACTTACCTGCTGGTGTCATGAAAATTCTAAGAAGGTTTTTCATTTTGTCATCACCACAGGGTAGAATATGCAGTGTATCCATGGGTTCATTTGCAAGAACTTAAAGAACAATTAGGTTGCTCTTCAGGATTGTTATGCGGTCAGTGGATGGTTTTCTTGGATTCTATATTAATCATGTCTAGAGTTAGTTATTCACGTATGGTATGCAAAAGCTTACCATCTATAATGGAACTGAGGATTAGATAATATATACTCCGTCTAATTTTATAAGTCGCAGAATGTGACGATTTTCGGTATTTGATGTTCATTTACAGCTTTTAGTGGAGAGCCCTTAACAGTACAGTTAGACCTGACAACGATAACCAAAAAATAGAAAGAAGAAGAATCGGTTACTGATCAACCTTCTATAAACCTAAGTGAGAAATTCCATGAAAGGAATAGAATGTTGAAAATCAACACCAAAATAATAGTTGAAGGTTGTAGAAATAAATGAAGTAGTTGAAGGTTGTAGAAATAAATGAAGTAGTTGAAGGTTGTAGAAATAAATGAAGTAGTTGAAGGTTGTAGAAATAAATGAAGTAGTTGAAGGTTGTAGAAAAGAGAAGTGTGTAGATAAGATTTGTATGGTTAAGATTATTTCTTAGTTTTATATTTGTGTGGTGTAGATTGCATGGTGAGGACTATAAATAGCCTACCTTGCATTTGGTTTAATCATTCCATCAAAAACAAATAAGTCTTTGTATTCTTAGTTTGAGTGGAAGTTAGGAGCTTTCTCTTTGAGTGTTTGTATTTCTCTTCAATTTGTGAGTTGTTTTTGAAAGGTGTTATAGTGAGTATAATATAAGTAGTTTGTTTACTTGTTTGGATCTAATATTAGTAAATTTAGAATTGTTCATTCTAAATTTTACTCAACAATTGGTATCAGAGCGGAACGGTCAGGGATCGTTCTTAGTGTAGTTATCTTGAGTCGTGAGGAGTTTGGTATTCTGCAAGTTTATTAGTCAAGCTTGTTCGGTATAGTTGAAGTCTTGCCGACACGATGGGTGATCTTCAAGTAGTTGGAGGAATCAAGAAGCTCAACAACAAAAACTATAACACATGGGCAACATGTATGTAGTCTTATCTACAAGGTCAAGACTTGTGGGTGGTTGTTGGCGGTGATGAAGTTACACAACCAACAGTGAAAGATGCAAACGGCATCTTGCGGAAGTGGAAAATTAAAGCCGGCAAAGCGATGTTTGCTTTGAAGACCACAATTGAAGAAGAAATGTTGGAGCATATTCGGGATGCAAAAACACCAAAGGAAGCATGTGACACTCTTGTTACGCTCTTTTCAAAGAAGAATGATACAAGATTGCAACTTCTGGATAATGAGTTACTATCGATGGCACAACGCGACATGACGATTTTTCAATACTTTCACAAGGTAAAGTCATTATGCCGTGAAATTTCAGAGTTAGATCCAAAAGCTCATATTGGGGAAACGAGGATAAAGAGAATAATTATTCATGGTTTGAGACCCGAATATCGAGGGTTTGTTACCGCTATACAAGGATGGCCGACACAACCATCTCTTGTTGAGTTTGAGAATCATTGGCCGGTCGAAGCTATGGCTAATCAAATGGGAGGAGTCCAACTGAAGGGTGAAGAAGAAGCGCTCTACACTAGCAAAAGCAAAGGCACTTTCAAGCGGTACAATGGAAATGGATATAAAAATGATGGAGATAAAGGAAAAATTCCTCAAGGAAAGGGAGGCTTTCGTCCAGGGGGAGCTTGGAAGAACCGCAATAACAATAGAAAATTTGACGGTGAATATTACAACTGCGGAAAGATGGATCACATGGCAAAAGATTGTTGGAGTAAGAAAAAGCCTGTTGAAAGCAATACAGCTACTTCCAGTTCTAAGGAGCATAGCGAAGATGGTTGGGATGCCGAAGCATTATTCGCTATAGAGGAAGAAGAATTGGCTCTTACGGTAACAACATCAAAACAGATTGACTACAAGAATGATTGGATCGTAGATTCGGGCTGCTCAAATCATATGACAGGTGATAAACAAAAGTTGGAAAGCATGACTGAGTACAAGGGAGGTCGTGTAGTGGTGACAGCTGACAACTCAAGGTTACCGATAGCCCATATCGGTAAGACGATAGTTACGCCTCGATATAGTACTAACCAAGTACCACTTCAAGATGTTTATCATGTCCCAGGAATGAAGAAAAATTTGCTATCTGTGGCTCAATTAACATCATCAGGCCACTATGTCTTGTTCGGTCCCCGAGATGTGAAGGTGTATCGTGATCTCAAAATCTCAGAAACACCAACAATGGAGGGGCAACGATTGGAATCAGTCTACGTGATGTCAGTAGAATCTGCATATGTAGACAAGACAAGAAGAAATGAGACAGCAGATCTATGGCATATGCGGTTAGGTCACGTTAGCTATTCCAAGCTAAGTGTGATGGTGAAGAAGTCAATGCTTAAAGGGCTTCCTCAACTAGACGTGCGTACAGACACGGTCTGTGCAGGGTGCCAATATGGTAAAGCTCACCAATTTCTATATGAGGAATCGAAGTTTAAAGCAAAAGAACCATTGGAGTTAGTTCACTCTGATGTATTCGGTCCTGTTAAGCAACCATCAATTGGCGGTATGCGATATATGGTGACATTCATTGACGACTTCTCAAGGTATGTGTGGGTTTTCTTTATAAAAGAAAAATCTGACGTATTCTCAAAGTTTAAAGAGTTTAGAGAGTCAACTGAAGGAGAAGTTGGAAAGAAGATTTGTTGCTTGCGCACTGACAATGGCGGAGAATATAGCTCAAGCGAGTTCTCTCAATACCTAAGGGAATGTCGAATACGTCATCAATACACTTGTGCCAACACGCCACAACAAAATGGTGTAGCAGAGAGAAAGAACCGACATCTTGCAGAAATTTGTCGAAGTATGCTACATGAAAAGAATGTACCTGGGAGGTTTTGGGCTGAAGCGATGAGGACTGCATCCTTTGTGATCAATAGACTTCCTCAACCAAGGTTAGAATTTGTTTCACCCTTTGAGAAACTATGGAACATGAAACCTACAGTTAGCTACTTTCGAGTATTTGGCTGTGTGTGTTATGTATTTGTTCATGATCATTTACGGAGCAAATTTGACAAGAAAGCTGTTAGATGTATCTTTGTGGGATACGACAGCCAAAGAAAAGGGTGGAAATGTTGTGATCCAACGAGTGGAAGATGCTACACTTTACGAGATGTGGTGTTCGATGAAGCATCTTCTTGGTGGTCTTCAGAGAAGAAAGCATTGCCAAACTCAAGAGAATTTGGAGATCAGCTACAACAAAAGATGGAGGAGCATACTATTCAATTCCAACCAAGTTTAGATGAATCCAAAGATCCAGACGATGATGGTGCCGAACAAAGAGTAGCTCAGAATCCTTGACAAACTGGTATATATCAACAACTAAATGAAGAAGGTGGGCCTAGTGAAATAGAAGAATCAACTCCACAATCTCAACTCCGTAGGTCAACAAGAACACGAAGGCCAAATCCCAAATATGCCAATGCAGCCATAATTGAAGAAGCAATAGAACCTGAGACGTTTGAAGAAGCATCGCAAAGATCTGAGTGGATGACAGCTATGAGAGAAGAGATCGATGCACTTCAGCAAAATCAAACTTGAATCTAGTGCGAAAGCCAAGAGATGTGAAACCCATATCATGCAAATGGGTTTACAAGATAAAGCGTAGACCAGATGGGTCAATCGAGAAATACAAGGCACGATTGGTAGCTCGTGGTTTCTCTCAACAGTATGGACTAAACTATGATGAAACGTTTAGTCCAGTGGCGAAACTTACAACTGTTCGAGTCCTACTTGCACTTGCAACAAACAAAGATTGGAAGCTGTGGCAGATGGATGTGAAGAATGCTTTTCTCCATGGAGAGTTAGATCGGGAGATCTACATGATCTAACCAATGGGTTTTCAGAGCCAAGATCATCCTGAATATGTGTGTAAGCTACGGAAAGCACTCTACGGATTAAAACAAGCACCCAGGGCATGGTATGGTAAGATTGTTGAATTTCTAACACAAAGTGGTTATTCAGTAACACCTGCAGATTCCAGCTTGTTTGTTAAAGCCAATGAAGGAAAGCTAGCTATTGTGCTAGTGTATGTGGATGACTTAATCATAACTGGTGATAATGAGGCAGAAATTCTTCGGACAAAGGAGAATTTGTCAGTCCGTTTCCAGATGAAAGAACTTGGCCAACTCAAGCACTTCCTTGGTTTAGAGGTTGATCGCACACAAGAAGGAATATTTCTTTGTCAGCAAAATTATTCTAAAGATATGATAAAATGGTTCGGAATACTTGAATGCAAACCAAATTCGACGCCGATGGAGCCAAATGCCAACATGTGTGCACATGAAGGAAAAGATTTGAAAGATGCGACAATGTATCGAAAATTGGTAGGCAGTCTAATCTACTTAACCTTAAATCGGCCTGACATTTCTTATGCAGTTAGTGTAATGAGTCGGTACATGCAAAATCCAAAGAAGCCACATTTGGAAGCAATTCGACGAATATTGAGATATGTGAAGAGTACAATTGACTATGGTCTTTTGTACAAGAAAGGTGGAGACAATAAGTTAGTTGGTTACTGTGATGCAGACTACGCAGGAGATCATGACACCAGGAGATCAACAATTGGGTATGTGTTTAAGCTGGGTTTTGGAACAATTTCTTGGTGTAACAAAAGACAACCAACAGTATCATTATCAACCACTGAAGCTGAGTATCGAGCAGCGGCAATGGCAGCTCAAGAATGTACATGGTTGATACAGCTAATGAATAATCTACATCAATCAGTAGATTATGCAGTACCATTGTATTGTGACAATCAATCAGCAATTCGTTTGGCAGAGAATCCGGTCTTTCATGCAAGAACTAAGCATGTTGAAATACACTATCACTTTATCAGAGAAAAGGTTCTGCAAGAAGAAATTGAAATGAGGCAAATCAAGACAGATAATCAAGTTGCAGACTTGTTCACAAAAAGCTTAAGCGTTGGCAAGTTCGAAATGTTTCGCCATCAGCTTGACACAGTAAAAATAGTGAGAGTTGGTGTTGAGGGGGAGTGTTGAAAATCAACACCAAAATAATAGTTGAAGGTTGTAGAAATAAATGAAGTAGTTGAAGGTTGTAGAAATAAATGAAGTAGTTGAAGGTTGTAGAAATAAATGAAGTAGTTGAAGGTTGTAGAAAAGAGAAGTGTGTAGATAAGATTTGTATGGTTAGGATTATTTCTTAGTTTTATATTTGTGTGGTATAGATTGCATGGTGAGGACTATAAATAGCCTACCTTGCATTTGGTTTAATCATTCCATCAAAAACAAATAAGTCTTTGTATTCTTAGTTTGAGTGTAAGTTAAGAGCTTTCTCTTTGAGTGTTTGTATTTCTCTTCAATTTATGAGTTGTCTTTGAAAGATGTTATAGTGAGTATAATACAAGTAGTTTGTTTACTTGTTTGGATCTAATATTAATAAATTTAGAATTGTTCATTCTAAATTTTACTCAACATTAGGAGCTTCTGTGATAAATAACCAAGACATAATATATTGTATACCTTGTTTTCTCCTCATTTTATACAAGTCAAGTATCAAATTAATTCAAATATGACCATGTATCTATAGATGAGTGGAGGAGATCTGGGCGTATCAGCATTCCCTGAAGGTGAGAGCATCTTTACATGGATCGGCACAATTGAGGGAGGAAAAGGAACTGCGTATGAAGGTCTATCTTACAAGCTTTCTTTGCGTTTTCCCCTGGATTATCCATTCAAGCCACCGCAAGTGAAGTTTGAGACTCTGTGCTTCCATCCAAATGTTGACCAGTTTGGCAATATATGTCTTGACATCCTTCAGGTACACAAACTTTTTGATACTTAGTCTCATCATAAGCATGAAATTGGAGAAATAGGCATCTGACTTGCATAGGCGAGGATACTTAGCCTCGATGTCAATGAATCTGACAAGAAGTTCCAAAAATTTATGATAGAAACTGAAGAAAATATATTATACTCGTTGAAACTTCAGGTTAGCTGGAAAAGATATTGAAATTGACAGGTTAGCTACTTTTGAAGTGGCACTCTTGATTTCGAGAGCATACCTCAAAAAAAAAAATTATTTGATGTAATTAATTGTTTTTTGTCCTGTTTATACTTTTCATTAAGCTGATGTTTTGTTTTGGCCTACTTTTGCAGGACAAATGGTCTTCTGCTTATGATTGTAGAACTATTCTTCTATCCATTCAAAGCCTTCTTGGAGGTGTGTTTGCCCTTTCCCACTTGACTTTTAATATTTTAATTCTATTCCCTGCTTTGTCTGACATTTTACAACTCAAATGCAGAGCCCAACCCAGATAGTCCTCTAAACAGTTACGCTGCAGCACTGTTGAGTAACAAAGAAGGTCACATACTTCTCTTCTCTACCAGTTATAGGTGTTTCAATTTACTGCCTAATGGTTCTTGGTTATTTTGGTGTTTGTAGAATTTATTATTTATTTCAAGTGTATTAATGTTTTGCTTTCTTCTCTCTTTCAGATTACAGAAAGATGGTTCACAAACAGTACTTTGCAGGAGATGCAGTAGAGAGCTGATTTCTAAAATTTCGAAGTGAGAAGGAAAGTTGTTATGCTGTAATACAATTTGATGTGTATAGTTTTAAGAGGAATAAATTTAGCAATTTTCAAGTTGAAAAATTCTGATTCCATTTTCGTGGTCAATGAATTACTATTGTTATACTACTTATCTCCCTATTATGGCTGATATGTGAGTTCGAAAAGTGAACAGTCAATATACTAAAATGTTTGAGGCAACTATTCCCAAACAATTGTCAATTGTTAACTATACCAGCTTTGCCTTTCTTTTCTGTTTTCTACTTTGGACTCCTTCATAGATTTTCGTTTTTAATTTATCTTTTATTTTTACAAACATGTTGGGAATGTTAAGTTTACCTCAATTTGCATTTAAATTGTTTATCTTATAACACCTTATATAACTATTTTAAAAAATGAGTAATTTACTCTTTTAGATGATTATGTCATATGAAATTTATACTATTAATTTAAGTGTAAAAATAGATGTAAATTTATCTTTTATTTTTACAAACATCATTTGGAATGTAAAGTTGACGTGAATTTGTATTTAAATTGTTTATGTTAAAACATGTGGTATAATTATTTTAAAAATTAAAGTAATTTATTTTTTTAGATAATTATGACATATGATATTTATATTAGTAATTTAAGTGTAAAAATAGGTATAAATTTATCTTTTATTTTTACAAACATCCTGAGAAATGTTAAGTTCATATGAATTTGCATTTAAATTTTTCATGTTAAAACATGTTGTATAACTATTTTTAAAAATGAAGTAATTTATTTATTTTAAATAATTATAACATATGATATTTATATCAATAATTTAAGTGTAAAAGTAGGTGTAAATTTATCTTTTATTTTTACAAAAATTGTGTAAAATTAATTGTAAATTTATGTGGGATTAATATTTCTCTTCTTCCGTTTTGTACCCAGTTGGCCAGACAATTATGGAGACGACTTCGATTGCTTTCATAGAAACTATAGAATATACTCATACGACCTACCAGCAAAGACAAACCAAATCTGACAAAAATGGAGAAGAAATAACAATTTTTGAATATAAAATTTACCAAATTTGAAGAAATCTGAAGTAGAACGGAGGCTAATATGTGAAGGAAGTGTGGTGGTCATATGACTTGAAAGGAATGTCGTTACAAGATGGACAGATTGGAGAATGACGGTTTTGCAACAACAAACTTTCCAATTACACAAGCAAATTTACTTATAATCTTCCATGTCCATTCTTGTCGGACACAACCCATCCTGATGTCTTTTTCTCTCGTGCAATTTATTGGGATGAGAGAGCATGAATAAGTGTTTTATCATTTTTTTTTAATTTACTTAAATTTTAATCTCATTATTATTACATCAGTTATTATAAATTTTATTAATAAAAAATAAATATATTTAATTCTATAATTATTAATAACGAACATTTAAGTTCATAATTATTTAAAATTATTAATTAAAATGTACATTTTACGTTAAAATATCATATTTTTATAAATTAAAAGATTAAATTGAATAATTTTACTTAATAAATATATTCTTATAACCTTTGTCTAATAAATTTTTGTTCTAAGATAATCTAAGGAATAAAATATCATACTAAGTCAAATAGTTAATGTTAACTTGTAATTTTCAAATGTTGTAATTTATTTTTGTAAAAGATGTTATTTAAGCATGCAAAAATGTGGTTTTGCAACCTCAAAAGCAATTTTTTTCTCTTAAATTATATCTTTCAATTCTGATTGCAAAAAAAATCGGTTTTTAATATTATTTTTTAAGTGTTTTTGTGCTAATCATTGTTTTTCTAGTTTTTTTTATTGATATATTCATTTTTTTAATTTACTTATGTGCATTCTTCTGATTCTTTACTCAATTCTTTTTCTACGTCTCATGCATTCATCTCCTTTTTTTTTCTTTTTTTAATATGCAAACCACCTAATTTCAACGACCGGTAACTATATTCTTAAAAAAAAGACCACCGATAAATGCATAATTTTTTAAAAAAACTGCATCAAAACTACTCTATTTTTTATTTTTTAAAATCACCTAACTTTTTCTACTTCACATATTTATTATAAAAAAAACTTTCAAATTCATATTATCTTTGAGAATAAATGTCTTATTAATCAAGGCCTAATTATTTTACTCATTTAAACGTAATTATCTTATGTCATCTTCATTATATTATTATTATTATTTCAATTAATTCTTAATTAATTTTTTTTAACATGCGACTAAGTTCCTCTTGTTATAGGAATTGTTCAATATTCCGATTTTCTAGATGTGTAAGTAGAAATTAGGCACATTGTTAATATAATACAATAGATTGAGTAGCTAACATCTCAAATACTAAGGCATTGTCAAATACTAAGTTATTGTCACTTAATTGGGTTCCAACATGATTCCCTAATTTACATTTATCTTATTACAGATAATATATTTTCATGTATTATTCATAAATTATACTTATATTTAGACATCTTCTTATCATCAATGAGAGCATTTTCCCTCATTGCGTAAAAAAGGAGAGGGAGGAAGGAAGACAAGTGTTCTCTATAGCATTAATTTAAACTCGCTGTAATTCCGGCTATATATCGGGGGTTTGGAGAATATATATTCGTAGTACAACAGTCTGAATTAAAGAGGGAGATATAAAGAGACTAGTACATCAAGAAGAGTTCCAAATCCAATTAAGGTGGAGAATCATTTGTATTGTATTTGTATATCGGTATACCGTATATTATTATTGTTAAACAAGGGTTGCCAGCCTATGCTAGGTATATGCAAACATTCGCTGCTTCACTTGTATTAAAGTGTCGAGATTATATATGTTCAACAAATTTGCCGAGTATTAAGACAATAAATAATTTAAGTTGATAGAGATCAAATCAGGTTTGTTCCACCGAGTCAAGTATTACATCGTATATATTTACATGAACTAGGTAAATTATCTAAAAATAATTTCAAGTATATTATTGCCCTTGTAGGCTATTTGATTGGGCAGGTGCCTTGCATATGGGGCAGGCATTCTTCATCAGCAGCCATTTCCTGATGCAGCCCACATGGTAATTATGGCCACATTTTTCCACTGTCCCAACTTCCTCCTGGCTCTTGTACTCTTCCTGTAAATTCCAAATCAGTCAGAACAAGGAGAGCTAGAAATGTGTCTCAAGTGATAAGCATTAGTATGACATGGAGATCGAGTTTTTTTTTTTTTCCTTCTCCATTTTAAGGATGGGAGGATGAGGGAGAGGTTAGGTTATGAGTGTGAAAAGATTCATGTTTGGGACAGGGAGATTTGAGAGAAGCATTTGGTATTCGTCAAAATAAAATTATGCAAACCGATTCTAGAAGATGCTGAGTAATCTAGGCAGATATCCTTTCTGTTAAAAGAGGTGAACGGTCTATATTTTCAGTTGCTTCAATCTTTTCAAGAACCTAACTGAGCCAGTCTCTTAAATTGATTGTCTTAGATGTCATGTAATCTATCATATTGTAGCTATGAACGAAAATCAAGACGTGCATATCACAAGCAAGAAAACCTCTTCTAATCAGCAAGAAAGAGGCAATATTTACTCACAAGACATATAGCACAGCTTTGTTGATCTAGGGTATCATTTGATAAGGAGTATGTTTTCTCCGTCACACAATTTGAAATCAACTCTTCAGATAATCCTGTGTTGACGTTTCCTATCCTTTCTCCTAAAGCAAGTAGTTCCTGCCCACGGCCATTTTTTCAGTTAAAAGCATAAGGAAATGATAAAAAAGGAAATGAGAATCAACTGAATTGCAATAACCTCATAAGTCATGTCTTCAACTTCAAGCCGCATATCTCTATACTGATCATACAAATGCATGGAACCATAAAAGGATGCTTGCCCAACCATCATGAAAGGCTGCAGAAACATGACATGTCATATAAGTAAATCAAGAAACAAATTAGATAAGAAAATAGATGTGTATTTAGTTCAGCGCAGTTCACCCTGAAGGAAGGACTTATTGCACCAATCAAAAAGAGCCTACATAGTGAAAGGATGCCATAACACATGCTATAATGAATCTATTAAAAGTAAGGCTCCATATGATATTCCATAATTCTTCTTATTTTTTTTCCATCCACACTACAACCATTTATTTGTTTGCACTCTTCAAATGAACATTGATATGCATTAGCATAGCAAGTATGATGTTGGATTCTTGTCAGAATGGCCCTGATCTAAAGCTAAGAAAGAACCAATGTAAAAGTATAGTTAGATGGCTTTCTCCCAAACAATATATCTCTAATGAACACAGATATGGAAAATCCATCACCCAGTTAGAAACCAATATAGCATTAATGTGTTATTATCAGTACTAGGAAAAAATATTCCACAACTTTGTGGCTTATGCTTATATAGAATCCATTCCATCACATTTTAGAAATATTGTATTGTCATGCACCTCGTATCCCTCAGTAGATAACCTTGATCTTCCATCCCAGCGATTATGACGCCCACCTCCAGCAGATGATGGCCTTGCATATCTGGAAAGATACCTTTCAGGGAGAGAGTGCACATTATTTTCTGAGGAAACTGCCCCATGACCGGAATGGGGATGTAAAGGTAAACTTAGACCAGCCCGGCGTGGAGGAAGAGACCACTGGGGATAAGGATGGTTAATGTGGTCTTCCCTCCGTGTATGAGTTTGGAATCTATGACGGTACTGAAGAGGTAGAGCAGGATTTCTGCTCAATGTGGGATCATGGCGGCTGTCACCATTCTCTGCAGGACCTCCTCCACCAATGAGATGCTGATTCATCTGATGGCTCATGCGGTTGCTTTCTGCAATTCAGTCAAATCCGTCCTTAGCCTATTAGAAGAAGGAATGTACAAAGAACAATCTATTTAGAGTTACCTGAACTTGTGATCCTTCCAGGTGTAGCAGACAGTGGAATATGGTTCTGCTCAGGACCACTAGGAGTTCTTTCATTGCCCAAAGTAGTAATGCCACCAAAATGATTTGTGAAATGAAATGTTGGATGATACTGATAAGGAGGAAAATTTGATTGATAATTTCTTCTTGGTGCAGCATCCAAATCAAGTCTTGATCGGCTTCTGACATTCCTTTGAAAACTTTCATCACCAACTGCGAGGCCATTACTGTGGTAGTGAGGGAAGCTTGCAGTACTTGGATAATTTTGGAAGGCTGATGTAGTTTCCTCCATATGAGATTCAGGTAAACTGGAGGAACTTCCAGCAGTATAAAATGTGCTAGTGCTGCCTGTCTCACCAGGAAAAAAGCATCTGGGAACTTTTCTTTTAGGTCCTCTAGTCTCAGATGCATGTATTGTTGAAACCCTATCAACATCACGAATACAGTGCTCGTTGTAGTAGCCTGTATACCCATGGGCACAGTCAGACCCTGTGGCCAGATAAGAACTTCTCACAACGGATTCATATGATGACCCCATGACAGGGGCCTGAAAATGAGGGCCTTCCAATGGAGTTCCCAATGTAGAATGTTCCACTGGCCTAAATTCCAGGTCCCTTTGAGAAGCAGGGTATGCTCCTGTAATAACTGTATTCTCCATATAAGATGGCGGGCCACTTCCTGAAGCCATGGTCCTTCCTGTAATGCAATTGTAAGAACACTTACAATCTAACTTGTATACAGTGACATTGCAAAAGCAAAGATCTCTTAAGTTTAAGATGGTGCAATACTTTTCTCTCTTGAAAAACATAAAATTGAGAAAATAAATAATGGATAATCTGCGGAAAAAATTAATAAGCATAGTTCAAGCTGAACCGACAATTATAATTTTAAAAAATTAAACTATTCAGATCATGCATCTAAAAATTTCTAGAAACTTCTAATCCTTTTACCTATAGGATCATTAGATTGTTCAGCAGTTCCACGACTTTGATAATGATCTTGGTCCATCTCAAACAGTTGCAAAGATGTATTCAATAATAAGTGCCAAAAGGAGATTTATAAAAGTTATGATTTAAAATAACATGAGAACCAACCTGAGAGGAAAGAAAAAGCTGTCATCAGAGTTCAGTCAATATAAAAGCGTTAAATTAGGGCTGGGGTAGTTTTTTTTTTTTTTTTTTTTTGAGGAGGAGAGGGGGAGATAATTGCAGAGATTCAATAATTGAATAAAGAATTCACTTTTGTTCGTCCATTAAAATGTGTATCTAACCAGCTATAAGTGATAATTACAGCATAAGATATTGACAATTCCATATCTGGTAATATCAGGAACCCTGAAATAACTCCAGCCCTACAATAATATGAGAAGGAAAAGATAACCGAGCAACTGACCAGATCTCGCACAGGCATAATTATTTCCACCAGAATCCCATAATTCTCAAGTTTATTCTTTAAAGAGGAAGCTAAGGGTTACACTAAACTAGTACAACATCACAAGATAAGCGCAATGTTCATGAATTCTCTAAGTTAAGCAGAATGATTGTTATAACACTATCTCCAGCAAGACAAATTCTAAGGCTCTCCCGTACCTTAAGTAGTATAGTATCTAACAGACATGGCAGCCTGCTCTCCAGTAGAAAGATAGGTTACAGCATACAATTGCAGCTGAAGTTATATAATGAAACTTGATCAGAAGAAGACAAGACATCTAGATTGAATAATCTATTCTCTGTTGCCGATTAGCCTTTTAAGGAATACTGTTCAAAGTTTAGAGCAATACTTAAGTGACTTTATACAAATTTGACCATTCTTACAAAGTGCTGAAATGCATGTTGCTTATACATTGTATTCAGAACATTTTCCGATGAATTGAACCAGGAGACCGATGATGGTATAGATAAAAAAAGCCAAGAGTCCGAGACTGAGAACTTACTATGAATTCTGTCAGCAAAAATAGATCCGGAGGATTGAATAGAGAAGTATAAAACGACATTGAAACTGTACTATGAAATAGGTAAGTTTTGTAGAATATAAAGTAAGGCGGGAAGGGAAGGGAAGGAGAGAGAGTGGAATCCATTCTATAATATAATTATTTGTAATGAAAATTTACCCGACAAGCAATGCAACATCATAGTCTAATGATTGCAAGACAAAATTTCATTTAAATGTAATCATAAGAGTTTTAGTCAGCTTTGCTTGAACTCCATGGACGTCATGACATTGGAGTGAGAAATTCACAGCGGTAAAATGGGTGATTAACCCAAGCTATGTCTTCAAAAAGCCACTAAAGGAATAGACTAATTGGCTTCAAGGGACTTGATCACAACAAACCATAAGAAAGCCCTGCAACAAAAGTAACTACATAAAATGCTCTGCTGGTTTTTTTTATCTTTTCAAAAAGCATAAGTAATATGGATAGATAAGTACAAGATGATGGTGACCTACACCAAATAACAGAATAACTCTCATTTCTATTTTGTGAATGCGAGAATTGAAACGTCTATTCAAGATAACAATCTAGGTTTAATCTACTCCATCCAGTCTGAGATTCATTTGACCAGTAAAAGCAACCCTGGAGGATGGCTGCCGATGAACAGAAGATAAAATTGTGTAAATCATTGACTGCATTCAAGTAGCTGATATATTTAAGGGTAATCAAGGATTAACTTATTCAAAGAGTGCTTTAATCAACAATGTAAATTACAGGAACCACGTTGACTGAATTATGAATCCTTCAACAAAATAATGAAATGGGCCAAGTTATTAGCTGGGAGTTCTCTTATCAAGGTTAAACTCCAAAGTACTTTTACAATATTCTCCTGGTTGCTTTTCACCTTCAAAATCTTAGATTGGTTATCGAGCAATTTATGCATCTTCATATATTAAAAAATTGTACTTAATAAAAAAGATTAGGGTCTCCGCAACAGTTAACCCATTAACATGTTCATGGGGTTCTAGATACGAGGGATGTAAATATTAAAATTCTGATATTCCGACCACAATAAACACAAAGATCATAGACCTCAAAACATTTGAAATCGAATTAAACTCGGTAAATAACTTTGTTGTTTGATCTCCAGAAGGACTTCCAGCTTTTGAAGATTTTAAAGGCTTCAATAACATTTTCTTGCAGTTCTAGATATGAGGAAAGTAAATAGTAAAACTCTGATATTCAGACCACTATGGAGAGAGTAAAAAAAGGGGTAGCTTTTTTGATGCAACTACTTGCATCAATTCATATGAGCCACGAGATATGTATAATTCTAGAAGAATAGCTAGCCGTCTGAGGGCACATGCATGCACATATGTGTGGGTAAAGAGAGAGTTTCTGCTCGTTCTTTGAATTGCAAAACAAACATGCATATAGATGGATACATGCACACTATCAAACCACAAAACAATAGGTTCCTTCCAATTGAAACACTTATTAGCAAAATAAAATTGGAAAAACAATAAAAATAGAACCTATTAAAACTGGCAACCACAAAAATAGTATCCCTCATGTCTAGTTCATATATTTTAAACTATTAAAAAAAATCCAACCATCATTTCATATTAAATGTCATCCAATTGAATGCTACTCAAGTTGAACTACGACAATTTAGACTCATTCAATGTTGAATACCGTCTAAAATTGGACCTTATTTAATATTATTGGAGTGCTATTTTTGTTGTTATAAGTTTTTAAGGGTGTTATTTTATATCATTTTCCCATAAATTTTGATAGAGAAGGCACTACTTCATGCAAAGAACCCGACCAAAAACACTAACTCTACAAAAATCAGGAATCTAACTCCAGAAAATGTACGAATTCCATGGTGCAGCAGCAGCTTCTTCTACTTAAAAAATTCCTTTAAAAAGTAAACAAAATAATATCACCAACAACAAGAAACAGTATCATTACCTCTTAACCATAGAAAAGGTTCAATTTCCTGCTTTCTTTCTTTACATCCTCCATTTTCCCCATTTTTGGGGATTCAAGTGTTATATCATTGAGAGAGGTACTGTTTTGGCTAACCAGTTGCAGTAAACTCAAAAATGATTATATACCATACTATTAAGATAAACAATGTTATTTTTACTGCTAAAATTATTAATGATAATATTAAACAATTTAAACTGTCTCACTGGAAACTCTTCACTTTTCACAGACCATGGATTTCTGGCAGTCAACACCAGGTCACATGTATCTATCTCTTCCCAAGTTCTTGGAGGAAATGGAACAGATCGAAGCTACAGTATTCCCTCTATTTGATATCTTACAAGTGGATGGCGATGCTGCTCATTTAGCTCAGCTCATTGTGATGACCAAAGGGAAGCCAGAAGGTCAAAGTCTGATACATCAACAGCTCAACTGGGCAAACAGTGCTCTGAGAGCTATAGACGCTTGGGGTCCTGACCCATGTGATGATGTCTCTCAGCTGAAGGCTGTTAAAGTTCCACACTACCGGAATAAATAGACCGATTGAGATCGATAATGATCTCGACGAACCTGGCAGAATGGAATCCAATCTAAGGAAGACTGAATCAAACGAGAAAGCTACCTTGAAGTTCCAGGCATCATTCATTCCTATCCTTACACATCTGTGTAACATAGTATTTTGCTTGATACTCTTGAATTTATCTTCACATGCCAAGAGAAGCAATAAGAAAAAAAAAACACATTAAGGTTCTAAGTCTCAAAGGCAGACAAAACATATCTTCCTCCAAGTTTGAACTACCATAAGCCAGGGCTTCTTTGATTGTTTCTCCTTCAGGTCAAACAATGTCATACATTGAGAATTTCTGTTTATTGTTTATACCAGTGGCACAAGCATCTACCCCATTCTTCTTTAGAAACAACCATGGCTACAAACAGGAATTGAAGATCTGTCTTGTTTTTTTGGATCGAGACAGTAAGGAGACACCAAAACCTTCTAAAATACAAGGCCTATTAGGGGACACTGACTGAAACCACTGGATGATGAGATGACCTCTAACAATTAAACATTTCAGCATATGTGTGATAAACTGCACAGCACTTCCCTAAAAATTTCCAGATAGTTAACACATAATACTACCCATTATCCTTTTCAGCCACAATTACTCCTTCCTGGAGGGATCTCTCTCACTTCTTTATACATGTACATATTTCTTTATTTACTTTCTTTCTTATCTGTATTATTTTGCAACACCAAGCGTTCTTGTGATTTTCAAACTCTAACATTGCATAAAGTTCTTTTTTAATTTAGCCTTGAAGCTTTCACTAAAAGTGAAGAATTAGTAGTTTTTTCGCATAGTTTAGGATGGAAACTAATAATTATGTGCGGAAAATAAAAGACCAAAACATTACATATCTTAACAAAACAGAACTTCTATTATCATTATCAGAAAAGGGTACAAAATACAAAAGCAAGAAAAGATCCTCCTCAGATACAATATTGGCTACAAAATTAGAAGAGTGGAAGACTACGAATTTCAGTATAAACAAGAGATGGGAAAAAAATAAGCAACAAGTGCGGCATGACTATAATAGCAGTCAAAAGTCAAAGAAACAAACCCCTTGCGCGTTGAAGTTACTGAAGGCTTTAGGAAGACCTAACATAAAATCTGCACTAATCCAGTCAAGCTTTTATATATATATTTATATATTTGCAATTCTATGCTCTCTACGAATGCTAGAAATACCACTAACAAAGAGTCAACGAGATCTGCACAGCTTATTATCGGATATACAAAAGACACAAATCATAAATAAGGTTTCACACGAGATTAAGCATTTCCCCGGCTTCATCTGTTCACCAGGGCATCTGATGCTGCTAAAATTCTTTCATCTTCACTCCCAAAATTTCAATAAACTAAAACATATAAATCACAGAAGGTAAAGTTAATAGGCTTGACATATTTATATTTTTGGCGAGTAAGGGTAAACAATAAGAGAGATTTATTTTGGTTATTGATCTCACAGGTGATATATTATTTTAGGTTACAAAACAGAATGTTCAATTTGTAAATTCATATATCATGCAATATCTTATATAAACATCGGACACTGATAAACCAGAAATCGGTGAGCGTTTACCGGAGAACGAATCAAAAAACAATTCGTTAAAAAATAACTCATAAATATATAAAATATATATATATATATATATATAAAAGCATCATGTGACGATTAACGAAATTAATCATAATGTAAAGAGAAACAAAGAGGCTCATACATAGGTGGATCAACAGCCGAATGAATCGAAAAACGGTGAGTATTTCGCCGGAGAACGTACCAAAAGACGAAGTATCAAACGTTGACTCCAGACACATCAAATATTCGGACGGAAGAGGAATGCAAGAGATAGGGAATCACAAGTCACTTATAAAGGAATGAAATTTGGGACTCTGTGATTACGTAACAATAGAGAAGGAGTGAACAACGATCTTATTATTTATACTCTTCTTGCCGTACAAACAAAATTTCAGGAAAGAAAAAATGTTTTTAAACCATTCCAATAGATCATTGCTTTTGTAAAGGGATATACTCTGGTTTTTGGAGAACATATTTCCTATTTCATTATTGTACATGATTTAAAAAAATTATTATTAGTTGGTACATGCTAATTAACATGAGAAATTGTGAGAGTATAAAAGAAAAGTCAAATATGTACATCAACACCTCTTACAATTTTCATACTTTTTAATTTTTTTCAATGATCATTAAAATCCCTCTTTTATTAAATATTTTAATAAATAAAAAAACTTTATATATATATATATATATATATGTAACATTTGAATTATGATGTTTAAGTGAAAAATCATATCAATTGAAACACCATTTTATCTAGTAACACAATAATTTCTTTCCAATTATGTTTGCATTTGATCTATATGATCTCTATGTCGACCATCCACCCCCGTAATCTCAATTAAAAAAAATGTGGTAATATTACTTGAGAGAGAAAATTATATACCAGTAACACTGATATATATAACCTGGTGGGATGCTAGCCAAATGAGTTAAATTTTGAAAAAATTCTAAGTGTTGGTTGGATAGTCATACAAATTACATTACAAATTTATAATATCAGAAATAGGATTCATAATATATGGCGAAATCAAAACCCATGTTATAAATATTATTTTCCAACTTTTTTTATCTTGAGATTTTTACAAGTTTTATATTTTTTTAAATTGTATTTTAAATTAAACTTCTAATGTCATGTAATTCATTAAAATATATATTTTAATTATTTATTTTTAAGATATGTATATTTAAAGTCATCTAATTCTTTAAAATCTAATTCTTTAAAAGTTCTAACGTAAAATCAATGTTTTGAAAAATAAAATGTAGAAAGTAATATTTTTAAATAGATATTAAAATCTCAATTTAAAAAAAACTAACTTAGATTTGAATTCAAAAAATTCTAATTTTTTTAAAAAGTTGGAAGTTTAAAAAAGTTAAAATTATGAGAAAAAAATATAAAATTTTTAAAAGCAAAAACTTAACTTTTCATTTCAAATATAAATTAAATACATTTGTGTAACATTGTTTAAATAGATATTAAAAATTCAGTTTAAAAATTCTAATTTTTTAGAATTGCAGTTTTAAAAAATTAAAATTACGAGAAAACAAAAAATATAGAATAAAAATAAAAATTTAAAAAACAAAAGTTTAACTTTTGATTCCAAATATAAATTAAATATATTTGTGTAACATTTTTTCAATAGATATTAAGAATTCAATTTTAAAAAGTGAAAAAGATTCTAATTTTTTTTAAATTGCAGAAGTTTCAAAAAAATAAAATTATGAGAAAACAAAAAATATAAAATATAAATAAAGTTTTTAAAAACAAAAATTTAACTTTTCATTTCAAATATAAATTAAATATATTTGTTGCTTTTTATAATAGACTTTATCAATATTATTAATAGTATTATTATTATTTTTCAAAATTTCAAATTTATCCTTTTCAAAACAATACCTTTAAGATTTGATAGATGATTAAAGTATATCTTTTGGGGAATTACAAAAACTTAACTATACATTCTAAAAGATAGAGAATTATAATATACATTTTGAAGTATTACAAAATTTGTAAAAGCCTTAACTTCAATTTTTTTTAAATTAACTCTCTCGAGAAGTAATGTCCTTCATCAGATAAGAAGAATACGGTAGAATCAGCTGTGAGGGTGAATCATACAAATGCAAAAATTCAAGTCCACTACTAGCACAAAGTTAAATAGATTTGAAGAACAAAAAAATGAAAACAAAATAAAAAGGTAAATAGATTCCAGGATTCCATCCTTTCCAAGTGAGGGGGACTTCTCTTGGACTACCTATTCTATATATGGGGCAAGAAAAGTCGGTATGATCGTGCATGATAGCACAAGAAAACATCAGGGATTCTATGGATCATCATGACGGTCCAAAAAAAAAAGAAAAATAAATCCATCCTGCAGAATCAGGGAAACAAGGCTCTTTCTAGATAAGATAGAACCTCAGAAATTGCCCAAGGAAAGATAGAGAAGTATTTGTTGTTTCTATGCTTGGGTTGTAAAGCAATCAAACATTTTCTGCAGCATCTCTTCCTGACTCTTCGGTACTTGGAACTGCAGCTAACCTCTCAGCTGCTAATCTTTCTTCCAAAGCACGAGCCCCCCTTTCCCTGCAAAAAGCATTTGGTTACAATCTACAAGTTCTTGTTTTTGCTAATGATAGATCATGGCTATTTTACCAAAACTATAGTTGGTGGTGGTCACATTACTTAATTGAAAAATTAGGGGCCTAATAGTTATGTTCGTAAAACATCCATGGTAGCATGACTTATGTGAATGACCTTAGAGAAGCAATAGCTTAGAGCATTACCTCCTTCTAGTTGCTTCAATGGGGTCAGAACCACAAAATGGAGCACCTTCAACAGTGTAACCTTGAGCATCATTAGAAGCTTCAGCTCTTCTAGGAAGCAGCCGATGGAAGATAGATGCTATGGGATCAATCACTGGTCTGATCAAGGTGAAACATTGTTACAAAGAGGGAAAAATGGGAGCATGCACAATCTTAACATATGCTAACTTGTATAACGGTTTATCACCTTAAAAGTTCAGGGAAGAATGACGAAAATGCAAAATCATCACTGGGATCACCCTTATGTTTTGTTTCTGGTTTTTTCTGCCAAAATCTTAGGTAAATCCAGCCTATATATGTGCCAAATATTAAGGTTGGAAGATATGTTGTTAATGCCTCAGTCAAGAAGCTTACGGCAATGGACAGTAACACTGACAGAGATGGCAACCACTGCATATAGATTGAAGCATTACATAGAGGGCCTTAATAAATCCTTGACCTTGCATTGATTTCACCATATAATTATTTATGATGAGATTCAATGCTTGATACCTTAGCTTTGATTTTCAGTACAGGCAATTCCTGGTCAGGTACAATTTGCTTCATGCCAACCAAGAATCCTGAAAGAACCCCGTGAAATCCAGAAAGAGGAATATAACTAGCAGGAGAGAGAGAGATATAAGGATTAATAAAGTCGATGTTGTATTTGACAGATCATATGAACGAAACAAACTATACATATTTATAATCTTTGCAAATTATTTGCAAAATGCACCATCTAACAGCTAGAATATTTTTTTTTAACGCATTGGGATGTACTAATTAGAAGTTCTTTTAAAGAACAGTTTTTTTTTAAGAAAAGTTGATACGTATGGTGAACGAAATCAAGACCAGAGCATGTACGATGCAATAAATTAATCTGTACAAATAGAAAACTACTTTGTCAATCCTATTTTGCTCTGCTAATCTAAAATTTGAATTAAAAAAAAAACCTACTGTAGAATAGATTTCTAAAGCAAAGGAAAAAAAAAAAGTCATCAAAATATTCTAAGATCAAATTGACAAATTGAACAGGGCAGAGATGAAAAAGAAGCAAAATCAAGAAATTTTAATTTAAATAGAAAAGCATTAGCAATTCATAATACTCACAGGTAAGTTTCCAGCCCTGTAATATAGTACAATACAATAGCGGTGATAAAAACAAACACATAAGTTAGAAAGTTAATAACAAAGATGAACTTCAAGAACTCCTTAGTACCCCATATGGGTTCAAGCAGCTTCCCAAGGATAAGAAGACCGATAGTGCTTACAATCACCTATTTAACAGGCAAAATATTAGTAAGTCTGAGAAGCAGACTAGAAATATCAGGAGACACCCATTTCAGGTAATATAACTCAAATATATATATATATATATATATATATTATGAAGGAGTGCCAAAAGACTCTTACCCCATAGATTGATTGTTCAACATAACCAGCAGTAATGAGATTCCAGGTAAAAGGAATCGTCCTATAATATAGCAGTTAGATGAGAAAAGATTCCATCCATATAAAGTAAAATTTTAGATTAACTTAAAGTAATTCTTTAAATGTATTTTGTAAAAACTAAAATAAGCTTATCCATAAGAACATGCAAACATGTCCCCATTATGATAGTGTTTGATGTTGTATAATGCCCTCAATCACAATATCCGTGTAATATCATAAGGAAATGAAGATCGTAGCTAATGCCCTAATAAACCTAAATGGGTTATCATCTTAAAATAAAAAATGATATGGGCTTCACAATTGCTATATTTTTGCATTTTATAGTCAGCTTTGTTGAGATGCTAACCATACAATATCTAAAAACAGACTCGGAGAATACCACCCAAAAAAAGAACAAAAAGGGCAAACAAAGCACAGCAACCAGTAAATATTAATAAAATTCAGTTGAAGGATTGAGAAAGATTTTCATCGTCCCTCAAAAACATAATGCAGAAATGCAATCCTGGATATTGAGAAATTTGGACAAACAATGTGTTCTGGTGGAGCTTGGCAAGGACCTAATATCAATAACCACTGGAAACTCATCTACAAAATCCATATTATGTTTTCAACTTCAACTAATTCAATAGAATTCCCAACCAGCTGAACAAAAAAAAAATATTAAATCCATATTGAAACCTAGACTGTTCCTTTGGCCTCCCATCTTTAATAGGGCCCCAGGCATTATGTGCCAATCATCCACGGCAGAAACACCTGTGTTGACTTATACACGGCTCTGCCTCCACCTGATAAATGATTCAGCTTCCAGATCACTATGTGGAAATTGATTACTGTTCTGGCCCTCCCAATTCAAACCATGAGGTTTCCACATAGCCCACTATTAGCAAACACAGATTATACAAATTACAAAGGTCTCCCTTTGACTTACTGCAGATACCAGTCACAGCAATGGGCAACTAACATAGCCGACAATTATTCAAACCCACAATAATATAAGCTTCCACTTCAGGATCGTAAACATAGTGCATCAGACGTACCAAAAAAATCTCTAAATGCACACAACATCAGTAACCCCGCACCCCAAGTTAAACGACTTATCAAAATTTGTAGATTTACTCAGCAAACCTAGAAACACCCAAAATGCTATTTGTAATTCCGTTTGAAGAGGTTAAACAACACAAACATCAAGATTGAGAATATATATTTCAAACCGAGATGCACACACGGTAAATAAAAAATAATGACTGAAGCAGCAAATACCTGGCGGGAATGAGAGCGAGGTAAGTAACGGCTTGAGGGAAAAACTGAATCAGAATATGACCGCCTATAAGCACCACGGCCAAGCCCTTGCATAGGCGAGTGAAACCAGAGAAAGCACTACCCTACCAAAAATAACAGAAACACATCACTTCATACAAAATTTCAACATTGGGTCTAAATTTTCGATTTCCTTAAGATCCAAGATGAACCCAGAAGATGACTTACCCCTGAGAGTGCTGAAGTGCTCATGACGGGGGAGATTCGACAGTAGCAGTTGGATTTCGTGATTCGTACGGCGTTGATACGAGATTTGGAGTCGTAGAGTCTTCTGCTTAAAGAGCTTGATTAGAGATGAAGGAATGGAGGGTTTGTACTAACTTTGGACAGTGAAATTTGGTTCACAGTAAAAATAAATTAAACGGGAAATAAAATTTATGATTAAAATTATTATTTTTTAAAATAAATTTTTTTTGTGCTTTAGGTTTAGAATTGTTAAGGTTATATTATTAATTTTTTAAATATATTTTAAGATTTTGTAGCTTAGAGTTTATAATTTAGGTTTTAATGTATAAGTATACATTATATGTTTAAAATTTATGATTATATTTATATATTAATATAAAATTGAAAGTAAAAATTAAAATAAAATCATGATTTTAAAGAGTAGATAAAATCTTTGTTATTTTCGTATTAGAAATTGATTATATTCTTTTTTTAATTTATAACATAATCTAAATAAAATCATAAGAAAATAATTTTATTTATATTATATTATTATCGGTTAAAAATGATATAAATAGTAAACGATAGTAGGAACTCAAAAATGTTGTAAAGCAAGATTTGGATTTAGGTTTAGAATTTTTAAAATTATAGTTATGTGTTAAGTTTTAAGTTTAAAATTATTATTTTTTTAAATATGATTTAAGATTTTGTAGTTTAAAGTTTATAATTTAGGTTTTAAAGTATAAGTTATATAGTATATTTTATAATGTTTATATTTGTATGTTATTATAAAATTAAAATTAAAAATTAATATTTCAATAGAATTATGATCAGAAGTAGCTGATAAAATCTTTATTATTTTTGTATTAGAAATTGATTATATTCTTCTTCCTTTTTAATTTATAACATAATCAAAATAAAAATTATAAGAAAATAATTTTATTTATATTGTATTCCATCAATAATCATATATAACAGTGGGCGGTAGGGAACAACTCAGCAATGTTGCAAGGCGCGATTTGGGTTGCTGCTACGGATTGTAGAAAAGTAGCCATAGCCGGACTTGTAAATTAATTTTTCACAACCTTTACACATTTACTTCATAATAGATCAGTAAAAACAAAACAATTATAAGTCTGAATCAATTATAATAGCTCGAGTAAGCTAAGAAATGCGACACGGGTTTCAAATATAACATTGGGTCATAAGATTTCACCGTTAAAAAAAAAACACATACACACCCCGGTACTGTACATCAGCTAACCATAAGATTTTGGCAAAGAGCTGAGTGGAGTCAGGTATGCTGTCTCTGTAGCACTCATGTCATCTCCGGCACATAATGTACTTTTGGTAGCAACTAGATTTTCAACGAAGAATGAACCCTTTATGTATTAAAAGAATCCAGGTGGTCCAATGAAGAAACAAATTTAAGCCAAGATTAGCCATTGAAAATACACAATTGGATTCTCTTATATCCTACCTTTGTTCATACTTGTACCACTACGAGTACAACTACTACTACTTCTTCGCCACTTCTTCCTCTTTCATATCCAACTCTTCTCTGCCAATTCTCAGAGACCCAACCTCCAATTTTAATCAACAATGGCTTCCAAATGAGCTGTGGCATTGCCACCACGGTCAAAATTTATGAGCAATGCTTTCCAGCTACCAGGTGTTTGCGCAATGCCTCTTCCAGATTCAACATGTCTGCTGAGTGGAACCCGGTCAGCCCCAACCTGCCTACCTCGATGGATCAGCACCAGGGTAATCATTTTCATATTTTGATTGGATTCTCATTTACTCTTTTTATAAATAAATATTGGTTAACTTTTTATGGATTGAAGTTGGGTCTGCTGACATATTGTGTGTTGTTTGTGGCTTTCAGTGACTTTGGTTTTGACCCACTAGGGCTTGGTGAAGTTCCAGAGAACTTGGAGAGATTTAAGGAATCTGAACTCATTCACTGCAGATGGCTGTCGTAAGTTTTTCATCCTATACAAGCTTTTCAGGTTCACTTGCTTTAACCAACTTGTAGAATGGCCAAGTGTTTGTTTGATTGTGCTTCTGTCAAAAGTGATACTAGAAGAAAGTGCTTTAAGGAAGAAGCGCATCATTTTACTTCATCAGTCAAATGTGCCTGAAATAACTTGGCTTCAGGCGCCCAAAAAAATTTTTTTTTGGTTCCGAGTGGTTTTTTTACTGCCATAAAACTTTTACAATATCGGAAGCATAAACAACTGGGCGCTAAGTGAAATTAATCTTCTTTAATGAACATAACAGAAGAAAACTTGATAAAGGCACCAACTTTTTGAATGTCATTTGGAGAAGGCTGAACTAGGCTAGTACATGATCCTAACAAATTGTCTTTTGCTTCCAATACTAAATGGTTGTAATTTTCAAATATTTTGCAGCCATGAATTCTTTTACCAGAGGCATTGGGTTTAGGGAACTGGGTAAAGGCACAAGAGTGGGTTGCAGTTCCAGGAGGCCAAGCCACATACTTAGGAAACACAGTTCCTTGGGGAACTTTGCCTACCATTTTGGTTATTGAGTTCCTTGCCATTGCCTTCGTAGAACACCAATGAAGCATGGAAAAAGATCCTGAGAAGAAAAAGTGCCCTGGTGGGGCTTTTGACCCTTTGGGTTACTTCACGGACCAAGAGAAGTTGAATGAGTACAAAGTTAAAGAGATAAAAAAAATAAGTAGAACCCGTATGCCTCTTTTTGATAAATATATGCCATTTTTTAACTACTAGTTCTAGATCAAGTATTCAAGCCATCATGACAGCTAGGCTAATTAGAGTAATTTATTTGTAAATGCAGGCCGGCTTGCTTTGTTTGGTTTTGTTGGGTTTCGTGTGCAACAATCAGCATACCCAGGCACGGGACCATTGGAGAACCTGGCTACTCACTTGGCTGACCCATGACGCAATAACATTGGGGACATCATCATCCCCTGAGCACTTTTGCCTTGAAAGTTAAATTGAAATTTAATTAATTAACATCCCATTGTAATATTCCTTGTACCCATTTGTATGGAATCAAAATTTAATGTCTTTGTGACAAGCGTTAAAAGTTTGATATGGAAACTTTACGAGCAAAAGAGTTTCAAAGTGTGAGTTCTATTATTGTTTCATTGGATTCTAATTCAAAATGATAGACTCGACATGTATAATTTAGACTTTCAACATTTTACTAAAAAAAAAATTGGGATTAGAACATAAGTCTAGGACGGGCATCCTCCACAATCCACATACTAAATTATTATTTCGTTGGATTCTAACTGAAAATGATAGAGTCGACATCTATAATTTAGACTTTCCATTTTAATATTAATTAAATTATTATTTTTTCTCAAATATATATTATAGAAATCATTCATTGGGTCAGATATTATCAACTTTTTCAAATAAAATCCATAAAATCAATGAATTTTTAGTACACCTGCATTTATAAAAACTTCTTTAAAATATTAATTAAATACAGTTAAATTTTTATAAATAATTTTAAAATCATAATTGAATGCTCATGTATTTTAAAATTTTAAAAATCACTAAAATCTCAATTAAACATACTCTTATTTTTGTCTAGGTTCAAGGTCACATTTATGGTTAATCAAAAATTATACGGTATTTATTTTACTCTTAATATTATCATAACATATAATCATACAAAAATTATTAAGTCAATATCTTTTATACTGTATAACAAACAAATATATATATTACGTATAAAACATAAAATTATAATATTATACTATGGACACAAAATGTAACAAGATGTGTGTAAATTTTATATAGTATATAAATAACATGAATCATCAAACCCTAAAAATTTAACATTAAAGAAATGTAAGTCTTGTACTATACTTATAAACCCTATTACACTAAAATATTTTTGACTCATTTTTGAAATATAAATTGGATTGTCTCAAAAAATATTATGAATCATTTCATATACTATTAAAAATTTCTATAAGTCTATTTTTCGTGAAATTTTACGGTTTGTGAGTTCGAATTTTCTATAAAAAGTTATGCTTTTTTTTCTAATGATTATTCAAATTTGGTAAAACTTTTTTAACTAATTTTTGAAATATAGATTGTAATACCTCACACAATATTATGAATCATTTTATATATTATTAGAAATTTATAAAAGTTTAATTTTTAAGAAAATTTACGGTTTATAATTTCAAATTTTCTATTTTATTAATGATTGTTTATATTCAGAGTAACATTTTTACTCATTTTAAATAAG
This sequence comes from Hippophae rhamnoides, assembly GCA_033030585.1. Lineage (NCBI taxonomy): Eukaryota > Viridiplantae > Streptophyta > Magnoliopsida > Rosales > Elaeagnaceae > Hippophae > Hippophae rhamnoides. Next base: position 49,420,115 of record CM065432.1, on the reverse strand, counting down.
TTCAATAAAAAAATTAAATAAATTATAGTTCACATATAAATGAGCTGAATACAATTCAATTCATTTAAAAATTAGATAAAATGAGATTGAGTAATTAGATTATAACTCATTTGATACTTTTAATTAATTCTTGTATTTATTTTAACTCGATTTATTTAAAAATTAAATGAGTTGAGTTTGAACGACAAAACTAAACTAGCGCAGCTAATTTGACACATCTAATTAATTCTTACATTTAAAAATAAGATATACATGTTAAGAAGCTTGTAACTAAATGACATATAGCTTGGATTTGTAAAAAGGTTTAGAATTGAACCTCAATTATAAGTATTTGAATAATGTAATTATTTAAAAGAAAAGAAAAAAAGATATAAATGCCTTGGTAATATAATATGAAATTACTTATATTTAATCTTAATATTTTTTTAACAGAAAATTAGTGGGATAAAATAAGTTTATTATATTTATAAAATGAGTTTTGAAGATCTTTTTATAAATATAATAAATTTTTATTATTTTAATTAATAGATAGAAAATTAAAATATATTTTCGTTAAAAATTTAATTTCTTATTTTTCTTTTAATATTTACGTTCATGGTATGTAAATTGCCATTCAAACAAGATAACATAATCAAATTCTGAGTAGAGGATCATTACTTTTCATCCATCAAATAAAGCAAAGTGTTACATGAGACAATAATAAGTGTTATTTTCTTAATAACTTCTTTCAAACATGAAAATACTATCTGTACGAAATATATCTTATTCTATGATATATAAAAAATGTTGGGATATAATAAAAATAATATATTTAAAATTTATAGTCATAAAAATATTATTATTTACATTTACCTCATTTTTTCATCAAACATAATTTGACATATTATTTTATATTGAAAATTGTTTAATTGGATATTATTTAAATTTTACTACTATCGTTTAGATCGTTTTACTTTTAAAGACTATTCAATTGAACCTCATTAAATGTTATTTGGGTGTTATTTTTATTATTATAAATTTTAATAGTGTTTTTTTTTAATTTTTAAAAACATTTTATACCAAAATTTGTATTTATCACCTATTATCATCAATTGGGCTTGTTTTAGAATAACTTGAATGCAAAATTTTTAGGTGTAAATATTAACTGCATGGGGTTCATTTGTTTGATTCTACTCACTTTTAAATCTCATTCTTTTTTCCACTCAAATAAGTTCTTATCCATTTAACAATATAAAAAAAACATTGATGGTTGTGACAATAGTTTTTGTATTGATGTAAAAATAGAATTCTCTGGATTTAAAACCACTCAATATGAATGTTATGATACCAATTATTAAAAATAGTTTATCACAAAACAAATAGCAAAAATAAAACTTGTTTTAATAATGAAACATAAAAGTAAAGGTAAATACTTAATCGCTAAAGAAGCTAAATGTAGGTTTTCAAAGGGATCTACCTTCTTAAATGATGATACATTTTGGATTTTTTCACATAAATTAAACCATAAAAATCCATTAAACTCTTAGTTATAGTTTAAAATAAACAATATTATACCATATAATAAGACTATATATACAATATGTCATTTAAAATTCTAAGTGATAATATAATTATAAAAAGTATATAATCTCAAATAAAATACGCGATTGGAGTCTTACATAATAATTAAAACCTTAAGTGTTTGCTAAACTAATAAATTATTGTCTTAAACTCGATGAACTCACAATTATAACATGAAGTATATAATATTGTACAGTAAAATGAGATCTCTCTGCATCAATACCTGCTTAAGCAATGGTATAGATATGATGATCCCCACGTTACTGCTCCAATTATATATATATATATATATGTCTGCATATACGTTTGAAATTATGGGGTGTAGGATGATAAGAATTAGTGCACTAAACTCTATGGAATTAGCTGGCTTATTAACTCTAACTAATTATGTATTCTATTTACAATAGAATTACTCATAGAGCCGTAAGATGAATGAGGCCGGCTTAGGATTTAGATTACAGATATCGAGTTCATGAAATTATCACATATTATAAGTAATTAGTTTGCTATCTAAATTTTGGCTCATTATACAAATTTTATCCTAATATATCTTATAAATTAAAGAAATATTATTATCGCATAAAATTACACTTATTTTTACCACCTATATTATACGAAATATATGATAAAATTATCCCAAAAAATAAATCAATTTTCAATTTTTCAAGATAATTTTATCACGTGACACAATATAAAAGATATTAATACAATCATAACTGTAAATTTATATATTCTTAGTATTTCTCTTTTGATATAATTTAGAATTATAAATTATTATGTTATTACGTACACATAAAATAATTCCAAAAATTTTAAAAAGAAAAAAAATATTCAAAATTAATAATCAGAGCTCGGAGTGCTCGGTACTTATTAACAATGTAAACATGTAGTTATGGTTCATCTATACTTGACATGTATCAAACAACAAAATAAGTCCATGATTAAGTTTCTTTTCCCCTGTGTAAGAAATAGATTTATTGATAATGAATAAACGAATGTTTACAATCTATTTATACAAAAGAAAAACAAAATTGCAATAATTAAAAATAAACACAATTATGGAGAGGCGTGTTCTTAGACAGCCTATCCTTTTCCACCAAACTGTTGGTGTCTGCTTCCAACTGGTGTTTTGGTTGTCACCAGTTGGATCTCATGTTCTTTAACATTCCCACTCAAGTTAGAATATATGTTAAGTATTCCTAATTTGTTAAGTAAGCTTGAGAATTGTGGAAAACTCAAGGATTTAGTAAATATATCTACCGGTTGTTCTAATGTAGATATATGATAAGTTTTCATCATTCCAGCTTGAATCTTTTCTCTTACTAGATGGAAATCGATCTCTATGTGTTTGGTTCGCTCATGAAACACTGGATTTGATGCAATATGAAGAAATCGCTTGATTTACAATATAACTTGGTTGGTCAGTCGGTTTGATACCCAAATCATCCAAAATATATCGTAACCAGTTCTTTCGCAACATACCGCCGCTTACAGAAGTATTCTGCTTCTGCACTTGATCGTGAGACTATATTTTGTTTCTTAGTCTTCCAAGAAATTAGCAAGTTTCCAAGAAACATACAATATCATATGGTTGATCTTCGTGGACCAGGCATTTTGCCCAATCTGATCACAAAAGCATTTAGTTGTAATGAACTAGTTCTTTGCCGAAAAGAAAGACTTGCCCTGGTGTGTTCTTGACATATCGTAAGACGTTGAGTTGCTTCCAAAATGTGGTTGTCGTGGTTTATCCATATATTGACCGAACGTAATGGCATATACTAAGTCGCTCAGTGATGGTCAAGTATATTAATCTCCCAACAAGTCTTTGATAGGATGTGGGATTACTGATAAATTCCCATTCAACCTTGCTGAGGGATAAATTTTGTTCCATAGGTGAATTGGTAGATTTGGCACCAAGATAACCTATGTCCTCCAATATTTCAAGTGCATACTTGCATTGTGACAGAACAATCCTTGCCCTGGTGTGTTCTTGACATATTGCAGCACTCATTGAGCTGCTTCCAAATGTGGTTGTCGTGGTTTATCCATATATTGACTGAGAATGTGCACGGCATATACTAAGTCGGGCCTTGTGATGGTCAAGTATATTAATCTCCCAACAAGTCTTCGATAGGATGTGGGATTATTGATGAATTCCCCTTCAACCTTGCTGAGGGATAAAATTTGTTCCATAGGTGAATTGGCAGATTTGGCACCAAGATAACCTATGTCCTCCAATATTTCAAATGCATACTTGCGTTGTGACAGAACAATTCCCTTCCTAGAACGTGAAACTTCTATGCCCAAAAAATACTTTAATTCACCGAAATCTTTAAGCTTGAATTATCTCATGAGATGATTCTTAGTTTCTTCAATGTCTTGTATATTGTTTCCTGTTATGATTATATCATCTACATAGATAAGAAGAGCAGAGAAGGAATTACCACGGGTTCGGACGAACAGTGAGTGATCATACTTGGATTGGTTAAAACCACTAGCTTAAGTGTTGTTGATAGCTTGATTTAACCACCTGTCGTGCCTGTTTGAGTCCATACAAAGATTTACGTAGCTTACATACTCGTGTTTCCCTTTCGTCCGAATCCAGGTGAAAGGAACATGTAGACATCTTCTAGAAGATCACTATAGAGAAAAGCATTGTTGACATTGAGGAGTTGTCAAAGATGCCAATTTTGAATAGCAAAGCGACGGCGAGGCTTCTAACAAAGTTGACAAGTTTGGCTACCGGGTGCAAAAGTTTCTTGGTAATCAAAACCTTCAACTGATCGTATCATTTGGTCACTAATCTGAGCCTTGTATCGCTCCACGAGCCATCGGGATTATATTTGATTTTGTAGACCCATTTACAACCAACTAGTTTCTTGTTTGGAGGAAGCTATTGGGCGTCCAAGTGCCATTAGTTTCAAGAAAGCATCAAGTTCTTGCTTTCATGGCAAGCCGCCATTTGGATCATTGAAAGCTTCAAAGAAAGGTGGTTGGTTCCTCAAGAATGGAGATAGAAGTAGCAAAAGCACTACGCCAAGCAGGTGATAATCGGTCATAGGTAAGTACATGAGATAAAGAACGGTGAGAAGTACCTTTGTCTTTGGACGATGCCGAGTCGAGACGAAGGGAAGGACCGAGATGCGGAAGCTTCTACATGATATTTTTGAAGGTAGCTAGGAACATTGGTGGATCGACGAAGCCCATGTGTGATGGAGAAGTTGGCGATGATGTTTCCGGGAGCATGAATTTCAAGATGAAGAAGGTCTCGAGGCCGATTGTTGGTACAAAGCGATGGTGTATGATCAAGTGACATATTTGGATTGGCTGATTGACGAATGTTGGGTATATCATCATAAATAGTATCTTCTGATGGAGGAAATAGAGTTGGAGTGTTGACAGTGGAAGTGAAATAAGGAAATACATGTTCATGAAAGATAACATCATGAGACACTAAAGTCTTGTTTGTTTCGAGATTGTAGACACGATAACCTTTGATCCCATATGGATACCCAATGAATATGCATTTATGTGACCTAGCATCAAACTTGGTGAGTCGATTATGATGTGTAGACACAAAACAAAAGGAACCAAAAACACGAAGATGTTCATACCTAGGAGTTTTGTGAAAAATGACTTCAAATGGTGTTTTACCCTTGAGAATAGGTGTTGGAGTACGATTTATGAGGTATGTGGCTATAAGAATGGCATCACCCGTGGCACGTAACTGTAAGCCCACCACCGTCCATCGATGAACTACCGATGTGAGGGGGAGTGTTAAAATGTCCCACATCGATTGGACATGAAGTATCAAACATATATATAAATGAGGGCAATCCTCCATCTCATAACTTGGGTTTTGAGATGAAGTTAGATCCAAATTTAACATGGTATCAAAGTAAGGTTACCTGGTCGGTGCAGTTGTTTCGCCACTGGTGAGTGATGCATTCCACCACTTGGGCTCCATAAGCTCAACATCCTCATCGGTTTCAAAGGGACATATCCTTGCCGATGTGAAGGGGAGTGTTAAAGTCCCACATCGATCGGGAGGACGCGCATCAGGCCACAAGTAGCGCGTATAAGTAGTAATCATCAATCTCATAACATGAGTTTTGAGATTGAGTTAGGCCCAAATTTAACACACTAAAACCAAATAGAAACTTAAAAGATTTCATTGAATATGGAAAGAAAAAAAAAACTCAAAGCTCAAATTTTCAAATACAAACCTAGCTAGTACTCGGTTGTTCAACAAAAATGACACTGAGAAAAATATTCTTAATCTACTGTATATATATATTTGAAAGTAAATTAGTATATATTACATGTCTCATCATCATTTTATATATATTACATCTCAATATATAATTAAAATTTACAGGAAAGACGAGAGAAAAAAATCATCATTTAAATCTTAATTAAGGACATCTAAAAAATTTATATAAAAAATTAAAACCACTAATCTTATCTTTATATATAGTAAAAAGAAACTCATTTAATTTTTCATGGCAGAGCTTATAAGTTACTTTTCATAGATGGGAGATAATAGTTAGCAATCGAGCAACGTGGACTGGTTGAGTATATTAATTAGAAGGAATCCATTTGCTACTTATTTATTAATAAATATTAACCCAGAAAGTGTGCCACTTTCTCCATTGACTAAAATATTTTACACAATTTAGATAAGTGTACAGAAGTGCCACAATCCTTTCTGTATCACCAGAATTATTCATACAATACTCTTCTAAATTATATCTGGGCTTCAGCCTGGCTTTATGTATTTTTTAAATTTTTGATATATATGACGTGTGAAAGTATGGAATAACCATTAGCTTTTAATATATTCGTAGATGTTTCATTGTTAAAAAAAAATTTGGAACAAAGGATTTTATATAATATCGGTTTATTCATCAATTTATAAAATTTATCTATATTTAAAGAATTGTGTATAGTTTTTATTCTATGATCTAGTTAAATCGAATGAAAATTTTCTAAAAATGAACGATATGTATATAGAAGAATGAAATAATATTTTTAAATCTATATAAATTCAATTCGATATATATATATATATATATATATATATTAAAATATATATTTTTTATATTTCTATAGGCATTTTTAATAATATTTTTAATATCTATCAAAATCTACTCTTTATTAGGTACACGATAATAAAATGTTTATATTACATTCGATTTTTCAATATCTTAAAATGAAATTATTAAATAGATTAGTTTTCCTTTTCCATATTATTTATTTTTGTCAATGTTATTAATTATTTTCTAAAAGTAATTAAAAAATTTATTATTCAAGAATATCATATTTTAGTTTTTAAATTAGAATCATAGAATTGAAATAGATTTATAATTTGTATAAAATTTTTAATAAAAAAATCAATTAATTATAAATAATATTATTTAATAGATTGTGTAGATATATCAGAAACCAATACATATGGATCTAGTGTTGAAATGAATAATTAAGATATTCAGATCAGTTATCGATTATAAAATTTATAAAACGTACGTATCAAATTGGATATACGAATTTAGGAAAGCTATATACGAATTTAAGACACCCCTAATTTTTACTTCATTAATACATAAGAAGTTCCGTTAATTTCAGGTCTCAAGGTTAGAGAACATCGGTAATCTCATGTTAAATAACTATTAATTAAATATTTAAGATGCAATTTGCTGGATATGAATATATTTTGAAGATCGTGAATAAATATATTGTCTCAGGTTTCTCGGCAATATTAGCATAAGAATTATGAAATGACCATTAAACATAAAACACTCCCAGTTGTTAGGGAGCAAATATAAGACAATTCCATGTTCCAGATGTATTGATTTATGGGTATTTTCTTTAATATTATTTAAGAATTATGATTAATAATAGTTATAGATTATAAGTAATATCATTTATTATTTTAAATTTAGAAAAATGAAAATAAATTATATTATTTTAATATTTTTTTATATTAAAATATTATTAAATTAAGTACCTAATAATGGCTCTAAGACCGGTTCCCTAAATTAAATATATATTTGTTTTTTTTTTTCTGCGTACAGGTGGGTAGTGAATTTTATCAAGGAATTAATTAAGATATGTTAAAAATATAGAGAAATAATTAAGAATGCATAATAGTTGAAATTAACGATTGAGGGTATCTGTTGTTTAGGCTAAAGTCCTGTTTGCCAGACAGAAAGACAAAGAGCCAAACTCCAAGTAGCCGCTGTTATCTCCTTTGCATACAGCTTGTTATGCTTTTTCATCGCTAGCTACGTATGAATCGTATTATATATGTTATTATAATTTTTTGTATTGTGAGTGCTTGTGTTTATGTTTTCATTTAAATTTATATATTCTTTAATATTATATAAATTATTTTTATTTATAATTATAAGGAAACTTAATATTTATATAAATATTAAAGTAATAATAATTAAATCTAATTAAAAATAATTTATATCGGATCAGTCCATCGGTTTCAATTGTCTAAATTGTTTGATAGAATTTTCACCCATTACTCGTCTCTACATTATTCATAACTCAACAATTAACAAATATATATATAAAATTTTTTTAAGAAAACTAATAAGTGATTAATAATTTAAAGAAATAGAACGAAGCAGACAAGTCATTTGTACAGATTTAACCATCCACTTCAAATAAAAACTAGAGAATAAAAATAAATAAAACATAATTAATTAAAAGATCTATTATGAGTTAGTGGTTACGTTTTGTCTCAGTAGAGTAGCATACAGCAAGCATTACACCAAACTTGTAGGCCAAAGTCAATAAAATAATTTTGTACGTATCGATATTTTTCTTTATATCACATCATTAAAACAGATGGATTATCTCATTTCCATCAATAATGATCAGAACAACAACACTCTTAAGAAATAAAAAGCCAACTCAACTTTTAACTTTTCTTCGTTATACAACCTCATCATTTGCAAATGATCATTGTTGAGGATTTAGGATGTGTCTATTAATGTGAAGGATTTCAATTATCCCAGTGCATAATTACTAGTGACACCAATAATTAGTAAATCTGTGAAAAAAATAATAAACAGTAATATATGTATATATATGAAATAGAGTTAGTAACATGGATGGATAAATACATCAAGTTATATAAAAAAAATTTAATTCTATTTGAATTTGACCGTATCTAAAATAAATGAATATAAATCATCTTATTTAGAATAGAGTTTGAATATGTGAAATTTTCACGTATATGTATCAAAAGATAAATTAAATTAGTGTGTAAATTTTTATAAGTGAAAAAGAAAATGAAAGAATTAGTAATCGAAATATACTAAAAATTAGAGCAAAAGTAGAAAAGTAGTACAAAGTGGGATAAAAATTGGGAACTAAAATTTAAAAAAGCTGGTTTTTTATAATGTGAGACAGAATTATTAAACACTTAAATGGTACGAGTCAATTGAGCATATATGTTAGAACAGTAGAATATGAATCTAAATCCGCATAACCATTGGTAAATCTGCTTACTAAATACCAAAATGACTGACATGACTGACAGTTGGCTTTGTGATTTTAAATTACAGTTAGCTTTTGAATTAACTACTTCCAAGTAGGACACTTCACTTTGACTCCATAATGTCATAGAAATTCTGAAATAAAAATGGCTTGAGACCTCCACATTCCTCATAGCAAACATCCACTAAAGAACATATTTTTATGTAACAGCTAAACTTTTTAGACCAAACCTAAAAAGACATGTCAAACCAAAGATGTCTCACTCGCTCACCCATTTTCATTCTTCTCCTTTCTCAACTTCCACTACTTCCTTTAACTGCTTTTGGGTACGGTTCATTGGGTCCAATTGCCGCGTCATTCGGGGAAAATGGATTTTTTTGTGCTATTGATGCCAGTGGAAAACAAGCACTTGTATGTTGGGATAAAAACAACAAGTCAGCAATTTCTTCAACAGATTTCACTTCATTCCTTTCAATGGCTTCTCTCTCTGGTGGTGAGGGCTTTATGTGTGGGATTACATCCAATGCTTCAAAGGCTTATTGTTGGAACTTGGTCAATCCAGGTACGAATCTTGTTCCTCAGATATTCCAGCAAACTAGTTATTCACAAATAGCAGCTGGAAAAGACCATGTGTGTGCTATAAGAGGAGAATATTATTCAAAAATGGATCTTGGAAATGTTGATTGTTGGCAATATAGTAAACCCATGAAAAGTAACACTTCTAGTGTGGGTATTGTTTATAACTCCCTGTTTCAAGATCCTTCTATTAATAGCATTACCTTTAAAAGGATTGTTTCAGGTGATGGTTTCAGTTGTGGGATTGTTAAAGACGATGGTGTGATTTGCTGGGGACCCAAATCTAATAATTTGGGCATGTCCAAAATTTCTGGGAATTTCAATTTCGAGACCTTGGCTTCAGGTAGGCAATCTGTTTGTGGAATTACCAGCATAACAAGAGAAGTAGAATGTTGGGGTAATAAGGCTGTTGAATTCGATTTTGCTCTTACTGGAACACATTTTGTGAGTTTATCTTCTGGTGCACAACACTATTGTGGAATCCGTGAGGATGATCACAGTGTTGAATGCTGGGGAAACATTGATGCTTCATCAGTTCCAAAGGGTCCTGGGTTTACAGCAATTGCTTCATCAGATTATACTACTTGTGGAGTTAGAGAAGATGACTTAGTTCTTGATTGCTGGGGTGTTCATGGACAGTCACCACCAGATTACAGTCCACCTTTAGAGTTATGCAGCCCCGGTGTTTGCTTACCAGAATCATGTTCTGCAGGGAAATTTGCATTCAATGCAAGTGTGTTGAATGAGGCAGGCTTGACCAATTTATGTGGCAGAATGGAATTGAAACTCTGCTTACCTTGTGGAACAAATTGTTCTAAAGGCTATTTTCTTTTTATTTCATGCACTGAAAGTTCCGATAGAATCTGCACAGCTTGTTCCCTATGTCAAAACAGCTCTTGTCGGGAAGCTTGTGGGATTCAAAAGCAGGATCGAGAAAAGATTATCAAGAAGTTAATAATCATTATTGGATCATCAGTATCAGGTACTTTAATAATTTTAATGGTATTGTGTCTTACACCTCGATTGTTCAAAACTAAAGGCGAAGAAAAAGTGGAGGTTGATCCTGAAATCAATTTAGAACCAGCTTTATCTGGAAATAAATCTATTGGAGCAACAAAAGTGTTTAGGCTTTCAGAACTTAAAGATGCCACAAATGGTTTCAAGGAATACAATGCAGTAGGAAGAGGAAGCTTTGGTTTTGTCTATAAAGCTGTTCTTTCTGATGGAAGTCAAGTAGCTGTGAAGAGGGCTAATGCAGCCACTATTATTCATGTCAAGATAAGAGAGTTTGAAACAGAACTTGAAATTCTATGCAATGCACGGCATAGCAATATTGTAAACTTGTTAGGTTATTGTGCTGAAATGGGAGAAAGATTGTTGGTTTACGAGTTCATGCCCCATGGTACTCTATATGATCATCTCCATGGAGATCTCTCGCCTTTGGATTGGAACCGACGGTTGAAAATCTCATTGCAAGCTGCAAGAGGGCTTGAATACCTTCATAGAGAAATGAAGCCTCCAATAGCTCATAAGGATGTGAAGACTTCAAACATTTTTCTAGACTCTGATTGGTTGGCAAGAATTGCAGATTTTGGTCTAATAAGTGCCAATGAAAGGGACTTGAATGAGGATATAAAAAGCGATGTCTATAATTTGGGGATTGTTCTGCTAGAGATTTTAAGTGGTAGAAAAGCTTATGACAGGGAATGTACACCCCCAGAAATTGTGGAGTGGGCTTCTCAACTTATAAGAAAGGGAAAAGCAGTTGCTATTATAGATCGTGAGGTAACTTTACCAAGAAATGTAGAACCATTGCTTAAAATTGTTGACATAGCAGAGCTATGTCTGAGGGAAAATCCCATTGAACGTCCGACCATGTCTGAGATTGTAAGCCAGTTGGATCAGACTGTGAAGAATGGATTCATAGTACAATCACACTAGAATTGAAATCCGGAAATTTAGCTTTCTTTTGAGTTGTTTAATGTGCATATATATATGGTGCCAGCATGTTGTTCGTTTCATTATCTCTTTAGAATTTATTTTTTTCCTCCATTTCACAAAAGTGAAGGAGACTACTAGACTACAATTGCAGCAGCACGAGTCCTTTTGTTTTCCTTTTATTTTTTCTTGTAAAACAAATGATATCCTCTCGTAAGAGACTTGTGATTTTTTCAATAAATTATGGAATTTCGTAACGAAAGTTATGCTTAGATCAGTGAGAACATGATATGATGTGTGTGTGAAATTTGCATTTTCATCATTCATTTTCAAATCTGGTTGTTAACTTAAAGTCTTAGATTTTTCTGCATTACTTCATTTTATGTTTTTTTTAATTAATTTTTCAATATTTTTCAATTACACTTATTCATGTCAAATTGTCTATGCCAAATACAGTTGAAAAAAAATAAAAATAGTTAGAGGATCTAAGTGTTGTATTATTTTTCATTATCTTTGTAGTACCACTTTTATAAAACAAGTAAATTAAATTGCACAAAATAATAATTAGAGGACTTTAAGTGTTATTGTTGAAAAAACAAGAAATAACTCTACACAAAAGAGCTCTTATTATTTTCTTCATGTTTTCATTACAATTGTATAGCTATTTATAAGAAAAAATTTTACTCCTTCAATTACTCTTTGAATTAAGCATCCCTTGATTTACTCATTGAATTAAGAATTCCTTGTTTTACTCCTTGAATTAAGGATTCCTTGTTTTACTCCTTGAATTAAGGATTCCTTGAATTAAGCTCCTTGAATTAAGGTCCTTGTTTTATTCCTTGAATTAAGAGCTAATATCCAATACTCCCCCTCAAGCTGTATCCAAAAGGTTTATGGATCCAAGCTTGGACAAAATGTTGAAATCGATGAGAAGCCAGGGCTTGGTGAAGATTGCACCAGGTTGGTCGAAGCTTCAGAGTAACGTGTCTCCGAATCACTTGTGATTAAACTTGTTCACGAATGTAATTACAATCAACTTCAATGTGTTTCATCCTCTCGTGAAAGACCTGGTTTGATGCTATATGCAAATACCGATTGTCACAAAATAAGGACATGTAGGAAGAGTTGTAGAAACACCTAAATCACATAAGACCTTAAGCCATATCGATTCACACGTTGAAGCCATTGCACGATACTCACTTCGCACTTGATCTGGCGAGCAAATAGTTTTCTTACTCTTCCACGTGTGACCAAGTTTCCACCGACAAATGTATAGTAAAGTGGCATGGACTTGCGATCGATTACATTCCCCGCCCAATCAAGATCACAATACCCCGATTATGTGTGTCATTCTTCTTCGTGATGATACCACGACCCACTGATCCTTTTAAATAGTGTAAGATCCTTTTAACAAGGGTCAAATGCTCAAGTTGTTGTGGGAGTTGCATGAATTGGCTCACAATACTTACAGGAATATGTGATGTCGTCCGTGATTGTTAGGTAGATCAACTTACCAACTGGTAATAACTTATATCCGCGAAGTAAGGTGCCCTTCAAGCTGGGTTTGAAGCTTCTTGTGAAGTGGTAATGGCCGGTTTAGCATCACTCATGTTAGCTTTCGAGCAAATCTAGACATATTTCCTTTGGTTAAGAAAGAGTCCTCAGGCGAGGTTGCCATTTCTATACCAAGAAACTACTTCAATATCCCAAGATCTTTAATTGCAAACCTTAACTGCGGATGTTTGAGGTTGAAAATCTCGTCGATTACGCTGTAATTATCGATCATCTACATAAATCAAGACAACCAATTTTCCCATAGTTCCCGTGGCGAACAAATAGTGAAGAATCAAAGATTGCCGCTTTTGAAACCAACACTAGTGAGAGCTAGCTTGCATACCAAGCTTCGTAGATCGTTTCAAACCATAAATGGATTTGTGCGATTTGCACACTAAATCCGATTCATTCTTTGAGGATGCCTTGGCAATTTCATATAGACTTCTTCTTTGAGATCACCATGCAAGAATGCATTCTTCACATCCATTTGGTACATAGACCACCCTTGTTTACGCCTACAGGCATAAAGAGCACTCTTATCTGGTTCATTTTTGCAACAGGTGCAAATGTTTCTTTATAATCCACCTTGAATGTTTGAGTGAATCCCCGAGCCACCAATCTTGCTTTATACCTCTCAATTGATACATCTGACTTGAATTTTAGCTTATAAATCCATTTGCAAACTACGACTTTCTTGTCTTTTGGAAGTTTGGTGACGCTCCGTGTGTTGTGTTGATCTAGGGCTTTAAATTCTTCTTGCATGGCTTCCTTCCACACCTCTTGGCTATCGTCTCATGAAAGTTTTGAGGCTCACCGTAATCGATATAATCTTTGAGGAATGCGGCAGGTTGGTGTCACTCTTATATGACACATAATTGAGATGGGATGTGTGGGTTTGTAGGTGACAAAGTCTTGAAGTCTTGTGGGAGGTTGCCTAACACGCGATGGATTACGTCCGTGGAGCGAGGAGGAGTTATCTCACACTCGTTCACATCTTGTACCATATTGCGAGGATCATCTTGATTATCACCATCTTCGTCTGGGTGTACCATTAAGAAGAGACCTCTTCATTGTTACTTTCAAATGAGAGATGTATCAATGTTGACATACGGCCGGGATCTTGTTGTTGTAGAGCCTCAAGTTCGATTCTTGTAATGGAAACACATCCAAGATGTCATCCCTTTGACTTCAGGATTTCATGTGACTTGTGAAAAAAGGGTTAGTTTCATAAAATCGAACATCTTTAGACACAATTAATCTCCTAAGTTGGGGATCATAACACTTAAATCCCTTTGTGTAGATGAATAACCAAGAAAAATACATTTAATGACTCTCTAGGATCCAATTTATCTCGATGAATGAGATTGAATATGTACAAAACAGTATACAGCCCAAAGACTCTAAGTGTGAGAGATTAATTTTCCTTCCTTTCACGACCTGCAGGGGAGACTTGAAATCCAAGACTCAGTGGGTAATCTATTGATGACGCGAGCAATGTCATAACCCTGGGACCATAATCTCTTCGTACATTCATTTGTAGCATTAATGCTCTAGTTTTTTCAAGTAACTCGGTTTTGCTGATTCACCACAATTCATTTTGTTGAGGTGTGCCAACACAACTTGTTTGATGCATAATGCCAGAATGCTCAAATATTGTTTCATGATATGACATGTATTCTACATTGTCGACCTTAAGGTTTGAATTTTAGAGGAGAAATGATTTTTAACAAGGTTATGAAAGTCCTTAAATACTTCCATAACTTCATTCTTAGACTTTAAAAGATATAACCATGCGACTCTAGAAAAATCATCAACAAAAATCACAAAATACTTATAACCATCAAAAGATTCATTAGTTGGTCCCCATACATCCGAATGAACAAGTTCAAAACATTTACTAGCCCTAGACAAAGGAAGAATTAAAAGGCAATCTAGTGGCTTTAGACAAAGTGGCAAGTTTCATACGCAATTGATCATTTCCTAATTTTGGAAATAAAGTTGACAAAATTGGTGGAGAAGGGTAGAGCTAAACGTTGATGCCACAATTGATTATCTCTGGATGTGGTTAAACTTAGCTTGAAACCCTACAGGATTGCTCTTGGATATGTAATGGAGACCATCTAAGTAAAACCCTTCACCAATCGTCTTTTTGCGTGGCACAATCGAAAAATGACATTGCGAGGAGAAAAAATGGCTAAGCAATTCAAGGTATTTGTGATTTTTTCCTACGTACGAAAGTTGGAAGGGAAATGAAGGTACATATAAAACCGCCGACTCGATTTCATCTGACATTAATTTTATTTTTTTCCTTTCCTAAAACCTTTACATTCTCACCATTTGCAATTGAAACTTGAGAAGGATTTGCTAATTTTTCAAACTTATGAGACTTTGACACGTGATTTGTCGTATGATCCTGGGCACCCGAATCTACAACCCAAAAATCATGCAACATATTTATTTTAAGAGTAGTTTTAAAGGCTTGATGATACCTTACATGTCCTTTGTGGTATGAGTTTTGTATCTACCAAGAAACACAACGGCAAACTTGCTTAGCAATGTCATTGTCGAGTTTCCTTTCTTCTATGCTATCCACACACCAATTCTAACTCCTCCTTGTCTTGTTTCAAGATACAACATAAACTCATTCATAAGTTCGGATGGATTCGCCGTGAAGTTTTTTTGAATGGATCGATCCATTGGGAGGCAGTAAGCGGCATGATTTGCACGGTGTGCGATAAGACGATTCACTTTCTCGTAGAACCCTTATCCTTTATAAAATTAGGTTTTAATTCTCCGGATATAGAATCCAACATGTGTCCTTAATATGGCCCGTATAGTTGCGTGTGTTGACACTTCAAGTTCGATGCTTCCCTTTGTACTTTCTCTCGTTGGTTAGATAGAGCTCTTGCCTCGGTGCACTTAACCATATCGTATCTCGTTTCACGACTTTCCTCCTTACTTCTTCACGTTGAATTGTCGCACATACATTGGTGAAGGAAGGAAGTTCAAGATTCAATGAGTATGTGGCATCATATATCTTCATACGTTGAATCGAGACCGGACAAAAGTTGAAATATCTTATCTTCTTCCGCATTTCTTTTTCGAACAGTAGAGCTACATCGGTTCAGATGAGGACGATATATTTCTAACTCATTCCACATGCTTTTCATGCTTCCTAAGAGTTGTACAAAAGGCTTATCATCTTGTTGTCAGATTCGAGATGTCCTTCTTTAATTGAAAAACTCGTGGCAAAGGCATTGTTTTGACCGGCCATACATTTCCTTGACCGTCTCCCATGCTGGGCTGGTATGTAGATTCGTGAGTAACCGAATATTTCAGGCTAATTTACGTTCCATGGAATTTAGAGCCATGACATAACCAAATTGATCCTTACTAAGCCAAGATTCATAGGTTGGTGAGGAAACATCGTGCACTTCGATGCTTCCATTTACGAACCCCAACTTGGACCTTCCACCTGTGAGCGAGACACTGCTTCTTGACCAAGGCAAGTAATTAAACTCATTCAACAAGATCGAGCTTAATCTTTGATTTGGGTTGACATCCACCTCATGCATATTCATGAAGGAAAGACCGATGAACTTTCAAATTTTCCGATCCTACGCGGCTTGTCTTCTCCTTCATTTCAAAGATTGGAGATGCTAAGATAATAATAAAGCGTAAAGCAAGTTAATTTTCTCGATACTCATGTTGAAAAAACAAGAAATAACTCTACACAAAAGAGCTCTTATTATTTTCTTCATGTTTTCATTACAATTGTATAGCTATTTATAAGGAAATTTTACTCCTTCAATTACTCTTTGAATTAAGCATCCCTTGATTTACTTATTGAATTAAGGATTCCTTGTTTTACTCCTTAAATTAAAGATTTCTTATTTTACTCCTTGAATTAAGGTCCTTGTTTTATTAATTGAATTAATAGCTAATATCCAATAGTTATAATTACAAGTAACTAATTCACCTCTATGGTTACTATCATTCTTGTATTTCTCTCGTTGCTGCCACCATAACTAGCTTCTTACTGTAATAAGTTCATGCCTAGATCTCTGCCCTTATTTGCACTTGTTTTATATTAAATATCCACATCGATCATTTTGTTTTCTTTAATCTTTTAATGAAAGCATAGTGTTATTGGTTTCAGAAAATGTTTGTTAAGACCCAAATTTCTATCAGAATTTATTCTATGAAATAATGAAAACCAGTCTTGATCCCCTTATATTAAAAGACAAAGGAATATCGCCATTATATTATTCATGATATTGAGAAATTGTTCGGACTTATTAGTCGCATAAAAGCATTACCATTTACATGCATGCATTCTATTAACTTGAGGACATTAGGTATACACTGTAGCCATAGAGCAAGTCTTACTTAAGGAAAACTAGTCAAGAATTTCCAGTCCAATTCCAATTAAGGAACATAAAGTTAGTAACTCATCATCACAAATTCACAATTTATAAAACTATATAGACCACTACATTCCAGTAAGGAAAAATATGGTTAAAGTCATGTATATTAAGTTTCAAGTTTCTTATTAATCCATTAATATCTTTTTTGTCATATTATTATTGCTAAAGGTACGTTGGAATGAAAAAGTTATATTTAAGTAAAATTTATAATAAATTATTATTATTTAATATATATGATTAAATATTATTATTTAATTGATGGTAAAACGAATATTAAAACTTAAAAATAAATAAGATAGAGTTACTAAAGAATTGGGATGTTTGTTGAATGATAAAGATAATAATTAAAATAACACTCTAACTCTTAATGCTATTGAATTTATGTGTCAATTATATGATAAATTTAATTAAAAATACTCAAAATTTGATTTTATTATTACTTATTATTTTATTAAACACGACGTGGTAAAAAAATATTATTTTAAAATATATAATTAAATAATCAAAATCACATAAAATAATGGTTTATAGTGAATTTCTCACATAGCATAATTAGTAATGCTTGCAGATCTAACATTTGAGGGAAACCATGATTTTCTTTACCATTTTCTTGCTCAAAAACAAATACATGCCAATAATTCAACATGAACCAACACAAAATAACAAAAAACTACAATTTTCAATACATAAAAATGTGGGTTGGTTGGCCAAGAAAATTAGGAAAGAAGGTTAGCTAAATCATTCACCTTAAGCCAAAAATCAATTATTTCTAATTGCAAAGCCAATAAGTGGAATTTGGAACTTTTCTTATTTGCCAAAGCCCAAACACAGCCTTTTCTTCTATTTCTCACCCTTACTCTCTCTAGCTTTCGCTTCTTTTAAGACTGATAACTTTCGTAGTCCAAACCCACAACGAAAACAATGGACAGACACAGAGGCAGTCTTTCTGCCGTCAAGCTATATTGCGTCAATTTCTTTTGGGATTTAGTATTTTAAATTATCACACGTATAAATTTGTTATAAATGTATCATTAAATTTTCATTCATTATTTTTATATTATAGAAATTTAAATTTATTAAGATTAATTTTAACAGGAATTAAGTAAAAACTCCAAAATTTTACTCACTCACCCACACCGGCCACCCCTCGTACGAACCCACCCACCCACACCAGCAAATCAACTTGAATCCCAATTCATGGGTGTATGAAATTAAATTCTTCAATGTTTACTTAGATCATTCGTTGGTTCATTTGAAGAAAAAAATACTACTTTTCTAGGGAAGTGGTGAGTTTTGATGGAAATTATCGAGTGTGGGCTAGACTCTCGTTTTTAGTCGTCTTGGATTTGATCTATTGATACAATTAATTGCCTGTTCTTGAAAATACGTATGTCTTTGAGAACTTATTGTTTTTCATATTTAGACAATCTATGGGGTTTCTACTTTATGGGGAAAAGTTCATTAATTTGATTAGAGTTTTGTCCGTCCAAGCTATTTTGAGCCTAGACCTTAATAGAAAAGATAAGCAAAGAATAGATATGATTGTCTCTATTGAAAATCAATATCAAAATAATAATTGAAGAGGTAGAGAAATAAATGAACTGGTTGAAGAGGTAGAGAAATAAATGAAATAGTTGAAGGTTGTAGAAATAAATAAAGTAGTTGAAAGTTGTAGAAATAAATGAAGTAGTTGAAGGTTGTAGAAAAGAGAAATGTGTAGATAAGATTTGTATGATTAGGATTATTTTTTAGTTTTATATTTGTGTGGTGTAGATTGTATGGTGAGGACTATAAATAGCATACCTTGCATTTGGTTTAATCATTCCATCAAAAACAAATAAGTCTTTGTATTCTTAGTTTGAGTGTGAGTTGAGAGCTTTCTCTTTAAGTGTTTGTATTTCTCTTCAATTTGTGAGTTGCCTTTGGAAGGTGTTATAGTGAGTATAATACAAGCAATTTATTTACTTGTTTGGATCTAATATTAATAAATTTAAAGTTGTATATTCTAAATTTTATTCAACAGTTCCAACGATTGAACTTTATGCGATCTTGCTGGGTATTGTATGCTCTACGCCTCATTCGTGTCAGCTCAATCCTGATGCGACCCATGATTACAAGTTAAGCTCTGTATCTTCTTCGTCGTCGCCTTCAACTGCATCAACATCGCATAAAGTGGGCTTTCGTGTCTATTTTCCTCTCATTCGGTGAAATATGCTTCGTTATCTTTAGCATTTTCTGGGGATGGAGAAGAGTTGGGTTCTTTGTAGCGTGATAGAAGGGAATAGTTGAAGGAATTAAGTTGCTCATCTTTCTATTCATAGAGTAAATTCAATTGGTCTTCTTTGAATAGGGATCATAGCTATGTATTAGTTTTTCAATACACTGTTTCGTGTAGCAGTAGTGGGGTTTTCTGGTTGGTTGGGGTGGATGTACTTACGAGGAGTGGAGGGTATTTAGGGTTTTTTACACATACAAATTTAAATTCCATTAAAATTAACCACAAATATTATATTTACAATAAATTTAAAATTTGATGAGATTCACAACCACAAGTAACATATAAGTATCAATTTATTACAATTTTTAAGTTAAATCTCGGTTAAAAAATAAAAAAAGAATAATAAGATTTGTACATGGCACTTGGTTAAACTCTCTTGGAGCCAAATTTAATGTTTCTCTCACACCTCTTCAAAGAAGATGCTTGTGAATGGGTGCTTCAAGTCCCGTCCCCAATTCGATCTCCTAGAATAATATAAACTTACCATTAATGGAAATTATTTTTTCCTCTAATTTTTAAATTTTAATACAAGTACAATATAAAAATATTTTAAAATAAGAACTAAAATATTAAAAAGTAGATATATAAAGTTAGTTTTATATAGAGTGATCGATATAATAATAATATGTTACTTTTATCGTTTCTTTTCCATCTCTGCTACATATAGAATTAGTTATTTGAATTAATATTTTTTATAAATAATTTTTTAATAATTGACATGGAATAAATAAAGGAAACTTACAAGTATAAACTAACAGGTGGTTTTGCACGTGCATTTTATTAGTGTATAATATATATAAATTTTTTGGATTGACAAAAATATCCTTAAGATAATGAAACTAATTATCCTTTTTGTTTCATTATATTTAAGAAAAGAATTACTTAGAAATTAAACTATCATTTATTTAAATTACTTATACTTATCACAAGTAAAATGAAATTCTTATAAAATTAATAAAGATACATTTTAAACTGGTACGTGTATTCTAATATATAATAAATATATTTTATGTTAGAATACTAATTGAATTATAGTTATAAATTATTTATGCGTTACTTTTATCTTTAATATTATTGAAAAATATTAAAATAATTTATAAGAAGATTAATGACATATATAATTAGAGACGTAGAGTGTATTATTTTATTTTATTTTATATTTAATATTATTTCTAATGAGTTTATTATATAATATTATCTCGTTTTATTTAAATATTATTTAGATTATAATATACTTAATTTTAAAAATAATATTTTATTATTTTATATTATAAATAATCTTATATCATATTTTTAATTTATATATTTTTTACTTATACTCAAAATAAATAAGATATCATAACTATCTTATTATATATATATATAAAGAACAAATTCACACCTCCTGTTGTTTCTGTATATGTATACGTATGTAAGATGTGAAGTGTGTATGCATATTTTTATAAATAGTTTTCAAATTTATTAACATGGGGATCGATGTTAGCGTGGGAAAGATAGAGCAGGCCGGAGTAGAATCTAACCGTGAGACACTTGTATACAAACACTAATAAATAAGTGCACAAAACCATATAAATATTTTATAATAAAAGTTAAAAGTGAACACGTCAAATAAGAATATAATAACGAAGATACATGTAATATGTATATGTATGTAAGGATCTGACACAAGGAATCCCTGTCTTTGCTTCCAACACTCTACACGATAAAGCCTTGTCTATTTTGAATTAATGGGTTGGCTAATGTACTTTGATGATCGCTTACCATTTTCTACATACAATGAAAGAAAATAAAATAAAATAAAATAAAAGGTCATCCAGTTTTTATGCAGCTTTTTATAGCTTAACTTTTATTTTTATAGAATTTTTTTTTGTTTTTTCTTGAATATATCAGTTGAATAGAGTATAAAAATTATGAATCTCTATTATTATTTTATTAATATTTTAAGATTTTATGATTTACGAACGAAATTCGTATAAAATTAATACAATATTAAAGATTTAGTGTATAAAAAATATTTTATATTATTTTATATTGATTAATTTTTTATAATTATACATTAATAATTCTTATAAATTCAACAAATTTAACCATTAATTTCATCTAATTTTTTAAAGTATTTAAGATGTAGATTTTTATAAAGATATTGATGGACTCATTATTTTTAAAGAAACATTCATTAACGAAATTTCCAATATAATAAATTTATAAGATTAAAATTCTAATAAAAATTTAAATTTCATTAAATAACTTTATCATATTACTATGTAAACAAAAAAAATTAATTTTAACTAAGAATTTTGAATATTTAATAATATTATCACAAATGTTAAAAAATAATATTTCATAATCTCTTTTGTAAAATTGTCTTCTTTTTTTGCAAGAGTTAAATATGCAGATTCATCTAGTAGATTTAAGATATTAATTATTCTAATTATTTTGTTTATGTAATTATGATTACGTAATTTTATAAAAAAAAGTATAAATTATTTAATTTTTAAAATTAAATCACATTAATCATACGTAAAATTAATTATATAACTAAAATATCTATTATTTACGGTAAAAAGGAACATATTAATCACATAACTTTAAAATTAGTTGATTAATTTGTCCAATTTTTAAACATTAAGTGACTTATGTATTCTTAATAAATGTTATATGGTCAAATTTTTTAAATGATACAAACAAATTGACTTCTTGTGTAATTTGTACACATATTTATATATTAAAATGATTGAAAAAAAAGGTATCTTAAACCCCTTACTTTTAATAAAAATATATGTTAATCTATTATTTATTACTTGAGAAATACAAGTACACTAACTTTATAAAAATGATCACATAAGTGTAACGGTACTTGTTAAAAATACTCCAAAATCATTACTATACATTTTTTCCCCAAGTTTAGTAGTATATGTTGTTGTTTCTATTGAGAACCTTGATGCATGGATATTGATAGTATTATACGAAAAATATTAATATAATTTAATTTTATATATATTTTTGAACTTATGACTTTTATATCTTATCACGTAAAAAATAATTCAATTTAAATAATATTGATACATTGTAAAATCTAAATGATATGTGTTGAAGAATTGGTGAGTGTTTTTAAAATTTTATTCTAAATACTTTAAAGGCTAAACATTAACTATGTTTCATAACTTTTATTAATTTTAAACTTTTGTCTTCTAATTTTTTTCTTAAGATTTGATTTAATGATTTTTTAATTTTTATAAATTTGGTTCAAAATGAACTAATTAATGCGTTGAATTCAAAAGTTTCAGAGAATAACCCATTAAAAAAAAGAGAGTAATTTTAATATGTTAAATTTGAATTTTACATTGAAATTTATAAGTTTGAAACAATTTCTTGAAAATTAAAAAATTAGTGTAACAAATCTAAACAAAAAAGTTAAGAATTAAAAATGTAAAATTGATAAAAGTTAGATTACAATACCTTTTGTTCATCCATTTAAAGTCCTGAAAAAATAAAATAAATAAAAAACTGCCAAAAACCATTGTTCTTTTCGATTACCACACAATGTCTCACTCTAACCAGTACTGGTTAGAACCTTTGTTGCTTTCTAAAGGGCAAATGGCCAAATGGGGATTGTTTTCCAACTACAAGGATCGATCATTTGAATATTCATTTTGCTTTGCAATTTTTGACCATTTATACCTTATTATACAATGGTTTGGTTTTTTTTTTATGTAACTTTGAATTTTTCCAACATGTTGTTTTTAGCTACTGATATTAGTTTATGCTTCCCAATGCCATGTTGTGCTCTTTAACCTTTGTCCATTTTGTATTTAACTTTTGTGTTGGTTCTTTGTATACAAAAAAAAAAAAAGCATGTACAAAGATTGATTCTCCTTTCTATATCTTGTATAAATAATTAATTTGAATTTAGTTATTATTGATTACACTAAATCTTTAGATAATGTGTAACCACTCGGATTGTACCTTAATTAATTTAAAAATCTAGCATTGTATAATATTGATGTATGGGTTATAATTTCATTAATTCTTATAAATTTTCTACTTTACGTAAAATGCCGAGTTACAGAATTACACTTTAATCTCATTTTGTTAGCAGATCCTTGCACATAATAGGGCATTCACCCGTAGTATAATATAATTATCATAATCCTTTATTTTTAATCCGGGCAATTCGGGTTTGCCTGAGCCCGAATTTTTGAGTTTAGGTTGTATTAGGATTAGGTACTGTAATATCATGTATATTTTAGGGTTGCAACGGATTGAATTTTTTAAATTTATTGTAACCCCAAAACTTGGTATTAAAATATTTAGGTATATTCATAACTGATTTTTTTTTAAAATTTGAATTAACTTAATTAGTTAGTATCCGAGTTTAAATGAGGTTAAAAATTATAATAAAATAAAAATAATTAAAATTACATATATTTTATAAAATTTAAATTTAAATTATATTTCAAAATAAATTTGAACAAATCTCATAGTATAAATGTTTGGCTCTAAATACGATACTAAAAATATTTAGGTGAGTTCAAGACAAACTTAATGTGGTTTAAAGTCAAGCAAGATTATTCATAACCTAATCGGCTAAATTTACATCCCTATGTTATATTTTTACATAAAAAGCTTCAAACTAAATTATAGATTCATAGTAAAAATCATTTTTTTTAATTTTAAGTCAAATTAATGTTCAAATACCATTTTTCACCGGTCAAAGTGGTTAAAAAAAATTAGTAATTCAAATATCACTATAATCTAAGCAAGTGGTGAAGGAAAGACATTTTTTTAAACAAGTTAAGTGTACATATTTTAGAATATTAAATATAATACTCATAAATTAGAAATAACTAGTTATAACTTAATAATATGAATTTCATATTGAAGTTTAAGAGATAAAATCTTATTTATAGATATATTAATTGAATTGTATGAAAAATCTAAAAAATATTAGAGACATAATTCACTTATATAAAACCCAACCATAATTATATATAATCCATATTTTTTAAATATAGCAAGTCATTGATATTATTGTATTTATAATAATATATCTTATAAAATCTCTCGATATAATTACTCAATATAGTCATTATTTTTTTTATGTTGAAAAATTTCATCATCTAATAATATTTAATAAAAAATAGTATTTTATATTTAAGAAGTTTTGTGAATTAAAATATAATATGTAAAAAAATAATCATAGTTGATGTTTAATAGATGTATAAATTTTGTTAATATCTACATATATCTATGATTTAAAATTTAAATTATGATATCTTTTTAATTTTAGAATCAAAATAATTTATAAATTTAAGAAATAAAATAGGATTACATATTAAAAAACTAGTTTTTGTTGAAAAATAAGAGTAATAATTTTTTATTACTCAAAAATATAAAAGTAAATTGTAATTATTTCTTACTTGTTATATGAATTTATATTGAAATTTTCTGCCGAATTCGAAGCAGCTATCTATAGTTTTTATCTCAAAAATTTTGATTTAGTAATGCCAATAAAGTAATATGAAAATTGGTGTTCTACAGGTTTATTTTTTAATTTTCCGGATCGTATCTCTTATTGTGTGCTGTCACAAGGTAAAGAAAATATGGTGAGTTTTTTTTTTTTTTTTTTGAGTGTTTCGTACTTGAGGTAGTAAATTTGTGTGTGTTGAAACAATGAGTTTGAAATTTGCTTTAATTAGATTCACGAGGTTAATTGCATACAGGATTATTTTTCCGTGTCTGAGATTATATGTACGTCCATCAAAAGCTTGGATGCCTCGTCATTAAAATCTAAACCCACAAAAGTAAAACAGTCTTGAAGGCTACATGATATTGGATATATATATATATATGAACTTTATAAAATTGATGAGCTGTTAAAGTCCCGTATCGATTAGGAATCCCGTCCACATTACGCATATAAACAAGTGCAATCCTACATCTCACAACCTGGGTTTTGAGATGGAGTTAACCCCAAATTTAACATGGTATCAAAGCAGGTTACCCGATCGGCGATTGTTTAGACGCGATGATGCATTCCACTGCCATGTTTCAACATCCCCGTTTGCCTCAAGGACAGACACTGTCGATGTGAAGTGTTAAAGTCACACATCGACCAGTGATCGCGTCACGTCACAAGATATAAACAAGCAAGAATACTACATCTCACAACCTGAGTTTTGAGATGGAGTTAGGCCCAAATTTAATATGAGTGATGATTAATACACCTATCTTATATAATCAAGCCTTATTTTCTCTTCTCCTTACTACTACCATTTTTTTAAAATTTTACAATTTCATCTATTTTGTAGATTTTTCTATTTTCTTTTACTAAGCTAATGATATATGTATAAATTAAAATAAGATATTAATAAGATTCATAATATAATCTATTAATTTTCAAAATCTATTTTCATCTTGTCTCACTTAATACTTAATTTTAATAGTATGAGATGATATTAATTGAAATATCTTATTTATCTATAATGTGTCTAAATAAGACAAGAAGAATACAAAAATAATATATAATTATTATATAGGTTTTACTTATTTTCTTTCCTTTTTTTTAATATCATAATTCTTACATTAATTCGTTCACAAAAATCTCTTTCGGGCTTAAACAAGTTTGTAAAATAAAATAATGCCTTGTCATAGTTTTAAAATTTTGCAAGGTAAAGTTTTGGAGAAAAAATCCTTCTAATTTTTATACACCCAAATCATTATTGAGTTTGTTTTATTTTTAATTCTCTAAAAAATACATACTTATTACATTAATAAAAAATCATATATTTATTTTATTTATAGAAATATATATATATATATATAGAAATATATATATATATATATATATATATATATATATATATATATATATATATATATATATATATATCATGTTAAAAAATAGCGTTTGAGAGGGGGTTAAAACCAAAATTATAACTATGAAGGAAGTTATATATATTATATTAACTTAATTCAAAGAAAATTTCAAGAAAATATACTGTAAATTGTAATAAAACAATAATTGAACATATAATTGTAGATTCTCAAATATGAGAGATGCTCTTGTTGGGAAATAACGCAAATTCCCGATAAGCCAGATTTATGATAAAGCAAGGATAGAAAAATAACACAAAATTTGATAACGGAGCCAATCTTGCTTACGTCTCAGGACCTGCTGAATCTTTTCTTGAAAGGGAGAAATTACCTGAGGTGTTTACAACCTTCCATGACTCTGACGATTACACCGAGAAAATTACTCGATTTTCTCTCACAAAAGCTTTTCTCTCTAAGCTTTTCTCTCGGTGGAATGAACACTTTGGATGGTTAATTCATTACAATTACACATCTATTTATAGGAAAAATTCAACTTTCCTTGAATTACTCGGCTTAAATTAATGGAGTTCCTTGAATTGCTCACAGAATTAAAACAATGTTTTACTCCTTGTTTTGTTCCATGTTTTGCTCCATGTTTTACTCCTTGTTTTGTTCCATGTTTTGCTCCTTAATTTGCTCCTTAAATTAAGGGCTTTATAACTAATAATATCTAACAATCTCCCACTTGAAGGCGATTTCAATCTGTCTTCACACCTCGATCAATGCAGGTTTTTCTAGTCTTTGTTATTCGCGGACCAGTGAAGTTGAGCCTGACTTCGGTTGTCGATAATCACCACCTTTGTTAACATATCTGCTGGATTTTTGCTCCGTGAATCTTCTCGGTATTAACACGTCATCTTCAATAGAGATCGATGAAGTGATACTTGAGAAGTCCAATATGTTTGGTTCTAGAATGAAATCTTGAATTCTTTGCCAAGTGTATTGCACCTTTGACTTATCGCTATGCGAGAACATTCTTCTCTTGTTTGAATCCCAAACTCGGTTAACAAACCTTGAAGCCATATCATCTCTTTACTAGGCGATTCTTGCTTTTTACGTACCTTTTCTGTAGTGGATAGAGTGACAATTTTACGTATTTGTGACATCCAACTAACATTTGTAGTTCAACGATAAATATATAACCGGTGGTGCTAGCGGTGATCAACTTCACCTCCAAAGTCTGCGCATCTACGTATCCTTGTACTTTTAACTCTCCTTTACTAAAGTCTGAAACACTACGTGGTGCCTCGCGGATACCTCAAAATCACTTGATTGCTTCCCAATGAGTTTTCCCTGGATTTGACATAAATCTACTAACAAGCTCGACTGCGTGGCGATGTCACGGTCTTGTCTGGAACCGTTGCGTATTATCAAACTTCAATGGGTGAGGCATAAGGAACCTTAGCCATGAATTCTCTCTCTTCTCTGCATGCGGGGGTGATCCTTGGATGGCGAAAATGACTAGCCAGGGTGTCTTCAGCGGCATCGCTTCGTATGTTGAATCTACGAAAACACGATTGATGTCTTTCTGCCTGAGATAAGCAAGGATCCTTTCTTCTTATTTCTTGTGATTTGCATTCCAAGAATCTTTTTCTTTGGACCAAGTCTTTCATGTCGAACTCCTTTGACAATTGATGCTTGATCTTACGATATCATCCGTATCTGAACCTGCTACTAACGTATCATCAACGTAAAGTAGTAAAATGATATAGCGGACCTATATCTCTTGAAGTAGCAATGGTCGATTGCACTTCCGGAAACCTTCCTTGCGTGAAGCTATCAAACTTTACGTACCATTGTCTCGGAGCTTGTTTCGGGCCATACAAACTTCTTCTTAAGTGCACGCGCGTATGCTCTTCTTCCCTGCTTTCACAGAAACCTTAAGGTGGTACATGTATATCTCTTCATCTAAATCTCTGGAAGGAATGCGGTCTTCGCATCCATTGTTCAAGATGAAGATCTTCGATGGCTACATGATACTCGATACGATCGATAGTATTAAGCTTCGCAGCGACGGGAGCAAAAATGTCGGTGTAGTCAACTCCTTCCTTGTTGAAAGCCTTTGACAACTAGGCGGGCTTTGTATCTCTTGGAACACGTCGTACTCTCTCTTTCACCGGTACACCCGTTTGTTGTGAAGTGCCTGCTTTCGTGCTCGGCTATTAGTTCCGTATGCGGTTGGAGATGAGAGATTTCATTTTCTTTCATCATGGCAAGCTTGTTGGAATCTCGAGTACGACAAGCTTCGTCATGCATTCGGGCTCCCTAGTCGGTCGACATATAGTTCATGTATCTCTGTTAGGCACGTAGGGTCGAGAAGACCTTCTCGATACGGGAGGCCGGAGTAAGAGGTTGTGGTGTGTCGAATGTTGTGTCTTGCTTTGTCCAACAAGTTCCTCCATTTGAGGACTTATTACAATTGGTTCTGTTGGGGAAGTATGCGGGACGTCATCTGCGTACGCAAATATGATCTTGACTCGTCTCACGAGGCATTGGCGTCTATTTTATGCATGTCCTTATACATCACCCTTTCGTTGAAAATCACATCTACTGCTTACGGATAACTTTCTTAACTTTTCGTCATCCCAAATACGGTAGCCAAACTCATCCTCGCATGGCGTAGATGAATGTGCGTTTCTTGGTTGGGATCGAAGCTTATTCCTACCTTGATCTTGATATGCCTGAAATGCTACACGTGAAAACTTTTAGATGTGATAGTTTCACCTCTTTTTCGCTCAGTACCTCTCACGGTATACATGCTCCAATGGAACGGATGGGCCTCGGTTGATCGAAGTAGGCTGCCGTGTTGGCACGCCCGGGCTTGCATCGGTAGACGTGACGTATACGAATGCTTACAGGCTCTTTACTGCATCGACGTTCGGTTCATGCAGCTCGGCTACACGTTGTGTTGAGCGTGCGCACGGATTCTTTCCATTCGATCCCAATGCTTTCATGGCAAGAAATTTTTGAATACGGTGTCTTCATATTCGCATTATCGGATACGAGCTTTTTTGATCTTGAGCAGTCTCATTTTCCACCGTAGCTTTCCATCTTCCGAAAGCCTCAAATACTTCAGAGACTTATGCTTTAGAAAGTAAACCCATACCTTGAGAATGATCATCGATGAAAGTCCGCAAGTATTGTTTCCAGTGGATGAGACGGTTGTTGGTCCCCAGAACATGCGAGTGAATAAGCTCTAGCTTTTCCTTCTTTGGGGTTCTACCACTTGTCTGCGAAAGTGACTTCTCTTTTGCTTTCCAAGTATACAATCTTCGCACACGTATCCATCTCTGAGGGCCCAATTTGTAGACACGGGAAGTTTTCCTTTTGAGTGCATAATCTTCATCCACCTTCGTAACAATCTGTCTACGGTGCCACGGGTTTGGTGTTTCATTGCTTTCTACAATTGTGATTGAACAACGTGCTTCTGTTTGTCATGTAAAAGAGTGCCACTTTTCTTGCCTCGAGCAAGCTGTCATTGTGCACGCTTTGAAATCTTCCAATCATCGCCGTGGAAGATCGTAGTGTAGCCTTCCTTGTATTTGCCCATTTGAGATTAAGTTCCTTACGAGGTCGGAATATGCGACATCCTTGACTCACAACAGATCCGTTTAACTTAATCTTCACTGCGGCTTTGCCAATAATAGCACATGGTTGATCATCGCGAATATACCTTTCCAAGGTTTAGGGACATATTTCTCGAAGAATTCTTTTACGTGAAGTAGCGTGGAACGACGATCTTCAAGAGTCTAGCACCAATTCTTCCTTGCTTCTCGAAAAGCGTATCAATGCATCATCTCATACGAGGTGGAAGTAACATTTGTCTCTGCCTTCACTTGTTTGTCCTTCGGTGCATTCTTGTGCGCCCGATTTTTGTAGTGCGGTTCTTCCACAATTCCAACACTCGATAGTCTTGAGCTATGGGAGTATTAGGATTCCTAGATTTGGACCTCCGTCCTTTGATCTACCTCGGTAGTCGATTCACCACGATCCGTTTCCTTTGGTTGAATTTCTTCCTCTTGACTGCACGTATGCAAAAGCGAAGAGGTTGACGATTCACTTCTCTCTCGTCGGATCTCTTGGCCCGAGAACGAATCACGAACATCGTCAAATTTCAACTTATTCTTCCCGGAGATGACTCTTTCGCGGTAGTGACGGTAGCATTCGACTTACGGTAGAAGACAAAAGTATCGATACTCGTCTTCTTCGTCGAATTCAATTTCCTTGAACTCAGCCCAGGGTTGTATGCTTGTGTTGAGTTCGTTGAGATGTTGAATTTCTCTGCGCATAGTCAGTCATCATGAAAATTGAGCGCCTGCATCGAGTGCACTTTGTTTGAGGTGATATGGCTCGTACATATTGGAGAGGCTGTAAGACACTGTAGTGGTCTTTTCCTTTGCTATGTTGAAAGCTGACATTACGGGATAACGTCAATCGAATAACTCAGGGGCTTGCATGCGAAGATTCCAATCTTCTTCGCCATGCCCTGCCAGCTGCTTCCCGAGAGAGGTTGATATAGATTTCTTTGATACTGAGATAATCC
The DNA here is from genome assembly GCA_033030585.1 of Hippophae rhamnoides. Lineage (NCBI taxonomy): Eukaryota > Viridiplantae > Streptophyta > Magnoliopsida > Rosales > Elaeagnaceae > Hippophae > Hippophae rhamnoides. Next base: position 49,388,851 of record CM065432.1, on the reverse strand, counting down.
TCTGTCTGCGTTTTCCAAAACCCGAATCGTGTGCCATCAAATTTCTCGAGTTTCACCCTTCCTTCATGCGGCATCACATTTACTCAAAATGCGACTTCCTGCGGATCGTTTCGACTATTTCTTGCGAGAAAATTGAGAAATCACCTGATAGCTCGATACCGGTTGTTGGGAAATAACGCAAATTCGTAGATAAGCGGATTATGATAAAGCGAAGGATAGAAAAATAACACAAAATTTGATAACGGAGTTCGACGATCTACACGTCTCGGACCTTTCTGCTGAGATCTTTTCTTGAAAGGAGAAATTACACAGGTGTTTACAATACTTCATGATTCCACAACTTGATTACACTGAAAATTACTCTCGATTTTCTCTCCTGGCACTTTTCTCTCTAGCTTTTCTCTCGATTGGAATGAACACTTTGGATGGTTAATTCATTACAATTACACATCTATATTATAGGAAAATTGACTCGCTTGAATTACTCCTTAAATTAATGGTTCATGAATTGCTCACAGAATTAAGCTCAGTGTTTCTCTCCTTGTTTTGTTCCATGTTTTGCTCCATGTTTTACTCCTTGTTTTGTTCCATGTTTTGCTCCTTAATTTGCTCCTTAAATTAAGGAGCTTTATAACAATAATATCTAACAGCTCTTACAAATGGTCCTTAACATTTCCCCTACACTTTTGCCTATTATTATTTTTTCCTTAAGATTTGATCTATTTATTTTTTAATTTTTACATTTTTGTTCTCTTATTTTTTTTCTTATGATTTTGTTCTTTAAAGAGTTGAGTATTAATTGATAGGACTACTATTAAATGATATGCAGATAATTAAAAAGAAAGAAATAAATAAACATAGACGTTCAAGAAAGTGATAAAACAAGAGAAGAAATCTTGAGAGCTAGACCTAATTAAATGAGTTACATGGTTTTTATACCCTCATAACTCCTATAAGTTCATTTCAGGCAACAACATCATCTAATCTTCATTATTAATCTTCTAGTACATAAAAAGTTATTGGTTCTAAATTTGTAATTTGGAAATAACAAAATAATACATTTTCTGAAATACTAAAAAATCATAAAATTGAAAATTTAATGTGTGAATTAATCGAACAAACATACAAAAGGTAAGGAGATGAACAAGACAATTTTGCCATCTGTATTTTCATGTAAAGCCCTAGAATTATACTGGGTGTCCTTATATATTTTTGACAGATATATAAAGATTCTCCTGTAGATATTGACCATTCGTAGGAAATCATATAAGTTTAGAAACATGCTTCAAAATATTTGGCATCAGGCCTTGTTCAAATGAGGATATTTACCCACCTATAGCGAGCATAGTTATAAATGAGAGAGAAAAAAAAATTTGCAATGTTTGAATGATAATTCTTCAAGTACCATAGCTTTTTTTTTTAATTATTCGAAAAAAAAAATTAAAAATGCAACAAGTATTAATTGTTTGCGTCAAAGAGAGACATTTAAGCATAGCAATTAGTTAGGTGGCAGGTTTTTTTTTTAAAATATATATTAAAATATTCATTTTTTTTTTAAATAAAGAAAACAATACATGTAAGATAATGAAAATTAGGTTCAACTTAGTGGATGAAGAAGAGTAATTTTATATCATTAAATCCATTTAGTTGGATAGATTCATTGTCATTAATTATATTTCATTAAAAATTCAAAAAAAATTAAATTTATAATATATAAGGGATATTGAATAGTATAGTAATATTATAAATTATAAATCATATAATACAGGTTAATCACATTTTAGTTAAGTGACATTTAATTAGATAAAAACTATAAAGTAATAATAATTATTTAATTTTAACTAAAATGATAATTAAAGTAGTTTATTTTCTTAAAATTTACTTATAATATACCTCAAGATTTAGAACTTTATGGGAGTGGAAAACAAAAATGATAAAAATGGACCAAATTGCAAAAGCAGAGTGCACCATCAATCAAATCCAATCCCAATTTTAAAATATTTAGCATTGTTCAAATCGGAGTGGTATGCTTAAACCGTTATGTAATTAATAATAATAATTTTTTTAATTAAGTTTTCTTAGTGTAGTGGTTAACTCCTTTAATCATCTTCCAGTTCATTGGTTCCCTTGATTAATTAATTAATGTTTCATAGCTGGTGGGAGCCGATGACGGAGCAAGAGACTGAGGTTGTACATCCGTGAGAGAAACATTGAAAATGAAAGCTACAATAGCCAACACCAAACACTGTGAACAAAACCCAAAGCATATATACTGTGGGAAGATAGACAAAGGAGAGGGCGGGAAGAATGACTGCTGCAGTGCTGCCTGCTGGTTGAGATTAGTTACGGAAATGGTCGTCGAAACGTAGAAACCCTAGCAGAGCCCCCCAACTTCTTCTTTTTTTTTTCTTTTCTTTTCTTTTAAACCTTGTTATTAAGAATATTAATAATATAGATAAAAATAAAATTTAAAATTTCGCCCACACACATTAAAACTTGTCACACCTGGGTGAAAATTACTTGAAAGCATACTTTAATTACTTAATATCAATTATGTGTAATATATTTAATAATTACATGTAATTTTATAAAATTTAATTAATAATTAAATTTATATCTACTAATTGGTGTTGCTTACCCATAAGTACTACTATGTAATTATACCCCAGTGCTTGTATGACTACTACAAACAATATATTTAAAGGTATTTAATTATATTACAAAACAGTATAAAAAGGGGAAAATTCAACCGTTATGATTTAACAATGTGATCGATTCGGTCCATTTTGACAGATATAAGTTAGTTGATCACAGTTCATAAGTACTCATAGAGATTAAAAAAATATAATTAGCCTATAGAATTTCAAGTTGGAAGAGGATAAAACAAAATGTGGTTTGAAGTTGGTAGTATGGAGTGGTGCTACTTGTGTGACAAAATGTAAAGGTGAAATTAGGTAGCATCATGGAATTGATTAATTATTTTTTTTTAAAAAAAATTTATTAAATTATTATTAACTGATATCTTAAGATGTATGGAATGAAATGAGGTTAAGTACAAATCTCTGTTCCTATAGTAATTTAATGAATTAATTATAATATAATATATGAGATAGTATTAAAAATATGATATAATAATTAAAGGTACTTAAGAACGAAAAAGAGGAAGAGAGTGCAATAATGTGGTTTGTTTGTTTTTTTTTTTGGCTTAACGAGTTACTTAAATTTTAGTAAATTTTAAATAAAAGTGTATGAATTTTTTTCTCTATATATGATACCCAAGTTTTTATTTTTTATATATACATTTTATCAAATTAATTAATTAATTATTATTATTATATTATATTAATTAATTGATGTGATAAAATTTAATAAAAACAACTTAAACATGATAAAAGTTTAGATAATATTGTATAAAGAAAAAACAAACTGTATACATTTGTTTGAATACATTGAAGTGACTTAGCCTTTTTCTTTCTTTCTTGGTTAATAAAATAAAAATAAAAATATTTGAATTAAAGGAAAAGAAAGTAAAGGAGGGAGAGAGATGATGAGGAATCCATATGTGTTCCAAGCATGCCCAGACAAAATGAGATTCAGAATAGAAAAGCAAAATTTGCTTTACGACTCAGAAAAGGAGATTTCAAACACCATAAGGCCTAGCTTGGGAAATTGCGTGGTTACTAACCCAAATCCCAAACTCTCTCTCGCTCTCTCGCTCTCTCTCTCTCATTGTCTATATTTAGGGGCAAAGAGTCTTGAGGTGTGCAACTCCAACCCCACATTCTCCATCTTTCCCTCTGAAAACCCAACAGATATCAGCCTTTGTTTATTTTGCTCTCTCTCTCTCTCTCTCTCCATTAAGACCCAAAGTTACATCCACTGTTTGGGTTGTGCTTGTTTTATGGCAATTCAAATGGGTTTTTTGTAGGAACCCCCATATTGATTAATATGACCCAGTTCTACTTTTTCTTTACATATATAGATCTCTCTTCTTGCTCATCTATAAATATATTTGTTTCTCTCCATCCCTAATCCTCCTTCACTTCTTTTGCTCGTGTCATTTATACTCACATATCCATGCAAAATTTCTTTACTATGATATGAAAATCACAAACATATACTTGATGTTTATGTAATATCCATGCAATAATAATATTTCTAATTAAGAAAGTGTTAATATATATATATATATATATGTGTTTGTGTGAAATGAAGTACCATGTTTTACAAATTAGTGCCTGGCTCCCTGTATGCCATTTGTAGAGCCCACCGAAACGCCGATGGCCTCCGTGGATGGCGTATGAGGAGCCAAGCATATTACATGTGTTTCATACATGGTACTATTAGTTTTATTTCAATTTGAACGCACATTGCATTTGATTCAAAGGGTATTATGGTCCATTTAATCTTTTTTCACTCTGAGGCAGTTTACTAGCATTATATATGAATGAGAACCAATTGAAGCTACCACTTTCCTCATCTTCTTGTTTCGGATCAACCAAGGTACTTTGTCTTCTTCTTCTTCTTCTTCCCCTTTCTATTCGATTTTAGGTTTTCATATTGCAGTTTTTAACTTTTGGTATTTGTGATCGTTAATATTATTTACTGATTTATTTATTTTATTAAAAATGAGATTTTTATAATATTTTATTTTTTTTATTGAAAAGATTTTATAATGTTAAGCTTGTAACTAGGAAGCTAGGCAATTACAAATAGGAGGTACAAATTACGGTAGAAACAAAGGAGGGTACAGACTCTGACAACATGGAAGTCACACAATGTTGCCAAATGAAATTTAATGTTCACGTAATTTTTTCTTAATTAAATAAATAAATATTTACTTGTATTAAAAAAGTAATAAATAATTTAATTAATTAGTATTATATTTTAATAATAAATAATTTTTATATTTAAAATTTAAAATTAATTATCTTATTTTACATTTTTATTGACAACATGACATATACTCAAAAAGTTTCATTAATATTTTATCTAAATTTATACGTGAACCACACGATTGTCTTTTGGATTTTATTTTATTTTTTTTTCCGTTCCTCGTTACAGTTTCTTCGATATTGGTTATTGATTTTTTGGGAGGGAAATTGTTGATATTTTTCACTATTTTATGAATTCAAACTTTGTTATTAATTATGTTGCAGTAATTCTTTCATTTCCATAGTTTTACATGTAAAAAGTACACATTAAATTAATTTTAAAATAATATTTTAATTTTATATGATGTTCACTTGTATATATATTTAATTTATATATGTTTTATAAATAAATTAATATACATTAAGTATATATTCTATAAAAATTATTTAATAAATTCTGATATTTGATAATTCTGAGTATAGTATGTTTGAGTAAATTTTAAAAATTTACAAGTGTATTGAGATAAGTTTTGTTTATGTCATAAATTGTATTATAATTACAATTAATATAATATAATTTATTTTTAGATATATAATTAATAGTTATATTTGTACTAAATAAAATTTTTCTTAAATAAAGTTATAATTTCATATGTGTGTGCGAAAAATCGTTATTTTATAGCTTTTAAAATTTCTGATTAGTAAACCGTTTATAATAAATCCATCTTACTTTGTCGGTTTCAATAAAAAAGAATAAATCCTTCATGTCGGTCAATCAGTTGAGTTGGTTGCTGAAATTTTATCCGTGATGAAGGGAGATTTGATCGATAGAAACTGTAGATGTATGCTTTTGTTTTAATTTATATCTTATTTAATAATTTTATAATATATTATTATTTTATTTTATAGTTTTAATATATGTAAATTTTCAAATAAGTTATATTAATTAATATTATTTTATCTTATAAAAATTAAATGAAATAAGATAAATAAATTTTAACAAAATAATGAATTATCTTTTAAATTTTAATTTATATCTATAAACGAAACCATACAAAAAATTTCTAATTATATTTAATGATAAATATGTGATTGTGATATATAAAAAAATTAATTATTGATTATTATAGATGTACAATATTTCATTACCCACTAGTTAAATTATTATTTTTATATTTTTGTAAAAAAATTATTAGAATAAATTTATTTTTTATTTATTTAGAATATCGTATAATTATATAATTTTAAAAAAAAGCAGAATTCATGATATTTCATTACCCACTAGTGTTGGTAATATATATAGGCATTAAGTAACATGTTACTCTTTAATTAATTGTGAAATTAGGGATGAGAAATAGTGAAGCTATTATTAGAATAATACTTATAAATAAAGAGTTATTTAATAAAACATACATTATGAATCATTAATTATTAAATATTTTGTCTCAATTAAACTTCTAAATATGACACATATATTTTGGCTGATTGGATCCGCTATCAAGGGGCTTGATTAAAGCTGTTGTGCAGTGTCAGAAAAATCTGGCTCATGATAAAGAAAACTACTTAGGTTTTTTTTCCCTCACTTTTCTCGTTGTTTTGGTAAGATTAGTCCCACTTTCACATTCACTTATACTTACACAGCCATTGTTGTAAATGTATCTTTGTGAAGTCAGTAAGGATACTCTCTATTAAAATTTTGAAGAATTTATATGAATTAAGTATTTTTTTATTTATCAAAGTATAATAATATTTATTGTTATAAATTAATAAAATTTATCAAAACTAAAAAAAGAAACGATTATTGATTAATTTTTCCACTATAGAAAGTGTTTTTTGATATTTAGTCCCTCTCAATTCTCTCCTCGCTTTCTTTAAACCAAAACACATAAAAGCTGGTTAATGATTCAAAAGCTTTGCTTTTCAAAACTAGGGTCAAGTTGGTGGGGAAGGGGGGTCTTTTTTAAAAAATATATATATATTTATCAGTTTTTATTTCTTTTAGAAAAATAATTATTGTTTTTTTGATATCAAATTATGAAATTCCACTTTCGGCGGAAAGAATAAGGGTTTCAGTAAAGTAAATAGTTTTCATACACAAAAAGATAGATCCAACAAAAATTCTTAAATCTCAAGGAGAAATGGTACTAAAGAGTAATATTATAATAATGGAGAAAAAAAAGTTAGTCATGTTACTATTAAGAAAATATTTTTTATATTTGAATTAGGTTGACAATTCATCGTATCACTCAGAACATTGAACCATACATCAATTGTTACAAGTTATTTTTTTTTAATTAAAATTAAATTTTTTTTAATATAATAACTTTTTTTATAAAATAAAAAGTTAATTTTAACTAATTTTGTTATTTTTATTATAATGTGTGATATATATAATAGTGTGTTTATGTTTTGAATAGAATTAATGAAATAGTATAATTATATTAGGTTATTTTTCAAAATTTATTGAAATAATTTATAATTGAAAAAAAATAATTTAAATTTATCTTAAAAATACGAGTTTGTTTATTAATAATATGAACAAACACGACAATTCAACGTAACGATGCTTCCTTCTTTGATAGGTAAAGCTCATGATCTCATATCTCTTTGCCTAGCTTTTACGAAACAAGCTCTAAAACATGAGATGAGGCAGCTTAGGCTTATTTGCATAGTATCTCAGCGATGTGGCCTAGAGCTAGAAGACATTATAGACATGTTTACTGTTCAGAAACCTCATCTGCAGGTCATAAAAGACGCAGCTCAAATATTTTGATTATATTTTATTTAAAAATAAATAAAATATTTTATAGTTAATACCAATTTCACTTATTTAATAGGATTCAGCTCTACGTATAATAATTATTAATATATAAATTATTATTTTATTAATAAAAATATTACATATATTTTTATTATAATAATAATAATAAATTAAATCTTATAAATTACTTAGATTAATGATAAAATATATGTGATTCTAGGGAAAGTAAAAGGGAGAAGCAAAACAGAGGGATAGCAGGGGTGGATAATCATTAAGGCCTACTTGGGAATCTCATAAAACAAAAAATGAAAATGAATACTAGTGGGACCACCCTACCTCTTCTCAATACCTATCTACTTTCAATCTCTCACTTCCCAATTGGTTAATAACGAATATAGTATACGGTCAATGCAGGTCAATTGAAAGGACAATTTTCACGCATCCCTCTTCTTTTAGAGTTGTCACTCATTATTATTATTATTATTATTATTATCATTATATTCATTTTTATTTTTATTTATTTTTAAAAATTTATATTTTAACTATTAAATTTTATTACCTTAAAATATTATATCACGATCAATAATTTCTCTTTTACTATTATTTTTATAAAATTTATTTATTTAATCAATTTTATTTTTAATTTATTAAAAATATATATTTATCTTATATAAATATATATATATATATTCCAATTTTTTTAATAGTATAAAAATATATATTTTGTATTAACAAATATGTATATTGTGTAAGAAATTAAAATTATATTTATAAAATTAATTCACGAAAGTCAAACCTATTATAGGATTTGAAATATAATATTAAGTGCATATTTATACTACTTCATGTAAGAAATTAGATAAATATTAATTATTAGAAATTAGATAAATATTAATTATTATTTTTTATACCATATTTAGAAAGTAGTTTATATACTTCACAAGAGTTTTTAATCTCTTAAAGATATATAAAGAAATATATAATAGTTAGGAGTGAAAGAGGTTGATAATATGTAGATGGTCTCTAATTAATAATATATATATGCTTTAAAAGTAACAATTTTTCAAGACTAGTATTAAAAAAATTAGATATTTAAAATATGGGACACTCACTTTGACTACCTATTAGGTTAAGGCTTAAGGGGTTGTGGGCTAAAACATTATATAAAATGAACTACCCTATTTATGTATTGAAAAAGTTTTTAACATCTAACAGATGCATGGATAACATTAAAAAAAAACTATTTTAATCTTCCTTTAACTTTTATATGTTATAAATATATATATATATATATATATATATATTTATTTGAATATAATGCCAATCATAAAAAATATATATACTATATTTTTAGATATATAATAATATAAAATAATAGATAAGAATGCGTAAATAAAAAAAAAAATTGCAAATAAACTTAAATTTTTTCCTATATACCGTACCTACCTACCTGGTCCACCCACCGCCTCGATGTTACTTTTATCAAAAGTTTGAAAAAGTAGATTCTATGTTTGTATGTTTTTCGTGAACTGTATGCAAATGCTTTCTTTTTCTTACTTTCAGAAAATTCTTTGGTATATATTTCTCTTTTTTTAATTTTAGATAATTCTATTTTTTTTTAAAAAAAACAACAACATATATTTGCTAAAATTGACTTAGTCTAACTCTTAATTACTTTACTAACATCATGTGTGTTTATTGTTGTTTTTGTAGGAATGTTAAGTAAACGAGATCTATACATTATTCTACACCATAAAAAAAACGTTATATCATATATCAATATTATTTTTAAAATAATTTTAAGTTTGCATGATATTACCTTCTTCTTTTTTCCTTCCATCTTCTTTTATATCCATAAAGAACATACCTATATATATATATATATATAGATTATAAATGTGTTAATTAAAAGGAAAGAAAGATAAATTTCATGATAACAAATTAATATAAAACCTATGGATTCTTTCTAACTTAATTACTTTTCACACAGAAGTCTCAAAAGGTTGACTATATATGTCTATATCTTTTTATATTGTTGTTGATGAACTCAGAAACTGTATGCAAATGCGCTCTCATCTCATTTTAAGGAAATTGATCGTTATATATTTAGCATATATCTTTCTAATTTCAGAGGACTCTTTTGAGATTATGAAAATCTTGCTTTTTTCGTGGAATCATTTCGATAATAATAAAAAACTATAAATTAAGAACATATTTGATAATAATTTTTAATTTATTATTTATGAATAAATAATTAATTTGTTTGTAATTTTTAATTTAGTATTTACAAAAAAAAAAATCACCTATAAATTATTATTTTGTGATGTTTTTGTTTCTTGTTTATTGAATTTATTCCAAAATTTGAGAATTTAGATTTTTTTTATTATTATTTATAAGGTTTTTGTAATTGATTCCTTAAATGTTAAAAATAAAAAATTATCTCAAAACATACATAATTAAAAAATAATTTGTGAAAACACTAAGGAAAAGTTGTTGAGAAATATCACATGGTTTACTATATTGAATTGTTGAGTACATAGATTTATGACATAAAATCTTTCTTTGGAAAGCTATTGCTAATGCTCTATTTATTGGCACGAATTAAATTCAAAAGATTTTTCCCTAACATTAATGATATGTGTCCTCTTTATAATTTGGATAAGGAATGGGCGGATCTTCTTATTGATTAATTAAGTATCTTTTTTTTCATTATTTATGGATAATCCAAGTTGGAGAGGTGAGACCAACTTACATTCTTTTGATTCTCTTAACTTTTTGTCTTTCATTCAATCTTTGCTATCTTCTCCAAATTCTTTGTTAATTAGTCGATATCAAACAAAAAATAGAATTCACTTTACCTATTGTACTAATCATATATAGTAGCAATGTGTATAATGAGAAATGAAAAGCTATTCCAACAATCAATACCAAATTTTTAGAGCTCATATAAATTGTTTTTTTTTCTTTAAAAATTTTATAATCTAAAACATGACAAGCCTAAGAATCTTGAAAGTTGTAATTTCTATTTTTATGAATATCATTATATTAGACCAAGAAACAACTTTAACAAATTCAATGTAGATGTTTGTTTAGATGAAATATTTACTACTTGAGAAGCTCGTCAAGAATTAGATGAAATATTTTCTTTATTGTTCTCTTTTTTACTTGTATATCCATTAGATGGGTACAAAGAATTTGTAATTAAGATGTGTTTGTTAAATGGATTCTAAGGGATTTGATCTTTTCATATTCATAAATTCTCTTAAAATATTGTTACTTGAACACTTATAAATCTATTGTTAGAAAAATTAGGTCCCAAACACATGTAGACGCATTTGATATCGTGTTAAACTGGACTAACTCAAACCAATAAGATCTCATTAAGTTAAGGGTTACCTGTTTTATAAGTTTTCTTCTGTATTCTGGTCGATGTGTGACAAGGATACTTAACAACCTCCTCCACATACGTGACAAAGGTGGACATTAGCGCTGAGTAGTAGAGTCCAATTAGGTCCAAACATATGTAAAGCCAGCCGATACCACGTTAGAACTTAGACTAACTCAACCCAATGAGTTATTTATTTTCTATTAATATTCAATATATGAATTTATTTATATAAAAAAATCATATATTTAATGATGCATGACAAACTCATCTTCTGTGTTGAGATGTATTTAAGAAACAAAGTTCCATGTTCCAACTATAACCATGTTTATAATATTATCATAACATCTGATATATGATAAGATTTGATTGGATGAAAGATTGTACGAAATAGAATCTTGTATTCCATATGACGATCTTTGTTTGGAGAAATAGAAAAATGAATATCACGACTCTTAGTATGTTGCTTTTGGTTTCCTTCCAAAAGAATATCACATTTTCTCTAACAATAATGAATAGTCGAAAGTGGATTAATTAAAATAACTATTTATACAAGGCTTAACAATAATGAGTCGGAAAAAGTGGATTAATTAAAATAATTATTGATCCAGGGTAAGGCCTAAGGAAGGGTACGTGATTGATAACCTTTTCTTTCTCCACGAATAAGAGAGAAGCTAAGAGGAAAAAACATGTTCTCTTTACAAGGTCTGAAAGTCGAGAACGCTTAACATTCTGTGGGCATATAGGATCAAACCTAAAGCAACGCTTTTCTGACTCAGTTTTAGGCAACAAGATACTTTAAGACTTGTTGGAGTTGCTGAACATAACCCTCGTAAGCAGCTCACTATAATGGTTTGTGAGCGTAACGATGTTTGTTCAATGAATGTGTACCTTATTTGTAATATTTGCAAGCTATTATTCTTGTGTTTGGGATGTATTTAAGAAGCAAAGTTTCATGTTCTAACTTTAACCATCTCACATATAAAAATCATGTTCTAACTATAACATCTAACGTATAAAAATAAAAGTTTGTTATTTCATTCGAGCACAAAACAGTATATGTTCAAGCTGTGACTTTACTTTCTAATATTTTGACACTTTTTGTACCCTTGTAACTCTCAAATTTAAAGGATGTATTAATTATAATTAATAAAATAAAACATGTTCAATCAATTTCTTCATATTAAGGTTTAGTGTACCCAAAATCTTTCATATTTAAAAATATTATTTTTAGTCCCATAATTTTTTCAAAAAAGGATAAATTAATAATAAATAATATTATTTTAATGATATTTTTATTAAAATATTATTTTTTTTTTCTTTTAAGCCATTAAAATGCAATTAAAACTTAATTTCTAAATATGAAAAATGACAGTTAAAATTTCATGAAATATTTGTTTTAATATTTGACTATTATTATTATTTTTTTGATTTTTTGATTTTTTTAAACTAAAAATATTTATTTAAATAATTTTTTATTAATGATTTTTTTGAAATAATTACATACTAAATTTTAATTTTATCTTTATTAATATCTCGTGTTTTATTATGTTTTAATCATTATTATCCTTAATTCTCTTATTTTCTTAAAAGTGGTAGACTATAAAAAATAAATATTATTAGAATTTACATATTAAAAAAAATAAACATTATTATAACTAAAAATTTGAAGAACTTTTTTGAACAAATATCTATAAAAATATAAAGTTTATTATAATTAAAAAATAGTTGAGTTTACACGTAAAATTTAAATTTAAAAAATTTATATACTTCAAATATGTACTTAAATTTAAGTTAAAAAATAATATTATATATTAATTATGATATAATTTTTAAAATATTATAAAATTTTATGTGTAAAGTTATCTTTTAATTACTATCGAGTTTTATCTTTTTAAATAGGTGGGTTAAGCTGCTGAACTCTACCTCAGTAGAAGACCCGAGACAACTTTTTGTTTCCTTTGTTACTATCAGACCAATAAGTACTGCCCAGGTTAGATGCAATGGCACACCTTCTATCATGAGTGAATTATGAGGCCAGGCCATCATCATTTTTGAATGTTATCATACTAAGACTCTATGACTGATGTAACATAAGCCCATGATCAAGTGTGCCTATGAGATATGTTAGAAGTATTTTAACTGCAATCCAATATATCATGAGTTGCTATAAAAATTGCACAATTTTATTTTTGAATGATAATACCCTAATCATTTTTATTATTATTGTTATTATTATATAAAATTATCATTAATAAAAAAATATTATTATAATAATAACTCTAATTATGATAATATTATCGTTTTTTTTTGCTAATAAAACATTTGACAATTTATTGATGATAAATTAATATTGAGTATGTAAGTGTGAAATAGGGATAATAGAAACTTTTTTTTATTAATCCGAATTTGATATGATTTGAATCGAATTTGAAGATTTTTGATAATAATCTCATTTGATGATATAATTAATTGAAATCAATTCGTATTCAAACAAATCAAAAATAAAATACGACGTACAAAATATTTAATTTTAAATTAATATATATATATATATATATATAATCACATTTAAAAAAATTAATAAAATGAGATTTTTGTTTGTAAAATTATTAGATTATTAAAAATTTATATTTTTTTTAAAATCAAAATAGTAATATAATATAATTATGGTATACATAATATTTAAATATAAAATAAAAATTTATTTATAAAATATATTTTTCAATTTGATTCCGATAAGATTGTAAAATTTATCGGTCTACTCATATCTAAATTCGATTAATTAGATTAAAATTTTCAATTTAAATAAATTAACCAAATTATTTACTTATCTTTAATATATAATATTACATGCAACTAATTACCACCGTTTTGTAAAGTGAGACATTATGTAAAGGGGCATAGTAAATACTTAAATTAAGTATTATATATAAATAATAAAATAATATATAGAAAGATGTTATTTATAATAAAAAAAATTATTATTAACTTAATTTTTATTATTAAATTTGTATAAGGATAGTTTGTAAAATTTTGAAGTAAAAAGAGTACAAATATAAAATTATTAGCTATATTAACGAGTATCAATGATATTATTTGTATTTTTTATACATGAAATAATAATCGGTATAATTTGAATTTGAGACTTAAAAAAATGATAAATTTTACGTTCATAACATTATGTGATTATAATGCTTTATTTGTATCGAAACCTTTATAAAATATCATCGTAAATGTTTTTATTATTGTCAAAACAAAAATATATAAATTATTTATTATGTTTTGATTATAATGCTATATTTGTATTTAATAAATTATTTCTGTTACATTCATAATGTAAATCGTGCTAATATTAAGATATAATTATCATTTTTAATCATGAACTACGGTGATAGTTACAAAAAGTTCACTAAATTTCAATTATTATTATATGTATTATTGTTGCCAAAATGCTAAAAAAAACTAACAGTGATATCTTAACAGTGATAATACCTATATAATTTTTTTAATTAGTTTTTTACAAAATTTAATAGTGATGATACGTGTTAAGTATCATTTTCTCACGTCGACTCAGAAGAAAACAACAATACTACTTATAAGTTTGTGCAATCCTTAACTTAAGAGATCTTATTGAGTTGAGTTAGGCCTATTTTCTAACATGCTATGAGAGTTGAGCTTAGTCTCTGTGTACTTGGACCTAATTGGACTGTACTACAGTCCCACTGTACTGCTAATGTCCAACTTTGTCCACCGTTTGAAGGGAGTCTGTCAATTATCTTTATCTTATATCGACTAAGAACAAAACAATAATTTTGCTTATAAACTTGTAAAATCTTTAACTTTAAGAGATTTTATTAAGTTGAAATAGTTAGGGGTGTTTATCGGATCGAAACCGTTGATTTTACTGTCATCCGATCCGATCCGACCATCCGCTCGGATTGAAACATCATAATCCGCAACCGATCCGATCACTTCTTACATCCGCTCAATCCGATCCGTAAACTATTCGGATGACATACGATTAATCCGATCAATCCGACCAATAAATTTAATTAACTCTATTTTTTATATTTTTAAATAATTTTTTAAATTTTTTACATAAATCATAATATAAAATTATTTGATTTAAAAAAAACATTAAAAAATTAAATAAATATATATTAATTATTTATATATATTTAATTTAATAAATATATATAATTAATTTCGGTCGGATCAGATGAAACGTAATGAAATCCGCCATCCGATCCGCACTTAACGGATGAAAAAAAATCTCCATCCGATCTGACCATCGGATTGGATCGAATCGGATGAAAAATCAACGGATCGGATCAGATTGATCGGATTTTTTGCACACTCTTAGAAATAGTGATGATTTTATAACTATACGTATACCATAACAATTAAAGTTTGCTAACGTATTGAAATTTAATAATATTTATATAACAAATATTATAGTTGGATATTAAAAAGAAGCGTACCTAACGCTTAATGATTGATACATATCTTAATTTAAAAAAAGAAAGAAAAGCAGAAAGTGTGTTTCCAAACAGGATAAGGATGGTAATTGAAGGTCAAAAGTTGCATGGAATATAGGAAGTGCGAGACAGGTAAGGAGGGGTCGGGGCCTAGACGACACCCTAACCAATTATTTCTTATAAATATTAATAATATATAAATTTATAATTTTTTTTATATTATGATATGTATCGAAATGAATAATATATTAAAATTATTTATTTTTTATTAATTTAAATTTAATCTGATTTAAGTTAGAATTAAAAAATTTTAATTTAAATTTAATTTGATAATATAATTAATTTAAATAAATCAATTTTTTTAGAATAAATAGAATGAAATTGATATTAAAATTTATTTATAAATTATTATTATATATAAAATACGATATATATAATATTTAAATTTTAAATTATTGTATTTATAATAAAATGTATTATTTATATTTATAATTAAAAAAATAAAAAAAATAAAAAATATTCATATATAATAATTAAATTATATATATTAATATTTATTTTTAAATTTAAATAAAAATATAATATAATTATGATATTTATAATATTTAAATATAATATATAATAAATAAAGTATTAACTGATCTAAAACAGATTATATATTTTTTAATTTAATAAATTTAAATAAATTGATTAAATTTATTTAACTTATTTTAATATATATTATTATTTAAATAAATGGGTTGAATTCGTTGTTTATTTATATATATATATTAAGTTATTAATAATATTTATAAAGTTAAATTTTTATAATTTTTAAAATAATTTTAATATATTTATGATATAAAAGTTATAAGTATAAAAGTGGAAAGGTGTCAATTATTAGCACCTCTTATTACTTATTCGAGCAATATTGCTCTCTGTGAGTGATGTGACATGATACCAATACGTCAAGATTTCATTGGATGAAGTTCTGAGAAGTAGATAAAAAAGGAAGGATGGTACCAATACGTCACGATTTCGTGAATGTAAGGAATTTTTTTATTATCATAAATGATTGTAAGACAATAATTATAATTAAGAGATAAAATCATCAAATTTTATATTTATTATATACATAATATTTATATTTTTAATAATTTAATTTTATTATTATTCAATTACATAGCATAAAAATAAAATGTATTTTTATTTTATTTTTTTAATTTTTAAAAAAATTATATTTAAAAAAATTAAAAACTTAAATAAAAATAAAAAAATAATTATTTATTTTTATGTATTATTTTTTATAACAATAAAATTAAACTATTATAAAAAATTTTAAAATAAATATAAGAAGTGTATAATCACACTTCCTATAAATAATTTTTTTAAATAAATCTTGTAATTTTTTTTTATAAAATTGTGATGATAAAGTTTATATATGCATGATTACACCTATATATTATTTTTTAAATATATATATATATATATGTATATTATATATATTTCAATTTTCACAGTTAGTAGTATTATAATCAATTTATTATTATATAATTATTTTTAAAACTCCACTACACCACTACACCACTACATCATTCATTATTAATTTTAGAATAAATATTATTTAATACATATAACTTATTATTTATTTTGGTTCTTGACAATAAAAGAAAACAGTTTCTTTAATTTTTTTTCTTTTTCTATTCATCGTTCTTTCTTTTTACTTCAAACTTTTTTGTTTTTAATTAATTTTTAAAGATAGATTATCTTGTCACAATTTTATTATTATCATTATATAATTGTATAAAAATTAACTCTTCTTTTTAAAGTAACAAAATATATAGGGTAATCAAAATTAGGTATCATATTATTTCACAAAATTTGTTATCTATAACTTATTTATTTATATGATTTTATTTTTAATAAGATATGATTTTATTTTTAATAATATATGTTTTTATTTTTAATAATATATATATATATATATATTTAAAAAAATATTAAAAGTTTAATAATATTTACATAAAAAAAAAAGTTACAACATACAATTGAATTTAAAACTTATAACTGTGAGAACAATAAAATTTTCGGTGCCAATAAATAGTAAATTATTATAATTAACATGCATCACGTGTTAATTATAAAATAAAAACAATCATGTGGACACGTGGTAGACTGTAATTATGTTTATAGCCCATTATAAATAGGTATGTACGAATTAGCTAGAAATTTCAATAAACATGTACTACCCACTGTTAGTAGAAGAAGAATGCATAATTATTATCCATTAAATATAATTTTATTATTAGTTTGATCATCTTTGACGACAATGACCCTCGAAGAAAAGTACGATGTGTTTTTGAGTTTCAGGGGACAAGACACAAGAGATGGATTCACTAGCCATCTGTACGGTGGTCTTCGCGGTAAACAAATAACAACTTATATTGATAATGAAGATCTTGAAAAAGGTGATGTTATTAAACCGGAACTTTTGAGAGCAATTGAACGATCAATAATTGCTATTGTTATTTTATCTAAAAATTATGCTTCATCTGTGTGGTGTCTTGATGAACTGCAACACATTACTAAGTGTAGTAAATATGTTATACCCGTTTTCTATGGCGGTGTTAAGCCATTTCATGTTAGAAGACAAATGGACAGTTTTCGTGAAGCCTTGGCTAAACATGAAACTCGCTATCCAAAGGAGAAGATCAATGCTTGGAGGTCTTGTTTATCCAAAATAGCCGACCTTTCTGGATATGATTCTGAGGAGATCAGGTAATTAATTAACTAGCTGCTACTGCTGCATCTTCGTTCTCATTTCTATTAATTTAGACTGGAGAATATAGATCACTGCTATAACTTTATAGTACGCCATTTTTAATTACTCATTATTAACCTTTAAATTTTAGATCGCAGTTTTAATTTTCTCCTTTCTCATCTATTTATGAATTAGCCCGTTAAATTTTAACTAATTTAGTAATTATCTAAATTTTATATTATATTAATTATTTTAGAATAATTCAACCCAATAATATCTCTTCCATTAAAAGTTATATAAACTTTATAAACGGTAAAAAATCTTTACTCTAAGAACACGTGAAACTTAATAGAATTAATTTCGTTCTCGGTCTATTTATATTTTGAAATAAAAATAAAAATATATAATCTTATTTTAAATAAAAATACGTGAAATGTTTTATATATTTATTTTGATAATAATTTAATTTAATTTTAATTATATTAAATAGAAATTATTTTAATTTAAATAAATTATAAAAAAAAATAATTTAAAAAAATAAAAGATAATATTTTTTTCTTATAACTTTTAATAATAATATATTTAAATTATTATAAAAAATAAGTATAATATTTGAATATTATTTTTAAAATAAAAAAAGATAGTTAAAATTTATCATCTTTAATGAATTTATCTATTAAATGTGATAGTATAAATTCGTTACTTTGTAATAATTATATAAAAAATATTTTGTAAATATAATTGATTTATTTTGTAACAACAAAAAGTAGTGTAGTAAAGTACATTACTCTTATAAAATAGATTCTTGTATTTTTTATAAAGTTAGTAGACTTATTTTATAGTTAAATATGAATCTAAAGTATATTTTTGTTAAAAATAAATAAAAAATACGAGACAATGTGAATACATTATTTTTAAATCTACGATTTTTTTATAAAGATAGTAAACTTGTGATATCTCACTTAATAAGTACTTATGGATAAAAATGTATTTTTATTAAAAACAATAAACTTAATTAATCCTTCGTCATTTAAAATAAATATGAGATTTATGCCGGTATTTTTTCGTTATTTTTAAATAAAATATTAACATAAATATTATATTTTAAATTATTTTTAAAAATAAAAAAAATAATTTTATGAGTGTTTATTTCACTAAACTCAACATAGAAAATATATATCTTTAGAGATTTTATAATTTTTTATTATGTTATTTTAACTAAAATATTTTAGTTTTTCATTTTTTGAAAAATATATGTATTTTAATTGTACGAATTTAAACTTAGTTACAGAATTAACGTACATATTATTGAAGATTAAATGCACTCTTTTACAATTAAAATATTAAAATTATAAAATTAAAATTAAAATTAACGTACATATTAGTGAGATGTACGTACAAAACGAGAGATGACCTTGAAGGAAAGGAAAAAAAAAATGTATAATTTTGTGTGGGTAATTTCTGTTGGGAAAGCAAGAAAATATTAATTTCAAAGTAAATTCGAAATTTAGTTTAATAAAACATCATTTAAATTTTCTAAACATATATAGAATACCTTAAATTTTTTATGCAACTTAGTTAATCAATTAATTTTACTTTTATAGATATGTTTTTCATATTTATTAAAATATATATATATATATATATGCAATCATATTTTTAAATATATGTTAAGACATGTTTTGCATGTTATATAGAAAATATGTGTATTAGATGAAATGTGTTAAAAATAAATCTTAATTCAATAAAAACATCTGCTTTTGTATTAATGATAAAGTAAAACGAAATGAAATTATTACTGCCTAATGTTGAAAAAAAGAGAAAATTTAACTCCTGGCCTTGTAAAACACATGTAATCATCGGGAAGAATAAAGGGAAGAACTTTGTTTCAAAAAATTACTATCACTAGATTAATTTATTAATAAATTTTTTTATCAAATAATAATAACATTTAAATATAATAAACATTATAAATAAAATAAATATTTTATACATAATGTTAAGATATATTTGTAAGCTCCGTACTCTATCGTTGGAGTGTCCTTAAATTTCATCTCTATTTCGAAATACGTTAACGAATTTCTTTTTGTTTTCACGACCTCAAACCATGTACTTAGTACTTAATTATCTCAAGTTCATAGAAACTGATACCAACTGAGCCTTGAATCAGGGACTTAGTCCTTAAGTATCTCAGGTTCCTAGAAGGCTTGAGGAAGACGAAATGAACTCGTTAACGTACCTCAGATTAAAGATAGAATCTAGGGATCTTCCCATGGTAGATTATAAGGCCCACGAGTATATTCTAACATTAAAATGTACTTTTTTAAAGGGCTATCTTTTTAGACTCGTAGCTTTTATATAGTGGGAGGGGGGTCCGTGGCCTCCACCTCTAACTGAGCTACGATGCATTTCTTTCATCCTTCCCCAACTTCGAACCTGTGACCTAATCCCTAAATATCTCAAATTCATAGAAACTGGTACCAATTGAGACACATCTCAGTTGGAACCAATTTCTAAGAACCTGAGGTATTTAAGGACTTAATCCTTGGTTCGAGGCTTGAGTAAAACGAAAGAAACTCGTTAACGTACCTCAGATTGGAGATGGAATCTTATGACCCTTCCACGATAGAGTACGGGACCAACAAGTATATCCTAACACATAACATTAAAAGTTATTATAATAATTATTTAATAAAAAAGACGAAGGGGAGAAGGAGTGACTTGATTATTCAATTATTGAAATTTTATTCTCACAATAACAGTATTTTTTAATAAATAATTAAATTTTAAAATTAATTGATTTTTAGAAGTGTAATGATACCTATATATATTCTTATTTTGTATCATTTGGTGATGTGAGATTTTATCAATTCTTTTTTGGAATATACTACACGTACAAATGAGGTAACGAGACTGAATAAGTACAAATAAAATTCATACAATGTTAATTGATTTTAAAGATGTGATGATGATATTTATATATTCTCATTTTATATAGTAATTATTGAAAATTTTATTAAAATATAAAAAGAATAAATTTGTAATATGTAGATAGTATTTGATGATTTAGTGATATATGAATAGGGATTAGCTTATATAGTATGGTTATTTATTCTATCATCTATTTCGAGTCCATCTTTATATTATTTATTTTTCTTTTTACCGTTACTTTTGTGCATCATTGAGAAACGACTAAGGGATGTGTGACCTAATACTACAAATATTAAATAACCACTTTGATTTAAAAAAAATTTAAACATGTATATTTTTATTTCATTCTTTAAAAATAAATTAAATATTTTATCAATTAATCATAAATATATGCGAATATATTTGATTATTTTTTAATAGTTTAAATTTCTTAGATGATATTTTCTCAACAAACTTATAACATGTTATTAGAGTTAGAAGTTATGTATTTAATTGAGATATAATAATCTCAATTATTGAATTACAAAAATTTAATATGTATAATTTATAAAATTAGTACTTAATGGATTATAAAAATAATATTGATAATTTTTCAAATAAGTTAAAAGTTAGTCATGTAACCATTCAAAAATTAAAAAAAAAATAATCAATTATATATATTTTTTTGTACCTTTATCAAATTAGTCTTGATTTGTGTTTACTTATTGAATGACATTTGTCCTTTGGGAGGTTTTTATGTTATGATATTGGTTAAACAAAAATCATTACCTTTAATACAAGTATTTTTTTAATGGATTATTTTTCTAAGATTTTATAATATTTATTTTGAGTATTCTTATTGTTATAGTATATTTTATTAACATTTTCATTTTTAGAAGTCTAATAATATTAAATTATAAAGTAAAATATTTAATTGTTATGAATATTTGATGTTTCTACTCTAAAAATATCAATAATATTTCCTTAAATAATCATTGCTAATTGTACATTATTTATCAAATTTGGAATATACGTAGGCCGGATAGGAAATTAGTTGAAGATATTGTCCTACATGTTTTGAAGAAATTGAAAAGAGTCACACCGAGTGATCCATCATTGCAAGGGCTATTTGGGATTGAAGACACGGTTAAGCATATAATTAAACAGTTAATGTCCAATAACAATGACTCAAAGGACAAACCTTGTCAAATTTTAGGAATTTGGGGCATGCCTGGTATTGGTAAGAGCACTCTTGCCAGTGTTGTGTTTTCTAAACTTAATTCTGAATTTGAAGGTAGTTGCTATCTCGATAATGTCAGAGTAAAATTTGAGAAACATGGATCAACAAAATATTTATTGGAAAAACTGGTGTCAAAATTATTGGAGGATCGAACTTTGAGAATAGAAACTCAATTTTTGGATTCTCATGTTAAGGCCCGACTTAAGAGAAAATGCGTCGTCATTGTTTTAGACGACGTGAGTGATCCAAAACAATTGGATTTTTTAGTTGGAGAACAAAAAAGAATGTTCGGGCATGGAAGTAGAGTCATCATAACAGCAAGGGATAAAAAAGTGCTTAGTCATATTGAAGTTGATCAATTTTATATGCTTAAAGGATTACCACCTCGTTCACGTGATGCTCATCAACTCTTTGCATCTCATGCTTTTAAAGGACTCGATCCACCAGTTAATAAAGAGTTGATTGATATGGCATTGGACTATGCTAAAGGAGTTCCACTAGCTATCAAATTACTTGGCTCTCTTCTTCACAAAAGGACCAAAAGGGAATGGCAAGATACTTTGGATAAGCTAAAAAAAGAGTCACATATTGAAATACAAAAAGTTTTGGGCATAAGTTACGAAGAACTTGATGATACTGAGAAGAAAATATTTCTGGATATTGCTTGTTTCTTTAAAGGAAAACAGAGAAATGTTGTGGAAAATGTGTTAGATAAATGCGGATTTTTTCCAAGTGTAGGAATAAACTCTCTTATTGATAAGTCTCTCATTGCATGTGATTCTGATGATAAAAAATTAAAAATGCATGATTTAAATCAAGATATGGGTCGAGATATTGTTCGTAAGCAGTTTAAAGGTAGCAGGTTGTGGGACGAGGACGAGGTATTTGATGTTTTTCAAAATGACAAGGTAATAACAATTACATAACTAAGTATATACTTCAAATTAAATTACTTTGATTTTTTAATATTAATTTTTTGTTTTTTTTCCCCCTTTCTTGTTGATATATATTCAGGGAAATGAAGAAATTCAAAGTATATACCTTGAGAATGAGAAATCTAGAAAGATTGAAGCAATACGGTTGAGTCCTAAAGTGTTCTTAAAAATGAGGAATTTGAGATTGCTTAGAATAGGGTGTAAAGTGAAGTTACCCAAAGGACTCGAGTATCTTCCTAATTCTCTTAGATATCTCAATTGGGATGAATATCCATTAACATCATTGCCTTCCAACTTTGTTCCAAAGAATCTTGTTAAGCTTAAATTAAGCAACAGTCGAATTGAAAGACTTTGGGACAATAACGTCCAGGTAAATTAATCACCTTTTCGAAATGATATTTGTTTGATAAACTTGTTATAATATCTTAATTTGTAATGGTTTGGTAGATAAGTGAGACTCATGATGAAGAAGAAGAAGAAGAAGAAGGAGAAGAAGAAGATAAGTCCTTGCCATTTAAGTATCTTGAGCAGCTTGTTGGATTAGATCTTGAAGACTGTAAATATCTTAAAGATCTTCCACTGAGCAGATACGAGTGGAAATCCTTAGAAGAACTTAACTTATCTGGTTGCACATCTCTTGCAAAAGTAGAAGTTCCTTTTAAAGTTACATGGTTAAATTTAAGTGGAACAGCTGTTGATGAAACACTGGAATCATTTTTTTTGGCTCATTCATGTCTTAAACACTTTTATCTCAGCAACTGTAAGAAACTCAAGAGACTCCCAACTAGCTTTTCCAAGTCAAAATGTCTAGAGGAATTTTACGTTGATGGATGTCCAGAACTGAAAAAATTTCCTGAAATTTTGGAACCTATGGAATGTCTAAGAGTACTTGATATATCACGTACTGGGATAAAAAAACTACCAATATCAATTGAAAATCTTGTTGGTCTTTCTCGTTTGGTTATAAATGGGTGTGTTTGGATGGTGGAAATCCCCCCTCTGTCTAATGGAATCACTTACCTTGATTTGAGTAATTGTGAAAGGCTTGTAACTATAAAACAACTTCCATCAGCTCTTCGAAGTCTTTACCTCCAGAATTGCAAGAGACTAAAAGCACTGCCAGATCTTCCAACTTCTATTCGGTTTCTATTAGCAGATGGTTGCATTTCACTGAATCAAATACCATCTGAGTCAGTATTATTAGATTCAAATCCTGAAAACATGATAAGCTTTTTCAGTCAGAGTAACTATTCATGCGAGCATTTTAGTTTTGTTAACTGCTATAACTTGAGTCCCGAAGTATACGACCTCATTGTGTATATTGCACTCTTTAGAATCTGGCGCAAGGCTCTCAAAGTGGTACGTTTCATTTATTTTTAATTTTTAATTTGACTTTGTTTCTTACATTTACTTTTAAGATTTTTATTAATATTTGTTCATATACTATCTATATGTTATTATTGTGACTTCAAGTACATTTTTAACGAGAATAGGGTTTACATTCGTACTTATTTAATGAATCAATACAAGTTTATTATATTTATAAAATTGCTAACATAGAAATTTATTTTCAAAATAACTCTAAACACAACTAACATGTCACCCTTCGTATTTATATTGAATCTAAATTATAATTTAATTAAATGTGTACATTAACTACTATTTAATATAAATATACTTTCGTAAATAATACTATATATTATATTACTGCAGCTTCAGTATTATGAGGGTCGTTTACCACCATCAAAGAGCAGCTTATTAACTGGGCAAACGGTAGATACTTCAACAAATTCAATAATTGTTTGTTTGCCAGGAAGTAAACTTCCAGAGTGGTTCCCCATTGCAATAGTGTTTCAAAGTAATAATAATCACGAAGAGGGATATTATTCTTCGGTAATTGTTGAGCTTCCTTCCGATTGGTATAGAGAAGAATTCATGGGTTTCGTACTATGTGTTGTTGCATCTGCAGATGCTAGTGTTGAGAATAGTCATGAAACCTTGAATAATTTTCATATTCAATTTGATTATTGTTTTAGAACCAGTAATGGAGAAAATCTTCAAGGTGTTCCAGATTTCATTAGTATGTCAGACTTATATCTTAGTTCGGTTGACCACATTTTTATAGGCTTTGAGTTTGGAGCTTCTTATGATGCTGTCAAGTTTGCAAGACAAGGTCGGGTTATAACTCAAGTGTCATTTAACTTCTCTCTTGTTAGTGCTTCTACTTCAGAGCCTCTTAAGCATTGCAAAATCAACAAGTGTGGAATTGGAGTGATATATGGGCCTAAGCGTGTGATGGATCTGATTGATGTGAAGGATACAACCAGTAAGTGATCATCAATCTCTTTTAACTCTTTTATCACTCTCTAGAATTTCATTATTTTTATGTTTCCATTTATTTTATGAATTAACATAATTATTAGATTAATTTTATTTTATAAAAACTATAGATTAACGATATCAACCATCATTTTATGTACCCTAATAAGATGTACCAAACTTAATAACATTGTGTACAAACGCTCATGTGTTCATATATTCCAAAAAGGATTTAACCGGCTCATTAAGTTGAATCACCATAGTGTTCACATTGAAAGTAATATGCTCCCTCCATATATTGTGATATTGCCTAAGGTATAGGCATGTTTTGGTGCTGTACGTGTAAATGTGAGAATGTTAAGTGTAGATATATATAGTTCTTAGTAGAGGAGAAGAAATTGCTTCTTGAGCTATATATATATATATATATATATATATATATATATATATATATCAAGCAAGCCTACATATGATTATAGGTACGTTAGTATATGATCATCAACTTGCTCATCTCCTTCATTCACAACGTCCTTTATATATGCTATATATATTTTAACAAATGTTTAAATTTTTGTTGAATATTATCAGAATGTGTTGATTTTTCTTTTATATTTTGTTACTTAATCGCACTGCTGTCGAATATCGCATTCAATTTTGGTCAGACAAATTAATAATAATGGTAGAAAATAAATAAAGCAGCAAGAAATTAAATGGCACAATGATTTAAGTGGTTCAACTTTTCAATGTGAAAAGTCTACTCCACTGATTTACGCGACACCGAGGAAAAATCCGCTTAATAATCAAAATTGGAGATACAAACACCAATTTCCGAGAGCACAAATTATACCAAAATCTAAAATCAACCCACAAAATATCCTCTAATTTACTTCCGGTAATATATATAGCAAGATAAATTAACAAACTTGCTATTAAATCAAATATTACCGTATAAAATGAGATGGAATATAATTAAATAGAGTGACATGAAACTATGGAAGAAAAACGCTGTTTCTTCTTCCCACCATCGTACCGCTTATATCTTCAACTTCTCTCAGCTTTTTCTTTTCTTTTATTCAATCTCTCGCTTCTGCTTTTTTCGGCCGTTGCTTTCTCACAAATTTTTTCTTCTTAAATTGCTTTATATATATAAGGAGATTGGGAAAAATTAGGTTAACGCAAATGGACTTGGTCAAGTTTTGGGCCATTATATTAACAAATCTCCACCTCGCTCAAAACAAAACAAAAACAATTCTTCAAATGAAATTTCTCGGATTACCAAATAACCGTCAGTCCAAAGCCTGGGCAAGAGATGATCAACTTTTGCAAATACCAATCAAGTCCAAACAATGCTTAAACTTGTTAAATGGAACTGCCGTTTGGTTAACATATCACCGGATTGTAGTGACTATCTTATCGACAACAATAATAGCACTCGAGACAATGTCACGAACGGCGATATCTCGACATCAACGTGTTTGGTTCTTTCATGATACATAGTATTCTTAGTCAAGTGTATCGACTGACTATCACAAAATACAAATGTAAGTATCCTTTTGTAAACCTAAATCACAAACCAAACCTCTAAGCCAAATGGCTTCTTTTCATCGGCTGCCGCCGCCATATATTCTCGCCTCGAGACAAAGCAATCAGACCGTAAGTAGCCTTCCAACTAATGGCACAACGAGAAAGAGCGAAGACATAACCTGGCAGATCTTCTTCTATCCAGATCACCAAAGATAATCGGAATCCACATAACCAATAACACCGCAACCAAGATAGAACTTCCATCATATACCAAACCAAAATTAGATGTACCTCTCAAATACCGAAGTATCCATTTCACTGCGTCACAATGACCCTACCAGGATTACCCATATATCTGCTTCACAACACTAACTCCACGTGGAAATGTCCGGACGAGTACAAACCATAACCGTACATCAAACTCCCAATGCATTACATACGGAACCCGAGACATGTACCGCTTCTTTTCGATCGGCGACAAATCCAAAGAAAGCCTAAAAATGCGCAATAACGCGTCTCACGGTTTAGAATCTTTCATGCCAAAACGTTCAAGAACTTTTTTCAATATAACTTTTCTCAGTCAAATAAAGCTTGCCCGTTTGTATCCTCGTAAATTTCCACGACCAAAATTTTCTTCGTTGCACCCAAATCTTTTCATTTCAAACTCACCGTTAAGTCGAGACTTTAATTTCGAATCTCTGACTTATTCTTAGAAGCAATAAACATGTCATCAACATAGTAGCAACAAATAAACTGATGAACCATCATGGAATCTTTTATGATAAACACAACTATCATAATCAACTGCAGAGTAACCATGATCAATCATAAAAGAATCAAACCGCTTTTATCAACTCGCTTCGAGATTGCTTCAAATTTCATATAAAGACTTTTTCAATAAACAAACATGATCTTCTCCACGGAACAACAAACCCCTACTGCGATGCATATATATTGTTCTTCAAGCTCACTATGTAAAGGTCAAATTTGTCTTCGACATCAAGTCGTTCTAATTCCACGTCAAACAATGCAACCATAGCAAACAACACACGAACCAGAGCTATGTTTCACAACAGAGAAAATACTTCATTGAAGTCAATACCTTTCTTCCGACAATAGCCCTTTGCAACAACACGTGCCTTGAACCTAGGCTCAACCTCGTATACCTTCCTTTTTTCTTGAAGACCCATTTGTTTCAACAATCTCTCGGCCCCAGCGGTTTCACCAATTCCCAAGTACGATTCTTATGAAGTGATTCAATCTATTCATTCATAGCAACCAACCACCGAATGTACTCATCACAAGTGCCGACTCTGATAACTAAGGTTCATACACCCTCACGATACTCGCCACGTACAATGCAAAAGAAACCAAGTCCAGACCGCGTACCTCCGAGGGCGTCGAATCTCTCTTATTCCTTTACCCTTAGCACATACCGTATAGTTGCTCATGTTGTTCTTCTCGCTACATCACGAGCAGACCATCTATCTCATCCACAGGATGGCGTATCTGAGTGCCTTCTGCTTCGCACTCGACTAGGAACTCCACTCTCAAGCTCCACCGCTCACTAACATCATTGTCTTTATCGTAACAACACTCTTTTTTCTTTTGCAACACAAGACTCATCAAACTTAACATCTCTCGCTTAATCAAAAGTTTAGGTGACTGGGTTCAACACACCATAATCTATAACCTTTCACCCTGCATGGATACTCCCAAAAATATGCATTTCAATGCCTCAGTGCTCAAGTTTACCATCATTAACACGAGCATTAGCAGTGAGTACCAAAGAATACCTCAAATGGAGTCTTCAAATCAATTGCAGGTTGATGGAGACCGATCCACCAAATACAGTACGGTTACAAGTCAAATTTCAAAAGGATTTATCCAAGTCACTTGAAAGAGCATACATCGAGCTCTTTCTAAGAGAGTCCTATTCATACGTTCCGCTACTCCATTTTGTCGTGGTGTATGACGTACGCGATTTTGTCTAACTATGCCATTTCTTTCACGAGAACTCATTGAATCGACCGTCACAAAATTCCAAACCATTATCGGGCTTTCTCGAATGCTTGATTTTCTATACAAGCCTTGAATTTTACAAATTTTGAGAACGCATCATTCTTATTCTTCTAAAATACACCCATACATGCGAGAAGTCATCAATAAAAGTCAACATATACCGGCACCACCCTTAGACACAGACACTATAAGGACCCCAAAGATCCGAATGAATATAATCAATGCACCTTTCATTTTATGGATGGTCAGATCTTGAACTCGACTCGCGATGCTTTCCATAGACACAATGCTCACATAAATCAAGCTTCCCGCTTTTTCGATCACAAAGCAAATCCCGTTTGCTCAAAATAGACATCCCTCGCCTTCACTTATATTGCGCCGCATATGCCTATAATCGAGTAGTGTCCGAATCTTGATCCGACGAGGATGAAATTGATACACACAATAAGTACCTTGAAGCATATAGAGACCACGCGACAATTGCCTTTAATAACAACGAGCACCCTTACTAACTTTTAAAACTCCACCTTCACTACATACTTATACTCGCTGAATCAAGAAATACCCGAAAGATATCAAATTCTTTTTCAAATACGGAACATGGAGAACATCTTTCAAAGTCCTAACAATACCATCATGCATCTTAATTCGGACAAGACTAATACCAATAACCTACGGCAGACATATTGTTTCCCATCAAGACAACACCCCCATCAATGTGATCGATAAGAAGCAAACCAATCTCTACCTGGGCACATATGGTAAGCGCAACCCGAATCAAGAATCCAAACATCTCCTGCGAGAACCAATAGATGCGATAGAAACATTTTCACCATCGAACAGTAACTATCCACCAACAGCCGACATCATTAGTACCGTAAGACGTTGTAAGTGCATTTTCCTTTACCTTTGAGTTTAGACAATTTACTTTCCAAGGTTCTTCGACGGCATAATTGCATTTATCTTTTTCTTTTCAGATTTGGATCTAGACTTTTCTATTACTACTTGTGCCTTTTTCTTGATTTCTACCTCGACAAATAAACCACCGCTATTTTCATTGCTGCTTGTAGACACCTTTTTCTTCAACTCTCGAATTCAAAGTCGCTGACATCTTCCAAAGAAATAGTGTTCTACTATACATAGCAGATCAACAAAAATGTTCAAATGAATGAGGTAAAGAACATAATGTAATCCAAGGCCTTTGATCCTCATCACAATCTTAACACCACCATTTTTCAGATCACGAATAATTTTAGTAAATTCATCAAGATGATCAAAGGTGTACACTTTCCTTCTCAATGTATACAAACGCCGCTTCAAATATAACTGATCGGGTCAAAGACTGGTCATATACAAATTCTCCAATTTAAGCCATAACCCAAATAGAGATTCCTCATCACCAACCTCGCATAATACCTCATCGACAAGGATAATCGAATTGAACTCAAAGCATTTTCCATCAATGCATCTTTTTCTTCATCACCAATTTTTCCTCGGCAATTTATTCTTGCCTTTCGAGTTGTCTTAACGAGCCCTTTCTTAACTAATACTCGCCGCATCTTCATACGCCATAAACCGAAATCATTTCTACCATTGAATTTCTCAATTTCATATTTTGCCGCCATTTATTAAAACCCAATATTAAATAATAAGTATACAACCCATAAAATATATAACCAATCGAGAAAACCGTAAACTCAAAATAAATCCAAAGAGCAAACTTGATCAGCCTAATAAATAATGTAATAACCCAATAGCTTTGATACCAATTTGTTACTTAATCGCACTCATGAAGCGAATATCGTGTCGATTTTGGTTCGCACAAATTAATAATAATGGGTAACAAAGAAAATAAATAAGGTAAGAAATTAAATGGCACACAATGATTTAAGGCAGCTTCAACTTTTCAATGTGAAAAGTTTACCTAATCGACGACGGCACACCGCGAGGAAAAATCCACTAATAATCAAACGGGAGATACAAACACCAATTTCCGTAGAATCTTCACAAATTATACCAAAATCTAAAATCAACCCACAAAATATCCTCTAATTTTGGTAATATATATAGAAGATAAATTAACAAACTTGCTATCAAATCAAATATTACCGTACAAATGAGATAAAATATAATTAGCGCAAAAGAACAAGCGACATTTAAACTACGAAGAAAAACAACTTCTTCTTCTTCCCAATTGATCATGCTTATATCTTCATCTCTAGCTTTTTCTTTCTTTTTATTCTACCGCTTCTCTGTTTTTTTCGGCTGTTGCTTTCTCAACAATTTTTTCTTCACGCAGCTGCTTTATATATATAAGAGAGATTGGGAAAAAATTAGGTTAATGCAAATGGACTTGGGCTTGAAGTTTTGGGCCATTATATTAACATATTTTATTGTTAACTTTTTCTAACTTAATATACTTTTATTTAGTACACTATAATATAGTTAAGTTTTACTAAGTTGTTGTGCGATAATAATCAATGTGTTAGACAATAACACAAGATAATTAGAATCACTTTTTCATATCCAATCACTACAGTTATTCTTATATAAGAATGTGATGCAAATAGGGTTTTTTTTTTTGCTAGAAAAGATGACACAAGAAATCAACTTTTTCTTATTTTATCAAATTTAATAGGATTTACTGTACTACCCCTAAACAATTGCATAAAATTTGGTACATTACACTAGAGTTTTATCAATTTAAAAAAAAAATATATTAGAAGCGACTCTTCGTGTCTTATTTTTCAAGTTTAATAGAATTCTAGTGTTGCTACCCACACTAAATAGTAGATTTAAGTGCTGAAATTAACTTAAAATATTTTCCTCTTAATTAAAGCGTGTTGATTTAGATAACACAATAATCACCTTAAAATGAAGAATTTAATGTTTACATAGATAATACATATATATTATTAATATTAGATAAAATCATGGAAATGGATATATTATTTAATACTATACAATTAATATAATTAAATTAAATTGTAGATTGGTTAGTTTAAATTATTATATATTTATTGCCATCGCTTAATTGAACTTAATTATAAGCAAATTAATCATCATCAGGAACTCCGGATCTTCACGAAGATGTTGAAAAAGAGGGAGAGGTTCCTTTACAAGACACTTATGATCATTCATTGATGACTTCAGATCCTACTCTTTCTCCTGGTAAGATCATTTTAGGAGAATGTAATCTCTCTCTCTCTTTCTTAATGTAAATTTCACTTCTTAATTTGCTTCAACTATGATAATTAATTGGGTGGGATAGGTGTAGGGAATGCCAAAAATGTACAAGGATCTTCATCTTCATCTGAGGGTGAGCAAGGAGCTGTTCCTAATAAGATCCCAAGGCTTGGACAAGTAGAAAAATGGTTCATAAGCAGTGACATTGCCGACAATCTTAAGATACTTGTAGAGAAGGATCCTGATTTCCTTGCTGCTCTTGATAAATTGCTAGATTTTCAAGCTAATTCTTGTTTGGTGGTAGTTGGTGATGTGCTTATGCTTTTGTCCTCCAAGACTTTGAATGCTTTGACAGATGAGGATCGTGCTTTTCTAAAGGCAAGCATACCTTTACTCCAAAATCGCAATGTATACACTCCCTTTCTTCAACATTTGATAGGGCAATGCATAGAAGGTGATACTCGTACCTTGTTAGAAGAAGAACAGGGGATAAAAAATGATCTCCGTGAAATTCGGAAGCAAAAGGCAAAACTTCAATCCCGCCTTGCTGAAATTTCTTCACTTTGCTCTGATCGTTGGAACAAAATAATATTTCCACCACCGTTGTGATTTATGTTTGGTGTATGATCGTCGTGTTTAATAGACTTGTTTTGTTTCCTTTTCAACCTCTATCGTAACAATGAAATAAAAGTTTGCTTGGAACCTCTGTCGCTTTTGCGTCTATTTAGTTTTTCTTTGTGTTGTGTTGGATTTGTTTCTTTTTTCTTTTTATTTAAATGAAAATTGTATCTTTGTGTTTAATAAAGATGTGTAAAATAGATTTCCATCGCTCTATAATTTAATATCTTTAATGTGATTATCATTTAAAATTGTTAAAAGTTTCATCTATCTCATTCACTTTAGTTTGTAGTTATAATTGTTAAAAATTTTATATTATCTATAATTTTATTGTTATTTTTATTTCTCCTATTTGTAATAAATGTAACATTATCTTGTATTATTCTATTAATATCCTAACTCATTAAAAAATAAATAGGTAAAATTAAATGAGTTTTTATAGTTAATAGATTATATAAGTTAATAAGACATGTATATTTATACTCTATGAGATCATTTTAATTATTATTTTTTCAAATCACCTCGTAATTTGACGAAAAATAATCTATTTAGAATTGTAAATTTCTTTTAAAAGATTATCCAGATGGACAAAAAGATAAAATAATAAATGTAAATGAAAAAATTGATTCCTATTTTATATAATATGAAGTTAGGTAAAGATGAGATTATATTCTTCAAAATTATATATCATATTTTAATAAATATATAAAAAAATTATTATTTTTAAATTTTACATATATATTTTAATTATATTTAAATTTAAACTAATTATAATAATACATTATATATTTTTATTTTTAATATTTAATTTATAATTTTTATTTTATTGAAAAATCAATAATTTTTTATTTAAATTATAAAAATATAAAATTTTATAATTATTTTATATTTTATTGTTATTATTTCAAATTAGTTTGTAAAAATATTATATTAATATTGTTTAATAGAAAATAATTATATATTTATTGTTGTATATATTTTATTTTTCTCCTTCTTATTAATACAAAATATTTATTTTAGGTTTATTTTTTATGTATTTTTATTTATAATAATTTTTAAAATATTACTTGAATTTTCGTTATCTATTTAAAGTTCTTATTTTTTATTAGAATGGATGATGAATTATAATAGTAGAAAAAAATAAAAAAAGTATCCTAATTTCGTCAGTCACGTTCTGTTTACTATCTTTAAAATCTATTTAAAAATGTAGAAGATCAATAACGACATAAGAGGTTGGAATGTTTAAAACAAAGGATAAACTTAGGGTATTAATATTTTTCATATTAAAATAACCTAAATAAAATTATTTATTTTTTTTTAATAATTTATTTAAACATTATAATACAAATAATAAGTATACATTTTCAGTTAAGCACGAGGAAAGAAATTTTAAAAAGTTTATATACTCATGTTATATTTAGTTAATAGTAATACTAATGATGCTTGATTTAAGTGTTAACTTGTAATAAAATTTAAAACATTCTAATAATAACAAGAATGCATTCTAATAAACATTCTCACACGTCACTCATATATACCTTAGACTGTTTTATTTTTTTTGGTGTAATTATATAATTATTTATTATTTTTTTTGTTTTTTTTAATTTAGAAGTAAAAAAAAATTAATTTTTTAATTTTATTTCATTATAACTTTATAACTTTTATTTTAATATTATAATTATTTTGATTAATTTATTTAAATAAATATAATAATGTTAATATTATTTTCATTCTATTTTATTTATATTACTATTAGTATGTACGTTACATTTTTATTTTCTAAACCAAACATAACCTTAATATATAGAAATAAACAAATATTATAATATAAAATTTACATCGATATATAAATATTGATATTTATAATATAAAAGATAAAATAAAAATTGTATAAAAAATTAGTATTTTTTTGTTAAATATTAATGATAAATTAAAAATATAAAAAAGATTAAAAAAGATAAACTTACAATAATTATAAGTAAAATATATTTAATTAAAATTTATTAATTATAAAATAATCTAATAAACACATCATGTAAAATAAAGCAATTTATTTTACAGTTGTATCATAAATAAGGTTGAATAGTGTATTAATAATTTTTTTTTATAAAACTTTTTGAAGTAAAATAAAAAGTTTAAAATTGTAAATATGTATATTTATTTTTAAATAAAACAAATACGTTTATATAAGAAAAAATCTAAAATTTAAAATAGATCATTTTAATAATAAAAATGAGTTTTTATTTTTACCATCTTAATTAATTTAAAAAAATAAGATAAAATTAAAAAAATAACTAAAAATTATAATTTCATTAAATTTATTATTTAAAATTTTAAATTGTTCCACATATTGATTTTATTTTTTCTTAAATAAAGAAAACTACGTAACTAATATCCTGATTGCATAATTTTTATACAATAATACGTTTTGTTGTGAAATCAAATCGTATTATATAATATAAAAAAATTTAATTAGGTATAAATTATTACAATCAAGGAACTTGGTAAGGATCATAACACACATTTAATTTAATTTTTTTGAATTTTTAATTGTAAAATTATGTGTATTGATTTTTTTATTTTTAATTGTAATAAAAATATAAAAATAAATTAAATATTAATTTAAATAAATTTTATAATAAAAATATTTATAATAAATATTTTCAGTACTATATCATGCAACTTATTAACAAATATTGCATTGATTAATTGAAATATAATTTAATACAATTATATTTTATGTATCTAATATAGTAAAGTATTAAGTAACATTTATTTTTGAAAAAGTAATAATATGTAAAATAATATTAAACTAAATACATAATTTTTTAAATTTTATTATCTTTAAATTTTTTATACAATATTACATATATTTTTTAAATATATAATAGATGTTGATAAAATTCTGGGCCTTATCTGGCTGGCACCTACTGCTAATTGTCTTATTCACCTAAAAAAACGAGTTACTGTTGTAGAAAATATATTATTTAAGTCATTTTTATGTTGCGTGAATAATATATTTATTTAAAAGATATTTTTTTATCAAAATAAAAAATAAAAATGCTTCTTATAAAATCGGTATTAATGAAAACACTTATTAGTGTGAATATCATTCGTTTCTTATTTGTATTAAAATTAAAATGGAATTAAATTTATTTGGTTCTTAAAAAATTAAGAAGCTGATGCATGCAAATGCCCTCCGAGTAAAAAAGGCCAAAGCTAAGCAGAAAGCAGAAAGCAGAAAACAGAAAAAGGAAAAAAAAATTCTATTTATGATAAGTGTATGATAATTTTATTTATAAATATAATAATATTTTTATCTAATAAAAAACTTTCACCTAATGGAGCAGAGATTCATACCGATTGCTCCATTATATTAGGGTTGGTACCATGAGACGGTGCATCGAATCTGTGGTACTCATTTGTCCGTATCAGGTTATTGGGTCCCACACATTCCTCTTCAAATGGCGTGTTTGGCTCCTTTTCCTTCCCAAGTTACGAACCGCACACCAACCAATCTCTCTCTTCCCACCACCCCCCCCACCTCACTCCCTCCCCCCACCACCTCTCTCTCGCTCCCTCTGGGCCCGTATCTCTTCGTTCTCCTCCACCAGATTAATAATTCACATTTTTAAGGTTAGTTTTCTATTCTTCGCTTTCCATTATTATTATTTTCTTTCTTATGTATGCATTTATATACAAGTTCATATATCGTTGTGTATTTTCTGCGGCTTTTTTTTTAATTATTATAAATCGCTTCTTCCTCAAATGAGCACTTTTCTTCAAAGATCTGCTTGTCGCTTCATTATAAAGATTTCAATTTTTGGCCTTACAAAGAAAAAAAATAGTAGTTGTTTGTCTATTTATCCTGAAATAACAGTTTTTTCTTAGTATTATTATTCATGCAATCCGATGAGGCCATGGTGACTTTGTATCATTGAGAAAAACTGATTGGTATTGCTGTTTTGTAGATTTTGTACTGAATAATTTTTTCGCTTTTGATTGATTTTTTTTATTGTTGCTGATAGTATTCGTTTTTGATTGAATATTCGCAAGAACTGCATGATTTGTGTTCTGTGTGCGCTTTTAAGAGACTGGAAATATTTGTGCAATACTTAATATTTTCGTACATCTGAGGTCATAAACATGGAAGATTGTAGTATTGGAACTATCCCATTTAAGCAACTAGCATTATGTTGTTTACTGAGTATTGCATGCACTTATTAATTATTCTTATGGGAAAGACATATATACACAGTTATACCAAAGACTTGTTTCCCATCTCACTCTGTCATTTTGTGTTATTGGTCTTTGAAAATTCTTTTGGAGATTGCATTTCCAAATTCATGTTGCCCAAGTGTTTTGAACTTGATACACTTGCATGAAATTATTACTTTAGCGAATTCGCTTCATATAGTTGTTATTAGTACATGCTGGGCAATTGATGGCAGATATGTTTGAATATTATCTGTTCTGCAGAAGTTTTGTGAAGAGTAAGGTCTTCTGGTCCCATATCGAGAATTTGCTGTATTTTGTCTAGAAGAAGATGAATATCACTTTGTGTTCATCATCTTCTGAGCTCATGTATCCTTATGTTGAGGGTTTGCGAAGTAATGACTCCAAACTATTAGTGCCCAAACCTTCTGTGAGGGTTCATGATGGCAATAAAAAAGATACTGTTCCTGTATCTAATCATGATGCTGGGAAGGAAGTGATGCCTTGTAGTAATTTTATCTCCGGGTTAAAAGGATCATTCAAGGAAAAGAATCTGTTTGTTGAACATGGCAAGAAACTAGAATTTATACGGACACTGTTGATTGACAATTATGACAGCTACACATACAATATCTACCAGGAGTTGTCTGTGATTAACGGGTGTAAGCTCTTTTACTCTTCTCTCTCTGGATCTCCCTCTCCATGCTTGTGGTTCCTTGTGTATGCAAGTATATTTTTTGCTGGGATTCACTGTGTAATCATTATTGCTCGTGAGCCGCATCATTATTTTCCTACTCTAATATGCTGATCTCCTTTGATTATTGATCATTCACTCATGGGATAGTGTTGTAAAATCTTAAGGACATTACTTTTAACCTGTAAAAATATCTTCCTTTTAGTTGATGAGGCTTTTATATTATCTACCTTTTTTTGGGTCTAAAAGAGAGATTTTATATTATCTATTGAGTACTGCAGTATGTGTTTTCTCATGAAATCAATATGAAGATGTACTAGACTATAATACCAAAGGATATATGGTTGGCTGATATAATTCATACACGGTTAACTATATATTCCAAATTAATTGTGTCTCAAATGATCTGATATATTTTTAAAAATAGGAAAATAAGAAAGATCTGACGATATTTCTCACCAGGCTTGGTTTGTGGCAGTGCCCCCCGTAGTGGTGCGAAATGATGAATGGGCTTGGGAAGATGTTTACCGTTACCTATATGAAGAAAGAGCATTTGATAACATCGTTATATCACCTGGACCAGGCTCTCCAACATGTCCTGCAGATATAGGTTAAAGAGTGAAATCAACTTGCTATGTGTTTTCTATCCAAAATAAATAAATAAATAAAACTTATGTGTTTTGTATGCCAGCACTTTTTTACGCATGAACTTTTATATAGTTATCTTCTAGCATTATTATTATTATTATTTCCATCTTTAAAGTTACTAGAATATTTCAGGAATATGTCCCATCTCTAAAGTTACTAGAATATTTCAGGAATATGTCTCCAACTGCTGCTTGAATGCTGGGATATTCCTATTCTGGGTGTTTGTCTTGGGCATCAGGTATCATTATTTTAGACATTGCAGCTTACTGAATGCTCATTTCTGATCAAGTTCACTATCCATTTGTATATGCCAATACATTCATGTTGTCAACCTATCTATTTTTCCAGGCAAACTTATTTAATTTAGTTTCTCTGTGACAGCTCAGTGAATTCTGCATCCACTGAACAATTTAATCAGTATCATATAATGCCCTTCTAAGCAATCACGTTCAAATTTTTGCTTTAGTGCTTAAGTAAGAATAAGTAAATATTGCATGAAATGACTCCTTCAAGAGCTGCTTGCATTTTTGACCCCTTATACTTTTAAACATGTTCAAAAACATTTTCATTTTGTTTATGCATTCAAAAGCACAAAGTTAGTTGTAAGTTCAGCAACTCCGGTGATGGACGGCCACCGGAGCACCCACAAACCATACTATGTTTTGAAGAAAAGTTTTGGACCATGAATAATACTCTTGAACACGTGTTCAGAGTCAATGATTTTGTGGGGAAACATTATGTCACAATTGAGATCAATATGTTCACTGTTCTGTGCTTGCAGAGCAGTTGGTCTGAATATGAGATTTCTTTCTTCCTGAAGATTTTCAAGCATATAATCTGATTTTTTAGATGCACGTGTTATGACAGTTCTGATATAATTATCAATGATCTGATACTGTGTTTGTGAGTGCATAAATCATGAATGAGATGGCAAACAGGATAAACGGTGCTAATGTTCTTGCACAGAGTATTTGACGTGCATGATTGCCTTCTAATCAGCAGCACTTTTTTTTTTTCAAAACATGATGTCATTTCTCTTTTCTTAAAATGATTTTTATTTGATAGGCTTTAGGTTATGTGCATGGAGCTAAAGTTGTTCACGCAGCTGAACCAATCCATGGACGGTTGAGGTACTGTTACATATATAAAGGTTATTTGTTTTTTTTGTCTTTATTTGCTCTAGTAATATCTCACCATTTTTTATTTAGAACATGCTTTCATACTTGATATTTAGGTTGAAGCTTTCAGCGTAGCAATTTTGTATGTTTTCTATTAGGATTTATCAACAGTATTTTTGGATTAATGTTATATCTTTCTTTCAGTGAAATTGAACATATCTTTCTTTCAGTGAAATTGAACATAATGGGTGCAATCTGTTTTGTGATATTCCATCAGGCCAAAGTTCAGGATTCAAGGTCAGTATCTGAATATCGTTCTTCTCAATGATACTTGAATGTGAATGGGTTGGGCTTAAAAACTTTATTGTCCTATGATGCAATCATTTACCATCTGTTTAGTGATTAGTTAAGGGAAATCTTCTTTGTGAGATCTCACTTTATTGGTGGAAAGTTCTTTTTTTCTTTCTTGGTCACCATGATGCAGATTTTTTAAAATAGATATTGTGTATTTGTCTAGTTTACTTTTGGAAAGACGATTAGGTTTACATTCTTGCAAAGATATTAAACTTTCCACCTCAATGTTTGATAAATGTTGGAGACCAAAGGATAGTAAAGACTACATTTTGCAACTTTCTACATGATGTGTCATAAAGACTACATTTTGCAACCAACATAGATCTCTATGATGCTTTTAAGCCTCACCTTTAATTTATAACCGTTTTAACTAATTGCAGGTGGTTCGATATCATTCTCTTGTTATAGATGCTGAATCGCTTCCAGAAGAGCTCATTCCTATCGCTTGGACAGTTTCAAGTGATGCAATTTCTTTCCTTCAGACCCAAAAGTCTGGTTTTACCTCTGACGCATCTGCAGATTCCTTTTCAAGAAATTTCAAAAATGGAAGCTATTGGCGAGTTAGACATTCTGACAGAATGCAAGAAAGAAAGATTCTCATGGGCATCATGCATTCTACAAGGCCTCATTATGGTGTACAGGTTCTATTATGGTTCTTATGTTTATAATTGCTAGAGCTTTTCCTTTCAAGAACTAGAGTGCTGACTTGTATCTGATCATCAGTTTCATCCGGAGAGTGTAGCAACTGCTCATGGTAGACAAATATTCAAGAATTTTAGACAGATTACAGAGGACTTTTGGCAGAGACTGAAGCTATCAGTCAATAAACAAAGGACTTCTCATTATGCTGGTAAATTGAAGTTCTTTAAAGTAATATGTTGACCTTGCCCTGTGTTTTTAAGAATATTATTCATGTTTTAACCCAAAAAGGAAAGAAAAAAGGCCAAATGCCCTTAAATTTTAGA
This sequence comes from Hippophae rhamnoides, assembly GCA_033030585.1. Classification (NCBI taxonomy): domain Eukaryota; kingdom Viridiplantae; phylum Streptophyta; class Magnoliopsida; order Rosales; family Elaeagnaceae; genus Hippophae; species Hippophae rhamnoides. Next base: position 49,347,862 of record CM065432.1, on the reverse strand, counting down.
ATCAAGATAGATGGCTAGACCCCTTAACGTCACATCATTATTTACCATCTTCTGTTTTGAATTTTTTAATCTTGAGGAGCCACATGATTTTTCTTTACATTTTCCTTTCTGGTATTTGTTATAGAAATCAATGGTCCACTATTGAGCAGTAAACTTTTCTTAGCATGCATGCAGGTGCAAGATACTAGCCGACTCTTGAGAAGAATTTCTGAATATAGACAACTGTTGGATTATGCAGAACAAAAGCTACATAAGGAAGCTTTCGGAATTGGCAAACTGATTTGCAAGCCAGAGAATAGAAATTATTTTGGTGTGACTAATGTGATGAATCTTTCCCATCTTAGCATTGGTGTCAAATACCTGAGGTTGAAATGGAGGAAACTAGATCACATGGCCAGAAAAGTTGGTGGAGCAAGAAACATATTCTGTGAATTGTTTGGACATCACAAGGCTGAGAACACCTTTTGGTTGGACAGTTCTTCAAAGGAAAAGGTGGCTTGCTAAATGACTTTCTTGTATAATTAAACATTTTGTAGTTTTTCATTTTCTATTTCTTATAAATGCTTTTTTTTGCCTAATTTTATTTAGTTTTCAGTTAAATCTTGATTCTTTAAGTTATCTGGTAATTTCACTTGTTCTTATCCAGAGTCGTGACTTCCTTTTGGAGGAGGGGAGGGGAGGAGTTAATCTATTATATATGGATAATGTGGCAAAATAATCAGTCTCAAGAAAAAAGGGGGAAATTTGAATTAATAAGCTAGCTTAATTGAGCAAGTGAAAAATTATTGATATCGAACTCTTGGACCAACACTATTTCTATCAACACCTGGATTGCACATATTTTCTAGGCAGAACTCCAAATTTTTTTTCTCTCCCTTATGTGGAACTATTTCTGCAAATTGATGATTGACCTTTAATGAACATCAAATCATGATTCATGCCGCACTTCGCCTTTTTATTTCCCCTTTTAATAGCGTTGTTTTCTGATTTTGATAATGCCCATCTGATTAGGAACGAGCACGCTTTTCATACATGGGAGGGAAAGGTGGGTCACTTTGGAAGCAAATGACATTTAGATTGTGTGATCAAAGGTAATTTATGAAAATATTTGTTCTTGTTTTAGTTTTTGTGCTTTGATGTATTTCGACTTCGTTGTTTTCTCTTTATGCTTCAATTTTTATATGATCGTCATGTTTGGAGGTTATAATCTCTTTAAATGGTTTTGTTTTTTATTTATTATAAAATTTCAAAAGGGATTTGTTACTATATTAAAAGAGAGTGGTCTTTATGCAATTCCAGTGATATGTCTGCAAAAGGTGGTCATCTATCACTTCAAAATGATCATGGCTCTACGACGGAGACATTTTTGGAAGATGGTTTTCTTGACTTTTTGAACAAGGTACTGGTTGTTTTCCTTTTTCCTTCCACTCTTGCATCTCAAATGGTTCATAATTTTTAGGTAGTCTTTCTCATTTTGTTTCCATGAATTTAGGAACGGATTTTTCTTATATAACAATACATTTTTATCCGCAGGGTTCAGTTATAGTTCATTTTTTTTCTTTTGGTTTTTGTTCCAGGAGCTCCTGGGAATTCATTATGAAGAAGATGATTATGAAGGATTGCCATTTGACTTTTATGGTGGATATATTGGTTACATCGGGTATGTGGTAGTAAGCTTTTTGACTTTGCATTACCATTCCTTTTTTCATGAATTTGTTTTGTGATTGTATCATATGGGTACTGATGTTTCATAGTCCAGCCTCGCTATAATATTATTCAAACCCAAACCATGATGCAGGTATAACCTTAAAGTTGAATGTGGTGAAGTATCTAATCGTCACAAATCTAGAACACCAGAAGCATGTTTTTTCTTTGTTGATAATCTTTTAGCCATTGATCACTGTAATGGTGATGTTTACATAATGTCTATTCATGAAGAATGCAATTCTGGAACAAAATGGTTGGATGCTACAGAGCAGAAGCTTCTCACACTAGAAGCCTCTGTTTTAACGGGTAGAGAGGAACAAACTTTACAGTCCCTTGTATCTTTCCCGTGTAAGTCGGGTTTTATTGCTGATACGTCCAGGGAGGAGTACATAAAAGACATAGAGAAATGTCTGGAATATATAAAAGATGGAGAAAGCTACGAGTTGTGTCTCACAACTCAGATCAGAAAGAAAATTGAAGAGGTGGATTCATTAGGACTTTACCTTCACTTGAGAGAAAAAAATCCAGCACCATATGCTGCCTGGCTAAATTTCTCAAGGGAAAACCTCTCCATCTGCTGTTCTTCTCCAGAGAGGTTCCTACGGCTGGATAGACACGGCACATTGGAAGCAAAGCCTATTAAAGGCACCATAGCTCGTGGAATAACACCGGAGCAAGACAAACAAAACAAAATGCGCCTTCAATATAGGTAAGATTTTCATTTGTTCCAGTCTGAAACCCTTAGCTGAATGAAACCCTATAGAAGCGCTGCTTAAAAAAAGTGTTTTTGAATCAAATAGAACAAAATTTGCCGGAAGTACTTTCAGGTTAGAAAGCAAATTCTATGCTTCTTGACTAGAGCAAAAATTATGTCTTTCTTCTTCAAGCATTATTTTTTTAAACCATTTTTAACAGAAGCAGAAACAACCACTTTTAATAGAAGCACAAACAAACATACCCTAAATGTGGGAGTACTGATACCAGTTAAATATTACTTTTATGCATCCAAATGAAAGAGGCTATTATGAGATCATTAGCAAAAAAAGAAAGGCTAATTATGAGACAGCTGATTTTCTTGAATATAAACACTGGTGATGATATGTGTTGTAAGTGCTTTGTGTTTCTGTCAACAGTGAAAAGGATCAAGCTGAAAATCTGATGATAGTTGATCTTCTGAGGAATGACCTGGGCCGTGTCTGTGAACCTGGTTCTGTGCATGTGCCTCATCTTATGGACGTAGAGTCGTATGCGACTGTCCACACAATGGTTAGTACAATTCGAGGGGAAAAGCGGGAGGATCTAACTGCAATTGATTGTGTTAGAGCAGCATTTCCAGGTGGCTCAATGACAGGAGCACCGAAGTTGAGATCAATGGAGCTTCTTGATTCTCTTGAAAGAAGTTCACGAGGTATCTACTCGGGTTCCATTGGATTTTTCTCTTACAATCAGACATTTGATCTGAATATAGTTATAAGAACTATTGTCATTCATGAGGGTGAAGCTTCAATAGGAGCTGGTGGGGCAATTGTTGCTCTGTCAAATCCCGAAGATGAGTATGATGAAATGGTTCTGAAAACAAATGCTCCAGCAAAGGCAGTTTTGGAATTTATATAGGATTTGTCATTAATCATATTGTTCGACTCATCTAAATGGATAGTCATAGAAATTCTTATACAAGCCTGCAGGAAAAAAAATGCAAGCTAATTTGGCTTTTTATATTCGTGATTTGTTGTTTATTGACAATAATCAGTAATTCATTCATATTCTTGGCAGTAGCCTGTAGGTATCAATGTATCAGAACAAGTAAAGCATTTATGTAGTCCTGCCTCACTATATTTCACGATTTCTTTGGTCACAGCGATAATTAGAAAAGTAAGGACTGAAGCCTCAATTGAGATTCGAGATTTTCACAAATAAAAAAATAGATAAGGGTAATAATTGCCATTATCCTAAAAATCAAGGATATTTTTCAAAAAATTTATGAGTGATTGAGAATTTTTGTTCTTCTTTTTCTCCAACAATATTTGGGCACACTTTTATGCATAGTATATTATAAATATAGATTAATTCAGGTGTAATAATTGGCTATTGCCAGTTGATACAAATCATTTGAAAAAATACCTTTGAATTTTTAAATCATCAAGTTATTTAAGAGTTCAAAAATAACTCCTCTCAATCCCTTACCCTTGATCAGTTATTAGAAAAAAAGGAAAAAAGAAAAAGATATACGACAGGATTATAACAAACAAATCAATTTTATTCCAAATGTTTGAGGGGTTATTTGTAAAATTCAATCGTGAAAAGAGGTTTAGTTAAAAAAAAAAGGAGTAGTAATATTATAACAATATAAATTATTATTGTTATAATTTTGCTTATTATTGATAACTATTTATTAATAGAAATTTCATCCACTTTTATTATAATAATAGTAATAAAAATAATTTTTACTATCATTTAAAAAAATAATTCCCAAATAATGTTTTTTCCCTATTTTTAAGCCAAATACCAAAAAGTAATCTTTCTTACTTGAAAATATTACAAATTCAGATTTTTTTCTTAATTAAATAAAAACTTCACGATTTATTATGTGTAATGTATTTGTATTGGAACTAAGTAAAATTATTATTATTATTGTAAGAATAATTTATTAATGATAATTTTATTTAATAATAAAAATAAAATAAATATTTTATATATTTTTATTATAATAATAATAAAATTAATTTTGAAAATATCATTTGCCTTTGTTCTCGTTAAGTGTAAATTACATCAATTTTTTTCTTTAATTTTGATTTATGAAGGTGGTAACTAATGTTAATTACATTCAGCCCAAGCAGTCAGCAGTCACCACCTACCTAAATGGTCAGTGAGTGGTCACCCACCCAACACAACAAAAACTCGCCCCTTCAAAAGAAAAAAAGAAAGAAAGCTGTAGGCTTTGAATTTGGAGGTAGGTGAATATTGCTTCGGTCTATATCAACATTCACCGGCCCAAACGCGCCACAACTCCCAATTCCCCATCAACCTCTTTCTTCTTGTTGTTGCGAGAATGGCATCATCGCTCTCTTCCAACCCATTTCTCGGGGCTTCACGAACTGAATCCTTATCTGGGTTTGGAAGGTCTCTATCCTCTGGCCTTCAAGACCTCTCCGTCCACTCTGTACAGTTTCTGATCCGTCCACGAACTCTAAAGAAGCTCCGTGAGTCTTCTCTTCTTTTATTCATGCAAATTGTTCTCTGTCGTCTCTTTGTTGCTTATACGTTTTAATGCTTTGTTAAATTATTTGTGATGGTGTGATTGTGAGGTATATTTGAAATTGGATTTTAGGTTGTTTAAGATGCTTAAACGGGTTTTGAATAATTAACCTCTGATCTGCAATTTGGAAGATTTGGAATTGATGAACTGGTTAATTAGAAATATTAATATCTTTGCTCTCGAGAATGCATTCCCCTATTATTCTCGCTGATAGATTATTTTCAAAATGATATCTTTTGGGTCATGCTGCTAATTAATATTGCTGGTTCTTCATTGAAATTTTCTAGCGGTGACCTTTGTTAGGTTGTGATATGCCTATCAAGCTAGAGTAACAACCATGAAATCAATTGTTGGCGTAGATTTGTATCCGGGCCTTAGCTGCATGGATATGAGAAGAGAATGAGGATTCTAGGAGTTCAACATAACACATCTCAGATAGTTTATTGCCAATTTAAGAAAAGCTTAAAGTATTTGAACTATGCTTGTCAGACCTAATCAACGTTTAATATTCTGTTTGGCATGAAAGCATGCTATTTGAAATTTGAAGAACTTACAGTTTCAAAAATAGAGCTTATGACTTCTTGACTATATTTACTTCCATATCATGTTATGAACAATTATGAATTTGAGCTTGGTTATGGAGGAATTATTGATTGCTCCGGGAGTAAGTGATGTGTATACTCCCGGCCAATCATATTGATAGTAATTTTGACTTTATAGGTCTATTACAACACTTTCCAGGAAGATTTCACTAAACAGGCATATGTATAATTTCTGCTTGGTAATGTATGCCAAGCTCAACATTTATTGAAACTCCACATTAGCTATAGGCTAAAGGAACAGAAGTAACTGGATATGGAATTTAGGTCCACAGTTGGAAAAAAGCTGCCAAATTTGGGACTTCCAAGAATTGAGGATATGACCTTTCAAATAATCTGTTAAGTGATCTTTAGTTTGAAAAACTCTTGGAACAGTTCACAGGCACACCAATTTATAGATCTATATTAAACATCACTCATTTAAGACCCATGACTCAGTTTCTTGTGAGACTAAGAAACAAAAACCTATTTTTTAGTTGCTTTATGACAGAAAATTTGCTATTGAATTGCAGAGGTACAAGCTGCCGGTAATACATTTGGTACTCATTTCCGTGTTACAACATATGGAGAGTCACATGGTGGTGGTGTTGGTTGCGTAATTGATGGAGTGCCTCCTAGACTTCCTCTGTCAGAAGGAGATTTGCAAGTGGAACTTGACAGAAGGTATTTGAAGTTCAGGGCGTTCTTTTCTCATTCATTATAATTTAATTAGTTGGTTTTGGTTCCATAATTTAAATATTTTTCATTGTTTTTGCGTTTTCCTTTTTGTTATTTTTTTAAAGCAAGGTTTGTCCCTTTTAATTATAATAATGATAAATAGGAGGCCAGGCCAGAGTCGAATTACAACCCCTAGAAAGGAGACTGATACATGCAAAATACAATCTGGAGTTTATGAAGGTTTGATCCTGCTTGGAATATTGCCCATTTTGTTTTTCATTAGATTCTCTTCTCCTTAGATCTTTTATCACATGCCATCTTCGATTTCCATGAGTATTTTTTAACTTTATCTGTTGTAGGAGTGACTACTGGGACACCAATTCATGTAAATGTACCCAATACTGATCAGAGAGGGCATGTAAGTATCATTGCTGGAATATACATGCAATAATTGCTTGGTCTTTGTAGGATACTTTTCTCTCAGGAAATTTTAAATTTGTTCTTATAGGATAACTTTTTAGGGGTTTTCTTTAAAATAAAACATCAGAAATATACTTACTGCATTGGTACTCATGGTTTTCTCATGGCCTCTACTTCCTTCCATTGGTTTCTAGTTTCTACATATTACATAGCACACACACTAATATTGAAGAGAGAGTGAGAGATACTATTTAGGTGTTATGTCTGCTCTGATAATTGTTTTATATAAAGCCTATCTTTATTTGAAGATAGACATGTTTGCCTTATGTCACAACTATGTGGCTCTCCTTTGGACCCTAACATACTCTCTTGTGATAAATGAGATGAGTTAACTACCCTATGTAGAGTTCTAGAGTCCACGTAAATGCATGTGATGGTTAGTAAATATTCTTCTGTTATGTATGAAATATGGAAGTTTTTGCAATACAGGATGGTATAAAGTTTAGATTTTTAATGCACGCATTTTTTTATGGACTAGTAAATCATATGCATAAACACTCATGAGGGAGCAATACTGCTTTAATTGTGCTTAGTAGATATTAAATAAATATATTGTTGCCTTTTCAGGACTACAGAGAAATGTCCTTAGCTTATAGGCCTTCCCATGCAGATGCTACTTATGACATGAAATATGGCATCAGATCAGTTCAGGTAATGTTGCATAGGACTGGAATGTGGCATTTCACTGGATAATCACAGTTTTAATGAGGATCTTAATTTATAATTGAAGGGTGGTGGTAGATCTTCCGCAAGAGAAACCATTGGGAGAGTTGCCGCTGGAGCTGTTGCTAAGAAAATCCTCAAGGAGTTTTCAGGAACTGAGGTCTGTTTTCTCCATCAGTTGGCAAAAAAAATTCTACTTGCAATTCTTTATGTTGTGACTGAAAACTAAATTTTACTCATGCATGTGGATCTTCTCTGGGATGGTATTTATACCATTTGTGTGCTTTTTCCATTGTCTGTCTTGAATGTTGTAGTACAATGTTCTAAAGCTCTTGCAGGTTTAGCTTCCTATGCAGCTATGCTGAATTCCATGTTCAATTGTAAATGTAGTTGGGTATAGTTATGGGAAGATAAAAACTTAACTTGTATTTTTGGGTTAGTAAATTTGGAAATGTGGTAAATTGGCCTACCACCTTACAAGTTACTGATCAACTGCTTGAACTATGAAGTTTTAGCTAATAGTTTTTGCCCTGTTAGATTAAAAAAGATTGATAACATTTCCAGTTGTGTATGTCGTGACTTTCATAATATCAAATAAAAAGATGCGAGAATGGAACATCTATTGTTTGTTAATATGTCTATTTCCATGCATCTAATTCTTTTCTGTATGTTTGTTACATGTTCAGGTCCTTGCTTATGTTTCTCAAGTACACAAGGTTGTGCTTCCTGAAGAGGCAATTGATCACTATAATCTGACACTTGATCAGGTACGACCATGGATACTAGCTTAACTATTCTGTAGTTGGAGGTCCTGCCATACTAGCTGGTGGGATCTTGGAGGGGTTTTGATACACAGTGGTGATTCTCTTAGATGTAGCATGCATGTTTTAGTTATCATCTGCTGAAAAGCATTGCACCTGTTCCACTCGGATAACTCTTTTAACTAAGAGCACAGCAGATATTTTCTTTATTATCTGTATTGGAGAAACTAGAAAGCCAGTTTGTTTCTCAGCATACTGCCCCATCAATTGCATCTTCTCCACCCTTCAAATTAGTATTGTGGCACGATCTTTTCTGAGATGAATTTGAATTAATAAACCTTTTTCAAGCCTAAATACCATACTATAAAAAGACCTGCTTTGGTAAATGCAAGGACATTCTTACATTATTGTGTGATGCAACCTTATCGGGTGCCCTTTCTTTGAACAATGCCCATGAAAGAATTTTATTTGGGCTTTAAGGTCTTAGAAACTTCCAAATTGGTATGATATGTGCATGTGTCTATATAAGAATTTGCTTGCAATACTATGTGTCTATGGAGTCTTCTAATCTATGTATAATATTATTGTTCATATATTTTTTCAAAACTTTGCTGAGCCTAATTCTACTTCTGCAATAACACCAGATTGAAAATAATATTGTGCGGTGCCCAGATCCTGAATACGCAGAAAGGATGATTGCTGCTATTGATGCAATCCGTGTAAGAGGGGAATCAGTTGGTGGTGTTGTCACTTGCATTGTGAGGAACTGTCCACGTGTAAGATCTCTCTCTTTCTCATTTAAGTCAGTGTTTGTGCTTGTCCGGACCAGACGTGTCCATGTTCATGCCTTCTGAATGTTCAAGAGTTAGTGCTTCTATATTTGAAATTAGGTCTTTGCACGACTTCAAATATCATCTTGTATTCGTGTTAAACAAATGACATCTGTGATTTTTAAATATATTTTCTTTTGTGTCCCAGGGCCTTGGTTCCCCTGTATTTGATAAACTTGAAGCTGAACTTGCTAAAGCAGTCATGTCGCTCCCTGCAACAAAGGGATTTGAGATTGGAAGTGGGTTTGCAGGTTGGGACTTAAAAAACATATTTGAACTTTGGTTACTGTTTTTTTAACAAGTTATTTAATTTCGACTGCTTGACTGAAGAATGATTACTTTAGGCATGGGCTGTTTTGATGTTTTCATTTCCATTGCATTTGGTCAACTCCTGCAGGTACTTTTTTGACTGGGAGCGAACATAATGATGAGTTCTTTATTGATGAACACGGAAAAGTCAGAACAAGAACCAACCGTTCCGGTGGGATACAGGTATTTTTCGAGGCTTCATTTAGTTTTTTAATACACTCAGTTTGGTTTCATTTAGATGCTTTTGATTTACATTAACTTAGTGAGATGTCTTTTCTTTGACACTTGTGGCTTGATGAGATTCTATGTTCTGACACATAGGGAGGAATATCAAATGGAGAAGTCATAAAGATCAGAATTGCTTTCAAGCCAACAGCCACAATTGCTGTGAGTCTAATATTTCTTGCCCTCTGTTCACAAAGAATTCACATTGAGTTGATGTTGTTATTCTCCTTCCAAGTTACCCGAATTTGTTATTTATGAGAGCCTAGTGTCACGATCTTATTTTTCAAGTATCGATCGTGCGGCACTTAGCACCGTCCGTTGCACTAAACCTACCTTTGAATCCGAATGAAACTCCAAAGAGATTAGGAAGAGAGTTTGTAAAGAATGCTTTGTATTGCTCTAGAGAGAGTTTATGTTACAAGATGCTAAGAATTCCCAAGGATGAATACAAATGAAGACCAATTGGTCTATTTATAGTGTGGCTTCAAGCTTAAGGCTATGCCACCACTTTCTAGATTCTTCTAGCTCTAGAATATACAAGAGAGTTCTTGTTTTATCTACAATATGCCACAAGGTTCTAGGACCTTCTAGCCAACTCTAGAGTCTTCTAGGTTTGTCTAGCTCCTTCGTGCAGGTTTCAGGATGTTTCGTAAGCTTCTTCTACATCCTTCATGAACCATCCGGCACGTTCGAGAATATTCCAGCCCGTTCTAGCACTCTCCAGCGTGCTCTAGAACATTCTAGGATCTTTAAAGCTTGGGTTGAGTCCATCCAACTCTAGCTCATTCTAGACATCTCTAGGCCACTTTAGAACTTCCTATGTAGAATAGTTTAGATCCTTTAGGCAAGCACCATTTCTTTGGATTTTGTGGGACAATTTGAGCGAGACGTGACACTAGGCTAGCGTGACACTTAGTCACCTTTTTTAAAATTTGTGCACTTTAGTTACCTTTCTATTGTATTTTTGGATATTTTAGTCATTTTTTGTCAATTTTTATTTTTTTGGATAATTTTTTTATTAGAAATACTTAAGTTGGATCGAATTGAACCTTACTAACAGGGTTGATAGATGTTTAAAGAAAATATATTTGTAAAGTCAAAAAAAGTAAAAAATAAAGTTATTAAAATCATCTTAATTGGTTTAAAATGATTAAAGTATCCATAAATGTAACAGTAGTAAAATGACTAATGTATTCAATTTATGAAAGTAGAGTGACCATAGGTGTACTTTTTCCAATTCTAATAATATGCAATGTAGAACTGGTTAGTCAATGGGTATATTCTCTTTTGCTGTATTTTCGGGACCTAAATAGGCATTCCTTTGCTCCTGAAGTGCTATCCCTGTTAAAATTGAGGAAATGCAAGAATGTAATGTGCTGCTAAGGGTTCCGTTCATATAGCTTAAATGTGTATTTCTGATGCTTTTCCAGAAGAAGCAACATACTGTGACTAGAGATAAGAGGGACACAGAGCTTATAGCCCGTGGTCGTCATGATCCTTGCGTTGTTCCTAGAGGTATATCCTCGATAATAATCTAAACTTTCATCATGGTTTAAGTCAGCCTCTTTATAAGTATGCTTTTCTTAATCTTTGCACTTGTGATTTTCAGTTCAATATGTCATAGAAATTAGGTCATTTTCCTCTTGATTTGCTGCTACTTGTTGATTTTAATATTGTGTTGATCACATTATTTATACCTTGTCATTGCATATAATTGGATGTTTTGTTCTAGCTCAAGCTGTCAGAATAAAAAAAAATTAAAATAAGGAACATTTTGCAAAGTAATTTGGTCGCTTATCTGCATGCACAGCGGTGCCAATGGTAGAGGCTATGGTATCCTTGGTGCTTGTAGACCAGCTTATGGCACATTATGCACAATGCAACCTCTTTCCTATCAATCCAAATTTTCAAGAACCCTTGTCCAATGTTACGATTACGGAAGATGAAGGAGTTGCTATTTCCATCTAAAAGTTGAAATGCCACCAAGAAGACTTAACGAGTAGGCAATTTTTTATGTGGGATGAGAAATTCCAAGTTCTTTTTTTTTTCCTGTCTCAAGTTATATACGAGCTATAATTAAGTGGGATATATATATCTTTGATTGTGCGTCATGGTAAGATGTTTATTTCGTTTAAGAGTAATTGTTTGTACTTGTAATAAAATGAGTGATGTATTGATTCTACGTTGTTGTAGCACTCAAAGACTCTCATAAGTCGCTTTATCATACTATTTCTTGTAGTTTTAAAGTATGATGAACAGAAGTCAATTTGACAAATTTGACTAGAATCGACCGAAATCGGTATTTGTTTTTTCCACAATATTTCACTTAAAACTTAGGACAACATGTTATAACAAGTCATAAACTGGTCACTTGCCCATTTTTTATAATAATAGAAAGACTATGTGTCAAATTTAAAACTTTGGCATACCAAATAACCTGTTTTAGACAAAATCTGAGGGCTTAATACTCCTCAGACATTAATAAAAGTAGTAAATTTTGAATTTTTTTTACCAAGGGTACAACTATTGTCAAGAAAGATTTGGTTTTGTTTACGCGAAATTTTCCAAAAGTGGTAGATTAGAAGTTCTAAAAATATTATCATTTTCTTGGACAAAAAGAAAAAAAAATCTTCCATGGCAATAGTAATTCCTTACTATAATTATGAACTATAGTATTAGGGTTTAGATAGTAGGTTTTAACCTTGTGTTTAATCAAAACTTTGGCATAATGGATCGGTATCTTGGATTTCACGAGATTTATAGCATCATCAAGACAATACAATAACTTGTTTCTATAGAACATTAAAACTAACTTGCAACAAGTTCTAAGCCATTTTTCAAGTTTAATTACAACATTCGTCCAAATATTTTATCTCGTCTGCGAGCGAGCAAGTGCTTCTAGTCTTATTTTTCTCTTCAAAGAACATAAAAAAGTGTAGGGAGGGTTACATGCCTACAAAACTTTGAAACTTTGTTTTACTATATTCTAATTATATCTATGTTACCAATTTAAGGATAATACAAGTGGTACCTCAATTAGTACTATATACACGAGGTCGCAGTTTCAAAACTATGTAAGTCTACGTTTTTAAGTAGTTTGATTGCACTTCACTTCTTGTGAGCACAAAATTTAATATTTTATTACAAGGTGATGATTTGAGTTATGAAATGAGGTTAACATCTTTCAATTTGGAGCTTTTTTTGGACAAAAAAAGAAAAAGAAAAAAAGCATATCTACGTTGTTTCCTATATTGAAACTTCTTTTTCTTTTTAAAGATAACGTAATTAATAGGATATTAATTTGTTACGTAAAATAAAAAATGAGTAATATTATTGAGAAATCATGGGTTGAATCACACTAAAACATGTTTTTAAAAAATCTCTTAAAATTTATTATTATTTTAATTTTTTTCTAGAGAGACTATTATCATACCAGACATACAGGACTAATTAACCACCCATAAATCATAATTTTGCTCCATTTCATCTATTTGCTCTGTAAATTTCTAAAATGATGAGAATTTTTCTCTTATTTAACCGAATGATCGTGGGATTAGAGAGAAAATTTATGTAAAGCTAATAACGACATCATCATAATATCAAAATGAGCACAATTTGTTGATGACTTATTGTCTTCTTCCTACATCTCAAACACATAAAGTAATAGTAAGTTATTCATATATTCTTTAAAGAAAACAAGTAAAGGAAGATTGGGAAGTCTAATAATATTATAAAATGTAAAAAGTATCATAAGCAATAATAATGGTAACAAACCGCTAAAGCAGATTCTATATATATATATATATTAAAAAATACTAGTATTTTTTGTTATCATATATCAGAGAGAAAGCCATCGAAATTATAGGACATATACATGACAAATAGGAAACTTTATATATATGGGCAATGGGATAGGCAACCAAATTTATAAGGCTGGTCCCAAATAAAACGTTCACACGTTTGGTATCACAACTAAAAAAGAATACATGTATTATTGCATTTGTTATTAGGTAATAACAATGGTACAACAATTTTTGTTATTATTATAACAAAAATATATAAAATATTTCGATACTAATTACACTTAATTTAATATCACTACTATTAAAAAAAATTATAATTAATAAATCATTATTATTATGATAATAATAATTTACATCACAACAACACCAATATCCTATTGTTATTAGTATTGCTATTATTGATTATTAACAAGGATTTTAGCTATTAACATTCAGAAGTTTCAGATCACAGATAATCCTACTCAGATCTTTGTTATAATAATAAATGCATGTTTTGCTTGAAAAATGAATAAATAAATTACTATAGCTCTATTTTTTTTTTGGGGTATTATTTTATGGTTAGTGTGTATTTTTCCATGACGTCAAACAAAATACAAATGAGGACTTATATATATATCTTTATCAATACCAATACAATCCTAATTATTTTGTCTTTATTTATACGTTAGGTTAAATAAAAAATTATAGAAAAGTCTCTCTGCCCTATGGGTGGGTATTATATCAAGTATCAAAGAATTAATTAAATTAAATAATGGTATGAATGTAATTGTACTACTAATGCATAATAATTGAAATATAGTACTCTTTATAAAAAAAAAATGAAAAATAAAACATCTAGTACATATTTCAGAGGCCATTATCAAACTATGTTTTAAGCATTTATATTTTTCATTTTTACAATTCGTGTCTTAAATAGATTAATTTTAAATATGAATTAAAAATGGCATTAGAATTTTACATGCAAGCCCTTACAAAACCACTGTACTGTCTTACACAAAATTTTGATATCTTATTATATTTTTCCTCTCAAATATATTCTTATCTTTTTTGAAGGTACTGATTAATTAGTTTGTATTTGTTCTACTGACAATGATATCTGAACAATAAAAAAAATTGACAAACCATGCATTATAATATCGAATTAAGTTTAATTCAATATTATAATGCATGGTTTGTTGTCATTGACAGAACTTTGAAAATCAAGTTGACAGCCTGTGGAAAATGTATAGATTAATATAATTAAAAAAAAAACATTTAGAGAACATAATAAATAACAAATTATGTTATAAGTGACTTAATTAATTATTATTTTTCATCTTCTACCCCTCCTTGTTTGAAATCTTTCTTTAACTTAACATGGTTAATTAGTACTAACTCTATCAAAATACAGAATATAATGAAAATTGGTTAATACTTGTATTAATTTATATGACTAAATGTGATTGGTATTATAATTATTTTAATATTTCACATATCTTATCAAATATTGATACATCAATGATTTAATAGATATAGCATTTTTCAAACATATTAAACTTTGAAAAAATAAATACATTGACGTCTCTTTTTTGTATATAAGTTTTTAAACAAAGAAAATCAATGCTTAATTAGCTAAACTCTTCCTCCCTTTCTTTTAATTGAAAAAGAAAAATTATAGAATTTGATACACTTCTTTTAATTTTTTGCTTTTGTCGTCTAAATAGAATATTCATCTTTCTTTCTTTTCCAATAAACTAACTCAAGCCTTGAAAGATGATCGATAACAAATATAATATCTCTTTGCACTCTCTATTCATTCCCAAATAGAAATGACAACTTGTGAGAGTAGACTACCTTAAAGAGACTTGATATTTTACAAGAAAAAAAAAGATGTATGGAGAAGATATATATTAAAAGAAGAAGAAACGAACTAAAATACTCTTATTAGACGACTATTTAGGATATATTTGTTACATAATATTAAATAATTTACTGTATTATTTTTATACATTCATATATTTAAATGTGAAGTAAAATTTCATTATAATAAAAATTATATGATTATATAAAAGTTTAATACAAATAATGGTTATGAGTCTAAATTATACTGGATATTTTATTTAATCTGATCAAAATTTCAATTCCGAAATTATATATTATGATTTTTTTTATTTTTAGAATATAAGAAAATATATAAATAAATTAAATATTAATTTAAATGAATTTTTATAAAGAAAACTAGATAAAATAAATTAAATATTATTTCAAATATAAATTATTTTATTAAAATATTTTTCATCAATTTTATCCTATTATATTATATAAATTGTCATCAAAAATTATACAAAATAATTATAATATAATTAAAAATAATTAAATCTAATATAATTATACTTAATATAAAAATACGGTTAAACCCTAATTTCAATAGAGCGATGTCTTAGGAACGATAACTAATGGTTTTGCTTCAACTTTTTACCTAAAAGTCAAACACAATAACAAAGTTTAGCAATGTAAAATTGGTAGATGAAACCATTATTAATTAACGGATTTGTGGTTTAACCGTATGAAACCTAATTAAGAGAAAGGATGAGATTAAAACGAAGTGATCTTAACAGTTAACTGAGCCAGGTTAAACAAAATTATTTTTATCTCAAATAATATTTAAATAAAAATAAAATAAAATAAAATTAGATTCAATTATTTTCTGTTTTCTTTCATCATTCCACAGCTAACTAATAAGAAATATGCACATAACCACCGACAAAATACATGCAATTAAGCACAAATTACTCACGCTGGTGAAATGATCATCGCTTTATTTGGATATATATGCATGTAGTAATATTTATCTAAATATAAAAAATAAAAATAAAAAATAGCAATGAGCTCGTCATGCTTTTTAGCTTTAAAGCTAGCTAGTGTTTCTTCCTTTAGCCAATAATACTATAAGACATAATTGGACGTCATGGCCATGTTTCTGTGGTTGTTCTTTGAATAAAGTTGTACGTAACAACTAAAATTGTAAAGAAATTGTAGGTCGGAAAGGAAATATATATTTAGGTTTTGACTGTTATGGAATTGATTATTAGGTGGCTAAAAACTCTAGTTTTTGTATCCAACAATTCCTTAATGGAGAACGAATACATAAGCGGAAAAAGTATAGTACATAATTATTGAAAATTATGTATTTTAATTTTATAATTATTAAATTGGTTTGATTAGATAATATAATTTATTTAAAATAATCAATTTAATTTAATTAAAATATTATCATATAAGTTTGATGTTATACTTAAAGAAGAAAAATGCAATTGTTGAATACATACTTAATTAACTAAATATAACTTTAGTAATTTCAAACTAAAATCAATAAAATATTTTGAAAAAAAAAGATTCATATGTAATAAAAAACTTAAAATCTTTTTTCTTAATGTGCAAAGATAAAAAAAAAATTGATATGAAATTGATAGAGTTTAATAATATTATAGTTTTATTTAGTGTTAAAATCTATTTAATATCCATGAATAAGAAGATTAAGCCATCTCTAATGTATATTCTTATATTTTAAACGAAAAATCACAATTTTAAACATTAAACAAAGTTTTTTGAAAAATCATACAATGTTAAACATTTAGGACTCATTTTATAACAATTTTTTTTATTATTTATTTTCCTTGTATTTAAAATTACTTTTTGTTTTCTAATTCACTTTTTTAAAGAAAATAAAAACCAACAAGTTATGTTTTATGTTTTCTAAAATATGAACACATAATACAGAAATCTGTTTGGTAAAGTTTTGTTTTTAAGGTCATTTTTTTGTATTTAAATTATTTTTTTAATTCATTTTTATTTAAGAAAATAGAAACTATCGAGTTCTGTTTTATGTTTTTATTTTATTTTTCTATTTAATACTCAAATTTTTTATATTCTAAATTTTTATCGAAAACAATGATAAAAAAAAGGTTGGAATTGTACTTTTCATGAAAAAATATATATGTTAAAGTATGATTTAAAATTGAATCATGAAAGTTCTGAAATGTGAAAAATTGAAAATAAATTTTAAAAGTTATTTGTTTTCAAGTTCCAAAATTAGATTTATGAAAGAAAAAAAAAGTAGAACTTATTTTCAATTAAAATGAAATTTGAAATGGAACTAATTACCAAATGACATTAAATTTAAAAACTTAATTTTGAACATAGAAAACAAAAAGAATACATTAAAAATCTACCATTTATTATTCTATTGATTGCTCCGCAAATACATTTAAAAATAATAATACAACACAACTCTACACTCATAAACAAGACTCAAATCCTAAGCTTTTGAAATATCCAATTGAACTTTACGTTATTGAGCAATAAACTCATTAACTTTTTTAAAACTTTAAAGACCCATTAATTCAGCATTTATGGTTTTAACTATTAATTGGCTCCAAAACTTTATATATATATATGTATGTATTAAATGCAATTTAAAAATATTTGCATTAAACAAGTACACGATCATTTAAAAATATGTATTAGTACGAAATATCACATCATTTATATTACATTATACAATAATATTTTCTCTTGATGGACTAGGTCTAACCTACGTTAAATAAGATTTGAGCTACAAAGTCACAAACTCCTTTTTAGTTGTTGGTTAATGATATTTGAGTCTTTATATGTTATAGTTTTTAACCCGTTTGAACGTGTTTACATATAAATATAATTTTATTAAATTAAATAAATAATTTATTATATAATTATTCATTAATATAATATTAACGGTGAATAATAAAATATCATAATTAACAATTAGTATTTTTCTTCTCTTTTAAAAAATATTTAATTATTTCAATAAATAAGTAATATAATTTTTATTTATTTCGTTTGAATTTGTTGGTTTTTCTGAGATTAATATAAATTTATGGTGAACATTTCTTGCTATATCTCAAAAGAAAATATTATAATAATTAATAAATATTAAAACAATTAAATTTAATTAAATAACCTATCATATAAACATTTATAAATAAAAATAATAATAATATTAAAAAGTTAATCTAACATGAATAAAATAGGTATTTTTATTTTTATTAAAGATAATATATATTAATTAACTATTTTTAGTTATTATGATTTGTCAGGAAAGTCATGAATTATTCATACATATTATAAATGTTCATCAATGAACTAATTGGACATTATCCACTCATTAACATTACAAGTGTAACAGTTTAACATGAGTAAAACAATTATCCTACATAATATAAAAGAAAAATTACAATAAAATTAAAATGTAATAATTATTATGGTATATTTATTATAGGAAAATTTGTGTATTTATTGGTGTAGAATAAAAAAATAAAAAGTATAAAAATAAATAAAATGATGATTTTAGTTCTATAATTATTACAAAATAGGTATTTTAATTATGTATTAGATCAATTAGCTAGGTCCCATAATTTAACAAAAAATAATTAAATCGATAAAATTAACGTAAGAAAAAATAAATTTGTTAAACATTTGTCTAAGTAACTAAGGTCAACTTACTATTTCAAGTTACAACAATTAAAAAAAAAATTGAAAAACGAGATTCATACGTAACAAAAAAGTTTGAAATCCCATTTCTCACGGTACAAAGAATAATAATAATAATAATAATAAAAGCTTTAATTTGAAAATGCAGAATTTAAAGTTTCTTTGGGGACCAAAATGAATAAAATTCATCCAAAATTCATAACGAAGAATATTAAGCATCTTTTTCATATATTATTTTATCTTTTTTTAAACAAAAAAATCAAGATTTAAATTTATTTAATTATTTTTTAAAAATTACGAGAACAATTGGTTTCAATCCAAAAATAACATGATAAAAGTTTTCATTTCATTTTTTAAAATAATATGATTTAATCAGATTCCTCACTTAAAGAAGCATGTAAGTGCATTTTGATACTTACAAATACAAAAAATACAGACAAAACATCCTAACTATATATATATATAAAAGAAGAAGATAAAGAAGTATTGAAAAAAGGTGAAATTAATAATATTGTTTACAGAAAAAGCAAAGCTTTTATTATCTTTAATTATTGTTATTATTCTATCAATAAGATCATTCAGTTTGATTATAGTATAATACAGAGAAATTGAAGGGTTGGGATTCAAAATACTCTCTCAAGAAAGTGAAGGATATATCTTTTTTCTTTTACCACTTGACAAATTTATATTTCTTCGTTTAAATTATGTAATCTCTCTGTCAATTATAGTCCCCGATATTTTAATAGTTTACCAAAACACAAAAAAAAAAGTGCAAATATGTCAAAAGTTGATAAAAATATGTAACTTAAAATTTTAAAAAATTAATTGGACGAGTAAAACTTATTATTCTTAACATTCTTTCTTAAAATAAAAAATTTAACATTCTTCGTTAATGTATGAAAATAATTTCTTATTTAATTAAAAAAGATATTAAAATAATACACTTATAAATAATAATTAAACTTTTAGATTTGAGGAATGATATTAATTATAAACAAAAACAAATTTACACTATCTAGTAGTAGTCACGACTCACACCGATGGCCGACCCTTCCTAATGAAGAAAGAGTCATAGAAGACAAGCCATGCGCAATTGCGAATATTATTATACTTTTGATAAATTTCAAATCCAACATTCTATATTGCCCACTAATCATTTGTTAATAGTCGCAAGAGACAAACCGACAAAGGCCATAAAAATAACTATATATAAGAGAGAAAAGAATACACAAAAAGAGAGGAAGTCTTGAAGTAGAGAGAACTACAACCAAAACAAAGAAACAAACACATCAACAAATTCAATTACAACATTCTTATCATACAAAACAATTACAAAAGAATCGGCAAAAAGTGACCCACCATAAATGTTGATCTTCAGAGATTTTCATTTGCTTTATAAAGATACGCAACATTATTAGAACTCTTCCTTACCACTAAACTTTGCTATATATATATATGAAAATTTATATAAAAGAAGACAAAGCACCTTTCTTCATGGTTTCTATCAGAAATCCCACAATCAAGTTTATAGACACTTGGATGAAAATGACAAAACGAGACTTGATAATGGAAATATTAAAAAAAAAAAAAAATTGGGAAACTTATAAAGGGATGAAAAGAAAATAAATTAAAAGGTCTGTGAAAGTGTAAGAAAATAATTTTTCCCACCCAATTAATTAAAGTAGAGTGAGTCCAATTGAACCCAAAAGATTCACACTTTGACTTGAAAGAAAGTCTGTGCATGGACTCTTTTACTTTACTTTTGTTCTTTGCTATTGTAGAAAAGGTACTTAGAGTTATGAACACCACAGATGCTAAGCAAGTATCCCTCTAAGATCGATCTTCCATTCCAATCTTCACTTTCTTTTCTTTAATCGTCTTCTGACTCCTCCCCTATTGTAGGGCAGCTATGTAACTTTTAAAATTTTTTTTTCCCACCAGAACCTCCAATGTCTTCCCTGTATTTTAAAAAAAAATAATTTTCTGTTACTTCTTCAAAGGAGTCACGTAACTGCATAAAAATAAGGTAGAATGACTGAGTGACTCTTTATTATAAAAATGACATTTAGTCATTGAAATTTGTATTATAAGTTATCCCGGGGATATATATATATATATATATATATATATCATTGGCTCTATAGTTACCTTAGGTCAACACTTGTTTTTGTTTCGGTCAAATAATAAAAGAAGTAAAAGCAATACTTAGAATTCAAAGTAGAGATCAAGATGTGTTTTTTTCAATGAGTCACACCATAAACATATGTTGTATTAAATAATAATAACCTTATGTATATATTTTGTTATAACAACTCGGTTTAGAACATGCAATATTTACCTTACTCATGTGTCTTCAAACAAGATATTATCATTTATATAAATACGTTGTTAAGTTGCACAATTTTAAAATATGACCCTATAATAGAAGTCAAACTTCAAAAAAAAAAAAAACATTTTGAAGTTTCATAAGGAAAAAGAAAAAGAAAAGGCTATAAATTTGAAGAAATCATAAAATAACAAAAGAAATTGAGAGAGGGATGAAGAAAAATGGATTGTAACTTTTGTAATGAGTTATATTTCTATCATGTTTTAAAACAGTTCTTATGTAGTATTTAAAATGTTTTTAAAAAAATTTATTATCCATAATTCTTTAAAAGTTTAATTCCATTTTAATATTCATGTTATCAAATTTAATATTCTTTTATTATCTTATTCTGTCATTTAACGTAGTAAAAGAATTAAAATGAAACTTTTACACATTTTGAGTGAAAAATCATTTCAAAATATTATCAAAAATTGAAATCATTTCTTGCCTAAATACAAGTAGTACAAAGTATCCAACCCAAATGAAAAAAAGAGAGGAATAATCAAATGGTTAAATCATAAAAAAAAACTCTCTTTAAAATTAATAGTTTAAAGTGAATTATTTTTCTCAAAATTTTAACTAAATCCACACGTCTTTAATTTTTTAAAATATATAATTTGATCTTCAAATTTTTAAAACTTCACACGTATATCATTCAAATTTTAAATATACAACATATAAATTTTAAATTTTTTATTTATAAAATAGTAATCAAACTAAGATCTATCTAAGAAATTTTAGAAATTTTGAGACTAAATTATAATATTTAAAAATTTAAAGACTTATGCGTAAATTTTTAAAATTTAAAAACTAATAGTATGTTTTAAAAGTTTAAAAATATGAATATAGTAAAAATTTAATAACTAATAATACAATTTAGCTAAATTAATAGTTTCCAGATGCAGTATGATTATGTAGGGTTAAATAATAATAATTTTGACATGTGTATTAGCCAATGCCACAAAATCTTCAAAAGAACACAACTGAAAGAAGTTTATTTGCATAAATGATGCAATTATTCTCAGTTATTAACGCTCTATTTTTTATATTTTTCTTGTTTCCCAACTACGGAAATGCGTTTAAGTAACCTCATTATGTCACTTTAAAATTACCACAATATCCCAGCAATAAATAAATTAATAAAAAAGGTGTCGGTAGACCGACAAAGGCTGGGGCGGGGTTCCCCTGCACATCCCTCATTTACTTTGTGAAAAGAACGACAAAATGTTTTGTTACTAAGGCCCCTCTTTGAATCCACCAAGCAGATACAGAACTCCAACTTTCTTTCTTTTTTTTATTAATTCCTCCCTTTTTCCAAGCCTATTCAGGGTGGATTTGAACTTATATTATTTCCTAAAGAACCACAAAAACTCAAAACTAGATTCCATATTATAACATGATAGATGTGTCACGATTATGAGACATTTTGTTATTAAGATGTTATTTAACTAATTTTACTTTATTTAGCGTAAAAAACAATATATTTTATCGCCTTATAAAAAAACCATATATTTAGTAAAACACATTAAATATATATATATTCAATAATCACGTTATAAAACATAAACATAAACTTAAATCTTGATTGATTTAGTTATTATAAGGTATCTGATTATTGGAAAATAATAATAAGTAAAAACAGAGTTTAAATGCAGAAAGCAATATGATCTGTAGTTTAATGCCATTGGCCCATTTGGATCGGTCATTTAGGTGGACCATAATAAGTTGACTCACGTAGAAATGCATAGATAGATGCTAAGTGTTTTAAGGACTGCCCTTCTTTTATACAAAACTTATGTGGTCATTTGTGGAAAGGGTCTTTCCTAATCTTCCCAATGTAAAATTCTGAAACTTGTAATTTACAACGGTTATGCATGACTCTTCCATAGCAGCAAAATAGAAACAGGCATTTACAAAGTTATCTGCAATGTTTTTTGAGTTGCTAGGTATAACTAAAACATGCATGAATGAAAATTGGAAAGCTTACCTCTACATGCATGTAGTAATCCTAGCTTTTTTTAGAAGTAGCTTGCTTGAAAGCAACAGTGGGAGCTATCCTGCAACTCCTCCTCTGATGCTCCAGCACCAATTCCCCGGCAAACCAATCAAGCTTCTCAGAATTGTTCTGTTCACCAATCCTCTTACCTCCAAAAAGCACTGATTCAACGTTCTTTTGTTTTAGCATCTCCTCTGCTAATCCAACCAACATTTTCACATTGCTTGGAGTTGAGTCTGTATCTACATTCGGTCCATACCTACCCAACCTTGATCCATTTGCCTAACATATCACAATTTGATTACATAAACTTCCAATAAGACATAAAGAACCAAGATTGCTAACAATCAATTAAATTTGAACAGAAAAACAAAATAAAATAAACCTAATCAAATACGCCGGACTCAATAATTCATGGATCTCGTCAACTCAAGTCCCTAAGTATAAACATTGTCGTCTCAAATTAATCTATTAATAAGAACAAATCTAGTGAGTGTCTTGAAGAAACATCACTAATGTTCATAGTTATAACTATTTGGATTCATGATTTAAAATAAAGAAAAAATTGGGAAACGTGCATGCAATACATTGATGAGAGATAGCTTATGACTTAAAAAATATTATCAAACCAACCCAATAAGCAATATGGGGCCACATTAATTAGAGATTGACAAATGAATTTATCAGAAACACGTCACAATTTGTGCCACTTGCTATGATATAAAAGTACAAGGGATGAGAAGTGTGAATGTGACAAAATGTATTGCTGTCTATGATAGTAACCTGTTTTCTAACAGCTGAGAGAGAAAAAAGAACCCTTTTTTTATTTTCTTTAGATGGAAAATTCAAACTATCCAGCCATGTTAAGGAGAGAAGTCCACAGCCTTCCAATAGATATTGAAGAGCATGACATACTAGACAATACACTACAATGGCAAAATCAGGGATTATTATTTTGGTTACTCCTAGCTTAAAGTGTTTTCTTATAGGTTTTGTAAAAATGATAGAAAATGATGGCGTTAAAGCATATATAAAGCAAAATATTATTTAATAACTACCAGGCACACCAAAATGACTAAAACCGGAACAAAGTTTCAGTTTTAATTTTTGACTTCCGATTAGAGGAATTAAGTCTGACATTAATGTCAGTCAAGTTTGCTTCAGAAAAAGGAAATGAAAGAAAAAATAGAAAAACAGAAAATATTAGTGGAGGTAGGTGAACAGAATTGGAGAACAAAGTAAATATTTTCAAAAGCTGAACCTTTCTAGGACAATTCATTAACGTGCCTAATTCCTTAAAACGGCTAACCTGCGCTGACCAACCAAAATCACTCTGTTGGTTCCAACTCCCAAGGCCAAAATTTCTTTCGAAATACAACCATCAAGTCACGTGCAATACAAAGACCAAAACCAACCCAAAACAACACTCAGACGCAGGTCTCCCATTTCCTCCAAATTTCCCATTGCCCTTCATCTATATATGCCACTATTCACATGATATGATACAAGTGTTTGTAGAAAATTATATTCATCTATCTTTTCACTATTCTTAACATTTTTTTCTATTTTCTATTTTCTTAAATCACTGATATAGCAAAATTTGAATTTGATTGGTAGTATATAGAATGGCAATTCTGTGTACTTTTCTCTTTCATTGATAACAAGTTGTTAAACTTTACCATCATCACATTGCATCCATTCCTCTACCAGGTTATGGGTCCTTTTATTTTTGCTTTTAGAAACATGTAAAAACATTTATTATAGTGCTTGCATGCCCTTGAAAGCACATTTTGTATTTAATATGATTTTTCTTGTAATAAAACTGTTTTTTACCGAAACTACTTCAAATAGAAGTACAAGCCAACAAACCTAAGTGATATTTGAACAAGGTAATAAGAGTTTTTCTGCAAATTTGTGGAGTTACATTAAGGAGAAATGTTTTATATTACAAATTATTAATGATCTCAAAGGATGTGTTTATTTATTATTCCTATCTCAAATATTTAATGAAAAAATGACACTTTTCAGTATTTAAAAAATATATATATATATATTGAAAAAAAAAATTACAGCCTAGCTTGTCATAAGAATGAAAAACAAATATAGGATTTTTTTAATAAGAAAAGAGTAAAGGCGCAAAAAAGATGAAGTGGGAATTAAATACAGTGTAGAATGGTACCTGAATGCGAACGTAATTACTGCTCCGGCATTGACCAAAAGCCATAGCCACAGACTGGTCCACCAAGTCAGCTGAACCGTCACTGACGATTCGAGCCGTAGGTCGAGCCCATTCCTTGGGCTTCCACTTCTTCACCTTCTCGTAATCGTAGCTCCCTTCCACCAACTGGCCTGTGCCTATTGACAACACCAACAAATCCTCTACTCCTCTCACGAATGGAAACTCCTGCTTGTTGTGCAACACGTGTGTTATCGCCGCCGCCGTCGGATTACTCATCGCCAACCCTCCATCTAAGGCCAAGCAACGAGTTTGATTATCCACTGACCTCATCTGTACTGGCTTGAATAAACCCGGTTCAGCTGACGTGGCCCTGCATACCTCCCACAGGCGGAAGTCATAGCTGTCCGTTTCTAATGCGTCTGCTCTTGAAAACAGAAACGGCGCCGTACTTGACAAGTCATAGCACGGTACCAGAACTGGCTTTAACGTGTCTTTCAGCGTTAAGCTACGTCCTTTATCGGTAAAGGCCTCCTTCATGGCTTTCTCCAAACCAGCTGTAGTTGAACCAGTTGAGCTTGAGCTTGACCCGGTTTTGACGAACCGCCGTAAAATGTTTTTATTGCCCGAGCTTGAACGGTAAAACTTATTGCCTTGCTCTGCCAAGAACTTCCATGTCTCATCGGCTGTGAAAATGGGCCGCCGGTGGTCTTCAGTCCCGAAAAGCATTGCCGTAAAAATTCCTCCGACTCCGGCTCCAGTCGCGATGTCGAAGTAATCGGCAATTCGAGCATCGGGATTGCCCGATTTGGCCTTAAGCGCGTGTTCAAGGTAAGCTAAGGCTTTACCAGAGAGAATCCCACGCATACCTCCACCGTCGATGCTGAGGATACAAATTTTGCCTCTCTGGTTCTTGATTGCCGACAAGCCATTATCGACGGCTAGAGGTTGGGTCAGAGCTTCCGGTTTGGGTTCTATAGAAGGCGGAGTGATCTGTTTGGGAACCCAGAGTTTCTGATCGTCGTAGCCAAACAGAAATTTGCTCTCCAGGATTGAGAATATCTCGTAACTGAGCTTATCGGTGTCAATGCTTGGCTCTTGCATTTCTGATTGATTGGCAGCCATGTTTTTTCTAATAATCCAAACACTTTTTTGATTTAATGATAAACTCTATCAAACGTTTCTTCTAAACTTGGATTCTTCGAACGCCGAAATTGTTTTGATATTCAAAACCAACCATACTCTTCCATAAAGTACAAAAATCTATTTGGATTTTCTTCTACAACTTGGGTTCGGCTTTCAAATTATCCAAACTTTCCTTATTTTGTTTCCTTTTTTCTTTAAATGAAATTTCTATCAGGCAAGTTTAATAATAAATAAACCTTGTACTTCACTCCCAATAAATTCGACCCAAAAAAATTTCAGGTTGACTTCAATAAGGTTATTAAAGAATCAGAAACAATCAAATGCATTTACAAAGCACATACATCATATTCACATGACATTGACGAAAAGAATATATTGTACCATACTCACTGAGGACCCTATCATCATCTTCTTCTTCTTCTTTATTCTTCAATCATCGACAAGAAACTGTTTTTGTTGCGAAAAATCTCATTTCTGAACACTACACAGTCACTTTCGTCCAAAAACTCTCAACAGAGGAAGGAGAAAGCTAGTAGGCAATGAAACCAAGAAGCGCCAAAAGAAGAAACAAAGTGAGAGGAGAACAAGAATAGCAGGCAAAAGCACAGATGTTGCAGGGCATGTTTGTTTCTTATAATCCCTCTTTCGTAAAAATTAAAACTTTTTTTTCTTTTAAAAATAACTTGCTGAATTCTTGTTTATATAAGCGATGCGTGCGATGACTTTGTAAAGAGTACGGACGAAAATCATCGACGGTTGATACAGATTTAAACTTTAGTATCAATTTGATCTCACGGTTCGTATAAGTCTTACCATTTGGCCGCCATTAACGGTCAAATTTCGCAATTCAATCCTTTTTTATTTTTTTTATGTTTTACTTTTTGGTTGAGTTCGCGCTCTTGTTGTAGCGCGTGGGGCCTCTCGGCGGTAAGAGAATGGAGAGGCACTAATCTTGCCTGATTCTACTGGACCGTGGCTTCATCAAAATCTTTAATAAAATATTAGTGATTCTTTAACAATGTTGCCCCCAATATTAGGTCGGAGATAATATTTTCTGTGGAATTCACGATAGTACGTGCTAAAGAGTAAAGAGTACAGTTGGTGAAATGGAATGTATAGTTTATTAATAAATTTTAAATTTGTAGTATAATATATCTTGATTCGAATATGAATAGTAAGGTATGTTTCGTTTATAATAAGAATATTATCTATAAATTTTTTAAAATTTATTATATTTGAGTTTGATTTTTATTAAAGTTAAAAATTATTTTCAAATCTTATTATTTATTTTATGTAAAGTTAATCATATGCTTGTCACATACATACATTATTATTTTTTTCACAACTTGGTTCCTCCATACCTTTATAGAACAATTTGGTGTTTTTATTTTCTCATTTATCTCTTCCCCATTCCTCTCCTAATTCTTATATCATTTTGTTGGGTACCTAGCTATAGCAATAAAACACCCCTTAGACTAGACAATGACCTTTTGCTAGCTTCTCATTTCTAGCCAGCCTATACATCGTTCATCATTTTGTTTTAATCCCAATTCCCAACTGTCACTTCCAATCAAATTAAGTCCATCTGAAATGTTTTGCAGCCTCTCAATCCATTTCTTCCTCAAAATCTAAACAGAAACAGTATCAAACAATGTTATTTTTGGCAGATACACATTCACTCCTAAATGCTCTGGATCAATTCATTTGTACGACTGAAGTGGCCCAACTAAAGAATATAAATGGCAATTTGTTTCATTTTCACAACAGAATTGGATATAAATGGTAATTGGTTTCATTCAAAGTGGTCGAAACTTTCACCATGTGCTTAGATATAGTTGTGGGCCTTTCGGCCCAAGATCTTGGTCCAATATTCTTTTGGGGCAACAACAAAGAAAAGAAACAGAGGTCAGAGACTTGCTCCCATTATTAAATGGACCTCAAATAATGTCGGAAGGCCGAGAGAAGAATCATGAGGGAAAAAAAAGCCGGAAAATATGGAAACATTAATAAAAGGCCAATTCTACTTTTTTATATAGGGGTATTAAAGTCTTTTTTAATTAAATAAAGGTAGCATTGGAACTTGAGTTATAATAGTCAATCAAATTACCTAAAACACCAACTAATCTTAAATAAACTTACAATACAAAATAGTTTTGAGTTATAGCATAAATGATTTAAAAGGATAAAGAGTGATAAATAGTTACTTAATAACATCTACTTTGCCTCGGTGAATAAAATGGATGGAAAATTTAGATTACTCTCCATGAAAGGTTCAACAATGATGAAAAATACTGCATTGCGCAATGGACAAAGCTCATGACAAAATGAAGGTATTCTACAACGCTTAAATAAAATATCCAAGCTTTATGAATTAGCTCAATTAGAAGGATGTTTAAAGTTTGTACAAGAAGAGATAGCTAGTGACATTCTTGATTATAGCAATGAAGATTTCATTGCAGATTTGTCCGAAATTAGGAACCGTCTTCTAGGACGTCTTAAAGACTCCAAGATGGTTCTAAGTGAAAAAGATAGAGAGCTTACAGAGAAGTTTGAGATTGAATTGAAGCTTAGACAAGCATTAGAGCTCAAAGAAAGAGAATTGGTTTCATTGCGTGCCAAGCTCAGAGAACAGAAGAAAAAGTGTCAAAGTGTTGAGGCACATATGTCTACTAGTCCAGCAGGTAGTGATGAGATGAGAGATGGTGAATTTTGTGAGTTGAAGAGCTAAGTAGATCAACATATTTGGAATATCAGACAAAAGCTTTAACCTCATGAATATGAATTTGATCAAGACAGTAAGGAAAGAAAACAAGAATGTATTGACAATGTTAAGATTGATGGGATGCATGGGTCCTGATATTGATATATTGAGACAAACTTTCAATCTTGTTTTTGGGAAAATTAAGGATGCTATTGTTGTTATGATTGATTAAAAATAATATTATGTTTATTAGTCAAAATAGGAGGTGCTTAATTTAGAAGAAAATTCATGGAAGGTGACTTACCATATTGTCAAAGATGGAGGTGCCTAACCTTGTTTGAATAAAGAATAGAAAAATTAGGTAGCCTAATTTTGTTGAATGAAGAAATGTTTGGCATATGAAATGAGAACTTGAAGGCCATAAATATGGCTTCATTTCTTCATTAATAATCACCCCAAAAATAGAGAAAAACTTGTATGAGAAGTTCTTGAGTGGGAGAATTTTGTGGGAAAATTCTCTTTGAAATTGTAATTGCTCTTGTCTTTTGGGTGTGTGAGAAAATTGCGAGAGTGTGCTTGTAGCAGCTTTTCCACGTAATGGATTTTTCTCTGGTTGTCTTTTTGACAACGAAAGTGGTTTTTCTCTAATTTGGAGTTTTTCTTATAATTCTTGTGTTGTGTATTATCTATTTCTCTGTTATTTGATATTCTTCAAGGAAGATCTTGGAGGAAGAATTTGTGATTATACCATTTTATCCAAATTTCCTAACAACTGAGTATCGAGCCAATTTCAAAGAAAGAAGGAGAAATATCGTGAGTCAAGATTGACATTGAGAAATTTGATGGGAGAATCAATTTTGACTTGTGCAGTACAAGTCAAAGATTTGTTGATCAATATGGGTTACACAAGGCGTTAAAGGGAAACTTGCCCTTGTTATTGGTATTGAGTCGATAAAACCAATATAAGTGATGAAAGATCGGGAAGATCTTGATCTAAGAGCTGCGAAGTGCAATTAAACTTTGTTTGGCCAAAAATATTCTTGCAAATGTGCATGGAATATCTATGGCGAAGAACTCTGAGGAAAAGCTTGAAGAATTGTATGTCGGTGAAAAAGCGTTTGAAATCGGGTGTATTTGAAAGAGTAGTTTCATACTGCGTATGAATGAAGGAACTATTATGTCGACCATCTAAGTGTTCTCAATGGTATTGTCTGTAACTGGAAACCATTGGAGTTAAACTTGATGATGAAGATATAGCTTTAAGGCTTCATCTGGTCTCTTCCATTTTCTTATGATCACATGAAACCTATCTTGATTCATGGAAATGAAAAATAATTTTTTCCGAAGTTACTAGCGAAGTTGTTTTGAAGAAAAAAGGTTGAGTGGTGAAAGAAATGTTACTACCGAAAATGGCGTTATTGGTTGACAAGCTGAAAGAAAAACAATTTCATGAAAAAGAAGGCAGGTGTGTTGGGGGTGTGGACAATCTGGACACCTCGAAAAGAAATTGTCCAAAGGGTGGAAACGTCACTATGAGAAGCTCGAATACCGACGGTGGCGCTAATAGCATATCTGTTTTCCAAAGACTATAGTGATACTCTTTGAAAAGAGCGTGTACATCCTCATGGCATGCCGCTAGTCTCTAAATATTGCCATGAAAGAGGGTGTGTTCTTGGTAGCGGGTCCACAAGTTTGCACATGGGCATTGGCTTGGTATAGATGCAAAGTGTGCGGTGGAAAGGATGTCGATGGTTGATGAACTCTCGGGAAAACCAAGTGTAAGAGTTGCACCATAAATTTCAGCAAGTTCTTTTTTCGACATGAGCCGATGTGAAATTCTTAGAATTGGTGATTAATTCTAAGTGGGTGTACTCTTTATGGTGGAGTATGATAATTCTCGGTGTGAAAATTATGCATTGGAATAGACAGTGTTGTAGTGATAACCATGTTTATTTTTAATCAAGGTGGAGATTGTTATGATTGATTAAAAATAATATTATGTTTATTAGTCAAAATAGGAGGTGCCTAATTTAGAAGAAAATTCATGGAAGATGGCTTACCATATTGTCAAAGATGGAGGTGCCTAACCTTGTTTGAATAAAGAATAGAAAAATTAGGTAGCCTAATTTTGTTGAATGAAGAAATGTTTGGCATATGAAATGAGAACTTGAAGGCCATAAATATGGCTTCATTTCTTCATTAATAATCACCCCAAAAATAGAGAAAAACTTGTATGAGAAGTTCTTGAGTGGGAGAATTTTGTGGGAAAATTCTCTTGGGCTTGTAATTGCTCTTGTCTTTTGGGTGTGTGAGAAAATTACTGAGAGTGTGCTTGTAACAGTTTTCCACATAATGGATTTTTCTCTGGTTGTCTTTTGACAACGAAAGTGGTTTTTCTCTAATTTGGAGTTTTCACTATAATTCTTGTGTTGTGTATTATCTATTTACTACATTTATTTGATATTCTTCAAAGGAAGATCTTGGGAGGGAGAATTTGTGATTATACCATTTTATCCAAATTTCCTAACAATTATCTTATCTAAAGTTGCCCCAATAGAGCAACAATGGAGATGGACTATCGAAAAAGATAAAATTTGTGTTTGTCTCGAGATATGTTTGAAGATTAAAACTGTTGAAACGAAAGAAGCAAATTCCTACTGATTTAAGACACCTTTGGTCTGGTTTGATGAATGATGTTAAAGGTCTGCGCAATGAACTCGGATCTCTACTTTATCAAACTGAGTTACAAAGGAAAAGTCTTCAGTCTATCTAAACTCGGTTCCTAATATTAATGATGCTGATTTTTCTCATGAAAAAGTTCTATCAGGAAAGCAATCTCTAAATTCTGATGTAATGTCTAATGAAGAGAAGTTGGACCTCAATACTATGGCAGATGAATTGGAGAAAATATACAAAGTACCTTTTGGAGGAGTAAATGAAGAAGACAAAGAGATAAAGATGGGGATGTTAAAGCAAGAACTAGAAGAAACAAATTGGAATACTAGTACTGTAATGGAAGAGACTTACTCTAATCTTTTGGAAGGTATGTTAGATGACCTTTATAACTAGTTATTTACTTCTGATTTACAAAGACTTGTGGGAAGATATTTGTAAACATGTATTCATAGAAGTGGCTAGTCAGTGTAATGGGAAGATAAAGAACAAAATTATTGAAGCTCAAATCAGAAAAGAAATATGCTGCATTGTTTTCCAAGACAATTAAGAATTGCCATTTTGCTTACGATTCCTAATTATCTAATTTGTAAAAATGATGAGACTATATGTTATATGTAATTGTATGATTTAATTTGGCCTAGTTAATAAAATGATAAGTAATTTAGAGTGATACTATATTTGTTTTTATTGTATACATGTATTATTGGTAGACGTATTAATCAAATATGTGAGGGGGCTTGCCCAACATCCATTCCCGTAAGCCCATTTCCTATTTGTTACTTGGGTTACTGAGTCGCATATGTAGCCTTATATTACTTGAATGGTAAGCTGAGATACATATGAGATTAAAATTTATCATGTTTGGTATCATACAATTTATAATTATTCAATAAAATAATAAGATTTATTTTTTTTTAATTTATAATTAATTACCATAGTCTCTTTTTTCTCTACCTTAAATTGGTTTCTCATATCGGTATTAAGAAAAAGTTTGAAAATAGAATTATTTTCACGCATTTTTATATTTAATTGTTTCATATACTAAAAATAGAATATAGATAATTCTTAAAAGAACTTAAATCCTTAATAAAATTATTATTCCATTCTCATACTTATAATATAAAAAAATCATTTCAACTTTGTCCTAAATTTTAAATCCTAATCCTAACCTTAAAACTATAAACCTTAATCCTCAAACTTAAACCCTAAATCTAAAATCTTAAAACTCTAAAAACTTAAAATCTTAAAAATCTAAATTCCTTTAATCCTTAAACCTTAAATTCTAAATTCTTAGCCTAAAATCCCAAGTTTTAATTTTTTTTAATTTTAATTATGTGATATTCGGTGTTAATATAATGGATCAACTATCATGTATTAATACTTATATGTTATTTTGTAAATAATATAGGAGAAAAAAATCATCAAAAATATTTTTTCTTATTTTTAATTTTTTTAAAGATTAAATAATTTTTTTAATTAATAATTATTTTAAAAAAATTTAATAATATATTATGTGTAATGAAAAAACAATAATTAAATAATATTATTTAAATTTTATTAAATATAGTATTTTTCATTCCATTCAATTCTAACTGTAAACTAAATAATGTAATATTAATTTTTTCTTTGATTTCATCAATAAAAATAAACATATAATAATAATAATATTTCATTTATCTTTAATTCCATTATCATTTTCCATTAACTATCATATATTCATTCATCGCTTTATCCAAACTACTTTTATAGTTTGATAGCGAGTTACATTTTGTTATATATTGCTCCTTAGTGAGAAAATTAGAAAAGTCCCACATTGATTAGAAATGAAGATGGGTGTTGGTTTTGGGGCTATAAATAAAGCCCTCCTTCACCATTTGTAAACATCCCAAAATTTGTAAATCTTTCTCTCTTTTGTAAGGGTAATTGATTAGCTCAATTTTGCCCAATTAGTTGTAATTTTGAATTTCATTCATTTGGAGATAGTGGAAGTGGTCAACGACGCCCGAGGACCTAGGTAACATTTATACCGAACCTCGTTAAATTTTTGGTGTTATTATTTTTCTGCTTTAATAATTCTGTTTCAATATCTGTTTTAGTTTATTTTAGCATTATATTTCCAATAGCATTATTTTGTCGGATTAGTTTGAGTTCTATTCATTTAAATCATAAGTGAATAGTAACTACTTAGAATAGGGAAAATATACCCAATTTTCCCAACAATTGGTATCAGAGCCGAAGGTTTTCTACCTAGGTATTTGTTTGTATTCCGTTTGTTTGCTATTGGAATATAGTTGCTAGTTGTTGTAATTTGAAGAAATGGCGGAAGAAAAATTTCTTTCAAACAAAGGCCAGTCATCCACGTCAAGCAGAACTATGGTGATGAACGCAAGGTTCGAGGTGGAGAAGTTTGATGGAACCGGTCATTTCGGCATGTGGCAAGGCGAAGTTCTAGATGCTCTGTTTCAACAAGGTCTAGACATCGCCATTGAAGAAGAGAAACCAGATGGAGCAGATGAAGTAGAGTGGAAAAATATCAACCGATTGGCATGTGGTACAATCCGTTCGTGTCTCTCAAGAGAACAAAAATACATGTTCATGAAAGAGACATCCGCAAGTAAGTTATGGAAGGCATTGGAGAACAAGTTCATGAAGAAGAGTGGACAAAATCGGCTCTATTTGAAGAAGAAGTTGTTCCGGCTTGAATACCTTCCAGGTACTACAATAAATGACCACATTACTGCTTTTAATCAATTAGTAGCAAATTTGTTAAATATGGATGAAACTTTTAAAGATGAAGATTTAGCCTTGATTTTGTTAGCCTCCCTTCCTGATGAGTTTGATCATCTTATTACGAGCTTACTCATTGGGAAGGATAAAGTGTCTTTTGAGGAAGTTTGTACTGCTTTGTATAGTTATGAAATTAGAAAGAAAGATAAAAGAGAAAGCAGGAATGAAGCAACAGAGGCATTGTCTGTAAGAGGACGTCCGCAAACACAACATAAAGGAAGGAGAGGTAGATCTCTATCAAAAGGAAGACTTGGTAAAGATGAATATGCCTTTTGTCATGAGAAAGGCCATTGGAAGAAAAATTGTCCGAAGCTACAAAAGAAAGGAAAAGCTGTGCAATCTGATGCATGTGTAGCTGAAAGCAATTCAAATTCAGATTTTGCATTGGTTGGTTTGTCAATAACATCTCATCCTGGTGATTGGATTTTTGATTCAGCATGTACTTTCCATATGTCTCCTAACAAGGAGTGGTTCTTTAACTTTGAAGAACTAGATGGTGGAGTTGTTTTCATGGGTAATGATTATCCATATAAAGTTTTGGTAGTCGGTACAATTCGTTTGAAGAATCAAGATGGTTCAACGAGGGTCTTGACAGATGTTCATTATGTTCCAGATATGAAGAAGAATCTCATTGCTGTGGGAGTCTTAGAATCAAATGGCTTCACTGTGACCATACAAAATGGGGCATTGAAGGTTACTTCTGGAGCACTGGTGGCGATGAAAGGTGTTCGGAAGAATAACTTGTACTACTACCTTGGTAGTACGGTTATTGGGATAGCATCAGCAGCAGTTTCAAATGAAGAAAGAGATTTAGAAACTACCAAATTGTGGCATATGCGTTTGGGACATGCTGGTGAAAAAGCTTTACAGATTCTAGTAAAGCAAATCCTGTTAAAAGGTGCGAGAACCGGCAAGTTGGAATTCTGTGAGCATTGTGTATTGGGGAAGCAGAAAAGAGTAAGCTTTGGCACTGCTCTTCATAATACAAAGGGCATTTTGGATTACATCCATACTGATGTATAGGGGCCAACAAGAACTCCATCCATGAGTGGCAAACATTATTATGTCACTTTCGTTGATGACTTCTCCAGAAGAGTTTGGGTGTATCTCATGAAGGTAAAGGATGAAGTGTTGGGGATTTTTCTCAAGTGGAAGAAGATGATCGAGACTCAGACTGGTAAAAAGATCAAGCGTCTGAGGTCTGATAATGGCACTGAGTACACAAACGATCCATTTATGAAAGTTTGTGAAGAAAAAGGGATAGTGCGACACTTCACTATTCGAAAAACACCACAACAAAATGGAGTTGCAGAACGTATGAATCGGACTTTGCTGGAGAAGGTTCGGTGTGTGTTGTCAAATGCTGGTTTAGGCAAGCAGTATTGGGCTGAGACTGTGACATATGCATGACATCTCGTCAACCGTCTACCATCGTCTGCTCTTGAAGGCAAAATTGCTATGGAGGTATGGTATGGAAAACCTGCTAGAGATTACGATTTCTTACATGTGTTTGGTTCAATTGCATACTACCATGTAACAGAATCAAAGTTGGACCCAAGAGCGAAGAAAGCCATTTTTTTGGGGATCCCTTCTGGTTCTAAGGGATATCGACTATGGTGCCTTGAAACGAAAAAGATAATCTTTAGCAGAGATGTTACCTTTGATGAATCTGCATTGTTGAGAAAGGTAACCAAGAAGATTGATGGCACTTTAGAGCAGGTGGAGCAAACTCCGAAACAAGTGGAGTTTGAAAGCAAAATTGTTAATCTAGTTAGTGAAGATAAGACAGAAGCTGATCCTCCATTGACAGAAGATGAATCAGATGAAGAGGTTTTAACCCAAGAACCTCCACAGCAACAAGAAGAAACTGCAGTTGATAGGCCACGATGACAAAATGTCAAGGTACCTGCTCGATACAAGGATTTTGAAGACCTACCTGCTCAATTTAAGAATACGGTAGCCTGTGCACTTTCAGTTGTGCATGATGATGTTCCTTCCATATATAAAGATGCAATCAGAAGCCCTGAAGTTGAAAGATGGAAGGAAGCCATGGATGAAGAACTTCTGTCCCTTCAGAAGAATAAAACATGAAAGTTGACACAACTACCTAATGGCAAGAAGGCAATTGGATGCAAATGGGTGTATGCAAAGAAAGATGGATTTCCTAACAAAGATGGTATTCTCTACAAGGCAAGGTTGGTCGCTAAGGGCTACGCTCAGAAGGAGGGAATCGATTATAATGAGGTATTTTCTCCAATTGTAAAACATTCTTCCATTAGAATTTTGTTGGCCTTGGTAGCACAGTTCGATTTGGAACTAGTTCAACTTGATGTGAAAACCGCGTTTCTACACGGTGACTTAGAATAGGAGATCTATATGTCTCAGCCATAAGGGTTTATTGTTGCTGGTAAAGAGAATTGGGTTTGTAAGCTGAACAAATCATTGTATGGATTGAAGCAATCTCCAAGGCAGTGGTACAAACGATTTGATCAGTTTATGTTGCAACAAAAGTATACCAGAAGCACACATGATCATTGTGTGTATTTTCGCAAGCTACAAAATGAGTCTTTCGTCTATCTCCTATTGTACATCGATGATATGTTGATTGCATCGAAGAGCCAAGCAGAAATTGAAAAGTTGAAGGCTCAACTAAGTCAGGAGTTCGAGATGAAAGATTTGGGATAAGCCAAGAAGATTCTCGGTATGGAGATAAGCAGAGATAGGAAGAAGGGGAAGCTTAGTTTGACCCAGAGTCAATATTTGAAGCGGATACTACAACGTTTTGGTATGAATGAACAGACAAAACCTGTAAGTACTCCGCTAGTTCCTCAATTTAAGCTTAGTGCTCAATTATCTCCTAAGAATGATGCAGAACGAGAATATATGGCAAAGGTACCATATGCAAATGCAGTTGGTAGCTTGATGTATGCAATGGTGTGTACAAGACCTGACATTTCACATGCGGTTGGTGCTGTAAGCAGGTACATGCATGATCCTAGTAAAGGACATTGGTTGGCTGTGAAATGGATTCTACGATATATTATAAATACTGTAGATGTTGGTTTAGTATTTCAGCAGGATAATACCATTGGTCAATGTGCAGTCGGATATTGTGATTCTGACTATGCAGGAGATTTAGATAAGCGCCGGTCAACTATTGGTTATGTGTTTACTCTTGCTAGAGCACCAGTCAGTTGGAAGTCTACTTTGCAGTCCACAGTTGCTTTGTCTACTACAGAGGCAGAGTATATGGCAGTTACAGAGGCTGTGAAGGAAGCTATTTGGTTACGAGGTTTTCTTGAAGACTTGGGAGTTGGTCAAAAACATATTAAGGTGTTTTGTGATAGTCAGAGTGCTATTCATTTAGCAAAGAACCAAGTCTACCATGCACATACAAAACACATTGACGTTCGTTATCATTTCGTGCGAGAGATTATTGAAGAAGGTGGAGTACTAGTTCAGAAGATTAGTACGACAAAGAATCCCGCAGATATGATGACTAAGGTGGTAACATCAATCAAGTTCAAACATTATCTGGACTTGATTAACATCCTACAGATCTGAATTGGCACTAGCGTCGTTGATTTAGCAATTGAAGAAATCATTTAAAACCACTAAGTCGCTAAGGTGGAGATTTGTTATATATTGCTCCTTAGTGAGAAAATTAGAAAAGTCTCACATTGATTAGGAATGAAGATGGGTGATGGTTTTGGGGCTATAAATAAAGCCCTCATTCACCATTTGTAAACATCCCAAAATTTGTAAATCTTCCTCTTTTTTGTAAGGGTAATTAATTAGCTCAATTTTACCCAATTAGTTGTAATTTTGAAGATCATTCATTTGGAGATAGTGGAAGTGGTCAACGACGCCCGAGGACCTAGGTAACATTTATACCGAACCTCGTTAAATTTCTGGTGTTATTATTTTTCTGCTTTAATATTTCTGTTTCAATATCTGTTTTGATTTATTTTAACATTATATTTCCAATAACATTATTTTATCGAGTTAGTTTGAGTTCTATTCATTTAAATCATAAGTAAATAGTAACTACTTACAATAGAGAAAATATATTCGATTTTCACGACACATTTCAAATAAATATTCTATTGTTTTTGTCTTAAATACTATTTTGCTTGGATCTCTCATAATCAACAACTCATTGTTTGTATGTATTGATCATCGTGAAAAACCAAATTCGGAAGAATATATTAACACTTCAATAGAAATAATAATAAGAATAAAAAGAAATAAATTATACTTGGAACTTAATTAACAACTAACAAGCATTCAAAAGTCAGAACATGCATAGTTAAATCTGATGGCAAAACTTAATAAATACTATATGTTGAATTCAACAAACACTGCAAACACAATTCAACAATCACTGCACCGACGCCAAATATTTTTTTCAATATACACGGCGCCTACCAATCAAGCTGTAAATCATACAATTCAATCATGGTGGTTGGTGAAATAGTAATTAGTATTTATCTATATAAACAATGTAAATATCCGATACAAATCAAGAAAATATATGAATGAAACGTTTATTTCTTCCTCTGATTATTTCTTCAAACATTGATTTCTTCATGGTATCAGAGCCAAGTCGTTGTTTTATACAAATTTGAAACTCTTGTTCTCTAAAACAGAGATTTCTTTCTCTGAAAATATTTTTTTTCTACTGAAAAAAATTTTCATTCAAACACCCTTACACATATTAATTACAAACATCAATTTTTAAGCAAGATTTCTTCCACCTAATTTTACCAGATTACTCTAAACACAATTCTCAACATTTTGGTAAAAACAGTAGTGCGTAAACACCTTCCGTGCGCCCTCGCGCGCCGGCTGAAGTGGAGGATAAGTTTTTACACGCGCCGGCCAGAGGTTAAAGATGACGACGTGTCATCCGGTTCGGCCGGTTCGGCGTTCGGCTCGGCGCTAGGCGGCTCGGCCCGGGGCCGAGGGGCGTAGCCTGGTCCGTGCCTTGGCTCGGCTTCAGTCACCTCCATTCGACTCGAGTTGGACACGGTTTTCTCGGTTGTTCACAGCTTCCCATATTTTTGGCGGTTTCGTCTATTTTAAAGGTCCGAACCCTGGTTTTTTTTCGGGTTCTCGATTTCTAACACCCGTCCTAGTTCATTTTTTCAAGTTTTTAAACCAAATTTGAATCGCTTTTATGGTTTTTATCCGGTATTAGTATAAATATATATTAAAAACATACAAAAAATATATTCTTTAGCCCTAAAATTATTACACCATTTTCTAGTTCGTTACCATAATATCATGACATAGGGTATAATTTTATTACCTACTGGAGCAATCAAATCCAGTTGTTGTACTGTCATTCGGCTCAGAAGGTATGTTTAATGCTTTGGAATTGTTCTTAATGAGACTAATTATGATGTTTGGTCTCAAATAATAGAAATGCATATTGCGCAGAGAGAAAAACTCTCTTATATTCATGACAAAAATTTGCAACCCGAAAAAACATCAAACAATTATAACAAGTGGTATGCAGAAAATCAAAAAGTGAAGAGATGGCTACTTATGTCAATGAGTCCAGAAATCATGAAGCGATATTTACGCATACCTACTGCTTCTTGAAATTTAAGTGCTTTCGCTAAAGCATTCTATGATGGAAGTGATGAATTAATGTATTTGTCTTAAACCAAAAAGCCTTTACTTCTAGACAAAATGGAAAATCACTTTCGGAGTATTATGGAGAGTTAGCAAATTTTCCAAGAGCTAGACCATCGTGATAAGGTGATGGTCATGAAAGACCCTTTTGTGATCTAATATCATATCAAGAAATTGCTGAAAGACTAAGGATACATATTTTCCTCCGGATTAGATGATGAGTTTGAGTAGGTTCACGGCGAAATTTTGCGAAAAGAAACTATCCCGATTTAGAAGGTTGTTATTCCTTGATTCGACGAGGTAGTACGCCGAATCTCATTGAAGGAAAAATCTATAGATGTTGGCCGACGCTCATGATATCTAAAAATCGTTCTTTTTCCAATCAAGAAGAACGAAAGGTCGACATAAATCATCATTTAAATGTACCCATTGTCATCAAAAGGGTCATACAAAAGAACGATGTTTTGAACTGGTGGGATATCCCGACCGGGTTTGGGATCACAACCGTGACTCTCAAGAAAAATCCACTACATGTCTCTGCCGCCACATTCTTTGAAACAACAAAGGATCACGTTGCAACCTCTCAAAGACACGTCAAGATGCTTAAAGTTTTTTCTCCTGTTTTTAATAATACATGGATAATTGATTCAGGTGCAACCGATCATATGACATTCGATTCTAGACAAATCTCAAAACCATCCTCACACAAACCGCTTGCACCGCTAATGGTAACACAACCCCCTACTATCGGGGAAAGATCTTTGTCTCTCACTAGTACTTTGAATTTAGACTCAAGATTACTAGTTGTTCCCTC
The DNA here is from genome assembly GCA_033030585.1 of Hippophae rhamnoides. Lineage (NCBI taxonomy): Eukaryota > Viridiplantae > Streptophyta > Magnoliopsida > Rosales > Elaeagnaceae > Hippophae > Hippophae rhamnoides. The sequence continues at coordinate 49,306,763 of CM065432.1, read as the reverse complement.
TTTAGAGTATAACCTTATATCTATTTCTCAAATAACCACGCTTTATCTTGTTTTGTTATTTTTTGGCCCATTGTGTGTTCAAGGACATTCAAACAAAGCAAACGATTGGTCGTGGTGTTATGGGCGAAAGGAAACCTGTATTATTTGGACTTGGATTCAAAAAATCATGCATTGGTAGAACGGATCTAACAAGGATGAATCAAATATATGGCTATGTCATGGAGATCGTCATGCTTCTTTTGGATATTTGAAAAAATTATTTCCAAGTTTATTTTTTGAGCTTAGATCTTTCTACTTTAAAGTGTGATGTCTCGTGGAACTAGCAAAAAAGCCATCCTTCCTCATTTCCCGTAACCTTAAATAAAAGTCCATCTCCGTTTATGGTTATACATTCTGATGTAATGTGGTCCTTCCAAAGTCTCTACGTTGGGAGGATCACGTTGGTTTGTTACATTTATTGATGATTTTAGTAGAACGACTTGGGTCCGCTTAATGAAATCTAAAAGTGAGGTAAACTTCTTATTTAGAAAATTTCATAAAATGGTTCATACTCAATATAAAACAGTGATCCAAGTTCTAAGAAGTGATAATGGAGAGAATATAAAAGTTCTCGAGCTTCAAGAATATCTTCAATCGAAGGCATTATTCATCAAACTACTTGTGTTGATACACCTCAACAAAACGGAGTGAAAAGAAAAATCGACACTTGTTGGAAGTTGTCAGTCGTCCTCATTGATCGAAGCTAATATGTCATTATCTTATTGGGGAGAAGTAATTACTTCTCATGCATATTTAATCAATCGGTACCTTCCGGGTCCATTAACTTCCAAACACCACTACAAGCCATCACCGAAGCAATTGGCTGCGACCAAATGTTCCCAATCTACCTCCTCGTGTCTTTGGTTGTGGCATTTGTACACCTACATAAACAACAACGTAGCAAGTTGGATCCACGAGCAATACGTTGTGTTTTTAAGCGGATATGCCATACAACAAAAAGCGGTACCTGTGTTACCATCCTCCTACAAAACAAATGATTACTACTATGGATGTTATTTTTCATGAAGATACAATGTATTTCTCCTCTACACCAATTTCGGGGAGTACAACCATCTTGAAATTCAGACCTTACATATAAATTGCTTCCTTACGAAGAAAGACAAATTATATGCGAGGAAAATACAAATAACTTGAATTCGATATGGTAATAACTCTCAATATAGAAAAGACTCAAGTGGAAATGGAATCAAGTCCTCATCAACTTCAAGATCATCAAGAAAGTTCCTTACTACCACTAAACGAGTACGAGATTCCTTCTCCACAAGCCGCTAATATACCTAACCAATCGTTTGCGAGGATGTTCCAACTATTGAACCAACCAAAAATACTTCCATCACGCCCCAACAGAGGTATTCCTAAAGCCATGAACCTCGAGATTTCTAGTAAAGTCAAATATCCCACGAGTAACTATATGTCTAAACATCGTTTGTCAAAATCAAACGTATCATTACTCAGGAATCAATTATCTCGCCGTATCTATTCCTAACAATGCAGAAGCTTTTACCGACCAAAAATGGAAAGATGCTGCGAATGAAGAACTAAAATCTTTAGAAATAAATAGAACTTGGGAGGCTTGTCGATCCACCCAACAAAGAAAATTGTTGGATGTCGATGGATTTTTTTCAAAAATATCAAGCAGATGGTACGATTGAACGATATAAAGCAAGATTGGTGGCAAAAGGATACACTCAAACATATGGATCGACTATACGTAAACATTTGCACCTCGTAGCCAAAATTAACACTGCTCGGTCTTGGTATCTCGGGCTGTCAAATTTAGATTGGCCATTATATCGGTTTGATGTAAAAATGCCTTTCTACATGGAGATTTAATTGAAGAAGTCTACGTGGATTTACCACCAAGAATCAAGAAATCCACAATCCATGCCGGAGAAAAGGTGTGCAAATTAAAAAATCACGTATGGATTGAAACAATCCCCAAGAGTACATGGTTTGGCAGTTCACAAGGTCAACGAAGTCATTCGCTACAAGCAAAGCAGACCATACTTTTATTTCTAAAAAAGTGGTATGGTAAGATCACCGCACTTATTTTATATGTTGATGATACGATAGTAACAGAAATGATCTTGAAGAAATGAAAGCGCTACAAACTTACTTGTCCAAAGAATTTGAAATGAAAGACCTTGGTTCCTTAAAATATTTTCTTGGGATTGAGGTTTCTCGATCAACAAGTATGAATCTTCTTATCTCAAAGAAAAGTATGCCTTAGATTTATTAAAAGAAAGATGTCAAAGATGTCAACCAAATTTAATACACCAAGAGAGGAAGGATTAAAGTTATGTATCAAGGTTGATCAAGTTCCAACAAATAAAGAAAGATACCAAAGGCTTGTTGGAAGGTTGATGTATTTGGCACACACAAGACCGTGACCTTTGCCTATGCTTTAAGTATTGTCACCAATTTATGCATAATCGAGAACAACATATGAATGCAGTTATTGTATTTTGAGATATTTAAAGTCCGCTCTGGAAAAGGAGTATTGTTCACTAAGAACTCGAGTTTTCTAGAATTGAAGTATATATGACGCTGATTGGATCAATAGTGATAGACGATCTACATCGTGCTACTTCACTTTGTAGGGGGAAATCTTGTAACATGTAAGTAAGAAACAACACGTTGTGACCTCGTTACAGAGATCCGAATACGAAGAGAATGGCACTTCAAGCTGTGAGGCCTTGTGGTTACAATCTCTCTTAAAAGATTTGACATATCCTACGAAAAGAATCAATTAAGTTATTTTGTGACAATAAAGCAAAGATGCGTGATATCAAGCAGATAACGGCTCAACACGATCGTACAAAACATGTTGAAGTTGTGATTTTTTATTAAAGAAAAGTTAGAAGAAAATTCATTAGAATTGCCAAAAATCAAGTCGAAGATCAATTGGTGACATCCTCACTAAAAAAATTTCATATCGAGTATTCACAGAAAGAGACAAGTTGGGCATGAAAGACATCTACGCACCAACTCAAGTGGAGTGTTGAATTCAACAAACACTGCAAACACAATTCAACAATCACTGCACCGACGCCAAACATTTTTTTCAATATAGTCTACCAATCAAGCTGTAAATCATACAATTCAATCATGGTGGTTGGTGAAATAGTAATTAGTATTTGTCTATATAAACAATGTAAATATCCGATACAAATCAAGAAAATATATGAATAAAACGTTTATTTTTTCGTCTGATTATTTCTTCAAACATTGATTTCTTCGATATATCTACACAAAGTTTTAAACCTTCAAATTCACTACAAATAAGCACATACAATATTATTATTCATGATTTTCATAATATTATAAAACCTTATTGCAAGTGAAATTTTCACAAACAAAGCCCATCATCAAGATGAAGCAAAACATCAAATCAAATATCTCAAACATGACGATCACTCCTAAATGACCCAAGAGCCTTAGCAACTCCCGCTCTCAATATAAACTGATGGTAAAAAGCTGCAGCTGCTGCCCCAATGAAGGGTCCAACCCAGAAAATCCACTGCCATAATAAAAATAAAAAAAGAGATAAAATTAAGATATCAGAATAACATTAAAGAAAATGTTATATGCTTTACAAACAATTGAGATGTCCAACTTTGATTACAAATAGTGTAAAGTCTGTAACTCTCCGTATGTACTTCCCAAGAAAATATACTATAAAGAAATCCAAATTATATTCAAAATTATATTGATAAAGTTTTGGTTATTACTGACATGGTCATTCCAAGGTTTGTCTTTGTTGTAGATGACAGCTGTCCCAAGGCTTCTAGCTGGGTTAACACCAGTTCCAGTTATGGGAATAGTTGCCAAATGAACCACGAATACGGCAAATCCAATTGGTAGAGGAAGCAGTACCTTTTTATTGAAATTTCATAACATATCACACCAATAAATATTTTTCAGTAACTAAATAAAAATATTATAACTTCATGTCATATAAAGAGAAACAACTATTGGATAAGTTTTTAATTGGAATACAACTTGAAATTAAATGAATTCAATGAATCATTAGATAATTAAGAGTTTTCAGCACAAAAAAAGAAAGAGAAAAAGGAGAAAAAAAGAAATTAGAAGTTAAGAATCCACAAAAAGAACATTAATTTGACAATTATTATAAATATTGGTTCAGATTCCAACCCTTGAAACCAAATAAAATAACATTTGATAAGTGTAGATGTTTGTTCATTTGATGTTAATTTTATTTTTTTTATCTAAATTTAAATTTATAGAAATTTAAATTATTTATTACTGTAAAAAATATCATATATTTACAAATATAAATAATGAATTTTAATTAAAAAATAATAATATAAGTTGGTATTTTGTGTCGTGTTCTGTATTTTAGTGAAAATTGTGATCCTATTATTTATTAACAATGGGAAAAAAGGATCTTGTGTAGGAATACTTAAAGGCATTTTTAAGAACATGCTCTGATCATCATTTGAAACCCGTACAAATATATTCCATGTCAATCAATTTCCGATAAAAGAGGCAAAGAAAAAAAAAGAAAAACCATTCAGCATTGTTTGTTAGATTGCTAGAGATCACATGGTAGGAAAAAAAAGGAATTTAATGATACATAAAAAAGAGAGTTGGGAATTTTTTTTAAAAATAACATTAATAGATTTATAACAATAAAAATAATATTAAAAGAATTTTAATTAAAATACATTCAATTCAAATAAATCTAAATTATCCTAATTTAATTTAAATAGTTTTTAATTAAACAGTGTTTAAAATAAAATAATGTAACAAATTTTTTTTAATAATAAAATATGTTATTTTTGTGATTATAAATTTTAAGTATATTATTTTTGTTATTTTTATAATACAATTTTCGAACAATTGATACAAATTAAACTTAAAGGATTAAGTTAAAGATGTACTCATATCTAATTTATAAAAATAATTATTAAAACTAAACCAAATTGATAAAATATAAACAATACAATCTAATTATAGTTAAATTTTTAAATATATTGTTATAATTAAGTAACTATTTGTTCAACAAATATGTCATCCATTTTGTAGTTTTTTGGTTGATATTGTTTTTTTTACCTAACACAATTTTATTTATTTTTCATGTTTTTGTTTTAATGGAATAATAAAAAAAAAGTAAACACAACACCTAATACTTGAACTAAAGACCAAGGTATTTAAGAATTATAACACATGTTGATTATAATCTATTTAGGCATATATTCGTTATTAAGGTTTGGTTTAATTTAAATAATTCTTAAAATTTGTAAATAAAATCAAATTAAAATTAATAAAATATTAGATATAACTGTTTTATACCATCTAATTTTTCAACTAAATCTGATTTATTTGTTTGTTTATCCACCCCTAGATTACGTAATTGGTATTGAGACCCTTTTATGATGATAGGCTCCAAGAAGAGCACCTACTATGTACGTTTAATCGGTGAGGTAATGGACAAAGTATAAAACATGTACGGGAAGAACAAATAAATAATTTGATGAGCTTTTTCGATTGATGGCGTACACACAAGAAAGCTACTTTTTCATGGTGGCAGTGGTAGCCAATCAAACGTACAAAATTATAAACCATTTTGGCTTCAGCATGATATCTATTAGAATTTAGTTTTTTAATTTTTCTTCTTGTATTTATCTTACTTTTCTATTTTTTAGATTTTTAGATTATGCAATTACAGACCTTTGTGATCAGTTGGCTATTACAAAATCAAAAGAACTACGTACTTGTGCAGCTTATATTGCTCGTAGAGAAGAGCAACGTCTGGTTCAATTTTTGATGGCACCTCGTGATGATTTTGAAGATCTTCGTAGCTCCATTCTACATCGTAGCCTGCTTCTATCTGTCGATTCGATAGTTAGTGAACTCATGGTTGATGAGATACGTCTTAAGTCTCAGACAGAAAAATGAATTCTCCCGATGCCTAATTCATCAATTTTTGTATTTCCTTCTAGACCTCCTGCTCACTATGAAAACAAGCCTCATTCAAGGGTTCAGATCGATGAATGCAATTTTTGCAAGCAAAAGGAATATTTGAAGGCACAGTGCCCTAAGCTATTGAATAAAGTACCACAACTACACCAACAAAGGCATCATTTCAGGTCTCCACAGTTTGAAAGTCATTTTCAATCACGATCATATCATCTTCCATAGGTTAACACTACAGTAGTTATACCACCGTCTAATTCTTTTGGACCCAAAACCTCATCCTCAAATCCCACATTTGTAGCTCTTTTTGAATAGTTTCATAAGTTTCTTGCTACACAGTCACATGTTATGTTCACTTTCCCCTCTAGCTCTTTAGGTATGTCATCATCTATATGAGTTTTAGATTCTGGAGCTTCACATCATATGTCTCTTGATTCAAAATCCTTTATTTCTTTACATCCTACATCCTTTATATCTGTCATGATTGCTGATGGTACTCCTCTACCATTAGAAGGAGTTGGTTCTGTTGATACACCTCATTTGTCACTTTCTAATATTTACCACATTCCTAAGCTTACATTAAATCTTGTTTCTGTTAGTCAGTTGTGTGATTATGGTTATTCAGTGTTATTTTCTTCTACCTCTTGTTATGTGCAGGATCCGCAGTCTCAGAAGTTGATTGGGACAGGTCATAGGCGGGGTGGGTTATATGTTTTGGACGAGTTGAGATTACCAATATTTGTAGCTCCCAGTGTTGACTTGTCTTCATTTCGTTTGTCTCCTTCATCCTCTAGTTTTTATTTATGGCATTCTCGTCTAGGTCATGTATCATCTTCCCGTTTAAGATTCTTAACTTCTACGGATGCCTTAGGAAATTTGCAAACTCGTGATATTTCTTATTATAATGGTTGTAAACTTGCAAATTTTTTTATTGTGCCTTTTAATCGAAGTACTTCTTGTTCTATTGCACCATTTGATTTGGTCCACTCAGATGTGTGGGGACCTTATCCTATTGCTACAAAAGGGGGGTCTCGATATTATGTTTCTTTTATTGATGATCACACTCGTTTTTGTTGGATTTATCTTATGAAACGTAGTTCTGAATTCTTTAGCATTTATAGTAACTTTCGAGCTCTTGTAAAAACTCAACATTCTACAGTTATTAAGTGTTTTAGATGTGATTTAAGTGGTGAATATACTTATAATAAATTATGTGATCTACTTGCTTTAGATGGAACTATTCACCAAACTTCTTGTACATATACTCTTGAGCAAAATGGTATGGTTGAAAGAAAACATAGGCACATTGTTAAAACTGCTCGCTCTCTTTTATTGTCACCTTTAGTTCCTAGTGAGTTTTGAGGAGAAGCAGTTCTTAGTACATTCAACCTCTTCAATAAGATCCCTTCATCTTATACTTTAGGTTTGTCACCTTTTGAAAAATTATATGGGTATGTTTCTGATTATTCTTCCTTGAGAGTCTTTGGTTCTACTTTCTTTGACCTTCTTCCTCATGTAGAGCGTACTAAATTTTCATCCCGTTCTACCATTTGTGTGTTTCTTGGTTATGATGAAGAGCAAAAAGGATATCGTTGTTTTGAACTAGTGTCACAAAAACTATATTGTTCTCATCATGTTGTGTTTCTTGAGCACATACCTTTCTTTTCTATTCCTGCTACTACTCACAACTTGACCAAGTCTGATATCATTCATATTGATCCTTTCTCTAACCATACAGATAGTTTATCTCCATTTGTCTCTTTCACTGTAGACTCTGACTCATCTATTGGCCCTATAGTCCCTTTTCCTCTTCATTATTCTCGCAGGGTTTACACTGTTAGTTTTGGAGATATTGGTGCCTTGTAGTTTGGAGCTCTTTATAATCTCACTCCTCATGCAATTGCCCAAACTCCAGTTCATTTTCTTCCTTTTTAGCATCTATTCATTATCTCTCTGAGCCTTTATCCTATAAAGAGGCAATTCTAATATCCACAAGTCGCAAGTCTGTTAATGGTTTCTGTATCTTTTTGGGAGATTCTATTATTTCGTGGAAAAGTAAGAAATAAACAATTGTCTCTCAATCTTCTACTGAATTAGAGTATCGTGATATGTCATCTACTACTAAAGAGATTGTTTTGGTTACGTTGGTTACTTGTCGATATAGGTATTTCTCTTTCTTCTCCCACTCTTATGTATTGTGATAATAAAAGTGCTATTCAGATTGCTCACAACTCAATCTTCCATGAACGTACGGATTAAGCATATCGAAATTGATCGTCATTTTACTCGTCATCACCTCAAGAATGACATTGTGAGTTTGATGGGGTATTAGAATATTTATTATAAGGATATTTTAATCTTTTACTCTTCTTGCTTATATTTTCCTTACTTCTATATTTTCTACATTGTATTTTTTGCATCTTTCCTTTTACAAGAGAACCTATCATTTTTCTCTTCTTCTTTGTATTTTTGTGTTATTTCTTTGTATTTGAGTAATTTACAATATCAAGCTTTTAGTATGCATCATCGAGGATAAAGGATAACGTAAGAATACTAGTTATGATAAATTACATATAAAATATCATTAATTTTTGGACGAAGAATTAAAAATCTTTTAATTATGAAAAAAAATCAAAAATTAAAAATAAATAACAATAGCTGATCACTTGTCATGTATGGGCTTTTAGTATGCATCATCTAGGATAAAGGATAACGTAAGAATATTATTTATGATAAATTGCATATAAAATTTCATTAATTTTTGGATGAAGAATTAAAAATCCTTTAATTATGAAAAAAATATTAAAATTTTAAAATAAAAAAATACCAATAATTGATCACTTGTCATATATGGGTATTTTTTAAAATTGTTATATATTCTCTATATTAATTATAATTTAAAAAATATAAATTTAAACATAAATGATTTATGAACATACAATAATTTAAAAAATACACATGTGTATTCATGTTTATTTTTAATTTTTAATATATTTTTTATAATTAGTAATGTTATACTATTTCACTCAAAAAAAATTAATAACATTTTATATAATTTTACCATAATTAGTATCTTTTAAATAATTACTTGTTACAAACAATAGAATATAAAAGACAGAGTAACTGTTTCCTCAGACAATAATCACAAAAAAAGGAACCTTTAACCATATCCTCTTTATTCATGCTTAAGAAATTTCTAACAATACCATAAAAAGAATAAACTTACTATTATATATCAACAATATATTAATGCAATTATATATATATATATATATAATTACTAATACTGTTTACATAAATATCAACGTCTACGATATATGTGAGACATACAAAAGTTTCTAACACAGTAAATATGATATTTCATACCATTGCAAATCCCAAGTCTACAATTAAAAACATCACTACAAAACCACAATTGATTTAAAATGATCGGATAATGGAAAGAAGGAAAAAAATTAAAATAACATTAGAGAAATTATTAATGGTATTCTATACTAATTAAATTTAAAATTAATATAATTATTATTTTATTTTATTTTTTTTGAAAAATATAAGTAAATAAGGCTCGATAAAGATAACAAATAATATGAGTAACGAATAAACACTCATCATACTGATACTGTATCTTACCGGAACGTGGTAGTCTCTACTCTCTAGCATATTAACGAATAACACCTTAATACTGATACTGAAACTTACCGGAACATGGGAATCTATAGCCTTCCTCTTGGGATCATTAGCAGAGAGAACAGTGTAGACAATAAAAAAGGTCCCAATAATCTCAGCAGCCAAGCCAGTACCTGTACTGTACCCCTCATGAAGCACGTTGGCTCCACCTCCATAGGTTTCATAGTTACCATTTTGGAAAGACTTGACCAGACCAACACCAGCAATTGCTCCCAAAGACTGAGCCACCATGTAAAGCACAGCTCGAATTAGAGAAACTTTTCGAGCCAATAGAATCCCAAAAGTCACTGCCGGGTTAATGTGACCTCCTGGATTCATAGCCAAAGAAATCAATTGTACGTTAAGAGATTCTTAAGCAAAGAAATTAAATAGCGTTCAATAAAAAAAAAGCCCACCTGAAATCCCAGCAATGCAGTAAACAAGAACAAAGATCATGCCCCCAAAAGCCCAAGCAATCCCAAGAATCCCAACACCACCACAACCATTCCCATTCTTTTTGGGATCAATTTGGCTATTGTAACCAATGACGGTTAAAACAGTAATGTAAAGGAAAAGCAAAGTTGCTATGAACTCGGCAATTAAGGCCCGGTAAAAGGACCATTTTTTGAGCTCAACAACATGAAATAGTGGAGATGGAGATGGATCACGGTAGTCTCCTCCTGCAACTTCCATGTCCTGTGTCATAGACGAACAAAACTTGAAAAAGGGCCTGGTCTTGTGTTGCGAGAGAGTTAGAGGCCTGGTCTTGTGTTGCGAGAGAGTTAGAGGATGAGTTAGGGGTATAAATATGGGGAAGAAAATTGGGAGTTGGTAATTCATAAAAAAAGAAGTGAAAGTAACATAGAAATTAAAAATAAAAATGTGAGAAAGTTATGAGTCATAACAATAAAATTTTAAAATTAAATGGTTCTAGTTCAGCTATAATATCACTGCATAATTTAATATATGAAACTATGGAAGTATATAATGAGAATAAATGTTTATATCTTTTGAATATTTAATTATATAACATAATTTTTTTTATATATAATTAAGATATATTTTTTAAATATTATAAAAAATAAATAAATATTTTTAATTATAAGATTAAATATAAAATTTGTTTGGTATTAAATATGTAACGGACATACGATCTAATAAGTACAGTTATCCCGTTAGGGTATAGCGAAGATATAGGGCTGGCTTAACAAATGATATGGGTCCAACGAGCTTGGTAGAGCGTATAACACAGTCAACAAAAGTACCTCGTTATCAAACGGCGAGGTCTTGGATGTCAAGAACTTGTGAAATTATGATATTCCGACGTGATCATGGTCCTTCCTCTCCGTGAGCAACCTATATATAACAACCTCCCTTTATTTGTGTATAACACTTGTAGCAATCTGCTTTCTGTTTTTTATTACATATGTAACCATGTATATAAGTCGCTTATATGTATCTTGCCACGTGCGTAGGATTTCATACATATATATACCCATTAAATGAGCAGAATACAAGATCTATTCATTTGTCCATTTTTCCACTTCTCTATAAAAATCACTAGAATCCTTAACCAGAAAATTCTCTCCAAACAATTGGCGCCGTCTGTGGGAACTCAAATATTTCTATTCCATAGTTGTCATTTGAGACCTTCATTTTTATTCCAAGGAGAATTATTTCGTTTTAGGGACATTTACTTGCACACAAAAAATGGACATGAATAAGTAGCGAGCTGGAATAACGAGCACTCGCACAATCTGCGTTAATGGATTTGACTTTGAAGACAGGGCGACCTATAGGTCACTATAGTAGGACCACGATAAATCTTGGCTAATACAGACTAGGAGCGAGCTAATAACAATGTGCAGATCCAAACAACCCAGTCACACACCTTTTCCTAAACCTAAGAAACAATCTATACAAGAAGAATTAATGGCTTGAAGAGATGAAGAAACGAGTTGAAGAGAGACGGGTTGGGTTGAATACGTCATAAATTGGGGCTAGACGGGCTGGCCTCGGTGCGAATCGCTGAAAAACAAATTGGGTTGGTATGGTTGAACTGTTGCGTTCTGGAGAAGAATGGACTGGGCCTTGATGATTGTGACCAAAAGTAGTGTATGGTGCCCTTCTTCTAGCACCATTGTGCTCCTCGCCAGGGTCAAATTGAGACCAGTTTCGTTCCCAACTTGTTTCATGTAGGTTGGTTACTCGCAGGTTGTTTCCCCTGTTACTACTTCAGCATTGTTTCCCCTAAAATGAATTGGATTGTCAAATTGGGCCTAGCCCGACCCAAATGAACGAATTGTATTAGTGCGGTCTGTCTATTTGCTTTGTCGTAGAGGGCCAGAAAACAACAACAGCTCAGTCTGATTGGGTCACCGATCTGTTTGGATGAACAGATGCTTTTCACTGATGTGATTGCAAACATGCTGTGGAGTGGTACAGTGGAAGACGAGGTATGGATTAGGTGCGAAGTAGTTGGGCGAGCTCAGATCATTATGATAAGACCAAGCAAGTTGTCTAGTGCAGGTCGTTATGGTTAGACGAAATGAGTGGTGGCATTGATGCAGATCGAACAAGCCACGAGCTCAACATGGCGTGAATTGATGGGTGTGGATTAGCTTACAATCTGAAACCAACTCCATCATGAACGACCACAGATCAATGCTCTATGAATGACCTTGAGAAATGGGCCTAGGAGATGTGGGTTGTGCAAACTCTTGAACGAACTGGGTCTAGCTTAGCCCAATTCATGGGAAACAACATCGTTATTTTTTCTCTGGTACCAGCTTTCACACTCAGTTATAGCAACAACACCAAGTAACCCAATGCTTTGTATAAATGACCTGGGTCACCTATGCTTTGTATAAATGACCTGGGTCACCGATACACGCTAGGTTAGATCAGCTGGACCTAGTATGAATCATTAAAACATGTAGGGTTTATGCGATTGGACTACTATGATCTGAGGAAGAACGAACTAGATGCTGATCGGTTGGAGTTGGCAAACTGAAAAGGGACGAACAGGTGCACAACATCGCTGGAACATAATGACATGGATCGTTGAGGCTGGAAAAAAGAATTGTGAGATCGCCAACAGGGACGATCTGTTATGATATTTAAATGAACAAGGCAAGTTGTTAATTGCTACCTATTTCATTCCCAGCTCGTTTCTTACCGTTTGGGGTTATTTGAGAGTTGTTTCCTCTATTTTGTGGCTTGATAAAATAGCAAGCTGTGGAACTCGATGAACATCGAATAAAATTGGGCTAGAGAGAAATGAACTGGGCTTCTTAACTGGGACTAGTTTGACCCAAATAAATTGTTAGGGATTGCACCTATTTGCTTGCGAACTGGGCTTGGAACAACCATTGGGTGTTAATCGCGAACTGATTCTATTTCTATAGAAGAACTTATGATCGATTCCCATAAATGATGAATGAGATACACTTGGTGCGAACTGTGAATGGATTTGCTTCCAATCTGAAAGTAGTTCCACCATGAATAACCACAAACGAGTGCGCTATGAACGAACTGTAACCCACAAACATACCACTTTGTTGCAAGGTCTCAGCACATGAAATGGGAAACGGATGGGACGACGATCGCAAACAAAATAAACATGGACCAAGAAAGAGTTACCATCCAATTATTCAACTAGTCCACACACAGGCAACATAGACAGAATTTGAAGCTCTAAAACTTGTCTTGAACAGGTGAAGCACAACACGAAAATTGTTCGTATTTACGGTTTAATAAGGCCTATATATTGTCTTCCACATGTCATGGAGATTGGAAGGAGTAAAAACAAATCGAAAGATACTAGAGAAAGAAACCAAATAAATTGGTTTTGGTGTTTACTGTTGTGATCTAGTAATTCGTATATATTAGGAAGCATTGCGAAATTACAGAAGGAAATTAAAGTGTATATCTATTTGTAGAAACAAGCTGAGAAGATGAGTTTGTGGGTTGTGTGAACTCCTAAATGAATTGGACCTATATCGGCCCAATTCATGGCAAACAACATTGTTACTTTTCTCTGGTACCAGTCTTCGAACTCTCTTCCTCAGTTACAGCAACAACATCAAGTTACCCAACCCAAGTGAGCACAAATTGGATTCAACTGGGTACGAGCTGGGATGGTTCACCTAGATCTGACACAAATTGGGTTTGGCTGGACTATACTAAGGAGAATTATATGAGCTCATGTCATTATTATAAGACCAAAACGAGTTGTGGTTGATGTAGGTCTCTATGGTAAGACAGACGCGTCGATTGATGTAGATCGAGTAAACCACAAGTTGGACCATATGCGAGCTGATGAATAGAGACAGATTCCCTCTTCTCGGTATGCCAAATGACTTCCATGCCTCAACCTTAAGATAAATATTTAAAGCATATAGCCGAAACTCTGATATGGATTCCAATAAGATTGGTGTCGGTGCTCAAATAATCTCATGTAGAGCTTAGACAAATAATTATTTGATGAATTAAAAACTCATCTAGTAACTCGCCAGAGAGTAATTCTCTGATGGAATGTGCTCTTTCAATATCAAATTAATACCAAGTCCATCATATTTGAATGGTCAAGAGTGGGATTGGAACGTAGTGATACATGGGTTGGATTCCTCAATTATGATGATTGATGTATAGGAATAGACTGGGCCTAGCTCAACCCAAGTGAGCTATCATGGACTGGGCTTAGATTGACCCAAGTGAAAAGGTGAGATGTGCTAGCCATTATTTTCCATCGTCTTGATATACTTCTTATACTTCTCTGGTGAAGAACGAACTGTGTTAAAGAAGAATAGACTGAAATGGGTCGATTTCTATATAGGAAGAATGAAATAAGTTTAAATGGAATGAATTGTATCCCCTAGTGAACATTCCTAAGAAGGTGAATACTAGTTCAAAAACCCCAGCAGTGCACCTAGTTGACGAACTGATCGTCAGAACCAAAATGGATTTTCAAGGAGATGAAGAACCCTCTCAAACCAATAATGCCCAAGTGCCAAACAAATCCATTTTCAGCTGGAAAAGAAATATTACAACTTACAAGGTTTGAAGGGGTAAACCTAAGTGTAGGTTAACCAACAATTGGATGCATGTTCAAATCAGGGTCCTCTATCGCTCTCTCATTATATCTGTTCGGAAGAGTACTGGTTGGCTAAGATCATATGATATTGAACACCATAAGGATTTTGACTGTAGACTTGTAGTTCAAGTTTATTGCGCGAGGTGTAGGCCTGTAGGTTTTAGCAAAGTAGAGAGACAATTCTCATATGGAACAGAACCACTATGTTTATTACCATATAGCAAATGTTTTACATCAATTTATGGAAAACTCCATTTTTAGATATGGGAAGTGGTGGTCGAGTTGATCCAACGGCCACAAACAACTCGCTTACTCCTCTATATACATCATTCGCCATCTTTGGCATATTGGGTGGTCAAACTTATAACATTTTGGGTCCTATTTGACTCCTCTCAGTTTGTTTATGTTCTATACGTTGGGTCTTTTTTTCTACTACAATCACCATCAACAACAAGGATAAAGGAGGTGCCAAAACTTATGCGCACCAAACGAGGTGAGTTTATATGATATATGAACTGATCATTACATGTCCTTCTTTATATGATGTAGGGATTAACCTTGACAAATGAGGTAGGGTTTAGTGCGCTTCAGGATATTTGTAATCCATGCATCTCGAAAATAAATTATAAGAAGATCAATACTTGGTGAAATATGACAATATTTTGGTCTTTGAAGACCATTTAACAAGATCCATTAACAAGTCGTATTATTTATCCCATCATGGCAAGAAACATTGTTGAGGAAATTATTATAAAGTAGAACTATTCACACCACATATGGCGTATACGATCAATTCATTATTATAAAGTGGGACTATTCATGCCACATATTGCATATACCACCAATTCATTATCCAAATATTGATGAAGTTATTATAAAGTTTGAACCGTGTTTTCTTTAGGCGCATAAGGTTGATACATGAACTCCCATGTTTCGAGTATTTAACTATGAATGTGTCAAAGTAGTGACTTTCTTCTTGCAAGGAAAATTTGGAGCACATGTGGGGTAGGGTATTCACCCTCGCATGTCACATATTTCGCAAAATATTAAAGCAATCAATTCCTCAAAGTTTGGAGCACATGTGGGGTACGGTTTTCACCCTCGCATGTCACCTATTTCACGAAATTTATGCCACGTGATTGGAGGAGGAGTCCCTTGACCCCCCACTTGGGATGCGTGATACGTCCTATACCTCGTGATTGGAGGAGGAGTCTCCTGACCCCCCCCTCACTCGAGATGCAAAATATGCTCGTAATCAGACTTTGGGCGTCTTATTTCATGCCCCTAAGTGGGGACAAGTCATTTAACCTTTTCACTTGAGATGCAAGACACCTTATGCCTTGTGATTGGAAGAGGAGTCCCCTGACCCCCCATCCCCCCACTCGAGATACAACTTGTCTTATGCTTCGTGATTGGAGGAGGAGTCCTTTGACCCCCCACTCGGGATGCGGGATACGCCATATGTCTTGTGATCGAAGGAGGAGTCCTCTGACCCCCCACTTGAGATGCGAAATATGCTCGCAATTAGACTTTGGGCGTCTTATTTCATGCCCCTAAGTGGGGACAAGTCATTTGACCTTCTCACTTGAGATGCAAGACACCTTATACCTCGGGATTGGAGGAGGAGTCCCTTGACCCCCCCATTCGAGATGTGGCATGTCTTATGCCCCATGATTGGAGGAGGAGTCCCCTGACCCCCCACTCGGGATGCAGGATACGTCTTATGCCTCGTGATCGGAGGAGGAGTCCCTTGACCCCCCCCACTCGAGATGCAAAATATGCTCGCAATCAGACTTTGGGCATCTTATTTCATATCCCCAAGTTGGGAAAAGTCATTTGACCTTCTCGCTTGGGATGTGGTACACATCTTATGCCTCATGATTGGAGGTGGAGTCCCCTGACCCCCCAACTTGAAAATGCGGGATATTTCTTATGCCTCGTGATTGGAGGTGGAGTCCCTTGGTCCCCCTACTCGAGATGCGGGATACATCCTATGCCCCATGATTGGAAGTGGGGTCCCCTGACCCCCCCACTTGAGACGCCAGATGTGTTTCAACATGGTAAAAATGCAGGTATTATTAAATGATCTGCTCATATTCTGAAATATGTCTTAAGAAAGAAACTTGAGTTCCAGGGGAAACTACTCCTCTTATGGAAGCACATGTGAGGGGTTGGATATTTCACCCTCGTATGTCGCATCTAACTGTGGGTCAATAATTCACCATGGCATGTTGTATCTGAATGTGGGCTATTAATCTCTTCTGACAAGTTCCACTACTTCCTTCGAAAGGGACCTCAATTCACCCCACTATGTTGGTATTAAAAGCAATATAGACATAGTAATGTGCATATTTTTCATTGAGGTAGAGCATTTAGGTCCCTTGTTCTTTGGGGGTAGTTAGGGTATATGTGCCATCTGTCCGCTATAAGGCGATGCTTTATTCCTAGTTTGAAAATACCATATCATAGTGTAGTACGGTGCAATAAAAACCCCATTTCTCAAATTACGTGACAAATAAAGGCTTAGATATATGGCTTCCAATAGTAAGGCTACCCACCTTCCTTATTCATAAGGATTACTTAAATTGTAACTCTGTAATAATGGAGTGGCATAGTAGCATTCGCCTAGCGACCTGAGAGTCGAGACCTGAAGACCAAGATCTTCAGGTCAAAGTAAACGACCTGGGTCACCTATGCATACAAGACCTAATCAAGTAACTCTTATATGACAAACTTAATTAGGCAACGTTTATATGACGATTAGGTAACAGTTAAATGACGACCTGATTTAAGAGTTAATAGCGAAACCCGAGGAGAGCCTGAAGGATTTACCCCTTCAAACCCTTTCAAACTCGGATTAATAATAGGAATATACTTTTAACAACTTGGTAACCTCGCAAATAGGGGAGTTAATATAATATTTGGTATTATATAAGTATCAGGTGCGTTACCTAACGAACTAGATCACATTGCCATAGGATGAATCACCTATTTTTCTTTTTTAAGACATGTTAAAATAAAATTAATAATAAATTACTTAATGTGAATGTAAGTTGTTCGAATCTCGACCTAAAAATAGAGAATGGATTGGTTCTCCCTTTGACGTCGTTAAACGAATGAAATAAAAAATAGACTAAGTATTTTTTTAAACGGGCAGACAGAGCGGAATAATAAGAAAACACTTAATAGGTCGAAATTCTCTAAAAATAAATTTGAGTTAAAACGTACGGTAAAAGTAAATTTTTCACTATTTATAAATTGAGCGAAAAGCTGAAAGGTTTAACTAAAAAATAAAATTAATTAAAGGAATATTGTTTGTAGTTAAATAACCTCGCAATCGAAAATTTTATCGTCTGAATGGCCGTTATATACTTAGATACATTGAATCGTTTAAAGTGGTTTATTTAAATTAAAATTAACAAAAAAATATTATTCCCTTGACTTCTCAAAATCAAGAGAATAAGGGAGTTAATATTTGGTATTAAATATGTAACGGACATACGACCTAATAAGTACAAGTACCCCGCTAGAGTATAGCGAAGATATATGACTGGCTTAACAAATGGTATGAGCCCAACGAGCTTGGTAGAGCGTATAACCTAGTCGACAAAAGTACCTCGTTATCAAACGTCGAGGTCTTGGATGTTAAGAACTGGTGAAATTATGATATCCCGACGTGATCACGGTCCTTCCTCTCCGTGAACAACCTGTATATAACAACCTCTCTTTATTTGTATATAATACTTGTAGCGATCTGCTTTCTGTTTTTTATTACATATGTAACCATGTATATAAGTCGTTTATACGTATCTTGCCACGTGCGTATGATGTCATACATATATATAACCCTTAAATGAAGAGAATACAGAATCTATTTATTTGTCCATTTTTTTATTTCTCTTTAAAAATCATTAGAATTTTTAACCAAAATATTTTCTCTAAACAAAATTAATTAAATTATTAAATTATTAAATTATCTATGTGAATAAGAAATTTTTTAATTAACGTTTATATTTATACATATTTTAAATCAATTGAATTAAATTGTGATTATAAGTGATTATTTATTATTTTTAAAATATATTTTTATTAATTAATTAAATAATAAACTCAAAAGCGGCGACCATATTTATTCTATTACGTACGGTTTATCGCACTATAAAGTAGGAAATTATTCTTTCCTGCAATTGTATAGTAAAAGAAAGTTGTGTACCACTTATCAGTAGTCTCATCAGTAATCACATCAAAATATATCTTTTACTGTTTCATTGTAACTTTCGTTCAAATTAGGATGAAATATACATGACAGCTTTATTACAAAAAAATGTTGTATATGACAGCTAGCAATGATCTTTTGTTTGGATACAAACTTTAAATGTAAGAAGATTGTCTCTATATGAAATGCACGTCATTATTGGAAGTATTAAATATTTCAAAATTAATTTTATTTTTATTATTATAATATTTTAATCACTTAATTTTTATAAATAATATTTAAATTATTTTTAAATAATAAAATATTATTTTACTAGTAAATTTTTTAACATATTAATAAATTTAATTTAATTTCAATAAAATGATAATTTTATTTTAATAATGTAAAATTAAATTGAAATAATATAATATTTTTTATTTTTTATCAAACAATTTTATAAATTTTATGTTTTTTAAATATTTTATATATCATATTTTTTATAAATATCTTATTTAAATTAAATATTTTTTTTCCTCCACTGATAACAAGGCCCTAAGACTTTTGACAAGTGATATTGTGGTTCAAAAAAATAAAAAGAAATCTTTTTTTTTTAATTAGAAGCAGACCTATTAATCATATCTAATTATTGCTTACCAAATTTGTATTTTTTTTAATAAAATCTAACTATAATAACTGATCAGTGTTATTTATTATTTTTAAAAATAATTTATATTATTTTTAAATTTTATTAAACACCCTAAATTTTTCTATCATTTATTATTCACTATGTCCATATCCGAGCCCTATTAATCATGACGTATTGTCAGTTAAACGTGCTTTTTACACAAATATTTTGAAAAAAGGATCGTTTTTTATTAAAAAGAATTAAGATTAAAGAAAGAATCTAAAATGAATTAAAAATTTATATTTAAAAATTTTAAAATAAAGAGAAAGTATTTAAGTTATCATGATAGAAAAAGAAAAAAAAATGCTAAAATACTTTTCATTTAAATCAAATTATATTAATTTAATATTTTTTTAAATATAAATATTATTAAAATATTAGTTAAAAAATAAAATAACACTATCACTAAAATATGACCCTCTCTCCTCTCCTTAGAGTACTTCCGGATGCTTTGGAAGTATTTTAAAAAAAGTTCTAATTTATCTATAAAAAATTGTGTTTTACTACAAAATTTGGTACCTTGATACCTAATCGAATTAATATACCAAAAAATTATTTTGATCACTTTGGTGTCTTAGTTTTTTTCTAATTTGTTTCATTTGATACCTCAAACTAATATATTACTTTAATTTTTTTTAATTTGTTTCATTTTATACCTCAAAATAATATATTACCTTAATTTCATAATTTTGAGTAAAAAGTGGCTAAATAAAATAAATTCTTATATTATGGAACTAATTCAATGAACCGTAAAAGTTTCATGGTTAGAAAAATATAAAATTTCTCTCGCTTTTTTTTCTTGTTCCAAGTTCAATAAAAAGAAAATCAATTGGTATTATTTTTTTAAAACATGAGGGATAAAAAATTGAAAAGATCAAAGAATTATCAAAATATGAGATTTTAAATAATTTTATTTGGTTTTGATTAAAAAATAATTGAGTTTATATATAAAGTTTAAAATTAAAATATTAATTCTTAAAATATGAACATAAAAATAAAGTTAACAGAGGACAAATACATGTTAATGTAATCTAAATTTCATAAAAATTATAAAACTTTACAAGTAAAATTATATTTTGAAAGGAAAAAGCATCAAGTTTTCCTTAGTGTTGAAATAAAGGTTTAAATTCTCTCCACATTCCATACTCTTAGCATCAAGTCTTCTCATATATTCCAGCGAGATAAAAGAACACGCAACATATGGCAATTATCTAATGTCACCAACATTTGCGCATGCACATTAGAGATCCATCACTGTATTAGATTTGAACACTTTTAGGTTTGGTAACAGCAAGAGCGCTACAATCCCTATTTATCAAGACAACAATAACAAAAAAGAAAGTGCCCCACAATGATCTCTAAACAAATCTCAATCACATATAATTCTATTGTCTGAAAATGAAGTCCTTAATGTCTGCAGTTTGCATCGTTGTTGGCATCCCCAAATCAAGATCTTGCAAAGCATACTATAAAAACTTTAGTATTTGACTGACTAACCATATAGTTAGCGATTTAAGTTATAGCTAAACACTGGCCACCAAGGCATCAAAACCATTGTTAGGGTGGTACAAAGGCGGTATTCATATGCCATGACTTAAAAAATCTCTTCCCCTTTCACAAAAATTGTACAGTTAAAACATACTCCCTAAACAAAACGAGATGAAAATAAAAATAAAAAAACATACAAGTAAATAATTTTGGAGAAAAATATTCCAAAGTTTCTTTCCTTATTACAAATATGACACTTAAGTTATGTGTTTTTTTATTTTATTTTACAACAATTTAGTCCGATTATTATTAAAAAGTTACCACACAAGGATAAAAGTAAATTCTTTTATTTTTTTTATTTTTTTTTCAATTATATTAAATAGAGACCGTTATAACTTAAATAAACTTCGACTAAAAGAATTAAAGAAAAAATAAAATAAAAATAATATATTAAAACAAAAAAAAAATTATTCCTTCCAATCATTTTTTCATAATAATTAGAATAAATTATTATAAAAAAAAACAAATACATGATTACATTTAGAATAATTATAAAACCTCTACGGTCACTTTTCTATAATTTTGAAAGAATGATGAAAGAAATCCTATACTTATTCTAAAAATAATATTTAGATCATATAATTATTTTTTGTACAATTTAATCCTATTGTTTTGTTTTAAAAAAAATACAGTAGAAAGACAAATATTTTTTATGTTTCAATTTTCTATTTTTATTTAATTTTTTCTTCGATTCTTTCAATTATAATTTATTTAAGTTAAAATAATTTCTATCTAATCTAATTAAAAAAATCAAAAATTAAATTAAAAAATTACTTTATCCTTTTATGGTCAATTTTTAATAATAATAAGACTAAATTGCTATAAAAAATAAATATAAAACCAAAAAGTCATTTCTATAACAAGTATAGGACTCTTATGGTATTTATCTCAATAATTTTTTACACCCTACAAATATATCACCTCAGTAAGATCATGAAGATTGACTGCGCTCACCACCATCAAAATGATGGGACTGGCAACATCTAGGTTTACAATTGTCTTCTGAATGCACTCACATTACTGTAATCAGTACAAGAAATTGGCAAAATATCATATGGAACTATTTTCTCCCTTTGTCCACTATTACAAATAATGAACAAAGAGAAGCACAGGTATGTGCACAACTAGTGTTTCTGTACATAAGATACATACAACCCAAACCTGAATTGCTTACACTGACGTACAAGATACACCCCTACCATATTGGTATGACATAAACCCACTATGTCAAATGGGGAAACCTAACTCCAATATGTGAGCTTAAAGAAATCTACAGACCAAACGCTTAAGAATTCAAGCATAAAAACCACCTTTCAAAGCTTGTAAAATAGAACCAGCATCAAACCTGAAGTTTCTGAAGCTCTTGCCAGGTCCCAGGGAAGAAGTAGGAAGAATAGATTCAGGTCCAGTCGATTGGGTCTCAATTGCTATTGTACTATTCCCCATAGAGCTGATTTTTGCTTTCCATACAGAAATTCCTAACAAAATAAAACTAGAGTTGCTAAATCTAGCTTACGTAGGAAATGAGCTATTTTTCATGCAAACTTGTGCAATTAAACTAGGAACGTTGTCACATTAAAGTAATCTAAAAAAAAACTTGTAATAGCAAAGATATGTAACAATCTAGGGTTGAAAATTGCAGGCTCTATTTGTAGTACAGACGAATTGAATAGCTAGAATGACTTTCTCCGAATTCCAGGGATGACTTGGCATGGAATTTGGGATTTGAAAACATATGCTTTGGTTGCCTCAGAAATGTATTAATTATTGAAATTACTCTCCTCCTTTCCCTTTTCAATTTTTTTTAACCGTCCCCCATAGTACATTTATAACTCATTTGTCCTCCAACAGATTCAAGTTAAGAGAAAAGAACCTTTAAGAGGCATATCAAGTTTCAGAGCCACCGGAGGTTTATGTTTTGAAATCCATGATTTCAATGCTCTGCATGAAAGACATATCACATTAAATAGACCATACAGATTGCTCACAAGCTCATCATGCATACTTTTCCAGAACTTACGCCAGAAAAGGAGACACCATGTAAAGTTTGAGGCCAGTAACCCCACGGGATATAACGTCGTCACTTACTGGATGCAGTTCATCAAGCCGGTGCCAAGCAATTTCCTGCATGAACAACAAAAAGAGCTTCAATTACCAATAGTCTAAGTTAAAGGATAGGCGGTTTCTTCCTTGCACTGACAAAGACATATCTACTGACTAACAGAAACGGATTGCATGCTATTTCATGAACATTCTCTAATTGATAATAAAAGCTTGAAGAATTTGAGCCCCAGTGACCACATACCATATTCTAATTAATTGAAACTCACAAGACATGGCAGAATAATACAGAAATTTTCAGTTAAGATGAATCATAAAACAATGTGTAAACAACTTGTTCATTACTTGTACAGGCTTCAAGAAATCTGGACTTCTCTATATTCACACAATAATGCATATCAGGGAAGGTATAAACAGGATATATACCAAGGAATAGGACAGAATTGACATAACTCCTATTTTTGCCTTGTCATTTGTGAAGTCTTTCTACTGTCAAAAGTGGTCCGTGTATTTTGAGTAAGTAAAGCTGGATTTCTGATCTGGTGGAAAAATCGTATTTCATGTCGTCACGCACTAAGCCAACTTTATAATAAGATTGAATCAGAGCTTCTCTTATTAACATTTTCTTATTCTCGCTTTTATCTATGTGAAGGAAAGCAATACAACTTTGTTCAGTAACAAATGGACAACCCATAAGTTTCTGTTGGGGAAGGGAGATACTGAAAACCTCTTATTAAAAGAATATCCAGAGACGTCTAGAAGCTCTCTTAAGTTAAATAAGACTGTAAGGGTCAAAACAAGAGACAGATTGTCATGTGCTATTTACAATGATTTATATATCCTAGTCAAGGAAAAGGTAAACAAAAATAACAGTCAACGTACACTGATCTCTTTCTTCGTTAGAGGTGCAAAGGAGGTATTATCTTTCACACCAGCAATTATGTAGAGTCGCACTCTCTGTTGTCCAAATACAAGTTCAATGTATTCATCTTTATTTAGAAGACTTGAGACATCAAAACCTGTTTCTTCCAGGACCTACAGATAAAAGTTGTTAGCAAGAAGACACACAAATAGAGAGAAGAGGAGGCAAAACCTATCTTCTTTGTTACTAAGAGCATTTTTTTTGTCACAAACCAATGAGCAAAAGGAGCACCACTTCATCAGGTAAAATTATTCAAATACATGTTATGTGACATAGTAAGTAATTCCAACCAATTCACCAAATGCGCAAAAACAATTCTAGAAAACACGTCCATGATCTATCATCTCTTTCACCATCTCCAATAACCTGTACTTACAATACCATACAAAAAAAATTATGACAAACTTGTTTTGCTTGACTAAAATAAAATGAAAAATCTGGCATATTCCATCCGCTTATTACCTTTATTTCTAATGTTTCAAAAAAAAGGTCAGCATAACAAGTTAGTAAGAGGAAAATATATTAATTTCATTGTCCTTTTTAAGGATGATGCATGTTATACAAAACAGGGTAATGATAATCAAATGCAATAAGATGTGTCCTCAAAGTCAGGGGTCAGGGCCACATGTTCACAATTGTTGTCAAAATTCAGAGATATAAACCATGAATAGAGTGAAAGATATTTCCCACATCCAATCTTACTTCTCTGGTGGCACATGTTTGGTCTTCCTCATCTTTGCTCTTTTTCCCACGTGGAAAACTCCAGCTTGATCCCTTCCATCCTTTCACTAGTACGCACTACCAATTAGACAAATAGAAAGTGGTAAGTAAGGAACAATTTTAATAGAAGACAAAGCTTCAACATTCTAATGACCAACATAGAAATCCTGAATTTAAATTCACCTAACTTGTAAAGAAAGTAGCTTAGAGATCATCTTTGTTGTAAGCTATTTATCATAAGGATACCAAGTTTTGAACAAACTAATCGGTGCAACTATGTGCCAGCTATCTTCTAGTACAATTGATAAAGGCTAGGCATTTTTCCAGGCAATATCCTGGTTCAAACCCCCCCCCCCCCCAAAAAAAAAAAATCCCGAAATATTATTTTGATTAAAAAATAAATCGGTGCAACTATGTTTCATTTACATGTCCCATATGCATATCTTGAAGAACATGTATTTAGGTGCATTACTACTCAAATGCATATGCATCTTGTTTGGGTATGAGAAATTTCCAGACCTCTATAATTGCAGCAGAATATTCTTATCAATCTTGAACTCTTTTTTAGTTGAAAATTCTATATTCCGATTGAACAAAACACATTAATATAAAATATAAGACCACAATCCTTCTGGTCATCCTCAAAGGATTGTTTTAAATGCAGAACATTTATGATTCTCTCTCTCTGGATTCTTAATTACTGAAGTGGCTTGACCAGTAAGACAAGCAACCATGGACTTCACTAGAAACAAATATCATATTGTTTAAAAATACAAATTCCCAGCTGTTAAATAGGAAACAAACATAAACAAGTGAATGAAAGGCAGCCTAGCACTAACATGCAAGCAAATCCATTGTTGATGGCCTTCAAAAACAAATATATTTTACTAAAACATGATCCTCGGTGGAGACAGGGCTCAATATATATCACTGTAAGCTCATTCTCAAGAAAACTCACCCGTTCAAAGGTTTCATCCAAGATGATTGCCCCTGTTACAGGAACGCGAACCTTATATGAAGTGAAGTCCTTGAATATGTCATCTATATGAGCCACATAAGGCTTAAGAACATCACAACGGTTAAATACTTTAACACATTAAAGAAAACAAAGATGTAGAGATAAAAGGAACATAATGACGATTACTGAAACAAAATCATCAAGTGATAAGGAATAAGTTATATATGTAACTGAAGAACAGTTAGCACTGAGCTGAGAACAGGATACACAAAGAAGTGAACTCCTTCAAAGTGAATGACTTCAGTGATGGATTGTTTTCCACAGAGTTATCCTCGTAAAACCAATGTGCATACTCCACAAGAAATAAGATTCTCTCAAAGGACTGTAGGTCTTCTTTTGGTACGTTTAGAACAAACCGGCTGCGCAGAATTTAATCAGAACATGCATAAATAATAACAAAACATGAAAGACAGGGCAAGAAAAAGAATACACGAGAACAAGAGCTGGAGAAAATGAGCCACCATTTTGGTTTTCAAAATTTCATGTCAATGGAAATAAATATGCAAAAAATGGGTATAATATTAGCAAAACATTATAACTTCACAGAAACTTTGAAATTCTTAAAGAATCTCCTCAGCTGAATGCAAACTCAAACAAAGAGATGAGAAATCTAACTATGAAATAACATGCCAAGAATAAAAAGAGACAATCCATACATCCTTCAAGACATGCATGTCTGATGAACATAACAGCTACTTTTAAACGTTTTCTTCCTATGAACCTAACTAATTCACACAAAACTTGAGCGAAGAAGCAAACCTAATAAGCACAAAAGCATATACTAAGGATAATCATTGGATTGAAACCGTTGATTTTAGACTCATCTGATCCTATCCACTTTTTGGTCGGAGTAGAGAATCTTAATCCACAACCGATCCGATCAATTATTAAATCCGATCCCATCCGTAATCTGTAGAGGTGTGCAAATAATCCAATCATTCGATCAACTCGACCAATTTAATCCGATCCGTTAATTTTTGAACAATTTTGATTCAATGATTGGGTTGGATTGAAATTTTCCCAATTCTTTAAGTTCAGATTAGATGGTTGATTTCCCTGTGTACAATTCAATCCCATCCGATCCGACCAATCCTATTATACGCAATTATATTTATGCATGTGGCAATCATTCTTTGATCATCCTTCTTTTTTATTATACACCCTACCCTACATTAGTAATTATGTGTTCAATGTGCAAACCCTAAGGCTAAAACACTTGAACTTCATCAAGCCTACAAGTAAAACGACTCCCTCACTTCCATTCTCCATCATGAATCATTGCTTGTTTCTATCTCTTTCACAACCATGTATCTCTTCTCTATTCTCTCACAACTCTGCTATCTTTCTTCTTCCCTCGTCTCTGCACTATTTCCCTCCAATTCAAAGTTCACAATTTTTGGTTTTTTTATTCATTATCTATCTGCTTCGACCAAGTTTTGTTCTTCAAATCGATTTGGATTGCTCTAAAGGTAGCCCTTTCTTCTATTTTATCTTTCATTCTTTCATTCTGAATTTGTTATTAGTAAAAAGATATTAAAATCTTTGATATTTTTTAATAGAAATGATCTTCTCTGTTCACAATAAGAGCTTGCTGATTTTTTTTAGCTAGTTTGTGGATAATCCCTAATGGCTCATGATTTTATTGATCAGGTTCTTTTATATATGCCAAACAAACAAGGCTATTGCTTTTTCCCACTAGGTTCAACTTTTATTTCAGTTCAATTTTTGTTCATAAATTATATGACATTTTATGTGTTTTCAAGTAATTATACACAGGCCTCAGAGCAATAACAATAAGTAATTATATGTATCTTAATAAAAGCTTAATTCTTTCATATCAAATCCCAATAGATTGATTACTTTGTTTCCTCAGTTGTTGTTAAGGCTTTCTTTGATTCATTGCTCTTGGATAATTTTATCTTTTTTTCTTTTCATGTGCATGTTTATACATGCCTTTTCTTCGTATTTTTTCATTCAATTTGGAGTAAAATGCAACTTTTGCACTCCATTGTTGTCAACCACTTGAATAGTTTTCCATTTTGTTACAAACGTGTGTCCATGTTTAGAGTAAGTACATAGTTTTGACTCATGAATTGTTTTTATTCCTCCCCATTTTCCAATATTGTCTTCTCTGAATGTTGCTATTTTATTTTGCTAATAACCCACACATGTATCCACTTCATTGCTCAAGTTCCTGCCAAAAATTTGAATCCCAATAGCCTATTTGAGAATGAAGTGGATATATGTGGTTTAGTAGCAAAATAAAAAAGCAACTTGGATGGATTCAGAACCCACAAACTAGCCAAACCCCCCAAAAAAATCAGCAAGCTCCTATAACGAATAGAAAAGAACAATTCTACCAAGAAATATCAGAGATTTTAACATCCTTTTACCAATAGCAAATTTAGCAATACAAGGACTAAAAGATAAAATACAACACAGAAGAAAAAGGCTATATTCAAAGCAATCCAAATCAATTTGATGAACTTGAAGCAAATACATATAAAAAATAATTGATCTGTGAACTAGAAGAAGATAGCGTTGAGACAAGAGAAGAAGGAAGAGAGTAGAGTCAAGAGAATAGAGAAAAAGAGCATTAAAAAAGATGAGAAGAGATGATAGAAACGAGCAATGTCACTTGAAGAAGACGAGAGGAAAGGAAGACGTTCTACTTCTAGGATTAATGAATTTTTAAGTGTTGTAGCCTTTTAGGGTTTTCACTTTGAACAAAGAATTATTAATGTAGGGTAGAGCATAGAATAGAAAGAAAGATGACCCATGAAGGACTGTCACATGTACAAATATAAATATGTTTAATACAGTCGGATCAGATGGGATCGATCATATACAGTGAAATCCATCATCCGTCGTCTGATCCAAACTTAATGGATGGGAAAAAATCAAATTCAATCCAATCCAATCATCGAACTGAAACCATTCAAAAATTAACTGAATAATCAGATTTTTTTGCATACCCCTGGTATCAACAACAGACATCATCTCCTATATAACTGCTAATAGCAATCATCTGTCATAAAAGTGCATTCTTCTCCCAAATTGACTTGGACAAACAATTAACATAAATGTTTTGACTTTCCATCTTCGAAAGTAACTCAAGGGAGCTTATTTCACAAAAAAAATTGACAAATTGGAACTTGTACGGATCAACATCAAATCAAATAAATCGTTTCCGCCACAATATAAAACTAACCATAAATGTGAGTAAGCTTCCTTATTCATTACATAGCTTACCGCACAGCAAAACCATAATTATTAAAAGAAAAAAAAAACCTCATCCACAACCAAACATAATGCGAATCTCAAATCCAACCTATGTGCATCTTACCACGGCCTCAAAAAAAATTTAAAAAATCCATAGTGCGAGACAATCTAGTTTGTTTTCCATTCGTTCTAGGAAATCGAACGAAACAACAAGGGGAACTATAAGGAAGAAAATTATATAAATGTTTAATAAACGGACCTGCAGAGATCGTCAAGGAGTTCCTGGGGAGGGAGGCCGTTCTTCAACGGAGCACTGGAAGAAGGATGGATACCAGACATGAGTTCCAGTTGGTTTGTCCCAGACCGAAAAAGCTCCCAACCAACCTAGGAGTTGACCCGGATAACACCAATTTTACCCGCGTGCGTTAACTACGTTATTTCCTAGTCCTCTTTCGCTTATTAATCTAATCCGACATATCCCGGCCGCGCCCAAATACCCACCCCCAATTATAGGGCTTACCGAAGTAACGTGCTTTTAAAAATACATATTATAATAGTAAAATAATAATGATAATATATTATAAGTAGGCATTACTTTTTTTAGCCATTCAGATAATAACTTCATTAATACTATTCATCTTATAAATTATATAACAAGAAAAATTATCTACCAACATCATGAATACTAATTATCTACCAACATCATGAATACTATATTAGTTGATAGTAAAGAAGGATTCAAACAATAGGAAATAAAATTAAAATTTAATTTATTGATTTCATCTCCAATAATAATTAAGTTATTTTAAAAATAAAAAATAAATGTCTGTAACTAATGTTAATAAAAACTATATCAAGAGAATTTCAACATCAATTAATCTAGAAAAGATAAAATAAATAAACTCAAATTATACAAATACAATACACATCATTAATATCAAAACAAAACACCACAAACATATTTTGATTAATACTAAATATCCAAAATATAAACTTTTGTTAGAATGCTATTAGCCGAAGAGTTCCCTTCACAATATCTCTTCAATTCTCATTTATATGCCAATATCTAGAAATTGAGAAAGAAAAAAAATGATGGTGAGAAAGCAAGCCAACTAACTCATAAATGCCATAACATAATGATTATGTGCACAATCATTCAGATCATTGCTAAACAGGAATGAGGACCGTGATACCATCATATGCACAAGCTACAGCAAACACAAGTGTAGAAGTGATATGCAGTAAACAATCATAAGAAACAGAACAAGTTCCAAACACCAAATCGGCAAATAAAGAATACATATTGGACTATTGGTTGTTCTTTGCACAGCATGCAAATTCCTTGGAAAAGTACCTGCTCTTACTTACTTCCAGATGATAAGCAATGAAGAAGAGATTTCAAATGTCATGATTGGTATATGGTGGTGGATGGCTGCTCGACGAAAAAGAATCGTTCGATCAAGTGTGTGCTGTTGTTTTAAGAAACGACAATAAATTTGATGTCGTGTGAGTTTATAAAACGAAACAAACAGTTTGGACCTTGTGCTTGTGAACTTACTTACCACAAGTTTTTGTGGCTTTAATTATTCTGCTCCCTGTTACCTGCATCCTCTATTTATTTCGATTTCCTTCTCCCACATCTCTCAAGCCAAGGCCACCCATTTATGAATTTATCCAGACTTAATGCCCACTTATCAACTCAACACGTAGGAAAAGGAAAGGAATATTTGAAAAACAATCAGAACACATCTAACACTACTAATTCGTCTTTTAGCAAGTGAAAGAAAGACATACTCTTTATTAAAAGGCGAAATGAAAAAAAAAAAACTCTTAATATACAAATGTAATGTATATTGGTAACATCTGAATTTTGTAATCTTATCCGCTTAAATGCCACATAAATTCTAATAATTAAAGTATTTTAGAGAAAATAAAAACTCCTATCATTAAAGTATATTAAAATAAAATTAATATTTAATTGGATAATATAATTTTTTATAAATTAAATTTTATTTTTAATATATATATCGCAAAATATATGTTTTTAACATACAAAATATGGATATATATAAATAACTGAGTGTTATAAAATCACGAGATAATAGAAGATTATTAGTCCCAAAAACAAGCGTGGTTATCTTACTGTGAAGGGATATTTAGCCACTAGCACAGTTGCACTCCGACAGTTGCACTCCGCAGTCAAGTTTTAACCAAAATTCCAAAAAAAATAGAATGGAATCTCCAGATTTCCAATTCTGAGAAGAGGGATAGAATAGAAGCTCTCCAAGAAATGCGGACCATACCATTGGGGACATCAGTGTCCTTAACCTCCATAAACTACTCCTCTCTCAATCTCAAAAAGTCAATTCCTTTCCCTTCTCCTTCTTCTTCAAGGGTTTGTAACTTCACTGATGAAATCTCCCTCCTTTCTCTTTCTAAATCAGGTAACTTTCACTTTCTCTTTTTTCTTCTATCGGTTGTAAATACCCTTTTTGTTTCTTAATCTTTTTTTCCAAATATGTGCTGCTTTTTTTGGTGGCCAAAATATTAGTTGGGGCTAAATAGGAAATTTTAAAAATCTAATTTCTGTATGTTTCGGTAATCAGGAGATTGATGGAATAAGCTGTCCTACTTACAACAAGCAAAGAGAAGTAAAATGAAATGTGACCCGCAGAAATGATATGAGAAATGTATAAAGTAGCTGAACTGATAATTGTTTCTTAAAATTTGGATTGACTTGTTTAGATGAATTTTGAAAATAGGATTGGTAATTTAGGCCAGATACATCATACGTCATGATACTAATTATTTTTTGTTAGAGTTGATTGCTAATTGTTTTGGGTTTGTAAAATATATTGGTTTTTCTTACTTTTATAAATAAATAATTTGACTAATAATATTTTAACTTCTTTTTTTATAATTTTTAAAAAATGTGAATTTTGCACAAATAATTGAATAACATGGTGAGAACACGCACAACAAAAACACAATTTACACGACAAGATTGGCATCCCTAGCTGAAAGTACTCGCCTTGAAGTCTCAAGTCATATGCAACCATCCAGGCCTTGGCTCCCTCCCCCTCTCCTTCTCTGTTTTGAGCATTGATTCAACTGAGTAATTTTTTTGAATTTCTTGTCGTGTTATTTTTAGTTGGTTATATTGAGCATTAAGTAGAGCATTACTGCAAAGAAATGAGTGACATCAAAGGACTAGGACAAGAAGGGAGGAAGGGGGAAAGGGGGGAGATTTACTTACAAGTTTTGAGTAATTACAGGCCTTTGTTGTTTGAGGCTGTTTGGATAATTCTCATTTCTTTTGGGAGTATAGGAGCATGCAGAGCCAGTCAAGTAGTTGATTTATTTCCAACTGTGTCTCCCGAGATTGTAGTCCGGGAGGCCAGGTTTATTGACTGTTGGGAAGTGGCTGAGACACATTGCAGCTCTTTCTACCCTGAATATTCTTTCCCCTTAGACTTTGTGCTGAGGATGGACAGGTTGGTTGCAATGCTAGTACGCTTGTCTGTACCATCTGGTTGTAAGAGAACTTGTTTGGTTGCTGTGATTGGTAGTTCAATTGATGAAACTTTCCTCCTTGGAAGCGAAGACTTCAAGATTAGATTTGGTCTCAATAAGGGATATGTGGCTGGCATCTTAACTATAGATACTGTGGCTGATTTTCTTCCTAGAAAAGGTCCTCTCAGGCAGAGAAGGTCAGATCATCTATCATTTTGTTTGCTGTTTGATGAGGCTTTATTTGGGTGCTTCAACCTGGTTTGGAAGTTACTATAAATTCTTGATGAGCTCTTTTCTTTGCTTGCTTAACTTTACTCTCTTCTTGACTATGAGATTTTTTTTCTTTTCTTTTGATTGTCCCACTTAAGGAAGGAACTAGAGGTCTACTACAACCATCTAAGGCTGATTTTTTCATTATGTTGACCTGCATTAGTAGTGTAGCTGATTGAAATTTGCTTTCTTTGGCTTCCCCAATACATGTTTATCTATAATAGTTCCCTTAGCCCACTATAAAGCAGGGTTCTTTCCTGACATCAATTCCTTTTTTTTCTTCCACTTTTTAGTGTGTCCTTGCATATACCACCAATAGTGGGCAAACATATAGGGTAAGTGGCTGAAAAGTATTGGGAAAAAAAGTTTCAATTTGCTTGGTGCACACCAAAAGTAGAATGGATGATTCTAAATCTTTTTTCCTGGCCTCATTTGCTGCCCTGATCAATTCTGAGGTATCCAGCTTGCTATTTTTCATTATGTTTATTCTGTTACACACTCAAACCATATCCTCCTTGTGCATGGTGATTGAATTTTTTATAGATAAAAATAAAATGTTGTTTGATTCGTTATTCAAACCATATTCTCCTTATGCATGGTTGCTTGATTGGTAGTTCATTGGGTTAGGAAAACTTGCTCTCAGTTTTTGATGCATTTTGAAACATTACAATATATGTTGACCTAATAGATCTTTTTAATGACAGGACTGGAATAGCATACTTATCCAATGTTGCTGTTCGAGAGGGATTTAGACGAAAAGGAATAGCTAAAAGGCTAATAATAAAGGCAGAAGCTCAAGCCAGAAGCTGGGGTTGTCGCGCCATTGCATTGCATTGTGAATTGAGCAATGTAGGTGCCATAAAGCTGTACAGAGACCAGGGTTTCAGATGTATTAAGGTGCCAGAAGGAGCTAATTGGCCCCAGCCCAAGACATCTCCGGATGTCAAGTTCAACTTCATGATGAAGCTTCTCAACATCTCTTCTTCCTCTGCTTAGATTCTTAAGGAACTTGTGAAGAGTTGGAACAGGAATGATATATACATGTATTTGATAAAAAGGCAGGGAAAAAAAAAGCATTTCGAGTTGTTTAGAATTTGGATATATTCATGCAAAAGGACTATGCAACACATCTAGTGACTTTATTCGCAGTACTGCTAAAGCTTCTTTTTGTGCCAACTTGTTTGCTTCTTTGCTAAAAGCCGATTATCTTTAACCTGATTTTATGTTCTTGGTCAAACAGAAGGAAAAAGCTGTCATTTTCAAAATATGTATTAGGTTGTTGGTTCGAAGGTACCCACTTCGTTCGAGGTTTAAAGTTGCAATGACACCACGTGTAACTAAAACTATTAATTAGCATGCAAAAGCTGAACTTTTTTACTTTGAAATATAATTGGAAGATTACAATGAATTACTGCTGGCCAAACTTGAATGGCTGAATGATCGTCTAGAAGCAATTCGTATAACATGTCAAAGTGATGTTAAAAGATTCACATATGCATGCCAAACTCTTATTCCCACATACAATGATGATGATGCTCTCACAAAGTCACAAGTGTCATTGACAACTCTACACTATTCTTGGACCTACATCATTCAAACTTTCTGCTGTCATTCCTTGTGTCATTGGTACATAACAATCCCCAAACACATGGAGACAACGAGACAGCTATAGCTCATAAAATGCAGGTAAAGTCAGTTAATACTTCACAAAACCGAGAAACTCATTGTGAAACCTAAGACGTCGGGGAAGCCAAAGGATTGGAAATGGATTCAGGTATCAAAATTTATGAGGCATGCACAAATTTGTCCAGAGCAGATGTATCCAAAGCCGAGAACTCATTGACTGTGGCAAGCATGGCAAGTCCAAGTTTCACAGCATCATCATTGTTTGGTGCCTATAACATTAACATGGAATTAAAATCACAAAATATTAATAAATTGCAAATTCAGTGCAGAAGTTGTAAAAATATTTCCTACCTCAATGTTAAGGGGAAGTACAGGGTCATGAAGTGACAGTCTCAGAAGAAACCACCCACCAAAGCCAGAAACTCGGACCTGTCAACAACAGCAAATTGGAAAATTAAAAGCCAAGACATTGAAAATTGCAGCAATGACCACTGGACAAATGACAGAAAAGAAACAGAACACTATTGAAATAATTCCTATAAACGTATGGAGATAGATGTTGCCCTTCAATGAATTCATTAACATGGCTTTCTCAATTTTCTAGTGCAAAATAGGGGGACAATAGGAAGAAGGAAAAATCCGACAGACTGACCAGTCCATGCCTTTGCAGAGACAATATAAATGCTGAGAAGTAAAAATAACCCTTCCAAGAAGGAAAAAAATTACTCTCATTTTCCATTATCTGCATGTATCGTAAACTACGGATAGTATGTTTTCCCCATCTGACACCCCTTGCAGAGCAACAAGGAAGGTATCAATGAAAGATCTTTAAAAAGAACAAAATTTTAGCAAATGCCAGTATTAAAGTAAAGCTCCTATTAGGTAACCACCAAATTTGCAACATAATTAGTGAGGTCACCATTGCGCCAACAATAGATTGTAAAAATGTAGGTCTAAATGGATGTACAATGAGCCATGTTAAACTATCCCTTCATAATTCACAGGGGCTTTTTGGAGTTTTTGGTCTGAATCAATAACATTCTCCAAAGTTTTCAATACTGCTTCTCCGTAGTCTAGGAAAGATCTGGTAGCATTAATTTATTTATTAGTGACTTTACAAACTGATTCCTTTATAAAGGAAAAAATACATGACAGCGTACCCTCTTTTAAGATCAGGATGATTTTGTTCCATCTTTAGTATCAATTCCTCAGCTACGGCTGATTCCTGCAGATCCTCTACTAGATCATTCAAAATTTGGCTGCCACTGCCCATCCCAGAAGCTCTGGCTGAAGCAAGTTTATTTAAAATTTTGACCTGCATAGGCATGTCCAGGTAATAAACAAGGAAATCAGAACATCGAGGAGAAAAAAAAATGGGAGTGCACGTCTGATTTGTACATCAATGGACAGCAATCCACTAAGCAATTGCAAATGCTGACTACAAGAGTTAAAGCCTTACCATGAGATATGCACCATCATCAAGCCAGTGATTCTCCTTGAGGGCTCCATGGCCAGATTTAATTCCTCGCCAATGGAGTTCTGACAGCATGGTATAACTTCATTTTTAAAGCTACTAAGATGCTAAAGAACAATTGTCTGCTAGAAAGTGAAGATAAATCATAGTTCTGTGTCACACATATGTTATTTAAGCAAAAAAGATAAAAGAACTAACTCATCTAAAGGAATACCAGACAAGCCAGGTAGATAAGAAATAAAAAAAAACATAAAGAGTTAAAAAGGAACACCAGCACCTATTACATTGGAAAAATATCTGGCAGTGTATAGCTTCTGGATTTTGATGCCAAACTTTAATTTCTGATCATATCATCTAGTTAAAACGTTTATATGGTTACTTCCTCACTAATTATGGAGACAAACCAAAACATTGAATCAAGTTTGATAAATTACCCTTGTCGTAAACTCATACCATTTACAGAAGTTTTCAATATCAAGGTTTTTTTCTGGGGCGTGCAAACAGAAGTTTTCACGAATTTTCGTTATATTCATGTTAAGGTTTCTATATTTGGCCAGACATTGAACCTCATAGCTGTGTAGAGAAGAGAAATTTCTATTAGAATTTTACAAAGACTTACAGCAAAAAACCCTCCCTCCTGCTCCATTCCCTGCATCAACAATGATGTGGAATCCCTCCAATGGCTTCTCTGACATACAAAACACCAAAAGACAATTAGAGGATAGGATTGAACACCCAAGAAGAAAACAAAATAAAAAAGAAAAAACAGAGTCTAGTCTAATCAAGATAGAAGAGAGCAACATTCGAGAAAGAGACTGAAGAATCATATTTTCGACTATTATGACATATATATATATATATCACAGATACCTATATTTCCAGAAGCTTTCCGAACAGCTTTTACAAGATTAGATGTAAACTTAGGATAAACATTGGTAGCACATTATAAGATGTCTTTAATATCAGGTTTTCCTAGCCCTCCAGAACTGGTGAAAAATTTGAACCCATTCCGGTCATAGGGAAGGTGACTTGCTGTCAACAGTATAAAGATTTCAGAAATTAAATTTGTCAAACCAGCCTAATAAAATATTTAAAATAAAATTGTGTACGAATGAAAATCTGAAACATGAAAAAGCAACAGGTTAACGGTAAGCGTTGGAAACCAGAATTTAAAAGAAGAAATGAGGCAATTTACCTGTTAGCAAAATCGAACCATAAACAGGACAAAAAAAGGCATCAATTTCTGTAAGTGTGCAATTAAACATTGCTGGTATAGATGCTAATCTGCAGAAAACAAACAGAAAAAATCAGTCATAACTCAAAGTGGCTCAAAATAAAGATGTATAAGACTATAATGCAAAAAAGAAAACCAGGCAACTAAGTTTACCACATATTTCTTCTTTATTTGAACCATGAATACAAAGAAAATAATCATTGACAGGTGACATGATAAGAAAGCACATCAGTCAATGGCTGGCCACAAGATGGCATCATCAATCCATTACTATTCATATTCTACATTCACTAAAGATGATCATATGTAGCTACAAGTTTATACTGATTCCTGAACATATGCATCTATACAACTATGAAATTAGAAAAAATACAGAAACATGTCTAAAATTTTGAAAAGAAAAGAAAATGAGACATTATAAACTGTCCGAGTTCAACCTTGTTGAATTCAGGTCATAAAACAAATGCTAATTCTTTTCCACCTTTAACGATATGAGCATGTCAAATCTGGAGCATTTTATTGTTTAACTGGGTCATTAACACGCAACCATGTTTGAAATTTTCTTTTCTTCTAAACCGAGGAATCATGAAAAAATTTGTCCAAGAACTAAGTCACATACCCATACTCGATCACATCCAGGCCTGAGCTAAGGATTCCCTGAGTTATTACATCCTGAGAGTTATATCATCAAATTACGAGTAATTATAAAAATAGCATAATCCAAATAGATATGTTGCATTTGCATCACGGTTGATCTATCTAATCTGTGTGGGTCCCATGCTTGCATATCATTTGTTTTACGTTATAGAGAAAGGGCAAGCATGGAAACAGGATATAGCATTCATTATTTTCATTATGATGTGTTTTGTATGATAAGGGACTGTCACTCTTTATATCAGTCCTCTATTGAGAATAACTCTGAAAACAGCTCCATGTTTCCATTATGTTTGCATTTAAGATGAAACCCAAACTTCATAAACTTTGATTTGTTAGTTTATCAAGCCAGGAAACACTAGGAAAATATGTGGGAAAAACTTGTCGAGCCTTATTAATGATCAAGGATACTTAAAACATACATAAATGTATAAATACATAGTATAAAAACAGTGGTAAAAGGCAAGACCTGTAACATCTGTGCCGATATTTTGGAATCATGACCAACAGACACTTTCAAACGTTTAGAGGGGTCAGCTTTCTTCTTTTCCACTAGCCATGCAGCAAAGGCAGCTCCTATTGCTTCAGCAAGTGGTTCGGTTAAGTTACTGATTCTCCTTCAACACTATAAACAGAAAAACCCCGAATATCAAAGTACAAATGTTAAAACTTAGTATTTTTCCCATATAATATCAACGTGTAAAACAGAAGATTACCAAATTAAAGACAAACAAGCAAATTTAACTTAAAAATTTAAAAAAAAAATGTACTTTGCATTCTGAAGCTTCAAGAATTCAACTTTGTCAAGATATGGCAACAAAGTCGAAGATGGAACAGCTGCATAGAAGTATGAATAAAAACTTAATCTTAAAATCTATAAGAATAAAACCATAAATAATCCATATCGGGTCTAAGCATCTGGAAAAGTGAAAGTAAATATAGAAGCCCCAAAAAACAAACTGAAAAGATTGGCCAATGATGAGTGTGAAAAGAAGAGGCAAGCATTGTAAGGATTTCCAAAATACTCATTCTGCAATTGATGACAACCTGGATAGCAAGAGTCTAGAACAGACCATTGCATTGAATAATTCTTCGGTTAGCCAAACCACTATGGTAATTTGATGAATTGTGCAAGTGCATAGTGTCAAAATATGTGTTTCTCTGATAATTATCATGTATATTTCATTAATATTTCTGTTATGTTTTTTACAAGAGTTTACAATGTATATAAGGAAAACGAAAATTAAACAATATCCATAAAACCTGGATGTGCAGGTTTTATGGCTCCACTAATATTATTGTCTGCTCGTTTTTACTCATTTGAGCATTTGTGTACGCGCCTGCTTGTTTAGCACACTGACTCCTCCTCAAGTTGGTGCGCATATATGTCTCTTATGCGAACTTGTCAAGTGAGTTGTAGAAGTTCCTGCGGAACACAGATTTTGTGAGTATATCCCAAATTGATCTTGACTTAACAAATGGAAGCTTAATAATCTTTTTCTTCAAGATTGTTTGATGAAGTTCGATCCACTTCAGCGATGCTTGATGCGATCATGTTGAAGCTGGATTGTGAGATATAGCAATTGGGCTGCTTTGTTATCACAAAAATAAGTTCATTTCGAGTTAGGAGCAACACCGATCTGGTTAGAAGTTTTTCAACCAAAGTAGCTCACGTATTCCCTTGACCATTCCTCGAAATTGACTTTAGCCTTTGGATAAGGCAACTACATTTTGCTTCGCTTCTCCACGTGTGACAAGATTGCCTCACGAAAGTAAAGTACCAATGGGTAGATTTCTATCCTTATATTCCGCCTTGATCGAATCTGTATATCGAGGACTTCCATTGACCATTCTTTGAAAACATAAGTCCTTTCCAGGGGAGGATTTTAAGTAACGAAGTATTCGCGTACCGCATCCATATGGTCTTCGCGTGAAGCGTGAACCGACTCCGCGACATAATTTCACAAAGATAAGCAATATCGGTCAGTATGAGATAAATATATGAGTTTACCCTCTTAGGATTGATATCTCTGTTTATCTCTGTTGGTACTTGGTCACATCACGTATTCTCAGAGTTTATGATTTTGAACCATTGGAATATCGACGGAGTTTACAATCTAGTAGTCACTGCCTACTGCTAAGTAGGTCAGTATATTTCCTTTGGGAAAGACATATGCCTTGTTTTGATCTTGTTACCTCAATACCTAAGAAGTATTTGAGCCTCCATAAGTTCTTCATTTCAAACTCGTTTGACAGGTTGTTCTTGAAGCTTAGAGATTTCTTCTTTATCATCCCCGTAATGATCATGTCGTCTCATAGACTATAAATTATCTTCCTAATCTATGTTTTAGGAAAAGAGTATGATCGGTTGCTTTGTTGGAACCCGTATTTCTTCATTCTTGAACTTCGACTGCAAACCACGCCGAGGTGATTGTTTTAGTCCATTATACTCGTTGTAATTTACATGCGGTTTTTCACGATGTAACGGTATATCCTGGTGGGATATCCATGTAAATCTCTTCGCCGGTCGCCATGTGAAGGAAGGCATTCTTCACGTCAAGTTGGTACGAATAGGCGATCTAAATTTGCTGTAAGAGATAACAAAACTCTCACGGTTTTTAGTTTAGCACGCAGGTGAGAAGGTTTCTTGATAATCTATCCCACGTGTTTGTGTATATCCTTTTGCTACAAGCCCGCCTTGTAACGATCAACTAACCCATCCGCTTTATACTTAATGGAGAAAATCCACTGCGCTACCATCTTCCTCGCCGAGGCAACTACGCTTAACACCCACGTGTGTTATTCTTCGTAGTGCCTCGGAATTCCTCTTTATAGCTTGAGTCCATTTTGGATGGATAAGGCTTCTTCAATGCTACTCGGAATTGGACACGAGGAGAGTGTTTGTCTGAAATGCCACGATAGGTTCCGATAACCTGAGTAGATACATAATTTGCTATTGGATACTGGGTTGTCGTTCTTCTTTTACGGGAGTATCGATTTGGAGGTTTACCTCGATTGCTGAAAGGTAAAACATAACCAGCAGAGATGTATCTATAGCATTGATACGTAAAGGTGTGATAGGATAGCTTACCGAGTGTTCTGGCAGGAGGACTATCGTGGTCTTCAGGAATGGAGAGTCATCAACCACTTCATCTTACGGAGATTCAAGTACTCACTACCGGCCGATTCTTGGAAGTTAGGCTCGGTCTAGATGCGGGCTCGCCAGTATTATTAGCGCGATCCAGAGTATGTTGGACTTGTGTCTAATATTTCAACATTAAGCCAATTTCGTTTCTTCACCATAACCCTCCTGCGAAGAGTGGAATTGGATACGTTGATGGGAAAAAAATATTGATTCGAGGAAAGTGACATCCATGTGGTAGTATAGTGTCTTGTAGTAATGGTGGATCATAACATCGGTATTCCCTTTTTTGTACACCGTACCCTAAGAATACACACCGGACAAAGACACGGATCCAACTTAGTTCGTTGATTTTATGGAGGTGGACAAAAACAACCGTCAAAGATTGAAGGCTAAGCATCAAAATAGTAGCAAAGGAAGATGATCAGATAACACTTTTAATGGAATGCAAAATTGTAAGGTCTTTGTGGGCATTCGATTCGGTAGATACCAGTAGTAATGCAAAGATCACTCGATGTTATTAGGTATGTGCGATTAGTAAGGCGCCGTTTCTAAAATATCTTGATTTTTCTCTCATGATCCATTCCATTTGTGGGGTTTGTGAGCGTGAGGTTTGTGGAGAATCACCCGTGGTTGTCAAGTATGGCCCAGGAATTGTTGATTAACATATTCCCTCCATTATCGACCTAAGTATCTTAATTTTTTGAGAAAATTATTAATACGAACCATGTAGTGTGAAACATGTGAAATGTAGCAAATACTTCATCTTTATGTTTGAGAAGGTAAAGGCAAGTCATTCGTGTACAATCATCAACAAAAATAACAAACCAACGATGACTACGACGTAATGTGAGGAAGGTCCCAAACATCGAAATGTACCAAAGCAAGCAAGGAACACACTTTTATTCATGCTTTCATGGGATAAGACGCCCTATGACTTTTTGCTAGGATACAAGTATCACATTTGGAAATCGAATGTGTGATATTTGAAAAATAAACCGGGAGTAGGTGCTTTAAATACCCAGAATGATGGATGCCCAAATCTACGCGATGACATAGCCAATCTATGCGTTCCTTGTTACCATGATGTTGCATGTGATTAGCTCTTCCTGAACTAAGGTCATCCAAGCGTAATATAGCCGCTCCTTCACCACGCCCAATGATCTCCTTGGTGAGAATATCACGTAGGCAAAAAGTAGAGCACATCAATACTACGGTTAAAGATGAAGTGACGACTTACGTTAGTCGGTTTGACGGTACTAGAAAGTATTAGATAATGATAATGAAGGAGATAAGGTATTGTTCCTCATATGGCTGGATAAGTGACCCCGTTTGCATTGACACGACTCCGTCTTGGTCGGGTTGTATTGGATAGATCGTTTGGGTCAAACGTCGTCATGTGATCTGTAGCTCCAGAGTCAGAATCCAATCCCTCTTTGACTTATGGTAGAGATGTGAAATGCTTTACTTGGAAATACCCGGGATCCTGGGAAGATTACGGCACGAGAAGTGAGGATAGTGAGGCATTATTGGTAGCCAATTAATACCGTCAGTCCGGTGGTGTCACGTTTCTTCGCGTCGAAGATCATTCCACCGTGCGGATACCCATACGTAGTTTGAAACAATTTTCCGCGGGTGTGTTTGGAGTTTCATGGCCACATTTCATGTCAAGAAGATGGTGGATTTCCGTGGATTTCTTGCTACCCGCGAAGGTCCTGTTTTTGGTGGCATTAGATTATGGTGTCCCCGACCCCTTTAAAAGCCATAACCGCTCGGTGTCGTATCTACACACCGTGATCATCAGATGCCGTCGACCTCTTCCCTGCGGATGAATCCCAATGGCTTGCTCCACCGTGAGGAAATGGTTTTATCTGAAGCACATCACTCGAGTTTTATCCAACCTATCAAGTCCATCGAGGAAGGTATATACCCGATCTTACCCGTATGATGGAGTTGTATTTTTGTATATCAATCGCACTCCTTTGGATTGGACGACGGAAATCAATTTCACGCCCTGACATGAAGGTCGTTGTAGTATTTTCAATGGATCCACCCATCGACCAATTGATCAACCAGCTTTAACAATGGCATTTTAGGTCGTAATCTCCTGAATGAGGGGGTCGGGTTTCGAGTTGAAATTCCCCGTTGATATATCCCGGTTTGTCTTTGCGAGAGATATACATCTCTACCACAGGACCCTGAGCATAGTGGATCCTCCCACGACTTGATACTAATTGGCGGTGGCGCTTGAGTTAGCGGAGGTTGTGAGGCCGGTTTGAGCTACGATTTAGGCCCGGTCATTTTCGTCGTCGAAATCTTGACATGAAATTGGTAGTTAAATCTACAGATTCCTGGCCAAAATCTAAAACTTTTTTTTTTTTTACAAAATAGCCAGCATATAAATGAAACAAAAACTTTTAAACCTAACCCTAATTTCTCATGTTCTCGCACGCGTCTTCTTCGCTGCTTCTGTGCAGTGTGCCCTTCGTAGCTTCTTAGAAGCTTTCCTCTGCGCAGTTTCTTCGAGTGCCTTACGGGTGCGGCGCCTTCTTCAACGCGTTTCAAACCCTCAAGAAAAAATTCCAGCTCGTGCGGCCTTTCTTACCCAACTTGGCGCAGCACAGCTTCTTCTGGCCAAATTCACGCAGCTTGTCACAGCCTCGCCTAACTTCTTCCTCGAACTTCTTCTTTACTGCGTGGTTTCGGCGAGCTCGTGTTACGGTCTACATGCGGTTCCTTCTCGTTCCAAGCTTATCCGAGCTTAGGAAAAAAGATGGTTTCTGCCAGAGGCGATATTCGCTGCGCGTTTCAAGTGTCGTAGAGCGGCTTGGTTCCACCAATGGTTCTTTTCTGAAAACAAAGCTGAACATAGCAGTCTTGGTGCGTTACGTGTATACGCGGTGCACCGAGTCGCGTATTGTTCGCAGTCTCTACGTCGGTGATGCACGTTACCGAACCAGTGTCGAGATATCGAGAAATAGCCCACGATCCGCAATCATGATTAATCGACAAATGGCCACGAGAAATCGAAATGGCCACGAAATAAATCAATCGTGAATGCAATTAGTAGGTAATTCTATTGCTACGTCATCGATAACTTGCTACGATGCAAGTGTCAAAATATGTGTTTCTCGATAATTATCATGTATATTTCATTAATATTTACGTCTGTTTTTACAAGAGTTTACAATGTATATAAGGAAAAGCGAAAAATTAAGCAATATCGTAAAACCGTGCATCCAGGTTTTATGCTTCCACTAATATTGTTGTCAACAAGTATTTTCTACTCGTTGAAGCGTTTGTGTATGCAACGTTGTTTTAAAGACACACCAACACATAGAAGAGAAGAACTTTCCTCCTTGAAAGGGAAGCAAGT
Source organism: Hippophae rhamnoides (assembly GCA_033030585.1). Lineage (NCBI taxonomy): Eukaryota > Viridiplantae > Streptophyta > Magnoliopsida > Rosales > Elaeagnaceae > Hippophae > Hippophae rhamnoides. The sequence goes on along the minus strand of CM065432.1, from coordinate 49,262,339 downwards.
TGCTCATATAAGGAGCAAAACAAACTCTATTGAGTTGGGTCTGGGACTGCCTATTTGGTTGATAGCATTGTGACACAAAAACATTTTGGACAATCTTCCCTGACATTGCTGCAATTTTATTTTTATTTTTTTCCCCCATTTTATCAGATCCCATACTAACAAAACCTGTAAACAATAATTATAATTTATCACGTTATGTTATGACTTAACAACATCTCTGAAGTCTAAGTGCCATGTTACGGCTATAAGAAAAAGACGAAACCACTGTTTGCATAAGTCATTGCATCTAATGACAGAAACTTATTTTAGTTGTAAAACAATTATTAGCATTTAACAACACTGACTAATCAATGTCAGTGCCCTCCAATAGTTAAGAAGATTACATATGTCTTCAAATGTTGATCCAACAGATACATTGAGAAGAGTAATGGGAGTGAATATCAGGTAACCAGCTTAATTATTTGCTGTGTTTCTCTTTTTTCTATTAATCGAATATCATAAAGCTTACCATATACTAAAACAAGTAGTATATTGCCAAATGCTTTTTAAATTACTATAACCACATCGTATTAACGATAACTGAGCAGGCGATTTAACAGTAAATGGCCACTGACTATTTGAAGAGTTTGAAATAGGGCTCAGCCAATAAGATGTGAAATTAAAATTTCAACTATTAAGCTGAAAAGGTTTGGATTAACTTTATGGGTGGATACAAATCAATAACACGAAGCCGAATGTAAAATATTATGCGCAGATAAATCATATATTAGCCGAGGAAACGAATTCAAGAATTCACCTACCATTTGATGGAAGATATAAATATATTCGATCTTATCGACGGTCGGATAGAGAGAACTGAGAAGGGTGGAGAAACTGATAGTCGGTATGACACCGTCGAAGAGTAGGTGGCTGAAAGCCCAGCTGCCTGGCTTTTTATTTTTTATTTTTTATTTTTACGGTCAGAAAATAATAAAATAATATTATTAAAATTTATAATAATAAAAATAATACTTTATTACATTGAGTTTTTAAAAAAGACATATTTTCTTTTTCTTTTTTTCTTTTACTTTCCTCAAAGGGATTTTGGGGGATTTTGCTGTGATGGGTTGTGTTCTCAATGCATGTGTCTATAACATTTGTGATAATAAATCTATACTTTTAATTAGAAATAAAATTTGTTTTTTACCATATTTTTAACTTAAAAAATCTAAATAGATTAAATTTTTTAAAATTATATAAAATAATATTGATGTGATCAAAATTTATTTATAAATTATTATCATGTATAAAATTTGACATACACAACATTTAAATTTTAATTTGTGACATTCATTACAAAATTATTATTTAAATATAATATATTAAATCAAAACAGATTATTTGCTTCTTAGTATCTAATTTTTTAAAGAAAAAAGTTGTCTACTATTTGGACGGGAGAATTTTACTGAGATAATTTTTAAAAATATTTAAATTATTACAAATATAAATAAAACATATGAGATACTGGAAAAAATGTCCAAAATTTAATTGGTGTTCATTTCACTAGCATAAATAAAAGTATATTGCACGTGTATTCTATTGAAGATAGAATGATAATTTTAGGTTTGGGTTGAAGAAAAAAAACATAAAAAGAAGGAAGATGAAGATAATAATACATAAACCTCCGAGTTAAGGATCGTGAATAGTTCAAAGAACAGAAAAGAGATAACCCGATAAGGTGAGAAAAACATAAAGAGGATTAATTCTAAAGATTACAAAGATGCAAAAAGTAATATTATTTGATGGTTGGCTTGGGAAAAATAAGATGAATTTTCAGGTATGGGTTGTTAAAAAAAACAAGAAGAAGGAAGATGAAGAAGATTGAGAAACTAATTATTTTTATTTTTAAGAAAAATAAAAATAAATATATACATATATATATATGAATTTATTTTTAAGAAAAAAAATTATTTTAAAAAAAAGTATATTAATTACTTACAATTAATATATAATTAATAATATTCAGAAAAAATATATATTAATATATTAATTATTATTAAAATTGTGTATTTGTGTCATGAAATTAAGTGAAAATTAATCGAATTCAATATAATTGTTTACATTTGAAGAAGAAGAGATGAGGAGTCAACAATGGACACTTCATTTTTCGACTTTTCTTACTCAACTTGATCGTCTTTCTCAAAGACTAGCTCTTGAATTCTCTTAATTTTTTTCATATTTGAGTTTTTCTTCTTCAGGTTTGCTAAAGGTTTCGACTTAAAGCGATAAAGATGGTGAATTTTGGGTTCTCTTTTTCCTCTTGTAATTTCTTTTTTGTTTATAGCACATAATTGAAATTATTATTTTGTCATGAAAAAAATACATTTACAATATAAGTGTTTTATTCTTAGTAAAAAAAATTAATGTTAGTCAAATTTTATTAATTTTTTTATAACTCATATCTTTTGAACATGCCACAATTTAAACATTTTAGATAATTACAAATAATATATAATTTTTTTAAAATAAAAAGACATCAAAATATTTTCCTTATATCTACTTGTTATAAATTAAGTAGAGGAGACGAGCGAGAGAAAAAAGATATTGATTTTATCTCTCATATTTACTATTTGTATTCCCTAAAGTATTTGATAATTTTAAAAATATATTATTAATATTTATATACAATGAAATCATTTATATGAAAATAAATAATAATGAGTTCTCCCTCTAACTCAGATAAAAAGTCTCCTCTTGCACGAATTTTTTATTTCTTTTGAGTTAAACTTCAATAACTTAAATAAAAGGCCAAAACTACCATCAAAGGAGGTTAGTATTTGTGTTTCTTCTCTACCCAATGAAGGCTTTAGCTTCGAATGCATATTTTTTTTTTAATAAAATTAATATTAATATATTTATTTAACATTAATAAGTACATAACAAATGGTCAGGTCCAGTATTAACAAACCATTTTCCGATTTGGTCCAATTAAACCAGTTTTTTTTTTTTTTTTAACACTCCTAACTTGGTTATACACTTCGAGTAAAACTAACACCGTTTTTCCGATTGCATATTCCAGCTGAAATATATATTTATATATGTATATTGATAATAATATTCCAGCTGATATGTATTACCATAATACTTTTTTTTATATAACAGATTACAGAACAATATAAGATGACATTGACATATCAAAGTTTTTCAAAGTGGTGTTTGGTTGACAAATTTTCGTAGTTGACTGAGACTAATTAAATATCAGATCAGGCAAACATTTGGTTGCCTCACGTTCCAGTTTCTCAGGTTACACGTAATTCAATATTAAAAAAAAAAAAAAAAGTAGATGTTTTTTCAATCTTCTAATGAGGAAAGCTAATTGCTAGAGAGTTGACTTGAAGGGACAAAACAATAGAGATCTTGGATCTTGGTCAATAAAATAAGAATTTAATTAATTGAATGGAAATCGTAATCGAGCTCTCTCAATTTCCACACCCTGTCTAGTGCTGTCTTCTGTTATAAGTGATAGCATTTTCTCAATTTGTTGACTAATTTAGGTGCTTCCCATTATTTTCCTTCTTCTTTTTAATATCACACACGAATTACACAACACAACTTGGTCAAAGAGGGATCCTTATTCGCATGAAGAATGTATTATGTCTCCTCTATCTTTGCTGTCATGTTAATTTTTCCTTTCTCTATCTTTTCTTAACTCAAAAGGTCACTCCTTATTTTTAATTATAATTAAATAATATTAATGACCTTTTCTTTACCATCATTAATTGTTCTTCATGTTTAAATCTAGTTTAAAGGTTAGTGTTCCTTGGCTCACGAATCTTTGTCTGCTTGGTGTCTTAAACAAATCCATTTTTTAAGCTCGCCTCATTTGACTAGAGCTAGTCTCGAGTCTCAGCCGTGGTTAATTTGTGATCCCAAGCCCATGACAGGTTGTGCTCATATCCCTATGGATTTAATAAAAGAATCGAAAATTACGAGATTTAAAATGTATCAAAAATTATAGCGTATTATTATAAATAAGTATAATTGGACCTTCTATATCAAATGAAGAATTATTACGTCACCCAAAAGAATTTCCTAGTTTCTTCTTAAGAACAATAAGCTGTTGAGATGGTGCATGGTTGACTGGCATCCTTAAGTAATCTTTTTTCTTTTTCTTGTGTGAAAGAGAATACAAAATAACAGAACACTCGAGCTTAATTTTCAGGGGAAAAACTTATGTAAATTCAGAATGTCTATCAAAAACCATATATCCAGCCTTTAGTAACATATTGAGGTTGCTAATGGCGTTATAAATACATAAATACGAATACATTTGGCAGCACAAAAGACCGATCTCCTATGCATTACAAAATCATTTCATGTCAGATACATGGGAAAAATTGAAACCAAGAAATTTGCAGAGTGAAATCTAGCTTTAACAAAGCGGTACGAATCCAGTTCCTTAATTATTGGAGCATGTCTTGTAATGAAAACAATAAACCGATATGAGATACCATCAGTTGGGGTATCCATAAAAGTTGAAACATCAAAATCAGGATTTGAGTACTTTGACTGTACAATTGTGGAGGAGAGAGTTGTCAATCTTTATCTTCCTAGGTTGTCACTGCTTGAATCTGCAAGAATGGTTAACCTTGTAGCCGTCTTTAAGAACTCACTGCACAGGTGAAAAACAAATGTTAAAAATCATAGAGGTCCTAACTGAGACTCAAAGATGCAAATTCTCCAAGAAGAATGAAGCAAAAGATTACCTGAAGGGTTTGTCTCCAGTGTGCTTAACTGAACCTGCACTATCTCGGTACAACATGTTGCTTAAAATCTCCGAGTTTTCAATTCCAAACATGTCAGCCAGCTTTGCATATAATTCTTCATATGAACCAAGAAGTGACAAATCAAGAGTCCGACCGACATTATCTGAATCAATGAAAACCTTGCAATGACCAGTCTCTAATCCAAGATGATCTTTGTAACAAGGAGACCCTCCATCGGATAAATTTTCCACTGAGCCATTGGCACCTAATGCAGAATCAGAACCATCAGAAAAGTTTGATGTTTTATGTGGAATCCCATCTGATGAAAGGTTTTCACCAGAGGAGCTCTTTGAACTCTGCTGCTCGGTAAGAATCACTTGACCAAACAACAATATGTGAGGAGTCTTCTTTTCATCGTTTGCCTTCAAATTTTGGGTGGGATGATCCATTTTCATCCAGCAAGGAATATTAACATTCTCATTAGTGTTATGCATTAAATTGAAATTAGGCTTTTCACAAGGATCAGCGCAATCAAGGTGCTGATGAAACCCAACCGGAAATAGACCCAATTGTAACCTGTTTAATTGGAGATCCGCAGAATATGTTCCAAATTGAGCATGCCTGGCTCCCTGTATGCCTGCAGGAACATCATCCGAAATACAAGATAAAGGGCTACTGGAACTAAGGAGGTTGCTGGAAAGGAAAGGAAATTGAGATTGGCTGGGCAATGAAAAGTCTGCAGGTTGGTTAGCTAAAGAAAACTCTGGGTTCTGTGTTAGCCTCAACTTCTTTCTTGGAGGAGAGAAGGGAGAGAGGTGGATAGCTGGCATGCTCGACACCAATTCAACCAACCATGGGTTGACACGTTTCACATTCTGGAGTAATTCCGGTTCATCCCATGCTACCTGATACATTATTTTATATATTGGTAAGTAACTGAAAAAGTGATACAAAAGAATCATAGATCAAAATACAAAGCAGAATAACCCTATATAAGCATGATGTTTTGCGGAAATATTTACAAACCAAAAGTGAATGCAGGTCCTTGTGCTAACAGTATAACCATACAAGTGAAGGTGATTTACATTTAAGTATCAGAATGCTAAACTCTGTAATTAATGACTAATGACCCATAAAATGTTCATTAGAACTACTTCAAAGCAATAGCAGACACATGAAGTTATATATTGGCATTCTATTTGGTTATATATGCAAAACATAAACCGCTACCAGGTTACATGCAAGTGCTTCCATCAGCAAAAGGTTTTAGGTTATATCTGGCAACCATCCAAAAAAGAATACCCAGCATGGATACTGTGACTCGTCTACTAAAAGTAACCTCAGTAATTCTCATGATTAATGTGTAGGAAGTACAGCTTCAATCCAAAGCTAATAGATCAGAGTTTTTAATAGTTTTGATTCATTCTAAGCTAGCTTCAATTAGCAACTATTCTCTTTCTAACCAATGATAGAGAAATAGATGAATAAAAAAATGCATTATGGTGTAGATGTAGACCAATACATCGTACAAAGAACAAATTATTTAAGGCAACAAAGCGATTTCATAAAAGAAGAAACAAATCCTAATCATTCAATATTCTACTGAACATCAGAAACAAATATACTGGGACAAAATGGGAAAATGAAAAATAAATAAATTTTAATGCAAATTCAGAAAAAGAAAAAAAAATTGAGGTACACAATATCTATGTATAACATGTGTCATTCATGTGGGGAAAAGAACCAACCTGTAGAAGACGCCATGGAGAATCCGGCCAATTAATGGGACTGGCAACTTGAACAGAAGATATGGTTCCCATGAACCAGCTTATCCGGGAAGAATCTTCTGTTTCGAAAGGCATTTTGAACCTCATCCCAGGAAACCACCGAATTTGCATTGCAGTTCTTACTGAGGAGGCCTTAACAACAAACTCGGGTGTGCTTGCACGAGGATAATAGACAACCTCAAAGGCATGTCCAGAGGAAGCAAGAGCTGCAGCTTCAATAACAGATTCAGCCTTCACTTTTCCCTTTAAATCCCTGGTACAATTTTTTACCATGAAATTTTCATCTCTTTGAGAAGAAGAATATCGCCCATATTGAGAGCCAGAATTTCCACCAGCAGGGTTCCATCCAGATAAATATTCAGAAGCACCACCAATTCCCTTCTTGGCCCTCCTTAACCCAACACAAAGATCTCCATTTTCTGCTCTCAGGAACACAATTGAATCCCCAGCAATAAGTTTCTTCTGATTCACAAAATTACTCCACCCTGTTGTCAAAAGGTGACGCCGAGGGGTACCTCTATAAATATGCCTAAACTTCCAAATCTCCCCGTGTACATCCTTAGCAAGAATTGTCTGAACAGGAGGTTCTGCTGAATAATCCAATCGAGGAAAGATAGTCTCAGCACAATAACGAGGAACAGAGAATCCTCCCCCATTATTAGCATCAGATTGTGTCAATGTCTTGGCGAAGGATGAGGGTTTATCAGGATTCTCAACAATTGATCCATTTTTACAGATAGACTCATCATCCTCAAAATCAAAGCCATTATCCCTTATCGGGATCAACCTTATTTTACCATAAACTTCATCAGTTTCAGGATCTGCCATGTACTTGATAGCAGATACTCTGCAGAGAAGGAGAGAAGGAATTCTACAATTTCCAAAATCAATGTTCCCCTGAGCATGTTCTGCGTGGCCTTGAGGAAAGTAGAAGACTTTAGAGTTAATAGGTGGCATTTGAACCATCCCACCAGCACAGGCATGCCATAGTTGAGGATCCAAACAATTCTCATAGTTCCTTTTCAATGGTTCTTTAATAGAGTCCATTATAGTGATCATTACGTTGACTAGATAACTCCTTTCTGAATTACTAATCCTTCTGCACAATTAATGCTGTTACCATACAGAAGTTGAAAATTTTTCCGGTCAGAAAAACGAAACATAAAGAAAGAATAAAGGTAATTGATATTTCTAATTAACGACAAGCCATCACAAATTCTTCATATTTTTACCACTCACTCCAGTCAAAGAACAATTATTTTCATATGAAAATCCAAGACATCTGGTATTCTATGTAATTAGACAAGAACCCGCCAAAAAGAAAAGGGAAAGCGATCATTTTTCTTATCCCAATCCATATTCAAGGAGACCCATGAGAAAATAAAACAGAATAAACAAACCACAAGGAAAATAAGATTACACTCACATAACTGCGCAGCAAAAAGTGAACACCAGATATTGGGAACAACCCAAGTAATCCCGGAAGTTATCTCAGTATCCAAAAGAAACGGTAGAAGGAATTTCAAAGATGGGTAGGATTCAAGATTCCCGGAAAATAAAATCCTGAGAATTTTCCCGGGAAAGAGTGGGTAGGTGGAAGATAAAAGAGAATAATAAGAAGTGTGAGTAAAGTGAGAAAGAGTGTTGTTTATTTAAAAGCTAAGTACTTTGAGCAAAAACTGAAACACACAGAAAGTGAGAGAGACACAGAAAAAGCTGAAGTTTCGTTGCCGACCAGACTGTGTTGGGAGTGTGAAACAGAAAACAGCAATTATTTAGTTCAACAAATATTAAAAAACAAACCAACACCAAATCCATTATTTTATTAATTTAATTTCGATAGTTTCGGATCAGAAAAAGTAGAATGACTTTTGCCGAAATTCAGGTGATTTTTTTTCCTTATTATTCTACTTTATTTTACTGATTCTTGTTTTAAAGTAAATATTTGGTATTTCTTTGACTTTGTATCTGATATATTCTTTTAATCCTGTCGCAAATTTCTCATTCACTGATTCGAATTCCTCTTTTGATTCTATATTTACCTTCTTTAGCGCGTGCAGTCTCTTATCTCTATGTTTCTCTCATCATTTTATCCTATTTTTTCTTATATTTGTTACTTATGCACTTTTTTAACCTAAGTTACGTGTATTTGTAAACTGAGTTTTATTTTTAATCTATTTATATATTAATTTCTTTAAAAAATAGTATACATTTATTATTTTTTGTATATTTTGATTTTTTTAATTAATATTTATTACGTTTTGATTAAATGTTCAACATATATTTTTATTTTTTATTTGATTTTTTTATTATAAAGATGCTTTCATAAATATAATAAACAAAAATAATAAATTTTTTATTTTACGAAAATGCATTGCATGTATGTTAATCACTTATAAAAATATATGTTTAAATTTTGATAGTAAATTACAAATAAAAATCTATTTATAAAATGATTACGTTATCTAATTAAACTACATCGTAAAACAAAAAATAATAGTTAAAAAATTATAAAAAAAAATAACACTTTTAAAATTTATAACAATAATAATTCAATAATATTGAACGAATTTAAACTAAATGATGTTTAGAGTGAAATGATATGTTAGGTTTATGTTTATTATTGAAAATAGATATAAAAAAATGTTTATTTTATAATTATAAATTATAAGAATAATCACTATACTTTTTTAATTATTTGAGTCATAAAAGTGAAAAATAATAGGATTTTTATTTTTCAATCACTTAATAAAGGAAATTCAATCTGATAAGTTTTTAAAACAGTCCCTTACTTATCGAGCTTGTGTTTCACTTTCTAAAAGGAAATACGTACATGCACTTATTTGTTTCATTTTTTAAATGAAATAGTTTAAGAATAAACATTAGCCCTAAGCATTTGTTATTATTTTTTCTTTTGCGTTACCAGCAACTTTAATTAATTCTATTTTCTAGTCAGTTTTTTTTTTTTTTATTTTTTTCATGCATTGAGTTTTGTTAAAATACAGTGGAACGTGATCTATAAAGCACAGCTCTGAAATCAAGGTAAATGGGGTAAACGGTAAACCATTACAAAATTTATAAACCTTGGTCAAGTTCATGTAACCCGATGCCCGGAAGTTTCGGGTTTGGCTTCACTTGGTTCAATAAATTTAGGAAAATGCTTGACACCACTAAACTTATGTGGGAATTTTTTTTTATAACATTTTGATTGGCTTTGGTACGATTTTATAAGACTTTAATTCCACATTACAATCAAAATGTGATAGATAAAATTATATAGTATAATTTATCAACTATAATTTGTTTCCAAAAAATTATATAGTATAATTTATTTTATAAATTAATTATAAATATACAAAATATTTATTAAGTTATAATTATATTCAACTTATTATAATTATGTAAAATATAATATATTATTGAATATTTAAATTTATAATTATGTCCACAATGTATAATTAATTATACTTATACTTGAAATTTAAAATATAATTAACTTTTTTATTTTATAAATAAAATTTTATTTTTGATATCATTTCATGAAATACACATATTATTCATGTAATGTAAAAAATGTATATTTTTGAATATTTAAAAATACGATGCATAAATTTTTTACATAACATAAAATACATAAATCTTTTTAAAAAAGATTTAAAAATAAAATCAATTCAATAAATTAGACCATATAAATACCATAATATTTTACAAATTTTCTTGAAATACAATTATATATTCTATTTATTGGCATAGTAAAAATACAAGTTTTAACCCTATTAATATATAGGTGTGTGAGCTTATAAATATTATTTAGAAAACATGAAAAAAATATTTTTATCCATCTAAGACATTAAATATATATATATATATATATATATATTTAGAACATGATGTGTGTATATTCAATGCTTATATGTTAAATATATATTTAATTTATGTAATATTTTGAACAAATATTTATTACATATGTTGAACATTTATTTTATAATATTAGCATTTTTTTAATTTTTTTTATTTATGAAAAAATCATATATAAAATAAAATAAAAATATTTTTTAAACATATATTTAAAATGAATAAATGTATAAACTTACGTTACTTTTTAAAGATGATTTAAAAACAAAATCAAAAATACCTTTATGATTTTTTATTTTTTATTTTTTTAAAATAGTAATTCATAAAATTTATAACCTTTTACTTTTCTCTTTATGTTTAATTCATATATTTTTATTATTAAAAAAATTTCTTTAAAATTATAACAATAAAAATAGCACCAAAACATTGAAAGATATTTAATTAGATAGCCTTCAACATTAAATGATTTTAAACGGTCGTAGTTTAATTTGAACGGTATCTAATTGGATATCGTTCATTATGAAATTATATAACATGTTTTTTTTTAATAATGAAAATATATGAATTGGACATAAGGGGTGATGTTTTGTGTTTATAAATTTTAATGTGTTGTTTTGTTGTTTTTCTAAAAATATTTAACCTATTATTTTATATTGAACACATTTAAAATTATTTAAACTCATTAAATATAAAGTTTCGTTTAATATTAATAAGATGTTGTCTTTGTTACAAAAAAAATTATGGAGTATTATATATATATATATAACACTTGAGTCCATTTAAGAGTAGATATATATTTTTATTTTATTTGAATTTTTTATATGAATAAATAGATTTTTTTACCACCGAACTTTGAGAGTTGTTACAATAATCCTATTGAATTTTGATTTCTTATTTCCATAACATTAAATTTCACACATATTAAAAAATATCATTGAATTTTTTGTTACTTTAATAACATTAAATTTTACAAATATAACAAAAAAAATATTGACATATGTATAATTTGTCATAAACTTCTATTAATTTATTGAAGTTAAGAATATGTTTGTAACATTTTATAAAATTTAATAGTATATAAGTAATAATAAAAAATTAAAAAAAATCATAAAATTAATTTCTTAAAACTTATATCAATAAGAATAGTATCCCTCACACTAACTCATGCATATTTTATTTCAATGTAATGATACTATTTTATTATTTTGAATTTTAGGGGTATTATTTTAGATAATTTTTTAAATCTATTTAATAATATATATACGTGGATGCCGTGTCATTTTCTAGTTAGGAGCGTCTTAGATTTGTTGAACAGCTTTTATTTAAAGTCTAATTGGTGGATAAAGTCACTCTACCAACCAAATAATGATTTATCAATTTATCACTAGCTAGTTAACGTTCTTCCGGTTGTATTAAACATAATAGAAATGCTAATAAAACACTTTTGAACTTTGATAATTTGTATCATATTATATGTTAAATTTAAAAAAAATAGAAACATAAATTATTTTTAGAATATAATAACATATGATATAATATAATAAATATAGATATAAATTTATGCAATATTAATATTTTTCATAAATATAAATGCATGTGGGGTTCTTCTTATCAATTACAACAAATTTTCTTTAAAGAATACAATTGTATAGCTAATTTTATCCATTAAAGTTGCATATGCTTGATGCTTCAAACATTTATTCTTTATAAAGCCAATTAAAGTTGTAATTATGGTTTTTTTTATGAGAAATTTGACTATTTATTTAATTTAGTCGATTTAATGGTTTTCATATAAATAGGGTATGTTAATCCGGAAGTGGAATTTTCAAGAATATTTATAGTTCAAATTAGGTTTTGTTGTTTTTTTGGAGGTGTACCAAACCAAACATAATGTAGTTGGGGGGAAAAAGTTAGGAACTGAATACTTAAAATTATAATATTTAATCTGAAATGCATGTTTGCTAACAAAATATAATAGTAGAACATTAATAAATTTTAAATAAAATTAGTAAAAGCAATTTTGGTAGTAAATTAAGCACACTGTTAAGACTCTGGTCTTATCCAACCAGCCTAGCTCATAAACCTTTATTATGTGTATTATTATTAATTTCTAGATATTTAAATTAAAGCTTTGTTCACTTAAGAGTAAAATCAATTAAACTCTAATTATATTGTGAAAAATAGCATGAAATGAATGAAAATTACCATACATGTTTTAAGCTCTAATTTGTTTGTAATCTACCATCGTATCAATTAAAATAACTGGAAGAATTATAAATCAATCCAACTTTTAGGGTTCTGTATCTTATGATATATCCTTTTTAATGAAAAGTTTTCATAAAAACTAGTATTTTTAAAATATTACAATAATAATCATTTATTTATTTTAAGATATATAAATAATCTAATTTTATATTTTAAATTGAAAATTTATTACATGCTGGATACATATAATATAATTAAAAGATAATTGTGTTATTTAGAGTGTTTATTAGTTTAGTAGTATTCATATTTAACAAAAGATATGTATATGTATCCATATTTTCATAATAATATATTAGTAGTCATTATATTTAATTTTAGATAAATCAATTATACAAAATTTAAATTTAAATTTAAATAAAAATTTTAATATGTGATATACATATGAGCAAAACATTAGAAGTAAACTTATGTTTAAAATTGTTTCTCATTAGTGAACACTTCTTAGTTGAAACCTATCATTTCCTCTATGATTTTATCATGTAGTATTAAAATACTATAAATTTTTTTATAATCATGTTATTTATACGACATATCATATAGATTATATATATTTTTAATTTATTAAGTTGTTCTCTCTATTATTTAATATGTCTTATGTTTGTTCTTACTTTGTCTCATGTTCTTTAGAATTCATTTCTTGCATTTTTTTTCTTTATCTTTTGTATTAAATGTCTTTGCGAAAAATTAAATTGTATTTTTTAAACTTAAATATTTGAATATTATCTTATCTTTCTTTTGTACTTGATGATTGTTCGGGGTTTTTATGTTCATTTTTATGATATATATATATATTATTTACGTATCTTTATGACTTTTGATTTATAAATATTTTTGATTTATAAATATTGTTATAATTAGATTAGATATATAATTAGAATTACATTTGATTTAAGTTGTTAACCTTTTTTCTAAACCAGTCTTTTGTTTCTAGATTTGAAACATGAGTCTTCTATCATACTTAGATTTTTTAATATAAAAAAAAATTATTGTAAAGCCATGCATATCCCTCACCATTTTCAATATTATTAGATTCTTTGAGTTTTTTTTCAAGATACTCTCTCAACTTTTCGTGATTTCGTTTCATATGAGGTTAAATTAAATTTTGTTTGTCAATAATGTTTTAATGAAATTTTTTTATTTATTAATTATTTAAAAGATGAAATTATTTTTAATTTTTTGTTCATGTGTATTACACATACTTAAATTCATTATTATATATTATTATTGGAGTAATGATGATTTAAAATTGAATATAATGATTGTAATATATTATTATGATAATACGTACCTAAGTATATATATATATATATATATATTGATAAATAAGAATACTATTAATATATTAAAAAAATTGAATTATCATCAAACATATAATAAAATATTTAACTTAAAATAAAATTTGATTATTTATATATTTTAAAATAAATAATGGATTATTATTATATACTTTAAATTAAAATATGAATGTGAATACATTTTGATTAAAAAGTTTAACAATAATGTTTCAAATCATAGCTTTTATGTCGAAATATAATTGTCATATGTGATTCAAAGTTGTTAGTTAAATTTGGAAAAAAAAATTGTCTTATGATATTATATATTGAAACATATATTGAGCATACTCGCCAAACGACAAATATAAAAAGAGTACTAGTAATAATTAATAGGCCAATTGGGTGAGAGCGAATGCCAATACACAATGAAAGGCACCTTATAACCACATTCGAAGGCGCATCACCTACAAATGGGACATGGACGTGAAATGAGACAAAAGCTGTTGGAAAAAAACAATAAATGCTGAAAACGACACCGATGTAATTCATTAATCCCCACATGACCCATCGATCGTTTCATTACAATTAAATGACATCCCATGCAATCCATCAATTGCAAAAAATGGGGTACTTTTCTTGGTGTGTATTTACACTGTTTCACAACTTAAGTAACCCTAAAACCTTCCGACTCCTCCCACATTCTTCATGACTATCAAGCAATAAGAGATACTTTAATTTTTATAGAATAAAAATATTAATTTTATAATTATTAAGTTAAGTAATAAATTTCATGTAATTATTTAACTTAATTAATTTAATTTCATAATCATTATACTATAATACATCAGAGTTTATATATATTTTTAAAATGATCATTTTAATCCATTTAATTTTTGAGTTTAGTACGTATAGTTTTGTTATTTATAAAATTTAATCAACATAATTTCTCATTTTTTATATTTTTTAATTGATTAAAAATATTTATTTTAATAAATTATAAGATTAAAATTACTTTTTTTTATAATAATAAGATTAAGTAATATCTAACTTATAAATTAAAAAAACAATGTGTTAATTTTGAAAAATTATGATAACTTTAATATTTAATCTAATAATTAAATGAGTATCATCCTCGTAACAATATCAAGTAATACATTAGAATAACACGTACGAAAGGAATAGCTGAGAAAAATCAATGTAGAAAAGTTTATGTAATTATATGCCTTCTGAAAGGACTTATGCAGTATTGTATTTCAATATTTATAGATATTTTATTTAATTTTTTAAAATAAATTATTATATTAAAATATCACCTTATTATTTATTAAAAAAATAATTCCACAATTTTCGGAAAAAAAAATATTTATACGAGGTAAGGTTATTGGTGATGTGTATAACTATTTTATTCAATATTTAAATTGGGAAATGTTACACCAATTTGATAGCTATTTTAATTAGAATATTTGAATTTAATAATTTTTTAAAAAATAAAATATTTAAATAATTAATTTTTAAGGTTTTTTATTTTTCAAGTATATTTAATTTTTGTAACATAAATAATAATTGTTGAAATAATTTTTAAATTAAATTTTTAAAAATTAGAAAAAAATAAAGAAAAATAAAAAATTAAGCATTTAAACATGTAGTATCACTTAAACCTATTGGACTAAAACTACTAAAAAAAAGCTCCGAAACTTAAATGCTTTATTTTTGAAAATTTAATAAACAATTACGATCCAGTGCTTGCATAAAAATTATATATTTTTATTTAAAGGTAAATACTGTTTTCTTGAAAACTTAAACACGTAACATTCAATAGAATTAAATGAAGTGGATCAAATTAAACTTAATAGAGTTGGAAAATTGTGAATAAATTAATGATGTGTTTCTTTCTTTAGAAATATAAGATAGTAATACTCAAAAAAAAAAATATATATAATTAATAGGATTATTTTCTTAAAAAGAAAATGCAATAAAAATTATTCGTTATAAATTCACTGATCTCTTGTTTTACTTCTTGTTAAAGAAATTTATTATCCTTTAACAATATTCAGCTAATTTTATCCTTATTACTTTGAATAAATCGACTACTGCTTTGCACATTTTCCCCCTGTATTTGAGTAAGACCTGGAAATAAAAAAGAAAAAAAAGTATAAAAAAATATCTATAAAATTTATAACAATCAAAATAATATCTTAATATTATGAATTGTATTCAATTTAATAACGTTCAATATTAAATAAATTTAAATGATTGTATTTTAATTTAAATAGCATATAATTTAATAACGAAATAATGTATTAGTCTTTTTTTTTAATTGTAAAAATATATGAGGTGTATAGTGTTACTTTTATAATTATAAATTTTAAATATATTATTTTAAAAAAAAATTATTGAAAAGATGACACAATAGTTCATTTGGTTAGAGAAAATGTTTATTTTATTTCTTTAAGTTTGGATTAAAACAACTCTTTTTAATTCCAAAAGGACCAAAAAATTAATTTTTTTTTTAATTTTTAAGAGTACTACAAAAACTAATTTTCAATTCTAAGAGAACCAATTAATAATACCTTAAAAGAGCTAAACAATAACTCTTTTTTTTTATTTAATTGTATAAGATAATTTTGAAAATGGAACTAAGAATACTGAACATATTAAAATTGTATATATATTATAAATTTATAACTAGTGGTTTTCATACCATCAAAAGTCAGCTTATAGAACAGTGCATCAAAATGAATTAAGTATATAACTCTTACATTTAGGTGTGGGTTTCTTAGGATTTTTTTTTTATATATATATTTTCGTTTCATAATATTCGTTTATGTTTTGATAATCAATAATTAATGAGGTTTGTTTTTAAATCTTTTTGTTACATAATTTTCATTTTTATGTTTTAATAATCAATAATTAATGAGGTTTATGTCTCTTTATAGCTAATTTGGGACCTATTAAGGAGACGTACCATTTGCAAGTCACTCTGTGAGCTTGACTTCTTATTATGCCATTTTCATTAATTGATATGTACACATCCAAATGAGCAGAGAAACGCTTGACCATGTATATTGGTAATATTTTTTCCCAATAATATATATATATTATTTAAAAAAAAGAAGCAACAATGGAATATATAATTTCTATCTTCTTCTTTTTTTCATAAGTACACGCTGTCTTTCTTAGAAAAACTTTAAAAATAATAAACAACCTTTAAGTCATTTGCGACACCCGATATTGTGAATGTAATTCTTCTAGGTTATAAAAAAAAAACAAAATCTCTCCAACTTTTATATAACACATTTACTAAAATAATTTTTATTTCAAACTCCTCAAAAATATAACATAAAATATAAAAATATTACAAAGAATATATATTTTTATACTATATGAGGAAAAATATGTAGATTATGTGAATAAAAAGTTAAAAATAAATATACTATTAAAACAATAAAAAATGGTATGACAATAAACATAACTTTTATATATCAATTAATTTACTAATGTTAAAAAAATTAATTTTATTATTTTAATTAATAATTATCTATAAAATTAATTATAATTATAATTATATAATTGTGGGTTAAAAAAAAGGAAACGATTAAAATAATCCGAAATAAAATGGCAGCAAAAGCGAGAAGCATGAGGAAGCAATTGGATGCAATGAAAGTGGTTAAAAAGCATTGATTGCAACACATGCCAAAAGCGTAAGCGAGGGCTTCTCCTATGCCGCTCTTGTTGGCTTGAGGAGGTTGCCAAATGCCAATTTCCATGTTGTGATTTGCTTCGAAACAATAATAATTTCATCGATTAAACTTTTGGGTATTATGTCAAAATAAGTAGTAACATTCGTTACTTCTGACATGTAAATTCATGAATAATAAAAAAGATATCATATACAATATTAATTAATAAATAACACAAATTTCAATAATTCTTAACTTATCATGTAAGTGATTTTTCTTTCTCATATATCTAACTAACTTGTTTTTGGGATAAATGTATCTAACTAACTTGTCAAGTGAATAAATAGCCTTTTCTTTTACTTAATAATACTAATTGTAATATTATAAAAAAAACAACTATTAATACTATTGTATCAATATGTACACACAATATCACACTTAAATTAATAATAATATCAGTTATACGAGTCAAATTAAGTTAATTTTAAAGAATATTAATAATACATGAATTAACACATTTTTCAACTTTATCACGAATTATTTTGTGAGTGAGGTGGATAATTTTTTTAAAAAAGAAATAAATGATTATTTTTCAATAAATGAAGGAGGTTATACATCAATTCCTTTTTTTTAGTTGAAATCATAAATACCAATTTGGATATAAGATGTAGGGATTATAATTTGAATCTTAAATTTTTGGTTAAGTCTACTACAACATTACCAACACTTATTTATTGGTAACTCTTGTTTATATAACTCACACTTATTAATCTCAGTTAAAAGTTATAAATCATTTTGTCAGTGTTTTCCTTCAAGCCTCCTCTTACAAAGTTATAAAATAAAAGTAAGTTCTAAAGCCATAAATAAAGGGTGGGAATAAATATAAAGCTAATACCTTAAGAGGACATTGTTGTCAGTTTTGGGCCTAAATTTTTCCAAACTCCATGGCTTTTCACACGAGACCTTCAGATTTTGGGCCCGAGATATAAACCTAAGCAATGAAATTAGGGAATAAAATATATTTATATATAACACAAAAATAATATGATTAATAATTAAAGATAAGTTTAAAAATATAAATATATATATATATTAAAATGATTAAAATAATTTTAAATCTAATCGGTTTAAAACTTAAGGTATGTATTTTAGGATTTTAAATTTGAGATTTAAGATTAATATACGTGTTATTTATCGTTAAGAAAAAAAATGGCCAAAAATATAATGTCAGTAATTAAAAAACACATTTTGAATAAAAATAAAAATATTAACTATCAATAATACTCCTTTATTGGTTACTTAATCTTAAATAATAAATCCTAAATCTTAAATCATGAGTTCTAAACCGATTAAATTTAAGATTATTTTAATATATATATATTTAAAATTGTGTTGTTTAATTACTAGAAATATTATTTTTATTATTTTTACTATTAAATATGAATTTCAATTATATTAGATCTTTTATTCCACTTAGAAGGTTCAATGTTTTCATCGGTTATATATATATGATTGGATTATGCTTTGATAACACGTGTAATGTGTAAACTCTAACACATGTTACGATATGATCCACTTTAGGCCTAAGCCATCATTGTTTTATTATAAGGTTTTCACCCCAAATGTCTTATATAATTTAGAACTTAAATCATGCTTATAAACCATTATAAGCCTCATTTCCTAATTAATGTAATACTACATAAGTTAACCTATTTTTTCCAAACTCAAAAGGATTTCAACTAAATGGATTGGTGACTGTCACAATTTTATAACACGAGGACTTCCCCGTATATCATCTATTCTAGTACTACACTTGCCCAAATATGCTTAATTACAAACTTTTAATGGGATTCGATGCATTAGTATTGATATGATCACACCTCTATAAGAATTTGTATATTACATAGAGTTAATGCTTATAAATAAATGATAAACATATATAAAATGATTGTTGATATTTCTTAATAACTTAACATTTTTAAAAAGTTAATTTCTCAACAAACTTCTAATATAATATTTAAATGTTTTATATTTAAGTTATAGTAATTACAATTATTGAATTGCAAATTTTAGACTCATGGCAAATAATTATGTATAGGATATATTGAAGTAATGACTTTACATAATAGATAATGTCTGATTTCTATATCACTTAGTTAAAATCTTCTTCCTCCCATTTGAAGTCCTAGGCTTCATTCGTATAACTTGATGATTATTTTTTAAATACATTAAAGGGATCATTGATATACTTTACCACAAGAAACAACAATTTCAAACATATAATTGGTAGAAAGTGAACACACCAAATTAGCTATGGAGTAATCGATATCATCTCAAGGTCCTAGCTCTCTATCCCATTTAAACTAACTTGTAAATATTGGTGTAGTTTTAATATAATTTTTTTTTTCATATCATTTTTGTACTTTCATTCATAAAATTTGTTTCAAACAACTTTTCTACATTTATTTTCTTTTACAAAATTAAAAAAAAATTGAGAATTTGACCACAAACTTTTGGAAATGCCATTGAATGTTTGTCATTTGCTAACAGTTATCACACGGTTGGTAAAATTGCCAATTTTATTTTTTCATTTGGTCAGAAAAATTGAACAAAAAAATTGATTAAATCACATATTATGAGTAAAAGTGTCAAACTGATCGAAAAAATTTCGTAGTAAACTGAAATATTTTTTCAATATTTAATACCTTATTTATCTCTAAATTCAATTTTGTTAGTGAATTTATATATTTATATTTCTTAATTTATTATATATTTAATTAATAAATATAATTTGGTTGTTAGGTAAATTTTAAATAAGATAAAATTTGTAAAGAAAATATAAATAATAAGTTTGATAATAGCTTAAGGAAAGAAAAATAAGAGTACGACAATTACGAGAAAAAGACATATAACCATTATGTTCATTCTTCTTCATGAAGGGTTAAGGATGAAGCATGGGTAGAGTAATTTATTTTATTAAATTAATTATATATCATTTATTTATTAATAATTGAATTATATTTTTTTCATATATAATCTTTAATATTATATATTGTTAGAATATTTATTCTTTTTTTTACTAAATCATATCTTTTTATAATTCAAAATTATAACTTTATATTTAATCATATGGTAAGGGTAAAATATCACATCTAAAAACATATATTTAAGTTTTTATATTTTCATTATATATATTATATTTAAAAATTTAATTTTTAAATTTATAATATAAATTTAATAATCATGAATAATTGATGCTTAAAAAAAAGAATGAGAGTACAATTACAACTTGATGAGATTATTACCACATCTTATATTATTATTTTCATAATATATTTATTATTAGTTTTAAAAATTATCGAAAATATTCTTAATAATTTTTAATCGATATAAAATAAATATCTTAAAGAAAAAAAGTATTTTTGATAATTTTTTAAATTTAAAAATAAATTTGATTTAGAAACAACAAAATACGATGTTATATATATATTTTTATAAATTTTGAAAAAATTATTTACATATTTTAAACTATTATAAAAATATATATATAACATCTTATTTTGTTGTTTCTAAATCAAATTTATTTTTAAATTTAAAAATTATCAAAAATATTTTTTTTCTTTAAGATATTTATTTTATACCGATTAAAAATTATTAAGAGTATTTTCGATAATGGTCAAAACTTTCACCTACCCCTTTGTCGCTCTTGTTATGCCGCGTAAAATTATTCTGGTCTTGGTATGAAACCTTTCATCGTCAAGGGTGAATAAGACCAATTGATTGGGCCTGAACAGTTGAATATGGATCCCCACTGCATTATAGAAATCTGCAGATGCTAATTTTAGTTACATTCCTAATTAAGTATAATCTCAAAATATATACTTTTAATGGGTAAAATTATTAAAAATATACATTTTAAGGATATATATATATATATATATATATTTGAAGATTTTGATGGATGTATTTAGAATTATCCCTCGGCAAAGGGGTACTAGCTCCTAGGCCATAATGATGCTTTAAATAGGTGTAGCTTCACACTCGTACCATTTATCAATTTGCTATACTCGGTGTATATTTAGTGATCAATGTTTTATAAATTAAGTATAGTTTTATTTTATTTTATTATAATTATTTTATATTTAGTTTGATTAATTTTTTTACATTATAATTAGATATTTAAAATAGTATTTAATTTGTTATATGTAATTTTATTAACTATAAAAGTAATTTTATTATAAAATTTTATTTAAATAAATATTTATTTTATTTTTAAAAATAAAAAAGTATTTATAATTTGAGTTAAAAAAACATAATTTTATAATTAAAATTTCAAATAAATAAAGTGTTCAATAGATTTACGTTACACTGATATTAAAATTTTATATAATTATATAATTTTTATTATGTATAATATGATCTTATTTTACAACTAACATATAATTACATAAAAATTATATAGTTATTTTTTAATATTATTATAATAAATATGTTTTTATTGAGAAAAAATCATCAATTTTTTATAAATAATCACAATTTCAATTATACACTATTAAAATATCATCACTACAGATAACAAATGTTATAAAAGCAACAATGTGCAAAATAAGGATAATGGTGGTTTAGAGAAACTTTAATTAATAGAGTAATATTTTAAACATCTTATGTCATTAAGAGGTTTTTATTAAATATCATAATTTAAATATTATTATCTTTTTTATCATTTTTTAATAATAACTAATTTTTTACCCAAAATGCCCTTTTATTTTTTTCTAAAATATCATCACTTTCTAATAAAAGTTACAAAAAAATAATATAAATAAGTACTAAAAATCATATTATTCTAACAATTTAATTAGAATACATTGAAAATGTTTTTCATAACTAACCGATAAGAATAACAATGAAAATATTTTTCATAAAAAATTAACTAAAAATAATTAATATTATCAGAAAAAAGAGCTTATGAAAATTAACAATTTTTTTAACTCTAGTTAATTGTCAAAAAGGAAAAAAAAATCTTTGTAAAAATGTTAAAAAGATATTTTGGGTAAAAAAATAATAATTATTATTAAAAAATTGATATAAAAAAATATTAATACTTGACTCAGAATATTAAAACAAAATATTTTAATAACATATAATATTTAGATAATAACGTATGAATTGAGATATACCTATAATACTAAGTTATAAAATAAGATCCATATTAATATATAAGATATAAATATATTATTTATGAATTATAGAGTATATCATTAAAAATTATAAATTAATGTATTTTATTTTAAAATAAATAAATATCAATATTGAATAAAAATAATAATAATATATTCTTCAAAATCGAAGAATAATAACAAAAATGACCAGACTTTTTTACCAAGGCTGGTTGATAGCTAGACACCAATTAAGTTATTTATTGATGCATTCTAATTATGATTTTCCATTGCATGTCTCCGTCAAGATGTTTTCTAAAACAAGCACGACTTAAAACATCTCTTTTCATCCGAGCTATTATGTCAAATGGTTAGAGGTCAGCTCAAGAGTACCGTTATAATTTCCTTTTTTTTTTTTAATGCTTCTCAAGTCTAAATTAAGTTATAAAATTTTGTAGAATTATAATTATATATGATATTCCAAAAGTTAACTTTAGAGTCACACAATTAATACAAAGTATTCGTCTTTTTTTTTTCTCTCTAACCTATTTAACTTTATAGCAATTCACAATTATTTATTTTTTCTATCGTTTCAAATGAATGGTACTTAATATAAAATCATGATTAATTAAAATTTTTTAAACAATAAAAACATATGAGTTGTATTTAAGAAAATTTATTTTTATAATTATAATTTTTAATAATATTCTTTTTTGCTTTTTAATAAAAAAAAAACCTTGTATTCATTAAAGTTATGCTTGGTAGGGAGAATTAAAACGTAAAAAAAATTGTAATAATATATATATAAAAAATTATTAAAATAATACTATTATTATTATGCTTATTAAAACAGTAAAATCAAAATAATTATAATATTAAAATAAAAGTTATCTTTGTCACCCTATATTCACTTTTTAATAATAATAAAATTAAAAAATCACAAAAAAATAATTAAGAGATTCGAGCGTTATTTTTATATATTTTTAAACATTTATATGTTAGAGAATTTATTATTCTTTATTGATATTTCATATAAATAAAATATAATATCAATATAATTTTATTTTTTAAAAAAATATCGATAAACTTAAATTAAAGAGTATCAATGTAAGTGATGTAAAATATCACTTCAGTTATTTAAAGAATAATAAATAACATCACATAATTATTAGCTTTTAAA
Organism: Hippophae rhamnoides; assembly: GCA_033030585.1. Lineage (NCBI taxonomy): Eukaryota > Viridiplantae > Streptophyta > Magnoliopsida > Rosales > Elaeagnaceae > Hippophae > Hippophae rhamnoides. Next base: position 49,238,397 of record CM065432.1, on the reverse strand, counting down.
GAATATCACATCAAATACGCGTGAATGAATAAGATGCCTCAAATCATATTTCAATGGATGTGTCGAATTAGTCCCTTTATATTTAAGAAAAAAAAGTCTTTAAAATTATGTAGGTTAATTCTAAAATGATCATTAATAATTTAAAATAAAAAATGAAATTTTTTTGTTCCTATTGTTATCGAAAAAAGGGTGACAAAAAGTTATATTTTAATAAATTTTACAATAAAATATTATTATATAACACTTGTAATTAAAATATTATTATTTAAATAAAAGTAAAATGTAGATTGAAACTAAAAAAATAAAGAAATAATGACACGTTAAAGTATTGGAGTTCTTAAATGACGAAAATAATGATTAAAATAACAACTTTAAATCATATTTAATAAAATCATGTATGAGTCATATGATAAATTTAATTAAAAAAATGCTTAAAATATAATTTTTTTCATTCATCTTTATTTTCCTTGAAAATAGCATGATAAAAATAATATTATTAAATTATATAACTAAATAACTAAAATTATATAATTTAAAAGATTATATTAACTATACTACTTATTTTCAATTTACACTACTACAAAAATAGGTATTAAAGTCGGTTTGCATAAACGACTTAAAATGTAAAGTCGGTTCATCGCGTGAACCGACTTTACCCGTACAATTTATGATTTTTTTTTATTATTTTTATTCTCATTTTTCATATTATTTAATATATATATATAGCATAAAAAAACTAAAATATAAATAATAATACAAATAATTAAAAATTTAAATATATTTAATTACTCGATAATTAAATTTATTACAAAAACAAATAATGTGTATACATTTATATATATATAATATACATATAGTTAACTTAAATTACAAATTAAATAATATCGTCAAAATGTAATTGGATGCGATCGAGTAAGCTTGGTTGGCATAGAATCTTGATTAACCTTCACAAGCATTATGACAAGAAAACTAGACAAAAAAACAACTGATCCATATAACAATCCATATTACCCTACATACATGAACACGTAAAATATCCATCAAACAATCAGAGATTCGTGATAAATTCATATTTATAAACAAATGATTAATAAAGTGCTAATATGAGTTCGTAAGGAAAGTAGGAAAGAGAGATGAGATGTATTATTATATATAAATTTCTTAATTATTAGAATATATATCAAAACATACATAATACAAAACAATTATCATTTTAATCATTTTACAAAACCATTTCTATACAAATTAAAAAATAATCAACATGTTAGCATGAATATTTAAAAACCAACCACTTTGGTTGATTCTAATTTTTAAGCATGTTATTGTATCATAATTAAAAAGTAATATTAATTATATGTATATAACATTCTATAGAAGTATATAGGGATTACTATAGTAACATATATATCATTTTAATACATAAGAAGCATATATAAATAAAAATAATACTACTACTTACTCTTTAGTTATAATTTGATTTTCATTAATATATATATATATATATTATTTAAATTATTGAATTTATACATATATATTTATAATTTTTTTAAAAGTCAATAGATAGTATGTATAACTTTTATACCAATATAATTTCTTAAAACATATTATTTTTCATAGGTTCACTCCTTTATAAAATATAATTATTTATATATAAATAAATTTATCCACGTACAGTAAATCCATAACATTTCAGATATTATTTTTACATAAAATAAGTCAAACATAATAACAAACAAAATAAAAAAAATATACCTAGCTCAAAAATTTTATACAACATATATATAAAACAAATTGAATAATAAGCTGCAAAATTCTACTTAATAAAATATAATTATTTATAATATATAAATAAATTTATCCACGCACATTAAATATATATAATCCATCAAACCCATAACATTTCAGATATTATTTTTACATAAAATAAGTCAAACATAACAAACAAAATAAAAAACATACTTAAATCAAACATTTTTACAGAAAATAGGTATAAATTTTTTTTAATATTTCGCTAAAAAAAATAATAGATCTGAAAGATAACGAGAAGAGGAATATAACTTTCAAAACGACGTTACAAATGGTGGTCGAAGGTGGCCAAAAATTTAGAAAGAAAGTGTCGCGCGCGATAGAAAATGAAGAAGAGAGAGGAATAAAATGATTTATGCGTAAAAAATGACCCCAATTTAGATATATTAGGTGAATGGCGTCGGTTCACGTAAAGAACCGATGCTACACATGCGGATAGCATCGGTTCTTAACGTGAACCGACGCTACACACACGGATAGCGTCGGTTCTTCATGTGAACCAACGCTATTTACCTAATTTAATTTTTTTTTCAATTATTATTTTATTAAGACTAGCTATGTATATTTATACATATATAGAAATAGAAATAATAATTACTTTAGAATAATATTTAATTAAAATATATACACAATTAAATAAAGATATATTTTAGATATATATATATAAATTTAAATATCAAAACAAATAAACAAAATTCTATAATTTTTAAAATTAATTGTCTAAAAAAAGAAAAAAAAATGATACTATTTTTATCAAACTTAAATTTTAAAGATTCAAATAAAATAATAATTAATTTTAATTTTTTTTAATTTAAAAAATAGGACGTAGCGTCGGTTGATGTGGTGAACCGACGCTACCAACTTGGATAGCGTCGGTTCTACACGTCAACCGACGATACATCATGTGAATAGCGTCGGTTCTATACGTCAACTGAGGCTACGTCACGTGGATAGCGTCGGTTCTCCACGTGAACCGACGCTACGTCTAACGTGGATAGCATCGGTTCTACACCGAACCGACTTTAAATTCATTATAAGTCGGTTTTTGAAAAAAACCGACTTTACACAACGACTTAAATACACCTTTTTGTAGTAGTATATGCATTTATTTCATCATTTTTGAATTTGAGAAGGTTAAGTCTACTTCGAACAATAGCTTTAAAAATTTAACTAGTGTCCAATCTTGCATGTGAAAATAATTTGAGTGGTAGTGTATGTCTTTTTTACTGATTTTGATTTAAGCACACAATAAGTAGACTTAGGCGTCCCAAGTCTAAGAACACAACTATAAGTGTATATGAACTAGAAAAGAGCATGAGAATAAAATGAAGCATTCTCTTTTATATATGTACTTCCTTAAGCATGGTTGAAAGGGAATAAAGATACCATAAATTTGGGAAATTTTTTGTTAATTGTTTTTCTATTTTTCTTTGGTATTGATTTCTTTCTCTAAATTTATAAGATGTAAATGTAAAAATATCTCCTATATTAATATTTTATTTTTTATTATACATTTTTCATTATTAGTTTTATAATGATATTTAATTAAATTATTAATTTTATTCTTATTTCTTATGTTATTAATAAACACTGGAATTTACACTCTATTTTCTCTACATTTCGTTTATTCACATTATAAATTAATAAACACAAAAAAAAAGACTAATGTGTCCCCTTAAATAAAGCAAGGCATACCTTTGTACTGCAACGTACAAATATTGCAAAAAGAAAATAAAGTAAGTTTGCAATATGAGCAAAGATGGGAATAATATTTTTAGCAAAAAACAGAAGATGGGAATACAATTTATAATTGACTTTGCTTTAGGCCCATTTTGATTTGGAAAGCAATAAAGGTATTACTCGAGAGTAAAAAAAAAGAGGGAGAAAAAAAGAAAAGAAGAAGAAGAAGAAGAAAGAGGGCTATCAAATTGATGACATTTTGTTTTTCATTCAATGTATAAAATGCATATATTTCTTTTTTAAATAACATTTTGAAATTACACTAACTAAGTGTATTCTAAAAAGCTATTTATTGACAAACAAGATTAATTTTCATAGAAAATAGTTTTCTAAGACAAACAAAGATAGAGAAAAAACTTGAGATAAAACCATCAAATAAATCACAACAAATCTCAAAATCTATTTCTCATATAAGAAATGTTTACTACAATTTAATATCTTTTACCGATGTAATAATACAAAAATTCAAAAACACAAACGGTTCAATTTTTATTTGTCTCACAACCAATATCATCCACGATAATCTACATTGTTTGAGCATAAAGAATGATCTGTTGTTTGACATTTATAGAATTCGAGACTTGAGATGCTTTAACCTTGAGACACAATCCTCGAGTCTTAAGATGCTTTATTATTGAGATACAGCACTTGAGCATTGAGATTCTCTAGTTTTAAGACATAATGTCTTAGCCTTAAGATGCATGAGTCTTGAGGCGTAGTGCTGAGTACTCTAACCTTGAGATATAGTGCTCCGGTCTTGAGATTTGTCTTGCTTAGTTCTAGTTTTTGTTATGGTTATATAGTTGAGTGTTAGTTGTGGTATTTTTGGTAGGCTTCATCTTAGATTATAATATTTATGTTAATATTGAAACTTTTTAATATTATTTACTTATGCTTTATATAGATTAAGTTATTAAGTTTTATAAACTTCTTTCAAAACGTCAGGCTACTAGCTCTTATTGTTAGAAATATTATTCCAAGGGTCCTTAAATGTCCATGATATTTATTGAAGATGGATTCATTGGTGGGGTTTTGTTTTAATTTGTTATCTTACTTTTTCGTCTTTTCATTTATATTTGTTGAATATAAACTAGGCTTGTATTGTTTATATTTTGTTTAATTAAAATTCACTCTCCATTGACCAAAAAATAAAAAAAATAAACTGCAAAAAAGAATTCCCCTTAAGAAGAAAGGAAACAAAAGGAGAAAATCATAAAAACAAAGAGACACACCAGACTAGGCCTAATGATCTAGATGACACTAACCCTAGGCTATACCCTTAGACTTGCACATTAATTTCTACCCTTTCTTCAGTTCCCTCATTAAAATCCTCATAAACTAGCTAAATATATGGTCATCTATTTGCTTCTATTTTTCCAAAATCCCCTCCATGTACACAAAAAAATAAAATGAAATAACATAATAAATGAAAGAGACAGTCCATGAAGGTTATGTTCCCGGTTAACCGAGAACGTTGCTCTCCATATCCTCCAACATCACATGTAATCCAGAGAAATGCTGCTATTAGTATACGGAATGAGTTCTGGTGTGTCACTGAGTGGTTGCAGTCCCTCCGAATGAAGAGTTCTCACAAACTTTAGTCCTCATCTCCAAAACTTTCCTATGGGAATTAGAATGCAGTGAAGGAACGAAAGTTGGACTGGCTGCCGGCCTATATTCGGGAAAAAGCCTGCCTGACTTGTAGCGGACACCGCAAGCATTGCAAAGAGTTTTTGGCCCCATAGGACCAGCCCTCCACTGTGGTGTCTTAGTAATCTCACAATGCGTGCATTTCCTTACAGCTTCTAAGGGTGGGTTTTCGTTAGTCTCAGATAGAGGCTGGGGCACTGTGAACTTGATTTTCTTTTTCTTCTTATACTCTGTAGAAACTTGTTTTGGTATCATGATCACAGGTCTAGACTCTGCAAAATTCTCAGTGTCGGAATAGGCCTTAGGAGCAACAAGTTGCTCAGCAGTCTCTGTGACAGAGGATGTTGGGGAGATAAGATGAATTGCCGGACGAGGATTGAAGGTTGCAGGGCGTGGACGCTTGCTGCGTGCACGTCCACGCCTTCCAGAAGTGATAATATCGGAGCTATTAGATCGGTTTTTCTCACCTGAGCAGGAGCTGCTGCTTTCAAGTACAGAAATTGGACTGGATGTATTAAATTGATTGTGGGATGAATCCTGCTTGTTGATGGAATAATGTTCTTCTTTCTTCACAGTAAGGCTTCCACCAGTGAATGAATCCTCCACAAAGTTTGAGAGCCATTCCAATTGAACAATGTCCTCATACTGTCATATCAGATAGAAATTCTGATGAGAAAATTTGGTACGTGACAAATTTGAAAGACATAATCAGATAGATTGCAAGTTTGGTACGTGACAAATTTGAAAGACATAATCAGATAGATTGCAAGTTTGGTATGTGACAAATTTGAAAGACATAATCAGATATATTGCAAGTTTGGTATGTGACAAATTTCACAGACATAATCAGATAAATTGCACGTTGAACCTTTTTCCTTTTTTCTCTTTTTAACCAAATTAGAAAACACAAAATAGAGCTTGATTTTCATAATATAGTAACTTGCTAACAACACAGAAGATTAAACAATCAACCTTTAGCAGGGAGGAAAATGCCAAAGTGTAATTTAAAAAAATATATGTATATATTGACACAATGTGACCATTTACAGAAAGCACATGACTACAACTCATATTTAAAAAGCAGCACATGACATAATCAAATGAAAATAAAAAAATTTACGATACTTCAATCAATATCCCCACCGACAGGGATTTCATAGCTGAAATAGAGAAATAGAATACTCTTTAATAATGAAAGAGAGAGAGAGACTCTGTATACGTAAACATCATAATATTATTAGTAATTATAGTAATACCTGCATTATTATATTCAATATAAAATTATATATTTTATAATTTTGAAATTTTATACCCAAATTATTCACAAATGCATTAGAGCAAAACATATAAGGGTATCACACAGGTAAAAAGCATCAAATGACATAGTTACTACTAATGACGTCATAATCTGCCCATCGAACGGTTGACAATTTAAACGGCCATACAACGAAAAAGGAACAAAAATAAAAGTAACGAAAACAAAAAAAATAAAGAAAAAGAGAATGACGAGCAAAAAGTATGCTCACAGGAACAGAGAGCTCGGCCGAAGGGTCGGAGCCGCTGGTACCAGAGAAGACTGACTCGGAACCGGGGAGCGAATCAGACTCAGTGGTCCAAATGCTAGGGAAGGAATTTGGGCTCGGGTCTGGGTTTGATCCCAAGCCATCCTCCACATCGTCATTTGGGAAGTCCAAAAGGTCATCGATGTGGTCGAAGAAGCTTCCACAATCTATCTCGTCAATGAAGTTTGGCCCGATCATTTTCTTAACTTGAAATTTTCCTGTGAAAAAAAAAAGATTAAAAAGGAATCAATTTTCATTCCTTTTCAAATTGCAATCAATCTTAACATTGAATTTTCTGTATGTTGATAAGAATACAACAACAAGAGTTAGACCAATATGCCAACAACGAGTTACGTGATTGTATCGTCCAACTACGATAGCTCACGAGCCGTGTAGTACATATTAGCAACTATATACTCTTAACTTTACCACTTGCAAGCAAAAAGGAAAGGGACAAAGAAATTTCCTTGAATTGTGTGTGTCTCGTTGAAATGAAAGTAATAAATCAATTACGTAAAAAACAATTCTAGAAAGAAATTCAAATTTAAGGTCAAATTCAGTCTCAATTTAAATTCAAAAGTACAATGAAACTTACAAAAATTACCAACTACCTCATGGAGTATGATGGGCGCTAGCTGGTTTCGATTTGGTCGAGTTATTATTGCAAATTGCTTTTCTTTCTTTTCAGGGGAAAAAGATAAAGTAAGAAAATAGTTCGGTTCAGCTAAAAAAAAATGGAAAATTAATAATAAGTTGGATTCCAAAAAGGAAAAATTATAAACCTCGGAGCAAATTCAGCTACAATCTGAAATTTTTTAAATTAAATAAAAGAAATTTCTAATCCCTGTAAAAGGATGAAAACTAATTTGAGCAAGAAGAAGAAAATAGTGCCTTAAAATGTGCTCAATTTAACAGCTGAAAAGGCATAGAAACTTGAAGTTTTATTAGTTTTTTCCTATTTGGTTTTTGAGAAATCAAATTAGGGAAGCAATCAACATAAATTTGGGTCATTCAAAATTGTCTTCAAGTATATATGTAGTAGGAAGTCCATAATTTAAGTGTCTCTGCTGGTTGTGGTTTTCGTTTAATTTCTCCGCAGAGAAAAAAAGCCAAATAGTCATTAGAAGCTAAACCCAGAGTAGAAAGATAACCATAAAAATAGAATTTGAAATCCTCAAATTTTGAAAAATTTAAAACAATTAGCGCCCAAATTAGAACGTGAATTGAGAAATCAAACAAAAGCAGAGCCAAACCTGTTGCTGTTTGTAGTCCTAATTCCCGCCTAAACAAACAATATAGCTCAAATGTGAAAAGAATCAAAGTTCCCCCTCCCCCAAAAACAAAAACTCTCACTCTTCAATTGTTGCAAAACTCATATTCCACTATTAACCCAATTTTAGAGAGAAGAGAGGGACAGAAATAAAAGACAGAGAGTTGGGTTTTGAATGAAATGAGATTGAGAAGAGAGGCTAAAAAGAAGAGAGAGTGAGGAAGGGTAATGGTAGGTGTGGCTTTTCCTTCATTGCTAGCTGTCTTTTACTAATAATCCCTCCACTCTCGTGACGTTGAAGTTTCCTCTCTCTCGTCTACTCTGATTACCCCGCGGGTCCCACCTTCGCCATACCAGACTTAAACCCCACCACCCATGAGTCCCTGACCCTCCCTTTTTTTTTTAATATCTCACGGATTTTTTTCCGACTAGAATAAAGAAGACTCACCGCTTAGACTACCTATTTCAAGAATTATATAAATTTTACTTTAACTCGGCCTCAAAATGGGTATGTTTTTTTATGGTTTTCCACTGCTACTGTTTTTGGAAATCATAATTCCGAATTATTAATTGGAAAAAAAAACAGAAGGTATGAAGAATTTGTTGGCATGCTTCATTTCTTACCGATTTTGAATTTTGAGTGTTATTCGGTTTCGTTTTATGAGGAAAAGACAGGTTTTTTTTAAAAAAAAAAAATGGAGATGAACAACAAATCAAGGTATATTAATTTAGCGTAACTTGAAACAGATCGGTGGGTGTGTTTAATTCTTTAGAGGGTTGGCTATTTTAAAAAATATATATTTATTTATTAAATTTTTTTTTAATGTTATATGAAAATAAAAGTAAATTTTTTTATTAAAAAAATTAAAAATAAAATTAATTCAATAACTAAATTATTCACGAGTTTAAGATATTAAGCTATTATATATAATAAATATATTATAATTAATGTATTAATCTTTTATTAATAAAATTATATCATATTATTTAAAATTTATTTTTAAATTTAAAATATATAAAATTTTCTTACAATATTTATTAATAATTTAATACTCTTCTTTGATTTTTCACTGTTTCTGGCTGTAAAGGGTAATTAATGTAAATTGCCAGAATCCGACGCTTTATTTAACATTTGTGTTCTAAGCGCGTGACATTCCACTGTCATCTCGTACGAAGGTTCCGTTCAGTGGGCGGCGTTTATTACGGTTTCGATTGCGCGAGGAGCGAGGGGATTCAATTACGTTTACCGCTAAAATCCGAAATCTCGTCTTTACCAATTACTCATATTGTTGAATTTTCATAAGCCAAACGTGAAAAAGACGAAACTACTAACGCTAGCGCGTCCGCCGTTACTTTTGAATATTACTGCCCAATTATACTTTTGTATTGCTCTGATATGAAATTTAATGGAAACCTTCTATATCAATATCTTCCTGTAAAATTTTATTGAATAACAGCTACTCACTAAAATATTGAAAATCATTCATTAAAAATATCGGATACTTGTATAATCTAAGATAATAATTATATTAATTTTATATTTTATTAATCTAAATTATCGTATTATTACTTACTTTAATACAATAAATAATATTTTTTTAAATATATATTTATGTCATTATACTATAAAATAATTGCTATTTTATTTTTTATTTTTTAAAAGTAAAAAACAAGATGGTCAAAGAGCTTGTGCTCGACATATTAGGAAGAAGTGTACGTTTTATTTTTTAAAAATATGGTTAAAATGGTCTAAAACTCAATCCAATGGTGTCATAAAAAGAGCATTAGTTTACATCTTAGGTGAAACTGTATTATTTATAGTCGAAAACTAGCAGATTTATATAGCTTTTTAATTATTATTGGTGACTGATAATTAACATTCTTGATTGATATTTAATCTCTCCTCCAAATGGCAATAGGCTCCTAATTAATATGAAATTCAACTCAACTTCCTGCCGTATTTTTAAGTTAAAGATCGTTTGTGGCGTATACCAGTCCCACAACCTACAATTCAATTTCACTGATTGCTCTTAATTAATACCGTTTTAACATTTATTTTTTTATTTTTTTTTAAGTTTCTACAATTAACAAATAAGAAATAAAATGGTACAAGATTTACCATTTAAAAGACTATGTTCTCATCATAATTTTACAAGGAAATGTTTGATATAGGTTATAATTAAAAAGAAAATAGCAAACTTTAACATCAACCATAAAAGTTTAATTTGATACAAATAAAAATACAAAATTTTATATGAATAAAAATACAATTTACTTAGCCATATATTCCCAAAAAAAAAATTAAAAATAATAATAATGATAAACTGAAAGAAGATTATAATCAGCTGGAAATGAGTTATTATTTCCTATTGATTGAGAGGTAACAAATAATTGAAATCTATGTGTACAAATGTTTAAATGTAATTAATTTTATTAGTTTTTATATTAATTTATTGATTGAGTTCCATCGAATTTATCAAAATTAGTTTATCTTATCTTATATGATATTTTATTTGATGTCTTTTATAAATTTATGATATAAATTATCTTATTTTATTTAAATTTGAGTCTTAATGAATTTAACATTAAATATATATCTATATTTTTCTTTTTAAATTTATATTATAAATATTAATGTCATATTTTTTTATTCTTATTTATATCAATTTATAGTATGAATAAGATTATCATCTCGTTAAAAATCAAACAAAAAAATATTATATATTTTAAAAATTAATATATTATATAATAAATATTATTAACCAATTTATAATTAAAATTAAATCTACCAAAAATATCCAATGTATCTCAATTTATAATGTAAATGCTATGATTTTGCGGTGACATAAAATATTTAAAATACAAGATAAATATACCAAAATCAAAGCCAATCTCCACATTAAGCTTATACATCATGGTGCCAATGTTTAAAAACTTAGGCTCTACTTCGGATATCCCCACACCATCAAAACTAAAACTTCTATAAAATCACTGTTCATAAACAATAAGTTAACGCAATTTAATTTATTAATTATGAAACAATTAAATATCTTTTATGTATCAAAACACATCCCTTCATCGGAGTGGCTACAAGCAATTATCTGTAAAGCTACATCCACCTTTTCCGCACTCACTACATCTCAACCGATCGAAACATTGCCTTGAACAAAATTCTCCAAGATCGATCAATTGCTCTGACTCTGATAGGGTGCATATATACTTCCTTCGAATTCATTGCCGCCGGCGCAGGTTTCTCACGCTCTTTTGGCTCATTATTGTTTTCTTAAACACCTTCAAGTCCTCAAACCATCTCCATCTCGCGACAGAGATCTCTGTAAATTCCACGCCAACGATTATTTCTCCTTCCGGAAAATCATAACTCCCGAGTCTCAACAGGACAAGTTGCTCCAACTCAAACGCTTCAATGTCGACAAAGACATTGAAGATGTTGATAACACCTTAATCGAGAAATAGCCTGAAGTGAGCAGAGAAAATGAGTAAAATGGGTATAAAAAGTTACCAGTTGTGCAATTTATATTATATATAGTGATAAGGGATTATATCAGCTTATTTTCGTAGATTATTTGGTTTCTTATATCAAATATGTCTGTATAATAAGATGATTAATTTATTTAATTATTAAATTTTAAAGAATATATTTTTAAAAGAATTATCGTTACTAATAAATATTAGTTTATTTGTTTTATCTTATATATAATTTTTAAAAAAATATATTCCATATATATATTGAATATTCTAATTATTGTTATTAACTATTAAACATTTAATGACATATATTGCATTTTTATTTTTTGTACTAATTTTTCAGAGGTTAAGATTCACTTGTTTGTGATATTGATTGAATCATTTTATTTGAATCAAACACAACATAGGCAGTTTTTTTAAAGTAGAATTAGCTTATATTGTTTTCACTCAAATATTTAGTGTAAATTTTTTATTGTCGTAATTAATATTATTATTAATTTGTAATATTTATATTTAGTATCGTTTTATATTTTAATTTTTAATAAGTAATAATTTAATTTACAATCTATTCATCCTTTCTAGCTTGTTAGACACATAGAAAACGATAGGCAACAGTGCATGTTATAACTGCACCCAACACAACATGCTCTCAAGAACCGATAACCGTACTGTGAACCACACTTATTTAATGGACAATAAAATAAAAAAGATATGATTTATAAGATGAATATATGAGTTCTTTAATATATTAATAGTTTGTAGAGAGTAAAATTTAAAATCTGGTATGAATTATTGTAATCTTAAATATTATCTTTTTAAATTATATTACTTATTTCATAAAATATATAAAAAAATAATACTAGTAATAAAATTATCACATAGTTTTAAATTGGTACACATTGTTAACTTCATTTATATATAAAAGAATTATATATTAAATAATAAATGAACTAACATAGATGGTAACGTATAAAATGATTATTTTTTTAATTATTATGACATAATTTAGAATCAAAATGATGATTTTAATATAAATATTAGTTGATTATTATCAACACAAAAATGATGATTTACAAATATAATTTGCTAATGAATTTATCGACCCGTCAATTAAATAAGCAATAACAATATGAATTATCACCAATTTGTTAGAAAATTTGGATAAAATGATATAATTATAAATTCTTCCTCCCAAGATCTTCCGTTGAAGAATATCAAATAACAGAGAAATAGATAATACACAACACAAGAATTATAGTGAAAACTCCAAATTAGAGAAAAATCACTTTCGTTGTCAAAAGACAACCAGAGAAAAATTCACTATATGTAAAATTGTTACAACCACACTCTCAATAATTTTCTCACACACCCAAAAGACAAGAAAGAATTACTTAGCCAAGAATTTTCACAAAATTCTCTCACTCAAGAACTTCTCATACAAGCTTTTCTCTATTTTTTGGGATGATTATCAAAGAAGAAATGAAGCCATATTTATAGCCGTCAAGTTCTCATTTCATATGCAAAACATTTCTTTATTCAACAAAATTAGCCTACCTAATTTTCTTTTTCTTTATTCAAACAAAGTTAGTCACATCCATCTTTAACAATATGTTAAACAAACTTCCATGAATTTTCTTCTAAATTAAGCACCTCCTATTTTGACTAACAAACCTAATATTATTTTTAATCAATCATAACACAATTAAAAATACAATAACTTTTACGTGATAAAAACTACAAAAATATAAATATAAACAAACTAACAAATATAATGCAAAATAAAATTACTAAATATAATAATTTATAAGATGTATGATATATTTATTTTATGAATATTTTTATATTTATTGATGTATAAAAAAACTTAATCTAAAAAAGTTATAAAAAAAACTAAAAATTAAAGTTAAAAAACATGAATAAATAATGGTAACTTTTTAAAAAATAAGTAACAAAGCCCACGGTATGAAGGTTTTTTTTAATATAGAATGATTAAGATAAAACTACAAAACAAACCATTCATAAAATACTTTATTAATTATAGAATTATTTTAGTATTTATTTGTTTATAAAAAAAATCTACAAAAACTAAAAAACAAAGAAAAAAATAAAATGTAAAGAACAACCAAAATCATAAAAAAATAATTTACATAGGTAACTATCAAAACAATGATTTTTAAAAATATATTTATCATAGAAATTTATTAATTTAAAAAAACAGAGAATGATCAAAGCACAACGAAACTTTATATATATATAAATATGTATAAGGGAAACTATCCATCACATAAACTTATAGCTTTTAAGTAATTATTTGTTGAGCATAATGATAAAACTATGCAGCAAAATAGTTTAAAAATAGGATATTTTTGCTTAATTATTGATATTAAATAAGTTGGTACACATAAAATAAGATATAGATGATTTGAATGTTTATTGGTAGGATTGTTAAAATAAGGTCGGAGGGGTATATTCGATGAAAACGGGATCCCCAAATAAGGACTACAATACAAGTAATATTTTCATTATTTTATTTTTTTTAGTAATTCTTTATTTTTATTATAAAAAATAATAATAAATATTTTATAATACAATTAATTTACAATTCCGTACTTACTGGTTGGTCATCCATGGTGAACTAATATCATGACATAAAGAATTAAAGATAACCTTTTGCTTTAGGAAAAATGGTACCCGCAGTAATATTCGGCTGCTTCCTGGGTTTAATTGTAGGATGAACTTTATGTGAAGTGGGTTTTAATGTTATGCTAGCTTGCATTGGTAGCTCGGTGACTTTGATTTTGTTATTTTACAATTGTACCCTCGATCATTCAATGTCAATTAAAGCAGAAAGTCTAATTTTGCTTTTTTGCTAACTAGAAAGCAAGGTGACCCTCTAGTATAGTGTACTTAAACATCATCTTCTTCACCTTTAAAACTCCTTTTTTATCTAATTAACTTGATATGTACTCTTTGAATCATTCCCTTCCAAAATACTCTTTTCTTTTTTTCTTTTTCTTTTTCTTTTGTGCGTTTATATATAAACTCTTTCTTTTCATAAATAACTTGGTTTACACTCTTTGTATCATTTACTTGTAGAACGCTCAAAAAAGCAAACAAAAGGGTATATACGAGCCAGCTGATACGATTTAGGCAGTCAATGTAGGGTTAATTCTTCGCATATTTATTGCAGCATACCGATAAAAAGAAGAAGAAGAAGTCAGAAATGGGCCAATGATAATTACATGACAACGTTATCTTTCCTCCTTCTTCTTTTTTTCTAAAAAAAAAAATAATAATAATACAAAAAGAACATATTAATTTCTTCACTTGCATTTAGTTCAAATGAAGTTTACTTATGATTCAAACAATAAATTTAATTCATTTAAAATCAATTTAAATAAAATAAAATCTACGTTATTTAAATTAATTATAATGTAGTTAACTTGTTTTAAATTCAAAGCTATGTAAAATCAACTTCGTTTTAATAACAATATTAAATTGTTAGTCATCCTAAATCAATAGTCACTTATGTATAGTGAAGAGTAAGTCAAACTCAATGAATGGTCAACAATCATTTACCAAAGTCACGACTAGTAAACTTTACTTAACATATAAACAACATATTAAGATTGAAGAAAAAGTAAAAATATACTTCATCTACTATTATATTTTAATTTTAGGAAAATGAAATTCTTAACTACTAATATATGTTACACTGGCCTTTTATTTTATTTGAAAGGAAAAATATATGCAAGCAATAATTATTATTATTTTTAATATAAAATGTTATTTTATATGATTTAAATATATAATTTGAATCTTAACTTTTTTTCAAATCATGATTATTAGATTTTTATTAAGAAATTAAAATTAATAATAATAATTAATGTTATATTGCATTTATCGTGTGATTTAGTAATTAAAAGCAATATTGATGCATTAAACAAAATCTTGAACCAAATGAACACAAATTTATTTATTTATTTAAAAAAAAACTTTAAAAATTAAAGGAAGCACCAACGAAGGTTAGTATAACGTAACATGCACAGAGTTGTCAATATATAGATGTTGCCTCCAACATCTTTCGTCAAAACCAACCCTTGCCGTGGAACATCAAATCTCGCAATCATCTTTTCGTCAAAACTAACCCTTGCCGTGAAACATCAAATCCCGCAATCATCTCTTCGTCCTCACTGTGTAAAACATTTATTTATATATACACATTCCCCAAATCTCCGATTCTTCAAATTGTCGGTAAGCAAAATATTAGTATTAAAAAAAATTAGATACAGGTGATAATTCATACTGATTAAATTAATTAGTTTAAATTTAATTCTAATTTTTAAAATGAAAATAATCAATACCAAAAACTAAATATAAATAGATCAACTTAAATTGATTTAAATTAATCTAAATTGTTAATTGTATTTTTTTTAATTAATTAAATTATTTTTATAAAGCAACAAATATTTTAATAATATTAAAACTCATTAATACAAATATAATTACATGAAATAATAAATATTGAAGAAATAATATTATAACAACTAATCAATCACAAAAAAAAATGTTAACATCATATTATATTATCATTCAAAAATTAAGATTCAAAATCGTCTATATAATATTTAAGACTCCATTAATTTCAAGTTTTATATCATCTATAACATTTTACATATGTATCATAAAAAAACATCATTTTTAATTTGATTTTATTCTATTTGGTTGGCTTAAATCCAACCTTAAATTAGTTTGATTTTTTTTAGTTTATTTGAATTGATTTGAATTTGATTCCAATTTAATTCGATTTGTATTTAATTTAAGTTTTTTTATTCGAATTCAATATAAACAATTGAGTTACGATACAAATTGACACAATTTTGATCAAGTAGTACTTAGAATAAATATCCACTTTCATTTTAAGAGAAAAATATCGTCAAAATTTTTACTTATTAAAAAAATGATACTTAAAATATGTAATTATCTTTTGTCCTATTGTTATTATTAAAAATCAACAATAAAATAGTAAATTTAATTCTTTTAATTTTTTTAAAATGAATTTTATACAAATTATGTTAACTTCAATAAGTTGTAATTGAAATCATTTAACAAAAAAAATTGAAGAAAGAATAAGAAAAATTTAAATAAAAACATAAAAAATAATTTTTTTTTTGTTGTGAAATCACTTTTTAATAATGATAAAATTAAAATGTCACAAAAATAAATATAAGATATAAATATCATTTTTAAAATAAATAAGATATTTGTGCAATTAATTCCCTTTAATTAAATAAAAAAATTAAATTGATAAATAATTGTTAGCGCCCTTTGGAAACTCAATAGCCTACCATATATATATGCCTTTAGACATGGACTTGTTATGACACTTAAATAGTGATCTCCAAGATAATATAATTCGTGTGCCTAAAAGCAAAATTTATAATTTTTTGTTCTTCTAGTTTATACCTCTTTTTCAATTTTATATATTTGTGGTTGACAAGTGGAAAGAAATTATAACAATCTGCATTGGAAAGACAAAACTAACCTTAAATTGAGTTGCAGTGATTATTTTTGTATGGGCATAAGTGTATTACCATTTAGATTCAGACAAGAGGGGAGCCGAGCGAAGCCGTGGAGTGCGTAACAGAAAGCCAGAGTTGAGAGACCAATGTTCTGAACCCGCAATTCACGTTCTATCTGTCGGTTCACACATTGATTAACGTCGTGAAATCTAACTGACCTTGTTATTATTATCGAATCGGTTTAAAAGAGTCTACTCAGTTATATGTATTTTTAAATTTCTTGCTTAAGAATAAGTTTTATTGTAAAAATACTGTACGAATCATCAATTAAATATATTCGTTATTTTAACTAGCTATATTTAAAAATAGGAAAAAATGATGGAGTAGTTTTGAATTTTGTATTATTATTTTTTAAAAAATTGTATGAGTTTTGAAATTATTATCTTCAAATACTACAAGCTTATTTGCTTTTAATGGGTTAAATTAATCATAATAACCTAAAGCATTAAATTATTCTTTTAAATCAAATGGTTATTTTTGAATAATAAAAATTTGAGATAATTAAAGAGATTTTATATCTTTTTACTAATAATATTGAACATTTAACAATCCTAACTAATTAAAAAAGATTGGCAAAAAAAAAATAGTAAAAAAGAGGAATTAAAAATAGACAGAGAACCATATTTTTTCTATTTGTCAAAAATTGTACGGATTCTTTGACCATTTTTTTGTAATATAATGTTTTAATTTCAATAACATATTTATTTTCTTAAATATTAAAAGTATAAAATTTACGATGAAATTAACTTTAAAAATCAACATAATTAATTTCAATTCTTAGAGTTAAATTACGACAAAACATGAAAAAAAACTATTCCAAAATATTAAAAGGACATAATTTTTGTATTTCACACATATAATTTGAAAAAAATATCACGTAATTATCACACATTCGTCTTTTATTCATCGTTATTTTTTTAATAAACTTTTAAAAATAAAATTAATTTTTTATTTTTTATGAATTTTAGAAATTCACATTCACAACCTATAAATTTTAGAACTAAATTTTTTTATAGATAATTTTACTATCTATGGTATGGTGCTGTGCACTTATTAAAAGTATGTTACTTGTATGTAAATTGTTATATTTTTTTAATTTTATTAATTATACATCATATTTTAAAAATATATTTTTATTAATTATGTTAATTTATTACTAAACACATATTTTTTATTCAATTAAAGTTAAATTATTATAAAAATTCTTTAAGCAAAAGTATAAACGCACATGGAAAATAATAAATATTTTTAATTAATCCTTTTTAATTTTGAAACTTTTTTTGAAATATGCACATTTTTTAAGCTAATATTATACTACTTAATATTATATAATTTTTTTTATTTAAAGTTCTTAGATTAGTTTTTCTTAAAATTTAAAAAATATATATAAATAAAAATGTGTCATTGCAGTATATATATATTAATAAATTACATTTTTTAATGTTATAGATGATTTTTTTTTAATTTAAAGTTCTCAACATAAATGTTTTTTTTTTCTTCAAAGTTTAAATAAAATATATCAAGTATGTCTTATTTTAAAATATAAGATCATTTTTTTGAAAAATAATTTTAGGTTTGATTCAGATCTTTATATAATATACATATTAACGTAATTCATATATTTTACTTTTATTAACATCAATACACAATAATATGTGTAAAAATGATTAAAAAAGTATATATTATTATAAAAAATGTTTATTTTTATCTACATATTTATTATGTATACGTAAAACACTTAATAAAATATTTAAAATAAAATATGTAAATTACATACTGAATAAGTATTCTAGTGTTTTTTTTAATTCATTGTATTTATTTTTTATATATATAAAATGGGTGGTAGTATTAGCTTCTTTTTTTAATGAAATTTTTATTTTATAATATTACTTTAAATATAATTGTTTATAAAATATAATAAATAATTAATATATTTTTATTATATTATTAAATATAATTGCTTATTTTATATATAATATATGTGATGGTTTAAAGTTATCAATAAAAAATAATATTTTTTAAAATATATATATTTTAAATTTAATAAAGGATAACAAAGGTCGAATCATTTTTAAAATAAAAATAATTAAAAGATAATAAATGATAAAAATAAAAAAAAATAATTAAAGGATAATAAATGACAAAAATAAAAATAAAAATAATTAAAGTATAGTAAAGGTCGGAATATGTGAACATATGATAGGTTATAGTCACTATCATTATAATTTAAAATGGACAGGAGCTATAATGTAGTTATACAGAAAAAATTCCTTCCGCGCTGGATGGGGATGGGGATGGGGATGGATAGGGATAGGGATAGGGATGGGGAAGGGAAAGATTAACACGAAATGTGGGGTACATATCACGTGAGTTTGCCTTGGTATGTGTGCTTTGTGATTAAACTAATAGTTGCTACTTTCACGTAATCACTAATTACCACGTTGTTAATGCCGACTTTTATGAAACTATTTGAGTGTGATTTTTTTCTTTATTCTCCTTTTCAAATACAAACACATTAATTAGGAATGTTAATTCTAACGAGTTAAAACAATTCAAATTAATTCGAACGAATTTATTTAAATTTTAATTAGTAAAAATAAACTCAAATATAAATCAAATAAAACGAACTGTTATGAACTAACATAAATTAGCTTGAATTATTAGTTACGTATTTTAAAATTAATTATAATAAAAAAATATATAATTAATAATTCAAATTGATTAATTCAAATAATATTAGATAAAACATTAAGAATAACATAAATAATATTTTAATAATCAATATTTTAAATAAATGACAAAATAATATTAAATAAATAACTATAAAATCCATTAAAATAATACAATTCTTAAAATATATATGTTATGTTATTAACATATGATGTGTTATAATAAGTAGTTAACTATAAAAAATAACACTAATAAATATAAGTTAAAAAAACTTAATTTTTAAAACAAAAGTTATATTTCTATATAAATTGATAAACATATTCAAAATATTGTTATGTAAAAATCAAAGACTATTGTGTTTTCATAAAAACTCACTATTTGAATAAAAAATTCAAAATTTACATGAAATTTTTCTTAACCACTGAGCAAATAAATATACATGTAACATTAAAGGAGTATTTTTTATATTAATCTCTTCATATTTTTTATTTTAAATTAAATACATTACACATATAGAACATTATCAATATTGATACATATAATATGAGTTTTGTGTATAATTATTTTTAATTTTAATTTTTTAACACATTACGTAGGTTCTCTTTTTTAATTTTATTTTAAGTTAATGGATTTACTCGAACTTAACTCAAACTTATTTTGTTTTTTTAGAACTATTTAAATTGATATAATTTATTTTAAATTTTATTCGATATGTGTTCAATTTGATTTTATCAATTTAATATAAATTATTGCCTTTAAATTATTAGCCCATCATTTTTTTTATTCTTTTTCTTTTTCCATAAACACCCATCATCTTAGTTTGGTGGTGGTAAAGATGATGTTTAATATTTTTTTGAAAAATAGGTTTGAGTTCCATTCCCATAATTTAGAATGTTTGGTAACTAATGAGTAAATGTGTATTCATTAATGACTGAAAAAAAAAACAAAAAGGAAAATTACAAATTTGAGGGACCCATCGATCTAGCGTGGGAAAGAGAGTTAATTCCAATTTTTGTTCCCACCACGTAATGTTTTTGTCTTGTATCCACGACGTTAATTAGCGAGTAAATTAAGATTTATAGTGATTTTTGTTTATTGATATAACATAAAGTTTAAATGATATACTAAGTTAATTATTTTTAATAAAAATATATTTTTATCTGTTAATTATTTAATAAAATAGTATAAATTTATTTATGTTAAATGATTAATGAAATCTATTCAAAAAAATTAAGTCAAATTTTTAAGCTTAAAATTTTTATACTCTTTACTAAAAAAGTAAAAATAAATATTTTAAAAATTATTTTTATTCATAATTAATCTCTTTACAAGGAATAGTCTAAATGATTTGTTATTAGTATTTATTTTTGATTTATTAATTATTTTAAGTCAAAAATTATTCTTTTTTAAATACCTATTTTTGCTATTTAGCATAAAAGAATATAAAAATTCAACAAAATATCAATTTTATGTTTGAAAATTTAACCTAAATTTTAGAAATAGACTTCAATCTTTTTAAAAAGAGATAATAAAATTATACTAACCTACTTAATAATTATCTTATTAAAATATATTTTTATTAAGAATAACATAATTCTTACTATTCTTTATACATAAATATAAAAACATTTGGTTAGGTGTATTATTTATTTTTCTTCCTATCGTTGATCATTAATCTTAATATTTTTAATTACATCTTTTGAAGAGTACAAAACGATGACAACGACATGTTATATACCACGGTTATTTCATCCAACAAAATTCACCAATATCGTATTTTATAATAATTATCTGACATTAATGATATAATTAATGCAGGGATAAAATGTAACAGGCATGGGTCTAACGTTAAGGCTAGGAATAGAGTGAAGGAAATAAAAAAGAAATAGTAAACGCTTGGGAAGGAGAGAAGGGGCATTAAAAAAAACGAATTATTAATATTAATTAATAAAATATAATATATTTATTTATTTACTATTTTTTTCTTTTGAAAGATATTTCATGACACCAATACTAGCATGCTAACATCCTCAGCGTTCGCCACAATACTTCTAGGTATTCAAAAGAGTTTATCAAGTAATTATAATTAACGAGCATGATTTATTAAATATGTAAACTGTAATATTTATTTTGAGATCATTTCTATTTATAATAATAAGAATAATAATAATAATAAATGATATAATAATTATCTATTAATTAAATAATCTAATTCTTTTTTTAATTAATACATCACACAATTTAAATTAAATAAACTTTTATTTAAACCTAACATGCTGCATCAGACCACTAACATGATAGGACAGATCATGTGTATCTTGAAAGTTATTCTTGATTCTAGAAGGACCATCTGCAAACTTGGCTCAAGTAAATCACGGTTCGTATTATTTACCAAACATATAGAGAAATAGAGAAGACATATATGTAGAGGTATAAAGTTAAATAAAAATATTAATGACCAACAATTAATTATACTGGAGGTTTGCTGGATCCCAAAGAAAAGTAGAACGAATACGAATTTCGTACATGTGTAAGTAAAATATTATTGTTATTGTTTAAATTAATATTAAATAATATATATATATATATATATATATATATATATATATAATGTCATATTGATTCGGTGACGGGGGTGTGAAAAATAATATTATACGCATTTTTTTCGGGCGTTATAAGCGCCGAGAAGAGGGACATGATAACGATGCTATCATGTGAGACTTTTGTTAGATAACAAACATATTATTGAAGAAATCATATGTATTGCCAAAAATATATCGATTTAATTAATTATAAAAGTATAGAACATCTTTGAATCGATCCACGTGCCACGTGGGTACCTCAATCAATCCATTCAACGTGGGGACGACGTCATAAGTGAATTTACACTTTTGACATTGCGAATTCAATGTTTTGAGTTGGGTAAACCTCCGTTGAAATTAATAAACAAATAAAAATAATAATATCTTCCCAATAACGTTAAATAATTTTAAATTGAAAATGCTTAATATTCGATAAATTTAAATAACTATAAATTTATTTGAACGATTTTTAATTGAATAACATTTAAAATTAAACGATATGTCACTTTTTAATAATAAAAAAAATATATAATGTATATAACGTTGTTTTTTTGTAATTATAAATTTTAATTGTGCTATTTGTTGTTATTTTTCAATAAAGAATAAATTTATTATTTTTAATATTTTTTATTAAAATATTTTTCCATCGATAACTCTAGTCAAAAACTAATAAATTTGATAAAAAAATTTAAATATCATGTATATAAAATTATCAATGTGTGGTATAGATAATATAATAAAGTTGTAATTTTATATGTTTTATTTAAGTTTTTCAATTTACATAATTTAAATATCTACAAGTATGTTTTCCAATGTTACTACTTTTGAGATAATTAGGGTTTCATGTTGAGAGTTCTAATCAATAATACTTTGAAATTGTATGAATGAAGAGAGGTTGAGATTGTAAACCCGCAACTTTTAAAGCAAAGGAGTGACAATTACAATGCGTTATGCAAGGGAATAGAATAGCCATCAATATCATTAACAATTTATGAGTTAGAACTAAAAATATAGCTTCTCCGTCCAAACTTACTTGTTTTTATGGACTTATTATTCATTTTTGAGATTTCTAAGTTTTTCAATTTGTCTTCCTTTTCTATTAATTAATTATCTGATACGATAAAACCATTTTTGGGATCTTGTATCGTAATTCAAATATTTTGTGACCATTCACATTGTCAAGAAACAAAGCTTAATAGTTGAAACTGTTAGAAACTCATTCCTAATTTTGAATCCAAAAATCAGCTTATAGTTTAGAGGATTATCTAGACATATAACCAACATTGTTGGTGATCTCTTAACCAATGTGGGATAAAGATCTTTTAACACTTTGCCTCACATCAACATTTAGCGATAAAATGGTGGTGGGCTGACAACTTATGCCACGTGATGAGCTTCCTAGTTGCATTCACTCGCACCATAACCTACTTTGATACAATGTTAAAAAATGAAGCTTAATTTTGAATCCAAAAACCAACTTGTAGATTAGAAAATTGCTCAGACATGTAACAAACACTGCTGGTGGTCTTCTGGCCGATGTGTGACAAACATCTTTTAACAGAAACAAAAACTCATTATAATATTGTTAGGATGAATTCAAAAGTTTCCTAAAAAAATAATTCAATAGATGCTTGTTTTAAAATTTTATTAATTTAAATGTGTTAGTATATTTCACCTATAGTGGACATATTAACGAAGAGTAGATAATGTCAAATTCTATTAATTTCATCCTTTTTATCCTTTTTCTTATTGGATGCTTAACAATGATTCAATTTCATATAATGCTTATCAATTCTATCAATTTCATACTTATCAATTCTATCAATTTCATCCTTTCTATCAATTATATATTGAGTTTTTTTTATTTTTATTTTTTTAAATCATTTCGAGGTCTGTTATAATCTTTACAGGAATAAAACTTACTGCATTTTCGTACTTAATGATTCATATTTTTTATATTATATGTTATTAAAAATATTTGTTTTAATATGGCAATTAAATCATGTGTAACTTTTTAACTGTTTTGAATATAATTTTTTTCCTTTTTGTCAAATTTGACCATGTACATCTTATATGTTAAATTAAATAAAACATTTCTAAAAATTTTAAAAAATAAAAAATAAAAAATTATGATTATATTTCCCGTAAGATAAATAAATCAATGGTAAAAAAATTTAGTTTAAATTTTTACATCAATTTGTTAATTTTTATAAACACATATTATTATTATTATTATTAATTTATTGACACAAAAAATGATCTAGTTATTGTTATATAAAGTTCTAATATTTTTGATACTTTATGTTATTAAAATATTTTATTTTAATATCTTATTTGATTATTGTTATATATTTTAATCATTAAATTATTATTTTTTGTTATTTTTTTAAAATTTTCACAAATACTCTTATCTAATTTAACATGTAAAACATATGTCATCAATTTTAAATAAAAAGAAGTAAATACTCTTTAAAATAATTAAATAAAATATTAGTCCTTAAATTGAAATATTAAAACAAAACTCTTTAATAACATAATACGTCATTATATGAACTTGAATAACGGTGAAGTACGGAAGACAGGCTGTTGGGCCTATTAGGCTCCAAATTTGAGAGCAAGGTATGATGATATGATCCAATGTTTGTCGATAAGAATTGAATAAAGTTATACATAATTACTCAAATTAAACCATTTAATCTAAATTAATATAATATGATTTTATCGGTTTTAATCCCACTCTTTAATTTGTAATTTTTTTAAAAAATTTCATCCTTTAATTTCTTCTAAATTTTAAATCATATTATATCTTATTTCTTTAAAATATAAAATTTATATATATAGGTATGAATAT
Source organism: Hippophae rhamnoides (assembly GCA_033030585.1). NCBI lineage: Eukaryota > Viridiplantae > Streptophyta > Magnoliopsida > Rosales > Elaeagnaceae > Hippophae > Hippophae rhamnoides. The sequence goes on along the minus strand of CM065432.1, from coordinate 49,213,198 downwards.
GAATATGAATATTCAAATTAACTCGTATGAATTTTATATTAAGTGAATTTAATTGTTTAGAAATATAATATTTAAACAGAATCTATTTATAACATTATTAAAGACATAAAATTTAATGAGAAATAAAATGACAAAAAATTAATTCATCGTTGAGAATGTTTGATTTGAATTGATTTTACAATTTAATTAATATTTTTTTAAGAAACTATTAAATTATGTTTCTTTAAAACCCAAGGAATTCAACTTTATAAATATTGAATTGAGAGTTGTGTTATGAAAGAATTGAGAAATGTGTTACGAGCAAGACCTAGAAAATCGTACATGAAACAAACATGCTTATACTATGTAGACCTAGAAGAGAAGCTTCTAGGATGAAATGGAAAGCAAGAAAGGGCAACTAATGTGGCTAACATGAGATGATAAATGTTTCCAAAATACTTGGTAACTATAATGAAATTTAAACTTTTAAAATATATATCTTTTTGTTTTGATAAATCTAAATTTTTAACTTAAACACATTACATATTTATATTTAAATTAACGTTTAAATTAAATATTAATCTTAATATAATAACGTTGAAACTGATCAAAATATGTATCATTAAATTGAATATGAGTATTCAATTTATTCCAATTGAAAATACGAATAAAAAATATATTAAAATAAAAATACATATATTACAAAAGTTATCAATTCATAGTTTTGAAATATAATACATTATTCTAATTAGCGTTACAAATCAATTAACATTTTAGTTTATATATGTTTTATAAATTTCAAAGAGATCGAAGTTGCTGTATTAGGAAATCTATAATTATCTATTAACCTGTAATGTTAAAAATCGAAAATCACAATTATTTCACCTTTTTAAATTTTATACAAGCTACCTTAGGCCCCATTTAATTAAAGTGTGTGTATGTTTTTATTTTTATTTAAAAAAAAAACAGGTCCTATTTAAAATACAAGTAGAATTTTATCAATTATACTTGGGGTTGGTAAGATTAATTTAATTTGATTCATGGGGATTGAATGCTCATTTTTAGGTTTAATTTTAAGTAATATCACCCAACTAATTACACCAATACAGCTTACTACTAACCTTAAAATCACCTTCCAACTACTGGGTAGCGACAGAATTAATATGTCATTAATTTATAATTTAACATCACACATCAAGACCAATACTGATTATTGCTAAGCTAAGCTTGGTCCATCCTGTTTGAATACAACCAATTTAAATTAGTGAAGCAACATAAATTAGTGATAACTCTACAAAGGTAACAATAATATTACTTTACATTGACAATTCACTATATATATATATATATATCAAACTTAATAAATCGTATGTGAATAATAATCAAGGTTAAGGAATAATCACTGATGCAGAAATGAACCGATACATCGTAGCTACAAAATAATCTCATTGAATTAACAACCAACATATTTATAACATTTTTCATTTACATTCTCATTTTTATTAGCACCATTTTTCGAATAATAATAGTAAATTTAACTTCATTTTTTTAATATATTATATTCAAAAATTTATTTACATTGAACACAATTTGAACAATTTTTTTTTTAATGTTCACTTAAACATATACTATCTCATTATAAGGCAATTGGCTCATTGCTATGCTTTTTAAAGTTATAACCTAAATACTTTCTATTGGTTAATCTAATTTAACTCCATTACTAAAGGGTATGGGTGGTAATTTATGTTATACTTCGATAGTAAAAATTGAATACAAATCGAACAAGAACGAATTAAATTTAGATTCAATTTGAATTATTTCAAATAACACAAAAAAAAATTAGAATTATGTTAAGTCCAGTCTAATAATAGAAAAATAAAAAATAATTATAATTATTGTTATATATTATTACTAAAAAAAATTCTATACGATGAGTTTTTAATTTATCCCATAAAAAATTTGATGCATTTTTCTTATTATTTTTATAGTATTTTTTTTGCATTTTCATATATTTATATTCAATTATTGATAAGAATTATAAGTATCTTATTAAAAATAAAAACGATAACAATTTTTTTTAATTTATGAATTATTTTATATAAAATACTTATAATAAGTTTTTTAATTTATTCGTGGGTTTGTAAGATTGATTTATAATTTTATTATTTTTAGTTATGTGTGTAAATATAATATGTTATCACTAATTATAATTACATAAAGTTTAAACATAAAATATTCATTTACTTTAATTTTTTATAGTGATTTTTTGAGTTGTTTTATAATATACTTATGGTTTTAAAAATTTTACTTTTTAATTTTATAAAAACTTGTAACAAAATTTTTATTTGTATATTTAATGATTCAAAGCTTTTATTACCCTAGTTGTAATAAAATTATAATATTTTAAATTAATATCGAGCTAAATAAGATAAAAATAATCAATTAATACATATAAATAAAAATTTAGGCCAATTCAAGCTAATTTGATCGACCTCGAATTGTTTTTTAATTTGTGTTAAGATTGATAATTTATGACACAAATTAAATTAAATTTAAATTATGATTGAATTAATTTTGGCTAGCTCAACGAGAAATGACACCCATAAATAAAGGGTGACAATATTGCCATAATTAGATTTGTTCTTGTCTTGATAATTTTTTATTAATGACAATTTTAAATAACAATAATGATATCAAAGTGTAATTAATTGTAAAGATATAATAGATAATTTATATATTGTTAATGTGATAATAATAAAATCTTTTGTGATAATATTATTACCTAAAAAACATGTTCAAATTTTATTCACAAATATTCTTAACATTTAAAAATGTCTCTAATGACATTGCATTTAGGCATATTATCACAAATATTCATAATAAGAAATGACAGTAACTTTTACGTCCATTATCTCTCACATATTTGTATTACTTTTTGCTAAATTACTAAAACAATCTTTAAATATAACAATAAAGTAAAAAAAATATTTATTTATTTACTATATTTATTAGGATTAAAAAATAAGAATCTACACTAAAAAAAATATAAAATATAAAACTTATTTAAATAAAAATTAGTCTAAACAATTAATCTAATATTTTTGATTTTTTTCATCACCATGTCTCTTCATCTCTCTCTCTCTCTCTCTCTCTCAATTAGTTTTTGAAAATATATCAATTTTTCGACATTTCCAAAAAAATTTCCTCGTCCATATTTATTTAGTAGAAAACCAATCAATCAATTAGTTAGATTAAAAAATATATTATTAACTTTTTTTTTTGACAATGCTTGTAAAAAACGAAAATTTTAATTTTTGATACAATTAAAAAATTACTTACTGTATTCAAAAAATATAGTATGAGTTTAAATTAATTGCATAGTTTCTTAAAAATGTGCATATTATAATTTAATTAAAGTAAATTAACCTATATACATTAATTTTTTAAAATTTAGTCTTAATTATGTATATTTTTATAAATTAATTAATTTTATTATTAATTTTACTATAAGTGTTAAAATTAAAAATGTTATATTAATTTTGTAATTATATCTTAAGTTATATTTAATAAAAATTTGACCATAACTATTTATAGATAATTAAAATAACCATCTTACTATACGCAATTTGGAATAAATTAAAAAAAAAATATTCATAGTAAGTATTTCAATTCTATTTCCTTAATTGATATATATATTTATTTATATTTTTAATTTTTATACTTTATATTACTAGAATAAAATAAAAACATAACAATATAACTTTTATTTATTTTATTAGTTTAATATTTAAATATCACGTCAAAATTAAAACTGTAGTTTCCAAGTTCCAAGTAGTACCTCATGCTCCTGCTCTACTATTCAATTTTATAATATAATCCTATTGATTGATTGATAACACACATCACAATATAATCCTTTGACAGCTATCTATTAACCATAAAAAAATTTCTTATTCACCAAGATCGAAAAGAAACGTATTCATGATGTTTCAACACCTAATTAATATGTTTTTCTCAACATTTCTTTTCAAATTGAATAAATTTAATTTTACAATTTTTAAATAGAATTAATCCGGTCCAACTTTTTAAAAAATAACTTTTAAGGATAAAAATAAAAACAAAAAAAAAATATTTATATTTATATTTCTTAAAAGATATCAATTTTATCTATCATCTTAATTTATCTCATTTTTTTTCCTCTTAGTCTCTATTTCTTATATTTTTCTCTCATCTTACTTATTCTATTTGTGTATCTCAAATTCATTTATATAAAAATATTATAAATATTATTTTAGAGATACTGATACTCAAATAAGATATAAATTATTTTTATTTTGAAATAAGAGGAGAAAAATGTAATTTTTCTACAAAACAAAACTTCTAATAATCTCCGATAGAGGACATGCACCTTTCTTTAAATCACTTGTACATTGTCTTTCACGTGAGCGGACTCACAAGAATTCTCCACCTGATCGATCGACAAAGGAAAACAACTTTAGAAACATAGATTAGGACATTCATTAAAGGGTTTGTTTACCACTTAACTCAAAAAATTATTTTCAAAAGTTGTTTTTAAATCATAACTTAAAAATAGTTTTCTATAGTTTTTAAAAAATAATGAAATATTTTGGTCAATATTTTTTTTAAAAACAAAAAACAAGAAATATGGTTATATTGTTTTTTTTAATAATAAGATCATTTAGTTAATTAATATAATAAGTATAATAATTTGGTGATTATAATAATTACAATTTGGTGAATATTATTAAAAAGCACAAAAAAAGAAAAGAAAAAAACTAAAAACTGTAAAAGTAGAGAAAACTTTAAACTAAACTATTAAAGAAAAGAAAAATAAAATAAAATTAGCTAATGTTATACATGTTTTCAATTTTCTTAAAAATAATGAAAACATATTAAAACTATTTTCAGTTTTTTTATTTTTTAAAACATATTTATTTTTTAAAATAATAGCTAAACACATTATTGTTTTTTAATAGCAAGTTTTTGTTTTTAAATATAGAAAATGATTTTTAATTCATTCAGCTAAACTTTTTTTTTCCCCCTTCTTCTAGGAAACATGGTTATTAATTAACATTGAAAAATATAAGTAGCACGAGTACCTTCAGAAATTAATATACCTTTTAGTTACTACCAAAAGGTTCTTCATTTGCAAAGGTCAACATGTATGTAGGCTATGCTGGCCCATGGAAAACAAGCAAAATGCTAATAATACCAACATCAATGGTTCCGCAAGCATAAAATTAAATTGGGTTGAAGTTGTAGTAAACCTATCAAAGCAAATATAAAGATGAGGAGATTCAGATGGGTTGCATAAAATGGGTTCAAGAATTTAGAGGTAGGATCCATGATCCAACAGTCCAGAGCACAACAACAATATACTTAATAATACATGCATCATTTTGACATTGCTACTCCAGCTTATTACTCGGCATCTTACGGGAGATAACCATGGATCTTCACGAATTTAAAATTTTGAGCAGATGCATAACCAATGTTATGTGCTATTTAAAGCATTTCATGCACAGTATACCTAATCAAATCTGCAAAGTTTACGCAGAGAAAAAAGGATTGTTCATTATAATAATCTCAATGACAAGCACATGTCACAAAAACTAGAATTTCATATGTAAAATTACAGGCTTACCTGCGTATAGGACATGGTGGCAAGCTCATATTTATTAATTAATAAATTTGACTATAACTATACCACATATTATGGGTAGGAAATTAATTATAGTGTATTAATTAATTAACCTTATTATATTTTGACTTAAAATATGTATTGTATTAACTATAACTATCTCAATTTTTAATTTTTAATTCTTTAATTTTGAAATCGAATTTTCGATTTCAAACTATTTTAGAAAGAAAAAAAAATGAGTCATTTGATAACTAATTTTTAACTTTTAAAGTTCTAAAATTCAATTCAAAATTTATTTTTGATAAATTTTAATTAAAATTTATCTTTTCAATCCTTTTAGATAAGGATGAGTATGATTGAGTTTGGTTGATTATTTAATTTTTAGTGTCAAAAAATAAAAAAAATAAAAAAGTCAATTTCAAAAATGACTTTTTAAAAAAAAAAATTAAAATTTTATCAAATTCTAAAACTAAATTTCAAAATTTCAAAATTTTAAAATTATAAATTAGAAATGACTTATCATACTTACCTAATTTTAAAATTTGTAAGATTTAAAAATTGAAATTAAAATAATTATCAAACGAAGTTGTAATCCTAAACAGGGCACGGTTAATTGAGTTACTACTCTTTCAAAAAAACAAACACGCAGAAAGGGTCAGTCAACAATTAAATAAATAATAGAAGTTAAAACAAGGAGGTCACCTGGAAAGGAGAGTTGTGGTCAGGAACTGCATTTTTTCTTTTCAAGGACTACCACTGTCCTTCCAGCAATGTCAAGGTATGAGTATATTTGGTCTGAAAAATTGAGACAGAGAGATAGAACACTGATTTACATAATTATTTAATCAATTTACATAGTCAATGATTTTTAGATGTTATGTTATTATGTAGATCAAAGGATTCTCTAATTAAATTTATGAAATTAACTTGAAATTAGATGCTCTAGGAATAAACATTTCTCGGGAAAAATTCACTTGTAATATATATATATATATATATATATATATGCACAAATAAGTGGTAAGATAGAAATCCAAATACTAGGCACAACCAATGACTCAGCAGAGTTGCAGATGCCATTAGAAGTGTGGTATCAAAATTATTAACTCGAGATGTCATTAATAAAATAATTAGTAATTACTGCTCCACTTGAAAAGTGACAATAGCAGAAGGGTCTTTTCATCACTCTTGTAGCAAAAGCCGAAGTTAGTTACTCAGTTAGTATTTATATATAGGATATTAGTCATATTAGTACTTAAATAAATTAAAGAATGGTTAATTGAGGTAGTAAATAAAGAATAATTAATTTAAATAGTAATTGAAGTATTAAATTTTTTTTATAAATAACTAAACAATTGTAATTAAAATATGAATAAAATAATACAAACTAGAGATTTCTTTTGTGTAAAATTAGTTTTTATTTTTACAATGAGACGAAGTAAAAAAGCAGAAAATAAAAATAAGACATAGTGATGCGGAAGTTGCAAAGTTAAGAATAAAACAAAAGATCCCTCTTAGAGATCTCAAACAGTTATGTATGAACTCATATAAGTCCCACAATAGCAGAATTTTTAACATCCAAATTATAACAAAGATAATAGAATAGAAATCCAATTCAGCTACCAAATAGATATAAAAGGAATATAAAACATGGCATGCATATTAATGTTATCTAGAAAAATAATCTCATCAAGGTCTCTATAAATTAAAGATATATATCTATGACAGCAGGGAGAGTCAGTTTCTCCGAATAGCTACCTTCACCAATTATCACTTTGTTATATATAGAAATAATAGTTCATTATGCATAAAATTTATCAGTTCAAATAGCCATTATCACTTTTGCCTTTTTGAGGGATGAAGGAGATTCGAAGTAGGTCGATTTTTATAGTCTGTATACAGCCAATCAGCTAACATGTCCTTGATGACTAAAAGAAACACACAATAAACAGGAGTTCATGTATCTTTGGTATTACTGTGAAATGCCGAGTCTAGTTAAATTAAAGTTTTTGATCTATTACGCCCTACTATAGAGAAAACCGCTTGCACCAGCATGAGCTAGCCTATAATGCTCTGTGATCTGAAGGCTGCCCCGGTGAGATATTTCCACTTCACGTACAAGATCCTCAACAACAGCAAATGGATTGTTATTCTCAAAATGAACAATATTGGGAGAAAATGAGTATGGCAAGCTATCACTGTATGGCCCATACTTCAGCTCGGGATCGGCACGATCAGTTGGAACTACTCTGGTAATGATTCAACTTTGTTACTAGATGTTCTAATAAAAGTGGTGTGCTGCTTAATAAGATGTGGATAGCATTACTGCACTGTCACGGTAGAACATCAACTGTGCTGATTGACTTATCTCTGCTGGAAAAGGTTCAACAGAATGAGTCAATTCATAAAACACTTCTAGCGTTGCGAATCCAACGGTGTACTTAGAGGATTCTGTTGGGAAATAACATAAATTCTCGATAAGACAGATTTATGACAAATCAAGAATAGAAAAATAACACACAAAATTTGATAACGGAGTTCGGCCAATCTTGCTTACGTCTCCGGACCTCCTGCAGATCTTTTTACTGAAAGAGGAAAAATTACACAAGGTGTTTACAACACTCACAACTCACAACCTAATTACACCCAAGAAAATTACTCTCAATTTTCTCTCACAAAAACTTTTCTCTATAAGCTTTTCCCTCAATTGGAATGAACACTTTGGATGATTAATTCATTACAATTACACATCTATTTATAGGAAAATTCACTCCTTGAATTACTCCTTAAATTAATGGTTCCTTAAATTGCTCCTTGAATTAAGCTCCTTGTTTTGCTCCATGAATTGCTCCATGTTTTACTCCATGTTTGCTCCTTAAATTAAGGAGCTTTATAAAAATCTCCCACTTGAAGACTGATTTCAATCTGTCTTCACACCTTGATCAATGCAGCAGCTTTTCTAGTCTTTGTTACTCTAGCAGACCAACTGAAGTTGAGCACAACTTCAGTTTGTCAATAGTCACCACCTTTGTTAACATATCTGCTGGATTTTTGCTTCCTTGAATCTTCTCCAGTATTAACACATCATCTTCCAATAGAGATCTGATGAAGTGATAACGGAGTCCAATATGCTTTGTTCTAGAATGAAATGCTGAATTCTTCGCCAAGTGTATTGCACTTTGACTATCACTATGCAGAACATTCTTCTCTTATTTGAATCCCAACTCAATTAACAAACCTTGAAGTCATATCATCTCTTTACTAGCTTCAGTTACTGCTACATACTCAACCTTTGTAGTGGATAGAGTGACAATTTTCTGTATTTGTGACATCCAACTAACAGCTGTAGTTTCAACAGTAAATATATAACCGGTGGTGCTTCTTCGGTGATCAATTTCACCTCCAAAGTCTGCGTCTACGTACCCTTGTACTTTTAACTCTCCTTTACTAAAGTACAAGCACTTTTCTGTGGTGCCTCGCAGATACCTCAAAATCCACTTGATTTCTTCCCAATGAGTTTTCCCTAGATTTGACATAAATCTGCTAACAACTCCCACTGCATGGCCAATGTCTGGTCTCGTACAGACCATTGCGTACATCAAACTTCCAATGGCTGAGGCATAAGGAACCTTAGCCATGAACTCTCTCTCTTCTTCTGTCTGAGGGGACTGATCCTTGGATAGGCGAAAATGACTGGCCAAGGGTGTGCTAACTGCCTTGGCACCACCTATGTTGAATCTTTGCAAAACACGATTGATGTACTCTGCCTGAGATAACTGGAAGGATCCTTTCTTCTTATTTCTTGTGATTTGCATTCCAAGAATCTTCTTTGCTGGACCCAAGTCTTTCATGTCAAATTCCTTTGACAATTGATGCTTCAACCTTTTAATATCATCCATATCTCGAACCTGCTACTAATATATCATCAACATAAAGTAGTAAAATGATATAATGGACCTATATCTCTTGAAGTAGCAACAATGATCGACATTGCACTTATGGAAACCTTCCTCAGGTATGAAATCGTCAAATTTTTTGTACCATTGTCTCGGGGCTTGTTTCTGTGCCATACAAACTCTTCTTAAGTCTCGCACACCATGTTCTCTTCTTCCCCTTTTCTCGAGAAACCTTACATTTGGTACATGTATATCTCTTCATCTAAATCTCCATGAAGGAATGCGGTCTTCACATCCAACTGTTCAAGATGAAGATCTTCGATGGCTACAATGCTCAATACCGATCGATAGTATTAAGCTTCACAACGGAGCAAAAATGTCGGTGTAGTCAACTCCTTCCTTCATTGAAACCCTTTGACAACTAGGCGGGCTTTGTATCTCTTGGAACCATCACGCCCTCTTTCACCCGGTACACCCATTTGTTGTGAAGTGTCTTTTTCCCATAGGTAACTCCCTAGTTCCCGTATGTCGGTTGGAGATGAGAGATTTCATTTCTTCTTTCATAAAGAAGCTCCCACTTCCTGGAATCTCGTGTCTGACAAGCTTCATCATAGCATTCAGGCTCCCCTCCATCAGTCAGCAACATATAGTTCATGTATCTCCTGTTAGGCACATGAGGTCGAGAAGACCTTCTCAATACAGGAACTGGAGTAAGAGGTTGTGGTGTGTCGGAATGCTGTGTACTGCTTTGTCCAACAAGTTCCTCTGGCTGAGGACTTGTTACAATTGGTTCTGTTGCGGAAGTATCTGGGACATCATCTGCATCTGCAAATACTGACTCATTCTGCTCTGAGTCATTGGCGTCTATTTTATGCATGTCCTTATACATCACCCTTTCGTTGAAAATCACATCTCTGCTACGGATAACTTTCTTCTTTTCGTCATCCCAAATGCGGTAGCCAAACTCATCCTTACCATAGCCAATGAATGTGCATTTCTTGGATTTGGGATCAAGCTTATTCCTGCCTTGATCACTGATATGCACAAATGCTACACAACCGAAAACTTTTAGATGTGATAGTTTCACCTCTTTTCCGCTCCATACCTCCTCTGGTATTCTATGCTCCAATGGAACAGATGGGCCTCGGTTGATCAAGTAAGCTGCCGTGTTGACTGCTTCTTCGGTAGACCTGACTGTATACGAATGCTTCTGGCTCTTTCTGTCAACGTTCGGTTCATACGCTCAGCTACACCATTGTGTTGAGGCGTGCCTGGCATAGTTCTTTCCATTCTGATCCCGTGCTCATAGCAGAAATTTTTGAATCTGGTGTCTTCATATTCACCACCATTATCGGTTCTGAGCTTTTTGATCTTTAAACCCGTCTCATTTTCCACCATAGCTTTCCATCTTCTGAAAGCCTCAAATACTTCAGACTTATGCTTTAGAAAGTAAACCCATACCTTCCGAGAGTGATCATCAATGAAAGTCACGAAGTAGTGTTTCCCACCAATAGATGAGATGGTCGTTGGTCCCCAAACATCAGAGTGAATAAGATCTAGTCTTTCCTTCTTTGGGATTCTGCAACTTGTCTGAAAGATGACTCTCTTTTGCTTTCCAAGTATGCAATCTTCGCACATGTCTATCTCCGTAGACTGTAGACCAGGAAGTTTTCCCTTTAAGTTTATAATCTTCATCCCCTTCTCACTCATATGGCCTAGTCTCTGGTGCCACAAATTTGGTGTTTTATTGCATGCTGTAACTATGATTGAACAACGTGCCTCTACTACTATGTAAAGGGTGCCACTTTTCTTGCCTCGAGCAATTGTCATTACACTCTTTGAAATCTTAAAAATAATCACCATGGAAGATTGTAGTGTAGCCTTCACTGGCCAACTGCCCCACTGATATTAAGTTCCTTCTGAGATCGGGAATATGCTTGACATCTTTCAGTTCCCAAACAGATCCGTTCAACTTAATCTTCACTACACCTTTGCCAATAATAGCACATGGTTGATCATCACCAAGATATACCTTTCCAAGGTTTTCGGGGACATATTTCTCGAAGAATTCTTTTTGTGAAGTAGCATGGAACGATGCTCCAGAGTCTAACACCCAAGATTCTTCCTTGCTCTCCAAAGAGCATATCAATGCATCATCTCTTCCTGAGGTGGAAGTAACATTTGCCTCTGCCTTCACTTGTTTATCCTTCGGTGCACTCTTGCACTGATTTTTGTAGTGCTCGGTTCTTCCACAATTCCAACACTCGATAGTCTTCGAGCTATGGAAATTATTAGGATTCCTGTATTTGGACCTCCTGTCCTTTGATCTACCTCGGTAGTCTGTTCTGCCACGTTCATTCCCTTTGGTTGAATTTCTTCCTCTTGACTCTGTATGCAAAACTGAAGAAGTTGACGATTCACCTGACTCTCTACGTCGAATCTCTTCACTGAGAACCAGATCACGAACATCGTCAACTTTCAACTTATTGCTTCCTAACGAGCTACTCACAGTCGTGACAGTAGCATTCCAACTTTATGGTAAAGAAGATAAAAGTATTAATGCTCGTACTTCTTCATCGAATTCAATTTCCACTGAACTCAATTGGGTTGTGACTGTGATGAGTTCATTGAGATGTTGAGCTACCGATGCGCCTTCATTCATCCGCAAATTGAACAAACGCCTCATCAAGTGCACTTTGTTTGAGGTTGATGGCTTCTCATACATATTGGAGAGAGCTGCCATAAGACCCACCGTGGTCTTTTCCTTTGCTATGTTGAAGGCAACATTACGGGATAGCGTCAATCGAATAACTCCGAGGGCTTGTCTGTCTAGAATATTCCAATCTTCTTCCTTCATAGCTTCTGGTTTCTTCCATGAGAGAGGTTGATATAGATTTCTTTGATACAGATAATCCTCTATCTGCATTTTCCAAAACCTAAAATCTGTGCCATCAAATTTCTCGAGTTTCACCCTTCCTTCATCTACGGCCATTGCTCCCACTAAAATCTGACTTGCTCTGGATCGTTTCTGACTATTTCATGCAGAAAATTGACAAAAATCACCACCAATAGCTCTGATACCAGTTGTTGGGAAATAACGCAAATTTCCGATATGCCAGATTTATGACAAAGCAAGAATAGAAAATTAACACACAAAATTTGATAACGGAGTTCGACCAATCTTGCTTACGTCTCCGGACCTCCTGCAGATCTTTTTACTGAAAGATGAGAAATTACACAAGGTGTTTACAACATTTACAACTCACAACCTAATTACACCCAAGAAAATTACTCTCGATTTTCTCTCACAAAAGCTTTTCTCTTAATTAGAATGAACACTTTGGATGATTAATTCATTACAATTACACATCTATTTATAGGAAAATTCACTCCTTCAATTACTCCTTAAATTAATGGTTCCTTAAATTACTCCTTGAATTAAACTCCTTGTTTTGCTCCATGAATTGCTCCATGAATTGCTCCATGAATTGTTCCATGTTTTGCTCCATGTTTTGCTCCTTGTTTTGCTCCATGTTTTACTCCATGTTTGCTCCTTAAATTAAGGAGCTTTATAACAGATTCATGACCAAAGATAAAGAGAACTATTTGGTCCCATTTGGAGCATCGGTTAATTGTTCAATGGGGTTCACAGCAAGGGCCACTTAATTCTTTTTCTTCTTTCCCTTTTTCCAGCAGGCAATGCCTGCTTGACAAGCGCTATTTGATCTATCTGTGTAGGTAGGAATGCAAGAAGTACTTCTGACGCTGGAGTATGTTGTCCCGTTATTTTCAATCTAATGCATGACAAGAGTCATACATATTGTCATAGACATAGTAGAAATGTGCAACTAATTTGGAAATTTTAGCAACTCGTGTTGAATATTTGCTCTAAAAGTAACAAATTAATGGCATAATTTAGGAAAATTAGTGGCCTAATTTGTGGCATGATTTAAGGAAATTAGTGGCATAATTTAAGGAAATTGATGGACTAATTTAAGGCTTAAATTATGGCACAATTTAGGGAAAGTGAACCTTGCTTCATCTATAAATAGGGAAGAATTCATGCATTGAAGAACAAGTCAAAAATAAGAAAAAATCAGAGATAGTATAAGCAAACTCAAAGAGAGAAAATACTTGTTAGGTTGGGGAAACATTTGAGAGATATTATTAGTGAGAAAATATGTATATGTATTCTGTATATTTCCTACTCAGTTCAAATAATATCTGCTGCCTCCCGTGAACCTAAGTGAATTGCCGAACCACGTAAATTCTGTGTGTTCTTTTACCGTTTTGATATATTCATATACCACTCTTTATTGCTTTCGCCCACAAAAAATTGGTATCAGAGCCACATATAGCAGTATTATATATCAAATCAAAGCTCTCGATGAGACGAACGCAACGGTAAAATAATCGCTCAAATCGGAAGTCAGAATCACCGCCAGAAGCTACCGGAGTCCTGCTGCCAGCAACTGAGTCAACTCACTGAGTTGAACCAAGTCAACTCAGTCACTAGTGATATTTGGACCGAGTTTGTCTATTTTTCATCCATTTTTAGCTGAGTTTGATCTATTTCTAGCTAATTGAACCATTCCGGATTCAACTACGGATTCCGTTTTTTTCAAATAAGGTATAAAATTTGAAAAAACACTGTTTTAAGTTGTAAGTGCAAAATTTATGTTATCATTTTGTACTAATGGCTGATAAAAGAGAGATCGAAGAAGGTGAACAAGTTGACCATAAAATTTATGGCAAACCAAGTTGTTCTACTTGAAGAACTATGTTGTCCAACGCAAAGTTTGAGTGGAGAAATTCGACGGCACCAACTTTGGCGTGTGGCAGTGTGAAGTATTAGATCTATTGTTCCGAGAAGGATCTAATATAGCTTGGAGACCAGGCCAGAAGATTATTCAAATGAAGATTGTAATTATGTCAACCGACAAGCTTGTGGCACAATTCGACTATGCTTAGGAAAAGATCAGAAGTATTTGTCATGAAAGAGAATGTAGCCACAGTTCTCTGGAAGAAACTAGAGGACAAATACATGACGAAAATTATTGAGAACAGACTCTACTTGAAGAAGAAACTTTTCCGTTTTCAGTACAAGAAAGGTACCCCTATGATTGAACACTTAGATAATTTCAATAAAGCTTTGTTGTTGCTGAATTCATTACCTAAGAGCTATGAGCATTTAACCACAACCTTGTTATATGGAAAGGATGAGGTTAAGTTCGTAGATGTTTCAAATGCTTTGGTAAATAACGAGTACCGGAAGAAGGATCAACATGATCAAAGAGACTCAATATCAGAAGCATTGACGGCAGCCAAAGGTAGGACTAACAACAAAAAATCTAGCGAATCAAATAATAGGGGACAATCCAGATAAAAGTCTAGAGGAGATTCATCTAGAAGACGTCCTGCAAAGGACGAGTGTGCCTATTGTCACCAGAAAGGGCATTGGAAGAAAGATTGTACAAACAAGGACAAGTCAAATGCAAATGTTGCAGAGAAGGTCGATGAAGATGAAGAATCAGCCTTTTCAGTTTCATCATCAAAAACCTACTCAGATAAGTGGATCCTTGATTCTGGATGTTCTTATCATATGTGTCCAAACAAACATTGGTTTTCGAGTTTTGAGGAGCTCGATGGAGGAGTTGTGCTTATGGGCAACGACAATGCCTGTCAAACAAAAGGGATCGGAACAGTACGACTAAAGATGCACAGTGGTACAATTAGACGACTTACAAATGTAAGGTATATTCCTGACCTAAAGAAAAACCTTATTTCTTTAGGTGTTCTAGATTCGGATGGTTACAAGGTAACATTGGAAAATGAAGTCTTGAAAGTTGTACGAGGTGCATTTATAGCAATGAAGGGTACTCGGAAGGTTAACTTGTATTTCCTAGATGGGAGTACAGTTACAGGAAGAGTAGCTGTCTCAAGTAGTTCTGAAGAAAAGGCAAATGATTCTTCCCGCCTGTGGCACATGCGCTTAGGGCATGTCGGTGAAAAGGCTTTGCAAGGCTTAATGAAGCAAGGTCTTTTGAAAGGTGCCAAGACTGGAAAGTTTGATTTCTGCGAGCATTGTGTAATGGAAAAACAAACAAGAGTTAAGTTCGGCACTGCCATTCATCGTACTAAGGGATCTCTTGATTATATTCACACGGATGTTTGGGGACCTTCCAAGAATGCTTCACTTGGAGATAAATGTTGGTTTGTGACTTTTATTGATGATTTCTCTAGATATGTCTGGATATACACCATGAGTTACAAAGATGAAGTTCTAGATATCTTTCTTAAATGGAAGAAAATGATCGAGACTCAGACAAGTAGGAAAATTAAGAGGCTCAGATCTGATAATGGTGGCGAGTACAAATCAGATCCCTTCTTCAAAGTTTGTCAAGATGAAGGGATAATCAGACATTTTTTTGTTCCTCGTACACCACAGTAGAATGGAGTTGCAGAATGAATGAATCGTACTTTGGTTGAGAAAGTTCGATGTATGCTATCTCATTCCAAATTGAGCAAGGCATTTTGGGCTCAGGCTTTGTCATATGCAACTCATATAGTCAACAGACTTCCTGCGAATGCATTAGATGGAAAAACTCCTAAAGATGTATGGTCTGGACAACCTGCTACTGATTATGATTCATTGCGAATATTTGGATGTCCTGCATATTTTCATGTTAGTGAATCCAAACTAGATCCCAGAGCAAAGAAAGTTGTTTCTTGGGCTTTAAGGAAGGAGTTAAAGGATTTCGACTTTGGTGTGGTGAATCCAAGAAGATCGTCTTAAGCCAAGATGTTACATTCGACGAGTCTGTTATGCTGAGATAGATAAATTCATAGAAAGAGAATGAAAGTCCAAATACTCTTTCTAAGGTGATGCTTGAGACTCCGGAAGATCCAAAAAAGATTGCACCAATTACCGATCGTGGTGAAGATGAAATTGATGATCAAGAAGAGATCTCAGTTGAGGTGGAGGTTCTCTCACCATCACCACTGATTAATCAGCAGCCAGAATCTATTGCCACTACTCGACCAAGAAGGGAGATTAGGAAGCCTACCAGATACAGAGACATGGTAGCATTCGCACTTCCAGTAATTGATGATGATGTCCCATGCACTTACAGAGAAGTCGTGCAAAGAGTTGATAGTATGAAGTGGAAGATGGAAATGGATGAAGAGATGAAGTCTCTACATCAGAATCAAACTTGGGAGTTGGTTCAACTTCCCAAAGGAAAGAAAACTATTGGTTGCAAATGGGTCTATGCCAAGAAGGAAGGTGCTCCTGGTAAAGACAACATCAGATACAAAGCCAGACTGGTAGCAAAAGACTATGCTGAGAAAGAAGGAATAGACTACAATGAGGTATTCTCACATGTTGTTAAGCATTCATCTATTCGGATACTATTGGCTTTGGTAGCATAGTTTGATCTCGAGTTAGCTCAACTCAATGTCAAAACAGCTTTTCTCCATGGTACTTTTAACGAAGAAATCTACATGTCTCAACCGGAAGACTTCAAAATTTCAGGATGAGAGAATTGGACTTGCAAGCTGAGCAAGTCAATTTACGGTTTGAAGCAATCACCGCAACAATGGTACAAGCGCTTTGATAGCTTCATCAGAAAGCAAAAGTACACACGCAGTCAGTTTGATCACTGTGTATACTTTCGGAAACTGCAAGACGGTACCTTCATCTATTTGCTCTTATATGTTGGTGATATGTTGATTGCATATAAGAGCAAGGTAGAGATCGACAGATTGAAGGCTCTGTTGAGTTCAGAATTTGAAATGAAAGATCTTGGAGAAGCTAAGAAAATTCTTGGGATGGAAATCACAAGAGATAGAGTTGCGAGCATAGTCTGTCTGACACAAACTCAGTATCTGAAGAAAGTACTACAAAGGTTTGACATTGATGAAAAAACCAAACCAGTAAGTACACCGCTTGCTCCTCATTTTCAATTGAGTGCATTGATGTCACCTAGTACCACCGATAAGAAGAAGCAAATGGGACGTGTTCCATATGCAAATGCCATTGGTGCATTGATGTATGCAATGGTTTGCACCAGACTTGATATTTCTCACACTGTTAGTATGGTGAGTCGATACATGCATAATCCCGGTAAAGGACACTCGCAAGCAGTGAAGTGGATTCTACGGTACATCTATGGTACTGTGGATATTGGTTTGAATTTTGAGAGAGACAAGACTGAAGGCAAACACCTAGTTGGATATGCGGATTTTGACTATGCTGGAGATTTGGATAAGCGTCGATCTACAACTGGTTATGTGTTCACAATGGCAAGAGGACCAGTTTGTTGGAGATCAACATTGCGATCAGCGTAGCTTTCTACTACTAGAGGCGAGTATATGGGTCATGTGACGCATTCAAAGAAGTTATCTGGCTTCTCGGGTTGACCAAAGATTTGGGTATTTTTCAAAAGAACGTAGAATTTTTCTGCAACAGCCAGAGTGCCATTTTTTTGGCAAATAACCAAGTTCATCATGGTCGTACAAGCACATCGATGTTCGATTTTATTTTGTTCATAAAATCGTCAATAAAAGGGAATATTATACTCGAGAAAGTTGGAAGTGCGTATAACCCTGCAGATATGCTTACAAAGGTGGTTACAAGGATCAAGTTTCAACACTGCTTGAACTTGATCAACATCTCTCGAGCTTAGAGCGCCTAGGGCGTATTTGGAGGCAACGTTATAAACTTTTTCGCCAAGGTGGAGATTGTTGAATATTGGCTCTAAAAGTAACAAATTAGTGGCATAATTTAGGGAAATTAGTGGCCTAATTTGTGTCATGATTTAAGGAAATTAGTGGCATAATTTAAGGAAATTGGTGGCC
The DNA here is from genome assembly GCA_033030585.1 of Hippophae rhamnoides. NCBI lineage: Eukaryota > Viridiplantae > Streptophyta > Magnoliopsida > Rosales > Elaeagnaceae > Hippophae > Hippophae rhamnoides. Next base: position 49,194,802 of record CM065432.1, on the reverse strand, counting down.
TAATTTAAGGCTTAAATTATGGCACTATTTAGGAAAAGTGAGCCTTGCTTCATCTATAAATAGGGAAGAGTTCGTGCATTGAAGAACAAGGCAAAAATCAGAAAAAATCAGAGATAGTATAAACAAACTCAAAGAGAGAAAATATTTGTGAGTTTGGGGAAACATTTGAGTGATATTATTAGTGAGGAAATCTGTATATGTATTCTGTATATTTCCTACTCAGTTCAAATAATATATGCTGCCTCCCGTGAACCTAAGCGAATTGCCAAACCACGTAAATTCTGTGTGTTCTTTTACCGTTTTGATATATTCATATACCGTTCTTTATTGCTTCCGTCCAAAACAACTCAAGCTTCTAATTAAATCATGTAACTACTATCATATTTTACATCAAATTTTATTTTATTTTATAGAAAACATTACATTAAATTTGTATTCCTCTCTCACCTATAATATCAAATATTTTTATAAAATAAAATATTTAAATAATTACTTATTTTTATTATTTTATTAATTAAAAAAATTAAAAATATACTAAATAAAATATTATATTTATTATATGAATTAAAAATTATTTTTAATTAATAAACACAATTAAAAATACACATAAGTAGATATTATTTTGATAAATTAATATATTCATCCCACAATTATTCGAAAAAATGTATTTTAAAATACAACGTGAGCTTCTCTATCCTTAATTCTATGTTATATTAGTATTTTTTTTAGTTATTTTGTATTATGCATCTATTTTAATTTATTATATGCAAAATAAACTTTACAAAATTTTTCTAAATCATTATTTTAGTTTATATTAAATTTCTAATTATATGTTATATTGGTATTTTTTTAATCATTATATATAATATACTTAATTTTAATTTTTTACATATAATAAAAAATTTAACTTTATAATTAAAAGATGATATAATATTAAATAATGTTTGATGCGATTAACAATATATTTTCCTAGTAAAAAATTTGATATAAGAATGATATATACTAAATTTTATATCAAATTTAAAGTTATAAATTATAGATGGTATTTAATTTTCGATCTTACTTTTAACTTATAACATTACACATTTAAACGGCCACTTAAGACACTTTCGTGCAAAAGTGTTAGTTACATCAAATTTGATGTAAGGTTGGAATAATTATATACTAAATTTTATATCAAATTTAAAGTTACGGAGTTGGATCGTAAATGGTGTTAGGTTTTCGAGTGTCCTTTACTTTATACCGTTACGCATTTAAAGGGCATTTAAGACAATTCCCCTTGGATTGAGAACGATAGCACACCCTTGACTCTTGTGCAAACGGCCTCAGCGCCGAGGCTCTCTGATCCCGCCTCTTTTTTTTTTTTTTATGAATTAGCCCAGATCCATTTTACCCTTCATTTAAACTTTCCTGAAAAATCATCGCTGTTAACTTTCTTGTTGTATCGCACTTTCTTCTCTAACTACAGGTATGGTGTTGTGTATTTTGGTTTAATTTAATTGAATTTATAGTTATATGATTTTTACTTTATTCTTCCTATTCTTTTCTCGATTGTGAGGAATGCTGCGTTATTTTTATTGGATCTGTTTTTTGATAGTGAGTAGTGACCAACCATTGTTGATGCCTCAGATTTTATTTTTAATTGCCGATAGCGTTCTTAGTTCAGTCACTTTGTGTAGAATGTTGATTAAGAGTGGGTAAAGTGGAGGTTTTAAAGCTTTTGTTTGAGCAATTGTAATTTCGTTGATTTCAATTTGTTTTCGCTTTTAGTCCTTTCCGTGAATTGTGACAGGAGGCGAAGAATTTGCAACATAGATTTCAAAACCCTACGGGAGAGAGAGATATAGAATGAGAGATACAGAAGAACACCACGAAGCAACGGAGGGGTTGGTAAAGCTTTTGGGGAAAGCTAGCCACGATCTCACAATGGTTCAACACAAGCTCGAAAGAGAATTCCAACAAGTCTATCCAGACAATTCAAACCCAATAAAGCTGGTTTCTAGGATAAAGAAAATTCAGGATGATATATCAGTTTTGCAAGAGCAATGTCGTGAACTTTTGTCTGCCAAACAGGACTTGATTGATAAAGCTCGGACAGTTCTTGTAGGAAATAGAAATTTGCTGCAGCGGATGGAACCGTCCATGGGCATTCATGTAACAAGTGACTCTGATGATTCTGCTTTTGCTAATTTCAATCAGGTCATTGATGAGTGGGCAGTTCAAGTCAGATCAGCTACAGGGGTTGATAGCCAAGATTCAGAATCTGAGGATGTTAACAAATTACTCTTCTCGGCTATAGTTTAAACCAACTGAGAAATTCTGTATCCTGAATTATGCTGGATAAGAGCATTTCTGGAGCAGCTTTCTTTTTGTTATATAACATGACAAAATCCACCTTCTTTGTAATGTTCTTCCAGCATTGCTTGTGTCCAATAAGTCTCAGGGCATGGTCACATTTAACTTCGTTTTGTGATCTAAATTTGCTGTCTATCAGTTGTAGTGATACCTTATATAATTAAATGAGAATTATTGCAGTTAATTTAGTATAAGCAGTAAAATTGTGTATGTAACCTTTCAGTCTCACCCCAAAATAGAACCTTCTTAGGGATGATCTTAAATGAATTCTTTTAACGATGAAGTGTAGTTCAAGTTCAATATCTTCAATAAAAGTGTACTTTATATCAGTACTTATTAGATGGAACTATTTTTACAAAAGAATTATAGAAATTTATTTTTGAAAAACATGTCAGTACGTATGGCGCGTGTCAAATGCGTGAATGACATGTAACGCATGTCAAATATATGACTGTTATATCTTTTAAAAATAGACTTTTGTTACTCTTTTTTTGTATATGTATTTGGATTTGTGATGTTCTACCTATTAGATACATATGTAAATTATATTTTCTTTAAAAGTACTGACTTAAGTTACCAATTTTTTCTTAGGATTCTTTTGGTGGCTATGATCGAACATATTTGACTACTGCAGTTGAAGAAATGGAAAGGTATAGTGTATGTAATATTCCTCTTTAAGCTCATTCCCCATACGTCTGAAGGAAAAGGCATTATCTTACATGAAATGAGAAAAATGGAGTCTTTTAAAAAAATATTGAACTTCTCAGTATATAATCATACAGTATAATAGTCGTGATACATTAGAATATAGCATTTAAATACAATAAATCAAGTCCAAAGGTGGATTGAAAGTCACAGTTTGTGAGTCCCTGATTTGATATATTTGCAAACTTTCGAAATTTGCTAACAATTAATTATTTATGATATTCAGGCTATTATCGTCAAATTCAATTGAATTTTTGTCTGTTGAGTACCCAGTAATTGTTCCAATCAAACACAATATAACACCGTACGTACCTTCATCATGTCTACTTACCTACACAAATAGTGCATTAGTGCCACAAGCAAACCACCCTATTGGTCTTGAACACCCACACCTAAAATCTCCAAATAGTTGTCATTTCTCAAATTTCCATCACAATTAATAATAAATAACCCTCATGTTACAACATGTTAACCTCATGTTACAACATGTTAACGATGATCTACACCATTTGTATGGTTATCAAATGTACTCTTAATTTTTTATTAGTTCTATAACCGAGTTTTAGTTGATTTTATTTTAAAAAAAAATTGTACATTTATATTAATATTAAAATAGTTCAACACAAAATATTTTATATTTTTTCTAACTTAATACTCTCATTTAATAAATAAAAGCACTTATAAATTTTTTTCTTTCGAATTTAGTATAATACACTAATAATATATCCATGATATTTATATTTATATTTATATTTTTGTTTATCTATTACTTGTATAAAAAATCTGTTGATGTTTATAGCTACTCATGATTTTGTTTTTTTATTTTATTCCAATTTATATTTTTTTATTTATACTACTCCGAGTCATGAAAGCTTAGTAAAATTTGACATAAAGTTGTTTACAAAAACAAAGTAAACGAATATACTTTATATAGATACTTATGTCTTAGAATAATAGATGTGTGGTTATAATATAAAGAATAATGAATAGGGTCTATATGTAATCTATTACATAAGATAAAATTATGTTTGAACGTACGTAAAATAAGAAAAAGTCACATGCGAGCGTATTAAAGAAAATAATGATAGATATTTTATTCTTCTCTAGCATGGCTTGTAATAAAAAAGATATACTTGTAAAAATTATTTAAAATTATATACTTTTAAGTAATATTTTATTTTTTATAAAATAAAACTTATCAAAATAAAGATATACCTTAACTAATTATTAATCAACTTCAAGATATAAAACAAATGATTTTATTAAAAAAATTTGAAAAATTTCTTTTTTAACCTTAGAATAATTTTGGATAAAAGAATGAAATTCATGGTGGTAAAGTATTGGCAAAAGTATTTATTCATTATAAAAGAGTTTATTGTTAGTAATTAATGTCGTGGTTACAATAAGTTAATGTCTTACTACAAGAGTGATAACTCTTACCTTAGAATAATTTTAATAAAAAGTAAAATTCGTAAGAAGATATCACTCCAATGTAAGAAGATTTATCACTAATATCTATTATCGTGATAATGTTTATTACAATAAAGCAATTCCTTACCATAATAGTGATAATATTTATTTTGAAAATAATTTTAGTAAAAATTAAAATTTAATACAAATATTTTATTAATTAAGAAAATCACTTTATATTCTTCACGTGATAAATTAATGATAAAGTAAAAAAAATGTTACGAGGTAGATGCATTTTATTAAATAGATTTTTCTTATACCTTTTGTTTGCTAATTATGGATAATACAACATTTTACATACTTATTATGTTATAATAATTAGTTAATTATAAAATAAAAATATTAGTAAATATAAATCAAAGAAAGCTAATTTTTAAAGTAAAAATTTTATTTTAAATAAACTCGATAAAGGTAAACATTATCAAATCTCTCTCATACAAATATTAAAGATCGTCATGTCTTCATGAAACCTTATAGTTTGAATAAATAGATCTAAATAATAATAAATAAAATTTCTTCTCTGATCATTAAATAAAGAGTCAAACATTATATATTGATCTCTATGTATACTAAGTATTTATCTTTTCATCTTTAACATCTTTATTTTGTTTTAAAACATAGGTAGAAAAATAGGACTTGCATTTTTAAGATACTTTTTATTTTCAAATTCTCATATAAGTTGAAATCAAGTTTAATAACAAAAGTTTGAATTTTTAGCACAAAGTGTGAAAAATAGATATTTTTTGAAAGTACAACATAATAAATCATACCATATAATATAAACATAAAAAACAACACCACATATTATTAAAATGAAAAAGAATAGATAATATCTTATTAAAATTTAGAGTTGATTTAATTTTTAGTTCAAATCAAAACTTAAATATACTACTTAAAAGTTTACACAAAATTGAACACACACATATATATATATATAACTTTTTTTGTACATTCAAGTATACCATATAGTGATTATAAAAAGAAAAATCATTTTTTATAATGTCACATAAAATATTTTTAACTTGTTTCAATGGATGTACGATTACAATTGGAAACGAGTGAAACAATGCTGGATATATGACAATTGTTAGAGAAAGAGAGTTGAGTAGTGATTGTTGATTGATGGAGAAACACATAGTTGATAAGATAATGAATCCGTTAGAAATTAAGAAAAAAGATAGAAAAAATGTAATTTTTCAATTTTAACTTGGTGCGTAAGTTATAGTATTTACGTGTTATAGATTTTTTTAATTTTATTTCAATTCTAAATTTATTTTAAAAAAATTTGAATTATTTAAATTGATATAAATTTTATTCAATTTGTATTTTATTCATATTTTATAATTTAAATTGAATTCAATTAATTATGATATAAATTACTTACACTAGTAAAGAAACTTTTGATTCCAAGCCACGCCTCGTTAATATGCCATAGACACACTTGATTTTGTTTTTCATTATATTTCAAGTTTACCATCTTTTCTTTTGTTTTCTTTCTCTCTCTATAAAAAGTTATTATAGCCAGATTTTGATTTAATATCATTTTTTTCTTTTTTCTTTTTTCTTTATTTATCTTCGGGCATTTTTTTACGCACAATTTCAGAATCCATTAACAATATACCTCATGATATTGTTATAAAGCTCCTTAATTTAAGGAGCAAACATGGAGCAAAACATGGAGCAAAACAAGGAGCAAAACATGGAGCAATTCATGGAGCAAAACAAGGAGCAAAACATGGAGCAATTCATGGAGCAAAACAAGGAGCTTAATTCAAGGAGCAATTTAAGTAACCATTAATTTAAGGAGTAATTCAAGGAGTGAATTTTCCTATAAATAGATGTGTAATTGTAATGAATTAATCATCCAAAGTGTTCATTCCAATTGAGAGAAAAGCTTAGAGAGAAAAGCTTTTGTGAGAGAAAATTAAGAGTAATTTTCTTGGGTGTAATTGGGTTGTGAGTTGTGAGTGTTGTAAACACCTTGTGTAATTTCTCCCCTTTCAGTAAAAAGATGCGACGGGTCAGGAGGCGTAAGCAAGATTAGTAGAACCTAGTTATCAAATTTTGTGTGTTATTTTTCTATTCTTGCTTTCATCATCGGCTTATCGGGAATTTGCGTTATTTCCCGACAAGCGGTATCGATGGTATTGGTAGTGATTTACGTCAATTTTTAAGAAATAATCGAGAGAAACTTGATCAGGAAGTCGGATTTTAGTGGGAAGCGATGGCCGCGGATGAAGGAAGGGGTGAAACTCGAAATTTGATGGCACGGTTTCGGGTTTTGGAAAATGCGGATAGAGGATTATACGTATCAAAGAAAATCTATATCGGCCTACTCGGGGAAGAAGCCGGAGGCTATGAAGGAAGAAGATTGGAATCTTACAGGCAGACAAGCCCTCGGAGTTATTCGATTGACGTTATCCGTAATGTTGCTTTTAACATAGCAAAGGAAAAGACCACGGCGGGTCTTATGGCATTTCTCCCGATATGTATGAGAAGCCGTCGGCCTCGAACAAAGTGCAACTTGATGAGCGCTTGTTCAATTTGCGGATAGTGAAGGTGCATCGGTAGCTCGGCTTATCTCGATGAACTCGACACGGTTACAGCAGTTGAGTTCGGTGGAAATGAGTCGATGAAGAAGTACGAGCATTGATACTTTTGTCTTCTGCACGAGAGAAAATTTGGAATGCTCTTGTCGCGGCGTGAGTAGCTCGTCGGGAAGTAATAAGTTGGGGGTGGCGATGTTCGTGATTTGGTTCTCGGTGAAGAGTCCAGAGCGTAGAGACGGTGAATCGTCGGCCTCTTCGGTTTGCATACGAGTCGAAGGAAGAAATTCAACCAAAGGAAATGGACGTGAGTAGAGCCGACCTAAGAGGTAGATCGAAAAGGCAGGAGGTCCCAATCCGGGAATCCTAATAATTCCATGGCTCGAAGACTATCGAGTGTTGGAATTGTGGAAGAAACTAGAACCTTGCAAAAATCGGTGCAAGAATGCAGAAGGAGACGAACAAGTGAAGCGAGAGGCAAATGTTACTTCCACCTCGGGAGGAGATGATGCATTGATATGCTCTCTTTGGAGAGCAAGGAAGAATCTTGGGTGTTAGACTACAGCATCGTTCCATGCTACTTCGCAAAAGAATTCTTCGAGAAATATGTCCCAGGAAACCTTGGAAAGGTATATCTTGGTGATGATCGACCATGTGCTATTATTGGCAAGGTGTAGTGAAGATTAAGTTGAGCAGTTTGTTTGGGAGCCGGGATGTCGGGCGTATTCCCGATCTCGAAGGAACTTAATCTCGGTGGGGCGATTGGCCGGTGAAGGCTGTACGATCTTCCATGGTGATGATTGGAAGATTTCAAAGTGCGATGACTGAGTTGCTCGAGGCAAGAAAAGTGGCACTTCTTTACATGACGGCGGAGGCACGTTGTTCAATTACGGTTGCGGCCAGCCAATGAAACGCACAGATACGTGGCAGGAGACTAGGCCGTATGAGTGAGAAGGGGATGAAGATTATGCACTCGAAGGGAAAACTTCCGGTCTACGGTCTACGGAGATAGACATGTGCGAAGATTGCATACTTGGAAAGCAAAAGAGAGTCGGCTTTCGGACAAGTTGCGGAGAATCCCCGAAGAAGGAGAAGGCTAGAGCTTATTCAACTCGATGTTTGGGGACAGACGACCATCTCAAATCATTGGTGGGAAACACTGCTTCGTGATTGACTTTCATCGATGATCACTCTCGGAAGGTATGGGTTTACTTTCTAAAGCATAAGTACGAAGTATTTGAGGCTTTCGGAAGATGGAAAGCTATGGTGGAAAATGAGACGGGTTTAAAGATCAAAAGCTCGGAAGCCGATAATGGTGGTGAATACGAAGACACGAGATTCAAAATTTACGCTATGAGCACGGAATTAGAATGGAAAGAAGCTGTGCAGGGCACGCCTCGGCACAATGGTGTAGGCGGCGTATGAACCAAACGTTGACGAAAGAGCGGGAAGCATTCGTATACGGTCAGTCTAGAAGCAGTGCAGGCGAAGCGATCGACACGGCTTACTTGATCAGCGAGGCCCGTACATTCCCATTGGAGGCATAGAATGCAGGAAGGAGGTATGGAGCGGAAAAGAGGTGAAACTATCACATCTAAAAGTTTTCGGTTGTGTAGCATTTGTGCATATCGGTGATCAGGTAGGAATAAGCGATCCCGAATCAAGAAATGCGCGTTCATTGGCTATGGTGAGGATGAGTTTGGCTACACGCATTTTGGGATGACGAAAAGGAGAAAGTTATCAGGTAGTAGAGATGTGATTTTCAACGAAAGGGTGATGTATAAGGACATGCGTAAAATGAAGCGCCCGATGACTCGAGGCGAGAATGAGTCGGTATTTGCGGATGCGAGATGATGTCCCGGATACTTATGACGGAACCAATTGTAACAAGTCCTCGGCCGGAGAGAACTTGTTGGACAAAACGGTACACGGCATTCCGACACACCGCTGACCTCTTGCTCCGGCTCACTTGTATTGAGAAGGTCTTCTCGACCTCGTGTGCCCTAACGGAGATCATGAGACTATATGTTCTTGGTGATGGAGGGGGCACTGAATGCTATGATGAAGCTTGTCGGGACTCGAGATTCCACGACAAGTGGGAGCTTCTTTATGAAAGAAGAAATGAAATCTCTCATCTCGACAGGACATGGGAACTAGTGAGTTACCTATGGGAAAGAAGGCAACTTCGTAACAAATGGGTGTCTTAGGGTGAAAGAAGAAGCGTGATGGTTCCCGAGAGATACAAAGCAGCCTAGTTGTCGAAGGGTTTCGACGAAGGAAGGAGTTGACTACTGCTGACATTTTTGCTCCCGTTGTGAAGCTCAATACTATCGGATCGGTATTGAGCATTGTAGCCATCGAAGATCTTCATCTTGAGCAGTTGGATGTGAAGGCGCATTCCTTCGTGGAGATTTAGATGAAGAGATTTACATGTACCGGCCCAGGAAGGTTTCTCGAGAAAGGGGGAAGAAAGAACATGGTGTGCGGACTTAAGAAGAGTTTGTATGGCTGAAACAAGCCGAGACAATGGTACAAAAAATTTGTGACTTGACATTACCTGAGGAAGGTTTCGAGGGGAAGAAAGAGCATGGTGTGCGAGACTTAAGAAGAGTTTGTATGGCACTGAAACAAGCCCGAGACAATGGTACAAAAATTTGTGACTTCGTACCTGAGGAAGGTTTCGAGAAGTGCAATGCTTTGATCATTGTTGCTACTTGAGAGATATAAGTCGATTATATCATTTTACTACTTTATGTTGATGATATGTTAGTAGCGGGTTCGGATATGGATGATATTAAAAGGTTGACGGCCGATTGTCAAAGGAATTTGACATGAAAGACTTGGGTCGACAAAGAAGATTCTTGGAATGCAAATCACAAGAAATAAGAAGAAAGGATCCTTTACTGCGGTTATCTCGAGCGAGTACATTAATGCGTGTTTTGCAAAGATTGACATGGGCGATGCCAAGCGGTCAACACGCTTGCCGCGGTCATTTTCGCCTATCCAGAGGATCGGTCCACTGGGAGCGAGGAAGAAGAGGGAGGTCATAGCTAAGGTTCCTTATGCCTCGGCCATTGGAAGTTTAATGTACGCTTGATAGTGCATGTACGAGACCGGACATTGGCCGTGCGGTGGGAGTTGTTAAGCGGTTATGTCAAATCCAGGAAAAAATCATTGGGAAGCGATCAGTGGATTTTGAGGTATGCGAGGCACCGAGAAAAGTGCTTGTACTTTAGTAAAGGAGAGTTAAAAGTACAAGGGAATGCGTGAAGCGGACTTTGGAGGTGAAGTTGATCACTTAGAAGAAGCACCCTTAGGTTATATATTTACTTGTTGGAACTACATTTGTTAGTTGGATGTCACAAATACTGAGAAAATTGTCACTCTATCACTTCTGGTGAGTATGTAGCGATGCTTGAAGCTAGTAAAGAGATGATATGGCTTGAGGTTTGTTAATTGGTGGGATTGAGCAAGAGAAGAATGTTACTGCAACGTAGTGATAGTCGAAGTGCAATACACTTGGCGAAGAATTGACATTTCATTCTAGAACAAAGCATATTGGACTTCGTTATCGCTTGTGGATCTACATTGGAAGATGATGTGTTATCTTGGAGAAGATTGAGGAAGCAAAAATCCGGCGGATATGTTAACAAAGGTGGTGACTATTGACAAGCCGAAGTTGTGCTCGGGTTCGGTTAGTGTAGAGTAACAAAGACTAGAAAAGCTCTTGCATTGATCAAGGTGTGAAGGCAGATTGAAATCGGTCTTCAAGTGGGAGAGATTGTTATAAAGCTCCTTAATTTAAGGAGAAACGTGGAGCAAAACATGGAGGCGATTCGTGGAGCAAAACAAGGAGCTTAATTGAGGAGCAATTTAAGGAACCATTAATTTAAGGAGTAATTCAAGGAGTGAATTTTCCTATAAATAGATGTGTAATTGTAATGAATTAATCATCCAAAGTGTTCATTCCAATTGAGAGAAAAGCTTAGAGAGAAAAGCTTTTGTGAGAGAAAATTAAGAGTAATTTTCTTGGGTGTAATTGGGTTGTGAGTTGTGAGTGTTGTAAACACCTTGTGTAATTTCTCCCATTTCGGTAAAAAGATCTGCAGCAGGTCCGGAGACGTAAGCAAGATTGGCCGAACTCCGTTATCAAATTTTGTGTGTTATTTTTCTATTCTTGCTTTCTCATAAATCTGGCTTATCGGGAATTTGCGTTATTTCCCAACAGATATAATAAAATAATTGACAAATATTTTTATGTTAAAATATAAAATTATTTATATGTTTAAATAGTATTTATTGTATGTTGACTATTATATTAAGACAAATGAATTCAGTCTACACTTTTTTTTTATTTTTTAAAGATAAATATACAACTACATATTAATAAGGGTGTAAAGGTCCTCGACCTTTTATGTAAGATACACCAATTTATTTTGAGTGGAAATATCATATTATACTGAAACTTTAGTTATTTTGATGGTTACTACTTTCAATTTACTAATTTGTATGTTTTATTTTAGTCGAATATTTATTGGCTTAAATCAAAAATATAAAATATTAATTTATATGGAATAAAAATTGAGAATAAGTAAAATCTAATATTATAAACCATCAAATTAGAATGAGTTGAAAATATAAAGTATTAAATTAATTAACATGAAAAATAGACAAATAGTAAATTATTATTAAATTATAAGTAAAAGTAATAAATTAAAAATAGACATTTGTTTGAATAATTATACTATATATATTTAAATCACACCTACAATAATTTTAAATAAAAAATGTTTTTATATTTTATAATAATGGTATATTTTGTTCTTTAAATTTTAAAAAAACATTAAGTAAAGTGAATTATCTAAACATACTTACAATATCGAAAACTTTACTTTCTTAATAGATATCTTGTTTTTGTTTAAAAAAAAAACTTATTAAGCTACTTCTATAATATTAAGGAGTTTATAGAATTGTTAATTTTTTTTCTAACGGAATAATCCCTACGAAGATAGTGTGATTAGAGGCAAGATATGGATATAATAAAATGGGAAATAAGAATCAAAAACGAGGATCCCAATTTAATGACACTAGCCAATGCACTTATGCAGATTGCACTTCTTGCCGAGTACTTTGTAGTTTATAACTCTTTATTGAACTATAATCGAATAGTTTTAGAATTTATTTTGGTGTAGCAGTTTTAACATATGATGTAGCAAAAAGAGTCTTTTTAATTGTGCATCCATGCCTAAAATTCTAAAACTTCTATTATGGACACTAATATCATTTAATTTTGATGAGACGTGGGCAATTTAATCTTTGCTACATGTAATTTTTTTCTCCTTCTCCTAATAAAATTACTCTTTAATTATGTATGAATAATTAATGGTGTAAATGTTAAATTTTGGTTTAACTTTATCTAAAAACTCAGGTTATGAAAGGTAGGATTGCCCTTATTTATATGTACAACGTTGACGCGATCCCCAGTCGATGTAGGACTTTAACACTCTCCCTCACATCGACAAGGGTCTATCCTCTTGAGATCGACGGGGATGTTGAGTTTATGGAACCCAAGTGTCAGAATGCATCACTCACCAGTGACGAAACAACTGCACCGATTGGATAACATGCTTTGATACCATGTTAAATTTGGGCCTAACTCCATCTTAAAACCCAGGTTATGAGATGTAGGATTGTCCTTTTTATATGCACAACATTGACCCGATCCTCAATCGATGTGAGACTTTAATAGTAAATTTTTAAATATCAGTTACACGAATATCATCTAATTCTAATGGGATTTGTGAAATCTAGTTTTTGTTACATGTAATTTTTTTTTAAAATTATTTCATATTCATTTGTAGCAACAATTTCAACGATATTGAATTGCATTTTCAATATGTCAGTTGCTGCATGGGTTTAGTTTTTGGTACATGTAAATTTTGTTTCTCCATCTCAACATGGCTCTAGTTTTTGTTATATGTAGATAAGATGGTATAGCAAGAAAACTCTCTTTAGTTGTGCATACATGAGGCTGTAAATCTTCAAATATTAGGCCCAAAATTTTAAAACTCTAATTGTAGACACAAATGTCATTTAATTTTAATGAGATATGTGCAATCTAATTTTGCAATATGTAATTTTTTTTCGTCTCAGAATGAAATTAAAACTATAGTTGAAGAGAATTTTAGAAATTATTAATATTCTTTGGTGCAACAGCTTTAATAGATGGTGTAACAAGAAAGATCTCTTTCATCGTGACTACATGAGAGAGTAAATCCTCAAACATCAGGCCCAAAATTCTAAAACGGACAAGAATATCATCCAAATTTGATGGGATGTGATTAATCTTGTTTTTTTTACATGTAATTTTTTCCCCTTCTCAGAATAAAATTGAACCAACATGTGAAGAGAGTTTCAAAATTTATTGATATTCATTTGATGATGATGTAATTTTAATAGATGGTGTAACAAGAAGGCTCTTTTTAATTGTGTGTGCATAGGGAATTTTTTTCTCCTTCTCGGAATAAAATTGAAACAAAAGTTGAAGGGAGTTTTATAATTTATTCATATTCATTTACTGCAGTACGTAGTTTCAGAAGATATTGAATTGCATTTTCAATAGGCCAGTTGCAGCATGAGTCTAGTTTTTGTTAGGTGTAAATTTTTTTTCCTCATAATAAAATTGAACTGTTGTTGAAGAGAGTTTCATAATTTTACTCATATTCATTTGCTGCATCGATTCCAACATATATTGAATTGCATTTTCAATAGTCCAACTGCAGCATGGGTCTTGGCTTTCATGAACTCCCCAAGTACATAGTGGCTTTTAAAATCGGTTGCTTAGGCGACCGAGGTTGACTTCTTTGCAGGTTCGCGTTTCTCTCCCCCCCCATGCTGTCCATAATAGCACAACCGGTAGCCTAAATCCTCCGCATCCCAAAAAGAGCTAAAATAGAGCAAGAAATAAAATGAATTAAACAGAGTATAATAATGACATCGAAAATTTAACGTATTTCACCCTTAAATTTGGGCTAACTACACGGAACAAACTATTTAAGTGAAAACTATTTAAATAGTAAACTTTAAAATCTAAATTTTAAATTATAAACCCTAAAATATAATCATTTAATTAAAATAATAAGTAATTGTAGCCGAAAAAATATATATCAATTAAATTGCATCGATATACTCTTTCATGAATAATTTTTAAGTAGTTAAGATTTGAGAACGGATGTCAATTTATTAGATGATATTAGATAAATACAAATGATTGAACACATATAAAGATTATTAATTATATTAAACACTAAAATTTGGGTTAGCATGTTTAGTTAATTTTTTTAAAAAAATTACTAGCACGTGAATTCGATACAAATTGAGCATGCATGAATCAGTTCAAACATGTTTCTATACATTTATATATAAAAATCTTAGCATAAGAGTTGGGTATTCTTGTAACCAAAATTTCTTGAAATGCCCTTCATCTTTTATTATTATTATTTTATAGCTCTAATTCTTTTATTTTATTTTATTTTTGCTAAAATTGAAATGCATTTATTTATAAAGCAAAAAAGCGTAAATTTTTGTTGTGTCCTAAAACAAACTAGCACCTTTCAATTTGGACAAGCTATATCACTAAAATTAGTTAACAACGAATAATGTTATATGCTAAAATTGAAAAAAAAAATTATGATGTTCAATTTTAATATTTTCTAAATTTATCCAAAATTCCAATTTTTTTTTCTTTTACCTAAAAATTAAAATGAACTTTCTTAAATCCATCTTTAAATAAACAAATGCACCCAAACAAATTAAACATGCAATTTGGACAGTTTAAATCACTAAATGACTAATGAGTAGTATTGTATGCTAAAGTGGGAATAAAACACGGAATGACTTTATTTTTAAAAAATTGAGGTAAAAATCTATAGTCTTCGTTATAATATGAAAAATACTTATTATTCATAAATAATTTTAAAAAAAAATTATTCATTGAGACAAATTTATTGATGAATAATTATACAGTAAATTATTTATTTAATTCAATAAAATAATTTTTAACTATAAAATATATTTAATCACTAACCCTTGCAAGGCCACAGGTTCAAACCTAGTAAACCGTAAAATGCTCCAGATCTCTGTCTTACAAAAATGGAATGTGCCACCCAAAAACCTCCTTGAAAATTAATTGAGAGCAACTGATTAAGTACATTATATATCGTCAAAGAGTTTAACCCCAACCATTTTCACAATTACAAACTTATACCCATTTCAAACCTCATCCCAAAGAGGAAAAAAACCATTTTCTCTTTATGTACACCCAACCCAACAAAACAAACAAAAAAGACATTATGGTATTCCCCTACCTAGTATTTCTTTTCTTGTTTTCCTTAGAGTCACATCCTTGTTACCATTCCTTCACTTCTTTATTCATCATGTACACATTCAAGGCAGGAGAGGAGCGAGCAAATTCACAGCCCAAGAACCTTATATGCATTTCTTTCCCCATTATAAAATTTCCAACAAAGAAACAAAAAGCAAAACCTTCCATAGAAACTGTTGCCAACTCCACAAGTATATGCTACCTAGTTTACCTTGGCTTTGGTTGAGACCCAAATGACAATAACGGTTGCACATGTCTTTGAGCTGATGGATTGCCCAGCCACATCGCTTGAGATCGAGTAAGCATCTCAACCATGGAAGGAGTCTGATAAGCTTGAACAAGACTTGTGCCATCAGTGGAATCTCCTCTAGCTGTTGCTCTTTGCCATGAGTGTGAGCTTAATCCAGAAAGTATATATGCTCTTCCCGATGCCTCATAAACATGTCTGCTTGCCATCCTTTCTTGCATTTCCTTGAGCTCAGCATCCAGTGCAATACAAAGTCGGTCATGAGATCTCGCCGAAACAGTTTCTGACAATTCCCCTCGGCAATTCTCAAGAATAGAGGCTGCACCAGCTAAGTCTCCCTGCTCGGCAGCAACTCGTGCTTGTGCCATTGCCTCAGCTGCTTGCAGCCTGTTTCGCTGCCTGTCCACTTCTATAGAAACTACTCCTTGTCCAGCTATTTCAGGCCTCTCTATGTTAACTTCCTCACTTGAAAGTGTAGCCATTTCCTTAGTTAAAGGATCCTTGTAAATACATCTCACCTTCAGTAATGATGTCACCGTGCTATGAAGTTCTGATGGTATATTAACTGAAACTAGAAAATCTCTCTCTTCATCAGCATACAAGTCCCCTACATCAATGGATCCTTTGCGTCCATCAACAGCTACACGAGATGGGTAGCTCCCAGCTTTTAGTGAGTGAAGGTGAAGATTTGGGTTCACACAGTCAATTGAAACTTGCAACTCCTGTACCACAACACTTAGTAGCCCCCCTATGCACTGTGCAAAAGCATCCTGGATCACTGCTTCAGTCTCAATGAAAGAAAAGGTCCCTCCAGATATCTCAGAAATTGCATGCATTGATAAAGCATCATGATCTGCACCAAATCCAAAAGAATGAACTGGAATCTGGAACCCTGAGTTGTCACCATGTATAGACACAGGGAGGAGGAGCTGGTAATTCGGTTGAGATTGATTTGCTCCAGAACTATTGACAGTATAGGTGTCCTGTCCATCAGATAACAATATTATACTAGTGACTGGATTTTTTTCTCTACAATCTTCCATCACTTTGGCACCCTTCCTTAGACCTTCGGCAATATTGGTCCCACCAGTAGCCACCAAAGAATTGACAGCTTGCAGTGCTTGTTGCCTTCCAGCATCAGTCATTCGAAGGAGGGGAAATAGTCTACGGGCTGTTGAAGAGAAGGCAATAACTGAAAGCCTGTCATTGGAACTAAGGTTCTGTATTACAAATCCCATTGCCCGCTTTAGCAATGCAAGTTTGGTACCAGCCATACTACCACTAATGTCAAGCACAGTGACTAGGTCAACTGGAGCACGAGGAGTTTGACAGAAATGAGGCCGACCAGCCTGAATAAAGCTAGGATGTTGCCTCCTAAATGATCCAGCAGCTTTGAGATGAACAAGAACAGTAAAATTATCAAAAGAACTGGACCGTGAAACTGCTGAAACCTCAGGGTATGCTTTGACCTCCATTGTTCTGAAAGAACAGCCATCTGCAGCATCTCCATCACAAGAGCTTTGCTCAGAAAACACATGTTGGTGATCCACTGATTCATCATCATTAAATACACCTGGCTCAGGAGCCTGATATAGAGGCACAACATGTCGTCGATTCACATCTCGTCGAGGGGGAGGTAATCGATGGACCACAGTCATCAAAGCATCATTTTGAGGCCAACCTACTGGACCAATTGATGCCCTCCGAGGGAGAGGGTCCAGAGTTGGACCTTGCACAGGTATCTCTTTCCATTTAGCTCTACAAACTGGGCAAATTTGATTGCCATGTTTCACATTTGAGGTGATGCAGTGGAAATGAAAAGAATGTGAACATTCTGCTGTGAAAATAGCATGACCGGCCCCTTGTTTCATTTTGGTCAAGCATATTGAACATGTTTGCTGAAAATAGCACCATAAAGATCTCCAATCAATAACAGGACACTTATATATGTACATAAGTTCATGCCATTATGAATAAAAATATTTCCATGATATAATAGAGATTTTAAAATCAATGAAAAAACAAACAGTGATCAAGCAAATTCCCCATTAAATATATTCTTGAAATATATTGAATTTCATTATTCATATCAAGAAATTACCAAAAAAATATCACTATGGACATCCATAAGATGAAATCCCACACGCCATAAATTGAAATGATAAGAGTTTTATGTGTGAACTACTTATTAGACACTCTGCCTAAGAATTGAAGATGCATACATGCAAGTAATCTAAACACAGCTGGCAACACAACCTTAGCCCCTGCAGTAAAATTCTTCTAGCTAGTTCATAGTTCGCATGAGCTTGAGGTTAAATAATTTTTGCAACAATTATTTGATCTTTGATTATTGATATCTCCATCAGATTATAAGAGAGCTTTATTGATTGAAGAAGAGGGTGCTTAGGGTGGAAGCCTACAAGGCCAATGTAGCTATAAACACAAGGATGGAGGTTTTTGGAACATGATTTGATATTTAAAAGTTCACAGTAAACTAAAAGCATTCACTTGGCAATGTGCAAATGATGCTTTGGCTACTAACATGAATCTCATTAATAGAAGAATGCAAATTAATTCCTTGTGCTCTCTATGACATGAGGAAAATGAGAATACAAGACGCTTATTGGTGGATTGTGAATTTGCTATTGAGGTTCTTTCAAAGATGAGACTATAAAGAATTGGTTCCCTTGGGTGTATTTAATATGAAAAATTAGATGAATACTCTTTGGAGAGAACGGGATGAACAACCTAATGGGAAAGATCTTTGAAAGAAACTCATTATTTCATAGTGAAGAATTTGAAAATAGCGATATCAAAAGCTGTTTCAAAACAAGATCATATCAGTTGAAGAAGTTCTTTTGCTCATTAATGCTCAATTAGAAGATGTGATATGTTTAAATGTTTTTTAGCATTACTATTATTTTGATTGTGTGATAAATTTTACTAGACAGTTTGTCCTTGACCTTTTAAGACTTTTGATGCCGTCTTAGAGCACTACTTGTAATTTTTTTAGCTTTAATGAAGTACCATCAGTTCAACGAAAGAAAAAGGAAAAAAGGAAAAAAAAAAGTATGCAGGACATAAGAAAGCTAAAAAAAAAGTGTTGTTTCATTTTAAAATTTTATCATCGAAAAAGGAGCAAAACCCATGAAAATAAGGTGAAGCCGCTATTATGTAGCCAAGCAAAAATACAAATGACGTGAACTTCTCAAAGATTCCAGAGAGATCATTCCATTCAATTCAATACAACACAATTATAAGCTTTTCAAAATGAAAAACGAAAGTATAAGTTGCTACTTATTATTCCCTTCTAAATTTTTGATAAATTTTCAGTTGGAAAACTTGCAGATTAATGGTCAACGGATAAGACCATCAAATATGACATAATCAAACGAGTACTTTCCTTTCTTTTTGATCTAAGCGTAAGATGAAAAGGCAAACGGTAAAAACCTGAATTTTTTTCACTACTGAGCCAAACGTTAATGGTCATGAAAGGGACTTGTACATTAAATTCACCCCAAAGATAGGACGACAAGATGACACAAATTTCAGATCATAATTAACTTAATAGGACACAATTATTTTTTACAAAAACAATTTTATGCCATAATAGTAAAAGTATAGTATAATTAATTATATTTGATATAATTAATAATTATATAAAAATGATTGTGTCAAAATCATTACTGATTAAGTTATGCTTAAATTCTTCGAAGATATTCATACTTTCCCTAATGTTTAAAGGATAATGAGGTTGATACAATTACTTTCTTTATTGACACAAAAAAATAATTGAATGGTATATCCTTACAACTACTTACCCTTTAATTGACATCATCACTATTGCTATTGCTACCCGTTGTTAACATAATAAATTGTAAACTGGAAAAATGAAACACCTATTTGCATGGATGTGGCAATTGTATGTTCAAGTAAATTGATGGATGCTATTTCCGCAAAATGTGAGAGAAAACGACTAATCAAGTCTTGATTCATGCTAGCATATTACAAGGTATTTCAATGGTCAACGAAATAAGACAATATGCTCTAGAGACTTCCAGGTAGTCTGAGATAACCGTAAACGATTTCAGGGAAAGAAACACAAGAAAAAGATTGACATATAAACTTTCATTCAAAAGATGGATAGAAAAGGGCCCAACACTTTGTTGCCCTTAATTTTTAGATCTCAGAAGGAGTATAAAAAAATTTCATTGACTAAAGTGGAATTCATTTATCTTGGTTGAGCTGAAATGCTAATTTACTTTGGAGAGAAAGACAAAAAACACTTAAAAGCGAGAACAAAGCAAAACAAAATGGTTAACTTAGACTTTTCTTATTGCATCTTTACTCTTTAACACTGATCATCTAAACAGAACACAACTACAAATCATTTTAAAAAAAACCCACAAATAAACAGACAAGGACCAATTTGAGAACAAGAGGGAAAAAACAAACCTTGGACGATTTACTCCCACTTTTAGAGAGCTTCAAGCCGTGTGAAGATGGTGTGGGGGTGGCGGGTCGCGAAGAACCCATAGTCCAGGTCGCAGGTGAAAGCAGAGAAGCATCAGACAATCTCTGAGCTGAATCAATGGAGGAGGGAGGTGATTCTTCTAGTGCTCTTGGAACATAAAGACACAGATTTAATCCCAGAGCAAGCTTTGCCTTCCTCCATTTACTTCCCATTTTTTACTTTCAGATCTCAAAAGCAACCAGAGGACCCAGGACCCAGGACCCAAAAAATACGCTTAGTTCAATAAAATCGCAAGAACGTAAGAAAGGCCTAAAACCAAAGTAAAATCTAGAATACCCAGATCACAAATTGCAAAAATTAAGCTGCTTTTTCTCCTCTCTAGCAGAGCGGTCTTGAAATGAGATAAGAAAGGAGAGGGAGGGAGGAGAAACAGAGAGACATAATGGGCTTTAAGAAAAAGTTGAAGTGGAACACGAAAACCAAGGCAGAGAAAGAGAGATTTAATGGAAATGGTGTAAGAGGAAAAGAAGAAAAAAAAGTGGGGATTTAAGCTATATTTGCAGGGAAGAGAAATGTGAATTGTGTAAGACGATAAAGCCTAAAACGTCAAAGGGGATAAATTCAGTCGTATAAACTATAAAGGGTTCGAGACTTTATACAATTCGTCTTCTTCTCGTTCTTCTAGTTGGCCGCCATGAGAGAGAGAGAGAGAGAGAGAGAGAGAGAGAAGGTTTGGCTTTGATCCTTAGCTAGTTGGGTTTAAAGAGGATTTTGACCTTTGTCGATTAAAGTTTTGTTAAAAAAAAAATATTTGTATAAAACTTTGGTTGTGAAACAGTCGGCTGCTTTATTCCCATTGTTGTTTAACTCATTATTTGCCCTTTAATCTCTCGACATTTTACCATTAGAACCCTTCCTATGTGGTACTACTTTTGTTTCTCCTTCAAAATAAAATATTTGTTTATGGGTTTTGCTTGTTACAATGGTAAAATTATGTCCACGAGGGGACAAAAGAGAGAATATAAATAATTATAGTTTTGCTTGGTGCTAGGGTTGACGTTTTGAGTTGTGCTTTACACATGTTATGAGCTGATTGTTAAATGAACAGAAAATATTTACTCGGTCAATTTATAATCAAACAATAAAAGTTTTATGCAAATCTTATTATTATTTTTATAATCGATAATTCGATATGATTCTTCATTTATTTATTAGGATGGGGTTATTCAATGTTTTGTTATTCCTATAATGTATTTATTATTAATTTTAAAAAAATTATCAAAAATGTTTTTAATAAATTTTAATTATTTATATAAAATAAATATATTAAAAATGAAAAGTTATTTTCAATAATTTTTAAATTTAATAATAAAAACAATAAAGATAAAGCATGTCGATAAACCACCTATTTATCATTGTGACGTTTCATTGAAAATCTTACGTTAATTTATGGTTTGACTTTTGCCGCAGCAATTTTTTTTTTTCTCTTGGTAGGAAAGGAAACATTATAGGATAAGTTGCGACGACATTACCATAATATATAGATTAAGGTATACAAATTTAGGCACATTCATTATGGTACACGGACATCCCACACAATGTCAAAAATGATAGAATTACACATTATGTTAAATATTTATTTAAATTAAATTAATTTATTTTAATTATTAAAATAATTTATTATTTTAACTATCAAATTATCAAAAATATTTTTAATAAAATTTAATTATTGATATAAAATAAATATTTTTAATAAATTTTAAATTTAACAATAAAACAACAAAAATAATGTATTTCAATAAACCACCTGTTTATCATTGTAACATTTCATTGAAAGTCTTATTATTGATTTGGGTTAGTTTATGGTTAGACTGTTAGCTTAATAGCAGCAATTTTTGTAGTCACTTTTTTTTTTTGGTAGGAAAGAAAACATCATTGAATAAGTGACTAAAAATTTAAGTAAATCAATTATGTTACATGCCCTATAGTATTAATAAGATAATAGAATTAGATGTTATCATTAAATATTTTAAAAAAAACCATATAATGTATACTTTTTAGAATTAATTGACTAACAAAAGTACCTTACTCTAATATATTATTTGATAAATAAATTTTTAACTCTGTGTCAGGTACATGAAAAATGAATAATTAATTATATATTTTTAATTATTTTTGATATATCATTTTAATATATTATTTTAACAATAGATAATAATGACAATAAAATTGATAAAAATAAAATAAAATAATTAAAATATGACAATTTGTCATTATATTGTTACTTTTTAATAATAAAATGATTGATCTGTCAAAAAAATAACAAATAAAATAAATTAATTTAACTTACATAACTAAATATTTTTAGAAAATTATTTGAAAGATAAAAATAAAGAAATAACTAAATATTTTTAGAAAATTATTTGAAAGATAAAAATAAAGAAATATAAGAGGGAGACAAAATCATCAAATTTAATTGTAAATATTTTGTGAGTAATGTTAGGAATAATGATATATATAGTTAATTATATATAAATTAATCAATAAATATAGTATAAAATTTAATTTATATTTAATTAATTTAAGTTACGATAAAATTGAGTTATTTTTTACTATTAAAAAAAATATTTTTCATATTTTAAATAATATATTTTAGACATTTTGTTTCATATAATGTTTGCCACTGGTAAGAATACTTGTAGGCTTGCACGCATCATTCTAGGTAGACAATGCTCAACAAAACATTTAATGTTCTTTCTTTTGTTTTGGCCAAATAGAAAAATCTTAGATAATGCTCGACATGTTTATACAAGAAAATCTTAGATAATGCAATGACGATAATGTTCTAAAAATTCTCTGTTTAAAGATACAAAGTTCAGATGCAAAAGGTGGAAAACATTATACATCCACCGTAAGACATATATCTAAAAAACAATACATAATTAACATATTGTTAGAATTTTGTCCTACTAGATATAAAAGAAAAAAAAAGATACATTATTATATACAAATTAATTTATAAATATTTATAATTTATTTTTTATTTCAAATATTTATAATTTATTTACAATTTATTATTGTAAATCTTTAAAAAAGAAAAATCTAAAATCTTATAAATATTTATAATTTATTTATTATTTCAAATTAATTTTTACAAGATTCTATTAAAATCTATCTGTATAAAAACTTTATGTAATTATTATTATATACAATTTATTATTCTCTTTATTATATAAATATTATTTATCTTGTTTATTGCCTCAATGTTTTTTTTAATTTTTATTATAAAATATTTAATAATAATTTAATTTTTTATAATTTTACCTTTATAATAAAAAAATAAAAACATTATAGAATTATATTTAAAGTATAAATTTTAAATTAACGATAAGAAATGAGTGCCTATTCATTACCATAATCTAAATTATATATATCAAGAGGGAAATATTTTTTTATGGATATAAGAAGTTGTTTTATGTTTTGAATGATATATTAGTTATCGATTTAATTTAAAATTGATGATGCGATATGATAAAATAACTCTATAACAATTTGTTAATAATAATTAATTGATTATATTATATAAATTAATTTATAATAGTGTTATTACTGTACAAATAGACTGTGTATGGTACAAGTGGCAATAGTTGTCAAATCTCATTTTAATATTTATCTATCATGTCTCCGTAAATCATATGATTGATCTTATACTTTGGCAAATAAACAAATGATAATCGTATTGCTAAGTGGATTATGCCATAATCCGTTTCCTGAAGCTATCTCATTATATATACATTTGAAAAGGCACTCAAAATGAGGTCATGTATTTTATTATTCCTTCTCATGAATGTCTTTGGTCCACTCATGCATTATCATGTTGTTGGGCATGACTCAATGGTGGGATTTTTTTAATCATTAAATTTATTTACTTTTTAAAATTTTTCTTAAAAATACGTTTACTTAATCTTAATTTTACATATATGTTCGCACGAGATGATGATAAGTATGCCACACGTGTGTCATCAAATGGTGGGAGTTTTTTAATCATTAAATTTCATTACTTTTTTTTTTAATTTTTCATAAAAAAAATACATTTATTCGGTATTAACTTTTCGTGAAAAAATACAATTATTATTTAATTTTACTTTTTTTAGACTCATTATTATTCAGTGACGTCAGCCGTAGTTGATGCTAACGTCAGCCCTACGCTAGTGCTGATGGCGTCACGAGCAGAGCGCGGTTGCTAGCGCGTGGCGTGACTGTTGGTGGCGTGTGAGGGCGCGTATGGAGTCAATGACTGTGATACTTACACGGGTGTGTAGATATGGTCAAGGCGGTCACAGTGGTATCTGTAGATAGTTCGTCGTGTTAAGATTAACGTCTGCGGCGGCGGCGCGTGAACGACGTACAGATTGGTTTTGCGGCGCGTGATGGTGCATGCATAGTCCGATGGTTGCGATATTTCCACGGTTGTGTAGATCTGGTAGAGGCGATCACAGTGGTATATGAAGAAGAAATTTCGGATCAATATGCACGACGGCGACGGTGATTGCAGTTGTTTGTATGGTGCGGAACTCCTTAACAATGGCCACTATAATTTCGGAACCTAAGGACAAAGGCTGAAAGACATCGGAGGTTAAACAGTGAATGATTGCAGCGGCTATTGTGACAGCGAAAGCTATAAGGGTTGAATAACACCAAAAAGAAAACACTGTTAGAAAGACAATAATAGTGGCTCTGATACCATGTTAGAAATACTTAATGATTGTATTATATTATGTAATCAAATGAATATACATGGTGCCTTTATATAGGATTACAAGTAAACTAGATATATTTAAAGTAACTAAATATAGATATCCCTAAAGTAAATAGATATACATTAGTATATATATATATATATATATTAATATGTTAGTAGGTATACATTAACAATATAGTTTAATTTTTAATATTTTAATATTTTAATATTTTATAAATTTAATTTAAAATTTTAATTTATTTAAATTGATTTAATAATATTATACTTAATAATCACATAATAAAAAATTGAGAACAAAATTATAAATTTTGTTATACATTAGAGGTTAAATTATATATTTTAAATAGCATGGGATTAAATGAATTAAAAAGTTAGATTTCATAATATTTTATTATAACGTCGTTAAATTAATTTAATAAAAATTAAAATTTTAAACTAAATTTATTAAATTTAAAAACATTAAGGAATAAATTTCATAAATTAAAAATTTAGGAACCAATTTATACTAATTTGATCAAATGAATGGATTGACATTTTTCTTTTAGATTCAAATTTATTCTCAACTCTAACCTTATTATTAACTTTCTTAACTTACCAAAATTATTTTTTATTTTTTATTTGACAAAACTATCCATATCCAAATTTAAAAATTATGAAAATAAGTTATTAATAAATTGCATATATTATTTATATATAATACCTAATTTAATTATTTATCAATTGTTTTCAATTTTTTTATTCACTAAATACCATTTCTTATATTTATAAAACAAAAAATTGAAATATGAAAGCATATAATTTTTTTTATAAAATTTTCTTATTTTATTTATATAAAAATAATAATATTAATTTTTTATATATGAAAATTAAGATAAAAAAATAATTAATTTTATAAGAATATTTTGATAAAGTTATATTTTCAGTCTCTACCATTATAATTCAGCAGGTTTATTTTTCATATGTTTTGTGTTTATTTTGATTTGAGATGAAAGTTATTAAATAGCATCAAATATAATCATTTTAAATATTTTTATTTTTATTTATTTTGATTAATCCATATTTAGATATAGTTTGATTTAAGTTTTGATTTATTAAATGTGCCCCTAATATGTCTCTTTCTTTTAATTGTAAATGTATAGAGAGAGAAAATTTTATGTAGATTGGTGGTTCATTTTTTATACGAATAATTCTATTTATATTTTTTTAGAATACAAATTCTACCAACATCTTTGTATTATAAATATATGAAGAGAATTTTATGTAAACACGTTCAACCTATTACATTACTTATGCAAATTAATGTTGAGAAATAACGCAAATTCCCGATAAGCCAGATTTATGAGAAAGCAAGAATAGAAAAATAACACTAAATTTGATAACGGAGTTCGGCCAATCTTGCTTACGTCTCCGGACCTGCTGCAGATCTTTTTACTGAAAGGGGAGAAATTACACAAGGTGTTTACAACACTCACAACTCACAACCCAATTACACCCAAGAAAATTACTCTCAATTTTCTCTCACAAAAGCTTTCCTCTCTAAGCTTTTCTCTCAATTGGAATGAACACTTTGGATGGTTAATTCATTACAATTACACATCTATTTATAGGAAAATTCACTCCTTGAATTACTCCTTAAATTAATGGTTCCTTGAATTGCTCCTAGAATTAAGCTCCATGTTTTACTCCTTGTTTTGTTCCATGTTTTGCTCCATGTTTTACTCCTTGCTTTGTTCCATGTTTTGCTCCTTAATTTGCTCCTTAAATTAAGGAGCTTTATAACAATAATATCTAACAATCTCCCACTTGAAGACTGATTTCAATCTGTCTTCACACCTCGATCAATGCAGCAGCTTTTCTAGTCTTTGTTACTCTAGACCAATGAAGTTGAGCACAACTTCTTGTCAATAATCACCACCTTTGTTAACATATCTGCTGGATTTTTGCTCCTTGAATCTTCTCCAAGATTAACACACATCATCTTCTAATAGATCGATGAAGTGATAACGAAGTCCAATATGTTTGGTTCTAGAATGAAATCTTTGAATTCTTCGCCAAGTGTATTACTTTGACTACTATCACTACGCAGTAACATTCTTCTCTTGTTTGAATCCCAACTCGGTTAACAAACCTTGAAGCCATATCATCTATTTACTAGCTTGATCGCTACATACTCATCGTAGTGGATAGAGTGACAATTTTACGTATTTGTGACATCCAACTAACATTGTAGTTCCAATGATAAATATATAACCGGTGGTGCTTCTTCGGTGATCAACTTCACCTCCAAAGTCTGCATCTACGTATCCTTGTACTTTTAACTCTCCTTTACTAAAGTACAAACACTTTTCTGGTGCCTCGCAGATACCTCAAAATCCACTGATCGCTTCCCAATGAGTTTTCCCTGGATTTGACATAACCGCTAACAACTCCCACCGTGGCCAATGTCCGGTCTTGCATGCACTATGCGTACATCAAACTTCCAATGGCCGAGGCATAAGGAACCTTAGCCATGAATTCTCTCTCTTCCTGTCCGAGGACCGATCCTGGATAGGCGAAAATGACTAGCTGGGTGTGCTTAACCGGCTTGGCATTGCTCATGTTGAATCTATGCAAAACACGATTGATGTACTCGCCCGAGATAACTGCAAGGATCCTTTCTTCTTATTTCTTGTGATTTGCATTCCAAGAATCCTTTTTTGGACCCAAGTCTTTCATGTCAAACTCCTTTGACAATTGATGCTTCAATCTTCCGATATCATCCATATCCGAACCTCGCTACTAACATATCATCAACATAAAGTAGTAAAATGATATAACTGACCTATATCTCTCAAGTAGCAACAATGGTCAAGATTGCACTGAAACCTTCCTTATGCATTTAAGCTATCAAACTTTCTCGTACTCATTGTCTCGGCTTGTTTCGTGCTATACAAACTCTTCTTAAGTCTCGCACACCATGTTCTTCTTCTTCCTCTTTCTCGAGAAACCTTCTGGTACATGTATATCTCTTCATCTAAATCTCCGTGAAGGAATGCAGTCTTCACATCCAACTGTTCAAGATGAAGATCTTCGATGGCTACAATGCTCAATACTGATCTGATAGTATTAAGCTTCACAACGGGAGCAAAAATGTCGGTGTAGTCAACTCCTTCCTTCCGTTGAAACCCTTTGACAACTAGGCGGGCTTTGTATCTCTTGGAACCATCACTCCTCTTTCACCCGGTACACCCATTTGTTGTGAAGTTGCCTTCTTTCCCATAGGTAACTCACTAGTTCCCATGTCCGGTTGGAGATGAGAGATTTCATTTCTTCTTTCATAGCAAGCTCCCACTTGTTGGAATCTCGAGTCCGACAAGCTTCATCATAGCATTCGTGCTCCCTCCATCACCAAGAACATATAGTTCATGTATCTCCTCTTAGGCACACGAGGTCGGTAAGACCTTCTCAATACGGTGAGTGGAGTAAAGAGGTTGTGGTGTGTCGAATGCCGTGTCTTGCTTTGTCCAACAAGTTCCTCTGGGCCGAGGACTTATTACAATTGGTTCTGTTGTGGAAGTATCCGGGACATCATCCGCATCCGCAAATACCGACTCATTCTGCTCTGAGGCATTGGCGTCTATTTTATGCATGTCCTTATACATCACCCTTTCGTTGAAAATCACATCTCTGCTACGGATAACTTTCTTCTTTTCGTCATCCCAAATGCGGTAGCCAAACTCATCCTCACCATAGCCAATGAATGTGCATTTCTTGGATTTGGGATCAAGCTTATTCCTGCCTTGATCACTGATATGCACAAATGCAACACAACCGAAAACTTTTAGATGTGATAGTTTCACCTCTTTTCCGCTCCATACCTCCTCTGGTATTCTATGCTCCAATGGAACAGATGGGCCTCGGTTGATCAAGTAAGCTGCCGTGTTGATCGCTCTCGCCCAAAATTGCTTGAGACCCGACCGTATACGGATGCTTCGGCTCTTTCTCGTCAACGTTCGGTTCATACGCTCGCCACACCATTGTGTTGAGGTGGGCCTGGCACGGTTCTTTCCATTTTGATGCCGTGCTCATAGCAGAAATTTTTGAATCTGGTGTCTTCATATTCACCACCATTATCAGTTCTGAGCTTTTTGATCTTTAAACCCGTCTCATTTTCCACCATAGCTTTCCATCTTCCGAAAGCCTCAAATACTTCGTACTTATGCTTTAGAAAGTAAACCCATACCTTCCGAGAATGATCATCGATGAAAGTAACGAAGTATTGTTTCCCACCAATGGATGAGATGGTTGTTGGTCCCCAAACATCTGAGTGAATAAGCTCTAGCTTTTCCTTCTTTGGGGTTCTACCACTTGTCTGAAAGTTCGACTCTCTTTTGCTTTCCAAGTATACAATCCAGACACGTCCATCTCTACAGATCAGACCTGGAAGTTTTCCTTTTGAAGGCATAATCTTTATCCCCTTCCCGATAAGCCGATGGCGAGAAAGCAAGAATAGAAAAATAACACTAAATTTGATAACGGAGTTCTACCAATCTTGCTTACGTCTCCTGACCTCAGATCTTTTCTTGAAAGGGAGAAATTACACAAGGTGTTTACAACACTCACAACTCACAACCCAATTACACCCAAGAAAATTACTCTCAATTTTCTCTCACAAAAGCTTTCCTCTCTAAGCTTTTCTCTCAATTGGAATGAACACTTTGGATGGTTAATTCATTACAATTACACATCTATTTATAGGAAAATTCACTCCTTGAATTACTCCTTAAATTAATGGTTCCTTGAATTGCTCCTAGAATTAAGCTCCATGTTTTACTCCTTGTTTTGTTCCATGTTTTGCTCCATGTTTTACTCCTTGCTTTGTTCCATGTTTTGCTCCTTAATTTGCTCCTTAAATTAAGGAGCTTTATAACAATAATATCTAACAATTAATAATTCTTTTTATATGTATTAGGGCAGAATTATAACAATATGTTAATTATGTATTGATTTTTAGATACATGTCTTAATATTAAATTAAATTAGATTTATAAATATTTATAATTATATAATTTATTTTTAAATGAGAATATAACAGTATACAATTTTATTGTGGATGCATAATAATGTTTTTCACCTTTTGCTTCTAAACTTTGTATCTTTAAACAGATAATTTTTTGAACATTATAGCCATCGCATTATCTAAGATTTTCTCTTATAAACATGTCGAGCATTATCTAAGATTTTTCTCTTTAGCCAAAAAAAAAGGAAAAATATTAAATATTTTGTTGAGCATTAATATCGACCTAGAATGATGCGTGCAAGCCTACAAGTATTCTAACTGGTGGCGTACAATATATATATGAAACAAATGTCTAAAATATATTGTTTAAAATATGAAAAATGTTTTTTTTAATCATAAAAAATAACACAATTTTATCATCACTTAAATTAATTAAATATATATTGAATTTTATACTGTATTTATCCATTAATTTATATTTTTAACTATTACAACTTTATATATAATTAATAATAAATAACATTATTCTTAACATTACTCATAAAATATTTACCATTAAATTTGATGATTTTATATCCCTCTTATTATTCTTTATTTTTCTATTTACGTTAATTTTCTAAAAAGATTTAGTTACCTCAGTTAAACTAGTTTAGTTGATTTGTTATTTTGTTAATAGATTAATTTTTTTATTATGAAAAAATAACAACATAATGACAAATTATCAAATTTTAATTTTTTTTATTTTATTTTTATCAATTTTATAATCATTATTATCTATTATTAAAATAATATATCAAAAACAATTGAAAAGTATAAAATAATAAAATGAAAATGAAAATATTATTGTGACTCTTTTAAAATAAAAACAATAAACTACTACATAAATAACAAATAGACTAAATTAATCCTCTTAACATGACAAAGATAATTACCATATCCTATCGCCCACTCTTTTCTAAAAATACCACTGATCATTCAAAAAATACCAAGGAATTGTTATTTATTATTTATATAATATATTATTTATTAATTAAATTAATTATTATGTTTATCAAATATTAAAACTTATTTTTTTCAATTAAAAAATTATATTAATTTTATATTTTATTAATCTAATGACACATTTTCAGATATTCTAACAAAAATAATAAATTCTCTTATCTTACAATAATAAATTAATCTAGGAAATCTTCAACGTAAACACTCGAATTTGACAATTTGTATTTGTTGAAAGAGCAATGATATCGCTTTTCACGTGTTCTTCAAAAAATTCGCTTATTTTGAATAATACAACTTTTATTGGGATATGTTATCGGTAAACAATTGACTTTGACGAAGGCTCCCTCTTTATTTTTATTTTTATTTTTTTGGGTTCAAAGACTACTCCATTTAACATTGTGATTTTGCTAATTTCAAAAAAATTTTTTATTATATTATAGATTTGTGCCCAAATTGAACGATTAAAAAAAATTAAACCTTCGAGTTTATTCACCAATAGAATTCGAGATGAGTTGGTGTAATATTCTCACGTATTAATAATTTATTAAAGTAATAAAAGATTTAATTTAAATTTTATTTTTTATTAAAATTATTTTAAAATTAAGAGTTAATAATTAGTTGATTTTCAACTAACTAATGTTGCGTTAAAGTTAATTATAATAAAATAATAGCTTACCATAACAATAAAAATACATTAGGGTTAATTAAACAATATTGTTAAAAATAATTTTTTCAACTAATTTGAAAATCAACTAATTATTTTCATTTAATGTTAGTTTTTTTAAAATTATTTTTACACAATAATCTTAAGCACGTAACTAATTTTTAAAACAATAATATAAATTTTTATTATTTATTTTTTCCATAATTATAATAATTAAATATATACATTAGGGTTAATTAAACACATTATTAATAAAAACCAACTAACCCTTTTCAAATGTTGTAACTTGTTTTCAACAGTATAATTTTATCCTTACAAATATATGCTATGATAAGTAAGTTTATTTAAACAAAAAATAAATTCATAAAAATACATGTATCCACCTTTTAGTTTTTGAGCATATACTACTCTTTTTTATTAAGAGAGAATATAACTATTTATTATTCATTTTGTTAATAATTATATTAAATAACAAAAATGATTAGTTAATTAGACACCTTGTTAGCCTAACATTTTGATTTAATTTTATAATTATTGGCAAAATAATATATAGTTATATTCTTTATTAACAAAAAAAAATATAGTTATATGTTCAAAAATCAAAAGGTGTATTCAATAACTTTATAAATTTATATATAATACAAAATATTTAGGAATATGAGATTGTTTTATTAAAAAAAATATTTTAAAAATTTTGAGAATAAATAAAAGGGATTAATTAATTTTTAATAATTAAATGTTCTTTATCGTGTGTGTGTTTTTTTTAATTTAAATATAAATATAAATATAAATTGAAACAAATTTATTAATTTTTAAAATTAAAGTGATTTAATTTTACAAAAAAGTGATTAAAATAACTTAATGAAAATGAATTCAAAGCAATTCATCCTACTTGTAAGTACAATTTGGATCTTTAGTTTGTTTCTCTATGTAAATGTGTTATCTTCTATATCTCTATCGAGTGGCATGTTGACAAATAAAAGTTTGAAATAATTAGTTGGTGACCTATTTAGTGGTGGAAAATCTCCCTACCCATTTGGATGAAATTACTTCATAAATGTGTTTGGTATTATAATCGGGAAAATTTTTCTTTTCCTATATAAAACCAATTGTTTTTATCCAATTATATAATTGATATTATTAGAACATATAAGTTAAAATAAAAAAAAGGCATAAATATTATTATCAAAACACCAACCATTTATACCACTCAATAATATCTGATTGCTTTATTTTTAACACTCTCTTGTAAATAAACATATGTTTAATTCTTTCATATTTTTTGAGTATATATTTAACATATAGTTTTGATATAATTTTTTTAATATAAATATGTTTTCATAAATATAAATGAAAAAAATATTTATATTATAAAATAAAAGTTAAGATTAATATGCAATAAACATATATTCAAAATATCACAAAAATTATACTATATTTAACACATTTATAAAGATATTTTAAACATATATTTAATTATTTATGGAGTTATAAAATATTGCAATATATCTAGTACATGAAAGAGAGTTAAAATGAAACCCTTCTATTATTCTACACAATAACAATAATAATAATAATAATAATAATAATAATAATAATAATAATAATAATAATAATTTGTTTATTAGCTATATATAATTCAATATCATAAAACACGTAGAATGGTTAAAATTTGAGTCACAATACATGTGTATGAGTTTGAGTAGTAAAAGAACCAAATTTTTATTTAATTTATTGCTCTCTCCTCCTCTAGCAATGAGGAAACTCTATAGTTGTTAACACACAATATTACACTCAAATCAATAGTTATATGTCACTTTTAGAAGTATAAGTGATATACATCTATATATCGATTATTGAAGGCAAAGTTGTATGCTTATAATTTTAGGTCTTGACAAAGTAAGCTTGAGAGTTCAAACCTCCAAGCATCTTCATACGACATACATAAAACAGAAAGACTTAAAATGATCCAAATGAACTTTGAGTGGAGTTCTATAAATTCCCACTTAATTTACTCCTAAAAGCCAACCTTTTGAAAGGGAAAAATAAAATGCTTAATCTTTTAAGAATGCAAAAAAGTTATTCTTCTCCCCCACAAAACAACAATAAGGAACCAAAATAGTGACCCCTTTTCATTTAATTCTTGCTTTGAAGATCACACATGCATGCCTTATACAACTGGAGAGAGAGAGAGAGAGAGAGAGAGAGAGTAATGAGGGCTTGCTAGCTAGCAATGAGTGTAAATCCATTAATAAGAAAGAATCCTCAATAGAACAAGCTGGCCTTTTGTGGGGGAGGGAAAGGGATTGGATTCCTTTTACTAGCTCTAAATTTGCCAGATTTCTTTGGCAAGTCAACCAGAAAGCTGCCCTTTTTCATTTTTTTTTTATATAATGTGCAAAGCAACCCATGCTCTTATGGTGCTTCCCACTTGTGAAGTCATTAATAGCAATGGAGTGCTTTGATAAAATACTCTCTATGTAATATATAAAGTGATTTTAAAATATGAAAAATGGAATCATTATTTATTATATCTGTAATATATTATTTATTGATTTTTTTTTCGGTATTTCTTTTTATATATATTTTTAAACTAAAAAGTTCTATTAATTTTGAATTTTATTAAATTAAATTATTCTATTCATTTTTATAGCACGGTCGTGTTAAATAATTATAGAAAACATATATTATTATACCTAAAATATATGTTATAATTTTTACATAATCTATTTAACACGACCGTGCTATATTCCAACAATGTATGACTGTTATTGATCGGTTGTGTTTTCGACTCTTTCATTTTTCAAAGCTATTTTGAAAAGAGTATAAGAAACAGAAATGTAAACAGTGCAATATTTATAACCGTGTTATATAGTTGTATTATTAAGAAGAGATGCAATCCTTCCGACTAAAGTAGCACGAGTAATACTGAATACCCGTAAATTTACACCCATAATAATTTTAAAATAAATGTTATTTATTAGTTAATTTAATTTTCATGTTCAAAGTCATGTTGGATCTGTGATTTATTTTTACACACTATTTTGTGTTTTAGAAACATTTTTTTTTATTTTGAAAATCATATTTCAAGTTTAATTTTTTTTATTAATTAGCTTTACTTCTCTCTCTCTGTTTTTTTTATTTAAGAATGAATGATATAATAAAACATAACATTTTAGGACTAGTTCTGTAACAAGTTATGTTTTTTGTGTTTGTAATTGATTTTATGTTTTTTAATTCATTAGAATAAAAAAAATGAAAACTCCTTTGATAAAAATTTATGTTTTCTTGTTTCATTATTCTCAAAGTACATGTACAATTAGGCAATTATACTCCGAATTATAAAAGAGTTAAAAGAAATACAAAAGCTCATTTCTCCGACAATTCTTATTATTAAATAATATTTATTTTAAAAACTTGAAAACAAAATAGTTATAAAAGAGGCCTCACGAAAATAGTTTTATTTTATTTTTATAAATGGTCAGGAAAAAAAACTTGTTTGGAACATAAGAATTAATATAAAATTCATTACAAAACAAAGCATATCAAGCAATTTCTTTCGATTTAAATTTGCAAATAAAGTGATTATTCTTAATACTTGATG
The DNA here is from genome assembly GCA_033030585.1 of Hippophae rhamnoides. NCBI lineage: Eukaryota > Viridiplantae > Streptophyta > Magnoliopsida > Rosales > Elaeagnaceae > Hippophae > Hippophae rhamnoides. Next base: position 49,159,594 of record CM065432.1, on the reverse strand, counting down.
TATATATAATTGAATAAAGGCATATGACTCATATTAACTCTCAATAGATAAGATTTAGGTGGAATGTTTATAAAATTATAAAAAATCATATGCATAAAATATAATTTTTTTTAAATTAAATTTTAAATTTTAAGTTTTTAATACTTAATATCACAAATTCTTTTAATAAATTAAATATATTTGTATTAAAATGATATATATATACAACATTTTTTTATGAAAAAATAACTAATATTATATGGTATTATAAATCTTAAATTTATGTCCTATTTACCATATTCTTTAATATTTTCATTAGTTTTTTTTTTTAAATATAATGAAGGAAGGCAAAATGGAGACACCACGAATCTATCGATGTATTGGAACCATCAAACATGTTCTTTAGAACTAGGGTTTCCAACCCTACTTAGTTTATATCCTGGTCTTAATTGGATAATGTAAAAAATCATGAAAAAGTGTGAAACATTGGAGCTTAGAAGAGAGTATAAATTTGTAATTAATTTGTGTGCAAAGGGAATTACGTTAACATAATATAATAAAAGTTATGTGAAAATATAATTATTCATATAAAAATAAAGTATAAGTTTGTTGTTTCAATAATATATTTATTATTAATTTTAAAAATTATTAAAAATATACTTAATAAATTTTAATTAATACAAAATAAATATATTTTAAATGAATTGCATTTTTAATAGTTTTTTTTTAATTTAACACTAAATTAACTGTAGAAGCAATAAGATATGTGTTGCAATAACCCCACTTTAAAACATTAATATATAATAAAATATAATAACGTCTGAGGTCTGAGGTCTGAGGTCTCCATTATATTCAAAGATATAATTATATTGAGATATGTTTTCTAAGAATATAATATGGAAATCAATTAAAAGCATATCCACTGTATGAAAAAAAGGCAGTAGCTTTACTTGAAACAATGATATCACATGTATTGATAATCAGCAAGTGAAACCTAATCCATCCATCAAGTGGGGTCCATGTGTTTAGCAGAATAAATGGTATTGCCTTTCTATACCAGTTTTCTGTATATTTATTTCAACTCCTTTTTTTTTTAATCTCATGTGTTGATATATTTATGTAATACATACGAGAAATGTGACGAAGATTAAGGTTATATATTTCTTTAGAGTAAATATCAATAAAGTCCTCCTGTTTAAATAGTAAAAAGATTTTAATTAGTTTTTTTTTTTGCATTATTAAATTATTTTGATATATGATTTAATAAATAATCATATAAAAAAAATAAAATAATACAAAAAATAAGAAGACTTTATGAATTAAAATAATATAAAAAATAGAAGAATAAAAAAGTTGATATTCATAATAATTATTCTTTTTCTCAACTACTAACTAAAAATAACAAAAATAAATACACGTAGTAATTAATAAATTATGAATTTTTTATACGAAACGACTAATACAATGAGAGATATAAGAGAGGGACAAACAAAGAGATAAATAAATAAAAAGAGAGAAATTGTAAACAAGTTATAAAAATATATGATTTATTTTTTCTTTATTTTATTAACAATTTATTTTTGTATTTAAATCAAATCTAAAACATTACTTCTTCTTTTTATTTAATTTTATTAACTTTATCAATTTAATTTTGAATATAAAAGAGAAGATTGTACATACATATATATTATTTTTTTAATTAAATTCTATTCATTTCTTTTAATATAATAATTATGGCGAATTAGTGATTGTTGATTTTTTTTAATAGTAGAATAATCGTTAATTCTTTTAATATAATTAGTTTATTGTTATTATTAAGCGATTTCCACTAAAACGACAAAAGCTACGGAGAGAGAGGATGGATTTGGAACTTGAGAATATTGTTAAGAGAATTAAATTAGCACATATTATAAGTTAGTCCATCTTTTAAAATTAGAAAATTTCAAAATTTCACCAAATAATTATTCATTCAAGTGTTTTTGAGACTAAAAAGTTATCAATTTTGACCATAATTTTTATTGTTTTGGTAATAAGATTATCCTATTAAATAAGCACACAAATATTTATATTTTATCCATCTATATTTCAGAGCTTAACGTCATTTATTTTAAGTTTTATTTTTTAAAAATAAAATATTTTTAAGTTAATAAACTTGTAAATAAATCGACATATTAATACTAAGAAATTCAAGTATCTAAACTCACACAAAATGAAAATTTTAGATGCATTTATTATTTACAAAATATAATGTCAAAATAATTTTATTTAAATAAATGTTGTTTTAAACGAAAAAGAAGTATTTATTAATTGTTAGTTTGCATGTAAGAGTAATATTAAAAAAACTTAATAGTTATTTCATTTATTTCTATTACTTTCATACAAATGTTACACATATAGTGCACTAAAAAAATTATTTCATGATAATATTTAATTTATAAAATTAAAAAAACCATAAGTTTGAAAAATTAAAGAAAATACGAAGAATAGATAATTAAGAAAAAAGTCTATTCAAATTTCTTATTGATTTTTTACAATTGTAATTACTACTTGAAAATTTAGAGAAATTGTGGGCTAACTTAAAAGTTTTAATGAGCCATTTCTTTAGTGATGTAGAGCTATTTATTTATTTATTTTTCCATTCATATTGAGTCTAAAATGTGCGATAAGGGGTTGGAAACTCTTTTATTTATTATTTTCTTGTTTTTTTTTTAACTATTTATTTTTAAATTTTTTTGATCAACTCTTTTATTTATTCTTGAAAAAGTAGGTGAGTGAATTTATAAAAAATGTGGGCTGTTATAGAAGCACATTTTTTTCATTATTCAATTGGACCGGTCTAGGACAGGCCCATGGAGGCTTGACATTTTAGGCCTATTCACTTGTTGTCAAGATCTGGGCTGCTTCGCTTTGAATATGCAGTCAATCCATCAGCAAAGAGCTTAGACTACATATTTAGTTTCAGCCCTATTAGAACCCAATTCCGATTCTGTAATTGGTAATAGCCATGGCCTTCCCAGAACCCACGCATTCCAAGTTAAATAAGGATGAAAATATCTTTAATATTGTCAATAATATCAGTGTTTTAGAAATTTTAATATCGATATATAATATTAGTATTGATAAAATATTAATAAAATATCAATCATTAATATAAATATTGTTATAAAATTATTGATAAAATATTGAATATTGTTTATAAGATGTTGTTTATGGTTATTATTTTAAACATTTTAATTATGTAGGTATAATTTTTTGATTTATTGATCAAAATAAATATTATATATATTTATATTTTTTAAGTATTAAATAAAAAAATTAATTTAAAACATTGATTATTGTGGTTATTTTAAAAGTTTAAAAAAATATTCATAATTTTATTTGTCAATTACGTTTCTCTATATTTTTTTTTTCAAATTTTCTTTTGAAGATAATAATATCTTGAATATATCCATGAATTTATTTTCAACGTTTAAGTTGAACTTGTTCATTGTGAACACGTTGTTTTTCTTTCACGCACTTGGAGACTTCTAAATATAATCCTTGAATGACTTTAATAAGAAATTTTTGTAAGGTTATATAATATTAAAATTTAAAAAAATATCAATAATATTCTTGAAGTTTGTATTTTCCTAGTATATATACCACCAATTTTTTAAAAATATTAAAAATAATATTTCAATTTAATGAAAATTAAAGATAACAGTTACACATTTGTATTTTTATAATATCATTAAAATCTAATGATTTTTGAATTAAAGTTAAACTATTAAATAATCAACGACACTATACAATAAAAATAAAAGTTTTACATTTTTATTTTATTCAAATATTATTAAACATATTTAATAATTTAAAAATATACAGATGTACTTTCCTAATTATGAAAATATAATAGAAGTACATGTAATGAACACAATTTTTATTTATATATTCCAAATCACGTTAAATAAATTGGTTACTTTAATTTTTTTTATTTCTTATAAAGGATTTTGGATTCAATTATAATAAAATTTAATGACATATTATCCTATATGTAATAACAAAAATAACATAATATTTTCAATTTTAATTTTAATTAAAATTAATAATAAAATTAACAAACTAAATTCATTTATAAAAATATAAAAATTGAAAATAAATTTTAAAAAATTAATATTTATGAATTATTTACTTGGACTAATTCTTTGTTAGATATTGTAAAATTATATACTTTTTTAAAAATTAATAAATAATTAGTTAATTAATTTTCTTATCAATAAATATCAATAATAAGAAAATTTTGGATAACGTAGGAAAAATGGATAATGTAGGAAAAACAAAAATATTTTTCAAATATTAGGACAAGACGGGTGGTGAGAGAAATAAATAAATTTAGATTAATTTTTAGAATAAAGTTAAATAAGTTTTTATATTTTTAAGTATTTATTTACTTGATTTAGAATTTTATTTTTTAATCATAATAAACATAATAAATAAATAAATATTTTTAAAGAGTATTTTAATAATTTAACAAAAAATGAAAAAAAGTGAGAAATAATGAAGGTAAAAACTAATACCATTACTAATGAGAGATATTTATGATAATATATCTAATCTCAATATCATTAAAAATCATTTTTAAAAAATTATAGATATTTATAAAAAAAAATACAAACCTCATGATTAACTGTTTTTCCTCAATCAAACCACATTTACATGTCGAGATACAAAAATTCATCTCTTATAGTTTAATCTCTCTTCCCCCATTTGCCTTAATTACTCCTTCACAACAGATAAAACTCAAGTCATTGTCCAACTAATCTCTACATGTATTTTCCCATTCTTAGAATCAATTAGGTGGTACTTTTGGTTGATGCGTCCATTGTGTACTACATCCGTGAGATTTACTTGCACATATCCCAATGATTCCTGCATACATAAAAACCTGTTATCTTTAACTAATAATATAATTATTTCAATATCTCAGATTCCAAACTTCATATCTAATTTAATATTGACAATTCGTTTGATTCATAAATCATTACTCAACAAAAAAATGTTCTAGTAGTAATAAAATAAACAATGGCAATGATACCCTTGAATGAAAACTAATGCCTCTCCTTTTGCTCAAAACCTCAATGTGAATCTTCTCATGTAAAGGAGGCTCCTCAAGCATGAATTGGAACTCTTCATTCCATGTTGGATTACGCGTATTCTTAATCATCTGTTCATATAATGGAGAAGCAAGCCAGTAAATTACACAGACATGAATTTTCCATCATGAGTTCCTCTCTTTTTTCCATGATCAAAACTCAAGAGACCTTTTTTATGCATGTGATTCATAGGATAATGAAATTTAAGAATGGATACTTCAAAGAATCAAAAAGCAGTAACAATTTAATCAGAAGCATTTCACCTTTGTTTTCCTTCTTTCTCCACTGAAATGCATAAGAGCATAAGGATTGTTGTGACGCACTCCCTCTACCTCGTCAGCTCCATGGATTATCACTGAAAGTAATCCTGCTCCTTCTAGGACATCTTCGTCCGATGACCTACTAATTTCGCTTTCATTTCTCCTACATCCTTTCCACTTTTCACAAGAATTGACGCTGTTGATTTTAAAAGGAACAAAAGTTAGCTCCACCACAATCTTCCCTCTATGTTTCTTGTCTTGAGGATCATTGAGATTAGTATTTTTGACAAGATCTAGGGTGAATTCCTTTGTCTCGTTTGGTGTTAATAGCTTTAGTGGAACTATCTGCATTCCTAATCTGTCATGTGTACCAACCTAAGAAAACATTCAAATATGAATCAATTTTAGAGCTTTGACTCCAGCAACATATGCAAAAACCGGCAAAAGGGAGTTTCTCTCTTGTACAACTTCACTCAAACTACACAAAAAGCAGATATGTGAATGAACTTTAGTAGCAAGCACAAAGTTTAAGAATATGTCCTCCAAAATTTCCCTACAAACTTGGTAAGTCTAGACTAGACATACTAGTTTGAATAATTTTGGCAATGAAAATGTTTTATGAGGATTTAAAAAGAACTGCGTGTGAAGATCATAAAGTTTCAATATTCATTAAATAAAAATAATACCTTGTCCCAGTCATAGACTTGCAACTCCAGAGTTTGAGATTGGGGATCTTTCACAATAAGCTTGAAGCTCTCATTCCACTCAGGATTTAAGTTATTCATCTTGATAGTGGTTCTTTTCGCTGGCAGCCTCTCTCTGCTGAAATTGAGCTTGACATATGGATCAGAAGTTCCCAAGAAGTCCATCTTTAAAAGCTTCGATGCTCGAACAACCTTTACATGTAGTATCCCCACAGGCTTCTTTACAGCAATTCTTATGGAGGCAATATAATCACATTACTTCATGTACTAGTGTTTGTTTCATAAGAATTCTTATGTTTCATGGAAATCGTGTTTCCATGACCCGAAGATTTGATATCTCTAGTGTCATGAAGAATAAGATTCTAAAATTTTATGTCATCTTATAACAAAAATAGTAAGCATATATAGAATGTAAATCAGAAGGGCTAAATCAATAAGAAACATCTTGGGCCTTTTTCTTTTATTCAACCTACTCAGCATTTTAAGCTTTGATATTAAGTAAAGAAAACCAAAAGACAGCACAAAAATGTTTTGTCACCTCTAGTCCACGGGACAAACCAGAGATAAAAGACAATTACTACTGAAAAATAAGTCATAAGTGGAGAATTTCATAATTTCTGCAGAAAATTTTCATTAATAAACTACTTAAAAGCATATGTGAACTCAATTTAAGTAGAGAATTTCAAGCAACAAACTAATGTATTCTAAACTATTTTTTTTAAAAGGGCTTTTTTTATTAAATAAAGGAACCATTACACGGATGGTATTCGAATTTGAGTCCATGGTGGTGGAAATAGGAAGTCATATCACTTAGATCACAAGCTAATCTTATGCATTCTAAACTACTTCAAAAGCAATTTAATATATACTTACGTTGAAGCATCCAAAACAGGAATTTGAAGAGTTTGTGGCCACATGTAAAGATGTGCAACTTGTTTTTTGATAATTTCCTATAACCACCTCGAATATTTAGTCGATACAGATCTCTCAAATTCAGGCGTATTTATAGTAACATAAATGAGATAAAAAAGTAAAAAAAATAACTATGAATTGTGAAACACCTGAACAAACCTATATAGGCCAGGTATGGACATTATATCACCTCCAGAAATATTCATGCCAAAATCTACATGTGGCTGCAAAGTAATTGGAGCAAACCTTCGTAAAAAAATTGAAATTACACACAGAATCCCAATCAATTAAAAAACAAGGAAAACAAGTTTAAGTTTTTCGTTGCTCGAATGCTCACTACCTTCTCCATCAAAGATATCACAATACTTGAAAAACAAGGAAATATTGGCACAAGAGGTTTCAAAGTTATTCGCGGAGCCACAAATATTTGTAAATCCACTAACTGAGAACAAACACAATCAGCTATCTTTAAGAAGAGGATCAATAAGAAGAATGAAACAAGCATCGTATTCACTGTATGGATTGTGTTTTCAGTCTCTCCTGACCTGAATTTTAATTCTTAGAGTCAACAATTTAAAAACTAGAACAACGTTAGGATTACCACCCCATCTAAGTTCTGGTTCCATAACTAGCTGTTTCTCATTTGTCTCGTAAACTTTCATACCTGAAAAAGTTTTGAACAGCAAACCAAATTAAGGAAATGGTTTTACATCCTAACAATTAATTAACATTCATTTTCTCCATTTTCTTTTTATGCAGCACAATCAGTACAAAACAAGAAATGGATTTATATTGATCGAAGAGAACAACTCAATGGTTTGAACTCTAAAAATTCCAGGAGAAAACTCTACAAGTGGGAAATCAGATAACAAAACAAAACTGAAACTAGAGGAGGCTCTGCACACACGCAGCCTATGGGCCTAACGGCCACCCATGTGCGCAAGGCACTAACGCCAAGCACTAGGCACCAAAATCTGTTATTCAGTTACAAAGAAAAAAAAGAAAACAAATGTTAATTTCTGCTCCCCATATCTGCATCATTTTTTTTGGGTCAAAATAGAGAAAACATTTCATTAATAATGACAACATACACCAACATACACCAACATACAATTTTTTTTTCTTCATAAAGATTGCTTACAAAACCCAATCTCAATTCTTCTTGTCGGGTACATCTGAGACGCTCATAGAAGAATTAAAAACAAAATCAAACATCCAAATGTCATCTAGTTGTCCAGCAAGATAAGAGAAGATAATTTTGACTTAAAACACTAGGGATCAATCAACCTTCAATCAGCAACCGAATACAAAAACAAACAAAAAAAAAAGCTCCATCCATAATCCAATACATAAAATAGGGACATAAAGTGAAAAGAAACTAACGAAATAAAAAAAGTATAGTTAAAACCTAGCAAAACAGGGGCTGCATCTAAGTACCAAGCCATCAGGGTCGTCATTTTCATCATCGTCCATTGTTGAGACAATACAACCAAAAACCAGCTAAAATCAAGGAAATCTGTAATCAAGAAAGAGAATATGGCTCACAAATGAAGCAGAGACGAGTTGAGAAAGCCAAGCTTTCCAACAGATTCGAGTAAAAATGGAGATCAGTGGAGATGATAGGCTGATGGAAATGAAAGAGTCAACAACAAGACGTGGACGGACGTGGATGGGGGCTAGAAAAGTGAACAGAGGCTGGCGGCTGGGTAGAAAAGGTTTTTTCTTTCCTCAGTGTTTCAAAATTTTGACCACTTTATAATTATTTCCTTATTTTTCCTGTCATTTCATAAAATTTAGCATGTGTTTACGACTCTACATTACATGTTTCTTGTACACGAATTCATAATTAGCACCACCATATGTCAAAGTGATAGGTCTTTATACATTACTTTAGTAACAAGAGTTCAAGCTCGAGACGGTACTACTTGCAAGGGTTTGCGATCTCTCTTTCTTAATTGGAGGATTCTCAAGCAAACTTTAAGGCAAAAAGTTACTATTAGATGATGCAAGAAGCAGACCAACCATAAATTGAAGGAGGAAGAGTTCCAAGAGTGAGACTCTCAAATTCAATTGCTTCAATATGAAACTTCCCAATGTATTCATCAAACATGGGCTGTGCTAAGTTTCTTATTGTACAACACATTGCCTGCATATATGAATAAATGAATACTCAATCTCAAACAATTCAAAAATGAAAAGAAAAAAAAATCCTACTAATATAATAATACCTTATCAAGATAAGGCCACATATGAAGAATGAGCTTGTTTAACCAGTCTACCTTCATATTGATGCATGTAACAAAGAACATTAATTAATCTTGAAAATCTAAAAGCTACAAAAAATAGAAATAAAAATTGAAAGAAAATACAAACTCGATCATAGTCAGGTCTTTTAACCCATAAAGGTATTTCAGGTAGAAGTTCTTCTAAAGCAATTGTATCTAATTCATTTACTTGCCTCGCCACTGGATCCTACAAAATTAATTATTTAGAGCTATCGGAATAATGGGAGCATCAAAATTAAACAACTCCATGTTCTTCATCGAAACAAAACCAATGAAAGTATCCAATTTTCTGCATTAAATAAATAGTCCAACATTTAAATAATTAAAACTCAAAAATATATAGTATCCCAAATGCATCGAATAGCCCAAGTTAAACAATGAAAAATCTTAAATCCCCATAACCATTAGAAATTCTGATGAACTCAAAAAAATAAAAATAAAATGTTCGATTACGAGCACACCAAAAGTGCAAGCATAAAACTCGATGAAAATGTCGTGGTCTAAAGCTTATGAGTTTTTTCCAAATTTAAAACAACAACTTTACTAAAATTTAATGAACATCAAAAAGGAAAGACTTTTGCCTCAACTTATATCTCATTGGATCATCTGAAAGACCCGCGATCAAAGTGTTCACTAATATTTTTCTTTGTTCTACTAGAAGTCTAAAAGCATCCCAAAGGTTAACTTTTTATTTAAAAAAAGAAAGAAATAAAACTGACCTGTACAGCATTGGGCTCTGAATAAATGAAAATGAAGAAACCCACAAGTAATCCAGCACAAATTCCAATTCCAAAACCAAGAATTTCCAATAAACTACTCAGAAGTGCCATTGCTGTGCAGAGTCTAGCGATGCAATGGAGAAGAAAGTATAGTGATGCAAAAGATATAATAATGGGTAAAAAAAGAAGTAAACTTTGCACACAGAAAATGGATAACTAAAGACAAACTCAAAAAAAATTAAACAACGCAAGTAGGCAGTAAGTTGGTAAGAATCAAGTCTCATATGAGAGCGCTAAAATGAACAAGATAAAGAGTCCTAATTGTCCTTCAAAATCAAATTCAAGGGTAGGTTGGTACTTACAGTCCTTACCGATCAGACAGAGCTTTGCTTCAACGTATGCAATTACTTATGCACCCTCAGTATTTGAGTAATGTTTTTACGCAGAATTTATTGATCGGTTCGACTCGCTTGGCTCTTGATGTGGTAGTTTAAATCCAACGGTACAAACAATCTTATTTTTTTCATCATTATACCTTTTATTTTAAATTTTTCGTAATTTAATTAACATAAATTATTACATCAACGTACTTGATGGTTAAGGAATAATTTTTCATACATAGTTTCCATGTGAAGCTTCCATGTGAAGCTTTTTTGTTTGGTTGTGTGTTGATTTTCTCTTATTTTTGTTGAGAGAGTTATTGAATTGATTTTGGCTTAATGTTTAATGTTATATTTATACATTAAAAGAAAGAAGCTTAATGTCTAATGTTATATTTATACATTGAAAGGGAGAACTGGCCGAATTCTTATTGGCGGTTATTAAACTGGTGATACTCATACCGAGTTAGGTGTGTAGATATCGATCAACCATAACTCGCTTAAATTTTCTTCAAATGATTTTAAATCTAAATCTTTGGTGAAGATGTTAAATAATTGTTTTTCACTTCACAAATGGAGTTTCAATTTCCTTTGCTTGAATTTTTTCTCGAGATAGTGGCAATCCACTTCGATATGTTTGTTCTCGTGAAACACCGGATTGATGTTATATGTCGCGCAGCCAGTTATCACAAAACATCTTCATTGGTTCTTGAATTTTAATTGATATCCAAAGAAGTTGTTTGATCCAAGTTAGCTCGAAAGTTGATGCGTGGCTCGATATTACGCCTCTGCATTTGATCGTGCCTGACATTTTGTTTCTTGCTTTTCATGTGACTAAATTTCCGCTGCTTCTGACGTGCAAAACCATGGTTGATTTTCTATCAAAGCTACTAGCGTCTGCAGACGGAATGGCTTCTTCATTAAATTATTACGTTTCATGAGAATTCCTTTACTAGGTGTCACTTTTAAATATTTTAAAATTCTATGTATAGCCTGCAAATGTGGTGTTCTAGGTGTATGCATAAATTTACTAATTTGGCTTCTTGAAAAAGAAATGTACGGTCGGATTCTCGTTAAATAAATTAATTTTCCTACAAGTCTTTGAAATTGGCTTATGTCTTAAGGATTCGCCATATGATATTTAATTTGCATTTACTGTATTTATGTATGTATATGTTAGTTTACTCACTAATTTACGGTTTGTTTCAATAGGTCAAGTGTATATTTTCTTTGTGAAATAAAGAGTCCCTTGGGTGAATGTGCTATTTTTATTCCTAGAAAATATTTTAATAAACCTAAGTCTTTGATATCAAAATTCTCCTTTAATTTCATTTTAATTTTTTTAATTTCTTCCAAATTATTTCCGGTAATTATTATATCATCTACATATACTAGAATTATGGTTGTGAATGTACCATAATTTTTGAAAAATAATGAGTGATCGGCATTACTAATTTTAAAATCACAAAATTAAATAAGAGCTTAGTTTTCCATACCGTACTGTGGAGATTGCTTTAATTAGTAAATAGATTTTTTTTAACCTACACTAGACTAGAATTGTTTTCTTTTTATGACAGGTGAAGTGTCATATATACCTCTTCTAAGTGTTCCTTGGAAAAAAGCATTCTTAACATTGTCAATTTGATGTAAGGTCCAATTTTGGTTTACCGCTATGGAAAGTAAAATCTAACGGTATTCATTTTGTGCTGGTGCAAATGTTTCTTGATAATCTACACAGCTGGTTTGAGTGTAACCTTTACTAATCGTGCTTTGTACCTTTCAATAGTACGTATTTATTAAACTTAATCTTATAGACTCACTTGCATCCTACGGGTTTCTTTCCTTAGGATAGTTATGCGACTACCACGTGTTTCATTTTTTTCAAGTGCTGAAAGTTCTTCTTCCATTGCTTTGCACCGTACCAAATTTATTGCTTTCGTAGTTATTTGGCTGTTTTTTCTTTGAAATTGAGGTCGAAATAAGTCCTATATTAATGGTGTAACATTTTCCAGATAAATAATTTTTGGATAGGATATTTTACCTCATATGTTACAAAATCCGTAATCTAGTTGTAGGTTGTCGCGAGTCGATTAGACCTTACCGATGGTATTATTTCGGTAGTACCATCTTCCCTTTACTTTGAGAAGTTTCATCCTCTTCATTCTCGTTGATTATTTCATTTCATTTTCCACACTATATTTCCTTCTTCAAAATAAAAAATGAAAATGTAAATTCATTTGGTTCTCTTGGTTATTAGTCTCCTTTTCTAGTGTTTTGTAATATGACTCATTTTCTTGGAATGTCACATCTCTTGAAATGTAATGTTTTTTGTTAATCGGATCATAGCATTTATAACCCTTTTTTGAGATGAATACCTCGAAAAAAATAGCTTTGATTGATGTATAATCTAACTTGTGTTGTTTATTTTTGTGCATACTTATGTACATCCAAATACTCTTAAATGATAGATATTGAGTTTTTTCTTGGTAGAGGATTTCTAGTGGGCTTTTGAAATTCAAATTGGTACTGCATGGCAATCTAATTAAATATGTTGCGGTGAAGAACAACATACGACCAAAAAATTATTGGAACATTATTTTGAAACAAAAGTACTCTTATTACTTCAAGTAAATGTCGATTTTTCTTTACGACACACCATTTTGTTGGGATGTGTAAATAGAAGGTGTTTGATGTAAAATTCTTTTTTGCTTGAAAAAATTTGTAAAATTTTGATTTACAAATTCCGTTCCATTATCACTTCTAAAAGTTTTAATCTTTGCATCATATTGATTTTCTATAAAATTATAAAATTCTTGAAAATTGAAAACACTTCACTTTTATTTTTTAACAAGTGTAACCATGTAGTTCTTGAAAAATCATCTATAAATATAACAAAGTATTTATGACCATTAAATGACTCGGAATTAGAGGGCCCACGAACATCGAATGTATTATCTCAAAAGGTTTTTTGCTTTTACAATTGGATAAACTAAATGGTAACCTTGTGTGCTTTCCTAATTTGCAAATTTCACAACTACTACAATCTAGTTGTTTGAAATCAAAAATACATTTTAAAATCTTATCGGAAGGATGTCCAATTCTCTTATGCCAAAGAGTGCCTAATTCTTCTTCTTTTTTAATATTGAAGTTGCACTTTTCTTCACTTAGAATATAAATCACATTTTTGGATGTAAATGTAATTTTACAATTTAAGTCTCGTGTGATTTTACTAATGGATAACAAGTTAGATGTACAATTATTCACATGCAAAACATTTGAAATTTTTCTTGAAAGGAGACTAATTGAACCATTTCCTAAAATTTCCATTTTTTCACCATTCTGTGAACGACAAATTGTTTAGTCTCAATTTTTTTGTAGTTGTTGAGTAGGTTTTTATTTCCAGTTATGTGATCAGTTGAACCTGAATTAAGAATCCATTTGGAATTTAAAGAATTTTGAGTAAGGTTTGTAATTATACCAGAGGTTTTTTTAAGATTTTCCTTGAAACATCACGGATAATTGTGTATACGGTACTCATTTTGATCCATATCCACTCTACCTTTTATTTCTTTTTTAGCTCGTTTATACTCATATCCTCTTTTCCTTTTTGTGCGAGTAACCCATTTCTCTCTGCTCTGCTACCCGATTTTGTCGCCGATCTCCCCTCTCACGGCCTCATTGCCTTCCACTTTTGTCGGAGATGAGGTTGAGACACCAACATTCCTCGCGCTTGTGTCCTTCTTACAATAATCGCGGCGGTGAGTGACGGCATTCCTCGCGCTTATGTCTTTCCTTAGCACACAATAATCGCAATGACTAGTGAGTGTTTGAGTCTCCGACGTTACGCCAGGGTTAGATACGGTGATGAAAGCCTCGGGGTTGTTAGGTAGTTGAGTACCCATCACTATTCTTCTGTCTCTTCTCTTTCAACCCGTCCCAACAACCTGACAGCCTGTGGGATGGCGGCTCACGTGAGAAGAATTTGTGAGCGTACCCCTCATAGCTTGAATCGAGCTTGGAAAGGAAGGTGAAAATTCCATCCTGTTCCTCTCTCTTTGCGATTTCATCAAGATTGGCTATGAGAGGTCGATACACTTCTAATCTCATCATTCTTTTTTTGGATTTTGTTGAATAGTTCGGTAGAGTTGATTTTGTTGTTATGGCATTGAAGTTCTCGCAAGTTGATAAATAAGAGAGTAATTTTTTCTTCTTCCGAACATTGTCTTGTCACAAGGCGAACCCACATAATATCTCATTTGTATCTAGATATGTCGCAGAGATCGAGAAGATATGGGGTTGTGGTTTGCTAATAACCAACTTATGACGAGATTGTCACTCTTTCTCCATTAAAATTTCCTTTCTTTCTTCAAGCTGTTGGGTGTGTTGGATCTTGGCTTTTGGTTTGATTTCATTGAGTGACATGCTAAAATTTGTCTCACGATTAGGCCAAAAGTCGGCAGCGTGCGAAGATGGTAGTTTTTACCATTTAGCGACACCATGTAAAGTCTCTACATATGTTGTGACATTTTACATATTTCTTGAACTTATCTGATTCTTGTTTGTGGGATTGATTTAGAAAGCGAATCAATATCATCTGGTATTTGATTTTATGATTTTTGTTGAGAGAGTTATTGAATTGATTCTGGCTTAATGTCTAATGTTATATTTATACATTGAAAGGAAAAAACTAGCTGTTATTAAATTAATTATTCTCAAATTTATTTTTATTTTTTATTTTTAATTATTAATTTTCAATTTTTTAGCTGAAACTTAGACTCACCTGGTAAAAAAACTAAAATATCTCAATAAAAAATAAATATTTAAATATTTTTAATATTAAATATCGTTTTAATAAACTTTTTCGAATATTATTAAAATATTATTAAGATTTTTTTAATTTTGCAAATTTATTTGATAACCTCTAGATTGACTTTTGTTCTTTTTCCCGATGAAAATTGGTTTACAAATTTTATTACAATATAAAGACGACTTTCAGCTTCTTCTTTTTTATAATTTAAATTTTTATTGTTACATTATCTCAAATAATTTATAGCTTATGATGTACCACAGTTATATATCATAATTGTGAGTTATATTATAATAATAAATGGTTGGAATCCTTTAATAAATCTGTGAATGAATATGATAGCTTTAATTTAACATAAAACGAATATACATCACAGATTCCATTATAACCCGATCAAAGCATAATTAAAATAAAATTTAATAATAATTGTTTTATTAATTTAAATTTTTTATATATTATTTTTATCATTATAAATAATTTACTTAAAAAATTTAAATTTTCCACACGAAATATCACTAAATATAAAAGAACATTGTTTTCATCACGTAACTTTTCACGTGAAAAACGTTTTTCAAAATAAATTTTTGGAATGTACGTTGATCTACTCTGATCCTTCTTTTTCTTTATGTGTTGTATTATGAGTAGGATAGTTGATTCGTGCAAGTTTAGACACGTACAAAAAAAGAAGATATAATATATATATATATATATAAAATAAATTTTAAAATTGTTATAATATTTAATATTTATAAATGAAATATAATATTTTAGGTATAATATTAGCCGAGAAAAATAAAAAATTAACTTATAAGTTAACTTATATAATTTTTTTAATTAATTTTTAAATAAAATTAATTTATATTTAAATGATAGTCACGACTTCACACTAATATGATAAACACAAGACATATATAAAACATAAATTTAAGTCTTTGTATTATCATTATATATCTTATATTTAAAAATTTAATTTTTTAAATTTATAGTATAAATTTAAAGTCTTGATATTATTATTTTATACAAATATGTGTTTGAAAAGTCTAATTTTTAAGATTTATTAACTTAAAGGAAATGAACGATGACAAAGTCGAAATATTACATTTAAAAGTTTATCTTTTAAAATTTATAATATAAATTTAAGAGTATTTGTATTATCATGGTGTATAAATGATACTTTAAAAATATAATTTTTAAAATTTATAATATAAGTTTAATTTTAAAAACAGAGACCACGATGAGAATAAAAAGAAATTATTTAATTAATACAAGAGTTACATCAAAACAATCATAACTTTATAATTATGTAATAATTGTAAAATATTCTATATAAATTATAAGTTTAAGTCTTTATATTATTGATATACATATTTTATTTATTAAACATTAGTACGTGAGGACTAAACAAAAAAAAATGAAAAAACTTTAACAATGATAATAAAAATAAAACTTATTTAGATATTTAACAGATAAAATAATTATTTAAATACAATTTATAGTCAAGTGTTAAGTATAGAAGATTACATTTAAGAATAAAAGATCAAATTTTATATTGTTATTACATGCATTATATTTAAAATTTTAATTTTTAAATTCATATTATATATTTAAGAGTGATATTATTGTTGTGTATAATATATATTTTAATATTATTATTGTGTATTTAATGATTTAATCTAATGGTAAATATAAAATATTATATATAAAAAAGTAAAAAATTAAGTATTGATATTATTGTTGTATGTATTTTTAATTAAAAAATGAGCTTTAAAATATTTAACTAAATTTTGTGAAAATAAAATTTAAATATCGATATTATTATAATATATAATTTTAATATTATTATTGAGTATATATTTATTAGAAAGTGTCTTAAAAATTTACTTTTTAAATTAGATTTTATAAGTAAAAGAAACGTACACCGCGACTGCGACGAAGGAAGCCATACATTTGCTTTTTAATAAAATAAAATTTGATATATTGATATTATTATAATATATAATTTTAATATTATATAATTTATATTTTTATTAAAAAGTTATGTTTTAAAAATCTATCTTTTTATATTAAATTATAAATTTAATTTTATAAAAAAAAAATTTAACACCACGACCACCACGAAGAAAACCATATCTTTTGTGAAGAGTATAGAGAGATAAGAAGAAAAAATGATTTAATGTTGTATTGATGTGTTTAGAATGTACATAAAGAACCTTATTTATAGGGTTATAACAAGTGTAGTACAAATATAGCACAAGTGAAATAGTAGAAGTGTAGTACAAGTGAAATAATACAAGTGTAGTACAAGTGAAGTATAAGTGAATTATAATATCAAATATAACTTAACATCCCCCCTCAAACTCAAGGAGGAAGAGAAACAATCAACTTGAGTTTGGAAACTAATTCTTTAAATCTGATTGGTAGATGAGATTTGGTGAAGATGTCAGCTGTTTGATCTATGAAGGATATTGATTTGAGACAAACAATGTCTTGAAGAACATGTTGACGAACAAAATGACAATCAATCTCGATATGTTTTGTTCGTTCATAAAATACATTATTGTAAGCAATCTGAATAGCACTCTGATTGTCATAATATAGGATAGTTACAGTTGATTGGGGAACACCCATATCGGCAAGTAACCAACGGAGCCAAAGAAGTTCTTGAGTGGTGTCAACAAGAACATGATATTCAGCTTCAGTGTTGGATCGAGAAGTGAGATTGTTTCTTGCTTCGCCAAGATATAATAGAGTTTCCAAGAAAGAAACAATATCCAGTGGTAGAGCGACGATTAGTTGGGTCACCTGCCCAATCAACATCAGAGTAGGTGGAAAAAGAAGATTAGACTTGTTGGAGAAGTGGAGACCGTGAAACATGGTACCTTTGATGTAGCGGAGAATGCGAAGAACCGCAGTATAATGGGTAGACCGTAGAGCAGACATGAATTGACTAACCAGATGAACAACATAGGCAATGTCAGGATGAGTGATTGTGAGATAAACAAGGCGCCTACTAGTTGTCTGTATAATGTGGCATCTGAGAGAATAGTACCATCTAATAGAGTAAGTTTGACATTGGTTTTTAGAGGTGTTGATGCATTTTTGCAATCAGTAAGGCCAGTCTGAGTAAGAATATCAGAAGAGTACTTTGATATTTTGAGAAAATTGGGTTTTAACCATTTAGGCAAAATCATAATAAATTTTGGGTAATTCAGATCTATGTTTCATGAGAAAAATCCATGTGAATCTTGAATAATCATCAATAAAAATGACAAAATAAACACATCCCCTCATAGTAGGATGTGGGGATGGACCCCAAACATGAGAATGAATTAAGTCAAAAGGGGAGACATAAGTAGAATCACTTTTATTAAAACATAAAGCAGGTTGTTTTCCCAATTGACAAGGCAAACAATTTACATTATTAGAAATAGAAACAAATCCTAATTTACCAGAAGATGCTAAGGGACGAAGACGTCCTATAGACGTATGGCCTAGACGAGCATGCCATAGGTTGATAGGAGTAGTAGAAGCAGCAACAGAAGTATAAGGAGAATTAGGTAGATGAAGGTTGAAAAGTTCAAATAATCGTCCAACCTTACAGCCTATCCCAAGGATCTGTCCTGTCTGTGGATCCTGCACATTACAACCAGAAGAGGAAAAAGTAATAGTAAGACCAAGTTCACATAATTGACCAACAGAGATAAGATTTAGAGTAAGGTTGGGAATATGAAAGGTGTCAGAAAGTGATATAGAAGATGTGGAAACTTGTCCCACAGCATTAACATGCATATGTGAACCATTGGAAGTTTGAATTAAAGGTTTGGAGATGGAAGATTGTGTGGGAGAAAAAATGTGAGTATCATGAGTCATATGGTTACAACAAGCAGAATCAAAATACCATAAAGATTTACTTGATGTGAGAGATAAGGCAGTAGGAGGAGGATTACTAGATTATGAGAGAACATGTTTAAGAAGACCTTCAAGTTCTTGAGTAGATAAGGTAAATTTGTCATGATTATCCTCAGAAGCAGCAGCAGTGATATATGAGTTACTATTTTTACCTGAAGCATGTTGAGAGGGATTCCGAAAGCAATCTCTATTAAAGTGTCCTGGGCCCTTCTTGTGACAATATATACATATCCAAGTGGGACATGTAAGAAGCTCATGATTGGGGTTGTGATAGTAGGTGCAACCTTGATGTTTGAAGTCCTCTTTAGAACCTCATTTAGGGCGATAAAAGGGGGTGGCAAGAACAAAATCTGTATGATGAATTTTGAAAACCCCTATCCGAGTTTCTTCAGAGCGAAGCTCGGTCACAACAGTATCTAAGGATGGAAAAGGACTTCGATGGAGTAAAGAAGCCCGAACAGGTTCAAATCGATCATGGAGAGCCATGAGAAAAATTACAAGACACTGGTGATTACGGTAAGTGATAACTGTATTTTATACAGTTATTTGCTTCAATTTTAGTAATGATAATTGCTATGTTCGTTTAATATTTATTAATTTTTGTTAAATAAATTAATATTTTCCTTTTATTTGCTAAAAATACATTTTTAATAAAATTAAATAATTTGTATCGAAAATGTACTTAATTTCATATTTTTGTCCACAAGTATAATTTATGATAATATAGTTTCTTAATTACAATTTATATAAATCGAAAATATAATTTAAATTAAATTTGGGCTTAATTATAATTATTAAAAGTTAAAAATTTAATTTAAAATTAGAAAAGGGCTAAAGTGTAATTTAAGAAAGTACAAAAATGTAATTTGGATTAAATTTGTGGGTCAAAATATAATTTATAAAAGTTTGAATTTTCTGCGCAGGAAAAGAATCGCACTCGCACAAATCACCAAAATCATCACCCACCGTCCGATCAAATATTCAACGGTCCAGATTTGGCGCGTGCAACCAGACGAGGAAAAATCGCGTGTACGGCCGCGCGGCTCGGCGTGCCGGTGGGCCCCACGTGTCGCGCGGCCGCCCAAGGCCGAATGGGACCCAACGTGTCGATTGCGTTGTGATTCCCCGAGGGCGATCGGCGGCCGTTGGATCGAGATCGACGGCCTAGATTGCAGCGTCCATCCAAGTCGCCGCAAGACCGAGCCGCGTAATGTAAACAATCCTGTGTGACGCGGGCCCATACAAGCAGCGTGCATCCTCGCATTCTGAGAATAAGAATCTGCCACGTGTCCCACGAATATTTAAGCTAATGTCAGAGTCGGAGCACGTGGCTATTTACAATGTACGCGACCGCTGGATCACGCCGCCGTTTCCAGCCTGTTGCCTCGGTTTTCGATGCCCCAATCTCGTGCGCCGTTCCTACGTGCAACCGGTTGGGCACCCAAATGATGTGCCTTGCCACGTGGCGTAGGGAATCTTCGACCGAATCGAAAGCGACACGTGGCGGCGTGGGAGAAAATAAAAAAAAGCATAAACTACGGCGCTCACGCGTGATTTTAATTTATATTTTTCGATACAAAAATCGACACAGCGTGATTTTTTTTTTTTCGATAAAAATTATTCCGCGTTTTCGATAAAAAAAATAAAATAAAAATGTAATATTTTAGATGTATTTTTTAGCTATAAATAGGAGATAGTTTTTAGTTGTAAAAAAAGAGTTTTTTTTTGTTGGAGAAGAGGTTTTGTGGAGTTTAGAAATTTTGTGGTGTTCAGTTTTGGATCGCAAAACACGCGGCTTCATTTTTTGGCTTTTGTTGTGTTTCTGCGTGTACCAAATATTTTCTTTTTCTTGATGTTTTAATTTCCTTATTCTTCATCTTATTTTTTATGAATCTGTTGTAATTTTAATTTTAATTTTATGAAGTAATTTAATTTTTCTAGTGTTGCATTTGATCTAAATTTATGAAGCTTTAATTTTAATTATTTTTGTTTATAGATTTATAAAGACGTTGCTCGATTTGTTCGTTCTATTTTGTGCTTAATGCTTTTTGATTATTTACGAATTTTATCAAAACGATTTGTGGCATAAAAATAAACTTGAGAAAGGAATTTTTGTGTATATTGCTCGTAAATAGAATGACATGTATGATGAAGGATAGGAATATACCCTAATTGTATGTGTGGCCATTTGAAAACTTAGAACTTAATAAATCTTATTAAATTTAATTCTCATAGAGATATAGTGAATTAATTTAACGAGGTGTGTTTGTACGGAGCTCGGAAGAGATGTATGAATAAAAAAGAAGTTTTCGGTTGACAAATTAAATGTACTAAAAAATATAAATCCAAAGAAAATAATATGATTGTAGTGGATTAGTTTGGTGAAGAATTGCAATCCTAGTGTTCTTTTATTTTCTTATTACCTTTTTTCTTAAATCAACGATTATTTTGGATAAAATCAGAGAGAAATAATTTTAGTACTCAACAAACTATAGTAACAAATCTCCGTGTGATCGATCTTTACTTATAAATGTTATTACTTGCGACCGTGTATACTTGCACGAGTTCGTGTGTTGAAAATCACACAACAGTAAGTTGCAAACATCTCAGCATAAATCTTGTTCGTCCAAGTTGGTTCAGAGAGAGCGAGTTGATCCCAAATAGTATGCATTTCAGAGAGAAATTGGGTAATGGTTTGATCAGCCCTTTGGCGTTTAGTATGAAGAGTTGTTAGAAGTTGATATTGGTTGGCCAAATCTATTGTAGTGAAGCGAGCCTCAAGAAATTCCCAAACTTTTTTGGCAGTGTCAAAACGCCCAAATTCACCATGGATGAAGGGTAAAGTGGTGATACGGAATCAGGTAATAATTTGATGATGTTTACTCTCCCAATCTTCAAGGCGATCAACAAATAAGGAGTTATTTTCAGTGGTTTCTTGGATGGGTATAGAGATATCACCAGTTATGAAACGCCATAGCTTGCGTCCTTTCAAGAAACTTTTCATTGCTTGTGCCCAGGCTAAGTAGTTAGTATCATCAAGGGTGGTAGAGATTGGTTTTGGGACATTATTTCGATCCATTTTAACGAAATAATGGAGGAAATATAAAGCAAATATATAGAAACAGTATAAAGGAGATATCCTTAAAAATGAAAAGAGGAGTTGAAAACAAGCCTGGAATCGGGTTGGAGTGAGCCGAGTTGATGAGAGCCGAGTTGAGGTGAGCCGGGTTGAGGTGAGCCGATTTGAGGTGAGCTGGGTTTGGAAAGATGAAGAGAGGTGAAATTTTGATAGAAATTTTAGAGGTATTTGAGAGGCTCTGATAACATGTGAAGAGTATATAGAGATAAGAAAAAAGAATGATTTAATGTTGTATTGTTGTGTTTAGAATGTACATAGAGAACCCTATTTATAGGGTTGTAACAAGTGTAGTACAAATATAGTACAAGTGAAATAGTAGAAGTATAGTACAAGTGAAATAATAGAAGTATAGTACAAGTGAAATAATAGAAGTGTAGTACAAGTGAAATAATAGAAATGTAGTACAAGTAAAATAGTAGAAGTGTAGTACAAATATAGTACAAATGAAATAGTAGAAGTGTAGTACAAGTGAAATAATATAAGTATAGTATAAGTGAAATATAAATGAATTATAAATGAATTATAATATCAAATATAACTTAACATCTTTGTTTTTTTTTAATATAGTTAATATAAATATATTATCACACCAAAAAGAAAAAAAAATGTCAACAACTAGTTTAGGACTTAAAAGTTACGAATGAAAAAGCAATATGCATACTTTAAAAAAAAATCTTGAAATGATTCTGATACCAAAGAATATATTTTCATACGATCTTTTCTATTAAAATAATTTAATGCAAGAATCTTCAGAACAAGTTAATCTTGGGATGTTAAAGACGAGCTTTACAAGTTGGCCATCCAATCTATTAATAATAAGAAAAATATTATACTTATTAGAACAAAAGTGGGCAGCTTTTGTCACAGTTCTTTCCATTTTCTTTTTTCTTAATTTTCCTTTATATTTGAAAAAAAAATGATATATCAATTTAAAAAAAATATTTTAATGATAAAATTAGATCAATTATAATCACTAAAATTATATCAATAAAAATATCATAATTAAATTAATTGATTATTTATTAAATATGTAGTTATTAATTGTATTAATTATTATCTTTAAAGTAATAAAAATTATTATTTAGAAATATATTTATTACTATAAAAAGTAAAAAAAAAACAAAACAAACTATAAAAACCAAAATCTTATTGTGGTTTTTTACATACATGATATTTACTTTCAGATTATATAATGAAAGTTGCCAATATTTTTAAGGGTGAGGTGACGTTTGTCTCGGTTTAAAAGGGTATTAAATAATATCTTTAAAATGAAAATACAAATATAATTAAAGATATATTATATTATTTTAATATTTTTTTATTAAAATATTTATTTTCTTATAAAGTAATTAAAATAACGAATATTTAATAAAATTAAAAGTAAAATTTATTGTTAAAAAAATCAATAATAATAATAATAATAATATAAAATAATGATAATTAATAAATATTAAAATAAATATAATAATCGCACAATTCATTCATAGTTGTTACAACTTTGCCTTTTGTGAATAAATTGTGTGACTATTTTAAATAATTTTACAGCTATTTGTCAAGGGAGGGTCGTTTAACCAAAGTTGTTATATTCAGTTTCAATTGATTCCCACATGCCTTGTAAGTTTTAAGGTACGTAGCTCTTATGTTCTAATTAGTTAAGGAAATTTTGTTATCCTTGATATATCATAAAGGCAAATTTGATCCACAACAAAAACACAATTCAACTTTTAAGTTTTTTGTTGACTACTATTAGGGGTCAGAAACAATGGCTTAGTCATAAAAATGGGTTAATTATATTCTTCAAATATTTAAATCCACTAATATGGTTAAAGAAATGAATTAATTATATTTTATATTAATAATATATGAATTTAATTATAAAAATGTTTAAAAAATTTAAATAATTATGTAACCATAAAAATATTATTATTTAATTTTTAATCGCTTAGTATCTTTTAAAATTATGCAGACATCTGATTCTTGACGAGCTTTCGGTTAGAATATGCTATGTGCATGGATGCTTTTCCTAACTTTTTTATTTTAAAATGTAATTGGACAAATTTTTTTTTTGGACTAAAAAAAAAAGACCTACTTTTTAACGTGTAGTTTGGGCATGAGTCTACCGAACTTTAATAATGTACCTAATTTTTTAATGAGCCACACGATGATTCTTGAAAAACAATTTTATTAGTGAGCCGTAAAATGGTTTGGTATCTCTTTACAAACCTATCATTAACACCAAAAAAATGAAATTAATATGTAAGGTAGTTTTCAGCAAGACTTTGATTTTAAAATGATTTTTAAAGCTGGTTTTCTGTTTAGCAAATTTCGCTTTAGGGTAAGAGAAAAAAGATAGAGAACTTTCAAGATATTTTACACGAAAGTATTCAACTTTTTCCCCTACTCGTGAAAATAATCATACTTTAATTCTAATTGAGTTATAATACTTTTTAATATTAATATTTACAAATAAATAAATTAATATTAATGGTATTTTTTATTAACATAATTGTTTGGAATGCAAAACACCCTGAATAGTTAATTGTTTAGATACGTTGATCGGTTCGATCCCTACCCATGTAAATTACTCAAGTCAAGTCACCAACCTAAGTTGTAAGGTGAAACACCTTAATATGAGCTTAATGATCAACTTGAGTTCAATGCTCAACTTTAACCAAAGCTGAATCATCAACCTGAGTGAGTTCAATGCTCAACTTTAACCAAAGCTGAATCATCAACCTGAGTGAGTTCAGTGATCAACTTTAATTGGAGTCAACCTCAATCCTTAATATGTTGTATTTTATGTTAATTTTATCCCTCTAACATATCAATAGGTGTATTCATTATATAATTATCATTATTATAAGTAATGTTCTATAAATAGATAGACTTCATATAATATTCACACATTCATTCAATTATTTCAACCTATTTTTAAGTTTTCTCTATTTGACATCAAATTGAACCTTAACGGTAATAATTTTTTACTTAAGATTTTAATTTCATAAAAGCATTAAATAAGTCTAAAATTCATTTTTATTATGATGTTAATTTTAAGTTTTGAAAATTTAAATTAAAAAAGTTAAAAACATATATTACTACAAAACGAACTATTAAATTTTTTTTTATAAAATTTACTCATTTTCTATTATACTACAATTAAAACATGTATTCGATCACTACATAATAACAGAAAAAAACTAAAATCTATTTAACAAATAATTTAAATAATACAAATAATTGAAGAATTAAATATTAATTAATTACAAAAAATTACCATTGTGTTGTCTTATGTTATTCAAAATCATCATATTTTTCTCCTGATGTTATAGTACAAAATCTACATATATAATGCAAAAATTTATACACATAAATAATAACACATAATATACAAAAACAAATATGAATAATAAGTGTGTAGGATTAATAGAAATACTTACAAGAGTAAATAAAGTGACAAAATGAAGAAAAAAAATGGTGTTTTGTAAGTGAGAAATGAGTATAAAAAATTTAAGTATTTTGCTAAAAAAAATAGGAGATCTAAAAGATAAGTTAGAAAGGAAGAAAACCCACTAATCGGTGCTGGATTTAGTGGTCGTAGGTGACCGAAAAATGAGAAATAGTGGAGGAGAAGTGGATGAGGTTTCGGATTTTTGAGAATTATGCAGCGCTTGTAATAGTTTTTGTCTGGGAAAGAAAGAAGAGAAAAAGAAATATCCACGTGTGTAATGTCGGTTCGACACATTAATCAACACTATGTGTAACGTCGGTTCTACACAGAACCGACTTTAAATTCATTATAAGTTTTTTTTTTCAAAAATTGACTTTACATATCGACTTAAATGTCACATTTTGTAATAGTGATAAAACTCAATCTACCTCCAATGAACCCTACCTCACACATGCAAGCCCAACTCTCACCCACTAATCCAACCCTTACTTTTGTCGCATCTCTACCATTCCCCCACCCACTCATGTTTTCTAAGTTTTATGTTTTTTTTTTAATTTAAATTTTCAAAATATCAAAATAATCTTTAGAAAAATACATGGATCAATCACATGGTTTTAATATAACTTTTTTATGAAATAGTATCCTTATTCTACTTAATAAAAAAAATTATTATACTAAATTACATCTTTAATAAAATTATGATACTATTTATGCATCCGTTAACCCAACCTATATATTTTATAGTCAAATTCAGCCATTACTTTTCATTTTTGTTATATTTTTGTTCAACCTTTCCTTTATATTTGAGAGATTCTCTACTTTAGTGTTCAATATTAATTTTTTAGGATGTTTTTAATTATGATTTTGGTAGAAATTGATGAATACATGAAATTAAATACATGCATGCTTAATACGAAACATATGAATCAAATGATAGAATTTGATGTCATGACTAAGATAAATAATGTAATTTACTTTTTAAAATAGTTACATTAATCATGTGACATATATGCTTGTTAGTTTTGATTGAATTGATTCATATCTTTTTTATGCACATGCTCATTATTAATTTTGGTGTTATTATTAGAAGAAAATTTAGGATGAGTTATGTTAATCAATGATGCCTGCCATGTTTTGGGATCTATTTGATCATCTTTTGAAGTGAAATATTAAATAGTATTTAACATGATAAATGATTTAGGACTTAATTGAATCGATTGAGCCTTTCAAGCTAACCATCGTTTTTATCCTTAGTTACCAATTTGAGCCAAACTAAGAACCATTTATATCTTTAAACCACATTTTAAGTCTAATTAATAAACATTACCTTTACCCTTATACCTTTAGCTTGTACGAAAAATACAATTATATGTTATGCTATAGAGTGAGGTGAAATGTAATATACTTTATTTTAAAAACTCACAACACAATTATCTTTATAAAAAAAAATAAAAAGAATAAAATTAAAGATGAGTTTGTGGGTGTTGTGAAGTTACAAAAAAAATTGCAATAAAATAATGAAAAATGAATTTTTGATTCTCTTTTGAAATAAAAGAGAATATAAATGTGGATTCACTTTCAAGGCCAGATCAAAAAATTGTTTTTAGAAGATCAACATGTTATACATGTGCCCTAAGCCACAATTAACACTAAGAACGATCTACCAGGTTTCCTATTGTCCTAAAGTTGGCCATAGACCCTGAAAAAAAGCCATGACTTATAACCCGCCCCACCTTAAGTCCAGAAACTATATTTAGATTTTAATCCATACTTAGGCCTACAAGGTTTCAATGAGCGAGATGATAAGTCTCTAATAAAGTTATAACTAAATTTTTTTCAAGTTAAGAACTATCTCATGCTTAGACTAAATTTTTTTCAAGTTAAGAACTATCTCATGCTTAGACTAAATTTTTTTCAAGTTAAGAACTATCTCATGCTTAGACTACTTGAGCACGTTAAAGTATTTTGAGCATGGATATTGATAGATCGATAGGCTTAAATAAGCAACACTTAGATCAACAAGTTGCCCTAACTTAGAAAAATTTCAAACAAGCACAACAAGGCTTGAATAGAAAAGTAAGGCCATCGGTACAAGTCAAACGTCACCCAAACTTCAAAGCCACTGCTCTCCCAACGTAGCCAACGTGTGGTCTAAAGATTGAACCACAATCTAGCTTTATAGGCTAGGACCAAGAGGTACGACTATCTAAGAATGCCATCGATCGATGAGGAATGTAGCCGACTAGAGGTGTGATTGGCCATGAAGTGGTTAGCTAATGATGTCATCTCTGGTCAAGAAACGATCATCCAAGGTCCAGGGAGAGGTTTCATGTGAGTCTATCAAGCTAAATTGAGTTAAGCCATGACCAAAAAATTGTTCCTCGTCCTCATACAAATCGAGTCTAGGATCCATGTTTCATTTTACGATAGTACATCCTGGCACATCGTATGTTAGTGCAAAAATAATATTACAAGTACAAGATAAGTTATATGAATAAAGTAATACAAGACCAAGGCCACAGAGCCTTGACCACCATCTTTCTAGGCCGTGTTACAATATATGTCCTCTCAGGGAACATACATCGATTAGGACATATCTTAGCACATTATTCTTCGTCAAGTACCTTGTTAAAGGTTCAAATGCCTTTATACATTCTAGATAAAGTCTAGACACAAACCAAAGATATAACTTATAAAAGTATATCAGGATACTAGTCCTACCAGAATTTGAGGTGGTCAAAATATGATCCCTATTTCCTGGACTTTATAAAGGTATCTAGCCTTTTCTATCTCCAAGTAACTTCATTCAAATGAGAAATATAAGTATATGAGTTGAGAAAAAGGTCATGAAGAAAACTCTAAGTGTTAAATAGCATAGGTACCATAGAGAACAATATTAGGGATCCTCACATTTATGAAAATTCTTTTGGAAAGAAGGAAGTTATCTCATTAATGGATCCTACCAAGATCCTAGAATTGCCTTCATAGACATAGCCAAAAATATTGCATTTAAGGACTAGGCTCAATAATCGATCTAGACCTCCTGACTGAAACATCACCAGCCAGAGGAATGAACCAACCAGGAATGCACCAACCAAGATGTCACCATCCAAGATGTCATCGACCAGGATGTTACTATCCAGGACATCGCCAGTCAGGACTTGGTTAGCTAAAACTTTGACGACTAGCACTTGGTTGGCAAAGGCTTTGTCACCCAAAGGGGCTACCAACCATGAAGCTACTATTTAGATGGCTATCATCCATAAGACCGCCAATAAGAGGGGCTACAGTCCAGACCACCGACGGCCAAGGAAGTGCCAGCCATGAAAGTTCCATCTAAGGAAATATTGCCCAGGTAATTGTATCCTAAACCACCACCGATAGGGTGGCATTGAACAGAGATGGACCGACCATGCCTTCGTCTGATTTGCCTCCATATGCCAATGTTTGTCATCCATATCGATCATCGCCCACGTTGATACGTATCTGTGATGACCATAGTTGATCCTATACATTCTTGGACCTAGTATCCATCACTTCCTACAAAGGAAAGTGTGATATATGTGTCATTGGATGGAAAGTGTTTGGGTGTTAAAAATAACTATCCTACACTCCACAAAGAAAAATCTATTGTCAAGATCTCTTAGCTAAACCTGTATGGATTAGGCTTAGGCTTAGGCTTTGAATTTTTAGCTTTATATAAAAATAAGTGAATGTTTGACTACCTTGATAAAAATGTTAACTTCAACGTAACTTTGTAACTGAACATATAATTGAAAATTTGAAGACATTGTAGGCATTAGAATGTCGTCATGCACATTTTGAGTGGTTAGATATGATGTAAAATTTTCTACTTTAGTGGATAAAAAATTACTGAAGTAGTAACTCAAAAGCGTTAACAAAATTGGAAAAAATATACAATATGGACATAAATTACAACATAGATAGAAATTACAATTAGTTCCTTTAGCTCAAAGGTTAAAAAGTCTAGAGGATTGATGTTAGGGGCAATTTCATATATCCCACGCAGTCAAAGAGTGTTCTTAATCACTGTACAAGTATGAAAGAAGTATAATTATCCTAAGTGATAAGGACTTAGTAATTATCCTTTAGTTATCCCAAAGAAATAAAGATCCAAAAATTATCCTTATCTATTTGAAGGAATAATCTAGTAGATAATTAATGATAGATGTTTTCAAACAATAGATTTCTACAGCAAAAAAACTATCTATTATAAGTAATTTATCTACGATAGATAACTGTCTATAAAAGATAATTATTTATAATAATGTAACATCTTAATCCTAATTAGACAAAAATAAGTTATTAAGTTTATTCTTACTTTTATATATATGACTTATATATAATCATATATACATAGAGTAATAACTTAAAATTAATATAAAATATAGTAATTTTTACTAGAGAGGATTACAACTAAATACTCTTTCCATATAATTATTAGAGTAAGTTTAAAATATTTTTTTAACTCAAATCCTATAATTACTAACTTTAAGGATCGTATAGCATAAAACCACCCAGAAAGTGATACTAGGTATTAATAGATCGATGTTTCCGTTTAGTTATTTTGCTTTTAACAGTTGCGGTTTGTTCTTTACGGAATTAAAAGAAGTTATATTCTCAATTGAAGGCATCAATTCGGATTCTCTTTTAAAATAAGATATAAGCAAACTAGAAAGCAATTAATAATACAAATATTATAAACTAGAAAGCAATTAATTATACACATCGACTTTTGGATGCAGAAAGATTAAAGAAAGTGTATAATCCCAGCTAAAGGCATCAATTCGGATTCTCTTTAAAAATAAAATATAAGCAAAACTAGAAAGCAATTAATAATACAAATATTATAGGGAATTGATACTTCTAAATCAAACAACACCAATGTAATAGCAATTAAACATTTTACCTCACAACACCAATATCATAGCAATTAAACATTTTACCTCACAATTTAATGCTCCAAGATTTCTTAAAACGAATTTGTTCTATTATTAACAAAATCTGCTCTAACAATAGGACTACTCATATTTTATTGTGTTGTTTTTATTGTAAAGAAATGATAAAGATGTTCAAC
The DNA here is from genome assembly GCA_033030585.1 of Hippophae rhamnoides. Taxonomy (NCBI): domain Eukaryota; kingdom Viridiplantae; phylum Streptophyta; class Magnoliopsida; order Rosales; family Elaeagnaceae; genus Hippophae; species Hippophae rhamnoides. The sequence goes on along the minus strand of CM065432.1, from coordinate 49,128,822 downwards.
AATCTTTGTAAAAGGAAAAAAAATTATGCAGTGAAAGTGCCATTCTGATTTTCAAGGAGATGATATCACAGCTCAAAAGGCATGTGTACGAATTTTCCATAACATATTTATTTTTTCTTCTCTGTTTAAATGTAAATAGTACTTAACACAGCTATATATTCCTGCTGAAACCATGAAATTGTCTCGCTTCAATTTGTCTCTGATCTCTAAGTTGTTTGCAAGAAATTGCCAATAAAGTGCCTTCCTTCTATAGTATATACAGCAACTTGGGTTCCATATCTCAAACTGTCTCCCAGCATATTTCAACATGTATCATTCCATTCCTTGAATTAATTAAATGGTATTTCTGATTGATTCTCCCGTTTTGAACAACATCTGTTAGATTAATTTCCACATGCCCCAACGATTCCTATATATACGTGACAATGTTGTATAATCTTAGAAGCAAGTGTTCATGAAGTTCGTGCAAACATTAGTACTCAAGATGAAAAATATTAGATAACATACCTTAGACAAGAAACTAATGCCTGCTCTCCTACTAAACACCTCAATATAAAATTTCTCATCTACAGGGGGCTCCTCAAGCATGAATTGGAATTCCTCATTCCATACTGGGTCTCGTGTCCTTCTTATCATCTGAACAAAGTTAACAAAAAAAAAGGATGGACTCTAGTTAGTGTAAGGACTATCGTTTAAGTCTTGATCTAAGCAAAACACCTAAGTGCTTACCTTTGTTTTCTTTCTTTCTCCTCTAAAGAGGACAATTGCATTAGGGTTGTTGTGGCGTTTTCCTTCAACGTCCTCAGCTCCGTGGACTATAACTGAAAGCAAACCAGCTCCACCAACAACATTATCATCTGAGGCTCTATCAATTCCACTATCCTTTCTCCCATTGGAATCCAAAGCTCCACTAAATTTGCAGCTGTCTTCTTTAAAGGGTACAAAAGTCAATTCAACCTCGATTTGGCCTCGTCTCTTCTTGTTTTGGGAACTTTCCTTGGTTGTGTCCTTTAGCAGATCAAGTTTCATTGCCTTAGTGTCATTAGGTGTCAGCAGCTTTAAGGGAATTAACTGCATTCCTATCCTGTCATGCCCACCCACCTAGAGGGAAAAGAAAGAAATGCTAACAAATTCTTCATAACTGCGCCATGATCCATGTTCACATTATAGATTTCAGCTTTCTAATTGCCTAGTTGCTTCGAGATTTTCATAATGAAAGTTAAATCAAGATTGAACTTTTTATGTAACAAGGCGATACTCATATAAAAGAGGCTAAGATTTGAACCTTGTCCCAATCATAGACTTGTAATCGGAGACTTTGAGACTCAGGATCCTTCACAATAAGCTTAAACTTCTCATGCCACTCAGGATTCAAATTCTTTTTCTTGATGGTGGTTTTCTTTGATGGTAGTGCCTCTCCACTCAAGCTGAGTTTGACATAAGGATCAGATTCTCCGAGAATGTCCTTCTTCAAGAGCTTATGTGCCCGAACAACATTCACATGTAGTATACCAACAGGCTTCTTTATGGCCACTCTGTAGCAATTTGAAACAAATTTAAGGACATAAAAACTATATAACAGAACATGTTATGGATAAGTGAAACATAATGCCTGTGACAAAACTGACTTCTTATGGAAAAACCACTTTAACTGATATCTCAAGTATAAAAGAAGAAACCTACAAATCAAATCAACATGTTTGATATTTAGAAATTCATTCACTGTTTTACTTAGACAAGGGGCAATGAATAGATTTTATGAAACTAAATTGATGACTGAAAGTATAAGATTTTGAGAGAGGGTGATAAATAACATTAAAAAATATCCATCGTATTAAACTTACGTTGAAGGGTCAAGTATAGGCATTTCAAGAATCTGGGGCCAAAGGTAGAGGTTTGCAACTTGTTTTTTAATTGTTTCCTGCAGAAAATCGTAGTAATTGAATGATTTCTAGTCTATCATAGAGCAAGTAAAACATGAGCTATCCAATAACTAGGAAAAGTATTACCAGTGAAGCACCTGAACAAATCGATATAGGCCAGGTATAGACATGATATCACCACCTAGAATTTCCATCCCAAAATCTATATATGGCTGTGGATAAATCAAATCAATCACTATACGATCGATTATCATTTCACTAGGACTAAAAGGTAAAGAAATAAGTCTTCTGAAAAATGTGAAATATCAGCTTACTTTCTCCATCAAGGAAACCACAATGTTTGCAAAACATGGAAGCGTAGGAACAAGAGGCTTCAATGTTATGCGAGGCATAGCAAATATTTGCAAGTCCAATAACTGAAAGAATCCTAATCAATCTCCTGAATCAAATGCTTTAATTCTATAGCAACAACTAAAAAAAGTACTTTAGAAGCTTTCACGACTTATGACCTGAACTGTAATTTGTAGTGACAACAATTTTATCACCAAAACTATATTGGGATTTCCAGCCCATTTGACTGATGCTTCCATGACTAATTCTTTCTCATTTGTTTCATAAACTTTAAGACCTGCAGAGTTGCAATTCAAACTAGACATATTAACGCAAATACATTAGAGATAATTAATGATATGGCCTGATATGTTAGTAAATGAACGTTGCTTTCTCCAAATTTTAGTGAATGTCCAAGTAACTGAAATTGATACTTGGAACGACAATACAAATATCCTCTATCACTCAACGGTGACCTTCTTGAAACTTTCGCTCATAGGGAGAGAAAAAACATAATTGGTAGAGTCTGAAAGAATTTGAAATCACTCTCGTTGCTTATCATCTGGCAGTTCTGTTCAATTAGACATGTCTAGATTTGTTTGGACAAATGAATATTCCATAGGGTGACTAATTATAAAGGTGGAGTTTAACTGAAGTTGTTTTGGTCAACAGAAACAGTGTACAAAGTTTATAACACTTTTCAGTTTTCACTTAGCAGATTTGATGATGAATTCAGATATCTAAAAGAGAGACAGGAATGTGAGTTTTGATGGAAAAGTATATTCAACCATTTGCTAACTCCTAATCCGGGAACTTTGTAATCTTTGAAGTTGTAATTGACTTTTACCATCGTAATCTCCTAATCTCAATAGGAAGGCATTTCGTTGTCATGAACATGTTCCTTCCTTAGTAAGAAAAACTTACCATTTACTAATGGAGGAAGAGTTCCCGGATTGACAACTTCAAAGTCGATCGATTCAATGAGGAACTTCCCAATGTACTCAGCAAACATAGGTTGTGCAGTGCTTCTTATCGTATCAGTAATTGCCTGTACATATATATAGAATGAAATGAACTCGTTAAAACTTCAAATTAAGTGAACAAAATTAATGACATGATCAGCAAAATACCTTATCTAGGTAAGGCCACATATCTGAGATAACTTTGTTCAACCAATCCACCTGCATAGTTAATGAATACAATCAACAGTTCAATATAAAAATAAAGTTGTAGACTTCTAGAGTTATAAGAAAGCAAGAGAGTCAAATTCTCCTAAAAAGATTAAAAGGTAATACTAACTCGTTCAAAATCGGGACTCTTCACCCAGAGTGGGATTTCAGGCAGAAGATCTTGCAAGGCACAGCTATCTAACTCATAAAGTGGTCTGATGTTTAGATCCTGCAGCAATTTACAAGTCTATATATCAAGTTACTTAACTTTATCCACTTATTTCTCACAAAAAAAAAAAAAAAACAAACAAACTTTATCTACTTTTATACAAGACTTTTTGTGGAGAAAAATTATTATTTTATTTTTTGTTTTGTTCTTTTTCCCCGAGAACACGCATACATATGTGAGACCAGAAGCTAGGATGAAAAGACCATGAATAAATGTGCTTTTATTAAATAGTGGATAAATTGATTCAAAAGACTTGGATTCGTTATTCAGATCCAAATGAACAATACATATTTACAAACAGAATTGTTTTCCATCAAAAACTAATGCTCGGAAGGATAGTGAGGATAACCCACTAACCTTAACTAAATGATTAAAAAAAAATCGAATTTAAACATTGGTGATCAAATAAGAACCACAGTACAAAAATAAAGGATACCTCAATTTTTTTGGGCTTTGAATAAATGAAGAGGAAGAAGCCAACAAAGAGTCCAAGAGGAATTCCAATTCCAAAACCAAGAATTGACAAAAAACTGCCGAGTAATCCCATGTTTGAAAAGATCGCAAAAGACGTTCAAGAAACTAAAGAAAATTTTAAGAAGAAAGGAAAAGAAGCATTGTAGATTAAAGAGAAAAATGAAGGAGCTATCCTAGTAAATCAAAAGGGAGCGATGAAGTCTATGACTATGAGAATCATGCCAGGAAAAGAGACGAATTTTACCCCCCTAAATAAAACCGCCAAAAACAGAGACATGTCCTCAACTTCTTCAAGAAGCCATGAAAATTCAGCTATGATTTATTTATTTATTTTTGAGATAAGACGTTTTAACCTTTAGTTCGAAAAATAATTTTCAATTGAGACTTAACTCGTGAGTCGTAAGTTATATTTTACGGAAAAAAAAAACGTTTATTCGTGCATTTAAACGTTACTAATAATAAAAAATTATTATCTTTAAAGTTTATAATTATAAAAATAATAATATATATTTAAATTATTAAAAAAATTTGATATTTGATATTTAATACTATTTAAATTAAATTATAATACTATTTAAACTAAATTATAATAATTTAAATATATTTATTAATGTGTTATTTTTATTATTATAAATTTTAAAAATATTTTTTTAATTTCTTTTTTTATCAAATTATTTAAATATATAATTTAAAATTAAAAAAATTATTAGCGGACAATAAAGTAAAATTCAAAACTCACTTTTTAATGATGAAAATATATTGATAATATATATATTATAGGATGAATTGTTTAGGTAATTTATTTTTTTAGACTTATTATTATTATTATATATTTTTTAAATTTAATTACTTTAATATTCTGAAAAATAAAAATCAATTTAGTTTTTTTAATAGATTAATTTATTACTTATTTTTTTAGTTCAATCAATTTAATACATTAGTTTTTATAATTTAAGAAATCAAGTTATTATCTTAAATTTTTATTTTATATAATTAATAAAGAGAAATTATTTATTAAAAAATATATATATCAAATAAAGAAAAAATATAAAATAAATACACTTTTATAAATTATCTACTAAAAAAATATAAATTATCACGTAGATATAACCCTTGACCTTATAGTTACTTATTTCACTATAAAATTTTGATATCATTGAGCTACAATTATTTGAGTATTAAAAAAAAACATTATACACCTTAAAACAAATTTAAAATTATCAAACAAAATTAAAAATATTAAATAAATACACAATAACAATTATCTACTAAAGATATAAATTATTAAACCAAATATATCAAATAATTTCACAAATTATCTACTGAAACATATATAAATTATCAAATAAAAGAAATTAAATAAATACAAAACCACCCATTCTCTTTTATATATATATATATATATATATATATATGTTTTGGGTGAATGTAGTTTTTCTTATATATTTTACATCCCACCACTTATTTAGAATTTTGAAGTTACATGTTTACATACAGGTACCATATTTCTCAACAAAATAATAATTAAATACATTGTCATTAGTTTGCTTTTTTGTTTTTGATAAATTCAAACACTTAGATATTATCTTTCATTTTTTAAATAATATTATACAACTCAAACATATCAATAATAAAAAAACCTAAATATACATTTATGCAATTCACGCGGAAATTTTGGATGTCATTGCACTACAATCACACATACCCTATGTAACCTTAAATTAAAATAAAATAATCACACTAATTTTGGATGTCATTGCACTACGATCACATATACGTGATCGCTTGATTTTTCAGTTTAAATTATAATTCAAAACATGAATTGCTATGTTTGCTAATACAAATATATGGCAAATACATTATATAACTATAAATTATTATAATTTGAATAAAATGTAATTAAATTCATTAAAAAAAAGACGATGATTTGTCCATAATCGTTTATTTTTTTAAAATTAATGAAACTAAATTATTATAAAAAATAAGTACAAAATTTATATGTCATTTTAAAAATAAATACTACACTATCACTCTTTTTTTTTTACTAGCATGCAACATTATAATTGTGTTATTGAACCTATATCTTTCAGTGTTATGGTCATACTATTATGATATGTTTGTTCGGTAGAAATAAGAGTAAAAATTGAATTGATTCTATATATTTTTATGTTTAATTGTGTTGTGGATTAAGAATAGAATGAAATTTATTCATAAAAGAGAATAAATAATAATTCCATTACCCATTTGCAATCCTTATTTCATTCACATACTTATTTTTTATTCTAATTTTATCCTTAATTTTAGAGACATGTAAATTATATAGATGAAAATAATTAACAATTGGATGTTATTTTAACAATATATTTTAAAAAATAAATAATATTTTTAATAATAATTATTTAAGAAAATAATAATTTTAAAAAATATAATAATTATAATAATATATTTTCTATTCGGTTGTAAAACAAATATATAATAATAATAATAATAATATTTTATTTTCATTCAATTATATTATCATTCGTTAGTTTTACTTTATTCTAACCAAACTTACCCTTAATGCCTGTCCAGTGTGGCCTATTTATGAATGACATTTCTACATTAATTTGTTTCATGCATATCGTGTGTTGCTTTCAGGGTCTCAACTCTTTACGTCTTTATAAGGCCATTTAATCTTGTGCGTGTAAGTTCTTAAATATATTGTTTTTTAAAGAAAAAAAAAAAACTATTGAGCAATGACACTCATTTCAAACTTGTTATTTTATAATTAATTATCATTTTAATATAACAAAGTAGACCAAACTCTTTTTAATATTAATTGTAAACTGGACCAAACATGGTCGTTACTTTATGTTCTTACGGTCACATTCATAAGAAAATGGGTTTTGGCCGTTTGGGTTAAAAATAAATAAAATTTCTGATATAGCGATCTTAATTACTTAACTCTTGATCTTAACTTAATGAAGGCTGATTATATTTTCTATTAAAAAAACTATTGAGCTTATAGCGTGTTTAGAATTTTCCGTTGTTTTTGATCTTCCTTGCGTGATAGAGTTTTATTGTTTTCTGGCTTAGTGGAAGAAATGGGAATATATTACCAAAATAATAATTTTCCTTGATTGCAACGACTTGACAATAATAAAAAAAAAATGCTCCACTTGTCATTTCGATATAAGCTGCCTGGTTGGCCAAATTAATGACTGCCTAGTGGCTATAAATAAGCCAACAATTTTTTTTTAAAAAAATAATATTATAAAACGTATATATTTGGGAACACTATTTACTACTTTATGTTATATATTTAATATATTTAAAAATTATATATAATTTTTTAAATTTAATTGTCAAATTTATATTCATATTTATTTTCTTTTTTATTGTTGTATAACATAGGTTTAAAAAAAATACTCGAATATTTGAACAATTTGTTTTGGCTAAAAATATTTCATCAACTTTTAAATACAAATAATTAACGGTTAAAATAATAACACGTATATATTTTCTATTAATTAAAAATCTTATCTTTTCATTTATATTATATAGGATCATTTTGTATTCTTAATTAGTTTTTTTATATAAATCTTAATTGGGTTTAAATTGTAATTATATTTTATTGAAACATTTACAGTTAAGAAATTTATTCTTCCATCATCTTCAACCTTTAACATCATTTTATATTAAATTTTATATCATTTTATGCTAAAAATTATACCAAATTTTTACTCATTTTTGACCTATAAACTATAATATCAAATATTATACTAAAAATTATATTCTTTTATTACACTAAAAGTTATATCAAAAGTTATATTTATTAAATTTGCTACTAATTTTATATAATATACATAATTTTAATTTATTAAATGTAATAAAAAACACTATTATAAAAATTACATTTTAATATAGTTATTAATCATCTCGAAAGATCTTTTAAGACGATTGTTTTTTCAATCGGTTATCTTTCTTTATGTAAGCATCCTTATAAGTATAACTTTTTCAAACATTTATTAATCGTCTCAAAAGGTAAAATAATAAACATCCTCGGAGGTAAACAATTATCCTGAAAGACTTTTAGGGACGATTGTAAACTTACTTTTCAAAATATTTAATAACCATCACAAAAGACATTTCAATAATTGTCTCAAAAGACTTTAGAGATTATTGTAAACTTATTTTTTGGGATATTTAATAATCGTGTCAAAGAGACATTCTAACAACTATCACACAAAAGACTTTTAGATTATTGTTTTTGCTAATGTTTTGGGACGCTTGATAACTTTCCCAAAAAATAAAAAAAATAAATTAAGAAAATTAAATCTTATAATTATATAATGTATAGAGAATATATTTATAAAATATATTACATGATCAATAATAATAATATCATCATTTAAATAATATTATACTTATATTTGAATAAAATTATATTAATATAAAATTAGTAATTAAATAGTTCCAAAACTTATTTTTCATACATGTCTCAATTACATTTAAAATGTTATCATTTTTATCATCTATTTTCTCTTTTGTGTACTTTTTTCCCCCTACAAATTACATAAATAAATATATCATGATCAAATCAATATAAAATATATATCAATTACATAATGTTGGGAAATAACGCAAATTCCCGATAAGCCAGATTTATGAGAAAGCAAGAATAGAAAAATAACACACAAAATTTGATAACGGAGTTCGGCCAATCTTGCTTACGTGCCGGACTCCTGAGATCTTTTACTGAAGGGAGAAATTACAAAGGTGTTTACAACACTCACAACTCACAACCCAATTACTACCAAGAAAATTACTCTCAATTTTCCCTCACAAAAGCTTTTCTCTCTAAGCTTTTCTCTCAATTGGAATGAACTCTTTGGATGATTAATTCATTACAATTACACATCTATTTATAGGAAAATTCACTTCTTGAACTACTCCTTAAATTAATGGTTCCTTAAATTGCTCCTTGAATTAAGCTCCTTGATTTGCTCCACGAATTGCTCCATGTTTTTCTCCTTTGCTTTGCTCATGTTTTACTCCATGTTTTGCTTCCTTAATTTGCTCCTAAATTAAGGAGCTTTATAACAATCTCCCACTTGAAGACCGATTTCAACTGCCTTCACACCTTGATCAACGCAGAATTTTTCTAGTCTTTGTTACTTTGAGACCAACCGAAGTTGAGACAACTTCGCTTTGTCAATAGTCACCTTTGTTAACATATCTCATTGATTTTTGCTTGTGAATCTTCTCCATTAACGATCATCTTCCAATAGAGATCGATGAAGTGATAACGAAGTCCAATATGCTGTTACTAGAATGAAATCTTTGAATTCTTCGCGAAGTTGTATCATGCTTTGACTATCACTACGCAGAACATTCTTCTCTTGTTCAATCCATTTCAATTAACAAACCTTGAAGCCATATCATCTCTTTACTAGCTTCCATCGCTACATACTCACCTGTAGTGGATAGAGTGACAATTTTCTACGTATTTGTGACATCCAACTAACCGTAGCTCCAACAAGATAAATATATAGGTGGTGCTTCTTCAGCGATCAACTTCACCTCCAAAGTCTCGCTTCACGTACCACTTGTACTTTTAACTCTCCTTTACTAAAGTACAAGCACTTTTCTCGTGGTGTCTCGCAGATACCTCAAAATCCACTTCGACGCTTCCCAATGAGTTTTCCCTGGATTTGACATAACCGCTAACAACTCCCACCGCTGGCCAATGTACGGTCTCGCATGTATGCGTACATCGAACTTCAATGGGCCGAGGCATAAGGAACCTTAGCCATGAATTCTCTCTCTTCTCGTCTCGAGGGACCGATCCTTAGATAGGCGAAAATGCTGGCGAGGGTATCTTAACCGGCAGCATCGCCATGTTGAATCTTTTGCAAAACACGATTGATGTATCATCGAGATAACTGCAGAGGATCCTTTCTTCTTATTTCTTGTGATTTTGCATTCCAAGAATCTTCTTTTGGACCCAAGTCTTTCAAGTGTCAAATTCCTTTGACAATCCGCTTCAACCTTTTAATATCATCCATATCTCGAACCTCGCTACTAACATATCATCAACATAAAGAGTAGTAAAATGATATAATCCGGACCTATATCTCTTGAAGTAGTAACAATGATCGCATTGCACTTCGAAACCTTCCTTGTGTACAATGTCAAATTTTTGTACCATTGTCTCGGCTTGTTTCGTGCCATACAAACTTTTCTTAAGTCTCGCACCATGCTCTTCTTCCCCTTTCGAGAAACCTTAGGTGGTACATGTATATCTCTTCATCTAAATCTCCATGAAGGAATGCGCCTTTACATCCAACTGCTTCAAGATGAAGATCTTCGATGGCTGATAATGCTCAATACCGGAGCATGATAGTATTAAGCTTCACAACGGAGAACAAAAATGTCGGTGTAGTCCACTCCTTCCTTCTCGTTGGCTCCTTTGACAACTAGGCGGGCTTTGTATCTCTTGGAACCATCACGCTCCTCTTTCACCGGTACACCCGTTTTGTTGTGAAGTGCCTTCTTTCCCAATAGGTAACTCGGTAGTTCCGTCCGTTGGAGATGAGAGATTTCATTTCTTCTTTCATAGCAGAAGCTCCCACTTGTTGGAATCTCGAGTCCGACAAGCTTCATCATAGCATTCGTGCTCCTCCATCACCAAGAATATGTTCATGTATCTCCCGTTAGACACGAGGTCGGTAAGACCTTCTCAATACGAGTTGGAGTAAGAGGTTGTGGTGTGTCGAAATAACGTGTACGCTTTGTCCAACAAGTTCCTGTCGGGGACTTGTTACAATTGGTTCTCGTTGCGGAAGTATGGGACATCATCTCGCACCGCAAATACCGACTCATTCCTGCTCCGAGTCATTGGCGTTTATTTTACGTGTCTTATACATCACCCTTTCGTTGAAAAATCACATCTCTGCACGGATAACTTTCTTTCTTTTCGTCATCCCAAAATGCGGTAGCCAAACTCATCCTCACTCATGCTTGATGAATGTGCATTTCTTGGATTGGGATCAAGCTTATTCCTCGCCTTGATCACCGATAGCACAAATGCTACACAACCGAAAAACTTTTAGATGTGATAGTTTCACCTCTTTTCCGCCTCCATACCTCCTTCCGGTATTCTACGCTCCAATGGAACAGATGGGCCTCGTTGATCAAGTGGCCGTGTTGACCGGCTTCGCCCAGAATTGCTTCGGTAGACACAGTATACGAATCGCACAGCTCTTTCTCGTCAACGTTTGGTTCATACGCTTACACCATAATGTGTTGAGGCGTGCCTGGCATGCCGATTCTTTCCATTCTAATCCCGTGCTCATAGCAGAAATTTTTGAATCCGTGTCTTCATATTCACCACCACAGTATCGGTTCTCGAGCTTTTTGATCTTTAAACCCGTCTCATTTTCCACCATAGCTTTCCATCTTTCGAAAGCCTCAAATACTCGTACTTATGCTTTAGAAAGTAAACCCATACCTTCCGAGAGTGATCATCGATGAAAGTCACGCAGTAGTGTTTCCCACCAATAGATGAGACGGTCGTTGGTCCCCAAACATCCAGTGAATAAGCTACTAGCCTTTCCTTCTTTGGGATTCTCGCAACTTGTCGCAAGCCGACTCTCTTTCGCTTTCCAAGTATGCAATTTTCGCACATGTCTATCTCAGTACCGTAGACACTGAAGTTTTCCCTTCGAAAGGCATAATCTTCATCCCCTTCTCACTCATATGGCCTAGTCTCTGCAGGTGCATAGATTCGGTGTTTCATTGCTTGGCCGCAATCGTACCGAACAACGTGCCTCTCGTCATGTAAAGAGTGCCACTTTTCTTGCCTCGAGCAACCCAGTCACACTCCTTTGAAATCTTCCAATCATCACCATGGAAGATCGTAGTGTAGCCTTCATCGGCCACCTTGCCCCACCGAGATTAAGTTCCTTCGAGATCGGAATATGCCCGACATCCTTCGGTCCCAAACAAATCCGTCTCAACTTAATCTTCACTACACCTTTGCCAATAATAGCACATGGTTGATCATCACCAAGATATACCTTTCCAAGGTTTCCGGGGACATATTTCTCGAAGAATTCTTTTGGAAGTAGCATGGAACGATGCTCCAGTAGTCTAACACCCAAGATTCTTCCTTGCTCTCCAAAGAGCATATCAATGCATCATCTCCTCCCGAGGTGGAAGTAACATTTGCCTCGCCTTCAGCCTTGTTTGTCCTTGGGTGCATTCTTGCACCGATTTTTGTAAGGTCTTGCTTCTTCCACATGATTCCAACACTCGATAGTCTTCGAGCTATGGGAATTATTAGGATTCCTCGGATTCGACCTCCTCGTTTTTCGATCTACCTCGGTAGTCGGTTCTACCACGTCCATTTCCTTTGGTTGAATTTCTTCCTCACTCGTATGCAAAACTCGAAGAGGTTGATGATTCAATTGTCTCTCTACGTCCGGATCTTTCACCGAGAACCAAATCACGAACATCACAAATTTCAACTTATCGTTTCCACGAGCTACCAGTGCGTGTGATGGCATTCCGGCTCGGTAGAGAACAAAAGTATCAACGCCAGACTTTCTTCATCGAATTCAATTTTCACCGAACTCAACCTGGGTTGTAATGCGTGTTGAGTTCGTATCGAGATGTCGAGCTACCGATGCGCCTTTCGTCATCCGCAAATTGAACAAGCGTGCCTCATCAAGTGCGCTTTGTTTCGAGGTCAATGGCTTCTCATACATATCGGAGAGAGCCATAAGACCGCCGTGGTCTTTTCCTTTGCTATGTTGAAAGCAACATTACGGGATAACATCAATCGAATAACTCGAGGGGCTTTGTCATGCCTGTAAGATTCCAATCTTCTTCCTTCATAGCCGGCTTCTTCCAGAGAGGTTGATATAGATTTCTTTGATACGATAATCCTCTATCCGCATTTTCCAAAACCCGAAATCGTGACCAAATTTCTCGAGTTTCACCTCTTCCTTCATCCTCAAGGCCATTGCTCCCACTAAAATATGACTTCCTCCGGATCAAGTTTCGATTATTTCTTGCAGAAATTGACAGAAATCACTACCAATAGCTCGATACCGGTTGTTGGAAATAACGCAAATTCCCGAATGGCCAGGATTTATGAGAAAGCAAGAATAGAAAAATAACACACAAATTTGATAACTGAGTTCGGCCAATCTTGCTTACGCCTCCTGACCTGTAGATCTTTTTCTGCGAAAGGGGAGAAATTACATGAGTGTTTACAACACTCACAACTCACAACCCAATTACACCCAAGAAAATTACTCTCAATTTTCTCTCACAAAAGCTTTTCTCTCTAAGCTTTTCTCTCAATTGGAATGAACACTTTGGATGATTAATTCATTACAATTACACATCTATTTATAGGAAAATTCACTCCTTGAATTACTTCTTAAATTAATGGTTCCTTAAATTGCTCCTTGAATTAAGCTCCTTGTTTTGCTCCATGAATTGCTCCATGTTTTGCTCCTTGTTTTGCTCCATGTTTTACTCCATGTTTTGCTCCTTAATTTGCTCCTTAAATTAAGGAGCTTTATAACACATAAACCATTAAAAGTATCCAAATATATATCCTAATTAATATTTATTAATTTTTAGCAAATCTAGATTTTACATAATATCTCTCATATCTTGCATGACATAAAATCTAAGTCTAATATTATTAATTTGTATTGAAACCTATGAAATAAATTATCACTTAATTTTATTAAAAATAAATATTAGTATAAAATAATTAATTTGATTGGTCGAATATTTTTGGAGGTGATTTTAATTGAGGTGTGATGGTTCTTTACCACTAAGAGATAGCATTGCAAAAACATATATATTTTACTTAAATATATGATAAATGAAATTTAAAGTTGTGTATTTTTTATTCTGACACTAATTACACAAATCTTTATAGTGAACTATAACGAGGTGAGTCAAATCATTCATTAATTTCTATAAATAATTTAAAATTCTCAAATTATATAAGAAAATTAAATAAATCCATGTAAATTAAGATAGAGTAAATTATTCCAGTTCTTGCTTGAAACTCTTTATTATGGAAAAGGTGATGCAAAAAATTACCGTTGACTTTTCAAAACCAAGATGTTCGATTATCCACTGAATATGAGCACCCTCTGGAACATTAGCTGGCTTGAAAATGAGAAAAAATTGGTGTCACACTTCACATCAAAAGAACACGAGTTTAGCTTAAAAATGCAATATTTGCAACTACAAAAAATGCAATGCATCATATCAGATTTAGCAAGTAATCTTAGAAACTTGTCATATGCATTATCAGGAGGAAAAGTGACAAGAGCAATCTCTCCAGGCAGCATCAAGCGTACACCCATTTCAAATCCCTCAGGAACCTACTACAAAAGGTTAGAGTTCATAGCAATAACTGCACAGGCTGATCAAGAAACCAATCATAAAACAATGTATGGAAACATTTTAAATTCAAATTGCAATGAAAAGGAGGTATTAAGAAGGGGGGGGGGGAGTGTTACTATTACATTAAAGGTCTCACCAATCCTTCTCCAAAAGTGAACTTCAAAGGCTGGCCTTCATTATCAATTCTTCTATCATAGAACATCCTCTTTTTTTCATTGAGAATCATGCCTTTGTAATGGACACGCAATATGCTGTCATGTAGAGGAAAATCCATCGAAAACTCACCTAACATTAATATATAAATGAAAAATATTATATTTGATAAACACAATATACACAGAATGCAGAGACCTGATATGGATAATATGAGAAAATAGAGGTGGTGGAAAATGAAAGAAAAAAGGCGGAAATAATGGAAAAGGGTAGACTATAGAAGCTGAAACTATATTTTGTAGGCAATATTATTTGAACCAAGAAAAAGGTTCCATTATATATTGCTACTTAGTGAGAAAATTAGAAAAGTCACACGTTGATTAGGAATGAAGATGGGTGTTGGTTTTGGGGCTATAAATAAAGCCCTCCTTCACCATTTGTACACATCCCAAAAATTTGTAAATCTTCCTCTATTTTATAAGGGTAATTGATTAGCTCAATTTTGTCCAATTAGTTATAATTTTGAAGTTCATTCATTTGGAGATAGTGGAAGTGGTCAACGACGCCCGAGGACCTAGGTAATATTTATATCGAACCTCGTTAAATTTTTGGTGTTATTTTGTCGGGTTAGTTTGAGTTCTATTCGTTTAAATCATAAGTGAATAGTAACTACTTAGAATAGGGAAAATATACCCGATTTTCTCAACAATTGGTATCAGAGCCGAAGGTTTTCTACCTAGGCATTTGTTTGTATTCCGTTTGTTTGCTATTGGAATATAGTTACTAGTTGTTGTAATTTGAAGAAATGGCGGAAGAAAAATTTCTTTCAAACAAAGGCCAATCATCCACGCTAAGCGTAACCACGTGATTTAACGCAAGGTTCGAGGGTAGTTTGATGGAACCCTGGCCATTTCGGCACGTGGCAAGGCGAGTGCCCCAGATGCTCGCTTTCAACAAGGTCTAGACATCGCCATTGAAGAGGAAACCGCATGGAGCAGATGAAGGTAGAAAGTGGAAAATATCAACCGATCGTACGTGGTACAATCCGTTCGTGTCTCTCAAAGAGAACAAAAGTACACGTCACGAAGGAGACATCCGCAAGTAAGTCAGGAAGGCGCTGAGAACAAGTTCTGGCTTAAGAAGTGACAAAATCGCCTCTATTCGGCTACAGTTGTTTGCTCTGAATACCTTCCAGGTACTACAATAAACGGCCACATTACACATCGCTTTTAATCAATTAGTAGCAAATTTGTTAAATATGGGATGAAACTTAAAGATGAAGATTTAGCCTTGATGTTGTTAGCCTCCCTTCCCATGGTTTGATCATCTTATTACGAGCTTACTCATTGGGAAGGATAAAATGTCTTTTGAGGAAGTTTGTACTACTTTGTATAGTTATGAAATTAGAAAAAAAAAGATAAAAGAGAAAGCAGGAATGAAGCAGTAGAGGCATTGTCTGTAAGAGGACGTCCGCAAACACAACATAAAAAGGAAGGAGAGGTAGATCTCTATCAAAAGGAAGACTTGGTAAAGATAAACGTGCCTTTTTCATTAGAAAGGCCATTGGAAGAAAAATTGTCCGAGTCGCAAAAGAAAGGAAAATGTGCAATCGATGTACGTGTAGTCAAAAGAAATTCAAATTCAGATTTTTGCATTGGTTGGTTCGTCAACAACATCTCATCCAGTGGTGATTGGATTTTGATTCAAAGACATGTACTTTCCATATGTCTCCTAACAAGGAATGGTTCTTTAACTTTGAAGAACTAGACGGTGTAGTTGTTTTCAATGGGTAATGATTATCCATGCAAAGTTTTGGGAATCGGTACAATTCGTTTGAAGAATCAAGATGGTTCAACGAGGGTCTTGATAGATGTTCACATGCTCCGTATACGTAAGAATCTCATTGTCAGGGAGTCTTAGAATCAAAAGGCTTCACTGCGACTATACAAAAACGGGGCATCAAGGTTACTTCTGAGCACCGTGCGATAGAAAGGTGTTCGAAGAATAACTTGTACTACTACCTTGGTAGTACGCTTATTGGGATAGCATCAAGAAGTAGCTTCAGATGAAGAAAGAGATTTAGAAACTATCAAGTCAGGCATAGTCAGGGACATGGGTGAAAAATCTTTACGATTCTAGTAAAGCAAGGCCCGTTGGCGTTAAGTAGAACCTAAGTTGGAATTCTCGTGAGCATTGTGTATCGGGGAGGCAGAAAAGAGTAAGCTTTGCACGCTTCTCTTCATAATACAAAGTGGCATTTTGATTACATCCATACCGATGTATGGGCCAACAAGAACTCCATCCACGAAAGTGGCAAACATTATTATGTCACTTTCGTTGATGACTTCTCCAAGAGTTTCGTGTATCTCATGGAAGAAAAAGGATGAAGTGTCGGGGATTTTTCTCAAGTGGAAGAAGATGATCGAGACTCAGATCGTAAAAGACTGCCGCCTTCGAGGTCCGATAATGGTAGATCGAGTACACAAACGATCCATTTATGAAAGTCAGGAAGAAGCGGAGTAAAGTGACACTTTCACTATTCGAAAAACACCACAACAAAACGGAGTTGCGAACGTATGAACCTGGAACTTGCCGGAGTAGGTTCGGTGTATGTTGTCAAATGTTGGTTTAGGCAAGATTACCGAGGTCAGAACATATGCATGCCATCTTGTCAACCGCCTACCATCGTCGCTTCTTGAAGCGCAAAACGCCACGGAGGTACGGTATGGAAAACCTGCTAGAGATTACGATTTCTTACACGTGTTTGGTTCAATTTCATACTACCATGTAACGTAATCAAAGTTGACCCAAAGAGCTAAGAAAGCCATTTTTTGTGGATCCCTTCGGTTCTAAGTGGATATCGACGGTGCCTTGAAACGAAAAAGATAATCTTTAGCAGATGTTACCTGATGAATCAGCATTGTCGAGAAAGGTAACCAAGAAGATTGATGGAACTTTAGAATAGGTGGAGCAAATTCAAAACAAGTGTTGAGTTTGAAAGCAAAATTGTTAATCCGCTTAGCGAAGATAAGACAGTGTTGATCCTCCATTGATAAGATGAATCGATGAAGAGGTTTTAACCCAAGAACCTCCACAAAGAACAAGAACAAACTCAGATAGGCCACAGTTACGACGACAAAATTTCAAGGTACCTACTCGATACAAGGATTTTGAAGACCTACCGCTCAATTTAAGAATACGGTAGCTGTGCACTTTCAACAGATACGATGACGTTCCTTCCATATATAAAGATGCAAATCGAAACCCCAAGTTGAAAGATAAAAGGAAGCTACGGATGAAGAACTTCGTCCCTTCTAAGAATAAAACATGGAAGTTGACACAACTACCTAATGGCAAGAAGGCAATTGGATGCAAACGGGTGTACGTAAAGAAAGATGGATTTTCTAACAAAGATGGTATTCGATACAAGGCAAGGTCGTGCAAGGCGGTACGCATTCGAGGAGGAATCGATTATAACGAGGTATTTTTCTCCAGCTTGTAAAACATTCTTCCATTAGAATTTTGTTGGCTTTGGGTAGCACGCTCGATTTAGAACTAGTTCAACTTGATGTGAAAACCGCGTTTCTACACGTGACTTAGGAAGAGGAGATCTATATGTCTCATCCAAGGGTTTATTATCAGCGGTAAAGAGAATTGGTTTGTAAGTCGAACAAATCATTGTACGGATTGAAGCAATCTCCAAGGTAGTACAAACGATTCGATCACTTTTATGTTGCAACAAAAGTATACCGTAAGCACACATACGATCATTGTGGTGTATTTTCTCAAGCTACAAAACGAGTCTTTTGTCTATCTCCTATCAGACGTCGACGATACGTTGATCAGATCGAACCAAGCAGAAATTGAAAAGTCAAGGCTCAACTAAGTCGAGTTTGAGATGAAAGATTTGGGAGAAGCCAAGATTCTCAGATGTGGAGATAAGGCAGACAGGAAGAAGGGAAGCTTAGTTCGACCTGAGTTAATATTTGTGTCGGACACTACAACGTTTGGTATGAATGGAACAGACAAAACCTGTAAGATTCGCTAGTTCCTCAATTTAAGCTTAAGGCTCAATTATCTCCTAAGAATGATGCGTAACGAGAATATATGGAAAAGGTATCATACGAAATGCGCTTGGTAGCTTTATATATGCAATGGTGTACATAAGACCTGGAATTTCACACGCGTCAGGCCGTAGAAACAGTACATGCATGATCCTGGTAAAGCGACATTTGTTGGTTGTGAAATGGATTCTACGATATATTATAAATATCAGTAGATGTTGGTTTAGTATTTCACATGATAATACCATTAACGTGGCAATGGATATCATGGATTCGACTCGACGCAGAGATTTAGATAAGCCGCCGCCAATCCATCAGTTACATGTGTTAACTCTTACTGCAGCACCAACATTGGAAGTCTACCTTACCACGCTTGCTTTGTCTACTACAGAGGCGTAGTATATGGCGCTTAAAGAGTTTGAAGGAAGCTATTTGGTTACGAGGTTCGTCAAGACGGGAGTTAGTCAAAAACATATTAAGGTGTTTTTTGCGATAGTCGAAGGTTGCTATTCATTTAGCAAAGAACCAAGTCTACTACGCACGCATACAAAGCACATTGACGTCGCGTTATCATTTCGTGCGAAAGATTATTGAAGAAGGTGGAGTACTAGTTCGTAAGATTAGTACGACGAGAATCTCGCAGAGCATTATCAAGGTGGTAACAACAATCAAGTTCAAACATTGTCCTGGACTTGATTAACATTCTACAGATCCGAATTGGCACCGCGTCGTTGATCTAGCAATTGAAAAAATCATTTAAAACTACTAAGTCGCTAAGGTGGAGATTTGTTATAAATTGCTCCTTAGTGAGAAAATTAGAAAAGTCCCACATTGATTAGGAACGAAGACGTTGGTTTTGGCTATAAATAAAGCCTCCTTCACCATTTGTAAACATCCCAAAAATTTGTAAATCTTCCTCTATTTTGTAAGCGGTAATTGGAGATACAAGTGGAAGTTGGTCAACGACGCCTCGAGGACCTAGGTAACATTTATACCGAACCTCGTTAAATTTCTCTCAAAGTTATTATTTTTTCCGCTTTAATATTTCTGTTTCAATATCTGTTTTAGTTTATTTTAGAATTATATTTCCAATAGTATTATTTTGTCGGGTTAGTTTGAGTTCTATTCATTTAAATCATAAGTGAATAGTAACTACTTAGAATAGGGAAAATATACCCGATTTTCCCAACAACATCCACACCTTCTCCATCATGAATTTGGATTTTTATCAGGCGACCATCTCCAAGCATGTCCCTCGATCACTAGTTATTTGGTCAATAATGAGACTGATCACATTCTACCATATATAATATTTAGATAACCAACTTGAATACAGTATAAATGTCACATATCAATGGGTAATAACTTATAATTACACAATTGAGCCTTACTTTTCTCATTACATATATAAAGCTCAAACATATCAACAAAGAAGAGAAGTTACAGGTATACAATCTAAGAGGATACACAAGTTCGGTCATATGAATGGAAGAAAAGTATTTTCATGCATGCATGTAGAAGAAATGAAATCACTATTATTTACAGGAAGAGCTTTGCAGGACCTGAATGAAGTGGATAAGCTCCACATCAAAGTGAACTTCTTTAACACCGTATTCCCGTGTCATTTTACCATGTTGTAAAAATAAGAAATAACTCTACACAAAAGAGCTCTCTAGTTTGTATTATTTTCTTCATATTTTCTTCATATTTTCATTACAATTGTATAGTTATTTATAAGGAAATTTTTACTCTTTCAATTACTCTTTAAATTAAGCATTCATTGATTTATTCCTTGAATTAAGCTCCTTGTTTTATTCCTTGAATTAAGCTCCTTGTTTTATTCCTTGAATTAAGCTCCTTGTTTTATTCCTTGAATTAAACTCCTTGTTTTATTCATTGAATTAAGGATTAATATCCAATACTTCCCCTCAAGCTGGATCCAGAAAATTTATGGATCCAAACTTGAACAAATGTCGTTGAAACTGATGAAAAGCCAAGAGCTTGGTGAAGATGTCAGCCAGTTGGTTGAAACTTCTTGTATAATGTTTCTGAATCACTTGTGATTGAACTTGTTCATGAACGTAATGAAAACCAACTTCAATGTGTTTCGTCCTCTCGTGAAACACTGGGTTTGATGCTATATGCATGGTTGCTTGATTGTCACAAAATAAGGACATAAGAAGAGTAATTGAATATTTCAACAAATTTACGTTCGATTTCATCTTACATTAATTTTATTTTTTTCTTTCCTAAAACCTTTACATTCTAACCATTTGCAATTGAAACTTGAGAATGATTTGCTAATTTTTCAAACTTATGAGACTTTGACACATGATTTGTCATATGATCTGTGGCACCTGAATCTATAACCCAAAAATCATACAATATATTTATTTTAAGAACAATTTTAAAGGCTTTTATGATACTTTGCATGTCCTCTTGTGGTATGAGTTTTGTATCTACCAAGAAACCCACAAACTTGCCTAGCAATGCTGTCGAGTTTCCTTCTTCTATGCTATCCACACAATCAATTCTAGCTCCTCCTATCTTGCTTTGAAGATACAACATAAACTCATTCATGAGTTTAGCTGGATTCGCTGTGAAGTTCTTGAATAGATCAGACCCATTAAAGGTAGAGGCAAAAACATGATTTGCATGATGTGCAGTACAATTCACTTTTTATAAAACCTTATCCTTTATAAAATCATGTTTTAATTCTGGAAGTAGAATCCAATATGTGTCCTTAACATGGACCGTATAGTTGCAGTGTTGACACTTCAAGTTTGGATGCTTCCCTTTGTACTTCTTCTCGTTGGTTAGATAGGCTCTTACCTCAGGTGCACTAGCCATTGTACCCTTGTTCATGACTTTCCTCCTTACTTCTTCACGTTGAATTGTCGCACACACATTAGTAAAGGAAGGAAGTTCAGTATTCATGAGTATGTGACATCGTATATCTTCATATGTTGAATCGAGACTGGACAAAAGTTGAAATATCTTATCTTCTTCCGCTCTCTTTCGTAGCAGAGCTAAATCGGTTGTATGAGGACGATATATTTCCAACTCATTCCACATGCTTTTCATGCTTCCTAAGAGTTGTACAAAAGGCTTGCCATCTTGTTGCATATCTGAGATTTCCTTCTTTAATTGAAAAACTCGTGCAACATTTTTTTGACTACCATACATTTCCTTGATCGTCTCCCATAGTTGGTATGCAGATTCAAAGTAACTGAATATTTCAGCTAATTTACGTTCCATGGAATTTAGGAGCCATGGAATAACCAGCTGATCCTTACTAAGCCAGGATTCATAGGTTGGTGAGGAAACATCAGGTACTTTGATGCTTCCATTTATGAACCCCAACTTGGACCTTCCATCTAGAGCCAGAGACACTGCTCTTGACCAAGGCAAGTAATTAAACTCATTCAACAAAATTGAGCTTAATCTTTGATTTGGGTTGACATCCACCTTATGCATATTTATGAAGGAAAACACCGATAAACTTTCAGCTTCTTATCCTAACGGTTTGTCTTCAACCATTTCAAAGATGCTAAGATAATAATAAAGCAGAAGCAAGTTAATTTTCCTGCTCTGATACCATGTTGAAAAATCAAGAAATAACTCTACACAAAAGAGCTCTCTAATTTGTATTAATTTCTTCATATTTTCATTACAATTGTATAGTTATTTATAAGAAAATTTTTACTTATTTAATTACTCTTTAAATTAAGTATTCTTTGATTTACTCATTAAATTAAATATTCTTTGCTTTACTTCTTGAATTAATGATTCTTTGTTTTACTCCTTGAATTAAGCTCCTTGTTTTATTTCTTGCTAAGATAATAATAAAGCAGAAATAAATTAATTTTACTACTCTTATACTATGTTGAAAAAATAAGAAATAACTCTACACAAAAGAGCTCCCTAATTTGTATTATTTTCTTCATATTTTCATTACAATTATATAGTTATTTATAAGGAAATTTTTATTCCTTCAATTACTCTTTAAATTAAGTATTATTTGATTACTTTTTGAATTAAGAATTCTTTGTTTTATTTCTTGAATTAAATTCTTTGTTTTATTTCTTGAATTAAATTCTTTGTTTTATTCCTTGAATTAAACTTCTTCTTTTATTCCTTAAATTAAGGATTAATATTCAATATACCAACTCTCATCGTACGTGCTTTGGGTACCTAGGAAAAAGGATTGTATGTAATCATCGCTGTATAAGTTCATGTTGCCTACTTTTATAATTGTCTAATTCCATATAAGTTTTAATTCTCTGGCATGTTTAGAGAATAATTTAGGACCAACAGAGATACAATCTGACTATTAAATTTGCACCATCAAGTAAAAAGGATCACAAAAAGCAAGAAGCAACTAAGTGAATGCAGTAATTGTATAACGCACCGCTGACTTTCCAAAACTGGAATGGTGTCATCGTAAGTTGGCTGTCGTCGAGTCGCTAGTGGTGGCATCCAAGTGGTTGGCTGATCGTGGGTGGCATTATGTCAGCAATGGTGGTTGAGGGAGACAGCTAAAAAATTATGTTTGTATGTTAATACTTATTATGGCAAATATGAAGAAAAAAGAGAGAGTTATGTATTTAAACATGTGAGTTAAAAAGTGACACTTCAGGGATAGTCAACCTTTTAGTAAATTTTTGCTTGCAATTGTCCCCAAATCACCTTTTTATGTATGGTTGAATTTTTTTGATAATTAGAACCGTCCAGAATTCAGTTATGGTTGTAGCAAAAGTATAATTTATTTTCTTAAAATAATTAGCGTGTGATTAGTATTAATATGAAAAATAATATCGTATTAAATTTAATGTAATATTATTTATTGTATTAAATTTAGTGCAAAATTTGATAAAAAATTGTAAATTTTTTATAACAAATTTAATATTTTGGTGCGGGTTGAAGATGTAATTAACGAATATAAATAGCATAAGAATAAAGAGAAAACATAAAAGATTGGCAAGCTTAATTTATTTTTGGTAGCTTAATAATACTTTAATTTTATTTTGTTATTTTTTTTAGCCTTATTATGAACATCTCCAAACAAGCATAAGATATAATACAAGGAATTATGTCTTGTCAAATTTGATGTGATATTATTCCAGCGTTATTTTTCGATAAAATATATAAAATCTAAAAAAATTAAAAATATTGTTTTAATTTATATTTCACTCTAATAATATATTTTTGATTAAAAATCATTACAATTATATTATTTAATTTTTATCACGTATAATAAATTAAAATTAAGTATATGATATAAAATTAGTTAAAAATTATTAAATATAACATAAAATTAAAAAGATAATATAAACTAAAATAACGATTTAGTAATAAGTGAAATCATTTTTATAACCTTCAATATTATTAAAATATTGACAAAAAATATTAGAGTTATTTTGAGATCTTGGTCTTGAACTTAAGATCTTTTTTCTTGTTGTGAGGATCTATACTCTTGTTTTTAAGATAATTTTTTCTAAAATTTTTATTTGTTCACTTCGAATAAACTCAAATAGACTCAGATTGTATATAAAATTTAAATCTTTATATAAAATTTTATTATATTCTTTAAATTCATATACAATTACCTTTCGCATTTAGTGTTAAAAAGTGTGTTACATATATGAGTTTTCTTTTTTAAAAATTTGAAGAGTTTTCGATTTTGATATATAATTATTGTAAATTTTTCATTAATTCTTCCTTTTAAGTTTGTTTTTTTCACTCCAATAATTCGTTAAGTTGAATTAACACAAATTTCTCTTTCATTTATATTAAGATAAAATGAAGACAAAATAGAAAATTATGATAAGGAATACTTTGAAGTAGAATATTTTGATTGTGTTGAAGCAAAGTTACTATTTTATCTTTAAAATTTAAATGTATTATTATCAATATTATTTGTAAATTTTTAGAATAGACCACACATGATCAAATTTCAATCATTTTTTGTAATTTATATCTTGTAATAACATTATTGAAATTATTTGGGAGGTGTTAACTCTGGAAGTTAAAATGATAATAGATAAAAATATTCAATTTTAAGAATCATTTGCCTTATATAGATAAATGAAAGATAAAAAGGCTTACAATACAATTCAAAATATATTAATTGAAAATTTATAAGATGAATATTATATTGATTTAGAGGATTAATTTTTATTAATATATACTTTTAATTATATTTTTTAATTAAATGTAATGTTTACTTCATATAATAAATATAATATTTTAGTTAGTAGATATTTAATTTTCTTTAATAAGAATATAATTTTTAAATTTATTATTATAATTTAACTTATAGTAATATATAATTAACTAATTTGTTAAGTATAATAATTATTAAGAAATTAATTAAAAAAAGAAATATATTTTTTAATGTAATATTTTGTGTTGGGTTTGGATAGGAGAAGAAATATAGTGCATTTTTGCACAAAAATGGAGCACTTTGTTGAAGATGTTCTTGATACACATATTTAAAAAAATGTAACAATATAGTGTAAAATTGAAAATTTTGATATATGTACAATATGTAATATTTTTAAAGGATATTTTTTAAGTCTTCTCTACCCTCTCTTTTTCAAACTCTATTTCGCTAAAATCTTTTATAATTTTCTCCCACTTTGTGTTCTATCTTATGTCTCTTTATTTTAAAATAAAACCTTTATAAAAGATGAAACTTTTTTTTATATAATTTTTTTTATAAATATTGTGTTTATTTATGCTTCTATATTAATTATGAGTCGTTTATTCGATTTAGATATTTAGATATTGTATAACAGTTGTTATTTTTGCCTATTAAATCATATAATCTGTTTAAAAAAATTTACTGTTTTTAAAATTCAAATTTTCATATTAAGTCACGATAACTTTTGTGTTGAAAAAGATGTAAAATTAGTCATACAAGATAAAAGTTTGCATTTAAAGACTTAAAAATGGCAAAAAAAAAATTGTTTACGTTTCAAGGGTGAAAAGAGACAAAAATTCTAAAAATATAATTCATTAAAATCACATCACACGCAACCAAAATCTTTTAAGATAAAATAGCTAATATTAATCCAAAATTTAAAATCAGTTGGAAATTGAAATAACAGATAAGATATTTTTACACACAATTATATATAGGACATTGTTCACACCCGTTAGACACACAACCAAAATCTTTATTTTCTTTTGAGAAAAAAACACCAATATCAACCGAACATTTAAAAACAGTTAAAAACTGGAATTAAAGGTATTTTACACACCCAGCAAATCTTTTGATAATGTGTGACTCAAATTTGCAGCATATCACTTAAAATTGAGGTGTAGAATGCTTTGTACATGTAACATATGGCAAATTTTGTTGTGGACCGGGAACCAAGGATAAAGGTTCAAATCATGAAAGAGTACAAAGAATCATCATCATCATCATCATTATTATTATTATTATTATTATTATCATTATCATTATAATTATCATTATCTACACATTCATTTTTATTTATCCTTTTTAAAAATCAAACTAGTGATAATTTCTTACCAAACCCATTGCGATTTTCCAAAAAACTCTTACGTTATTTCCGGAGTTATGGAACCTCTATGAAGTGATTAAATAGTTTCTTACTGAATTTACCAAAAAAAAAAAAAAAGGTTTCTTACTGACTGATAGCAATTTCATATTTTCCGAACTGTGATGAACTTTTTATTGATGCCCAATTCTCTAAGTCAACTTAGTTAATAACTTAAAATGCGTGTCTCGTGTATTTGAAACATTTTTAATTATTTCTAAAAAAAATTAAAATAATTATTTCATACATCTGTTCGTAAAAAAAAAAAAAACCGAGACCTTAGATTAAGCCCTAATATTATCCATTATCTTGCAATTTAAATAGACTTATAGCCCTAAACAATGTCTGTGCTTTACATTAGTACATTAGTGCCCATTATACTATTATATATTATATTATGAATTTAAACCTATATAATTATATATAATTTTTTACAAATTGAATGATATAGAATTAAACCGTAATATAATATGTTTAAATTTTTAATTATAAAATTATGTATGTTTAATTTTTTCTTTCATCTTAAATTATTATTTTTAATTTTTAAATTGTAAGAAAAATATAAATAAATTTTTATAAAGAATTATTTTTATATGTAAGAAAATTACATAAAATAAAATAAATATTATTTTAAATATAAATTATTTAATTAAAATATTTAATTGATTGTATTAAAACAATTTATGATACAATTCAATATAATTCACTCCAAAATAAATATACTTAACCTATTTAATATAGTACACTAAATATATTGTTATTGTCTTTTTTAAGCCTATTTTAAAATATAAATTTTTCATATTCTTTTGACTAATAAGCTGCTCTTAAAATTGAAAATATATATAACTAGATTAATTCAATAATTTTAAAAAGATGTATAACAGATATGAAGATGGACAAAAGGGTAGATGATATAGAAAAAATGAGAATTTTTTTAAACAAATTAGGTTTAAAAATTTAAACAATAGAAATGGGAAAATGGGAAAAGACATAATACAAACAATAAGAAAGAAAATGACATTTCAATTTATATTTTAAATATGAGAAATAACGAAAATATTATGTAATATTTATAAAATTGAATTAATAAATTAGATAACTATAAAGTAATTGATAAAATTCTAAATAATAATAATCTAAATAACTAAAATATAAATATAAATATAAAAATAAAGAAATAATATCATATAGGATAATAATCTGAATGGTATTAAAATATTAATCATCCATTATGTTTTTTGCATCATTTTCTCAGGTCACAAAAATTCAACTCCTAATGAGTTCTACGATCATACATTATAATAAAAAATTTAAATGTGACGGCAAAATTAGTTAGTCATATTGAGATATAGCGAGACATAAAGTGGTAGATGTGTGGCACGACCGAAAATGGGCTGATGGTGTTGCTGTGCGTTTTACGAAGGCCCACTATGCGATGGGCTTGGAGACAGCGCGCGACTGACGTAGTGATGGGGTGAGGTTGTTGGGTCTGGCAGTGGCGGCTGGTGGGCTGGCTGAGAGTCGAGAATGATTGATTTCCAAATTTTGCGATTCTCTTCATATCAGGAAAAAATATTTCCCTATTTTATTTTATTTTATAAATAAAGATGTGATATGATTTTGTTTAGGAGATACAAATCTAATTGTTCTGATGGTAAACTAACGTTGAATAGATAGTGAGATAGACAAAGGGATAAACATATAGACTAAAGGGGGAGGGGGAATTTCAACATTTATGAATTTGAAGAATAAAAATATGAAAAATACAGAACATAAACAATATGGGATAAATTAATATTTCAAATTTGAAAAATAATTATTAGATCAAATATATATAATTAAAATAACAAATTCTATAGCTATAAATTAATTAATAAAATATTAAATAATACTCTAAATAAATAAAAAATTAATATAAATACAAATACAAATTTAGAGATAAACAAATAAAGAAAAATTATCTTAAAATTTACTTTGTTTGTATCATTTGAATATTTTGGTAACTTGAATTTTACAAGAGATATATAAATCACTCGATTTTTAAAATCGAAGTAATTTAGTTACATAAATTTAAAATTATGTGATTAAAAATGTTCATTTTTTATGGTAAAAAATGAATACTTTAGTAACTAAATGATACAATTTAAAAAAGAAAACAATATTTATGTATCTTTTATAAAAATTATGTGAATAAAATATCTTAATTACATAACTAAAATAACTTAAGAATTGATAACCCATTAAATAATATTTATGAAATAATAATCCAATAATCTCAAAATAATAATAATTTATTATATTTTATATTAAAAATCAAGGAAATAAACTGGAGTGTTTAGTTTAATTAAGTTGATCATAAAAATTAACAATGCTTTATTAAGGTTTGAGACGGCTGTTGTGTAGTGCGTGCAATAAAAAAAGGTTACACCTACTGTAATTATCAGAGTATATTTTATTGATATTAAGATAAAAATATTAAATTATGAGATAAATTTTTTTATTGATATGTAATTAATATTTTTTGTGATGTAAATATCAATTAAAAAAAAAACATCATACATGTTCGTAAAGCTGTTATGCTTGAATTTTTGGACGACTTTAAGACTTAAAATAACTCATCAAATAAGCTCGACTTATTTCTTACAGTGATCGATATGACAATGGAGAATTTTTTATTCTTCGTCTTCGTCTTCTTCTTCTCATTCTTCTGCTTAGGTGGTACTCCGTGACCTTTCTATCTCTCCTCATCACAAATTTAATCCACATGCGTTCTCTCACGTTACGTTCTTTTTTTACTCTTTGGTTAATGTGATTTATTTCTTCCTCTGTACCATCGTTTCCCCCGTCGTCGCTTAACCTTTACTTGTAGTTTATTTTCTTTACCAATTTTAAAAAAGTCTTAATATTGATATAATTTATATAGTTATTATCGTAATAATAATTCGTTAATGATAATTTTATCTATAACAAAAATAAAATTAAAAATAAGAGTAAAATTCACATTTTATAACCTATATCGTTATAATAACAAAATCACTTTTAATATTTTTACATAAATATGATAAATTAAAAGAGAGAGATGCAGAACATTGTGCTTTTCGCACCTTCTTACTTATTGCTGCTATTATATAAACAGTTTTTAAGAGGAGGGGAAATGAAATTTAAGCAAATTAAAATAATGTTAATTACCATAAATATATTTTCAAGCACGCAAGATGGGAAAGTTAAAAAAAAGTCAGTATCCAAATATGCAATAAAGAAAATTGTTCTTCGTTATGAAAGGTTTTTCGGTTAACAAAGAAGAATATTTACAGTCGTCTGCAACTTGATCATTCTTAATTTGTACACAAAAATAAATATTGAATAAGGTCCATATATATATATACGCCATGAATTTTTAAAAATAGTTGTAAATGCAAAAATGAGCATTATAATTAAGCTCAAAAGAAATGGTGAAAAACAAAATGGATCGAAACTCTTGTTTAAATTGTTTCTATAATTACATTATTTTCAAGTTCATAATCAACCCAATTATTTTCTTAAAATTTAAGAGAACGTGTAAACCTAAAAAATGTAGGAATGCCATGCATCTCTAATATCTAATGCTGAAAAGTGAGTATTAATTCCATAGAATCTCGTAATAAGATGATCATATGAATCATTAATTCTAACAAAGATCAATCAATATCTAGGATTTCTTCCTTTACACGGTGAAAATGCAAATACCAAATGAATTTCGACATTTTTTTTTAAAACGAACCATATGCATTTAGTAAGGAATAGATGGATCATGGCATCTACTTAACTCCTCCACTTACTCCGATACTAATCAATAGTTTTTTTGTTGTTGATAAAAATACCTTAAGGATGATGAGGACTTGGGAATATTCCAAGATTCTCCAAAATATCTCAATAAAAACAATGGTGAGAAGTGTAGAAGAAAAAGTATAACTTGTATAAATTTATATATATTTTTACTCACACTTATTATGTTGTGTGACGTATTAGTATTATTTTTTAAAAAAATTAATTATTTAATTTTTAAAATAATTTTAACACAAATTCTCAAATTTACGTGATATTATTTTTCTTGTATGATTAAGGAATACAAGCCGAAGTAGTTCTAGAGTTACTAATAAATGAAGTTGTAAATGTACTGGCTGCTGTTTGAACGTACAAGAAAAAATTACAGTGGAATTTAGGATGACAATTTGTGTGTTACTTTGATGGATAAAATTTAACATAAATTAAATTCAAAATAAATTTAAATAACTTAAAAAAAATCTAGCTGAGTTCAAATTAAGTTAAAACCAACTCATTAACCCAAAATAAAATTAAAAAAAGAATAATTTTTGTAAACGTTACGACCTGCGTGTTAAGTTAAAAACTTAAAATTGATGAAATAAATTTATTAAACACTTTCCTTCTATCTTTTTTCCCAAGTGACATTCACAAGTTTAATAATATGGTTGTGCATAGGAATGAATGTGTTAATTAAAAGTGTTGATGTATAAGTTTAAATTTTTATTGCATTTTATTCGTATCTAAATTCTTATTATACATATAGATTTAATATTCTCAATGCGTTGTAATTTTATGATACATATCTAAAATGATTTGAAATCATTATTGATAAGTACGTAATAAATTTGTGATAGATACAATTGTACACAAAACTCATATTATAAATATTGGTATTTAAATAGGTCATCCATCAACAATGATAACCATAAGATTCTAGATATATACTATATTTAATCTAAAATTAAATATGTGATTTGTCGACTTTTCGTTTAGTGGTCGGAGGAAATTTTATGTTTAATATTACTCATATTTTTTTTTGTTTAATATTAAGAAGAAATCCTATTTAGATTTCAAGTTCTTTATTCAAATTATGAATTTTCATAAAGACACGGCATCAGATTTTTGTATGAGAAACATTTGATGACATTTATCTTTATTGAATTTATTTAGAAATAAAATTTTTATTTTAAAAATTAACTTTCATTAACTTATGTTTACTAATATTATTGTTTTATAATTAACTAGTTGTTATAATATAATAGGTGTGTACGAGGAGTTGTATTAGTTTCGTAGAGTTTGTTGTGTGCATGAATCGTTGATTTAATATTAATTTAGTATTTTTTTAAAATATTAATTGTAATATTAATTATCTCATTTTTAATATTTTATGTAATATTGTTTGAATTAATAAATTTTAATCAATAAACATATTTTTTAAGTTTAATTAACTAAAAAAATATAATTAATAATTAAGTTAATTTGTGTCAGATCTTTTGTTATAATAATAACGCAAATTAAATTTAAATTGAAATAAATTTGAAACAAATTTAAACCGATGAATTTAACCTATTGAAACTGACCAAATTCGCATAAATTGAGACCCGTAGTGGCTGCTGATATATATATATATATTGGCTGCTTCAATATCCTAATTGACATGGTCGAGTTCGAGTATTATCATAATAGTTACCTAAAAACATATTAAATCGATCCCACAATTTAATTTAATTCTTTCTCTTGTTCCATCAAGCCGTTTTCTGTCCCATTTACATTAAATACCAACCTATTAATATATATCTGACCTCCTTTATACTTAATTATATTTGTAGGGCCTAAGTAAAGCCAAAACAGTAATATAGTTAATAGCCATCAAAACCTTGATTAGTTTTTTAAGGATTGTGTTATTTTCCCACTAATTTTTGTTGTTATCACAACATATTTATTACTAATTTTAAAAATTATAAAAAAAAATCTTTATATATTTGCTATATCAAGTAATTTGTTAAGTGTGTTTTTCATAATTTTTTTTTAAAAATGATTATAAATATTCAGTGATGTACCAATAGCCCAACCCTTATTTAAAAGAAATATTTTGGAGTATCATTACACTAATACATGTGTCATAAATTTTAAATTTTTTATATTTTAATGAATCTAGTCAATTATTATTAATCTATCCTAGTAAAATTTTTAATGAGAATATATAAAGCATTACTTGTAGCAGGAAGTACTTTAATCTAGTATTTTTTAACTACTGTACTTTAATATTATATGTTTGTAAAAATATATGATATTAAAGTTCACCTCCGTGAAATCAAAGTGTTTTTTTTTTTTTTTTTTTTTTTTTGCAAAAGGTTATCCCAATGTTGTTTAAGGGTGGTCAAAGAAATTGATAAAGTCTAACGAATTGAAAAACTAAATTGTACTGTAAACAGTTTGGTTTGACTTTTACCGATTTCAATTTATTTCGGTTTATAAATTTTAAAAATTATTTAAATCGTATCATGTTGTTATAATTAATATATACATAAAATAAGTATTATTTTCTTTTTTTAATTGTATCGGATTGTCTAATTTTTTTAATTAAATAAAAAATATTATTTAATTAAATTTAAACTTAATTTCATGATAATTAGAGTAAATATTCTACCAATTTGACAAAAGTTACCCAATAGATCATTGCCATCTGCCATAGTCAACGTCGGTGGCTACTAAACGCCATGCATTTTCTGAAGTTATGCCAGTATCTCTATCTTTGTGTTTTATTTTGTTATATTTGTTTTGACTGGTTCGTATGGCTTCCTAGTCTCATCAAATATGACTTTATATATGCGACGATAAAAGTTTATATAATTTCATTAATAAAATTATTTGAATTTTGGAGGGAAAATAACAAATTACAGATATTTTAGGTAGCTAACTTTTTTTATTTTTTATTTTTTTATCCTTTTCTTTCTTTCTAAATGAACTAGATATGGTATAATTACATTTAGAAACAAAACTGTGATATAGTTTTGTCTTTGTTCAATTTTAATGCTACTACTGGTATGCATGTGATATACCAACCACATCGATGGTGGCACAGGTTATAACTTGCTGCTTTAATTATTTTTTTAATTGGAATAATTTAATAAAAGAATTTCAATAGTATAGCACAAACATAATCAATTAAAATAAAAAAATATATTAAAACTAATAAATTAAAATTTTTTATATACTATAAGTAACTAATGTATATGTTTGCCTAATATAAGTCTAACCATTCATTGTATTAATTTTTTAGTATCGGGTATAATATTATTACTATAAATGAAATGGTAGTGAATGAAATGGTAGTTCCTACTAATTAAAGGATTTAGGTGGATATATTTATTAAGACTAATAACAAGTATTATTACATATATTTTTAGATATTGATACCTTTACATTTATATATATTATAATTATAATAAGTTAATATTATATATTTTATATTTATTGAAAAAATATTAATTTTTTAAACTTTTTTTAATAGTTTTATAATTTTTATTTAATAGATTGATGTACTCAGAAAAGGTCGTGCATGTACTTAGCACCAAGCACTTAAAACAACACTGTTTTGATGCACTTCGAGATGCATGATGATACAAACAAGCATTGTTTCCTTCAACACTTGCCTCGTGTGACATGTCGCTCCAACGCTTGTCCCATAGAACCCGTCGTTTCGTCGAATTTCTAGCTTCTCAATGTTTCACCCTAGCATTGTTCCATTTGTAATTCCAACGCTTGATACATGGCAATAAATGTATTTACTCAACGAGATTTTTGCAACGCCTAATGATTTTTGTGTATCATTAATCCTATTCTAACTCCAAAGCACTAGTTTTTTTTCATATAAATACCCAAACAGTTTCACATAAAATAAAATCAAATCAAAAATTGTACGGAAGTTAAGAGAAAAAAATAAGAAAAAAATACATATTTCACAATATTACAAGAGCTTTCAAGGGATATTCAAGAACAAGCAAAGAATGATATTTTTGGTGTCTTTGGATCTAATAATTTATCCAATTTAGATTTTTTCTCTACTACTTCTCTTCTTTATTATGAAATATTTAGTTATTGTTATGAATTTTATAAATTCTATGTCTAGCTAACTATTCAATGTACTTTTGGGTAATTCCAAACCCTAGATAATGATTTAAATTAATTTAACGTAATTATGAATTTTAGTTTTAATTCTTAATTCTTGATGTGTTCAATTCTATGCTTAAATTTCAAAACTTTGTATGTTATAGATTAGGTGATCAAACAGTTCGTTGTACTAGTATATTTATATTTAGTATAAGATGTTAGTATATAATCGTTAATATTTTTATTCAAAATAGTAGCTTGTAGTTGTTGTCACAAGTAGGGTTGAATGACTTCCCTAAATGTTAAACTGTTGTAATAATTTTGGCCAGTTTAGTTATGACCTTTTTAAATCTTAATGTAATGATTGAATTAAATATAGTAAGTTAACATGTAGTTTGTTTAGGATTTAGATTGGTTAATAGATTGTATCATTAATCATTATATAGCAAGAAAAGATGTGAAGTCTTAAGTAAACTTAAACTTTCAAAGTTAAGTTAACAATTTAAGAATAGTTTTAGATTACAATGATAATTTAGGATTTAAGAAATTAAATATTGATTCATGACATAATTGGTTGAATCGTAGACCAATAGTGTAGATAATCTCATGATCACATATCTTTCATAACTCTTTTACAATATCACTTTATTGTTTAAGGTATTCTTTTCAAAATCAATTTCAAAACTCTCATTTGCAAATAAGTAATAGTAGAAATTATCACTAATCCTTACGGGTATAACAACCTTAATTCTTAAAATCATTTATCCCTCGTACAATTGATCACGTATACTTAAATTCCTAAAAATCATAAATTCTATGTTGTGTGAATTTTCATTTATTAAGGTTATTTTGAGATCAAAAGTTAACTTACATTGTGAAAAAAAATTTCACCTTCAATATATTGCTCCAAAGTTTGAATAATCTCTAACATAGATTTCTTCCATCTTGATAATTTGATCAATTTTTTTCTTTAATTAGTCAATACCATCTCAAGAACATTATTTCCAAAAGGTTCCTCCTTCATTTTTAAAAATTAGGATAACTTTTCCTTTTTTTATGGCTCATATTTGGCATTATATTGAATAATCTTTTCCATTAGAATAAGATCACAATTTTGAGTTTGTTTTTAATATTTTTAAATAGGAGTTTAATTCATATTATTCTTTAATTTTGCAATTGTTGTAGTAACTTTATAAAAACCTTGGTTTAGCTCTTGATAAAATTCCTAAAAATCTTTTCATGTAATGTTTGTACCATGTTATATCGAACTCATATGAATCTCATGGAGAGCATAAGTGCAAGTGCATCATGGAAACACTTATATAATATGAGAAGAGTGAACAAAACTTTTAATTAATTATGTCTAAGAGGTTATCACATTTGTATTATAACAAACATAGGCAACTAATTAACTAGATAAATACTTAGTAAATCTAGAGTAGAACAATTCTATTAATATTCCTTAACACTACTACAATACATGTTTTTGGTCTCGATTTTTAACAATAATTGTAGGTCTATGGTTACAGTTATAAGAATTGAGGTTTAAGTGAGAGAGACCATAGGTACATCCTATGGCCTCGGTTATGCAATATTCGAGGCCATAATAACCACCATAAAGACATAAAGTGTACCTATGGTCTTTATGGCCTCGGGTTTTGATGAAAACCGAAGTTATATGGTGTATCTATGGCCTCAGTTATATGCTACACAAAGGCCATAGGTACCCTTTATGGCTTCAGTTTTCTAATAACCGAGGCTATAGATACATCCTATATTAGACAAATACTCAAACAATTCTATAATAAAATTGACCTAGCTATATTATCTTTATCTTTAGTCAAATACTCTAATAATTTTAGAGTATGAGTAGTCTATAGATATTTCTTTATCTAACAAAAAAAAAATGACTTAACTTCGAAATCAAAAAGAAAAACAAAGTATTAGAAATAAAACAAAAAAGGAAAAAAATTCTTTAATATAGAAATGTATTCATATTTCTTGGATGCAAGTACATAAAATGAACTTGACTTTTTCGACCATGAAAGTCACTCAGGAAGTTCATATATAATTAGCTTGGGACATAATAAGAATCTTAACAAAACTATTCATACTTGTGATAATTAATTATTTTACTTTAGCGAAATACTTCCACTCATTGATTATTTCACTTTAATAAATAAAAACTTCACACAAACACATAATCAATATAAAACGCACATTTAAGAGTAATCTAATTTTAGAAATATGTCAAAATATTGCAAAATAAACGTAACTTAAGATCTATAAATATTAAAAGTTTTCTTATAAATAAACTAGTAATATAATTTTAAAAAATTCTATTTATCACAAGTAATATAGCGTAGTATTGTTAATAAGCACAATCGAATTTACATAATTATAACTAATAATAAAACTTGAATATATTTAATTATATAAGTGTTTTATAATTTATCATGAGATGTAGGTTTTAGGGGTCATATTATTACTTAAAATAAGTCAATTTAATCCCATTATTTATATGTAGGTCAATTTAATCTCTCAATTTATAAAAATAAGAAATTTTAGTGTAAAAATTGTATTTTAATACTAGAAATAAAGTAAATGATTTTAAGTAATAATAATGGGACTAAATATAATATTTTTTTTATAATAGTAGAATTTATAATAACTGATTCAAAAATAAAAAAAAATAAATTAAACTATTTTACATCAACATGGACCATTGCTAATTCCCCTAAATTTATTATCGTGTGACCTTGATGATTTTGACTATTTCCTATCAGTCAACTTTCTCCAAGTTTTCAAACATAAGGTACGTAGTTCACCTATCCTTCATAAAAAGGCATGAAGACGAAGGACATTAATTCCTAACCTCCTAGCTAGTTTCCTTCCTACTACTAACATGTATATAATTAAGCTACTCATCATATATATGTTATGAGATATTTGATTCAACAAGTTGGGTTTGAGACTAATTAGGTGTCCATGTGTGTAACTGATAGCATTTACGTACGCATCATCATCAACTTTATACGTACGCTAACATTTAATTTTCATTCCAATTAACTACTTCGGGTTTCTGGAATTTTTTTTGACTAATCAACTTCGGGTTTTTGGATTCAAACAATTTATTGAAGCCAACTTTTGTCTCTTGATCCGTCTGTCACTTGAAAAAAAGTCTTCAGGGAAACCTTCATGTTTTGTAATTAAGATCGATTTATTAAAAACTGACATTAAAAAGCGTCCTAAACAAATTGCTTATTATTTGATACATTCTCAAATATATACCACATTCACATATACTTCCAAAAGCTACATGGTGCATGCATGTTAAAGATTTAATTTATTTGAGTTCCTTAATGTACATTTAATTGGTATGGACCTTTAAACTTTATTGTAAATATAAAATGTTTGTTTAAATAACCACCCACCAAACATATATATATAGGTGGATGTAACTTGATCACAAGTTAGAATTTTAATAATTAAATTTTATTTTAAATGTTCGTTTGGATTTTTTTTCTTAATTAATGTACTCTTTAGCCAAAAAAAAAACAAAAAAAATATGTTATAGAACCATATTGGCTATATTGGCTATATAGTTAGAATTTTCCTTTAATTTATATGTCATCTTATTATATGCAAATCATCCTGTGACTCATATATAGAACCATATTGGCAATATATGTTATAAATATTATCCTATGATATATTTTTAATTAGCATATCCAATTAAAAAAAATTGAATTTTTCTTTTTATTTATATATCATCTCATGTGCA
Source organism: Hippophae rhamnoides (assembly GCA_033030585.1). Taxonomy (NCBI): domain Eukaryota; kingdom Viridiplantae; phylum Streptophyta; class Magnoliopsida; order Rosales; family Elaeagnaceae; genus Hippophae; species Hippophae rhamnoides. Next base: position 49,090,832 of record CM065432.1, on the reverse strand, counting down.
AATCATTCTGTGACTCATATATATATATATATGTTATAAATAATATCCTATTTCAGCGTAGATATATTTTAAATTAGCATGGATACAAAGTACTGGTATAGTAGAAGATATGTGTTCCTAATTAAAGATTATGGGTGCATCTCTAGCCTTTTATAATCCTCGTACAGAGCAGAACACCCTACTAGCCTAGCAGTAAGGTCACATCCAATAGGGGTGAATACTGTATCAAAGAATTTTTTTTTATTTTCTATTTGAATTCGATTCAATTCAAACGGATTTAAAATTTTTTAATCCAAATTCAATCCCATGATACAATTAATCTAAACTAATTTGAATTTAAATTTTTTTGAATTGAATAATAGCATACATACTGATATTGAAATTTATTTATGTATTATTATTATATATAAAATAAAACATATATAAATTTAATTTTTTTTAAATAAATATTATTATTTATAATCATAATTAAAAAAATCAAAAGAATAAAAAATATGTTTTTACAATCATTAAATTATTATAAATATTTATATTTATTTTTTAAACTAAAATAGTAATTTAATATAATTATATTGTGCATAATATATAAATATAACATAATATAAAATAAAATATATATTTATTTATAATTTTATAGTAATTCGGTCTAAATTAGATAAGTAAATTATAAAATCTATCAATCCGAACATTATTCTAATCAAAATTGATGGTATAATTTTTAATCTAAATATGATATAACTATAAAATTTATCAATTCATTTTAGATCGGATAGAATTTATCAAATTATTTACTTATTCCTAGTATCACATATCATCTTAGATATGAATTTGAATTCTCTTCCTATTAGTTTAATACAATTAGTTAGTGAGTATACTATGTATCTCAAAAAGAGTTGTATCAATTGAGAAGAATAAGAAGAAGAAAAAAATGCATACGTGAGCAAATTGAAAACCTAATTTTTAAATCTGTTTATTAAAATTTAATTTTTTGCATATACCACGCACATAAAACTAATTTATTCTTTATGAAACTAAAATTGTTTATTAATTAGGATATATTGTGTAAAAAGTGAACGTTCGTAAAATGGGTTCCTGGTTATAGAAAAAGGTACTTCATCACAGTAGACTAGTGGGTTGGTGAGAAGGATTTTATATACTAAAGACCATGAAAATTGAGTGACCATATATATATATATGGTTGATTAATAAAAAAAAAACCTTAATAAATAATAAAATAAAAATGTAAATGACTTGCGTTTCAATGAAGTCTGACTTTTATGATTGCAATCTTTAGATATTTGTAACTTGTTGTTTTTTATTTTGTATTGTAGTTATAATATTTTCTTAATGCATGCATAGATCATATTCAATTGAATGAATAAAGCTTTTAATTATTTATGTGATTCAAAATAAAAAATAAAAATGTTAGGTGAATGTGTGTTCATACAAATCCTATCTCTACCATATGCATGCATGACACGAGAGATTGGTTGAGAAATAGGTCATCGTCAAAGTAAACCACGAAAAGTCGAATCCAACTCACTAAGGGATTAGCTCTTGATGCAAGCTATTCTTTAAAAATCAAGCTATTGACACAAGTTGCATTATTGTTTCAATTCTAAAATAAACCAAATTAAGTTATAAATTTCATATTATGTTCTATTTTGGTTAGTGATTCACAAATAAAATGTAATATATATAGTTACGTAAGGTTAATCGTAAATTTATTATATTTATTCTAAAAGTGACATTTAAGTCGTATATTTATTTTTTTATAACAATTTAATTCTATTGTTATGAAAAATTATTACACAATAACAACTAATTTTTTTATGATTTTATTTATTTTTTTAGTTTTTTTATTATAAGTTATTTAAGTTATATTAATCTCTATATAATGTAATTAAAAAAATTAAAAATAAAATAAATAGAAATTATTTTTATTCTTGTACGGTTACTTTTTAAAACAATATAACTAAACTATTACAAAGATATAAGTATAGAATTTAACTATTATTTTTATAACAAATAAAAGAATTTAAATATACTCTTATCATTTTTTTATTATTTCAATTTTTTTTCCAAGGACAAGCACCAGGAGCGTGGGAAATGAGGTAAATTTGTTAAAATTCGATCATGCTTTTACTTTGAGACCAGTAGAATTTTTTTATTAATTAATTTTTATTTTTTAAAAAATGACTTAGAAGATTGTTAATAACTTCTTAGTAACATCACTAGTATATATGTCAATCTAAAATGAGCCAATAAAAAACGAGATAAGTACGGCATAGACATGTGTAGGCTATTGGAATGTTCTCCAAATTAGTGAATTGTAAAAATTGTGAAGTAATAAGTTTCAAATCCCAAAAGATAGCGAATAATATAATTATTTTAAAAAAATCATAAATACAAATTAATAACTCTTATTCTACACAATTATTTATGAAAATCAATATATATATATATATATGGTTAAATAAAATGTTAAGATGGTAATTGGTAACATCTCCAACGCTGTCACAGATACACCCACTCGATCTATAATCAGTAGTGGTTGGTAGTATATATGCATTACAATATAACTCGCCTAAAACATTATCACGTTAGCGTTTGGTAGTATGACGTGAAATCTTGTGGCCATATAGGCATGTAAATTAAGGCTAACTATAAGTGTTGCATAGAAACACTTGTTTATTTCAATTTGGTGCAGTTTGTTAGCTTTGTTTTACCATTCGGCAATTAGTACTTTTTTTTTTAAATAATATCAATAACGTTTTTTAAAATATATAATTATAAAAATAAAATTCTCTTATAAATATTTAGTATATTGTATTAGATAGGTTAATTATAATACTAAATTATATTGATTTATATTATAATTAATTTGTATAATATAGTAAGATAAAATTGATGATAATATTTTAAATATTATTACTTATAAATTTTTTATATAATAATATAATTTTTATTATGTATAATATGGTTTACTTTATAATTAATCACGTACAAAAACTTAGAAAAATTATACTACCAGAATTTTATAGAGAGGGGAGTGGGTATCTGTTGGTGTTTCTGACCATCATAGTCGCTCAGCAATACAATTTTGACTTCTTTGGATCTCTTCTGTATCTTTACGTAAAGATTTGACACCCATGGCTGTATCAATACAAACTATAAAACAGTGGATTGGCTGTATCAATACAAACGATAAAACAGTGGATTGGCTGTATCAATACAAACGATAAAACAGTGGATAAAAAAAAGAAAGATATGATAAAAGATAAAAATAAAACGAGAAAATAAAAATAAAACATTTACAGGGTTCTTTTCTTTTTAGCAAAGTATCGCCGGATTTGACGAGACTACGTGATAAGTATAAATCAATTGAATAATATGTGTTAAAATACTAATCTAATACTCTTTGAAATTTAAAGTAATAAAAATAGTATTCTTAAATATTAATATTTCATATCATTTTAATTCAAAGAAAAGATGTTATTTTATTGTTATAAATTTTATGATGTTATTTGAAATAGTTTTTTTTTTAAATATATTATACCTTATGTCACGTGTATAAATATATTCTTATTGTTCATACTCAATACATTTGCAGTTTGAGTTAAAAAGAAGAAAGAAAGAAAAAAAAAAACCATTAGTCATAATTAAATGTCTAAACTAAAGGGTTTAATTTGCGTCAAAATAGTATTGTAATTTTAAGAAAGTGACACATTAATATTATAACTTTTAAGATGACTTATTTTAATCTTGAAATTTTAAAAAGCTTAAATTGAGTTTAATTTTTAAAATTTAATATTTTTTCAAAGATAAAGATAGAGTACTCACTATTTTATATTAAAAGATATGAACCTAGCTAGCATCATAAAAAAACAGCCCTAGGGTCCATAGAACACCCTTGTCCGATAGCACCACCACCCATTTTCTTGCCATCATCTCCTGACCACCTCACAAACTTTTTTTGCCAGCAATGGTAATGTGTAATGGGGAAAATGAAATAAAACCAGCAAAAAGAAAAGAAGTGAAACATCTCCTTCGTCAGCTGCAAACTCGCTACTAAATGCGACATCCTCGTATCAAAACAAATTGATCACTTATGATCACTAAAATCGCCAAATATAACCACGAAAGAGAAAATGTGAAAAGAAAGAAAGTTTTTTATTTTTTAATTTTTGATTTTTGATACAATTACACGCACATAATGCATCATGTCCAAATAGTTGAAACTAATTAAGAACAGTGCCTTAACAAAAATAATTAAAAAGAAAAGTGATAAAATAATTAACAAATTAAAATCTTTGGGCAACACTCTTTATGTTACATGAACTAATTCAAAGGGTAGTTGTTTCGTTGTTGTTGCCGTATAGTTCTCTCTTTTTCTCTTCTTTTTTAAATTGCAATAGTTTATTAGATACAAATATGAGCTTTAAGAATATACAATATAACGTTGTATATCACATCACTTTCAATTTATTCTATTTAAATATCCCAGCTGAACCACGAAAATCTTATCCTCGTTAATTTGCTCTTATATTTTCAAATAAAATTATTTTGAGAAAGAATCATAAATAATAAAAGAAAGAAAAAAGATAGTTTATTACCTAATAAGTCAATAATGCCCACCATATATTTTGAGTTATTCCTCTTCAGTATCATGCTCACAGCTCACATTAAGAGTTTCTCTTGAAAATATAAAAAAGAAAAAAAAAATTATATATGCATATTTATATGTACGAAGCTACTACACATACAATTTTCATGAGAAATATCAATATATATCATGAAACTTTAATATTTTTCTAATAGATGATTGATGAATGTGTTTTCTTTGCTCAAATTAAGACCATGCCACGACAAGAGGATGACATTAATAAAATTAAATACTTGCGTGATCTATATGTTTAAAAGTGAAAAGCTAAATCAAATTAAGCCTCGCTCCAATAACATAGTTTTTTTTTTCTAAATGGTAAAAGTTTTTTTGAAATAGCAACAAAATATAATATGTTTGAGAAATAATAATTATATCTCTTCTTGTCATTATTTCTTAATCGTTTGAGAGATATATTTGTAATAAAATCGATAAAAGATATAAAATTTATGAGATAATATTATAATATAACTTATATAATTACGTATTTTTATAAGAATAACGGATGTAATATAAGGGCGATTTACTTCACATCTTTCTCGTTCTATAGTTAGTTGCATCTAAATCTTTTTTTATGAAAGCATATAAATTTAAAATTAAGGTTTTAAGCGTGAGTTTAAGAATATTATTTCAAATTTTTACTAATTAAAAAAATTAGATTTTGATTTAGTTATATGTTTTAATTTTTCCAATAAATTGTTTATATCTTTTCTTGTGCTGAAAATTAGGAAGGATAAAAAGATGACGCTATGCTCTCGTGCTCACAAGCCCTCTTCTCACCAACCCCCACTCTCGTCTTTTTATCATTGACAAGTAAACCGCCGCGTTTGAAAGCACCCTTGACCCTTTAAAAAAAATAAAAATAAAAATAAAAAAATATAACATTGCCCAAAAAAAGTTTCTATACGTGTCACCATCTGAACCATTCAAAATCATGTAGATCCAAGGGCCATCTTAAGTTTTCAACTAACACATTGGCCTACCTACCCAGCATTCGATGTAAAGAAAACTCTATATAAACAATACAATTATGAGTGAACAAACTCAGGAAAATTATCATCTTTAATTTTCCCATTTCTCATAAACTTGAAAATTTTCAATCTCAATCTGTCTATTTCCTCCAAAAACCCCCCAATTAGAAATTAGAATCCTCTCTTTTACATTTTATTTCTCATGCATTTGCATTCTTAAAAAAACTCTTAATATCTTTCCAATACAAAGACAAATTACATTATTTGTTTTTTCTTTCTTACCAAACAACCCAAATCAACTTCTTTTTTAACCTCCCCTGTTTTTTTGGGTTTTATATATCTGAATCAATGGAGGGTTTTTCTCATGAAAATGGCAATGGCATTAATGGGTCAATAAATTTATGCACGAAAGGTGATCATGGTAATATTGATCCACTGAATTGGGGTATGGCTGCAGAGTCATTGAAAGGTAGTCATTTAGATGAAGTGAAGAAAATGGTGAATGAGTACAGAAAGCCAGTGGTTCGTCTTGGTGGTGAGACTCTGACCATAGCTCAAGTGGCTGCAATTGCAACTCATGATTGTGGAGTCAAAGTTGAGCTTTCAGAGGAATCCAGAGCTGGGGTTAAAGCAAGCAGTGATTGGGTTATGGATAGCATGAACAAAGGCACCGATAGTTATGGAGTTACCACTGGTTTTGGTGCAACCTCACATAGAAGAACCAAACAAGGAGGTGCTCTGCAGAGAGAGCTCATTAGGTATGTACTTAAATTCAAGTAATTTCAATATCTAGCCTTTTTTTCCCCCTTTCTGGCTAAAGTTATATTTTGCAAGATTCTTTATTTAATGTGTGAATTTTTACAAACTATAAGACTATTTTAGTGCTATAGAATTTTTTTTTTTAACAACACAAATAACCACCCACAACTCTCTAAAAAAAATGAAATTATTCTCTTAAATTCGGAGAAATATATTATGGTTTAAATATTATTATTTTTTAAAATTTTTTAATATATAAAATAAACGTTAAAACACTGTAACAATTCTCTGTTTAGGTTCACATAAAAAGTTTTTTTTTTTAATAATGCTTACATATTTACAGAGTTCGAAACCCAAACATCATGTTATACATGATCTCATATTTTCACAAGTAATTTTTTTTTAATAATACTCGCACAACTATTGAGTTCGAAATCCAAACATCACAACTTTTTAATCGTAGAGCATGCCGACCATGTTATACATAATTTGGCATCTTTATATATAAATTTAAGGTGGGTAATAGTAAAAATTTATTAGTTATATTAAAAATATCAATTTAATTTTTTTAAAATAGTTTAATAATTCTATTTTAAAAAGTGATATTATAAATAACTAATTTTTTTCTCATATTTTTCTACGAGATATAATTTTTATATATTTTCTTTAGTAACAGAAAATAATGACTACAAAATTGATAAAAAAAATATTAAAATTTTATCATTTGTTATCATTTTTTTTAACAAAATGATCAAAACATTAAAAAAAAAATAACAAGTGGATTAAAATGTTCTCACGTGAAGGAGACTGATAAATTTATAATAAATTAAAAAAATAAGTGTAATTTCTCTCTAAAATTTAATAGTAAATTTGCAACCAAAACCTCTGCATATGTAAATGAGAAGGGTGGATTATTTGTTATTATTCTTTTGAAATAGTCATAAAAATGAGCTTTTGGGCTCTCATTTATGAGGTTGTTGGTTGTTGTGTGGATGTCAGCCATAATATAATTCATTTGTATGTAAATATGGTTAGCATCATAAAGAAGGCAAGAAAGTAGTTCGTAGGAGAAACAAATAAGAAATTAGTTTAAACCTCGAAACATTTTCGGACCCAAAACAAGAAAAATGAGAGGATCAAATATAAAAATAAAAATAAAATTGCAATTGGTACAACTGTACAAGATAGTGATTTGGATTGGCTGGCTACATTTGTTGCATCCCTCAATCATTTTAGATACCAATTAATTTAACATACATCATCAAGAAAATGAAATTAAGAGCAAAGGTATTGTTGATACTTTATTAATATAAAGTGTTATTATCTTAATAATATTTTATTAATAACAACTATAACCAATAAAAGTTAAACATTTAAAGTATTTTTATTATAAAAATAACAAAAATTATTATATTAATACTATTACATTACAATTATAGTCCAATAATTATTGTCAGTTTTGCAACATGTCTCACATAGTTTGCCAGTTTGCCAGTCATGTGGAGTATCTAAAGAGAAGAGGTCCAAAGTGAAATACACATTTTGACTGAATATGAGTCGAATAATAAGTTCTTTTTTTCTTTTTCTTTTTTTAATTTCAAGTTTTATGTATTATTTTTTTAAATTATGTGAATTAGGAAGTAATGATCGATAAAATATAAATCGTAGAATGAATCTTGATATACTTCAAAATAATATATTTTTACTACGGTGAAGTATTTTGGCAGCAACTAATAATTTAATTGAAATGAAATTTGAAATGGGCATTAAAATAAAAACCGAGCAAATAATTAATCTATTTGAATTTAAAAAAAAATCAAACCTTTTCCGACGCAAAAAGTTGGTTAAAGTTAATACTAATAAAAACAATTTATTTTTTATCCATCTAAATCCTATTTAAATTTGAACAATTCATATTTTTTTTCCAATCGAAAGAGTAGTCATTGATATTAGAATTTATTTATAAATTATTATCACGTATAAAACACGACATATATAAATTTAAATTTATATTTTTGTAACAACTATTATTATTTGTAGTTATAACTAAAAAAATTAAAAGAATAAAAAATATCTTTACAATCATTAAATTATTAAAAAATATTTATATTTATTTTTAAATTAAAATAATAATATAATATAATTATGTTATGCATAATATTTAACTATAATATAATATAAAATAAAATATATATATATATATATATATTTATTTATTTATAATTTAATAGTATTTCATTCTAGATCGGATGTAACAGATTATAAAATCTATCAATTTGAATTTGATTTAAATTCAAACAGATTATATAATTTTTGATCCAAATATAATTTAAACTTGTAAAATTTATCAATTTAATTCAATTCAAATTTTAGGATTAGATTGAATTTTTAAGTTTAAGCATATTTATTGGATTATTTATTCTTCCTACTTAATTTGTTTGGAAATACGGATTGTGAAGAAAATTTATTTAAATATCTAGATAAGAAGCTTCCTCTTATTCTTTACAACGGTACTTACTGGTAGTGTTAGTTATGCATATATTCTACAAAATTAATTAAAAATTTACATGTACAGGTTCTTGAATGCTGGAATCTTTGGTAAGGAAACAGAATCGAACCACACATTGCCTCACTCGGCAACAAGAGCAGCTATGTTGGTGAGAATCAACACACTCCTACAAGGTTACTCAGGCATTAGATTTGAAATCTTGGAAGCCATTACTAAGTTTCTCAACCATAACATCACTCCATGTCTGCCTCTCAGAGGAACCATAACTGCTTCAGGCGACTTAGTCCCTCTGTCTTACATTGCTGGGTTGCTGATAGGCAGACCCAACTCAAAAGCGGTAGGGCCTAATGGAGAAACTCTTAGTCCTCTTGATGCCTTTAAACTAGCTGGGGTTAATAGTGGATTCTTTGAGTTGCAACCTAAAGAGGGTCTTGCACTAGTGAATGGCACAGCTGTTGGATCAGGCCTAGCTTCTATGGTTCTTTTTGATACTAACATGTTGGCAGTACTTTCAGAAATTCTATCTGCAATATTTGCTGAAGTAATGCAAGGAAAGCCTGAGTTTACAGATCATTTGACACACAAATTGAAGCACCATCCTGGCCAAATTGAGGCTGCAGCAATAATGGAACACATTTTGGATGGAAGCTCTTATGTTAAAGCAGCTCAAAAGATGCATGAAATGGATCCTCTTCAAAAACCTAAGCAAGACCGTTATGCACTTAGAACTTCTCCACAATGGCTTGGTCCACAGATTGAAGTCATCAGAGCATCAACTAAAATGATTGAGCGCGAGATAAACTCAGTGAATGATAACCCTCTTATCGATGTTTCTAGGAATAAAGCACTACATGGTGGTAATTTCCAGGGGACTCCTATTGGTGTTTCTATGGATAACACTCGCCTAGCTATTGCTTCTATTGGAAAACTCATGTTTGCTCAGTTTTCTGAGCTTGTCAATGACTTTTACAACAACGGGTTGCCTTCAAACCTCACAGCAGGACGCAATCCAAGCTTGGATTATGGATTCAAAGGTGCAGAAATTGCAATGGCATCTTACTGTTCAGAACTTCAATTCCTTGGCAATCCTGTCACCAACCATGTCCAAAGTGCTGAGCAACATAACCAAGATGTCAACTCCTTGGGCTTGATCTCAGCAAGAAAAACAGCTGAAGCTGTTGAGGTTCTGAAGCTCATGTCTGCAACATACTTAGTTGCATTGTGCCAAGCAGTTGATCTCAGACATTTGGAAGAAATTTTGAAGAATACAGTAAAGAACACTGTCAGTCAAGTGGCTAAGAGAGTATTGACCATGGGTTTGAATGGTGAACTCCACCCATCAAGGTTCTCTGAGAAAGATTTGCTCAAAGTGGTTGATCACGAATATGTTTTCGCATACGTTGATGATCCTTGCAGTGCTACCTACCCATTAATGCAGAAACTAAGGCAAGTCTTAGTTGATCATGCATTGATCAACGGTGAAAAAGAGAAGAACACAAGCACTTCCATTTTTCAAAAGATTGCAGCTTTTGAAGAGGAGCTGAAGACCCTCTTGCCCAAAGAAGTTGATAGTGCTAGGACTGAATATGAGAATGAAAAGTCAGCAATTCCCAACAGGATTAAGGAATGCAGGTCTTACCCATTATATAAATTTGTGAGAGAAGAATTGGGAACTGGTTTACTAACTGGGGAGAAAATAATATCTCCTGGTGAAGAATGTGACAAGGTGTTCTCTGCAATTTGTGCAGGAAAATTAATTGATCCAATGCTTGATTGTTTGAAAGAATGGAATGGTGCCCCTCTACCTATATGTTAGAAAATCCTCTGTTTACAATATTGAAGAATGTTTTCTTTATTTTTCATTCATGTTCTTTTGCAGGGACTTGAATCCTGTAAATGACATATGTGACATCAAATTGTTTCGCTCTGTTTTTTTTCTTTTTTTTTCCCCTTGGTAATTTATGTGAATTGTAAGTCTTATGAATTATATATATATATATATGTTTGAATGTTTCACTTAGTAATTTCACATTCCTGAAGTGCATGCCAACAAAATGAAGTACATTCCTGTATAGGAATTACAACAACCAAACCAAGCAAAACCGTTAGAATTAAAGAAGAGAAAAAATTTACTTTCTCTTCGGTTGCTGGTGAAATAAAGAATGAAAAAGTATCTGAAAAAGAATATCAACTACTGCCTTCAAAATTTAGAATAATTTTTTACATGTCTCTCTCTACTTTTGACCAAATCCTCTTTTTTTTTTTTAAAAAAAAAACACTACACGTTATAGAAGAAGGGTCAAAACAAATACAAAAGCCTTAATATTTTATACTAAAATTAATTTTATTTCTTGAAGAACATTGATAATACATCTATAACAATCCAATCCTATTCTCACCTACCCCTCTCCTTGAACATGTTCAGGGATAGTACACATTTTTATGTCTTTATATTTGACAGCTGGATTTAAACTCATATACTTAATATCTATTTTAAACATATATGCTAGATTTTAGTGGCTTCTTAATCTAATTTATAAATGAAAAAAGGTGAGAAGTACTTGTCATATCTTCCTTCCTGGAATAGATTTTGGTTTGAAGCGGCATGTGAATTGCTATAGATAATTAATGTGCTTCCACGTCTTTTTTTTATGGCTTCTTTGAGGGAATTTAATCCTTAATTATTCTTGTACAAAATTATTATGGTACAAATACATCTTACATGAAATATCTAAAATTCAAGTTCTTGATCATATCATTTTCCTAAACTGTTATTCTTTTTAAGTTTTATTACCAAAACAAATCTTTTTTCTTTTTTTAAGAAAAATATTAACTTTCATTAATTTTTTGAAATTGAAGATACATGAAAAATGTTTAGCAAAAAAATAAAAATTCATGAAGTATCAAAATACATAATCAAATATAACATATCATAATTATCATTTTTAATCATTATGGTGTTAACAATAATAATAGTAGCTTTCATTAATATTTGTTGTTTGTTTGATTAAGTGTAGTTGTAACAATCATTTTTATTGATTCAATGTATTTTATCACTATATTACTATCATCTTTGAATAAACTATAAACACAACAAAGTAAAAATAAAAAAATACTTAAATCGTATTAGAATAACACTATAATTATGATTGATTTTGTTAAACTATAACTAAAACAAGAGCAACAATTACTCGAAGAGATGGTCATACACCTTCGAAATCACATGGTATATTTTGATGCATTTTAGTTATTTTTGGACGTTAAAAGATGCAAATGACAAAAGATTAAATAAATCCTCACAATCAAGAACATAATTGTCATACAATCAAATATCTAAATGCAAAAATTTGTACAAAACTACATCAAGGAGGGATTAAAACGTAAGAGTGGGCAAAATAAGAGCGCACCGCAATATGAGTTTATGTGCATCGCAACATAAGCCTCTCGGATGAAATTTTACAGAATCAGAAATTGTCTTGCCTCGTGGCATGTGTCTAAGTGTGTTATGACCTGCTCGGATTTGCACTAAAACACCATATTATCAACACTTTTAATCCCAATTAATCTAATTTTTTTTAGTCTTAAAATTCTAATTTTTTATATCTTTATAACTTAATCCTAATCACATATTTATAAGGTTAAAGTTAAAAATTTAAGGATGATATAAGTTACAGTAGTAATTTAGAATTAAAAAAATAAGTATTTATTCATGACATAATTGGTTAGATTATAGGTAAGTGGTAAGGGTAATTTCATAATCATATGTTTCTAATGATTTGTGTGCTAATTATTTTATTTATTGAATACTCCTCTGTTAATTAACTAATAATTTAATAAGTAGTGATAATCATTGTTAAAAAATTGGTGGATTAATTAACTAATAATTTAATAAGAAGTGATAATCATTGTTACAAATATGGTGGATTCAACAATATTTGTTTTTAATTTACTTATTATTTGTATAATTTAATCATATATTTAAGTGTTTTCAAGTATATTAATATTATTGATAAATCAATATTTTATTTATTATTTAAAATATATGTTTTAATTAATAATTTTTTATTTTTATTTATTTTATTTTTAACTATAAGTAATATATATATATATCAATTTTAAATTCATTTTATGTTCGTGTATGGTATCATGCCGTAGTAAATATTTAGATGTACTAGATCAGCGTGAAAAGCCCACAAACTGAGAAAAATGGGCCATGCCCTGCCAAGCGTCCGTTCGAGACCTCTAAGTAGTAATCCTAAATTTTCTCATTGGGTATTTTAGGCTTGGTACTTATTTTTATATAGATAATTAAGTTTATTTTTTTATTAAATAAAAAATATATTATATAGATAAGATTATAACTTAGATTTATAATGGTAAAATGGAGTATCGTATTACTTGAACCAAAAAACAATCTTAAAATTTGAAGCTTTAATATTATTTTTTAATTCAAACAATAAATACCAAATTTAAGTGTAAGCTTTTGGATAAGATTTAAATATTTGACCTAAGATACTAAAGCTTTACCAACTTGACTGTCAAAGCTTTGACAAAATTATAGATAAAGACATTTTTGAGGAATAGAAATTGTATAAAGAGTCACTTCTTAAGGGTTACCCATCCTAACATTGCTTGAAATTAAACACACTTAACTATCAAGTTTTAAATAACGAGTCACTTCTTAAGGGTTACCCATCCTAACATTTCTTTAAATTAAACACAATTAACTACCAAGTTTTAAAGAAAAGGTTGCTCTATACTCCTAGAAACCAATAGATAAAAGCATAAAATGTCACATTATATTTTTATTTATACAAAATGTGTTATTTAATTTCTAATTTTGAGAATATGACATTTAGTTATTTTATTTATAAAATTGATGTCAAAAATAGATATTTAATAATTTAAAATTTATTTTAAAAAATAAAATTATCAAAAATATTTCAATCATAGAATGAGAGTAAAAGATGATAACATCTTCACAAACTATGTTTATAATTTTTTCTATTGATAAGTGAGATAAATGGCCAAAATACCTTTACTAATATATGTTTAAATTTTTTTTATCAATAAAAATCTTTTTGGTGCTCATTTTTTATAATTAAAAGAAATAATGAGAATATTTTAAGATGATTAATAAATATATTTCTTATAAGTAAAAAAAATTAATAAAAAATTAGAGAATTAAATAATATTTTTACCTAAAAAACATTATATTTTTCCTATGTAAAATTTTAGATGTTATCATTCTCACGGTCTCACTCCAAGTACAATCTTGAATTTTTAGGAATACTAGTGTTACTCACGCAAGAAGAAACAACAATTCTGATTTCAATAAAATAAATTCAGAAATGCGAAAGGAAAGAGATTGTCGGCCCAATTCCAATATTATCATAAACTTCGGAGAAGCAAACTTCAAAACATAAATTAAACAACAATGATCAACCATCATCTCGTAAGCCTTGGCCTTGAAGGAAAAAAGACCGTTGCTCAAAACGCAAATTAAATAGGTGTTAACTTAGAGTTTTGAGTAACAAACTTTAGGAGTAATGTTTTCGGCCATTCGATTAATAAAATTTGATTATGAGTGGATATTAGTTGTTTTATTACAATTTAATTATGTATATAATTTTTTAATATTTATTTAAAAATATATTTTATTTAAAAAATTAAATGTTAATCTAGTTTTTAATCTATATTATTTAAAATACTCACATTAATTTTTATTTTTTAAACTTTTTAAATAATAAATAAATAAAATTTAATCTAATTATTTAAAATATTATGTGTTTTATTATTAAATATTTATTTTTATATGTGATTATATATATAAATATAATATTTATTTCCTAGTTAATTAGCTTTTACAGAAGACTGCTCATATAGCATGATCTCAAATCCTTTATTGCGTTGAAGAATTCAAATAGCGTTATACTTGTTAAGTTATATTTGAATTTGTAATTTATTTCACTTGTACTACACTTCCACTATTTCACTTATACTACACTTGTACTACACTTGTTACAATCCTATAAATAGGGTTCTCTATGTACATTCTAAACACACCAATACAACATTAAATCTTTCTTTCTTATTATCTCTCTATACTCTTCACATGGTATCAGAGCCTCTCGTATACCTCTAAAATTTCTATCAAAATACGCCTCTCTTCCTCGCTCCAAGGCTCACCTCAACCCGGCTCACTCCAAAGCTCACCTCAACTCGGCTCTAAACCCGGCTTACCTTAAATCGGCTCACTCCAACCCGACTCACCTCCACTTGGCTCACTCCAACTCGGCTCTCACTCGGCCTCGGCTCTCCTCACTCCAACCGGCCCACCTCAATCCAGGTTCCAGGCTTGTTTTCAACTCCTTTTTTCATTTTTAAGGATATCTCCTTTATCTTGTTTCTATATATTTGCTTTATATTTCCTCCATTATTTCGTTAAAATGGACCGAAATGATATCCCAAAACCAATCTCTACCACCTCGATGATACTAACTACCTAGCCTGGGCCACAATGAAAAGTTTCTTGAAAGGGCCTTGGCTATGGCGTTTCATAACGGTGATATCTACATACCCATCCAAGAAACCACCGAAAACAACTCCTTATTCTTTGATCGCCTTGAAGGCGGGAGAGTAAACATCATCAAATTATTACCTGGTTCCGTAACACCACTTTACCCTCCATTCATGGTGAATTTGGGCGTTTTGACACCGCGAAAGAAGTTTGGGAATTTCTTGAGGCTCGCTTTACTACAATGATTTGTGAACCAATATCAACTTTTAACAACTCTTCATACCAAACGGCAAAGGGCTGATCAAACCATTAACCAATTTCTCTCTGAAATGCATACTATTTGGGATCAACTCGCTCGCTCTGATACCATCTTAGAAACATCTACCAGGCAGATTTCAAGAATTAGTTTCCAAACTCAAGTTGATTGTTTCTCTTCCTCCTTGAGTTTGAGGGGGGATGTTAAGTTATATTTGAATTTGTAATTTATTTCACTTGTACTACACTTCCACTATTTCACTTGTACTACACTTGTACTACACTTGTTACAATCCTATAAATAGGGTTCTCTGTGTACATTCTAAACACACCAATACAACATTAAATCTTTCTTTCTTATTATCTCTCTATACTCTTCACAATACTAAACTAATCTCAAGTTTTTTTCACAATGAACAACATATATAACTAAGCAAAGCAATAAAATCAAAAATTCCATTACACAATGTACAACAACATCTCAAATCTTTGCTTCTTCTGGATTGCACAATTCTAAAACAAAGCCTTCAGAAACAAAACGACAAGTAGTTTTGGTTTCGTTCAGAGATGATGCATCGAAGAACACTTTCAAAGATGTACTCGTTGCAAGGAATGCATAACTTTGAGCCTTTGGCAAACTGAAAGACTTCCTCAGATTGATCAAGTAATGCCTGGAATAGAGGGTGGTTCAGTAAGCTAATTTTTACAATATGTCTCTTGTATTCTTCTCCTACATACACTACTAAATGCCCTTTTGGGACATCTTTGGGGATAAAGTCATATTTTCCCAAAGAAACCCTTAAATCCCAATTGCTAAGATGACCCTTTAATGCATACTTTAGAGCAGTAGTGCCCACTTTTCTGCACTTACTCCAGCATTTTATCAGAAGCTTAGCTTTCTTCATCGTCTATTTTGGGGGGAAGAGAGAGGTGAGAAGTTGACAAAGAAGCAAAGCAAAACAGAGGTATAAATAGATATGGATATAAGTAAGTAATGTTTCATCTATGTTCTTACTAAGAATGTTGATTAGCCACTCTTTGGGAGGAAAGGTCTTTTTAAACCAAAAGGGTTTAATAATTAACCATCATATTTGAGTACATTATTGTTGTAAGTGACTATTTTTGGATTTTTTTTTTCAAGATTATTTTCTTTTTTCAATTTATAGGATGAGCTTAATCAACATATTATACCCCACAAAGACAGTGATAGGGAAGAAACAAAGAGAGGGATGGGAGAGACAAGATCAACCACGTTGCATGAAATATATATAAAAATTGCAATTTGTGTAACATATCTCTCCTTGATATTGTAAAATATATTTTGTATCGTAAGGAAATTAATGCCTTCATTATTATTATACATTAAAAATAACAACATTTTAATATTCTCCTAAATGAATTGATAATTATAATGGTTATTGATACAACTAATTTTTATTATAGATTAAAAGACTAGTATTTTTTTAACCATTTAAATATGTCATGACACCAATATTATTTAAATCAAGATAGTATATGATCTCAACTCTATAAAATATACTTTTGAATGTAATTATAGTATAACTTATCAAGTTATTAATATTAGGGCAACTTATTTTTTTTTACTAAGTACTCTTTTATTCGATACATAGCTATTAATTTATTTAAAAAATTACTTTATTAGATATAATTTATTTAATTTTCTCTATTTTAAGTTTTTATTTAAATTTTTAATATCTTTAGTAACTTTTTATAACTTTTATACGAATACTATCGATGTTGATAATACTCTTGATATCTTTGTAAAATCAAGTTGTCGATATATTCATAAACATTGATATTTTATATCGTAGACAATTCAAATACTTTTATTATGAGTGATAATTTGCATCGTAGAACTTGAATTATATTAAATTTGAGCCAAATTCGAGTCAGTTCAAATAGTTCAAAAAAATTGAATTGTGTTGAATTGTATTCGAGTAAACCCGTTAGCCCAAAATAAAATTAAAAAAAACCTATAATATGTAACTTTACAATTTATACGTTAGGTTAAAAATTTAAAATTAAAGAAACATATTTTTTCTTAACTCTCAACCGATTTAATCTCACTCCTTCAACTCTTTGTTTCTTCAACAACCAGCAGTAATCCTACGTTCAGTATTGTTTCACTTTTCTCCAACAGTAACCCTATGTTTATTGAAATAAATAAAAGTATTTTCTATGTCATCCTAAAAAGATAGTTTTCCTTGTGTGATCATTGTACAATTTACTTGAATACACTAATAAAAATTTATATATGTGTGATCAATTTTGGTGGAAATTCTTTATTTAATCTTATTAATATATTTCTTTATTTAGTGATCGATGAAAATTCTATTGAGATTTGGAATTCCTTATTCAAACTATGAGATTTTATGAAGACACAACATTCTTTTGTTTTTGCACGAGAGAGATTTGATGGCGTTTACCTTTGTCAAATTTAATTAAAAATGAACTTCTTGTTTAAAAATTAGCTTTCTTTAACTTATGTTTACTAATGTTATTGTTTTGTAATTAACTAGTTATTGTAACATACTAGGTATGTGTGAGGAATTGTATTATTTTCATGAACTTTGTTGTGTGGATGAATTGTTCATCCAATATTAATTTATCATTTGTTCAAAAAACTAGTTGTTATAATATATATATTTTTCTCATTTTTTGACATTTCATGTAATATTGTGTGAGCTAATGAGTTTTAATCATTAACATATTTTTTGATTTATAAAAAAAAATCATTTAACTAAAAAAATACAATTAATAATTTAGGTTAATTTGGGACAATTAACTTGTGTTTGGTTTGAGTTCAAACTTACCTCTATTGGTACGAATCAAATTTAAATTGAGTTACGATTTGATCAATTTAAACTAAGTTAGTTTGAACTAGTTTAACTCGTACGAATTATCACCTTTTTAATTTTTATGTTATTTATCTAATATATTATTATAATATTAAATTTCTTATATTTTAAGTCATATATTCAAACTATATCCATTATCATTTGATTTTAAAAGATTTATTTATATAAGAAAATGATAGCATTAAAAATATCATTAATTATTACATTTATAAGTTGGTCAAATTCTACGGAAACCATATTGGGCAACCTTTTGTGAGATATATGTAATTGCATGATTAAGTGGTAATGTAATATTTGTAGTATTTTAAATTATCATAATAGCTAGCACACAGCTTTTGAAGAAGACAGAAGCAGTAATAGGATAGGTTGGTAAGAAGAATAAAATCTTCAAAAGGGAATGCAGTTCAATTAATAACCAAACATTATTATTATTTTTATGTTGGCCGCAAGAGAAAAAATAAGCCAACAGATTTGAACATGGATTTTATATCTCAATGATTCCTTTCTCTACCGCAGAGAAACAAGGGAGAGTGTGATGGGATTGGTCGGAGGGTCATAGGTCTCTCTCACATGATAGCTTGTTTTTTCGATAGTATACTCCAACTCATCTTCTTTATTCATGGCAGGGAAAATCTTTTATCTAAACTTAATATGAAATCTGAAGTGATATGTAACAATTTAATAGATTAAAATAATTAGAATTATTTTAATAATTTATTTAAATTCTAACACTTCAATTAAAATATCATCTAGAGATTAAAAAAAATGATCTTTATTGTATTATCTTTAGTTCTAGAGTAGAGATGTCAAATATATTTTCTCTTCCTATCCCATATTCAAGATTGATGCATGGATTAAAGTTGTCTCATCTTATTTAAATAATATTTTATCTAGTTTAAAATTATTAATAGTAATTATAATTAATCATAGTTATTATAGATAATTATATTTTATTTTGTTATTATTTTATAATTTTACTCATCACTTAGATCCAATTAAAATAAATGAAATATATCATTATAATGATATCTTATTACCATCTCAACCCACCAAAAAATAAATGGTATAAAATGAGATAAACTTACAAAATTCATAGATTATACTATAGATTAATGAGACATTCTATTTTAATTTATACATCTATGTCGAAGTAATGTGAAAGTTAGGGAAATATGTTATATATGTCTACGTGAACCTAATTACTTTGGTAAAATATATATTTTAGTTCTTAGTTTTTGAAATGGACACTTTACTCTTTGGTATTAAAATATAATTTATAGATAGAGATGTCAATGAATTGGATCAGATCCGTTGTTCAAAAGATCCATTTTGATCTAATCTATAGTCAAATAAATCGAAACAATTATTGATACGTGGATCAATGGATATCCATGATCCCATTCAAATAGTTCTATTTATTTTTATTTTTTAAAAAATAAAAAATTATTTGATATGTTACATTGATAAAAAAACATTATATATATTATAAGAAAATACTTTCTTACTCATTTTTTTTAAACTTTTTTACTTATTTTAAAAAATTATGATAAATTAAAAAATAATATTGTTTATAATAAATATAAAAAGAAATAAATTGTTATGAATACGATGATATTTGAATTTTTGTTTAAATTTTTTTAAATAACAATAAATAGATTTATGAAATTTTAAAAGATAAAATTAGTTTTATAAAAATGCAAGATATAAATTTAAAAAATGATTATTCATAATGTAAACTTTTCTAAACATATAATTTTAAAAATTAGATAAGTAATTTAGAATTGTATAATTATTTTAGTTTTAAAAAGATTTAGATTTAGATCGATTCATAGATTGATTTAATTTGACTTGATTAATAGTTTGATTCATTATGATTCGATCTAATCCGTTGATATTGTATATGTATCATGATTCGATCCGAAATAATCTATTTTAATCTTGATCATATCACAATAAGTAAAAATATCCATAAAATTTTAATATCTTTTTAACATCTCTACTTGTGTAAGACTTAAATATCTCTTACAAAAATGAAGTAATAAAATATCCAATAACAAAAATTCGACACCAAAATATCCCCGTACCTTTTTTTAACATTTATATTCTAAGAATTCATTCTTGTTTTTACATTTATATTCTCATATTCAGTGTAAATCTAACAATACTATAAAATTATGTTCAAGAGAAATGAAAGATCTCGTAATTTTATAAAGTGAGTTTTAATTTCATTATTTTCAATTAAAATGTTTTATTCTAATGATCTTGAAAAAATATATATTTTATTGTTAAAATTATCTCTCATTTAATATAATTCTTTAGTCCAACTTTTATCACTCGGTATTTGTTATGTCGTATCATGTGTAAATCTAATAAACTTTTTTTTTGGTACAATGACGTATAAAATAGGGCATTGCCGTGAAAATATGGCGGTTTGTGTTTAATCATCCTCTATTTATAGTTTTCTTGTTCGCCCCAAACTCCAAATATCTCAGTACACAACCCAGCTAGTCGGTTACCGACTAGCGACAAGAGTAAATTTCTATAGCCATTAAATAAAGAATTTAAGTGCATTGATTGAGTTTCATGTTCAAATTTTTTTATAATGTGTTAAAAATACTTAATACATCTTAATAAATATGTTAAATATATATTCATTTTTTGTACATATATATATATATATTGCATATTATTTAACAATTATTTTATCATATGAATTTCTACCTTCATATTTAAGAAACATATTTATATCGTAATATATATGTATACATGTATAAATCTAGAGTACCATTTGTTCTAATATAAAATACATAATTTTTTTGAATTTTTTGTGTTATTCCAAACTTTTGAATCGGTTTAAGCTATATAAGCAAATGACATTTTATAGCTGGTCGATAATTTTAATTTTTTTAAAAAAAGGACTTTTAAGAAAAAGAAATTAGTTTCAGCCACAGAAACCGACCTTATGTACAGTAATCAATTTACCCAACAAAAAAGAGGAGTTTTTAAGAGGGAAGGGTAAGATGAAATTGAAGAAAATTGAATCATTTTGAATGATTGATTATACAAAGAAGACACTCATTTCCAAACAATGTCACCCAAGAACCTAAGAGCAGGAACACCTCTGATCTCTACATCTACTAGTGGTGCCTGGATCAGTGTCAAGCTGGAAAGCTCTGAGTCAGTCTGGATCATATCAAGAGCACGTGTTTGATCCTGAAATACATTCAAGAAAAAATAAATAAATAAATAAACAAAACAAAAACAAAGTAACTATGAGATGCAACCATGAGCCAAAAAACAAAAAAAACAATATGCTACATCATATCAGTGTTATCGGTTCATATGAGCCTCCATTTTACTAAATGCTTTCAATGCATTAGCTACTGCTGCTTCTTTTTTTCTTTTTCTTTTTCTTTTCACTATCAATAAAAGCTTCAATGTGTTCGCTACTTGCCAAAAGAAAAAAAAATGGTTTAGACCGTAAAGAGAAGATGATAATTGAATTGATACCTTTCTTTTCATTGCGCAAAACTTGCAGTCTGAGGCAGATGGTGGAAGAATCTGATTAGCAATCAACCTTTTCACAGGAACGTTTTCCTTCTTCAAAGAGGCACACAACCTAGATGACTCACTAATCGCCATAACCTTTGAGGCATAGACATAAACATGCGTGTCATAGATTAAGAACAATACAACTCATTGTTTTTCTCGTTTAACTAAAAAAGGAAAAGGAAGAGATATGCATGACAATGCATATTCCACTTTACAAAATTGGGATATGGATGAAATCACACTAGACAAAGCAAATAAACCATCAATTTTGATGCATTTAAAAATATGTATATACCGTAGGGATTGTAACTATAACAAATTCTGTCGAATCAGTGTCGCGGAATAGCTCCCGTACTTTAACCATTCTCTCTCTTAGTCGCTCTAATTTGTCAGACTGCATGACCAATTAATGTTAAAGTAGTCCATAAACTCCAAAAGAAATAACCCCTAAAAAACATCAAGCTTACTGCATCCTGCCGAGTATCTTCTTGCCCAAAAACCGACTTAATGGCTGAGGTTGCTGAAGCTATCTTCTGTCTGAGCTGTCATGGGCAATGCGAATGCAAAACATATGTGAATAAGAGCAGTAGGAGGCAGTTATACCAAACAGATTCACATATTCTCTCAAATTGTTGATTTTACCCCAAAATACAATTCAAAAGAAGTGATAAGAGAGAGAAGCCTAGAGGCTTTCTTTTTTTATATATATGTATACACAGAGAGAGAGAGAGAGAGAGAGAGACCAAAAGAAAAGTAAACAGGGTATTGCTTCTGATATGCAGATCTATCTCTGAAGAAGCAAAATGTGGTCGAGAAACCAAAGAAAATAAACATAATAACAAATGAAATGGACAATTCCATAATGATCTCTCTCCTCCCTCCCTTTCTCCTTCTCCATCTCACCCTCCTTTGTTCTCCCTCCCCCTCCCACTCCCTCGCTCTACAGCCATCTGTACTGAGTTCATTATTAGATGGAATAATTGAACATTATCTTAAAATTCCCATTGTCCAATACCATATTTAGTTTACAAACTCTAGGATAAATCTTGAGTATCATGTTTCTTAAAAGCTTAAGATTCACAAAGTCAGTAAGAAGATATCATATGTGAAATATGCGACCATCAAGGCCTCCTGATATCTAGACTCTGTGGCTACACTTAAGGATTTACAACTACACAATACCCACCCAAAGTTGCATATGACACCTGCCTGCCAGAATATTACTAACTTCCTCCTTTAGATGTTGATACCTCCTCCAAAACGATCCAACATTCCATTCATGAACAATGCTGATGACACTGGTAATAGAATAAGTACTGCCCCAAAATATAGTGGAATAAAAAAAATTAACAATTACATCCTTAGCCCTAATTTAATACAGAACATCTAGCTCACCCCTTGTAAAATATCAACAAAATTTTGAAGTTGGATAAGCAAAATATAATGGACAGTCTGAAATACTAGGCAGTTCTTTGATAAAAGATAACCAAAGCTCCACAGAGTAAGAGCCTATAATTTCAAGTAATATTTAGAGAAACTACTATGATTTTGATTTTAAAGAAAACCTTTTTGATTAGCAATTGAATTTTTTTCCAGGTACAAATTTTATTGGAGCAATTACCAATTAAGCAACCTGTTTGATCATAAGTACATTGCTAGAATCATGAACTAAAAACTGTATGCATTTATCAATTCGACTGAATTAAGGACACAAACACACTGAGAATATTCTCTATTTGTCAAAAGTTAAGAAGTGATCTTCACTAATCCAAGGTGAGATTCCTACCTTCAATATCTTGCCTATGGATGCATCCAAGAAGTCTGGCAGAGACAGAAGCCGCAGTGTGTGACCCTGTTATAAACAATATACTAAAACATAAATTTATTAGCATTCAAAATGATTTTTTTAATCTGGTAGTTTACTTACCGTAGGTGCAGTATCAAAAACTATACGCGTAAATATGTTATATTCTGGTGATTCAAGAAATTGTATCACCTGCAAAAAAAAAAAAAAAGTTTATGAGTGTCAAAATTTTGATACGAGTCATGCAAAACATGGCAACCCAAAGTAGGAGATGGATAACATACCTTGGAAATTGCTATAGCTTCATCCAAACCAGGAGGAGGTGTGTCTAGCAACTCTCCCAGTTTTAACTCACCTAACTTTGTTCAATGAAAAATATATTTCAGTTCAAAAATAAGTTAGCATCTCAAAATGGGGAGATAGTGCTTGGAGGACACTAAAATGTAGAATATTCACACTTCTGTCGCTCTTAAAGGCTCTAAATGCAATTGTAATTAGCATGGTGAAAACCAGAGGCATCCATAAAAATGCAGTTTTGATAAACATGTATATACTATCATTCAGGCCTTCCAAGGGAAATGAAATTCTAAGGACACTAATGAGACACAGTATTAGTACAACCGTGGAACAATTAATCACAATATAGAGTTGCTTAAATTCATATCAGGCAAAAGGATTTACCTGTTCCACAAGCATACCAAGGCCCATACCATCCATGATATCTTTAATTCCAGATCCACCATTTGATTGAGTTGCACTTCGAAATTCTTCCCTAGCTTTCTCTGGGTTTATCTGTGGCATAACTACACATTTAACTCACTGAGTATATGGAAAATATATATGAGAACATTAACAGCATTTTTGTTTTTTAATGGAAGACTAACTAATTTGCCAAAAAGATGCAGTGACATGATAACATAAAGAATACTTTACCTACTTAGATGGGAATCAAAGCCTACATACCTCAAGGGCAAAAAGTGGACAATCAGGTCCTTCAACTGGCACTAATGTCCCTCCAGTCAAATCCTATGAAAAACATGCAAGAAAATATGAAATATGCATGCATACATAGAAGCATATTCTATTAGTTAAGGATTGAAGTGGTAGACAAATACTTAAACGAATCAGGAAGGGGATAGTTTCTGAACCTGGGCAAAGGAATCACTCAAGGAATGTGCTGGATCTGTAGAAACCACTAGAGTAGGATGCCCACTGTTTGCAAATTTCACAGCAAGTGAGGCGGCACAACTTGTCTTTCCCACTCCTCCTTTTCCACCTAACATGTAATACTTCCGCTGGGTCCCAGAGACCATGTCATCAAACCCAGCCACAGCCTCTGCTGGAGCAGCCACTGATCTCACTGACAGATAACAATACACACACAAACATTCAACCTATGTCTTCAAGAACCAATAAGTAACATCATATTCATATACTTATGTTTACCATACTATTATTCTCAACTAACAAGACTCATGTAACGAATCAAACTTTAACTCATATACTTCTACCCCTTATTTGTGAACAAATAAACAATGATAATGTCAAAAAGAGAATGGAACTCATTCACTATGAATAGTCCACAGATGAACGAAAGAAATTCACATTCTAAATGAACGTATAATAATTTTGAATTTCTTTCAAAATATAAACACATCCACTAACATGGATGTCAAGCAACTACTTAAATTCACTGCGGTCTGAAAGTAATTTATAATGATTGTCCAGCTAGCTTTGCTGCAAAATTATAACGCACCTAATTTTTTACGCTTATTTAGGGAGAAACAAGCGATGCCATAATCAAAAGAAAGCATTTAAAAGGGGAAAATAAGAATTTTTCCACTGCCGGATCTAGTTATTATCATTCTTAGTTCCAAGTTCTAACTAACTATTTTCAGTTTCAAGTTTCTTCGATGTATCCAATTTCTTTGCTACCAATAATAATCAATCAAATGACAAAATTATTCCACCGAACGCAACGAAAATGACATTTGTGATATAATCTAACCATCTGAGTACTCATACTCGCCCATTGAAACTACTAAATTACATGTTAAAGAACATCAATTAGTCCTGAACTGGGGGAAAAAGAATAGAAACTTTATCCCACTGAAAATTTCGCTACTCATATAAAATGGCATGGAAATGAGCTGAACCTCAAAATTGGATGAGACCCATACGGTTAATCATAATTAAAAACAATTGGAATTGAAGAACACACCTTGGAATGACTTCCTGGGAGGTCTCCTTGCCACGGTTAGCGAAATAAAACTGAAGTTTCTGGTTAGAGATATAGGTAAAAGGCTCTTGGGTGTATATGAGAGCAAGCCCACCATAGCCATGGAGTTTCTTGAAGTAGCTTTATGAATAGAAGATGAAAGCGTGCACGACGTGGAGGCAAAGCAATAACTTGCCATGGTTTCCGGGTGAAGAAGAAAATACTTGCAGATTTTTGAGACTCTGCTTAATGAATGCTACAGGAGTTTGGAACGATAATACTTGGCCCGACCCATCAATCTTAACCCACTTTGAAATTTTGCAAAATTATTCGAACTTAGAATAAAAAAATCAAAATCAATATTGTACGTTAATCTAATTTTTTTGCGCAAAAGATCCGTACTTTTTTAATTTTTGAAAATGAATACATTAATTTAGACGTATTATGTTTTATAATTTTTTAAAACAAACTATTCTAATTCTATAAGTTATAGGTTAATTATTAATAATCTTATTATAATAAAAAATAAATACTTTTAATAATATATTTATTAAAATTAATACTTTTAATCCATGAAAAAATATTAAAATTTAATATTTATAACGTTAATTTTCATAAATAACAAAATTATAAATATCTAATTTAAAAATAATGTAACTAAAATATTCAGGTAATAATAAAATTATTTTGAATTTTTAAAAAAAATTATAAACTCTTATACTCAATGTAAAAAATATGCAACTAAAACATTTAAATTAAATAATTAAATAAATTTAGGTGCCTTGCTTTGTGTGTGAATGAAAGTCTTTTTTTATTTTTATTTTTATATTTATATTTAATTTTTTAAAAATTCTTTCATATCTAACTTATTTAATTTAAAATAATCATTATTTAATTTAATTAAACAATATTTTTTATCATGATTACTTTTTAATAATATTATTATTATTATTAAATAGTTAAAAATATATAAATTCAGAACCTGATAGTATTTTTCTCCTATTCTATTTCTATCGTAAAATATCAACCTACATGCATCCCACATTAATATTAGATTAGAGTGTAAAATATCGTAAAATAATTTTTTTCATAATAAAAAAATTAAACTACTAAAAATGATATCAAAATGATTAAACTACTAAAAATGATATCAAAATGATTAAACTACTAAAAATGATATCAAAATGATTAAGGAGCTAGACCATTTGCCATTAGAAAGCAAAATTTCTCATTTCTGCATTGAGGAAAAAAATAGAGCTAAATCAATACTTCATATCTGTTAGCTGATTCGCTCAAGCCGAAGCACTTTCAAGGGTAACTATATTTGGACCCGTAGTTAGGAGTAGTGCTATTTTTACTTATACTTCTCCTTTTTAACCAGTAGCTGAAGGAAGCCTCATGCAGCAACAGATTGTACATAACGAGAAAACTATATCCAAGATGCCACTTTCAATATTACAAATTCAAGGTTTAATCCCAGCTAAATCTTCAATAGTCAGACCCAGCGTATCAACAGAACATTTTTTCACCTCCTCTCCACGAGCAGCCAAGAAATCCTCAATACTTCCTGGTTCTCCAAACCACCCAAGATGGTCAGAAATCAGGTGCAGATTATTGCAACCACCACATCGTGCCACCACCACACCTTTCTCATATGACTCACGACAGGCAGTCTTCACAGACCTTGTTTCGCAAACCTTGCAAGTAAATATCATGGCGAGATCATGCCTTGAGGATGCTTTTAGCTTGGATAGAACAGAATATCTCACAGAAGAATTGAAATCAGAGTTTATTTGGAGGGAAGCTTTATCCGAATCAGAACTAGAATTCAAACTGCCAGTACCATGATCTCTCAAAGCTTCGGCAGCAGGGCCAGTTAACTCCACTTGCGTCTTGATCCCTCTTTCTGAGAAATCAAATCGCCTTACGAAAGCACTTGTAGAAAATTTCCCGGAGGGCTCTGCCAAGAGTGATTTAAATTAAGAATAAACAATTAGTTTCATACAAAATATATAACAAACACGCACATAGAGTTCAATGATTAAAATTCCATTTATACTGTAAAACATCTTTAGCCAAGATATCCACATAGATCAATAAATGATATAACAAAAAGTGAGCTATCTTGATGAAACTACGGGAAAGTGGGCAAGAAGAGTCACAAACATACACTTGTTCTCACTGGCATATCTGTAGAGAGATTAGGATGAGCACATGTCCCCTCTTATTTTTTTATCAAGAAAATTTTAAGTGTAATATTTATAAAATTATATACAAAATCATCACAAAATTGAACTGTATCCCCCAAACTTAATATATTAGATTTTTTAAAACTTAAAAGCTCATTATAAATTCAATAACTTGAACATATTTATACTCAAATGAAATACATATAATATTTTTATTTAACGTAATTCATTGGTAAATTCACTTTGATTCTCTATCAGCCAATAATGTGAGACCATTAATAGGGTTAAAGCTAAACCTTTTGCTGCTCTTAGGAAGCAATGCTAGAGCATATCAGTTCGAGTCCGAGTGGCGGCATCATGTCTACTAAAAGAGTAAGTCCTATAATGAACTCAATTCCTGATTTTCATTCCTATAATTGAGTAATAATTAAGGACCTACGTTTTAAATTTCAAAATTAATATTATTTTTTTCTGTTTTTTATTGCCCTTCCTAACATCTAATCTAAGATCTGCCACTGCTTACTCTTATAATCTTCTAAAAGAACTTTGGAAGGATGTCTTGATTCTAAGTTACCCAATAAAGATGGAAGTTGATAACTAATGCTTTAACCCAAAATACTATGTCACATTAAATATTTACAGCGGGACAGCTCATGCATAACTAGCTTACATTTCGATTTTAAATTTTAATCGACATAGATCAGAAACCATATCTTCTAAAATAAAACATAGGATACAGTACATAACCAACATAAGAAACAAAGCTTGATCCTAACCTCATTGACGACACGACTTTGTAGTATAATTTCTGACACTGAAGCACAAACAGACCATAAATCACATGCATCATAACAGGCCTTACTACAAAGTACTAACCCACTAAAACCTCTAAAGTTCCAATTATCATGAAGTTTTATGGAAAAGAAGGCTGAATGAGTCTTTCCTTGAAATAAACCAACAAGAATGAATCTTACATCTTGTTCTTTTCATCCTCTAGATCCTTCATTATTTTCCCTCACAACTTCTACAAACAAAGTTTAAAGGTTGTATTAAAATGAGATGCAAAATCATAAACTACTTACAATAAAAGTATGATTTTTTTCCTGCAGCTGCCTATACGGAGCGCAGCAGATAAAGGATACATTCTACTTATACTAGAATGATCTTCTTTGAACTTAAAAAACTGATGAAACATCAAATTGTTCTCCGCATTTTGGTTTTCACACTTTAACAAAATATGAATTTCTCATAAACACGTCTTAAAAATAAGATTACATCCATTCTGTGAAATTTCAATGTCAAAACATTTGAGTTCTACAAATGTATTTTTTTATATCGTGTATAAAGAATCAACATAGTAGATCTTAGAGAAACTTAGAGAAGGTAAAATCGATTTCTACTATTGAATGAGTACAGAGCATTTATAGATTGAGTTAGAATGCAGAGGAACTGTGTAACTAACTAAACAATGAATACAAAATAATGAAAATATCTAATCATGTGTGACATCACACAGCCTGGAAGTTCTTAAGCATTTGAATTTATAAAGTTGGGCTTTTTTTTTATCTCTTCTAACTAGCTAGATTCATCGTTCTCATATAATACTGGAACACAAGTCAAAATCTTTCCTGCAGGCTACAACTACTAAAGTTTCTCTTTAAACAGAAATAAAAAAGAATCACTATTATAAACTAGCTTTGATTAAACAAGGTTTTGTAAAACACTGACACTGATTAAAGCAACAAAGGAAAAAAGGTAAACCCTAAAAAATGCGACATAGTCAATAGTCTTTTGAGAAAAGAACAGCGTGTAGAGGAAAGCTAACCATTGAGAAGAGAAATCTGAGGATGATGGTGATTATGGAAGAACAAAGACCCTATTCTCTTCTGCAACTCACGAACCGCCATGTTAAAACTTCAATGCTTGCCCAGTTTGGCAGTTTAGAAGAGGCGGTCGAATGTAAGTATACAGAAGTGCAAAACACTGTATCTGTATGTTTTGGACTTTTTTATTTCTAATGAAAAAAAATGTTAAAACAGGAATCTTCCTTTATTCTCTCTTCATTTTCAGTTTTGTTTTATCCTTTAAAATAATTTCTAGAACCTCCTACCTAAAGCTTACTTCTTTTTCTTTCTTTTTTCACTATTTTTTGTTTCTCAAATTATTATTTTTTTCTTATTTTTATAGTGACCAACTTATTCAATATTTTCGAAAAAAATTTACTTAAATAGTTTTTTAATGAAATCTACTTATTTAAAAGTTTAAAAATAATGGGAAAAGGATTCCATGAGTTCTTAAGGCTTCAGAAAGAAGAATGCACTAGTTATTTTTAAAAAAAATACATAAATTTAATATCGACTGATTATTTAAATTTAATTATGTTTAAATATAAAAAAATCATGATTTTATCATAATATAAGAATTAAATTTATCCATAATAAAAATACCTATTTTTATTTTAAAATCAATTACTTTTTCCATCACGTGCGTTTTAATAATATTTTTATTATTTATAAATTTACCTATTTTGTATATTTAAATGATAATTAAATTTAAATAATTAAGTTAAATTAAATTTATCTATACTTTAAAATTAAGTAAAAAATTTAAAGTGCATATCTAAAATAATTTAAAATTAAAGTATATTTTTTAAAAAATTTAATAACCACTTATATATCTCAAGTAATAAATAAAGGTTTTTGGTTAGAATGATCATGAAATTTCAAGCAACACATTGATAATCCAACTTTCAGAGTGCGTTAATTTAATTATATAATTTAAAAATATATAGATTAAATTCAAATTTTAAAATTTGAGTTTTTTTAAGGTTAAATTATAAAATTAAAAAAAGTTTTTATATAATTCCTTTCTTAATTTTTAATTTTTTAATTGTGAACCATCTAGTTTTATTATTTCAATTCAATCTATTATTTTAATTATTTTTTAGATCATAACAAATTTAATATAATAGTATTTTCAATTTTTTCTATATGGGTTGATAATTGTGGATAAAATCTATTTTTTTACTAATGGGGAAAATCCAATGGATAAAATGATTTTATAAGATAGGTTAGGATATCGCATTCTACACCCATCAAATCTTCGAATTCGATTTTTTTTATTATTTTATATAAACTTTTATATATTTACTTAAAAAATACAACATTATAATTAAAAAAATATTTTATTTTTACCTTTAACAGCCATCAAAATATATAATTTAATTATATTTATAACCTATACATTACATCTAATATATATTAAACATAATTTTAAATTTATTTTATTTTTAAATATAAATTTTATTAATTTATACAATTAAATATATAAATAAACATAAATTATTCATCAATGAAAAATACCTAATATTCCGATCCTCATAAAAATTTTAAACTCCAGTGGAGAATAAATATTCGTCTCTCCACAAACAATTAGCGTGAGAATGAGTATATCAAACCTTGTTCAGTCTAATTTGTCTATTTATTTATTATGTTTTAAATCACTTTATTACCAGAACTAATAAGATTTTATTTTCTTAAAAGAATTTTTTTATTTAAATTTTTTCAAACAAAAAAATTAAAGAAAATAATTTATCTAAGTATCACTGAAAAGACTTCAAAACTGATATATATGTGTTATTTATATTCAAACTTAAAATTAACAAAAATAAGAGTCGATAATTCAAAAACATATTTTAAACAAAAAACATAAACTTATTAATAATATTCTCTATTGGTAGCTAAATACTAAACCATTAAACTTAAATTATAAATCCTACGTATTAAAATCTAAATTCTAAAACTAAATAATTGTTGTGGGCGGAAACAATAAATAGCGGTATATGAATATATCAAAGCGATAAAATGAACACACAGAATTTACGTATTGAATTCGCTGCGCCCACGGAGTCGTGATATTATTTGATCGAGTAGGAAATATACGAATACGTATCTGATTTTTTCACTAATAATATCTCTCGAGTGTTTTTCAAAACTCACGTATTTTCTCTCTTTGAGTTCTTATACTCTCTCTCGATTTTTTCTGATTTTTGTCTTGTTCTTCAATACATGAACTCTTCACTATTTATAGATGAAGAAAGGCTCCATTTCCCTAAAGTGTGCCATAATTTAAGCCTTAAATTAGGCCACCAATTTCCTTAAATTATGCCACTAATTTCCTTAAATCATGCCACAAATTAGGCCACTAATTTCCTTAAATTATGCCACTAATTTGTTACTTTTAGAACCAATATTCAACAATAATAAATTAAATTTATGGTTATTTTAATCTTTTTAACATATATATACACGGTGTATTTTAAACATGTTAATTTTATGATTTTTGCTTATTAAACATGATATTTTTGTCTATTTTTAATGTTAAATATAAATACACACCGTAATAAAATGAACCAGAGATAGGTAATA
Source organism: Hippophae rhamnoides (assembly GCA_033030585.1). Lineage (NCBI taxonomy): Eukaryota > Viridiplantae > Streptophyta > Magnoliopsida > Rosales > Elaeagnaceae > Hippophae > Hippophae rhamnoides. Next base: position 49,058,086 of record CM065432.1, on the reverse strand, counting down.
TAATTTTAATATTTTATATATATTATGATTATAAATATAATTTTATAAAGATTAATAGGTTTGTAACAATCTAATCATAAAATGTAACTAAGTTAACTTGCCTCTAAAGTGATAAATAAAATATTCTTAGAAAAAAATTAATTAGTTAAAATAAAATTTATAATAGGATTTTTTTAGTTATGATAAATCTTATTATATCACTTCATTTTTATGTTAGAATTATAAATTAAAATAAGATAACACGAGCTTATTTTATTTTAAATTATTTAAAATAACAGTGAGATTGTACACAGTGATATATCTTATTTATTTTAAAGATGTTTAAATAAAATAAATAAAATATAATTATGAATATATTAATATAATTTTAGATAAAATAAAATAATATTTAAATAAGAAAATAAAACTTCAATCTATTAAAAATATAAAATGTACGTGACAACACAACCCAATATGACGTCTCAAATTTGGTGCTATATATCACTGCTCTCAGTTATAAGATAGGATGAGTGGGAATGGTTCCAGAGTCCATTTCTGTACCAGTTAGAAAAATTGACCTTTGTGTCATTTAGCTATTATTTTCAAATATGAAAAGATAGGAGTAACTGTTTTTCATATCAGAAAATAAGTTGGACGGACTATGAAATAGTTTCAAGATGGTGACTTAGTTACAGATAAGTTATTCTGAATTTCTTGTCAATCTTCGTTTCACCCCATCCAATCAGCAAAACTGGCTAATTCCGTTTGGAGTATCAAAATCTGAGTGCCCTACCAAACTCCAGGGCCCGAGTTCGATCTCCGGAATAATAGCACGTAAATGTAATATATATATATATATATATATAGTACTCTGGCGATGTGGGAAACTAAGGTGCTATGGAATATATTACTGCACTCTCATTAATCATAAAAAGTCGTACATATATTTAACACATCTTGAAAAGTGAAAAGGTTTATACAAAAAGTTATTTAGTAAAGATATAAAAAAATATATTTAATAATTTTAAACATCATTTCAACTATTCAATATACTCTTAATTTATTTATATTAAAAAAAATTATTAATACTACTAAATCTAAAAATATAACCACTTTTTATAAACAAAAGAAATAATATAAACTTTTTTTAATTTGTAAAAAATAAACGATATCATATTCAAACAAAAATAAGCTAGAAGCATTTCTCCTTATATTTAATCAACTTCATAATTAAAGTGTTTCTTTCTTTGGTTGGGATATCCATCACTTAGGTTTTATCTGCGTCATCATCAGCACATTCACGGATCCACCGTTTATATTGCTTTAGATACCAATTTAAGACATATAAATACATTTTATACACACAAAATGCTCCCTTAATTATAATTTATAGATAGGAAAAAAATTGAAAAAAAAAAACGTAGTAAGAACCTTAGTGGTCAGATTATTTTACTTAAAATGGAAACTAAAATATTATATTATATTTAAAATTAAAACTAAAACTAAAACCAATAAATAGTAGAAATGTTTATAGTGATAAACCAGATTGTTTTAATTAAAATGGAAACTAAAATACTATATTATATTTAAAATTAGAACTAAAACCAACAAATATAAATACTAAAAATCATCATCCTATATATTTCAACATCTTTTAATTTAAAGTTGTTAAAAAAAATAAAATTTTATAAATATTTATAAATTAAAAATAATAATATTTCATGTATACTTGATATATTTATAATACCTCACCTTAAAATCAAAATCGATCCAAAATTTTAAATAAAAATAAGTGGGCTGAAAATCGAAACCCGAATCCGAAAGTTACCATTTAAAATCAAATTCATTCTATTATTACCTGAGGTTGCGGGATATTTTGACATCCATGTTTATTAGGCCACTTTGCCGTAAATAAAATCTCCCCCAAGAAAAAGAGGAAAATAAATAAATAGAAGTCTCAAGAAACCTCCAGAAGAAGGAAAATATGGCAATGCACGTATTTAAGTGATATTCAGTGGATAATCCCACAGAATTCCAATACAAAATCTAACAATGCACCATCAGATAGGTAGATTGACGATAGGCTAAAACGATGAATAGCAAATTACAAACAGGGAAGTTCATCGTCTAAGGAATCCTCGAAGACATCTAAATTCTAACATATATCAGGGCTGAATCATACATTGTTACTTTATTTATTTTCCCAAGCTATCAAATTAATTTAGCTGTATATAAAATCAACATGAAATGCATAAAAAGTTTCCAAAAATCATATCATGGCAGAACCATGAGCAAATCCCAATGTTAAAACTCTTGCCGTCTAAAGTTAGAACGCAGAAGTTAGTTTTTAGCTTCTCCATCAATGATTAATTGTATTTATCAGACAAGAGAAACTCACAACGTGAAAGAGCCGAACCTTGAAAGAACAAAGAAGAAATTGCAACTTGTATGAGTAAAATAACTTGGAGAAAACAGATAAAGCCAAATTCATAACTCACTTTATAGATCCGTAAGGACAATACTTTCACCCTCTTAAATCAGCACATGATTCTATTCCACCTCAAACACCACAAACAGATAGCAGAAAATGAAAAACCCAACAGACATAGAACAACAATTTTTTCCAATTTCATTTCATTAGCTTAGTTCTAAATTAGCAGAAGCAAAAAAAAAAAAGAGCTAGACATTAGCATCCTTATAAGCTTCGAGTGCCTCACCAGTAAGTCTGCAAATCCTCCATTCTTGCATTACTTGAGCACCCATCAACTCATAAAACTTAATAGCATTAACATTCCAATCAAGTACCGACCATTCAACTCTCCCATACCCCATCTTCACAGCTTGCTTAGCCACAGCACTTAACAGCATCTTCCCAAACCCTTTCCTCCTATAACACTCCCTTACAAAAATATCCTCTACATAGAACCCAGGCTTCGCCAAAAATGACGAGTAGTTTGGGAAAAACAAGACGAACCCAGCAACCACAACACCGTCGCTACTCGATCTGAATAATTCCTTTTCTGGGTCGTCAATTGGGAGATCCAGATTGATGACGCGTGTCGAGGGTGTATAAATTGGGGTTTGGTGTAAATGGGTATCTAGGAAAGGCCGATAAGAGACTTCGAGGATGAAGATAGTGAAGGATTGGAAAGGTGGGGAGTTGAAGAGGGTTGATGAGAGAGAGGCTTCGGTGGCTGAGAAGAGATGGGTTAAACGTTCAAAGACGGCCATCTGGTGGATGAGTTTGTGGATGTGAGGAACGTCAGAGGGGTTGGCTAGGCGGATTCGAGAGAAGATTGGGTGACCGAATGGGGCTTCCTCTTGAACTTTAATCGGAGACTTGGGAACTGGGGCTGGTGGTGGCGGTGGTGCTGCGGCGGCCATTGTTGTTACTGTGTTTTGCTTTGCTTGGGGTTTGGGAATGAAAATAGAGGCACTGTCAGTAGTTTTCTGCTGTGGCTTTTATGGAGTCCGAAGTAATTTGGGTTGGTTTACTTTCAGGCTTCAGCGTTTCTAGAGGGTTGTATAGGTATCTACTAATAAATGAGAGGGTAATTTGGTGATCACGTCTCTAATTTTAACTTTTTTTTTGTTATTATTATTATTTTTACCGAGTCACTTATATATTAATTTGGGGAGAAGCTTTTTATTTAATATTGAAATAATAAAATAAATCATATTTAAAATTTATAATTATAAAAATGTATACATTTTATTATTATTTAAATTTATTAAATATTAAATATTAAATATCATTTAATATTATTTTTATTATTATAAATTTTAATAATATATTTTTTTATAATTTTATGTTAATTTATTATTAAAATATTGTTTTATGTCAACTTATTATTAAAACAAAATTAACAGCAAGTTTAAATTCACCGATGATATTTTTCTTAATTTTTCAATCCGAATGAAGTCATCCCAAAGCCCATCGGGGTGGTGCCATGTCGTAGGTTACATACAACTTGAACTGATTTATTATTTTATTTAAAATGATTTATTATTTTATTTAAAATGATTTATTATTTTATTTAAAATGATTTATTATTTTATTTAAAATGATTTATTATTTTATTTAAAATGATTTATTATTTTATTTAAAATGATTTATTATTTTATTTAAAATAATTTATTAATCTTTTATTTATATATAGATAAAAAATAATAATTATTATTTAAAATTAAAATAAATAAATCATTTAAATATTAAATTCATATATATTATTTATAATCAGTAACAAACTAATATATTTAAAAAAATAATTAAATTATAAATCAATTTATCATATTTACTAACAAATTATTCGTTAACATATTAATAAGATATTATATAATTATTGTTAATAATTGAATAATAATTTTTTTATAATTTAGTGATAGATTTATAAATAATCATAATTTTTTTAGGATATAAACTAATAAATTCAGCCTATAAAAAAATACTAATAATAATATTTATAATTATTTTTTATTTTTATGTTATGGGATCGTAGATTCAAATTAGCAAATGTTAAACTCAAATTTAATTTATATTTTTCAATTAGTATGCAACTTAAATAATTGAAAAAAAGCATAAATTATCGTTATTATCCGAATGCGTTGTATGCAATAAAAACCATTATTCAAGGCTACCTATCCTGCGTCCCTACCCTAGATAGACCTGGACTGTGGCACAACGGAGTGAGTGGTTTCCTTCATGTACGGCTCTATCTACAATTTGTTATATATATATATATATATATATATATATATATATATATATATATATATATATATAAAGACGAATAAATTATGTGAAATAAGGACACCGTGGAGATCATGACTCTGTCTATGTGGTGTAATCAAATTTATCAAATCAAAAGGAAAATATAACAAAAAAGAAGAGGAAAGGAAAGCTTTTTCTTTTGGACAAAGTCATGCATTTTATTTAATTTTTTTATCAAAAAAAAAAAAAGTCATACATTTTCATACTCGGGAGATCGCTTTCGTAGAACTCCTTCTCACACAGCTACAATACCTTGTTCCTACGATCTCTCATTTTTCTTTATTTATTCACTAATTAATATATTTCCAGTGGTTTACACTTTCTTCTTTTGATATCTTCGTATTTTTTATCCCTCCTAAATGGGTTACTTGGTTGGTGAGCTAAACTCCAGCTGCCTTGTATTGACCTCCCTTAGATCATGGAGGGCTTATTGTTTCCTTGGATCCTCTCAAATATCCTTTTGGCATTTTGGGTCTTTCTTTAGGTACCAAAAATGGTGTTTGAAGGTTAGCGAATACTATCTATATATCAAAAGCATATGACAGGTTAGTCTTTGTTCATCTTCTTAATTTCTTCAACTAGCAGTGAAATTATATGATTCCATTAATCTTTCTTTGGACAGCACTACAGTATTGTTTCAGATGCAAAATTTCTAAAATTCAGTTTTAATATGAACTTATTAATCTATTTCGAGTATCAGTGAGTCTTATGGAAATATAATTGTGGTTCTAAAAGTGATGATAGCTTCAGAAGAAAAAATAAAATTAAAACCATAGAATTTTAAACAATATTACTTATTCAAAGGTAGAAAGTATCAGAGTTTTGCAAATCTTGAATCCATAGACCGTAGTGTGTTTTAAAAATTAAGGTTAGAAGACTTTTTAAATTGATTACAAGAAATTCTATAAATTTTTAATGCTGATATCTTCTGAGATCGGCCACAAGATCATTTTTGTTAGGAACCTAAAAGGGAAATGCAAGGTTTAATTTTGTTTAACATTTGATAGTTATTGGTTCCAAACCAAATTCTTAAAATTAATTTTTGCCTTTTGAGGCAATTTTGTAATCAATTAGTTTAAGGTTATTGCTTTCTATTCATCAGATCATTTTGATAATTTTGTTACAGCATCAATTTGGAAACAATGAACTGTTTTTCCTTCTATGGCAAAGAGAAAAATGGGGAGCCAAAGACTACCAAGTCCAATTCTGTCCGCTCTACGTCTACTTCCATTTCAGACCGTGACTTTAAGATGTTTGGTTCTGAATTTAATTCCCAGAATGTCTCAGAATTTAGCACAGAATCCTCTTCTATGTCATTTGCAATCTTGTCGCAGAGGCGCAGTAGTAATCTCAGAGAATTCACATTTTCAGAGTTGAAAACAGCCACTAAGAATTTCAGCCGCTCTCTCATGGTTGGAGAGGGTGGGTTTGGTGGTGTCTATAGGGGTGTGATTCGAAGCAAAGAAGACCCGCATAAAAGAATCGACGTTGCTGTTAAACAATTGAGTAGAAGAGGATTGCAGGCAAGTTTTCCTCTGTTTCTATGCTTGGTTTAACAAGCAATTCGTAGTTACTTATACTGTGTTGGAGTATAACATCTTTGACCTTACGGGTTTGTGTTCTTGGGGTTCTCTCTCACAGGGCCACAAAGAGTGGGTGACAGAAGTTAATGTTTTAGGTGTTGTAGAGCATCCTAATCTTGTCAAATTGTTGGGCTATTGTGCTGAGGACGATGAAAGAGGGATACAGCGGCTGCTGATATATGAATATCTGCCGAACAAAAGTGTTCAGGATCACTTAACAAGCCGGTTTCAGCCACCACTTCCATGGCCAACGAGAATGAAAATAGCACAGGACACTGCTCGCGGTTTGGCATATCTTCATGAGGGGATGGAATTTCAGGTATTTTCCTCAGATTTCCTATGATCATGAGAAATAAAATTTGTAAATAATAACCATTAACTCCACTAAAGAATGAGTGTGAGGCAATGGCATAGAGAAGTATCTACTCAAAATAGTACTCAAGTTCAATTATTGTAATTATTGCAGATCATATTTAGAGATTTCAAGTCTTCAAACATACTTCTAGATGGTGAATGGAAGGCAAAGTTGTCCGATTTTGGATTGGCTAGACTGGGGCCTTCAGATGGACTAAGTCATGTCACAACTGCGGTATGTTTATATTTACCCCAGATGATCCTAAGATGTCTGTCTTGTAGGTCTCTCCGAAAAGTAGAAGTAGTTAAATTTGTGTAGTATTAAACAACTATGTATATGTTCTATCGTAGCTGATCCTATCAAAGTTCAGCATCTCTGATTTTATCCACTGAAACTATTTCTCGAGTTGTGATTTTAGATTCATTTACATGATCAAAGATGCATTTGAGACTTATAAAACTGTCATTTTTATTACTTGATATTTCCGCCGTCTTCTTTTGCGGTGGCTTTCTTCTGATCCCGTGAACCTTGAAATTTCTATGTAAAGACTGGTTCATGGACATACAGGAAAAATATTATCTCATTTTCAAACAGGTTGTAGGAACCATTGGATATGCGGCTCCTGAGTATATTCAAACTGGGCGTCTCACGTCAAAAAGTGATATCTGGAGCTATGGAGTTTTTCTTTATGAACTCATCACAGGAAGACGACCTGTGGATCGAAACCGTCCAAAGAATGAGCAAAAGCTATTAGAATGGGTCAAGTCACACCTCTCTGATTCAAGAAAATTCCAGCTCATTTTGGATCCAAGACTTGAAGGGAAGTATTGCCTCAAGTCTGCTCAGAAGCTAGCATCTGTAGCCAACCGGTGCTTGGTGCGCCAGCCTAAATTACGTCCCAAAATGAGTGAAGTCTTGGAGGTTATCAATCGAATTATCGAGACAGCAGATATTGGAAGCCCTACACCCTCCTTGAACTTGAGAAATAATTCTGTAAAATCCAAAACAGATATAATCAAAAGTGGGTTTGTGGATTCATTAATTGGAGAGAAAGGTTGTTTGATTTGGCAAACATGGAGATCCGATATAACGAGGACATGTTGAACTGAGTTTAAAACAAGAAGGGTATTTGTTTTTTCATATTTGTTTGAAGTAGTTCATGCTTCAAAACTGATTTATTTATTTTTTTCTTGTTTTATTCCAACGTGTAAATCTGATCTTTTTATCTATGTAACGAGGAATTCAAGTGCACAATGTCTACTCAATACAAATGTTTCTACAATTTGGTTGTGCTTACAAAATCTTTGCTGTTCTTTATAGGGAAAACACGGCTAAGGTACCATAGTTATTACAAAAGTACAAGAATGATATTTAGGTCTCATGGGTTTGTAATAATTTTTCATAACAATTTATTCTTTTTATTATTAAAAATATATATATATATATATATATTAATAATTTTATAAATTCTACAAAAATGAAACTTTTTTTTTACTTGCAGTCATTAATTTTTATTAAGTACTAAGTCAAAAATTGTTTATATTAATACTTTGATATTATTTTGTATACTTGTATTATTGGGTTTTAAAAGAAAAAGTTGATATTCTTGTACTATATAATCTCTTTCTGTCATGTGTTAATCTATTAATGAGATTTGTTGGTGATCTAGATATTATAACTTTTATCTCATCGTGAATTTAAGTTCGAATAATAAAAAGAAGACTTAATTATCTATTAGTACAAAAACGGGACGCTATAATTTTTTTTTCCTTCCCTAATCTATGTCTTTCGTCCAACCAACTTTTTGTGTATAATCTATTTTAAGTAAAAATCTGTTTTTCAGTTTACGTAGTTGTGGTTGTTTCTCAGCAGCGGGCAAATAAATTTATTTATGCAATTACTCAGAAACTATTCGCACAAAATTTTTGGAGCCATAATCATTTGTCTATTTAGAAAGATACAGAAACCTCGCAATGTTCTTTACTTTCTTTGCTTTACATTCCTCTCTCCCTTCGTTCTCCGTTTTGCTTCATCTTCTTTCATTATAGATTTTCCAGGTATGTTTGTAGCTCCTGCATTTTTCCAATTGGGTATCTCTGTTTTGCAATCTTCTCTTTATTGCAGGTTTTGTATTATATTTGATTTTTTTTTTTGATGAAGCTAATTAAAAATTGACTTTGCTGGTCTTTTTTTTTAATTCAAATTTCTACATAGTTGTTTTATTGGGAACATGTATACAATTATGACATTCTTTTATAATGACCCTGTACTTTGAAAATTGGAATCATGTGGTGTCTAAATGGAGTTTTGTTTACTCAAACATTGAGCAAATTTTATTGAGTGAATTTTGATCATATTTTAGACCTGGATAAGGTTTTTGTGGAAAATAAACTCAAATAAAAAAAACGGAAAGATTTTAAGACAGTATTGAATGAGGAATTGAAGTGGCAATTCCAGATCATTTTAAGCAAATGAAGAGTCTAATTCGTGTGTTTTTAAGTCTAGTTTTTAATGGTGAAGGTTTCAGGTCATTTGGTATTAACTACAATAAGTTATGGAAGTTTTAGCAAGGAAGGGTCAGAATTTACTAAAAACGGCCAGACAGTATTGAATGAGGAATTGAAGGGGCAATTCCAGATCGTTCTGAGAAAATGAAAAGTCTACTTCGTGTGTTTTTAAGTCTAGTTTTTAATAGTGAATGTTTCAGGTCATTTGGTATTAACTACAATAAGTTATGGAAGTTTTAGCAAGGAAGGGTCAGAATTTACTGTTTTGTTTAAAGCTGTTTTTTAATACGAATTTTAAGAGTCTTGTTTAGGTCTATAAATAGAGTTGTATTCTGTTGTAAGAAGTCAAGAAGAGAGAAATAAAAAAGAGTGTTTGATTAGTAAGAAAAAAAATTGTTTTTGTCTCTCTTCCCTCCACCAAAATAGTTATAAAATATCAACAGTTTTTCCATATTAATATAATGATAGGTTGTTCACATTTGTAATACACAGAAAGAAGCCTGATATATAACTCTGAGAAATGGATTGTTTCCTTTCATCTAAGAGAGCTGACATTTTGTACAAGATAGAACATGATCAACCGACTACAATCCCATCACCACCACCTACCCTTAGCAGTTTCAAATTCACAGAGGTGAAAAAGGCCACAAGAAGATTCAAATCCTCCCGCAAAATTGGACAGGGTGAGTTTGGAGGGCTCTATAAGGGGACCATCAAGCAGGATAAAGAAAAAATCCATGTGGTAGTTCAACAGATTCGAGGAACAATTCTTGAAGCTAAGGTATTTAAATTTTATTATATGATTTAGATGATCAAAAGTAGTTTCTTTTCGCCTATCAACTGTTTGATAATTTGTGCATTAGACTTATTACAAATACCATTTGCAGAGTTATCAGGATTGGTTGAGACAGGTCACCATTCAAGCAGATATTCAGCATCCAAACCTTGTTAAACTGGTGGGATATTGTTCTGGGACATTGAAAAATGGAGAATCACAGAGATATTTAATTCAAGAATATGTACATAATGGAAGTGTAGATAACCATTTATTTGATGCATCAAAGTCACCATTGCCTTGGGAAAATCGGCTGACTATAGCACTTGATGTAGCTCGAGGCATGGCGTACTTGCATGAAGGTATGGATAATCACCAGGTACTTTATTGATAACCAATTTTTAATTCCTTTGACTATTAATGGTAACAGTTAGAAATTTCATAGGTAGATACTAATATACTGTATCTTAAATTAAACAGATAGTATTTAGATGTTTCAAGTCATCCATTGTCCTCCTAGATGAGAACTTCAATGCAAAACTTTCAGATTATGCTATGGCAAGGCTTGGTCCCTTCCCTGGAGTGGTAAATATATACTGTCAAATAATTTAATTTTAATTATAGCTTTAATTTAGTCCTCCCCGTCTGAGACGTTAAGATCCTTGATTAGTCTGCTTTGCAACCACTACTCAACTATACAATGGTCAAAGTGGTTGTTGCATAGGCCAGACCAGGGATACGAGGTCTCAGCTTTGAAGACTAAGGTTTTGTTTACTAGTGTTTTATTAATAGTGATTATAGTTAAAAGTAGTTTCAAAAATAAAGCGATTTTATTTGTGCTAACAGAAGCACAACTCCTGAATGAAAAATATTTTACTGAATGATTTATAAGTATTTTTTGTTGTCGTCAAAATGCTTCTAAATAGTCTCATAAGCATAAACAAACCAACCTTAAATATGCATTTATGTGTACTTAAGCAGCTAAGTCGCATGCATGTATATGCAGTTTGTAGAGACAAAGAATGAGCATGTATTGGCATTTGGACAGCTTGACTATTATATGGGAAGTGCTGCTCCAGAGTTCTTCTCAATGCATAAAGTAACTTGGGAAAACGATGTATGGGGTTATGGAGTTTTTCTGCTTCAGCTAATCACAGGTAGGAGAGCTTTTGACAGAAACTTGCCAAGAAATGAACAAAATCTAGTACACTGGGTGAAAAGAAGATGGCTTTCTGATAAGAAAATGTTAGAGGAGGAGGGGATATTATTAGATCCTAGGCTTGAAGGAAGGTATTGTGCCCAATCTGCCATGGGACTAGGAGCAATTGCCGAGATATGTTTGGAGGAAGAACCAAAACTACGTCCGAAAATGAGCGAGGTCCTTCAGATGGTATGTAGTATTGTGAAGGCTGCAGAAATTAATTGATAAACGTTACAGGAATATGATACACATGCATTACTTATAGTTATTTTCCAGGAATGTTTAGTAGATTCTCAATCTCTAGAAATGGGATAGGGGTTATGGGAAGAAAATGACAAGGAAGGGACAAAGGGGAAGAAATGGTTAGATGCTGATAAATGCATCAAAACTATTTCTTTTTCTTGAAAAGTTACGAGTAGTATTGTAGATATTTTTTTAATTTTTAGACATTGAATACAATTATTTATTTATTTATTTTTAAAAATAACTTAAATTTTCATTGTACATTAAATAAAGAAAACATTATATTAATGAGATTTGAATTTGAATATATGTTAAATGGATGAAAAATAATACTATCTAAATAACAAATTAATCCCAATAAATTAAAAAAACATTAAATACATTATAAACGAAAACATTTTATAGATTATATGTATAGTGTTGATGTAGTTTTCACCGTTAAAAAAATACGGATTTTTTTTTCGCGCTAAATATGCATAATGTTAATGGATGATGGTTAATCAAATAACATATAGGATATAGCTACAAATGACCATAAGTATCTGGTATTTTTGGTGATTTGCTCGATGAATATGATTCTCCAATCTTCCCCTAAATCTTTCAATTTTTTTTTAAATAACTATACTTCTTGTAATTGAGATTAAATCTTGTACATATTTAACTGTGTTATATATAGTCAAAACAAAATCTCCTTGGTAAATCTTTTACTGTTTAAGTAGTATTAAAGAAATTTATTATTTATTATATTGTTGGGAAAATCGGGTCGATTTTCCCTATTCTAAGTAGTTACTATTCACTTATGATTTAAATGAATAGAACTCAAACTAACCCGACAAAGTAATGCTATTGGAAATATAATGTTAAAATAAACTAAAACAGATATTGAAACAGAAATATTAAACCAGAAATTTAACGAGGTTCGGTATAAATGTTACCTAGGTCCTCGGACGTCGTTGATCACTTCCACTATCTCCAAATAAATGAACTTCAAAATTACAACTAATTGGACAAAATTGAGCTAATCAATTACCCTTACAAAAGAGAGGAAGATTTACAAATTTTTGGGATGTTTACAAATGGGCGAGGGCTTTTATTTATAGCCCCAAATCCAACACCCATCTTCATTCCTAACCAACGGTGGGACTTTTCTAATTTTCTCACTACGAGCAATATATAACAAATCTCCACCTTAGCGACTTAGTGGTTTTAAATGATTTCTTCAATTGCTAGATCAACGACGCCAACGCTAATTCAGATTTGTTTGTGATGTTAATCAAGTCCAGGACAATGTTTGAACTTGATTGTTGTTACCACCTCGTCATCATATCTGCGGGATTCTCCGTCGCATCTAATCTTCCGAACTAGTACTCCACCTTCTTCAATAATCTCTCGCACGAAATGATAACGAACGTCAACGTGCTTTCAGTACGTGCATGGTAGACTTGGTTCTTTGCTAAATGAATAGCACTCGACCATCACAAAACACCTTGATATTGCCACCAACTCCCAAGTCTTCAAGCAAACCTCGTAACCAAATAGCTTCCTTCACACCAGAATCGCCATATACTCGCCCGTCAGACAAAGCTAACCGCGGACTAAGGTAGACTTCAACCGACCGGTGCTCTGAAGAGTAAACACATAACCTGATACCGACGCTATCTAAATCTCCTCGATAGTAATCACAATATCCGACCGCATTGACGACCAATGGTATTATCCTCAATGAAATACTAAACCAACATTTACATTTATAATATACCGTAGAATCCATTTCCAGCCCAACCAATGTCCTTTACTGCGATCACGTACGTACCTCGCTACAACACCAACCTTGCGTGAAATGTCGTCAGACACACCATTGCATACATCAAGCTACCAACCGCATTTGCATATGGTACTTTTGCCATATATTCTCGTTTCCGCATCATTCTCGAGGAGATAATTGAGCACTAAGCTTAAATCGAGGAACTAGCGAGTACTTACAGGTTTTGTCTCGTTCATTCATACCAAAACGTTGTAGTATCTCGGCAAATATCGACTCGGGTCAAACTAAGCTTCCCTTCTTCCGTCTCCGCTTATCTCCATACCGAGAATCTTCGGCTTCTCTCCCAAATCTTTCATCTCGAACTCCCCGACTTAGCCGAGCCTTCAACTTTTCAATTTCTCGCCGTCTTCGACGCAATCAACATATCATCGACGTACAACAGATGTGACAGACGAAAGACTCATTTTCAGAAGCTTGCGAAAATACACACACAATGATCGCGTGCTTCCGGTATACTTTTTGTTGCAACATAAACTAATCAAATCGTTTGTACTCCACTCGCTTCTGAGATCGCTTCAATCCATACAATGATTTTGTTCACTACAAACCCAATTCTCTTTACCAAAGAACAATAAACCCTTCCGTCGAGACATATAGATTTTCTCTTCTAAGTCACCGTGTAAAAACGCAGGTTTTCACATCAAGTTGAACTAGTTCCAAATCAAATTGTGCTACCAAGGCCAACAAAATTCTAATAGAAGAATGTTTTACGACGAGAAAATACCTCATTATAATCGATTCTCCTTCCGAGCGTAGCCCTTAGCCCACCAACCTTGCCTCTCAGAAATTAATACCATCTTTGTTAGAAATCCATCTTTCTTTTGCATACACCCATTTGCATCCAATTGCCTTCTTGCCTTTAGGTAGTCAGGTCAACTTCCATGTTTTATTCTTCCGAAGGGACAAAGTTCTTCATCCACGGCTTCCTTCCATCTTTCAACTCGGGCTTCGATCGCTTTATATATGGAAGGAACATCATCATGCACAACCGAAAGTGTGCCACCGTATTCTTAAACCGAGTGCGTAGGTCTTCAAAATCCTTGTATCGAGCAGTACCTTGACATTTTGTCGTCGTGGCCTATCAACCGCAGCTTTCTTCGTTCTTGTGGAGGTTCTTGGGTTAAAACCTCTTCATCCGATTCATCTTCCGTCAAATTCGAGGATCAACTTCGTCTTATCTTCACTAACCGGATTAACAATTTTGCTTTCAAACTCCACTTGTTTTTAGAGTTTGCTCCACCCGGCTTCTAAAGTGCTATCAATCTTCTTAGTTACCTTTCTCAACAATGCAGTATTCATCAAAAGTAACATCTCTGCTAAAGATTATCTTTTTCGTTTCAAGTGCACCATAGTCGATATCCTTAGAACCGAAGGATCCCCAAAAAATGGCTTTCGGGGCTCTTGGGTCCAACTTTGATTCTCATATACGGTAGTATGCAATTGAACCAAACACATGTAAGAAATCGTAATCTCTAGCAGGGTTTTCCCGACCATACCTCCATAGGCGTTTTGCCTTCAAGAAGCGTACGATGGGTAGACGGTTGACGAGATGACGTACGCATATGTCACGCCTCGGCCACTTTCAAGCAAACCAAGATTTGACAACATACACCGAACCTTTTCCAAAGAAAGTCCGGTTCATACGTTCCGCAACTCCGTTTTGTTATGGTGTTTTTCGAATAGTGAAGTGTCGCACTATCCCTTCTTCTTCACAAACTTTCATAAATGGATCATTTCAGGTACTGCTGCCATTATCGACCTCGTACGCTTGATCTTTTTACCACCGAGTCTCGATCATCTTCTTCCACTCGAGAAAATACCTAACACTTCATCCTTTTTCTTCATGAGATACACCCAAACTCTTCCTCGGAGAAGTCATCAACGAAAGTGACATAATAATGTTTGCCACCATGGATGGAGTTCTTGTTGGCCCCCATACATCGGTATGGATGTAATCCAAAATACGTTTTGTATTATGAAGAAAGCAGTGCAAAGCTTACTCTTTCGCTTTCCCCCAATACACAATGCTCACAGACTTAACTCACGGCTTCTCGCACCTTTTAATGTGCCTTGCTTACTAGAATACAGAAAGCTTTTTCACCAAAGATGTCCCAAACGCATATGCCATAACTTGGTAGTTTCTAAATCTCTTTCTTCATCCGAAATCAGCGTCGATTTGTCCCGATAACCGTACTACCAAGGTAGTAGTACAGTTATTCTTCCGAACACCTTTTCATCGCCACAAGGCTCCGTAGAAGTAACCTTCAATGCCCCATTTGTACGGTCACAGCCAAGCCTTTTGATTCTAAGACTCCCACAAAGAATGAGATTCTTCTTCATATCCGGGAACATAATGAACATCCGTCAAGATCCCTGGATTGAACCATCTTGATTCTTCAAACGAATTGTACTGATTCCCAAAACTTTGTACGGATAATCATTACCCATGAAAACAACTCCACCGCCTAGTTCTTCAAAGTTAAAGAACCACTCCTTGTTAGGAGACATATGGAAAGTACATGCCGAATCAAAATCCAATCACCGTGATGAGATGATGTTGACGAACCAACCAATGCAAAATCTAAATCAATTGCTTTCAAATACACATGCATCGATTGCACGCCTTTCCTTTCTTTCGCAACTTCGGGCAATTTTTCTTCCAATGGCCTTTCTCACTGACAAAAGGCACATTCATCTTTACCAAGTCTTCCTTTTGATGTAGATCTACCTCTCCTTCCTTTATGTCAGGTTTTGCGGACGTCCTCTTACGTACAATGCCTGTTTGCTTCATTCTCGCTTTCTCTTTTATCTTTCTTTCTAATTTCATAACTATACAAAGAAGCACAAACTTCCTCAAAAGACACTTTATCCTTCCCAACGCAGTAAGCTCGTAATAAGATGATCAAACTCATCGTAAGGAAATTTAACAACATCAAGGCTAAATCTTCATCTTTAAAAGTTTCATCCATATTTAACAAATGCTGCTACTAATTGATTAAAAGCAAGAATGTGGTGGTATCAGCACTGGAAGGTATTCAAACCGAACAACTTCTTCTTCAACAGAGTCGATTTTTTCCCACTCTTCTTCGCTGAACTTGTTCTCCAACGCCTTCCACAACTTACTTGCGATGTCTCCTTCATGAACGTGTACTTTTGTTCTCTTGAGACACGAACGGATTGTACCACATGCCAATCGGTTGATATTTTTCCACTCTACTTCATCTCGCTCCATCCGGTTTCTCTTCTTCAACGGCGATGCTCTAGACCTTGTCAAACATAAAGATCTAACTTCGCCTTGCCACATGCCGAAATGACCTGCTCCATCAAACTTCTCCACCTCGAACCTTGCGTTCATCACCATGGGCTGACGTGAATGACCGGCCTGCTTTGAAAGAAATTTTTTCTTCCGCCATTTCTTCAAATTACAACAACTAGCAACTATATTCCAATAGCAAACAAACGGAATACAAACAAATGCCTAGGTAGAAAACCTTCTAGCTCAATCACCAATTGTTGGGAAAATCTGATATATTTTCCCTTATTCTAAGTAGCTACTATTCACTTATGATTTAAATGAATGTAACTCAAACTAACCCGACAAAGTAATGCTTTATTGGAAATATAATGCTAAAATAAACTAAAACAGTATATTGAAACAAATATTAAAGCGAGAAAAATAATAACACCGAGAAATTTAACGAGGTTCAGATAAATGTTACACAGGTACATTTCAAAGCGTCGTTGATCACTTCCACTATCTCCAAATGAATGAACTTCAAAATTACAACTAATTGGGCAAAATTGAGCTAATCAATTACCCTTACAAAAGAGAGGAAGATTTACAAATTTTTTGGATGTTTACAAATGGTGAAGGAGGGCTTTATTTATAGCCTTAAATCCAACACCCATCTTCATTCCTAACCAATGTGGGACTTTTCTAATTTTCTCACTAAGGAGCAATATATAACATATATAATATTATCTTACTTAACATTAATTTATTTGATAATAACTAAATGTAAATTTTATTCGGCTGAATAATCAAATTATTATTCTACTAAAAACGCTACTTAAGATTGCACCTCACAATGATAAAAAAATTATGTGATATTAAAACAATATAATTTATTATTATTATAATAATATTTTATTAACGATGATTTTATCATATAATAATGATATTAAGATATAATTAATATCAAAGATAAAATAAAATGTTTCATATATTTCTATTGTGATAATAACTAAAATTATTGTTACAATATCATTACATAAAATATTATCATAAACATAATTATTAATTTTTGATTGAATTATATAATTACTTTTTTTTATATAATGCTTAATTTTTTATATGTAAACTTTAAGCACAATTATACATCTTTACAATTTAAAAAAAATGATCATATAAAAATATAAAGTTATTGTTAAAAAAATAGCATATGTATGCTATTTTCTAAAAAAGATTAATCAGTTTTGCCTATGTATTATCATTTTGGTCAATAATTAAAAATAAAATAATAATACACAAATCAAAAAATTCAAATAAAAATAAAGTAGTAATAATATAAGAAACATCACATTTTTCTATTGTTGGTCTTTAATATTTGCATTTTCAATAATGCTTTTAATTTTTCGCACTGATACGTGATTTTATTTTGCTACATTAAACCAAGTCAAGTTTAACTGAAAATAGTACATGTCTGGTATTTTCTTTTTTTTAAAAAGAAACAGAAAATTCAGTTTTTTCTATGTCTCAACTTTTTGGTCATTAACGAAAATCAAATAATAATACACAAATAAAAAAATTCAAATAAAAAGAAATGAGTAATATATGAAAAAATATCCTTTTTTTTGTTGGCCTTTAATATGCGCATTTACAATAATGGTTTTAATTTTTCTCAGTGATACACCATACATGTTTTTACTTTGATACTTAGATCACCTCAAATTTTAAGAATTTTAGATACTAAAATTTAATTCACTAATACATTTTTAATGGATATTTTTGTTCATGCACACTGCTTATGTTTCTTTATAATTTTTCAGAAATAATATATATATATATATATATTTTTTGGAAAAGGCGAAAAGCAACTTTAATTCTTTATAAATATATTTATAAAATTCAAATAAATTAATAATTTTTCAAAATTATAAATAAATACACGAGAACTCATGAAAAAAATAATAGAACTAAGAAATATTTATTTAATTTGATGTAAAATAGCTTGTAAAGAAACCAAGAAAGAAAGGAAAGAAGATAGTTTAAAAGAATAAAAATAATAATAATAAAGAAACATAAAAAAATATAAGTGGACGATAATGCATCTTTAAAATTAGTTAATCGTTACTAATTAATTGGAAAACACTATCAATTTAACTCCAAATGTATTAACAAATTAAATGCAAGTATAAATAACTGTTGAAAATTAGGTAACTTGGGTTATTTTAGTGAGGTCTCAATCACCTCTCTTCCCATCAATTAGTTTCTTTATTTATTTATTTATTTTCGCCAATCAATTTAGCTTCTTCTTCTTTTTTTAAATTCATTTCCCATCCCTTTCCGCCAAATTTTCAATCCTCTATCTGTTTGTTATTAAATCTTTATTTAATACATGTAATAAATTTAAAGTTATCAATATAACTAATATTTAAAAAATTATGATACTTGATTTATTTGTATTTATAAATTGATAATATGTAAATTTAATAAGTTAAAATAAAGAAAAATATAATTTATTTTTATATGTTTTTTAACTTTTACATTAACGATTTATTTTATTTTTCAAATAAAAATAAGTGAAACAATATCTTACATTCTATCCCTTACATGCTCAATACACACACACCACCTTTCATTCCCTTTTGCGATAGGGGAAGTTCCTCTTTGGAGGAGTTCTTGGTGTTGTTGTCACTTCTTAGTGATGTTTGTTGTACACTATTATGATGTAAGGTATTTGTGTAATATGCATTTTCAAAAGTGCTAAGTTTTCAATAGAAGTTCATTTTGTAGACATTTTATTATTGTGTTTAAATTTCTTTACGAGTTTTTTTAAGAAGAATTGGATTGGTTCATCTCTCAAGTAATTTTTGAAGATTGATTTTCTTTTATATTTTTTATTTTGAGATCTTAAAAGCTTTGTATTGTTGGGAAATAACGCAAATTCCCGATAAGCTAGATTTATGAGAAATTAAGAATAGAAAAATAACACACAAAATTTGATAACGGAGTTCGGCCAATCTTACTTACGCATCAGGACTGCTTTAGATCTTTTCTTGAAATGGGAGAAATTACCTGAGGTGTTTACAACACTCACAACTCACAACCCAATTACACCCAAGAAAATTACTCTCAATTTTCTCTCACAAAAGCTTTTCTCTCAATTGGAATGAACACTTTGGATGATTAATTCATTACAATTACACATCTATTTATAGGAACTTGAATTACTCCTTAAATTAATGGCTCCTTAAATTGCTCCTTGAATTAAGCTCCTTGTTTTGCTCCACGAATTGCTCCATGTTTTGCTCCTTGTTTTGCTCCATGTTTTACTCCATGTTTTGCTCCTTAATTTGCTACTTAAATTGGAGCTTTATAACAATCTCGCTTGAAGGCCGATTTCAATCTGTCTTCACATCTTGATCAATGCACCAAATTTTCTAGTCTGTTACTCTAGCGGACTAGCCGAAGTCGAGCACAACTTCGGTTTGTCAATAGTCACCACCTTTGTTAACATACCCTGTTTCGGATTTTGCTTCCTGAATCTTCTCCGCAAATTATTAACACATCATCTTCCAATGATAGATGCGATGAAGTGATAACGAAGTCTAATATATGCTTTGTTCTAGAATGAAATCTTGAATTCTTCGCCAAATGTATTACACTTTGACTATCACTATGCGCAGTAACATTCTTCTCGTTTAAATCGGCTCGATTAACAAACTCAAGCGCCATATCATCTCTTTAAACGATTCTTGCTTACATACTCACTCTGTAAGGGATAGAGTGACAATTTTATGTATTTGTGACATCCGACTAACCGGTGTAGTTCCAACAAGGTAATATATAACGGTGGTGCTTCTTCGTTGATCAACTTCACCTCCAAAGTCTGCGTCTACGTACCCTTGTACTTTTAACTCTCATTTACTAAAATCTAAGCAATTTTTCATGATTGCACAGATACCTCAAAAATCCACTGACTACTTCCCAACGATGAGTTTTCCCCGGATTTGACATAAATCTACTAACAACTCCTACGTGCGGCCAATGTCCTGGTCTCGCATGCAACCGTGAGTACATCAAACTTCCAATGGCGAGGCATAAGGAACCTTCGCCATGAATTCTCTCTTCTTCTGTCTGAGGGACTAATCCTTGGATAGGCGAAAATGGCCCGGCCAAGGGTGTGCTAAGCGGCTTAGCATCGTCCACGTGTTGAATCTTTGCAAAACACGATTGATGACTCTGCCTCGAGATAAGCCTTGAGGATCCTTTCTTCTTATTTCTTGTTATTTGCATTCCAAGAATCTTTTTCTTTGGACCCAAGTCTTTCATGTCAAATTCCTTTGACAATTGCCGCTTCAACCTTTTAATATCATCCATATTCTGAACCTCGCTACTAACATATCATCAACATAAAGTAGTAAAATGATATAATCGGACCTATATCTCTTGAAGTAGCAATGATCGGCATTGCACTTACGGAAACCTTCCAGTACGGTATTGTCAAATTTTTGTACCATTGTCTCGGGGCTTGTTTCGGGCCATACAAACTCTTCTTGAGTTTGCACACCATCATTCTTCTTCCCCTTTCTCGAGAAACCTTCTTTGGTACATGTATATCTCTTCATCTAAATCTCCAAGAATGCGATCTTCACATCCAACTGCTCAAGATGAAGATCTTCGATGGCTACAATGCTCAATCTTGATTCGATAGTATTAAGCTTCTGAACGGAGCAAAAATGTCAAGATAGTCAACTCCTTCCTTCTGTTGAAACCCTTTGACAACTAGGCATGCTTTGTATCTCTTGGAACCATCACAGCCTCTTTCACCCTAGGTACACCCATTTGTTGTGAAGTGCCTTCTTTCCCATGAGGTAACTCGCCTAGTTCCCATGTCCGGTTGGAGATGAGAGATTTCATTTCTTCTTTCAGCAAGCTCCCACTTGTTGGAATCTTGAGTCCGACAAGCTTCATCATAGCATTCAAGCTCCTCCATCGATCAAGAACATATAGTTCATGTATCTCCCGTTAGGCACGCTGAGGTTGAGTAAGACCTTCTCAATACAGAGAGCTGAGTAAGAGGTTGTGGTGTGTCGAACGCCTTTGTGTCTTGCTTTGTCCAACAAGTTCCTCCGGGCCGGAGGACTTGTTACAATTGGTTCTGTCATGGAGTATCCGGGACATCATCTGCACCGCAAATCCGACTCATTCTACTCGAGTCATTGGCGTCTATTTTATGCATGTCCTTATACATCACCCTTTCGTTGAAAATCACATCCGTTACGGATAACTTTCTTCTTTTCGTCATCCCAATGCGGTAGCCAAACTCATCCTCACCATAGCCAATGAATGTGCATTTCTTGGATTTGGGATCAAGCTTATTCTGCCTTGATCACCGTATGCACAAATGCTACACAACCAAAAATTTTAGATGTGATAGTTTCACCTATTTTCCACTCCATACCTCCTCTGGTATTCTACGCTCCAATGGAACGGATGGGCCTCGGTTAATCAAATTTGCCGTGTCGATCGCTTGCCTGCACGCGGTACCCCGAACTGTGTATACGAATGCTCGGCTCTTTCTGTCAGCGTTAACGGTTCTGCGCTACGCTACACCTTTGGCATTGTGTTGAGGCGTGCCTAGCACAGTTCTTTCCATTCGATCCCGTGCTCATAGCAAAAATTTTTGAATCCGGTGTCTTCATATTCACCACCATTATCGATTCACGAGCTTTTGATATTTAAACTCCGTCTCATTTTCCACCATAGCTTTCCATCTTCCGAAAGCCTCAAATACTCGGACTTATGCCTTAGAAAGTAAACCCATACCTTCCGAGAGTGATCATCAACGAAAGTCACGAAGTAGTGTTTCCCACCAATAGATGGTTATTGGTCCCCAAACATTAGAGTGAATAAGCTCTAGTCTTTCCTTCTTTGGGATTCTATGCAACTTGTCCGAAAGCCGACTCTCTTTTGCTTTCCAAGTATGCAATCTTCGCACACTGTCTATCTTCGTATACTGTAGACACGGAAGTTTTCCCTTTGAGTGCATAATCTTCATCCCCTTCTCACTCATATGGTCTAGTCTCCTGGTGCACAGATTTGGTGTTTCATTGCTCACGTAACCGTAATTGAACAACGTGCCTCTACTTGTCATGTAAAGAGGCCACTTTTCTTCTTGCTCGAGCAACGTCATTGCACCCTTTGAAATCTTCCAATCATCACCACAAGATCGTAGCCAGAAATTCTTTGGCCAACCGCCCCACCGAGATTAAGTTCCTTCGAGGATCGGGAATATGCACGACATCCTTCGCTCCCAAACGTATCCGTTCAACTTAATCTTCACTGCACCTTTGCCAATAAGAAGCACGTGGCCGATCATCACCAAGATATACCTTTCAAGGTTTCCGGGGACATATTTCTCGAAGAATTCTTTTTGTGAAGTAGCATGGAACGATGCTTCCGAGTGCAACACCCAAGATTCTTCCTTGCTTTCTCCAAAAGAGCATATCAATGCATCGTCTCTCTCCACGAGGAGTGGAAGTAACATTTGCCTCCGCCTTCACTTGTTTGTCCTTCGGTGTTTCTTGCACCGATTTTTGTAGTGCCAGGTTCTTCCACAATTCCAACACTCGATAGTCTTCGAGCTATGGGAATTATTAGGATTCCCGGATTTGGACCTCCGTCCTTTTATCTACCTCGGTAGTACGTTACGCCACATCCATTCCCTTTGGTTGAATTTCTTCATCTTGACTCTGTATGCAAAGCGAGAAGAAGTTGACGATTCACCGACTCTACGTCGGATCTCTTCATCGAGAACAGGATCACGAACATCGTCAAATTTCAACTTATCACGACGAGCTACTCACGGTAAAGTGATAGTAGCATTCCAACTTTATGGTAAAGAAGATAAAAGTATTAATGCTCGTACTTCTTCATCGACCCAATTTCCACCAAACTCAACCTGGGGTTGTGACTATGTTGAGTTCTATCGAGATGTTACCGCATGCACCTTCATTCATCCGCAATTGAACAAACGCCTCATCGAGTGCACTTTGTTTCGGTGATGCTCTCATACATATTGGAGAGAGCCGCCATAAGACCCGAGTGTGCTTTCCCTTTGCTATGTTGGAAGGCAAGGCAACGATTACGGGATAAGCGTCAATCGAATAACTCCGAGGCTCATTCTGTCTAGAAGATTCCAATCTTCTTTCCTTCATGCTTTCACGGTTTCTTCCCGAGAGAGGTTGATATAGATTTCTTTGATATAGTATAATCCTCTATCTGCATTTTCCAAAACCCAAAATTGTGCCATCAAATTTCTTAAGTTTCACCTTCCTTCATGCGGCCGTTGCTCACTAAAAATCTGACTTCCTCTGGACGTTTCTCGACTCATTTCTTGCGGAAAATTGGCCAAATCACCACCAATAACCAGATACCATTTGTTGGGAAATAACGAAAATTCCCGATGTTCGCATTTATGAGAAAGCAAGAATAGAAAAATAACACACAAAATTTGATAACTAGCTTACGTCTTGCTTACGTGTCAGGACCTTAACTTTGAGATCTTTTCTTGAAAGGGGAGAAATTACGCAGGTGTTTACAACACTCACAACTCACAACCCAATTACACCCAAGAAAATTACTCTCGATTTTCTCTCACAAACTTTTCTCTCAATTGGAATGAACACTTTGGATAATTAATTCATTACAATTACACATCTATTTATAGTAAACTTCACTTGAATTACTTTCCTTAAATTAATAGTTCGCCTTAAATTCTCGCTTGTTTTCTTTCATTGAATTCTTTCCACGTGTTTCTTCTTGTTTCTTCCACGTGTTTCTTTCCTTAATTCTTTCCTTAAATTAAGGAGCTTTATAACATGTATAAGTTGTAATATTTTAATTATAATATCTTTTTTTAAGGGGTGGATGATGATATTTAGGGTTCATATCTTTTTGTGTGCTTGTTCAGAGATTTTCCTCTTTATTTTTTAAGTGTAATGTCTTTGGTTTGGTAAATGTGAAATTTGTTTTTTATGTAAAAATAATAATAATAATAATAAATACCGTTATAACCTCGTATCAAGGTACCCAAAAACTGTTTAATGCCTTATATTAAGACACGTGACACAGAAACCGACATAACAGGTAACCGATATGCGTCAGCGTGAGGCAATTTGTGTTTCATTTTTACACACCAGGCCCAGGAAGATTGCGAAGCGAGCCGTGGGTACATAAAGCAATCAAGAGGTTCGATTCCTGTGATTTGATTCTTCAAAAAAAAAAAAGTAGTGGGCTCAACCAGACGGCAACTTTCCACCGAAATTTTACAAATAAAATTTTCTCCTGATCCTGGATTTTTAATCAGACCTTCGGTTGAATTTCCTATGAGAGCTTTTGATCCTAAAAGGTACATTTTATCTTGACAAGCTTGCCTTTGAAACTTTTTTTTTTTTGTGTGTGCATTATTGGTTTTGCTTGCCTTGTTTTTGAATTTTGATTTGTTTCATAACTAATTTGTATGAGGGTTTTCTGGTTCCACTTTTTTCTCTATTTTTTATTTTCTTCCTGAATGATTCTTGGAGTGCGATTTAATTGTTTTTGAAATTATCTTGTTTCATCGGAAAAAGAGAGAAGAAATTCTCTTGTTTGAGATTGCAGCTTGTCTTAAACGTACGTTGTCTTATTTATTTATTGGCATTGGGTATTTGGACATTGAAGTTTACGCTATGATATTTCTGAGGAAAGAGAGCTTTTCTTTGTAGGATGGCTAGTTATTGAAACTTGAGGTGGTTTTGAAGAACATGTTCTGTGATTGATGGTGCGTGGTTGATTTATCATTGAATTTGTATTTCAATACCACATTTCTATGTTACGAGCCTAGAGTATTGTAGCATTTTTCAACCTTATTATCACCATTTCTTTTCTTTCAGTTAAAGTAGCTCTAACATCTAGGGACACAACATCTTTTAATGGTATGTGACTCATGGCAACGTTTGAGCTAGATCCTGATGTTACTCGGTGGGGTCTTCATCTTCTAGATGCTGGCACTCTTTCTACCGAGAGCTCTCGTCGTAGCATCATTCAGTATGATGCTGATTTTAGTAGGGTGGAGCATTTGAGAGAAGGTTATGCAGAGCCTTCTCATGTGGAGAATGATGAGATCATAGCGCAGGCTTATCAAGAAGAATTATCAAGACTTGCTTCCGTTGAGACTTCTGGATGCCATAGCATTGGGGAGGGCCACTTGCAAGCTTCAATTCTTGCACAGGATTGGCTTGGCCCTTCTAAGAGGCACAATAGTCCTGGTAATTGGACTTTAGTAATTCACACTTTCATCTACTTTTAACTTTGACCTTTTTGTTTTACTTGGCATAACAAAAAGGATGAAACTATGTGTAGGGCATGAAAATGATTGGAAAACAGCTAACGATCATGGTGGAGTACAAGGGAGTAGAGATCATCAAATCAACAGGGAATTTGCAATAGATGATTTTAGAAGGTGTGGAGAGGAGACGACAAATTATTCTGGCCGAAGGATAAATGAAGGGCTGGTGGATGAGATGGGAACGGTCTTCACATATTCTAGCCCTGGAGAGAATTCGGTGTATGGGGAAGGCTGGCTACATTCATTGGACATCACAAATGAGTCTGATCTTGATGGTGAAGTTGGTAGAAGACTGAATCAGATGGTTCCAGTTCCTGTAAGTAGGAATGCTGATTTCCGAGTAATTACTCTGCTTCCATGTTCATCTGTTATATGGTTGATCCGATGGCATTTCTAACTTGTACCTGCCGTTATACTTCAACCAATTCTTGGATTGCATTATGGTATGCATTTCAGAGTGTGTAATTAACGTTTTTTTAAACGAGGTAGTAATAAGTTTGTATGGTTATGCTCTTTGTCTTAGCATTTATATTGATCAAATTGCCAGTTTTGCTTATGTTGTGTAGTTGGCATAGTAGGTAGCTGCTGGTGGCACGACAGAACGGATAATAAACATGTTTCCTTTTTTCATGTGTGTGGTTATCCAGAGATTAATTAAAAATAAGATATACATCATTTACTTTGTCCAGTTGGAATTTAACCATGACAGGAGAAACATTCCTGGAATATTTATTGTCTGGATTATAATTATGACATAGACCATAACAGAACTGACACTAAATTATCTTTTGTCAGCATGTTCCTAGAACAAATGAGAAAATACCCACAATGGATGAGCAGATATCAGATCATCAAAGGCTGTTAGAAAGGTTTTGTCTCAATTTTTGCTTATCACGTTCAACAATTAGTTTGCTTCTAATTTGAAATTTTGATTGCGATGTAATCTTCACATAGGTGCATATATATCAACCATTTATATATGTTCACCATCTTACAGTTATTAGAACAACGTTAAATGGGGAGATTATTATTGCATTTTATTTCAACAAGACTTATCTTCCTCTTTGATGCAATTGAGAGAAATTGAGTCCTGGAGCAATAGATAATAAGTTCATAAGAACTTTTTTTATTTCTTTTGGCTACGGGGTCATATTAAAGGCATCCCTAAAGGAAGATATTCAGAATAGAAAATCATGAAACAGGGGGCAAGAAAATGTAAAGATGAAAATTTTTGTGTGCTTGGTGCTATTTCTAGGTTATGAAAAATGAAATATTCTTTGAACTCCGAGTGTGTGTTTCTTGGGATATAATTTTTCCACCCATTTCCAGCTTATCATATAACAAAGTGATGGCAGCTCTTTTTTAGGGTTCCTGAAATGCTTTAAATCTTAATTGATGATGAACCCATTGTCATTTTATTGACTGATCTGATCACACTTTCATCCTCTTTTAGGTTGGAGTTATATGAACTGGTTGAGCGTAAGGTCCAAGGAGATGGTAATTGTCAGGTCGATTTTTCTTTTAGAATTGTAGATTATTATAAATGAAAACTTAAACTTGATATCCATTGAGGTTTTTCGTCTTCATGTTGTAACTTATAAGTTGCTTTTAGTGACAATTTTGCAGGGAAAGAAAATATTGAATGGATGACAACATTAAAGTACTGGCGTTAGAATGATGTCTAATTTAATGATTGGAATAGGTCTCTTTTTCTTTTTATACATCTTATATGGTTCCAACTATATAGCTAACTAATACTTCATTGAATCATTTACATTATGGTGGTTGTATGCAAATTCTGTATTTTAAGTTGTGGGGGCAATTAAAATTCAATCCCCTCAAGTATCCTTTATGTGGATATTTTATTCTCTCCAAAAGTAGAGTAGTTCTATTACGAAATGGCTTTATTTTAATATTTATTAAATTAAATTGACTGCCTTAGTTACATACCTGAAATTTACTTAATTATGCTTCTTCTTTTTATCAAATGTAGCTACTGAGAATGTGTCCTCAGTTTATTGATACGTAGTTAATTTAGTTGCGGACGACTACATTTTTTTTAATTATTATTATTTTTTAAATTACACGTAAATGGCACCTCTCTTGATTTATGGTTGATGATTGATGCAATTTGCCTATACATGTTCCACATTGTTTAAGAAGTTAAGTAGTGATGTACTTATAAGGATGAACACTCTCTAAATGGCATGATTTATTTTGAGGTTTTTTCTTAAAAGTCGTGAGATTCAGTTGAATTGTTGAGTCATGGTTATGGGCCCGCTGAATTTTTAGTTAGGAACCAAAGTGCACAATTTCGTGCCATGTGGAGTGAATCTTGCTCGGTTGTATACAAAGGGATTGGCCCGCTTGTATCAATTGGTATTAATCACGACTCTATTAGGCCATATGGGTTTGTGTTCTTACGGTGACGTAAGATTCCTTAAGGGGTATGTATGATGCAGTGTGATTGCACATGTTCCACATTACTTAAGAAATCAAGTGTTGATTTGTTTATAAAGGGAGATGTGCTTATAAGGGGTGAACATTTTTTAAATGATATGATGTATTTTGGGATTTTTTCTTAAAATGAAAACCGTAAGATTTTGTTGAACTGTTGAATCATGACCGTAGACTCGTTGAATAAAAGCAACTGTGACATTATTGTTTGTAATATCAAACAGGTTTTTATTTTATTAACATGAGTTTCCTCATAAGTTTTATGTTTTCCAGTTTCGTGCTTTATCAGATCAACTATATCGTTCTCCTGATCATCATGGTTTTGTAAGGGAACAGATTATTCAACAGGTTGATACTGAAGTGTTGTTCAGTTGGTTGAATGCGAGTCTTCTTTAGTTCAATAATGGCATATTGAAGATCTAACTTTCCTTTTTCTCTGATGTCATCAGCTCAAGAATCATCCAGAGATATATGAAGGTTATGTTCCCATGTCTTATGCTGATTATCTGAAGAAAATGAGCAAGTAATCTTCTTATCTTCAAACTCTTGATTTCTGCTCTAAGATTATAGCTTCCAATACTAACACTACATTATATGGATGAAATAGGAGTGGTGAGTGGGGTGATCACGTCACTTTGCAGGCTGCTGCAGACTGGGTATGATGCTCTACTAAACCTTTCTATTTCTCTTCTGCTTCGCTTGACCTTTTTTTTGGGTGATTGAAACATATCTCAGGTTTCAGTATAAGATAAAACCAATTTCTTGGCCTCCTTTTTTTATGATATTGGTCGTGGGCAGTGCAAGTGGATTATATATTATGAACTAATAGAAAAAGGACAAGAAAACTCGCATATTTCATGTATTGCTTAACTGCTGCACAGGTGTGGCTACTTGCTTATCTCACGATTTGTATGTTTGTTGTGATTGCAGTATGGTGTGAAGCTCTTTGTGATAACGTCATTCAAGGATACATGTTCCATTGAACTCCTTCCACAAAATGAAAAGTCCAAGAGAGGCAAGTCTTTAGAAGTTATAATCCATTGTGAAAACTGAGGTCCCTTTATGAATCCATCCAAGTTATTCTGTATTAATTTGTTGATTTAATTGTCAAAACATATTTGATAGTTATAATGAATAAATTTCTCGATTAGGATAATTGTATTCATTTATATGTCATATGTGCTTCAGATTTTTCTACTTTGTGCTGTTTTTTTAACTCATTTGAGATGGTAAGATCTGGATCGATGACTGTAGAAGCCTCCCTTCACCCCTTATCTTGTATTCTTACTGTATTAAGCTGTGATTTATTTAAAAAAAATGCTATTTACAAAGTTTATGACATGGCTTGTGCAGTTATGTTCCTGAGCTTTTGGGCCGAGGTGCATTACAATTCAATTTATCCAGAAGGAGGTAAATAAATGTATACCTGTAATGTGGATGGTGATGTTCTATTGAAAAGCTGGACAGATAAAATAGTTATGTTTTCTTTCTTTGGTCAAAAGAGATATGAAATAGTTATATTGTTAATGGAATCGTATAATGTCTTTGAGTTTTATTATACATGGTGAATGAGTTCCCAAAAGCTAGTACAAGTCTATAAGAACAGCTTATCCTCGGACTTATTTGACATGTCTTTCTTAAACATTGCATATATGGATAACATGATCATGTAACTTTATTTACACTAATTGAACACATTAGTCATTAATTGATGCACTTTAGTCATGTTATTATTACATTTTTAGACAATTTAATCATTTTTATCAATGTTAATTTTTTTGCCTATTTTTTTAAAGGAAAAACTAAGTATAATCAATTTGAATCTTACTAATAGTAATTGATAGATGTTTTAAGAGAAAAATCTTCCAAAGAGTGAAACAAAAAATAGAAAATATAGTAAATAAAATGACCAAAATTGGTAAAAAATAACCTATAAATACAATAATAATAAGGTGATTAAAGTGTACTAATTTAAAATAACATGATTAATGTGTCCAATTTTTGAGAATAAAGTGATCCATGTTCCCTTTTTTCCTCTTTCTTCCTCCCACGCGACTTGAAGCTTATTGTTTGTGATGCTTGAAATATACGAGTGATTTTATTTTTTTATTTTCCTTTTCCTCTGTAAAGAGTTTCCCACACCATGCTTGAAGAAAAAGAAAAGGTGGTGGAACTTTGGAAGTTGGGATTGGCTGGTAATCCATGACTTTCAAATTTAAGGTTCCAGAGTGAAGGAAGCAGGTGAAAGTTATAATGAATGAGAGGGTTTTTGCAGATGGTTTCTGTTCTTGTTGCTTCTGCTTCTGTGAATGCAGATACTGTGATTATTTGTGACTATTGTACTTATGACATTCTTTGATTCTGGTCCTTCTATTTTTTCTTGTACATAAAATAAAATTTCTTCCATTTTTTACCTGTATTCAGGTGCTTATCTATCAATCATGTTCAGTTGCGTAGTTTATATGTGCTCGCCTCTAGTTAACGCGTTGCAGCCTTGCACATATACCCTATTATGTTTGGTGCAGGAAATATAATTTTCTCTTAAATATAACAATTCCATGTCCATTTTTTTCTATGATAAATACCATTGGACTAGGTTTGTTTCTCCGGCAAAAGACAGTAAAAAACTTGCAGATGTTACACCGTTGGGTTTTAGAATAAGAGGTATTTAATATGATTTAAATACGTGACTTAA
This sequence comes from Hippophae rhamnoides, assembly GCA_033030585.1. Lineage (NCBI taxonomy): Eukaryota > Viridiplantae > Streptophyta > Magnoliopsida > Rosales > Elaeagnaceae > Hippophae > Hippophae rhamnoides. Next base: position 49,027,081 of record CM065432.1, on the reverse strand, counting down.
AATAAATATTTATTAGTTTGAACATAAAGAACCATTTTATGATATCTGGTTCACAATTGGAGCCAAAATTTAATAAGATAATGTTAACGATGAAGGAGAAAATAATAACTCAATTTTTAAATAATCTTTATAAATTGTATATAATTAAATTGATCTTAAACTATCATATATATATATATATATATATTGTGTATTTTTTTTTACATATGCGTATAGATTATATAAATTAAAATATAATTATGTAAAGTTGTATACAACTTAAAAGTTATTCTAGGAACAATTTGGTTGTATATACAATTTTTACATGTCATGAGATTCAATACACGATAGATGGATGAAAGGTAAAAACTTAAAGTCAAGTTATTAAATGTAGAGTATTATGTCTTTACAAGTTTCATCTTATTTTGATTATTTAGAGATTAACATTTTAATTATCAATAATTAAAATTATAATTATTTATAAAAATTTGATAATTTTTTTTAAATAATTATAATTAAAAATATATATTTGTAATATTAAAATTATGATTAATCAAAATTAAATATATATTAATATTATATTTTATATAATTTTAATTATATCATAATTATACTTTATATATAAAATTTTATTTTTAATTCTTAAAAAATTATATATTATTTTTGTCGAACGTACAAAAATAATATTTATTTGAAATTACGTGAATACGTGTCTTATGCACGAATAAGAGGAAAGAAAGAAATCCTTTTAACAAAGGGATAACGTAATGTCAGAAAAATAAATATGAAAACTACTTTATTGTGGAAATTTATGGTTTTCACACACAAATTTTTTGTTTTTTTGTTATGTTTTAAATCATGAATTTAAACCCTATTAAATATTATTTAATTTAAAAATAAATTTTTTTTAAAAATAATAATAATTAATAAAATATATAATCAAAATAGTTATTACAATAACAAAATCGTAAGAAATCAAAATTAAAAATATATTAATATTTTTTATAAAAATAATTATAATTAAAAGATAAAAATTAATATTAATATATTAAATAAAATAATAAAATAAAATAAAAATTATTATTAAAATTTAATTTTTTAAAATTAAATATATTTTTAAATAAATATTAAAAAATAAAAAATATTTTTAACTTGTAAGAAAACTATTATATATTTATAATGATAATTATTATCTAGATATATCTAAAATTAATAAATTATAATTATAATTATTAATAAGTTATCACCCACCACGTGCTCATCAAGCCATTCAGTATAATTTTATACTAATTTAATAAATAGTTAAGATTAAAATAGCTTTTAACTTACAAAAAAATACTTAGGTAGTTGTCAAAATAATTTTTTTCTTTTAAGTAGTTTTAGTAGATGAAATTTAATTAACAAAAAGTTTAAATGAACTGGTTATGCACGTAAGTTAGAATTACTCTCAAAATTGTATTTATGATTTCTATAATTATGATAAATGAATTTGCTTCGAGTCGCAATTCAAATTCACAACAAGAACATAAACATATATATATATATATATATATATATATATATATATATATATTTTTTTTTTTTTTTCTAAAAATTAAATATATAAGATTTAGGCCTCATCCAGTTGTCACAACGAGTCACCCTTATCATGAAGCGTGCCACACTATATATTAACATTCTCGGTGGGAAACTTAAAGTCAAACTAACGACGCGCAAAACCTAAATCTGCTGATTAGACGAGAGAGAGGAAACACTTGTGCGAAAGCCGCTCGTAGTCGCTAGTTTTCACTGATGGATCCTCAGCCGGAGCCTGTTAGCTATGTCTGTGGTGGTATCTTCTTTCCTATAATACTCTGTTTTTTGTTTGTTTCTCGAGAAATTCCAAAGAAAATAAAAATAAAAATATTCTTCTGAGGGTAATTTGATGTTACGCGTGTAGATTGTGGTATGGAGAATACTCTGAAGCCAGGTGATGTAATTCAGTGTCGAGAGTGCGGTTACCGTATCCTGTACAAAAAACGCACCCGTCGTAGTATGTTCTTTTTCTCTTTTCTCTACTCAGGCCAACATTTATCATCGTCTTCTTCATTACTTGATTTTGATTTACTGGATTCAGATATGTAAGGCATATTATATTGTAAATATTTTAGAAATAATGTAAGCTAACCGTTGATTAGTTTCTTTTATGATTAAATTTACTTATGTGATTAGATAGTAGGAAATTTTGGAGTTACTGAATGTGGATTTCATAATAAGTAGCATGAATTTAGGGTTTGGAGATTATGAGTCTTGATTCTTGGATTGACTTTCTCTAGTTTACGCAACCTGCTTAATTTCTCAAGTTCCACAAAAGAGGTTTTTTTGCAATCCTTTTTTTTCCTGGGTTAGTATTTACAAATGCCAATTGTAACAATAAAAGAGCTTTGTCATTCAGATGAGAACAAATTGGATGTGAATTGGGTTCCCTGGTAGATGAAATTGACTTTATAACTAAAGTATGTTAAAAAGGAGCCAAAAAGGATCGATATTCCTGAACCTCAAATGTAGAGACATTGACGGTGCCATTGTAGTAACTGGCAGACTTGATTATGAACTGAACGAAACTTGGGAAGCAAATCATTCCACTCTACATAAGTGTCTGTTTAACTCTTAGTTGTCTAATCTCTCCAATTTTGGTTCAGTAAAATATTTGGGCATTATTTAAACTGGTAAAGAGATTGAATTGATGATGAAAGAATAAGTAAAATTGTAAAAAATTGCTGTGAGCTATTTCCTGTTTGTGCTTTGTTAGTGTTTCTTGGTTGAAAATTGGATCAGAGCTCCAACTTGATGGTCTTAAATTGTGTTGTTGCACCTAAAATTATTTACCGTTTGTTGTATTTTCATTAAAGAAGATGAATACTGATAAGTTATTTCATACTTTCCAGCAAATGTCTAATATGATACCTGTTTTTTGCAGTTGTTCAGTACGAGGCACGTTGAGATGAGAATTGCTGTGAAATGGGCATGCTATTGCATTCTAATTGTGATGTCTGAGCGTGTTCTATTGTCAGTATGGCAAGCAGTCGTCATTGAAGTCTAGAGTACCTTCTAGTTTTTTTAAGTTTTTGGCATATGAAATTAAATTGGAGTTGATTAACTATTTGGTGCTTATTTTCTCTGACGCGATCTTGAGTTGTAAAACTGAATGACTTTGTGGTAATATATTTAGTGACATTTTGGAATTTTTGGGTTTGTGATGTCACAAGCATATGCCATTTGGTTTCATTTTTGACACGGTAGCCAATTTAGTGATGTTATGCAGTACCTTTTTTTTTAAGGAATTGATTGCTAATTGTTGTGTTAGTTTTAGATATTATGGACTTGTATTTACATAAATGAGTAAAAAAATAGTTGAAAAATATGTGAATTTACGCAAATAATATGATGTCAACATGCACAATAAATATCTAATTAAACAGTGCCAATGAATTTATGACAGTTTTCTATTATTTCTCTTTTAAGTCCATCTTATGTTAGGAAATTTGGATAAAATGGTATGATCACAAATTCTCCCTCCCAATATCTTCCTTTGAAGAATATCAAATAATATAGAAATAGATAATACACAACACAAGAATTATAGTGGAAACTCCAAATTAGAGAAAAAAACACTTTCGTTATCAAAAGACAACCAGAGAATAATTCATTCTGTGGAAAATTGTTACAACCATACTCTCATTAATTTTCTTACACACCCAAAAGACAAGAGCAATTACAAACCCAAGAGAATTTTCCCACAAAATTCTCTCACTCAAGAACTTCTCATACAAGTTTTTCTCTATTTTTAGGATGATTATCAATGAAGAAATGAAGTCATATTTATAGCCTTCAAGTTCTCATTTCACATGCCAAACATTTCTTCATTCAATAAAATTAGGCTACCTAATTTTCCTATTCTTTATTCAAACAAGGTTAGGCACATCCATCTTTGACAATATGATAAGCCACCTTCCAGGAATTTTCTTCTAAATTAGACACCTCTTATTTTGACTAACAAACCTAATATTATTTTTAATCAATCATAACATCTTCAGAGTTTTAAACTGGTCAGTGGCCAGAGCTAAAAACGAACTTGCATTCATCATTCATCTATCAACAAAGCAGAACCTGCTTCTCTAAACGACTCGTGTATCTGTAGTTAAAATTTTGCAGAAATTAATTGATTAAAAGTATACCTCATTCATTTTAATTATCATTTATCGTGTACCAGTAATTTTTAATTAAAATTAGCTATTGATATTTTTATAAAGATATTGAGTTTTCATATTATTATAAATTAATTAATTAAAAATTATTTTTTTATAATAATAAAAAATATGTAAATTTTGATAAAAATATGAACACGAACATGAACAAACACAAATAACATGCATAACACGTATAAATTAATACCTATAATTATAGTCAATGAAAATCATTTTAAAAAATCAAAAAAAAGTCAACAGGTTATCTTCCAAGTTAGCAAACGAACATGCATGAATTATCCCTTATAATTATAATTAGAGATGTAAAATAGACTATCTCATCTCATTTCAAGTCTTATTTAATGTCTTTCATAAAATTATGATATAATATTATCTTATTTTATTCGTATATTATCTTATCTCATTTATATTATAGCTCAAATGGATCTAACATTAATAATATTTTTTCTTATTAAACTTACATTATAAATTATTATTTTGTCATAGTTTTTATTATTTTTATATTATTACTTGTCTTATTATCATCTTATTTTATTAAAAATAAAATAAAATAAGTTTTAAAAATCAATAATATCTTATTAATTTTATTAATATTTTATCTTAATTTATCCGTTCATAGTAAATGGAAATCATTTTAACTTAACAAATGGGTGAGAAATCAAAATAGCCGGCAGGCTGTGTTCCAAGTCAATCTATTTTACCTTGTTCAGTATGTCTCATAGCAGCCAAACTAGCAAAATGATGCATCTCGAAGTGAAAAAAATAAATAGATACTCTATTTATATACACAGATGTTCAAATTTCAAAGCCCTACACTATGAACCTGACATGTACTCTCAATAAAGGCCAGTCAATAATAACTCACTTTATACCCATTAGGTCAAGACAGCCAAAAATGATCATTCCAATGGAGTCACTGTCAGTGCCAGATTATAAGTTTATAGCTAGCTTGAATTTACATGAACAGACAGAGTCCGGAAATCATCTTATTAGAGCAGCCCTGTAAATTCATGTTTTATCTGAGACTTGCAGAGGTTGCCATCATGTTAGCTGTACACAAGGTAAATACTTTCCGTTATGGCGAGATATGATATGCTTGCTTGCTCTAATTTGGGAGCTTGGAAGATGTAGATGACAAATTTATGCGCCTTTCTGCAATAAAAGGTAAGAAGATAAAAGCCATAAGTTGTCAGACTTGTAAGGACTCACAACAATACTGGATCGATGAAAAAATAGAAAGGATTAACATAATGGCTTCCTCACCTCCCGTCGCGATGAGCTTCTCTATACGAGATACTATATGTTTACCATAAGTATATCTCTTCAGTGCATTCAAATGAACCTTAATGCGAGAAAGAATGAACTCAAGACTCTGATCGTTGCAGATCTCAAGAACCCTTTGAACAACGTAGTTTCCAAATGGATCCTTCATCATTGCCTGCATTTTGAGAGAAAAATAATCCCAATGTATACCAACTTGAAAACCTAAGGTACCATACCATGTAAGGATAAATTTCATATTACACAATATTATAGCACTCCTCGTAGTTTCAAAAATAGGCACCCCCTATACTTTTCACAATGTTGTTTCATTCAATCCCATTTCACAAAATTGTTTCATATAGCCCAAAACTAAAGTTGGATATAGCAATTATACAAATGCCTCTGAAAAAGTGAAATAAAAGTACAAGATGCAGTTAACAGAATAAAAAATTAAAATTAAAATATAGATAACAATATGTCGTATGAAAAATGCCACCAATATTAAAAACAGAATCCTAAATAAAATATAAGTCATTTTAGGTTGTATTTCTCCTGTAGACATGGTAAATGCAAGAGGACTACTTTTGGATTATGATAGCTGACAATATACTGAAAGTGAAAAACCACAATTTTCATTTCATATGTGAATCACTAAAGAGAAACATGGAAAGTAGGCTGAAGACTGTTAGCTTAATTGCTTATGAACATGATATTCTTAAATTAGCAAATAATGAAAAATATTTGACATAATACAAATTTACCTAGCATGTCCATAATTGCTTCTACTTTTTGGTTTCTTTCACTTATCTTGGATTTCATGAAATTAATGAAACTAGGGGTGTATTTTAATATTTAGTCAAAACTTGAGAAATTCTGTGATATTTGACAAGGGTTTGCAAATGGAGGATTGGATTGGGTTAGAATAAAAAACCAAAACTAAACCAATCTAATTGATTCTTGAAAAATAAGAATCGAACCAATCCATTAAGGACAAAAAATCTATATATTAATTGTAATCGAGTTCTTTAAGCTTTTACTTTTAATAATTAATTAATTATTGCATGATTTTTTTTAATATATATATCTAGTTTTATGCTAAATTAATTATATAATATAATTTAAAATATAAATATTATATATAATAAATCAAATATTTAGCTTCCAAGTCAATTATGCTTGTGAAAATCAAAAAACAAAATAGAGAATGTATATCTTAGGTTTATTCAATTAAAATAAATAACATTATATTTATTATTAATAAATAAAATAAATATATAAAATATAAATATAAATTAATTGAATTGGTCAACGCAAAGCATATGGTGTATCAAATCCTTGGAATTGAAATCCAATCCAAATCCAACACTAACAAAAAAACCTATAAAAATAGATTGGATTGGATTGGTTTAAGTTGTTTAGGTTGAGTATTTTTTGAACACTCATGGTACTTGGCTACTTCCGCCACCCCCCCAAATTTAAATATTGAAATATAATACAAGTGACGGAGTGGGATATTCAAGTTTTCATAATCAAAAACATTACTAATTATATTAGAGCAAAGGGTGATCTGCACCTGTAGGGGCTCATTTTCGTCAGTGGAACCAAGCATCTCGTTTATCAACAGTTGACGCTCCTCTGAACTTGCAAACATTAGACACTTTTCAACAACATTGGACGCAAACTTCTGTTGACTCATCCTTACAATTTGTCCAGTAAATTTGCTTATAATAGCAGAACGCTCCTCTAGTTTACCATGTTCAAGTACATGCTGCCAAATAGAAATATCAGCTACAGCCTACAGATCACTAACAATAGTTTTTAAATAAGATAACACTATAACAAGAAAAAAAAAAGAATTGGCACTTCGAAAATAAAATAGGGAAAATCTTCCAGAAAGCGAAAGAAGGCTAGAAGCTAGTTTTGTGGAGATAAGTTGGAACAAACCAAAATAACACAACATAAACTATCCATTTACATGATCATGTGGAATAAAAAAGACCAGAAGATAACAGTGGTTTAAAAACTACCAGGAATGGTTGTTATATCTGAAAAATAAGAGTAGGATGTGGATAAGCACTAAGAACAGTAAGAATGAAAAATTCTCACCAACTTATGAAGTGAGTCATATATGTAAATTTACTAGTTCACACACATCACAAAAGACACATGTAGGGATTAAATAGAAATTGTACACGGTAAATTTTTTTCTTTGGTTTTATTAAAATAAGACAATTTAGAAAGAATAATGTCCTCATTTGATGGGACTAAGCAAAATAAAGCCTGAATATATTTTTTTTGGGCTCATTATTTGGTCTGACAGCATTTGATTGCATATGAACATGATGCAGTCTATTGATTGAAATACCAACCAAAAAATCAAAATGAAAAAACACAACAAACTATATCTATGAAAAGGAAATAGACAGAATTAACTTTTGTCCAGTGACATGTGGATCATGTACCATTTCAGAAACGAATTATAGATACCTGAATAACATAATTCCCATATTGATCCTGTGCCAGAATGCACACAGATTGCATGATTTCCTTCATAATAACTTCTTGTGTATTTGTATCATCACAATGCTCTAGGACCCTCTGCCACAACAAAAACATGATAAGAAAAAGAGTAAACGGAATGTGTGCCTCTGTCATGATGCTCCACGACCCTGAAGTCATAAGAAAGAAAATTCAAACTACAACCAACCTGAATGACACGACAGCCATAAGGATGGGTTGAAAGTGCCACAACTTGACCATAAAAGGATGAGATAATAAATTGAATTCGATCTTGAGGGATACACTCAATACTCTTCTGAATAACATGATTTCCATTTTGGTCACGGACACATTTCATCACTGAACCATCAAGCTCTGTAACCATCTGAGTCTGTTGGTCCACATCAACCACCTCCAAGGCCTGTTATACAATTTACGGCATCAGGGGCAGTTTTGACCTATTAAATACATATTGCTATTTTAACATGTGCATGCGTGTACACTCCAAAAATCATGCTTTATCACATGCCATGCACAGATAATACATACATGAAAGCTGATTAACTTTTGTTTTTTGTCTCTGCAACAAAGTATTGGGGGTAGCAGTGGAATGTGCAAAATGGTACATATCATACAAGCATGACTAAGGAACCAAAACTCAAGGAATTGCATATAAGTTACTCAAAATGGGAAAAAGAAATTTTCAGTCAGAAAGATGCCACAGTTTCGAGGTTTAGTCCATAACTGAAAGTGATAAATATTTTAAATTTTTTCATGATGAAAAATTCCTGGCTTTTGTCCAATAAAAATCAAGATTGAGGTAATTATTTTCCTTTATAAACACCAGATCATGATATGAAAGCTTGAAGTGGACAGATAACGACTAGAGATTTATAGCAAGGCCTATGGAGCACTTTTATGTCCAGTCATCATCGTAGCTTGGGTGTATTGTGTACAGATTTATTAGCATCTATTTTCTCCATCAGGATTCATGGTTTTCCTATTCCTTTTTTATCATCTTCAAAAATTTCAATTTTCATGTAGCATCACTTATGTGGTCCACAGATTGGTCTACAGGTAGGCAGTTCCCCTCACCAGCCCTCAAAAATGCCAAAACCAAAGTCCATTGAAGGAAATACTTTGTTCTTGTATAATAAACATCCTTTTACATTCTCGTCAAGAAAAATCTATTCTTAAATTGAGATTTTTAGACCAATCAGCACCACCCACAGAAGCATATGCAGAAGTCATATTATAATGGAAGTACATTAGTATTTTAAAGATTTGGTAATAACCTTCTGAATAACTCTGCAGCCATACATTTGCAGACTAAGAGGAAAAACATGGCCAGTAAGTTGATTGGCCAACTCCTTTCTCTGGCTTTCTGTTCCATGCTCAAAAAACTGCAATTTCAAGACCAAAAAAGAAGAACATCAGAAGTCACAAATGAGCAAATAGAGAATAATTTAGTACAACTAATGATAGATGTATACTTTTTGTATGACATAATTTCCAAAGACATCAGTCACCAAAATACGTGCATGTGGAATAATCTTAGAGAATATCTTGGCTTTTTCCTCAACTGCAGCAGTTTCCAATTTCTGCTGAATAAAGCGACTCCCATATTGATCCATGCTGCAATTTACAGATTATAGAAACTCAGATTCTGAGAAAAACAGCATAATTGGAATATAAAACAGAGAAGAAGACATCAAATACCTGAATTCTACAACATGATTGACAATATCAGAAAGTTCAAAAGATTTTGTCTTATTGTTTTTGAATTCATCCAACAGGGAAGACACAAACCTCCCTTCCCGATTATTGCCATTATCTGTGTGCCATGAGCCAACGGCCCCTCCCATGGGACTTCTCAACATTGAATTGAATTGTGAAATTGTCTCATTGTGAAATAAATGAGATCCCGATCCAACAGAATTAACTAATGAATTTTCCCACAGGTTTCCTGGATGTGGTACTTTACCAGCCCTAAATGACAGATTACCATATGAATCACAATTACCACCTGATCTACCTATTAGTGACAATTCAAGCTGTTCTCTCTGTTGAGAGAGCAAGGCCTCTAGATAAGCTTCCGGAAGTCCCTCAAACCCTCCATGCGAAGTGCCAAAATGATTTTTAGGCAGAGAAGAATCAATTGGACTAGCAACAGAACTTGATACATAAATAGGAGTTCTTCGCAAAAATTGAGTGTGAAGTGGGTCCACAACTGGAGATTGAAGATCAGGCTCAACTTTATTTCCTAATGTGTTTGGACTTTGTTTGTCTCCTGAACCACCATATAAGAGAAAATTAAAAAATGAGATAACTATAGGGTCAATGCTCACAGAACCAGCTGAATCTCTATAATGGTAGAGGATGAAGAAGGAAAATGTTGAAAAAATATTTACCAGCATCAAAATAATTTCTCATAGCTGTGGTTGGTTTCTGATTAGTTGGATATGCACCAGGCATAAATTCCAGTCCCGGAGTACTTGTATTTTGATGATAAACACTAGACTCTTCTAAACTTCCAAGTCCTGACGAACTTGCTTTTGAGTAAAGATTGGCATAAGAAGAAGTCCTTTTGGGAAAATTAACTAGCCCATTGGAACATATCTTAGTGGCATTAAGATGAGCTGCAATGTCATTTTTCCTAGCTACATCAGCATAATGGGAACCATAAGAAAGATTTTCAGAATTGTCGTTATAAACGAGTCCCTGTCGCAGGTTCTGGTAATGGCTATTGTTCAGTTGTAAATCAGGCTTATTATGGAGGTCCATATGAAGCTGGGACTGAGCATGATTATGTACCTCTCCTTGCCTATTTTTTGACAGTCCTAAGCTAGAAAAGTTGGAAGTAATATCAGCAAGCTCTGCTTTCCCAAAAGAATGACCATTTTGGATATTTGGACCAAGAACTTTCTTCTCAACAGGGCATACCCTGCTTCCAACAGGAGGAAGACCAGAACTATGAGACTTCCCCACTATTTTTAGTTCAGATGCTGGACTCCTTGACAAAGAGGAACCTGCAGATTGAAAAGAAGAAGACCCATGTCTCTGAGTTTCTGACAGGCCATGGAGAGCAACTCCATTGTGCAGGACCTCTACTGGTGCCAGTCCATTACAAAAACCTGTTGGATGAGAATCAGCAACACTCATATTCACGAGATCACCAAAAGCATAACAACTTGATGGATGTGGTGGCAACCCTGATACGGATCCAGATTGATCAAGTTCTTCCTGCAACATCTCAACAGCATGAAAACAACTTGCTCATAAGGATGGTAGTAGCCAAGGTTATTCCACAGCAATTAAGGATGGTAGTAGCCAAGGTTATTCCATAGCTAGTATGCTAAATGAATTATATCATATTTGCATGAATTCTAAGATGCAGAAAACAACTTGCTCATAAGGCTGTGGAAAACAAAAACTATCAGAACTAACATGGAAAAACACCTCAGAAACACATATCCAGTGCTTAACTTTCACAGGATAGAATAAAGCGAGACACGAGGGCAAAAAAGAGATTCAAGAGCTAAAATGAAAAGATACTTAGACTCCCTGGCAGGAACAAGTCACCTTATAAATATTGCAGTGCTCATGGCACACAACTATGGCAGAATTTCTATATGCTGCCTAGATGAAGAGAAACAAGAAATGTTATCGTGTGATAGGAATTGATATATTCCATTATGTACTGGAAAAGATATACCCAAAGAAAAGGTAGATTTGTTGAAGCATCTTCAAAAGAACTTGATAGAAAAACAAAAGGATATAATACTGATCTATGTGAAAAAAAAAATTTAAATCACGGTACCAAATTATAAAACCATGACAGAAATAAATGCCAAAAAGAAAAATGTTAAAAGAAAACATAGTACCATCACAAGTTTAAACATGCCAAAATAAAATTGAGGTTGCAGCTACAATAATTACCTGTAGTATGTCAGCAAAACTTTTTCTCCTGGAACCAATTCCACTGCTTGGCAAACCAATAAGACCATCCGATCCTCTATCTAGCCAATCAAATGAAGTTTTCCTTGAGAAATTCCTTCCATTGTTATTCCATAATTCTGTCAAATCATTTTCTGCCCTTTGAACAGACAGTCCTGGCTGCGTTGAAAATAATGACAAGCTATCACTACCATGAACCATCTTTTTCCTCCCCCAATTCCCAGTGTCCCCATTTGATGATCCACCTGCCTGAAATCTTTGTGCAACACGCCAGTCCTCTCTTGACATTAATGGTGGGGGCAATCTTGGGTTATTATTACATTGGGAATAATAATAAGAAAGATAAGCAGGATGTGAGCAAATCTCATCTTCGGATAAAATTCCTTCGTTAGTACTGGCTGTACCAGTATTCTCTCCAAAGTTAGAGTTCCCAAACAGACTACCCATGGCATTTAATGATCCTTCTACTGTTGGAGGAGCACTGCCGCTCCTGAACATATTCAAATCTTTCTCCCCTCCAAGAATATTCTCATTATACTGATGTTGCAGAAGTAATTGCAGTTCAGTCTGCAAGCTATCTTCTAAATTCCCAGTAGATCCTTGCACACCATTTCCCATGCCCGATAGCATATTTAAATCATTCCTAGTTGCCATCTCCAAAATTCTAAAATTTTCCACACAAAAAAAGTAGAAGCCAAAGTTAGCAGAATAACGTGAAAAGGCAAACATATAAAATATCAAACCCTAACCCTAAACCCAAATTTCTGTTTCTTAGCTGAGTGAACATGACAAAAATTCCTAGAAGTTTAGGCGCTTCTAGCACTTAGCACATATCAAAATGCATTAAGCTACTCATGAAATTCAACAGAAGCAAGAGCATTTCGTATTCCAATAAAACTACCAAACTAAGATGCAATAATTCAAGCGAAGCAGTTTTAATTATTGGCCACCCCTTTTCTCAATATCCAAACAGACAAAAATTCATATCACCAAAAAAAAAAATCAATTACCAAGCGAGAAATACCTTTAAGAGAAATTCGCACTTCGATGTGATCAAATCCCCCAGCGAATCATTCCTAAACTGCATCGATCAAAAATTGAAATTTAGCGCAGCAATAAACATACGTATTATATACCAATTTAGTGTATGTATGGACGAATACAAATAAATTTCGTATCAGAAGAAATATCCATCGCACAGAGTCGCTTACATCTTGGAATTGAAACTGAAAGAACTAAGAAAAAAGAACAATGGTAACGGGAATGAAATGAATGGAGGCTTGAAGCATTCACTAATTAATAAATTATTGTTCTGCAATCGAAAATCTAAGCCACAAATTCAAGAAAACAAAAATTTGAAGATTCGAAAAGAATTAGAAGGAGGAGGATGAGAGAGAGAACTGAGAAGGTGGAGGGGAGGAGATCGCGTGGGCCTGAGATTCTTGGGAAACGTTCGCTTTTGGAGAGAAAGAGAGGAGGAAAAACCACAACCGCCTGATTAGTTTAATGGACGATGATGGGCTGCATACAGAGTACGTACTGCATGGGCGTTATGGAATTTTGAAAAACTAAATATATAAATATTAAATAAGTTCGTTGAGTTGGATGGGATAGTAGAATTGGTAATGGGTGAGTTTGTGTTTAAATTATAATAGAAATTAGTTTAATATGGTTAGTTTTTGAGAAATGATAACTAATTTACATTAATAAGTTTAAAAAATTAATTTAATTTAAATTAATTATATTGATTTAATTTGAGTTAGATAAATATTTTTTTTCAAATAGATATTATTTATTAATTTTTTTAATATTTTACGATAATTTTTAATATATTTAATATTAATTTAATTATAATTTTTAAATTTAAATATTTAAATTTTAATCATTTATCCAATATTAGTATTCTTATCTACTTAAATTGTAATAAATATTTAAAAATAAGATAAATAATCAATAATATAAAATTAGTAAGACAAGTAAAATAATAGGTTTGGAATTAATGTATTTTTCAAAATTTATTAGTTTTTAGTCCATATATAAATTATATTTTTTTATTTCTAATAAAAATTAAAGATAATTCATTAAAATAAAATTAGACTTGTTCTCAATTTAATTTCTTAAATTTGATACATTAGTAAATTTTAAATTGATACACTTACTATGCTTTTACTTTTAAAATATAACGTACTAAAATATATTAATTTTAAAAAATATGATTAATGTATCAAACGTGTAAAAATAAAATTACGGGTATTATAATACCCACTCATTATATAGGAAACAATTATAACTTATTTTTGGTAATATCTAAAGATAAGAAAGTGATCATTATTCTTTTATAACAAAACTAATCTTTTAATTTAGAATTATTTGAAATATTTTTATTTTATTGATTTAATTATTCTTGTATTCTTTATTTAAATAAATGAAATATAATTTATTTTTTTCAAAAAAAACTCATACATGTGTAAACATAAAAAAGACTTAAAACTCTAAAATTTCAACATGTTACAATGAGTTATGTTATTGAGTTATATTTTATTATGAATTTTATATTTAATATTTAGTATATTAAATATGTACAATCTAGTTATGTCTAAAAAAAATTATGGCTACACCACTACTTGATTTAGAAATTTTTGTATGAATTTTGTTTAAATATCCAAACTCTAATGAAAAAATAGGTAAATTTCATATTAACAAATTGAAATACAAAATTTAATTCTAAAATATTATCTTAGATGAAAAAGGTTATTCTATTGGATGGAATTAAAAATATAATAATGAAAAATAAAGTAAAATATAGAAATTTAAATCTATATTATATATTGTCTATTACAAAATGAGAATAAAATAGTTAAATTATCTATCCATAAAACATCATGCAAAAAACAAATTTCAATCATATTTCATGCTCAATCTTTAAGCATAACATAAGCTTTTAACGTGTTCATAAAATATAAATATTAAAAGCTAAATAAAAATACAAAAATAAAAATAATAAAATAAATAGATTAAATTAATTTTGTTTTTAATTGATTTAAAGAATTAATAACCAAACCAACTTCTATGAAAAGAAAACCAATTCAAATTAATAAAATATTAAAATCGAAAATATTAGGTTGGATTTATTTGTCTATATTGAGTTAGGTTGGTTCCATTGTATTTTAGACATCCCTGAATAAAATTATGTTATTTTTACAGTTTTATCTTTTCTGACACACTTATATGTGTATAATTTATGTATCCGATAACTATACATATGAAACTTTCTATATATATATATATATATATATATATATATATATATATATAAACTCACTAAGAGATACATAAATTCAATTAATTATTATAACGCATTTTTCAAAAGATCTAAATATTTAACTTAAATTTGATATATTTATCCACTGGTGTTCACCGTATGTATTTTTTTCATCCTAATTAAACATCCAATATAAGAGGCCAAAAAACATAAAAAAAAAAAGGCATTTGGGTTCTCAACTCTTAGCAGATACCAAAGACAAAAGCACAAAACAAAACAAAAAAAATAAATAAATAAACACAAACAAACAAATAAAACACTTGCATTAGCTAATTTGCAATTTCAGGCACTTCCCTTATGAATCCCAAGAGCTAAAAGTTGACAAAAAAAATTGTTTGCCGATTTCTGGGACACTTGCATTACAAAAACCAACTCTGCAATTTTATATGAAAAATTAGTGTGCAAGAAACGATGGAATTGAACATGTTGACAAATGCCAAGTTTTGATGTGTAAACACCCTTGAGAATAAATAATAATCGTAAATTCGTAATAGCAGAAGCAGTACAATCCTATTAAAATATTATTGTTACTACTATCTATAAATATAAAGAATGTCAAGCTACACCTGCGAACTCTGCTTTACGTCACAAATAGCTTGCATTAGTGGCTATAGCATAGTCTTCGTTTGTCATATTTTGTTGTACTATTAATGAAAGGAGAAAAGTGATATATGAAGATTTTGCGGTAAAAATAATAAGAGGATGATAAAGTAGGCATAAAGAGATCATAGATTATTTATTTATATCATGAGAACATCTTAGTAGGGAAATATGGGATAGAATTGCGAAAGTTACTCATAAGTGGTAGAAGACACACACTCCTAGAAGAAGCTATGTAATTTCAACAACTTAGATCCCATTGTTTTACAAATGTCCCATAAACACTTCAGCTTCTCACAAACTCTCTATAATTTTCTCGATTGACGAATAGGAACCAATAACTGCTGATATAACGCCCACTATAATTATCATCAGACAAAGTACTACCTGCAATATAACAATAAAACAAAGCATTATGGTTGTACCCAAAAATAATAATAATAACACACAAAGATTGGTTGCTAACAATCTTATAACAATTACAATTTTACAATACCTGAACACGAGTAGCTTTCTTCCTAAATATACTAAGGTAACAAGCACAAGGAAGTATCAACGTCTGTCAAAAACAGAGAAATGGTGGTTAATAAGATATTATGCAGCACCAAATTGAAATCCTATTAAATTGCTGAGCAGAACTTACTATAAGCATTGTGAGTAAGGACCCAATGAGTGACATAATAAGCCCTATCATAATTTATAAAAGACATATAAATATCAAAGTTAAAATAATCCCATAATTATATAAGAATTAGCAGATTTAATTAAGAAAATAAATAAATTATCTCACCAAAAAAGGGGATAGAAAGACCCACAAGCAGGGTAGATATAACAAGTAACGTTCTAATGATGATGGCATACGCACGAGACTTGGTTTGGTTTGATGGTATCAGCTCCTCCAAACTCATTGCAACTGGGGTCATAGTTAATGCATATGTGCTTCTTATTAAGGAAATGTAACTTCTTCTTTTTCATTTTATTAATTTGTTTGTGCATACTTTATATGTTAAGTAACATACTAACATAGAGCTGAATACATATTGGGACTTTTTTTGTTTCCTTTTCTTTAGATTAAGTTTTATTTGGTTAATATATTTTAGTCAGATAACACTTATTTGCATAAATTGACGAAGGATATTTAGTAAATGGATTAACCACCTGCAAGAGAACAGAAGGATATGTACTAATTAAAATGAGCTACCAGCTTATATATTAAGTAGGTTCAAAGGCAATACCATCTTTGCATAAACAGTAAGCTCAAAGTTGTTAGCAAACAGGCAAGAAAAATACACACATGGAAAAGGATATGGAAGCTGAATCACGGCTATCTAGATTATTTTTAAATCAAATGGTTACTTGTAACGGAAAAATGTGGAGTTTCTCCACCGGATCACTAAGTGAACCGCAAGTATAATGACATAGACCAAATGAGCTAAGATTTAAGTTTCACCTATTATATATCAACTTCAGGCAATTCTATCATTGACTCTAATAGATTGACTAAAAATTCTTTAGTCACTTTACCAATGAGCTAAGATTTAAGTTTCACCTATGATATGTCTATCTCCCTCATGTAGTCAACAGTAAACAAAATAGAACTATTCTGGCTATACTGTAAAACACTATAAGGAAAAGTGCTTTTACCATACTTTAGGAGGCTGCTAAAGACAGCCTGCTATACCAATTTCTCTTACAAGAATAAAATGAACTAAGGGGAAAAATATAAAATAGGGGAAACAAAGCCAGCCACATGGTGAGTAAGAGCATACCGTAGTCCAAACAGCAATCTTGGTGGCAACCAAATTTTGAGGCAGGTTAAGGGTAAATTGTGATTGAATTGATTCTCCGAACATTTTATAGCCCATAACAGCAACTCCAGCATATAATGCAGTGCAAATACCAAAACTGAAATTAAGCAACAAAGAGAGAAGTATATGCATTTATCAAAGAGTCGTTGAAACGGTCAATAAATGAACACAACAAAGCAGGAGTTCTTGAGTGTATATGTTTTTAAATGGTCATCGAAAGTTTGCATATTCACTGAACAAATTAGTTATGACATGTCAAGATTGATCATGAAGTAATCAATTGATTGGATGGTTCTCGGGTTGTGTCTTTTATGTTACCATGTTAAAAGGACTGCAGAGAATTGGTTTGGTTTTGCCATCGAGGAATAGATATTAGGGAAAACAGCATGTCCTGAGTAGCAATAGCCATAAAGACCAATAGCAACTGGAAAAGTTGAAAGGTTTAGTGTGGTCCCTTTGTTGTGAAATCCAACTTCATCAACTAAACCAATCCAGAGTAGACATATTGATATAAAGACCGATGCAATAACTCCACCAGCTGTCCAAAAAAAGAAAAAGCAACAGTACAAAATTAGATTATTGTAAATACTAACAACAAACACCTCTGACAAATAGAAGCTAAAAAGGATGTTCCCTGAGATGGTGTAATTACCAGAAATATAACTGAGAATGGTGAGGTCCCGAAGCCAACAAGTTGGAAGAACAGCAAGAGTGGTCACTATTGCAAATAAAACGTTTGCATTTAACTCAAAACCACCCAAACTTATGTGGGCATTTGGAAATAGGGAAGACAAGTTGTCACTTTCCAAAATTACATACTCAATGCAACATCCCTACAAGATAAACAAGTGAATCTTGGACTCAAAGATATAAAAGAAATTCTCTAAATATCTCAAGAAATTGGGTGGCAGGTTGAATGATAAGCTTTTATTTTTTTTGAAAATCAACTTTCACAGAAGTTCTTACTCTAAAATGATTGGAGTATGTAGACTGGTGATATTGACACAAATTGGTAATGAACTTTTGGAAATAAGCACAGCATATTAACCACTGAAAATCTTTTGTGTTTTTTTAATTGAAAAATTATTCTGGACTTAATTTTTGAGTTGTTATATATTTTACTTTGCACAATTATTTTCAAAGGTAATACAGATAATTTGTATTTTACAACTACTACATATATAACTCAAGAACATATAAACATATATTTATACATAAAGTCATAAGTGACAAAGCTTTACTTACATATAGCTCCATGTACAGTATTATCTGCATTCACATAAGAACAAGCCCATAAGTGAAAGAACTTATATACACACAACTTAGATAACATTTTCAAGGGGAAAAGATGAAGTGACTAACCGAGATAGCTATTCTACCAAATCTACCAAACGCAGCTTGGCCAATATCAGGGTAAGTCTCAAGTTCAGATTGGCTATCTAAGCAGTAACGTAGGAGCATTCCAGTGTAGAAAGAAAGCACACCAAACATTACCAAAATAGACAGCCCAACCCATCCTCCTTCTTTGACTGCATATGGGGTTGAAAGTATTCCAACTCCACAGAGAACATTAATTCCTGCATTAGTTTCAGATTTGGTTAAATTACCAAACACTTAATTATTTTCTTTAATCTAAGATGTTTTATTTGACAGAAGGTACAACCGTACAAAGAAAGAAAAAATGAGTCATTAAAAACTTCAAACTTAGCAGTAACACTTTTGTTAGATAAATGAGCTTTTCATGTGCAGCTTATGAGATAGAGAATAAGACTCTAAGAGCCCAAAATACCACACGATAGTTCATACCAAGAATATATAGTTGTTTTTTTTTATTGTTCATAAATGAAGGTAATAATAAGGTATGGACAAATCATAAATAAAATGTTGCAAATATGTATTGTATATGTTAGAAATACTTAATGATTGTATTCTATTCTGTAATCAAATGAATATACATGGTGCCTTTATATAGGAATTACGAGTAAACTAGATATATCTAAAGTAACTAAATATAGATATCCCTAAAGTAAATAGATATACATTAGTAGATATATATATACATTAATATGTTACTAGATATACATTAACATCCCCCCTCAAACTCAAGGTGGATGTGAGACCAACTTGAGGTTGTCAACCAAATTACGATTAAGTGCCCTGGGGAAGTGCCTTAGCGAAGATATCCGCAGTTGATCGTTGGAGGAAACGTAGAAAAGCTTTCGAGAGCATCTTGGATAAGATGAGACGAATGAAGGTTGCTGACAATCAATCTCGACGTGTTTTAGTCCGCTCAAGAAAGACATCGTTATGAGCAATATGAATCGCGACCTCGATTATCACAATAAAGAGGAGTAGCGCAGGACGTGGAGACACACCCAAATCTCAAGAAGCCATCGTAGAGCCAAAGAAGCTTAGATGCGGTATCGCTAAAGAGCACGATATTCCTGCTTTCAAGATGTGGAAGCCACGAATGTTTGTTTTTTACTTCGCCAAGAAATCAAAGAACCAAGGAGAAAGCAATAACCCTAGTGGATCTCAAGGACAATGGGATTCTCCACTCAATCAAAGATCGTAGAATGCACAAGTACTAAAGGAGAATCAATCGAGTAGAAAAGGCCGTGGAAGATAGTTCCTTTCAAGTATCGTAGAATCACGTAGAATCAGCAAAGATAGTAGCTTGATCGTGGAGCCAGATAGATACCGGCTCACCACGATGAACAAAGATAAGAGATGTCCTGGACGAGTAATCAGAAGATAAATCGATCGCCAACCGATCGCCTATAAAGAGAGGGATTAGACAATGGCCGCCTCTCCGACGTGTGTCGATGCGCATTAAGTTCAACCTGAGTGTCACCGCCTTGCCGGCCACTGCCGAGTCCAGCCGAGATAGCGAGGTCGATGCATACTTTGCTTCGAGTAACGTAAAGACACTATCTCGGGAACGGTGATCTCAAGACCCAAGAAATAGCTTAAATGTCCAAGGTCTTTCATCTCAAACCGCCGACTAAGAAAATCCTTGAGTTCTTGAATGCCATCGAGGTCATTACCGCTATGATCATATCATCCACATATGAAGAAGCAAAATGGTGCCTTTGTCATTACGACGAAGAAATAAGCGCGTAATCATAAGGACCGGCAAAGGTAACCTGCCGAAGGACGCGGAGCTTAATTTGGCAAACCATGCTCGAGCTTGTTTAAGGCCATAAATTGCACGCCGAAGGCGAAAAACCTTATTTGTTTCAACAGACTCGTAAGAGGAGGTTGCATATAGACTTCTTCATGTAGATCCCCATTAAGGAATGCATTTTTAACATCCATCCGAAAAAGGTCCCATTTACTAGCAGAGTAACAAACGGTAGGTACGAACAGAGGAAATACGGGCAACCTGAGCAAAAGTCTCTTCATAATCAATCCCATACTGTGTAAAACCTCTTGCTACAAGACGAGCCTCAGAACCGATCGACAACCATCGGGAAATGAAGTCTCAGATCTTATAGATCCACTTACTACCAACCACATCGTATCATATGGCAGTAACAAGATCCCAAGTATGGTTTTTGTTAATGCATCAATTTCTTTCTTTCATTGCACCGCTACATGGTTATAGAGATGCCTCACGACAAAGCAGGCTCACGAAAGTAGCAAGCAAGTGTTGTAACAATGATAGTCAAGTAAATGCAGGAACGGATCTTTACCCGGCCGAAACAAGGAGCAAGTGGAATGTCTGTCGAGGATCTTCAGCGAAAGAGAGTAAAGGACCTATGCACAATGGTAGCTTTCATTATCAACCTCGTTTTTCTACGACCTGCTTCAGCGAGAATCATCAAAAATATCTCGAAGATTGAATAAATAAGTCCAAAGATGGATTAGAAGTATCTCAGAAGGAATAAGAGACTCATTTGGAAAAATTTCTAAAACATTTGAATTAGTTGGAAGAACGAAAGTAAGAAAGTTCAACAAATAAGCTTGTTCCCAAAAGACAACATTACGGGAAACACGTAAGACGAGTAGACAGATCATAGCATCGATACTCCTTTTCGAAGTTTCACCATAACCAAGAAAACAACAAAATCTAGATCGAGGCTCAAGTTTGTCAGGTTCACGAGTTGTGTAAGAACGAAACAAACAGATCCGAACGAAATGAGCGAAGGTAATGATAGTTAGGAGATGATCCAAAAAGGCACTCATAATGAAATCCGATTATGAATGACAACGCTTGAATGCGATTAATGGCATAAACAAGATGTAAGAGCTCTTCACCCCAAAATGGGCGGTGAACTTTGCGAGAGAGAAGAGCACGAATCAAAGGTCAAGAATATGACGAAGTTTTCTTTCGACTCGACCATTTTACTGGTGTTCCCGGACAAAGCTGATGATGACATAGTGCCATGCGAGGTAGTAGCTCAATAGAGTTTGAAAGCATTTCTCGAGTATATTCGGTATATTATCGATCGAAAAGTTTTGATATGTTTGGAGAATTGTGTTTCAACCATTTTTGCAAAGTTACTATATATTGATAAGATTTCGTAACAAGATTTCATTGGAAAGATCCAACTATAACGAGAATAATCATCAATAAAAACAACAAAATATCGAGATCCACCAATACTAGTAATGCGAGTAAGGTCCCTAAACATCGAATTTAATTAACTCAAAAATACTATTAGAGATAGATTTACTATTATTGAAAGGTAAAGTCAAGTTGTTTTCCTAACCATACTAAGTACAATCAAAATTATTTTTGGACACGAACCCAATGTATCTTTAAGCTAACTCGTCGCATCGTAGACCGGGTACGCTACCAAGACGAATGCCAAAGTGCGAGAAAAGGTAAAGAAGAAATCGCAGTTAGGCAAAGAAAGAACGTGAGGCGAGTAACAGTGGAAGATGAAGATTGTTTACTTAGAAACATACGCCCCAACCCTAGACCGTCCCAAGCTTTCGCTCGTCTCTGATTCCGCACAACACACCTGCAATTAGTCAAAAATAAGGCGATATCCTAGTTCGCCTAATTGTCCCACGTAGTACAAATTATAGGTTAGGTCGCACACGGAAAACCCGTGAAATGTAGGGTGAGGTTGAAAACAAAAACCCAGACTATTCCCATGAATATGGAACCATCGCCTATACGAATATTGGGCCGGACGTGGTGCAAGTTTTGGAGAATAAAGATGAGCGAGGTGTCACGTGATTGCAACACGCAGAGTCAAAAAGCCAAGTTTGAGACTTACCGGCAAACCGAGAGAGTAAAGGGAAAGAGATACATTACCACCATTTGAATTCGAGTTATGATCTGTAGTTCAAATGGGAGAGAGGTTGATAAGGATTCAAAAGCATCGACTCTACCGAACTAGAAGGCATCAACGCAAGAGGCTCGATTAGCAAATGTTAGAGCAGAGTTGCGACGGTAACAAGTCTCCACCATGGCGGCTACGACGCTTGCAATAATTGCAAAACCTTTATCGCTTCTGCCTACGACGATTGTAAAAGCGTAGGAATCACCCGATTGTCCAGGTTGTTCAACGTGAGAGCGAGTGAGGAGTAATAGCCAAAACATCGAGCTTATTCTGGCTCGAAGCGGTCATAAGTCGAGCTTCTTCTCTAACCACTCATTTACAAAGCAAAGACGTTATATGGCGAGGACTACCACGAAGTTGTCGACTCCTGATCGCTCAAAGTTCTCGCGAGCTGACATCAAGAACTCATGAGACCTAAATTCATCCCTAATTGTAGATATTGTCGAAAGACCGGCATGCCCAAATTGGATCACAAAGGTCAATTCGTCCCCAAAGAAGCTAAGCTATCAAAGTAGTCATTGATAGATCGCCCTGGTTCTCTTAAGTCTATACAATTCAACTATTAGTCGATATTTCATGATCCATTTAGTATGGGAAAGACTTGCCAACATATCCCATGCCGATTTGGCATCATCAAAGCTCTACCCAATGACATTGCAGATGGAGGGAATAAGTATTCAATCCACGCGAGGATCGCGTGGTCGCGACTATCCCATTTCAAATACGCGACGGGCGAAAGTAGCATCTTCTTCACTTGCTTTAATAGGAATGATAACTACACCAAGATAATAATGCCGTGAAAGACATACGAATTTTTAAGAAAACTCAAGCAAGATAGTTTGGACCACGACAAATAATTTAATCCCCTCCAATATAGTATTGATAAAAAGGCAAGCAATAAAAATATCCTTTTTATCCATTTTTAAACACAATATGCAAAAACAGATTGCAAAACGTAGATCTACGTGAAAATTGTGGCAGTGGCAGACCAGATATGAAATCCTGGCCAATCTAAGTTAACCGCCAAGACGGCCAACTGGGCTTCAAGACGGCCACTGGCCAATAAAGACGCGGCGATGATGATGACGTCTGAACGCGATGATGACGCTACCCTGTGAAATTGATGATGACGCCACGAGTAGTAGTCATGCGGCGCTTTGGCGCCGATGCACGCTGCGGATTATGCTGAGGCGCGCTGGCGCCAGATGACCGTGATACACCCACGGCGTGATCGTGACGCAAATGATCACAATGGTACCGTAGACGTCGCCGGGTTGAGATTCACGACGGCGGATATTTTCACGGCAGCATGCGAAGACGCTAGATCGTTTAGACGGGCGTGACGCGAGTACGCGTCCGACGGTCGCGATACTTCCACGATTGCAGATCTGTCGAGCCGATCACGTGGTATATGCGTAAAAAAATTTAACAATATGCACGGCCGCAAGGATTGCAAAGATTGTTTGTATGGTGCTGAACTCCTTAACAATGGCTACCATCCCGGAACCTAAGTACAACGGCCGAAAGACGTCGAAGGTTAAACTATGAACGACATGGGCTATGACTGATAATGAAGCTATGCGGTTGAATAACACCAAAAGAAAACACTGCTAGAAAGAAAAGAATAATGGCTCTGAAACCAGGTTAGAAATACTTAATGATTGTATTATATTCTGTAATCAAATGAATATACATTGCGCTTTTATATTAATTACAAGTAAACAGATATATATCTAAAGTAACTAAATATAGATATCCCTAAAGTAAATAGATATACATTAGTAGATATATATATACATTAATATGTTACTAGATATACATTAACAGTATAATACATGCAGATCCCAATTATCTCTTACTATACACAAGAAAAAGCTTACGGGTAGTTGTCCAAGTAATATTTTATGGGTAGGGGGCTGATTTAGTCCCATTCTTTTCGAAAATGAGCAGTTTATTTCTATTATTTTGGAATTAGGCTTAACTGGTCCCATAATTTTTAAGAAAAAGCTAAATAAATTTAAATTGTGATTTTACATTTAAATTAGATCTAAAGAGACATGTGAGAGATGAGTGACCTTTTTTTTCAAATATATTGGATAGATTTTACCCATGTTGGTGTCAAAAGAAGCTGTAATATACTTAAATCTAGACATAAGGGATTCGAAGCTTTTTGTTAGATATGAATTTCTTTTTTTTTCAAAACTTTTTAAAGGTTTTAGTTTAAAATTAATAAGTAAGCCTTAGTTAATTAGGCATGTGCTTAGTAAATTGTATTTTATTTTGTGTAACACTTAATTTAAACAATATTATGTTAATTGGATCAATTTGATCATATACTTTAAATTATGAAACCTAATCAACCAAACCTGGTAATTATATGACTAAGGCACCTATTAAGCAATAATTACAGCAACAATCTAACCCTCACCCAATATTTTATTCATCCATATCAGGTAAGATATGTCTGGATCCATATCTGCAATTAACTACTATAACTCCTACTCCGGTGAGCTACTCAATATGTTATATGTTGCTAGAATGCTTTAGTCATATACTTTGAGTCTTTGTGCAATGTGAGGTTTTCGATAGGGACAAAGCAAAATCAAATTTTTAAACTCATCAATGATAAACTATGGGTCCCTGAAAGAGGCTCATGAATATACGTGACCAAACAAACACTCGGGCTGTTTGTCCTTTGTCTTCAATTTTTTTCCCGGATAATATATAATGGTGAGGAGATAAGCAAAGTTGTCTTTATAAGTTTAAGCCACAACTTGTAGCTTTCTAGCTCTAATTCTTAGGGTACAGGAGAATTCAGATTAAACGGAGAGGATATAATTTTTTTTCCCCTTAATTGGTGGATTCCCTTGTGCCAAAAAGACCACCTAACCGGGCCCTTTTGCCTCTCTCTTTCTCCATGTTTGAAAATTTTGACAGCTCATATATTTCTGTGCACAAATTGTTGTTTTTTATGAGAAATTTAAATTATTTTTGGTTAGTAAACAGTTCATATAACATAAAGGCAGTCAAATTAAGATGAAAGTAATTGCGAATATGCTCAGGAAAGACAAAAGCAGTGCTTACATACCATTAAGTACGGTTTGTGCAAATGTACTCTCACGAGAAATGGGATGGTATTCATGAGAAGCCTTCGTTGATGATTTATCATCTTTCTTCAAATAAGAAGACCTCCTTGATGAAATTGGTGGAGGAAGATAATGAGAACTACGTCTATGTGGAGGCAGTTGCTCATCTTCTACTTTTGTTAACAATGGTACTTTTGTCTGATCAGAAGATAAGCTTTCAGGAGTGTGCCTTCTTGTTAATGATGATGAAAGAAAAGAACTTCCTAATCTTGTCAATGGAGGAGTCCCCAGAAACCCAATACTTGGAGAGGGTACACTACTGTATAGATCAATGGATTGCCTGAAACAATAATTCAGATAGATTTAGATTAATTCAGATAAAGAGTTCATTAGTTGGAAAAATCAACAATCTGGAAATTGCACTTGGTCTTGGTCAGAAGACATGTTTATTAACTCATAAGGACTACCCACCCCCAACCAAAAGAAAAAAGATTGAAACTGTGAGTATGTTTGCTTGTAATTATGTAAAAAAATATTTTTAGATATAAGAGATTTTATGAAAAAGTATTTATATTAATAAGTACAAAATATGTTTTCTAATACTTAAAAGCGCTTCTAATAAATATTTTTATATTTGGTCTCAAAGCATTTTTAAATAATCCTAAAATAAAAACAAAGATACCCTAAATAAACTTGTTGGAAATTATTGAGATTTTTTTTTATCATATATTCAATTTCATACTATACTAGTTGTGATATGAATTTGGCATGATTGTCTTGTCACATAGTCATAATCAAATGGGTCATAGTAGGTCAATAATTGTATTATCTGAACTATACACAGTTTTGGAAAACTAAGTTTTGGGTAAATGAATTCCTTCTGTATTCAATTATATTTTTATTGATAGAAAAATTTTCAAAGGAAAAAATTAATATTTTTTCTTTAAATTTTTAAAATTGAAACTTAAATTTTATTTTATCTTTTATGTTTATCAAATTAATATTTTAACATTAAAATCCAACTTACAACTCGCATGAGTATTCATTTAAACTTAATACACAATTATTTGAAAAAAATTATGTATTTTAATATTTATATTAATGCTAATATAATTGATTATTTGAATAAGTTAAAATCTCAATCAAAGTTAAACTAAGTTCTAATTCAATGACATATTGAATTCTGATTAACTTTAAAGATAAAATAAAATTGAAGTGTTTTAGAACATTTATTTCAATAAATGCATCAAAGAAGAAAAAAAGTTTTATAAATCATGTTACTATATGTAAAAATGTAATTTAATTTTGTAATTTTTAAATGATAAACAATTAATCATGTTATTATAAAAATTAGATAATTTATATAAAAAATGGTCTATTCTTAGAGACTAGAAGCTTAATTTTTTAAATAATGATTGAATTTTAAGTACTCTGAGAATAAAAGCTGTAAAATTTTATAATAAAAAATTAATAATGATTAATTCAAAAATTATAAAATTAAAGTAAACTTTCGGGAAAAAAAATAGAAAAGAAGGACCTGCAGGAGGCCCTCGAAGAATAATAAAAGCCGTAACTTGGGGGGAAAACAGAGAGATGAAAAGACACACCTGTAACTCTGAGGCCATTGAGTGTTGTAAGAGCTGGGTTTATTTTGCTGCTGAATATCGACTGAAGCATCCGAAGAATCAGAGTCATTTTCTCCTTCGTCTTTGTGAACTTCCTTTTCTTCATCCTCTTCATCGCTCTCAATGTAAAGACTATGATCTGAGACAAAGTTATTCATCTTCTTTTAGACTTCTCTCAATTGCCTTCAAAATCTCCTTAACGCCTATAATTAAACGGAGAATTTATCAGAACTAGGCCATTTAGTTAAACCCAGTAAGGAGTGACCGAATAAATAAAGGAAAATAGAGAAAAAAAAATAGAATTAAATATGACTATCCCAAAAGGAAGGTACGAAAAATATTCAAATTGAAGAAGACTGAAATCAGGCTTTTATCTAGCTGAATTTCTAAATGATTTTCTCTTTCCCGGAACGAATGCAAATGGCAAGTAAAATCAATACACTAGCCTAGACACACAAAAAAAAAACGAGCAAAGAGTTTTATAAATGACAAGCTACCCAAGTATACCACTCTGTTTGGTTGCCAAGAAAAAATGAGAAAAGAAAGGCGAGTCCGTTTCTACAACATTCTGCAAACTACCCAATTCAATAAATCAGTAAAAACCAAAGTCAAACCTGAAGAACCCCATTCGTTTTATTGTTCCCTGGCTCACTTAAAAATCAAGCAGAACTTTAAAATAATCACACTGCTCTGCTACATTTAGTCGGATAATGAAAAGCAACCAAGAACCCCACAAATAAACAGCGTAATGAAACTAAAAAAGCTAGTAACTTTAGACAATTTCAGGAATTATCAGAATCAAAAAGTAAAATAAATAAATAAAAACCACTTCTATTTTTGCCAAGAATGAAGAAAAGCTCGAGGAGCTGTTGAGTGTTGAAGACCCGTGAATAAAGAAAAGCTCTGGTCTTGGAAACAGACCTATAAAGAAAAGATGTGCAACAAATATCAGAAAATCGTTGATAGTTTACTGGCTGCTCTATTCTACTGCATGTACATATAATTTATTCTGTTACAGAAGGGAAAGATAGAGAAGGAACTTTCCGAGACTGGCTCCGTAAACGTGAAATTTGATGTCCTATATAAATTGGGTTGAGTATAGAATGATACCATAATTTTAACGAGAATATATAACAGGATATTCTATTTTTAAATAACTTATGTTATTTTTATTATAATTTAATCTTAAATAATTTAGATCAAATGTAAACCATTAATAAACAATACGATAAATTTACTATTTTGTAATTTTTAATTATCATGTATATTTTATTTTATATTTTTTAAACATTTTATTTAAAAAAAATTAATGGTGTAATTTTTATAAAATAAAATATTAATGGTATATCCAAATATAATTTTAGTATTAATTTATATATTTTTTTAAGAATTATAATATCTAATAAAAAAATTACCCTTTAATAAACGCCCACTTTTGGAACTTTTTTAATTGTTATTAGAAAATTTTAAATATCTCTATTATTATTTTATTTACAAATTTTCTAATTAAAAACAAATTAATTTTTTTTATTAATTATTATGAATTATATCTGATTTAAATACGAATATTATTTATAATAAAAAATAAAAAATAGATAAATACAACTCCAAAATATATATTGGTTTGAATGTGTGTGTGTGTGTTTTTTTTTTTTTTTGTTCTTTTGTTTTGATGAAGAGTTTTGTATCAGATCAAAAGAGCTGTCTAAGTTCACGCAATAATTGTTTTTTCTCTCAGGTAGCGTTTTGTTCGTGGAATGAAATCGGAATCGGAATGAAAAGGAAACAATTTTGTTTGGTTTGACCACTGGAATCAAGCTCAGAATCAGGATTATAGTGTTTGGTTTACCACTCGAATGGAATGAAAAAAGCTGTAAATGACCTTAATACCCCTACATGCTGTAAAATTCAAATAATGTCATTTAATTACTATTTTTTCGTTAGAAAAAATACATTATTGAAATCATTATTTTTTTAAATAAGTATTACTTAATTAAAAAGAAATATATTATTAAAATTATTATTTTTCTAAATAGGGTTTAGGGTTTTGAGGTTTGGGATGTGTGATTTAGGGTTTAGGGATTTATTATTTGGGGTTATATTTGTAGGTTAAGGTTTAGGGTTAAAATTATTATTTTTCTAAAAATAGTTTAGGGTTTTAGAATTTTGGATTTAGGGTTTAGGGTTTTAGGGTTTTAAGGTTTAGGGTTTATGGTTTTAGGATTTGGAATTTGGAATTTGGGGTTTAGGGTTTTGGGATTTATGTTTTAGGGTTTTGGGTTTTGGGATTTATGTTTTAAGGTTTAGGGTTTAGAGATTTGGAGATTTGAGTTTAGGGTTTTAGGGTTTAACGTTTAGTGGTTTAGGGATTTAGGGTTTAGGGTTTTAGGATTTGGAATTTGGGGTTTAGGGTTTAAGATTTAGGGTTTTGGGATTTATGTGTTTAGGGTTTTGGGATTTATGTTTTAAGGTTTACGGTTATAGGGTTTAGGGTTTAAGGTTTTAGGATTTTAGGGTTTGGATTTAGGGTTTTGAAATTTTGGGTTTAAGGTTTAGGGTTTTAGAATTTTGGGTTTGAGAATTTGGGATTTGAATTTAAGGTTATCTTTTAGGTGAGGGTAAAATTAGAAAAAAAAATATTTAGATGGGAATGAAATAATGATTACCAAAGGTGTTAGAAGGAATTATGATTCCTTCTCTTTTAATAATCAGATTCAATTTCGCCCTCCATTCCGTCCAACCAAAAACGCAAAATGAAAGGAATCGATTCTGATTCAATTCCATTCCCTCCAACCAAACGTTGTGTCAATGAGTAAACTGTGAACTGTGTCAGTTAGTTTCGATGAGTTAGTCGTTTTAATCCTTAATTTTTGAATTATTTGATTTTATCTAAATATTTTTTATTCAACTTGTCGGTAAATATTGTATAAAATTTAACCATCGAGATACATGTTACAAAAATGAGCCAAATTATTTTAAATTATGTGAAATTATGATTATGTTGTAAACTTCTAACTGATATATTTTGAGTAAGCTACATGCCCACGTCGTCCCGTATATATATTATTGGGTAGATGCCAAAGTTAATAATATATATTTTTAATGGGTGAAATTGAATTAAAAAAAATCTAATAATTTATAGCTGGTTATACCCTACAAAATAATTCGCTAATCGTAATTGATTAGTAAATCTCTCAATTTAATTTTTTAAAATAATTATATTATTTATACATTTAAATTCCAATACAAACTCTAATTTTTTTTATATATTTAAATAAAATACATATAATTAAACCATAAATTAATTATTACGGTTAAAATCAATTTCAAGTAAAATTATATATAATATTACAAATACATATATATATATATATATATATAAAGAATCTATTACATTTAAAACTCATAATAATAAAAATAATACATATAATTATATTTCATATTACTCTCAATTAAAGTGAATAATGTTATTTTTGTATTATGAGTTTTTGATGTTATTTGAGCTCATTTTTTAAAAATATATTTTTTAATAATTTTCAAAATAAAAAGCATATTGTTTTATTATTATTTAAATCACATGAATTGTTTTATTTTTTTAATCTTGGTTAATTTATGTAACATATTTAAAATAAAAATTTAATAATTTAATAATTTAATAAACTTTCAAATTAATTATGGGTTTTGAATCAATTAGAGATTATAAAAACTCTTTAATTAAAAACATTAAATGTTATAATAAATATTGTCCATTAAAGTATTCGAATTTTAGAATTATGTTTCACTTGTGCATAAATTTTAATAAGCTATAAATAAAAACATAAAAATAAGAAATCTATTAAAAACTACAGTTCTTAAAGTTACAGAAAGTTACATATTTTTTTTAATGCTAGTTTAACTTAATTTATTTCAAAACTTAAAATGAAATACACTCATAAATTTCTTTATTTTAAAGTATAGAGAGTATGAAGTTAAAAATCTCATAATTTAATCGTATTATTATTAAAAATTAACACAAAATCAAATGATCATTTTTTTAATATTTTTATTCATCTTTTATCTTTTTATTAATTGTTTCTCAATTCTCTCCTTCACATTTTATTTAAATTAAAATAATCTTTATTTAATATAATTAAAAAAATAATAAAAAATAAATTTTATCTTTATGTAATCACTTTTTAGTATAATAAAATTAAATTGTTGTAAAAAAATAAATAAAGATTTAGGTGTTAGTTTTATAATAAATAAGAAATATTAATTATATTCTTTTAAAATATAATGATATTTTATTTAAATTTATTTTAGATGTGATTTTACTTTATGTATCGCTCGGAAAATAGTGGTTTTCTTTTAATTATTTATATGCATAATAAATGCGAAAACGGTAATCACAATTCAATTAATTCTCTAGTTGGTAGGTAAGTTGTATTTAACTTAATAAATAATCCTTTCCGCATATCATTATAGTTCTTTTTTGGTTCATCTAGAAGTTTCAATAACGATCAGTGTTCTCTTTTTCCTCCAACATTAATACCATACTTCAAATAATAATAAATAAATGTTTAGATTTTAAAATGTGGCGTATAATTTACATTACATGTGAAAAACTAAGAGCAGGAATAGAAGAAAAGAAGATAAAGTTTGGGTAGGTGGTATCTGAGGTCATATTGTTTGTGTATTATATTATTTTATTATTAAATTTTATAATAAAATATATTTAATGAATGTAAGATTATTATTTAAATTTTTTTTTCTTTTTATATACATTGAACTTTTTCTAGTTCAATATTATCATCATCTTTTTTAACTATAAAGTTTGAAAAATATTAACATTTTTTGCTACATTTTTTTTTGTTTTTTCATAGATTTTTTTTTTACTCATCTATATTTTCTTGGTAGTTAAAAAATATACTATAATCTACGGGATATTATTATAAACTATTTTAACAAAAGATAGTATGATACATGTTATATTGTAATTTAAATTTTTTTCAACGATGAATAGAATATAAAAAATTGACAAAATAATTAGGAAAATGATAATATTTTCAATCTTATAGCTAAAATATCACGAAAACTAAACCATAAAAGAAAGAAATGAAAACTTTGTCCCAAAAATAAATTTTATCATCCTAACAAAAAAATTTATTAATAAAAAAATATTATATTATTCAAAAAATGATTAATCTAAGATACGAACAAAGTTACTTCATCATATCATAGATAATGAAAAGATAACTAGTATAGAAATAAAATCGTACACTTATTTTTATTTTTATTTAATTTGAACAATCTTTTAATAATTAAGACTAAAATATTAATTTTTATTAATAAATTTAAATTTAATATATATCGAATAAGATAGTTAAATTGAAAAATAAACAAACATGTAAAAAAACAAACATAAGGTTAGGTTTTTCTTATATATTATTAAATATGAGTATTTATCATACTTAATAGTTGAGGTACCAATTATGTCCGTGTCATATTCAATTCATGTTATTTGTATCGTATTTTGATATTAATTGTACTGAGTTTCATGCTAATTAACACATAAAATTATTTACTTAATTTTTTTTCGTGATGTCTACTATAATAATAATAAATAATAATACCTTTAAAAACATCAAAGAACTATCGACTAATTCTTATTAAAAAATTTATTTATATCATATTATCATGGTGTATTAGATATTACCATCACAAAAAGTAGGACTATGCTAGATATTTTTAGTATTAGTTACGGATAAGAATAGATAACTTTTTTGTTAATAAGAAAGTATTACTCGTCACTCTTGATTGGAATGAATAAGACTAAAAATAGAATTATTTTTATACATTTTTACGTTTTGTTGTGTCATAAACACAAAATTATCATTCCACCGTCCCTTTTAGTAATTGTTCCTCCATTTCCTTCCAATTGTATAAAAATGTATTATACTAATTTTACTCTCAAATCGTAAGTCATGAACCCTAAATCATGAAACCTTAAAACCAAGTCCAAAAATTTAAAAACCTTAAACTGTATATCCCAAACTCTAAACTCTAAACTTTAAAATTTTAAAATTCTAAAACTTAAATATTAAATTCAATCTATAATCCTAAACCCAAAACTCTATATCTTAAATCTTAAAATTATAAATTATAAAAATTAAATCATTTTTTTCCAATTTTAATTATATAATATTCGATGTCGGTACATTTGATTAACAATAAGACTTTATTATCATATATTAATATTTGGATGTTATTATACAAATAATATGGAAGATGAAGAAAAAAATTATCAAAAATATTTTTATTTTATTTAATTTTTAGATTAAATAATAATTTTAAGTAATAAAAACTTTAAGAAAATAATTTTTAATAATATATTATGTCTGATATAGAAAATAACAATTAATGATATTATTTAAATTTTATTGAATGTAGGGATATTAAAGTAAGTTATAGTGTTTTTAACTTTTATTTCAATTTTAAACTAAACACTTTAATATTGATTATTTTTTTAATTTTAATAATTAAACTAAATATTGTAATAATAATATTATTTTTATATTTAATTCTATTATCAGTGTTATTTGGATTATTTTTTATTATGAAAGCTAAACGTAACATTAGTTATAGATAGTAACTAATGAAAAATAAATGTAGTATTGAGAAGAAAATAATTATTTAAAAAAAAATTCCCAACGATTGCACACCTCAAATGCTGTTATAAGTATTACAGAAATGTAGGGTATAAAAGGAAAAAAACAGCTCTTAAGTGTACAATTATTTAATTTCATTTAATTATTTTAATAATATCATAATTTTATTTTTAATACTTTTTATTCTTATATATAATTTAAAAAGATATCAATTTAATATAATTTATTATTTAATTGAATTTTTTTAAAATGCTTGATAATACACGTAATTACGATATTTAAATGATATTTTAAAATAATAAATTAATTAAAAGATATTCAAAATGTATTTTAAAATAATCACTTAATTTATTATTTTAGTCTTTTAGGAAAATAAAAAAAAAGAATAAAATAACTAATCTTTCAAAATTGGGATGCCATTTAATTGCTCACAATTTTTAGTTCGATTGTTAAAGCTCTGGTAGTATCGCAACCTCTACATTTCATCGTTACTAAAATAAGTGATTATAGTTTTAATTATAAAATAAAAGATAATTTTAAGAGTATGACATACTCCATCTTAATATTTTTTTACTAAGAAAAATCACTTAGATCTATTTTGTAACTAATTTTGTTTTCAAATTCTATTTTTTTAACTCAAGTTTTTAAAATGAGTGTTTTTTAATTAACGATTAATTCAATTTTAAAGTTAAAAATCATATTTAAACTCAATTCTATTTCTAAACAAACTTTTTGTTATTTTTTAAAACTTAAAAGAAATAGTTTGAAAAATATATTCCAAAGTACACTTTTCTTTACTTTACTTATTCTTTATTATCTTAAGAGGAAATAGAAAAATATAACAATTTTTATACTAAACAAGTTTTTATTTTTTTATTTTTCTAAAAGAATTTTTATTTTATTTTTCTAAAAAAATTAGAAAATAAAAAAACTAGTTTCAAACATAATAAAAAAAAATTTAAAATAAAACTTATTACAAAACAATCCCTTAGTAATCGTTTAAGATAGTCACCTAATTTCAATTAACATTACTTTTCTTTAGTTTATGTTGTTATATACTTTTGTAATATTAATTTAGTGTCATGTGCTTAGTTAAAATTCTGTTAGTAAAGCTGTTGTTATTCTATATCAATTAAGGATAAGAGAAGATACAAAAGATAATATATTTTTTTTCAATTATAGAATTGAATTTCTTTTGTAAAAGAAAATAAACTTCTTAGAAAGCTTTTTAATTCTTTCATAAAGCAATAGAATTGTCTATATTTGCCCTAAAAAATCCTTTTTAAGTGATCATAATAAAACAATGTGAGACATAATAATTACAACCAATCAAAATGTTCTCTTTTTAATGACACACATTACGTGTTACAAAGCTATGAGATTTATTTTATTATGCTAGGTAACCAATAATGGGATAAAACATATATATATATATATATATATATATATCAACTTTCAAGGTAATTATTTTAAAAAATAAAGTAGTGATTTACTTAAATAAATAATTTTTTTTAAAAAATACATACAAAATTATATATAGTTATCATTCATTCATCAAGTAATCTAATATATCAACTATTTATACATGGAAGGCTAGAAATAATGTGTTATTCCAAAATATTATTAATTAATTGATCAATTGATAATATAATCGTGGTACGACTGAACTTGAATGTTTTAAGTTATTGTATTGTAGGCATGCATGATATTTATATCTTAATTGACTCTTGACATTTACGCTTTTTGAGGTGATTGTTCCTACTTAGAGCTACAAATTAACATCTAGTAATCTACTTGAAGGAATTACAATGTGCTTTTTTGAACCCAAAAAAAAAAAAAAAAAAATTGTTGTTCGGAAAAAATAAAAATAAAAATAAAAATAAATAAATACTACCCCAGTAACCGTACTATCCTTTTATATCCCAAATAGGAAAAGGAAAAAATAAACTGAATATATATTTATATAGGAAAAAGTAGTAACTTGTGTTCCAGAATATGTTAGTCAATTTGCTTTCAATTAATTATATACTTAAATTACAATCTTTTAAAATATATACATTTTAATCAAACAATTTTGATTAAATTATCATTATTTTAAAAATAATTATATTTTTTAGATTAAAATATATTAATTTTTTAAATATCTTTGATGACCAAAACATAAACGCGTCTCTCTCTGCCTTTTTCTCTTGTTTTTCATTGTTCATTTTCAAGATCTTCACTTCGGGAATTCTTTTTAGGGAAATTAAGCTCTCTCTGGTGGTGGATGGGTTGCACTATTTTTTTTCTCCCTTTTTCTTAATTTCTCTATTATTAGCTATTTCTCTTTGAGTGTTTTTGTTCCATAAATTATCTTGATATATACCACCGATCTTAGTGGTTTTATTTTGTATAATCTAATTATATGATAAAAATTATTAAAAATAAATAATACGAATAATAAAAATTATTAAAAATAAATAAGACTAAGAAGCTGATGATTTAGTATTTCTTCTTACATAAAACGTCTTTTTTATTTTTTAATATAATGAGTTTTATTTGAATAAATGATTTATATTTAAAAATATATATATATATATATATATATATATATATATATATATATTGAGCTCCATTAATTATTTCTATAATCAAACAATATTTGAAGAGAGGAATCAAATGAATTTTCTTTAAAAAATGCTAGGTAGGTCTTTTACAACTATAATATTTATACTTGAGTACTATATGAAGAAGTTTACCAAATTTATATATAATAAATATATAATGCATCGTAAATATTGCGACAGTACTCATTTCTTGATATAATTAGTCGCACACAATTATATTCAATTAAAAATTATAATATTATTAATTACTAATTACCTTTTATACTGCAACCGTATGTATATGATTTTTGTAGGTACGAAGATGCATAAGTTTGATGTGTGCGCGTATGTATTTGAATATGTAATATATATTAGTACCTATACATGATACTATTTATTAACTCTTTTTTCTCTTTTTCATATATTGAAAAAACTAAGAATAATATTATATTTTAAGTAAATAAAATATATATTTTTTATATAATATAATATACCTTCATATTTATTTATTTTTTAATAAAATATAAGTAATGGTATATAATGGATAAATAAACAAAAAAAATGAAAATAATTGGTAAATAAATAAACTAAGTATTATATATAAATAATAAAATAATATATGTCAGTAATGTAATATGTAAAAGAATTCATTAAAAATTTATTTTCATAATTATTAAATCTGAATAATGATAGTTTTGTCAAAATTTAAAATGCAAAAAAATAAAAATGAATAATTTTAGTAAAAAATGAGAATCAATAATAGATTGGAGATGAAAATGAATTTCATTATTAAAGAGAAATGAAAATAATAAATTAAAAACAATCTCATCATTCTCATTGCTTCTGTAATTTAAAAAGTAAACAATATAAATAAGAAACAATTACTTTCCTTAATTTTGACTCTCTTTTTGTAATTATGCATTTAGGGAGAAAAAATGAAGAAGGCATAATATTGCTTCCAAGTGGAACCTACAAACATTTTGTATAAAATGAAAAATGAAAAATGAATGCTTGGAAACATTTTTTCCAAAATACTTGTAATTACTTGCTAATATGGATGGAATGCTAATAACATTCTCCAATATACTCATTCACTTTTTTTTATTTTTAAAATTAAAAATTCATTTATTTAAAAAAAAAAGTTTAACGACGTGAAGAAGTGCATTAAAGATTGTCATTAATTAACATTACTCATATACCACTAGCATGTGACTTTTACAAAACATTGAAAATTAATATATATATACATCATATTATCGTTCTTAATATATAATAACATTGGATTCCATCACACCAAATAAAGAACCTATTATTTTATTTTCTTTAGAACAAAAAATAATAATAACATAAATGTACTTTATGTGCAAAACATTAACAACAAATTAACTTGTCTAAAAAGAAGGAT
Organism: Hippophae rhamnoides; assembly: GCA_033030585.1. Taxonomy (NCBI): domain Eukaryota; kingdom Viridiplantae; phylum Streptophyta; class Magnoliopsida; order Rosales; family Elaeagnaceae; genus Hippophae; species Hippophae rhamnoides. The sequence goes on along the minus strand of CM065432.1, from coordinate 48,988,761 downwards.
TTGAGTTTTGATTTGGAATGCCTCGATCTCTCTTACAGATTACATATATATCCTTTTTGCTTTTTTTTAAAAAAAAATTATAACTTTTAAAAATTCAAAATAAAAAAGAAAAAATTGATATGGAATCAACTTCATTTAATGAATGCGAGTTCATCTGGGAAGATGAGAGAAGATATTGAAATAATGGAAGATTAAAGTTCATTTTATTACCGTTAGCTGAGTTCATTATCTGAGCCTTTTTGCTTGATTTTCTGTCAGGTGATATATTAAGCATTGTTAAGTTGATTGTTGAGCAGCCAGCTGTTGGGTTTAAGGGCATCCTGATATACTTATAGAATGGTCATCTCATCAAACCAGTGCATGCAGCTTCTGCTTCTTGATTAAATTGGGATTAAGCAAATCAAGCTCCCTTGATCTGATTTTGCTGGTGCAAGTGCATGTGCAACTATATTTAGTTAAAGCTGTAAACGTAATTATAACTGTGTTGTAAGTAAGTTGTATAAGGCTTACTATAAGAATTGTAGGATGAGTTGTATCAAATCAATTCTTGTTTTCAATGTGCGTTACAACTCTGTTGCTGCGTAACAGCTTGTACAATGTTAAAAGCTTGCTATATAAAGCAAGTCTCAAAATATATATACCATGTAATTTTTGCCTTGTCCATCCATACAATTAAGCAATTTAAAAGAAGTTTAGGGCCTGTTTGGCCATGTTACTAGAAAACAGTTTTATGGTTTATATTTTAAAAAAACTGTTCTTAAACACACTAATTAAATATGTTTGGCCAAAGTTTTTGAGTTACAATGTTTAAAAATTTAAAGACGCGCTTTTAGGACATCGGATTAAATATGTACATATTGAGTCCTTAATTGCATTTTTTTCATTTACCTTATAGAAAGCTCAGCTGAGATTTTTTTTTTAATTTACCTTCTCTCAAAAGAATAGTAGTTAAATGAGACTAATAAGTAAATATAATAAGGATAAAATCCATCATTATTAACACCTATTTTTCACCCTATTATTATATTTGTTAACATTTTAATTATTTTAATTTTTTAAGACATATTTATCTTCAAACGTGTATCAACCTCTACTAATAAGGTTTAATTGTATCTAACTTAATTATTCTCATAAAAAAGATCTAAAAAATCCAAATTGAAAAAAATGATTAAAACATTTAAAATTATAAAAATAAAGTAATTAAAATGCATCATTTTAAAAAAAATAACTAATGTACTCGATTAATAAAAATAAAGTAATTAAATTGTTATGCTTTCTTTCTTATTATTTCTAAACAATATTGCATATGTCCTAGAAAAAAAAATATTACATGTAATTACTTATTTTTACCAAAGAATAATTTTATCTGTAAACGTAATAATAAACATGTTTAATTTTTATTAGTTATTATATATAGATCATGTTAAATAATTAAGTGTGATTCACAGAAATTAATAAAAATTTAATATATTTTTAAATGAAATTGTAAAGAGGTGTATTACCAATTATATTTTAGGATTAGTGTTTTGTTACTTAATCATTTTTTATCCAAAATTAATTAATTTTTTATTTTAATATCCTAGGGTCTATTATTAAAAACAAAGTTTTAAGGTCTACTAACTATTAAAAAACTTGATATGATATAATAAATATTTACATTCAATAACAAAAATGATAAAAATAACATGTTTACATAATTTTTTAAATAATAAAAACATATATACTAAACATATATACATGTTTGAGACCAATGATAAATAAAAACATAATTAAAATGCATAATCAATGATAAATTTGAGTGCAACGAAAAAAGGATAAAGCTTTTATCTATTGAAGGTAAAGAAAAAAATGGTAACTGTTGAGACATTTGAGATCAAACAATTACCGATTAGGAGTAAGGTGCATGCATACTCCTTGACTACTTTGGCATCAACGATCATTTCGAAGTTAAAAAGGTCATTCTCGTGTGTCATTCTTATCAGGACTAACATTATGTAAAATTATAATGATGAGGTGTGTAAAATTATAACAAAGTCGAGGAATTTCAATTTCACCATTATGTAAAGGGCATTCTATTGAAAAAACTATTGAGTCATGGTTGAAGTGCTTAACTAATCAAGAAGTGCAATTTTTTTTTAGCAAAATAAGTTTAGTTAAGAGATAAAACTCTTTCTCAAAGAATCATCAGTAAGGTTATTATTGACTTACCCTTCAAAATGATTTCATCAACAATGCTAAAAAATGTAACAGATGTTAAAGAAATGTATATATTCCACATCAACGAGCTAGTAAACTGAAGTCCATTGTCAACCCATGACTATTCCAAAAGTGAGGGTTTGGATATCGTTAGTCCATTACCTCGTCAATTACCTCTTCTTCCTAGACAACATTTTTTTTAATAATAGCATGTAGAAGGGTATGCAACCTACCAACCTAGATTACCTCGCTTGTGTAGAGACATCGTCTTTAGCACCTCGTGTGTTATAACCTAACACTTATGATCAATATATTCCTACACCTAATGACACAACTATGTAAACATCGTGATAAAAAGACCTAATATTGTTTCACATTTCTACCTACGTCCACACAAGGGGTGTGCAACTCCAATGATCTGATTATTTGGATATTGATCTAAACTTTGAGATAACGACCCGATTTTGATGAATTAATTATAATCATAAAATATCATGTGTAGGTCAACTTTGACACCTTGAACAAAATACCTACCAACATAATGATGATACTTAACTCACATGTGCTTCTATATATAACATAACACTAATGAGATAAATAAAAGATCTTAGTATTAATTTCTCTCTAATATCTCACTAAAATACCTAACACAACAATATTTTTTCAAATAAGTTTAGTTTTATGATTATAAATTTTAATATTATTATTTTTTTTAAATAATTAATTGGGTTACGTGAAACAAAGGAGAATATCATTAATTTATGGAGGACTTCAACAGGTACAATGAGAGAGCTACAACATGTGAAATAAAACCACACATATGCTTTACTTAACTAAATTATTTTACAAGAAACTCATAATAGATGGTATCTCTCATCATTACCATAATATAAGTAACTTCGTGTGATCTGAAAATTTTATTGTAGAAATTTGTGGTGTAAATTATTGTATATAATTTCAACATAAATTGTTGTAATTTATCCTGATCTCAAATATCAACAAAATAATAAAATAATGATTTTCAACTATATAATTTTAACCAAATAATACTTTCGGGAAGTGGAGCAATTAAATTTTCCTAAAAAATAGGTAAAATCGTTACGGCTTTACTAATTCTAAAAGATGATATTTATGTATTCAAATAATTAATTACACTTAATTTTTCAGCACAAATTAAACAAAAAAGCGAGTGCTCGTGCTAGAAGCAGGATGATAAAGGAATACAAGTTTACTAATACGAAAAAAAGGCAAGCCAGGTAGATTCATTAGTTCTAACGAGACTATGAATGACGTGCACATTTAAAATAAATAACGCTATATATATTAGCTAGCCAAGTTTTCGTAAGAGTAATAAAACCTTAATATTTTTTATTTAAAAAAAAACCATTGATTTGAATTATAACTGTTATCGTTCCATAAAAATAAAACTTTTTTTCTATTTAATTATGAAAGACTTTTATTAAGTTCAATATTACAATATAATTAATCTAACAAGTGATACACGATTAATAAAAATATCTCATTTTTTTTTTAATTTAATATTCAATTCAACACTAAAATTTCTTAGCCTCATATAAATAGATTTGCAAAGATCTTATGGTACGGACAATTATGATTGTTTCTTAAGTTTTCCAGCGTATACATACAGAGGGGACTTTAAAAATAAATTAAAAAAAAAAAAAAGAGGAATATATAATTCGGACCCTTTCTTTTCACTTGTCTAAATGACATAACAGCTTTTTGTCACCATAAATACTTGCTCCCCACTTCCCCACGTTATAAATGCACCTTTCATGGCTCTATGTACATACTTAAAATGTTAGATGATCAGTGTATTCATCATGTATGAAATATATGTCAAATTATCAATGTATATTACCACCTTCTACATAAAATTAACAAAGGACCAATAACTTGTATTATAAAATCAACCATAAAAGCATAGCTGTAAATTATTTCACAGTAAGTCAAAACAATTAAGTATGCTCATAAACAAAAATATCATTTGTGTATTTTGATATGTAGTGAAAATGCATATATACAACAAACTCATTGGAGATCATTTGGATAAAATTAAGCATAAATTAATTAATGAATCTAAATAATAGAACAAACAATTCAAAATGCATACTATATCTATATAAATTATCATTTAATTAGTAACTATTTAAGGTGATCAATCTAACCACAAATCGTTATTACATACATATATATATATAAATACATATATATATATATATATATATACCTCATATATTTGAAGAAACTTAATGCATAATATATTTACAAATTATTAGCTGTTTCTCATCAGCTATAAATTAATTTACATCATAATTGTCATTAAATAACTTTAAATGATAGTATTTGGTTATTTACTGAAGCGTATTTCTATTTATCTAAATTTAAATGCATTTTCAACTTTAAATGAAAGAAAATAATTGAATGATAAAAACAGGTCTACCTACTTAATCAAATTACATTATGACACCTAAGTTGAGAACTCATCCCAACTTGAAATAAAAGAGAATTTTCTTATACCGAACCCATTCTACCAGATATATGAGAATTAATTCTAATTATTAACATATTAAGAAGTTATTAGTATCATCATTTTTTTTTCTGTTTATTAATTCTTGTTTTCGAATCTAAAATGTTTATTTTATATCCAGTACATATGTTGATATTAAGTTATTAATAAAAAATATATATATTAACCTTTAAATTAAAAATATATAACTTAAATTTAATCGGTAAAAACAAGTAGTAATCATATTCGATTAAGAAGTTGGTAAAGAGACTTAATTTGAGCAGTGTTAGAAGTCAAATATTCTTCTCGATCAGACTTTTAATTAGGTGACATTTTTGCAAATGTTAATGGCCAAGTTTCTTATAAAGAGACAACAAATTAAAGGTTAACTAAATTAAATTCTTTGTAAAACCGCTTCTGGGATTCTTCTTTAGAAATAATTGGATTTGGAGGGTTTGTTCATACTTCATTTATAGGGAAATAAGAAAGAGATCAGAGAGTAACTCAATCAAATACAGTTGTAGCAAACCAGTCATGTTCATAAATAATTAATCTTAAAATTTTAATTTTAATTAAATCAAAGAAATAAGATCCAAGCAGAGGATTTCAACTCTATGATGAAAGACAAGAGAGAACCCTAAGATCAATTATTAATCAGGCCTCTCAGATCTAATATTTCTAAAACCCTAGAGCTTTAACAAAAATAGAACAGAGGAGTAAAGTAAAAACAATTCAAATTAGTAATTAATTTTAAATAAAAATAAGCTAAAAATGATTAGAAACCATATATATATATATATATAAGCCTAATTAAATGATGAGTAAAGTAATAAAGTGGAGAGTATTCACCTTGATTAGTATTATATGAAAAACTGCAAATCCATATGATCCAAGCTCCTTTTAGTCATTTATCGCTGATGCAGCATCATCAAGATTCTCAGTCTTCAATTACAAATCTTAATGAAATCATGACCGTACGTTAATTTGTGAATCTTGAAGATGCTGCACCAGTGAACATTGACTTAATTTCTTGATTCACGAACCGATATATTTTGCTCGTATGAAGGATCCGAAAAAGTATAAAACTTCCGAAACCCCAATAATAGATCCAATTTAATTAAGAAAGCAACCAAAAAAAAAAGAAGAAGAAGTGAAGAAGGTTACAGATATGTATTTACTAGCTAGCGCAGATATCACAATCATATGGGTATTTGTCTCTCCTCACAAGCATTTGCAAACGTAGCATCGAAAGAATATATTGTAGCGTATACGAAGACCCCAAATGGCAAAAGCACAGAATAACCCTAAAAGAATATACGGGTCTAAAACAAAGACCCCAAATGGCAAAAGCACAAGAAATTAGGAGGAAAAAAAATCAATGAAAAGCACTAGTTGCTTATATATTGTAGCGTATACGAAGGCTGCAGTATAGAGAGAGAGAGAGAGAGAGAGAGAGAAATAATGGTGTCAAAAACACAACTGTGATAGACAATGAATGAGATGAGTTGAGTTTGGACTTGGGAGAGGGAGAGGGAGAGGAGGAGGGGAGAAGATCGAGTAGCTTGGAAGAAATAAAAGTTGGAGGTTCTTATATATAGACGACATCATTTTGTGTTTGTCATATTTTTCTGTCACAGCTCGGTGTACGCAACTTCTATGTTGTCTTTGTATATTCATTTCTTAATTAGCTAATTAATTAACTGGCATCATGATACTCACATCATTCTATTTTTACATCATCAATTTTACAAATTAAATATATTAATCATTAAATTTAAATTTTTTTATATTAATTTTTTTTCTTTTTTAAGAAACAAATTTATTATTATATGTATATATATATTAAAAATTGTAATGTCATGGGTAATAAGTAGACATCATATAATTTGACACAAAATATCTTAACTTTTATTCAAGTCATTTTAAACTAATACAATTTAATTATTTTTTATTTTTTATTAATTAAGATGCATCTGTTTAATTTTTCTACATTTTTAATACAATTTAATCAATTTATTATTATATTTTAAAATATTTTAGTTTTTTTTTTTTAGAAAAAATTGAGTATAATCAATTTGAATCATATTATCAAAAAGTTAGTAGATATTTAATGAGAAAAATGTTTAAAAAAAATGAACATAAAATAGAGTTATAAAGTGATTATAATTATCCAAAATTATTAAAATGTTTAAAAATATCTCAATAATGCATTAGAAACTAAAAAAAATATCTATATAAAAAAATCAAAATTAGTATACTTTTTTTAACTTTGTTTTTTTTCTTATAACATATTTTAACTTTCTGACTAATTGAGTTCGAATTTAGTAGAGAAATGTAATGTTTGGATGGGTAAGAAGCAGAGTTATTTAATATAATAATAATAATAATAATAATAATAATAATAATAATAATACATGTAGCATTGAATGACATAGAAAAGATATATAATTTTACATATAATATAATCACATATTTTTAAATTATTACAATTTAATCACATTAATATTATATTTTTAGACATTTAATCTCTCTTTTTTAATTTTTGTTATTAGTATTTTTTTTTTTTTGAGAAAAATAAATAAATATAATCTATTCAAACCTTATTAACATGATGATGATAGATGTTTGATGATAAAAATATATAAAAAGGTAAGAAAAATAAAAAATATAATGATAAATTATTAAAATAAAATAAAATAATTGAATTATATAAAAAATATAATGATAAATGATTAAAATAAAATAAAATAAGTGAATTATATAACAAACGTTAATAAAGTGATTAAATTGTGTATCAGTTCATAAAGATATAACATATATATATTTAATTTATAAAAAATTTAAATAAAGTGATTAAATTGTGTATCAATTTATAAAAATATAACACTTATATATATATATCTATTTTATAAAAGTAAGGTCATTCATGTATACCTTTATCTTAATTCTTTTCAAGCATTTACTCGTTTATCGAATCAAAAGTTATTACGGCAAAGGTTAAGAGTGTTTGTGTGGTGTTGTATATTGAATTTTTTTTTACTAATTTTTCATGTTTTTTATTAATAATAATAAAAAATACAAAAATCTTTAAGAAATTGGAACAATTATCGATGAATTATAATTTCCTATCTACTCAGGGATAATTAACAAAAATAGCCCTATAATATTATAAATATTTTTAAAGTTTTAAAATTACCACAAATACTTTTAAAACTAAAAATAAATTAAAGAAAAGAAATAAATCGTAATATTTTATACATAAAAATAATAAATAATCAATAAATAATAGAAAATGAAACATAAAACAACTCAAGATGTTTATAAAAAAAATTTAATTAATAAAAAAATAAAAGAAATATCAATTGTAAAATTAAATCTTAGAGAATAGATAGATTTAAAGATTCATTATTCTCAAAGATAAAAAATATATTTTCAATAAAAAATATAATTTATTTTAGAATAAGTAATAAATAAATAAGTATTAACAACGTAGGTACAAAATAAAGGTCTAATATACTCTTAATTAACAAAAAAATCATTATGGATACACTATAAAAAAATCCTCAATATAATAAATGAATCTAAATATTAACAAAAGCATATTTTAGAGAAAAATTGATACATCAATAAAATTAATACTACTAAATAATAGAATAATAAATATAAAATATGTTTTATTAAAAATGATTCATGAAAATCCAAAATATCATAAATTAAAACTCACAAGTAGGTTTACTATTTATATTATTAATAAGAAAATCATTTATTTTCAATACATTACATAATAGGATATTTGTTAACAAATAACTATAATATTTCAATATATTGATAAAATAAATTATAGAAATAGATAAAACTTTTCAAAAAAATTAACAAATAATAAAATAAAAAATATTACGAGACTTTGAAATAACAAAATAATTGAACTTAGATGTAAAAGAAAAACCTTTAATATTGGGGGGAAAATGCAATAAAATAGTAATATATCAAAGTTTACGTTTATAGATCACAAAAGAGAAATCTAATAAAAAAAGAGATAGGAAATATTTAAATCATTAAGTTAAAATAATGAAAATTAGTCCATAATGTCATACTAAGAAAACAATGATACAACTATTATTCTAATAATATTAAAAAATAAACTACAAAATATAGAATTATATTTTAATAGTAACATGCATATAAAAAAATGATTAGTTGAAGAAATTGATGCCACACAAGATAAGACATCAAATCTTTACAAAACATAAATGAAACACACAAAAAAAACTCTTACATGAAAAAAAGAGAATATGGTTATGATAAGAAATCACAACAACAAATACATAAGAAATTTACAAAGTTCAGAACGAACGTAAAATATCTAGAAATAATAAAATTATAGTTTATAAGCATAATCAACTTATAAGATTAAAAGAAGAATCACGTAGAAAATCAGGTGTATTGATACTAAGCTATACTCTACTATAATATTTAAAATATTAGACATTAATTAATTTGAATTATATTATCAAAGAGTTAATAAATATTTAATGAGAAAAAATTTCAAAAAAATGAAAATATAAAATAAAGTCATAAAGTGATTATAATTATCTAAAATGATTAAAATGTTTAAAAACATCTCAATAATGCATTAGAAAATAAAAACAAAATCTATACAAAAAAAATCAAAATTAGTTTACTTTTTTTAACTTTATTTTTTTATTTTAACATCTTTTACCTTTCTGACTAATTGAGTTCCAATTTAGTAGAGAAATGTGATGTTTGGATGGGTAAGAAGCAGAATTATGTAATATAATAATAATAATACATTTAGCATTTGAGGACATAGAAAATATATATAATTTGACGTGATGTATAATATAGTCACATATTTTTAAATTATTACAATTTAATAACGTTAATATTATATTTTTAGATATTTTAACCTCTCTTTTTCAATTTTTGTTATTAGTATTTATTGAGAAAAAAATAAGTATAATATATTCAAACCTTATTAACATGTTGATAAATGTTTGATGATAAAAATATGCCAAAAGATAAGAAAAATAAAAAAATATAGTGATAAAATAATTCTGGCATTTACTCATTTATATAAAATCAAAAGTTTTTACTGCAATTGTGTTGGGTTAAGAGTGTTTTGTGTGGTGTTATATCATTAAATGTGTTGTGTTTATGTGTATTTGAAATTTTTTTATACTAATTTTTCATGTTTTTTATTAATAATAATGATAAATACAAAAATCATTAAGAAAATTGAACAATTATCGGTGAATTATCATTTCCTATCTACTTAAGGATAATTAACAAAAATAACCCTATAATATTATAAATATTTTAAAAGTTTTAAAAGTAACACAAATACTTTTAAAACTTAAAAGAAATTAAACTAAAATAAATGAATACTAATATTTTATACATAAAAATAATAATAAATTAATAAGTAATAAAAATAAAATACAAAACAACTCAAGATGTTTCTAAAAAAATAGTAATTAATAAAAAGAAATATAAATTGCAAGACTAAATCTCAAAGAATAAAATGAATTTAAAAATTCATTATTTTCAAGGTTAAAGAAGATATTTTCAATAAAAAATATAATTTATTATACAATAAGTAATAAAAAATTAAGTATTAATAATATAGATACAAAATGAATGTCTAATATACCATTAATTGACAAAAAAAATCATTATGGATATACTATCAAAAATTTCTCAATATAATAAATGAAAAATAAAAGGAATCTAAATATTAACAAAAGTACATTTTAGAGAAATTTTGATACATCAATAAAATAAGTTTTATTAAAATGATTCATGAAAATCCAAAATATCATAAATTAAAACTCACAACGTACTATAGGTTTACTATTAATATTAATGATAATAAAATTATTCATTTTTAATACATTACATGATAGGATATTTGTTAACAAATAACTATAATATTTCAATATATTGAGAAAATAAATTATAGAAATAAATAAAAAAAATCAAAAATTTCAAAAATTTTGATAAATAATAAAATTAAAAATATTACTAGACTTTGAAATAACAAAATAACAAAACTTAAATGTAAGATAAAAACCTCTAATATTAGGAAGAAAAAAAGCAATGCAACAAAAATAGTAATATATCAATGTTTACGTCTATAGATCTCAAAGAGAAATTTCTAATAAATAAAGAAAGAGATATGATAGATTTAAATAAGAACTTAAAATAATGAAAACTAGTCCATGATGTTATACTAAGAAAACAATGATACAACTATTATCCCAATAATATTAAAAAATAAATTACAAAATATAGAATTATATTTAATATAAACCATGCATATAAAAAAATAATAAAAATTTTAATTTTAATTTTTTTAGTAAAAGAAATTGATATAACACAAGATAAGATATCAAATATTTACAAAACATAATTGAAACACAAAAAGAACTCTTAAATGAAAAAAAAGAATATGGTTATGATAAGAAATTACAACAAAACATACATAATAAATTTTCAAAGTTAAAAACGAATGTAAATAATATATCTATAAATAATAAAATTATAATTTATAAACAAGAACAATTTATAGTAAGGTCAAGTGCATTGATACTAAGAAAAAGAAAAAAACTATACTCTAATATATTATTTAAAATATTATACATTAATTTTTATTTTTAACTATTTAGTACATTTTTATAAATACAATAGAAATATATTAAAATAATAATAAATAATATTCAATCTAATTATTTCAATAATTATATATATTTTTTATTATTAATACATATTTTTATGTAATTATATGTATATAAAATATAATATTATTATATGTTTAGTTTTGATGAATCACATTTTTGTTATTATAATAACTATTATTGTTCTATGTTTTATCGATTATGTTTATTTTTTTAAAAAAATATTAAATTTTTATGGATAATTATAATTTTAGTTAAAATATTCATCTTTATTTTTAACAATTTTTTTAAGTATTTTGATATTCTATTTTAGTTTTTATTAATTTGTATTGTTTTTGTTGTAAATTGAATTTTTTTAATAATGGTTAAGTGAATATTTTTTATTATTTAATATTTTTTAAAGATAAACTCGATATTCGTTTTAATGAACCTTCAATTATATATTATTATTTTTTACTATTAATGTACTTAAAATTGGATATAATTACTTTAAAAATATTAATATATATACATCACTTTTATTGAATAGTAATTTTATCGTGATTTGTTACCTAAATTAATAGTAAGATTTATTTTTTTATTTATTTTAAAAATCACATAATATATATATATATATATATATATATATATATTTTAAATATAATAATTATACTGAAGTGTAGTGTCAGAAGACACTTCAGGAAAATAATGAATTTTGGGATATTCGCTTGAAGTACAAACCACGGTTTAACCAATACAACATCATGGAAAATAAAATAAAATATTTCTTTTTCTTTTTCTTTTTGTTTTCTTTTTCTTTTCCTTTTTCTTGGAACAAGAGAGAGAGAGTGCTCGAACACACTGTGAAATGTGAATGTATCACGGGTATGTTCACTTGGCGAATTGTAAAGCTTATTGGTTATAAATTAAATTACACCTTATAGATAAGCAAATGAAATCACACTATAAGTATATTTGCCAATAAAAATATATCCCTTTTAACATTTGAAATTATGATATAATAATTTGTAAAGTGTTATGCGTTTGTGTCATTTTGATATTGTTTGCAAACTTTTTTTATTATCAAAATTTACATAATTTAAAGTTATAAAAATATTTAAATTATATATAGTCAAATTATTTATTTAATATTTGCAATAATAAGAAAACTATATTTTTACAAGAAAAAAATTATTAGTCCGGCTAAAACATTAATTCATACCTTGGCTTGTATGTGTTTGGGTTTTTTTTTTAATTAAATTTGTCACCCCTCCGTGGAATACATGTCAAATCTAAGTGCATATTTGTGTCTAATCTCCGTTTATTTCAATTAGTAAACCTCAATGGATCAATAGAAGATTTTGATAGAAAATAAAAACCAAGGAAAAGTCACCGTTTTCGATTTTCGATTCTATATTACATATATAAAATAAGATGATATATTAATAAATTTTTTAGTATAATTTATTAATTTTTAAAATCTATTTTATCTCATCTTATCTCAATTAATTTTTAATTAGATAATATTAATTAATATATCTTATTTATTGTTAATAGGATAAGTAAAAATATAAAAATAATATAAAATATGATACATGTTTATTTATAATATAATTTTAATAAAAAAAATGATACGATATACGTTTAAAATTATATATATTAAGATTATAATTTAAATAATACGGGATAAAATAATATTGTATTATAAGCTCAATAGAGATATAAAATGAAATATGATATTAGATAAGATATCTTAGTTTATATCTATACATTAGATGTACATGTACTCAGAATTTATAAAATACATTCGAAAAGCTGTTCTTTTTTATATGATTTTTTTATTAAAATTTTAAAAATAATACAAAAACTTGCAATTCCATACTCAAAAGATGACAGTTTCATGTTAAATAACACAGTATCTATATGTATAATAAAAATAAAATTAGATTAGATTAAACAAGATTTTTGATAACTATTATCAAATATAAGATATTACATATTTATAAGAAATAAAGTAATACATGTAAGGTTTTACTAGTGGATATTCTAACAAGACTGCCAGTGATGATTCTTGAAACTTTGATCGTGATACCTATCGATAATCTTATTAGATTTAGTCTATTTTTAATTTTTTAAAATTATATAATAAAAATGTTTTAATCTATATATTGCATGATCTAGTATGAAGTTGTGTGTCATTAAATCTCTTTTTGTTAACGTGTAAAGTCCAATTCTATTTACATCCTTTCAATCCTCAAAATGCATGCACTTAATGGGTAAAATGATTAAGTATGTTTGTATCGAGGGTATGTGTTTGGAGACCAATCATGGCCCAAATTTTCCTTTTTAGGCTTAGCCTTGAGACCAAACTAGATCATTTATTGGCTCAGTCCATATTTCTTATAAACTAGTCCACCTTCTAAATCTATCCACATTTTTTTTATTTTGTTAATTTAAAGATTTTAAACTTGTTAACTCACAAGTCAGAAGTTGATAAGAGGAATTATAAATGATAAAAAGGCAAAACAAAACAAAAATTTATAAAAATAAATCATTTAATCTCTTATATATTATAAATATTCTCATTTAATTTTTTCAATTTTGTTAAAAAATCTTAGGATAAATTATATTTTTAATAAATTTTTTATTAAAATATTATTATTTTTTATCAAATGATTAAACACGATTAATACACAAGTATTTAATAATAATAAAATCAAAATTAATATGAAAAAAATCATAAGATATTCGTTTTTAATATTTGTTAATTTTCACACATTTTATTTTAATGTTTCATTAATTTTTAATTTTTACTAAAAATTAAAATACATGTTTTAATAACTTTTTGTATAAATATATTATTTATTATTTTTTTAAAAACAATTTTATATTAAATTTCATCTGTATCTTTGTTAAAGACTAGTATATCAATTTTATTTTGATTACCTAACAAAAATAATAATATTTCAAATAAAAGTATTATAATAATATAATTTATACTTAATTAATCATTTTATAAAATTAAGATATCAAATTATATTATTTTTAGTCCAAATAACTAAATAAATATCATCCTCGTAGGAAAAATTTTAAAATCTGATTAGTTAAATCATGATTATTATATAAGATTCAACCAGATAATTTATTTATCTTTTATCATTTAATTTTTTTAAAATAATTAATATATTTATTTAATTTTATCAAAAATTCGAAATTGAATTTGAGTAGAGTTGTATAGCATCACTCTATATACTTATACATGTAGTCAGTCACAACTTTGTAATCATTAATTAATAATCTTTTCAATGAGATTGAGTACTTTTTTTAACGAAGATAGATAAGTTTATAATAAAATTTAACTTTTATATATATATATATATATATATATATATATATATTCAAAGATTGTTTATTCCAAATAGGTTCAAATATTTTGTAAATTGATTTAATAATTTTGATGATAGGTTTTAAAAATAACACAATTAATACAATTACATCAAAATTAATCTTTTAATATACTAACTTTTTAGATATTATGTATTATTTATTTGTATATTTATATATTATAATATATTATTATTGAATTATTATAATTATCTTAACGTTTCACTTAACTATACTTAAAAACAAGAATGTAATTAAAATATGGTTTATAGTGTAATATAAAGAATATTCAAATATATCATTCCAAATAAATGTTAACAAGTTATTTTATAAGTTACCCTTAATTTATTGTAAAATATTATTTATATCAATGAATATATATATATTTTTTATTTTCTTCAAAAAAATATAATCTTTTTCAATTAACATATATTTTTATATAGATCCAAAACTATCAAACCAAACACACTTAAATCTACCTTATAAGTTGAATTAAAAGTTGATTTTGTGATAATAATTTGATTAAAATTTTAATTTTTTAAAAATCATCTAGATAAAATTGATTTATAAAATGATTCAATAATCAACCTAACTAACCTAACTTAACTCTTATTTTTGTTATTTTCTATAACCCATATTAGATAGAGAAAGACAAACTAAGAACGTAAAGGAAAATTGGAAGTATTTTATATCTTGTCAAAGGTTTAACATTCTTTTTAAAAATTATTGACATGATACTAATGAAATGAATTCATATTTACACTTTTAAGTGCATGCAGTATTAATTGTATGATGTTATGTCAGTATTTAAAGATTATTAAAACTATAAATCCCACATTTTTTCAACTTTTTTATTACTAATTATTTAAAGTAGGATACATAACTTTACATGATTAACGATACTTACATTAAAATGCCAAAATGTGACAAAAAACTAGAGTTATATCTTCTTCTTTTTTTAACAGAAGTTATTTTGTGTTATTTTATATTGTAATTTTAATTAACTATTTTTTAACACAAGGTATTGGTTCGTGCAAGGCACAATCTATTTGTACTTTTAAAGTATTTATAATTTTTTTTATATAATTTACTGAATAACTTATTATAAACTAGAAAGATGAATTTAATCTATAATTTATTATTTTTTAAATATAAATACATATTTAAAATAATAGTACAAATATCACCAAAATTTATACAATAATAATTAAAACTACTTTTTAAATAATTAATAGATATTATAATATTTTATATTAATTTTGTATAATAATTAATAATATTAAGATACGTGAGTATCTATAGATTCTATCTTTAATCTGAAGAATATTAACGAGTTTTTTTTCGTCTTTTTAAGAGCTCAAATTTAGACCTAATCTTTAAATATCACAGATTCATAAAAATTTGTACCAAATAAGACGCGATCATTCTATAGTAGAATACGAAACCTATGAATATATCCTAATAAATAATATTATGTTAATATTTTAATTAATTTTTAATATATATTTATAAATTAACAAATAATCTGTGGCTTCAACTAAAAAATGTTTATATAAAGATTTGTAAGTTTGACAAATATTTTGAATGAGATCAGAAAAATAAAACCATTATATTTAAATACGTCCGTGGAAGAAAAGAGAAAAACAAAGGGAGTAATTAATTATGCCCGTGAAAGTTATGTCATCCCCTACGAAGACCCAAATCTTCAACTACATCTGATCTGTTGATATAAATACAGCTGTAAATCGAGCAAGCATCAGATGAGGACACGTGTAAGGCTTTGTCGCAGATTTACCGTATTGGCTTGTTTGTTGAGATCTTCATGTTGGCCCAAAATATATCGATTGTAACCATATCTCATAGGTGGCAAAGAATTAGTTTGCCATGTCAATGGAGACGTGCCAGCGTATATATATCTTATGTAGTTGGCTTCTCACATGTCATGATCTGCTACTCCCACGTGTCTCATTGTAATTGTAAAATGGTAAGTCAGAAGTCGATGGATTGACTTTTTTCTGTGGGAGTTATTTACGCGTCTCATTTTGTTAGTTTCACGTTATTTTAATAAATTGATAAAAATATTGTTAAATTTAATTAAATTGGTATAAAAAAATATTATAAATATGAAATATTTTTTTATTAATTTAAAATATTTATATGAAATATAATATGAAAGTAAAAAAGAAATTATAATAACACTCATATCCTATATTATTATTTAAAATATTTAATTTAAGTTATTTAAAGTATTTTTAAGATAAAATAATATTTAATATTGTTAAATTTGTAATTTGTAAAAAAGAAAAATTAAATTTTATCATTATATCACCAAATGAATAACTTATTTATTTATTTTTTTAGTAGATATGATTTTAACTTATGATTTAAATAGAGAATATTTCTTTTAAATGTATACCATTAGGTTAAACACTTTTTTTTTTTTTGGCTAATAGACCACTAGCACTAGGTGACCCATATTCATAATCTTCGTGCACCCTTTTTTCTTTTTTTCTCTTTTCTTCCTTAAGAAATTTCTCTATCTTGTCCTTCAAATTATAGAATATGTTGCATAAATTTTCTATATACCCTTGTAACCATCCTAAGCTGTTTTTTTTTGGGACCAAGTTTCAATCTTACAACAATTCAAATTGATTTTTCCATTTATTTTTCTCTTATATGCATGTTTTTTTGGGACAATCAGGCGTTTTATCTAAAGAGAAAATAAATCTCACTTGAAACAAATAATCTGACTTATCCATGAGTTCTTATTTCTCAAGAACATCTATATATTCTTGTTTCATTGAAGCAATAAGCATAATACATACCAGATCACTTCACAGGATCAAATATATATGTTACTCTTGTATTGTTTTATCAATGCATTTGTAATAAGATAGGATAATTCAATTTCAACCTAATTGCCGTCAAAGTTATGTATATTTTTTTCCCTTCAGAAATGGAAACAAACACCTCAACTAGAAGAAATAAGCTAGTATGAATTATTTTCAAGTTTATTGTTAGGTTTGCTAATAACGACACAAGTAATTAATGTAATAAAACAAAAGGTTTAAGTATGCTAAATTATTATTATTATTATTATTAATCAACTGAAATGTTTAACATACTCCTAAAGAATATAGGAATGAGTTAGAAGTTATCACAATGTATAGAGTAAGACTCAAGCTTTATAACTGTGATTTAAAAGCTGTCTTTTAAAAATAAAAAAAAATATTATTAAGAAAGGAAATGTATGGTTTTAAAATTGATTTATTATTAGGTAATTTAAATACAATAAAACAGGTGTATATGAGTTGAGTATACGATTCAACTAGTTATTTAGTTGTAAGATTCACAATTTTTATTTCAAATCACAAATTTAAATATCATTTAGTTTAAAAAAAGAATTACACTTAAAGAAATGTAACTTTTTCTTACAATATCATTTATATAAAAAAAAATCTTTATTTTATTTTTCTTTTTAATTTTATCCATCTTTTTTAAAAAAAGAATTGGAATTTTTTTTTGAAGTACTTTTATTAGAAAAATTATTTATCTTTTCAATTTTAATTATAAACTTATGCTTTAACCTAACTTTATAACATATATCATCCAAACAATCTTACTTACTGTTAATTTTCACAAATATTAAACCAATTTTTTTACTATTAAGGTAAGATGGATCCTAAAATTAATTAAGAAAAAGAAAAAGAAAAATCAAATTGACTTTTGACATGAGGAATAGGAAAGAGTAATGAAATGCACGAGCATCCCTACTTATTAGTCAAAAAAGCAAAAAATCCAACTCGTTGCACAGCACATACATAACAAAGGATCATCTTCCTCTATCTTTCTCATGAACCCTATATAAACACTTTAATTTTTCGTCTAATTAAATATTACAACTCCAAACTTCAAACCCAATTTAACCAAGGAATTAAAAAGCAGAAAATTTCTATAAAAAAAAATGTCTACCATTTCCAATATTATAATTAATATTTCTCTCATCTATGCCCTTCTGTTCATTGTGTGTCCTTGTTCAACTAAGCTAGTGACTGCCATAAGGCCAATGATATTAAAGGAAAAGTCATTAGCAAGTACTAGTCCTGATCCTTCGAATTACGGCACAATATTGAAGCCTAAAGAAAGCTATGGCCAACAACATGGTGGGTTCGGAAGCAAAGAAGTGGAGGGTTGCTTGCCTAAAGGAGTTCGTCGTACTTCAGCTCCGAGTAGATATGGCAACTACTTTACTCTTGGTTCCACTGTGTGCTCTTCAATTAAAAACCCTGTCAACAACCCTTAGATTCATATTTCATTTCTACTATACACATAGATCAAAGGTCCGTTTTTACGCAACAATGGAAAAAAATAAATTTATACGAGTCAATTTCATGGTTCTATGTTACATCTTATTAATTTTAATAATATACTATTAATATTTACGTTAAAATAGAATTTTTATATAAAAAATAAATACATCTATATAAAGTAACGAATGAGTAGTTTTTATACCTTATTCATGAAGTAGATATATATAATAAAGATTCATCTTTTCAATCAATTTTACGCACATATAAGTTTGTATTGTATTAACGATAGATATATTACTATACTGAAATGAGAATTGTAATTAATTCTTTGAGATTTTATGTCTATCTACATTCTTATTATATATATTTTAATAGAGTTATTATTATATTTGATATATTTATTTATTAATTATTTTCTTCTAAATAAATTTTAAAAATATTGGCCATTACATGTTAATCCGACCAACTCGTTATGAGTCACGAATAAAGTATTCATAGTTTAATTTAAAAAAAATTGATCTAGTCAGTTTGAAACAATCAGGTCTAAATCGATTGATGGTTTCAACCGTTCAAGTCTATTATTACATATTTTGATTAAATTAATTAAAAGATATATTTACATGTATCTTATTATTAATTTAGATAGGATTTATATAACATATAGTTTAATTTTAAATTATTAATTTAGATAGGATTTATATAACATATAGTTTAATTTTAAATGAGAATACAGTGGAAATAAAATTTTAATAAAGATGTGTAAAAAATTTCGGTGTCAATTGGCAAAAGACACTTCATGAGGTGCCTGTTGAGAAGGAGTTTACAGGTTGGAAATCTCATTAGTAAGATTATTTTCTCATTTAATATCGAGAAAAAAAAATTTAAGCTAAGTTTCCTGTATTAAATGTATCAAACACTCAGATTCAAAATATATTTTTTAATCTCTTAATTTTTTTAAAAATAACCAATTAAGTATAAATAATATTATTTTAATTAATTTTTACTGTCAAGTATTTAAAAATTAAAATTTGATCATTTAACAATATTAATGTAAAAATTAATATGAAATTTTTATCAATATAAAATAATCATTTTATCTTTATATTTTTAAGCCTTTAGTGTATATGTATATATATCACTATTTTTTTATGCTATTTGATTTATATATTATTTTATTGATTAACTTTTTCTTTTTTTGGCTTTTAAAGATTTTTTTTTCGTTGATAAATTAATCAATTGAATTTTTAATATCATATCAAAATTGATAATAGTTTATATAATTTATCTAATCTTAAAAAATCCATGATTCTTATAAAATATATATAATATTATCATTTATTACCGTGGGAGAATCATTCTACTACTAGGTACATAAAGAAAATTGTTTTGCAAAATTTCCAAAGAATTTTCTAATTTACTTTTCAAAAAAAAAAAAAAACAAGAAGAAATAAAGAATAACATTGTTCTTGACTTAAAACTTTGATTTTTGATCAATTAAGATTAAACACTTTGTGTTACATCAAGCTTAAAAATATATAAGTTCTTATATTCAAAATATATATATAACATATTATATATATTTTTCAAAAAATATTTAAAGTTTTATATTCAATGATAATTATTGAAACTTTGTCAAAATTATCGAAAGTTTTATGGGATCACTGATGCCTTAATTCGGATTAAAATTATATAAAAATTATCAACGGTTTTTAAAATTCTAAAAACTCTAGAAGATCTTATTATGTCAAAACCTATTATCATTTTATAGAAATATAGTAAGAATATTTTTATCTTTATATTATGTCAATGAGTATGATGCTGTAAGTTTTAGGATATATATATATATATATATATTGTTAATTTTAAGAAAATTAATTAAAATAAACTTTAAAAATATAGTGAGAGAGAGATAAACAGTATCTACATTTGACCCATGGGCTTAGTATCCAGCCCAAGAAATTTTTACATCTATTTCCAACACAAAACTGGAATCTTTTCGGATCAATCCATGAAAACCACTTGCATATAATACACATAGTTAAAAGTGTTAAGAAATTATTTTTTAAAAAAATTTATTATTTTATACATCTATTACTCTCTTATAATTATTGATTATATATATTATACAAGTCAAATATTTATAATTTAATAACCATAATTATTAATAATTGAATATGAAACGTTGTGCAAAAAATTATTAAAAAATGAATTATTTCGAAGACTTCGGTTATTAGAAAACGTTATTTTTATATATATTTGGTAACAAGAAAGAATGTAGTGTTACCGATAACAACAAACTAATGGAATGAATTCATAAATAAAACAGAGGAAATGTTTATTTGAAAAAAGATAAATGGAAATATTATCATAGATTTGTTGCAATAAGGGTTAGAATTTCATTAGCCAAAATAACCACGTGGATCTCTTGCAAAGTAAGCAGCAAATCCTATCATGTCACTTAATTTGTAGTATCACTGATAAAGTTTTAAAATATTGATATAAGTTAAAATATCATAAATGTCATGGTTATGGATGAATTTTTTTTAAAAAAAATAAGGAAATCATAAAATATCAATAATTTTTTTTTTTAAAATTATATGAATCAAAGCCGTAGAGGTAACTTATATTATATTATTAATATCATTTATTTTTATAAATTAAAAGTGATGCTATTTGGTCTTATTATTTTAAAAAAAACGAAATAATTAATAACAAAACATATTATTTTAAAATTATTTTTTAAAGTAATATCTGAATATAAAAACATTAAAATAATATAATTTATATTTAATTAATGTATTTTTTTAAAATTAAATGATTAAATAAAATCAATTATAATTCAAGAGATTAAATGAGATATATGTGACCCATATAATACTTTTTTTCTTTTTTATACAACTTTATAAAATATTAAAAAAATTAATTATTTATATTTTGAATTAATTTTTACTTAATACATGTATTTTTAAATATTTATGTTAATCAATTAATTAAAAAATTATATAATAAAATATTGTTTTTGGTAAAATATGATAGAATAAATAGTTAAAAGATTTAAAATAATTAAATAGTTGATCAAATTGTATTAATTATTTAAATATAAATCTCAACATAATGAAAATAATTTCATTGATAAAGAATATATTAATTTTATTATGATACTATGATCAATATCAAATTTATATTATATATGTCGATATTATAATGATATTTTAGAGATAATATCCATAATATATATGATTTTATAAGAAAAAATATTTTTATTATAACTTAACAATAACAATAATTAAATGATAATTTGATAATATTTTATACAATTTTGTAACAATTTATTTAAAAAATAAAGATATCAAGTTTGATACAAGAACGTGTGAAATAGCAATAATATTCCAATATTTTTATTTTTCAAATATTTTTACAAATTTTATAATATCTATGATACATTAAAAAAACAATAAAAATATAAATTAATATTTCATGTATGGGAAAGCAGATCCTCGTCCAGCCACCCGCATGCATTTGGATTGTTTTGGCTTCTATGTTTATGCACAGTACATGAAATATAAATAATTATTTTTCCTAATCACAAAATATAATTAATTATTTTAATATACAATAAGGCATAGTTTATAATTTATTGGTTTTTTTACTTTTTTTATGGGAGTTTCAAATATACTCTAGATTTGAACGGAATATATATATATATATATATATATATATGATACTACCGAGGAATAATTTCGAGTTTTGAACTTGCATCGATCCATTCTTCCAGGTCAAACGGATATTAACACAACTACCAAAATTTTCACCTTTCGGCCGGTACTTGACATATACCTACATTCTGTTCTACGTACAAGTCTATCCGAGCCTCTTGAAATAAATATTTTAAAGTTAATAAAGATGCCGAACCATCCTTTTTACTTATTTATAGAAAGTAAGATAGATAGACAGAAAGAATAAGAATTTATTTATAACATTATTAATAAATAATTATTATATTTTAAAAATTAATTATATTTATGATATAGTTACGATATAAAAATGATTATAGAAAGAAGATTGCAAGAGATTATTTTAAATAATAAATTTTAATATTTTGTAAGTCAGTATTCCCTTGATCCAATTTAGTAATAAAAAAACAATGCTTTGTACAAATGAGAAACAAAAAGAAATTTATAAGAAAGATCGATGTTAGATATTCTAACACCTTTTTTTAATGTGTAGAAGGAGAGCTCTAGCAGTTCATTTACTATTGAAAATGTGTGCGGCAGTCTTAAATACTTATATTAGGAGGTGACAATATCAAAATGGTTTTATTATATAATATCATTTTTTTAATAAACACAATCTCATAATAATATAAATATTTTTTTTATTATAAAAATTATCTATTAATTTAAATAGTTTTATTTACATTTATATATTGATATATAATTGAAAAAAAAGTTGTTAAAAATTGGGAATCTACATAATTTCTAAAAAAAATGTCAATCCTCGTTACTATGTATAACGTTAGTAAAGAGTGAAAAGAATTCACATTAGAATATTGGGATGCTAATGTAGCTTCGTACAAATTATTTCCGAAAGAGAAATTATGTTTTTATTTAAGATGAAATGGTGGCACATCTTACGTGAAAACACAAATTTTTGTTCAATATTGGTTCTAAAATTAACAAATTAGTAGCATAATTTAAAAAAATTAGTGGCTTAATTTGTGGCATAATTTAAGAAAATTGGTGGCATAATTTAATGCTTAAATTATGATACAATTTAAGAAAAGTGAGCATTGCTTCATCTATAAATAGGGAATAGTTCATGCATTAAAGAACAAGACAAAAATCAGAAAAAATCAAATAGAGTATAAGTAAACTCAAAAATAGTATAAGCAAACTCAAAGGGAGAAAATACTTGTGAATTTGAGTAAACACTTGAGATATTATTAGTGAGAAAATCTGTATCTGTATTCTGTATATTTTCTAATCAGTTTAAATAATATCTGATATCTCACGTCGACCTAACCGAATTATCAAACTATGTAAATTCTATGTATTCTTTTACTTTTTTGATATATTTATATAACAATCTACGTTCAATATATTATTTTTTTTTAATACAAATAACATGACTATAAAAATCTCTAACAGGTCACCGACGTCAGATCGATATATTCCCTTCGCACACGTGTGTTCAGTCGTGAACTTGTTTTAATAATGCTCAAAGTTCTGATCCTCCAAGAAAAAAAGCTACTTTACTAAAATCCCCTATTTTTTTATTGGTCATAACAATTATACAATTACATATACTACCGTAACATAGAAATGTTTCGATTACTTTTTAATATAAAAATATATATTTTTATACTAAAAATTAATCGATAAATTTGTAATTCAAAAAATTGGTTATTACTAGTATATTATTAAAAAATCATTCAATTTTAAATAATATTTTTAATTTTTTATATTGTAATAATTTTAATAAAAGATTGATATTCGTGATGATAATATTGTTATATAACAATAATAAGTTTAACTTTCTAATAATTTTAATAAAAAATAAATTTTTTAATAAGATATTAGTTTAATGTAAAAAAATATTTAATTAATGTGAAGAGATTTATCATTAATATTTTTATAATTATAAGATTTATCATAATTAAATAAGAAATTATAAGAAGGATAACACTTATCTCAAAAATAATTTTAATAAAAAAATATAAACTAATCATATAATATATACCTACATGATACCGTATTCTAGATGAATCTTTTTATATTAATAATATTTATATGAAATTGTGCAACTAAGCTCGTTATCATTTTGAAGAGAGAGAGAGATAAAATTTAATCCAAATCTAAACCTCACACCTTTCTGGTTATATAATAATAAAGGTTTGATATCTCGAAATACTCTGATTTAAATTCATTTTAATTACTGTTTGATAAAATAAAAAAATTATGGAAAACTAAGAAGTAAAAAAAACAATCTTATGTTAATAATAATAAAAATAATATTATAATAAAAATAATATTATAATAATAATATTTAATAAGATTTAATTGAATAATGTTTAATATTAAACGTATTTAAATATATAACATAATTTAATTTAAATAATATTTAAAATAAAATATTTTAATATAATTTGTTTTAATTAATAACAAAACATATAAGAAAAATATAAAATGTATTATTTTTATAATTAAAATTTTTTAAAATAATATTTTTTTTCAACAATTATTTTATAAACGACGTATTATTTGTTAAAAAGAATAGACATCAACGATAGTTAAGTCAATAATGCAAGAGAAACTATAATAGCAACAATATTTTTTTATATATAAGAAGTTTATCACATAAATATAAGATAATAAAGTGACTTAGCCCCCCCGGGGCTCTCTTAACTCAAATACCAAAGAAGAAAGAATCTACATCTCATTGTATTACCATTTTATAATAAGCATCCAAAGTCCTGTGTTTAATAACCGCACTCTCAGCTGAAACCCAAATCTTCAAGCACAAGAAGAAGAAAAAAAGATTAGTGATCTATGAAGGAAGAGAACGAGAACCTGAGAGGTAGTGTGGCAGTAAATAAAGAAACTTGTATGTCATTTGGTAAAAGATTCAGTTTGCTTGTGAAGGAACAAAGAGCACGGTTCTACATTCTCCGTCGCTGTGTCACCATGCTCGTGTGCTGGCACGACTGTGGTGACCCTTAGCCCCCCTTCCCTCCCTTCGTCTTTTTTTTTATCTTTTAATAAAAATGAAAATATTCATATGTAATTATATATATACTTCCAAAGGAACTGTAACTCTTTTTCCCTAATTTGCTTCGAGGATTGTAGATATTGTTTGTGTTTTTTTATTTTTTATTTTTACTTCGAAAATAAATGATATTCGGTGTGGTTTGAATTATGAATTGAAATAAAAAATAAGGGATGTTATACTACGATACGATTAAGTAAACCGTCATCATATTTTGTTAAGATTAAATTCGAATCTAATATCATCTCAACAGACCTTAATTGATCAATTATATTCTTTTTATTTTTTTTTATGTATTAGATTTTATTAATATCGAGATTAATTAGTTTATTTGTGATCATTAATATATACTTCTAGAGTAATTGTGATTGTTTTTCTTAAATTTTATAATAAAATTATAAGAATCTCATCATCTTTCTTTTGAGTCTTAGGTTTGATGTAAATAATAAATTACTAGAAGAAGATAGTTTTGGGATTTAACTACTAAAGTTAAGGGACGGTGTTTTCCTTGTTTCACTTATCATCCAATATTTAAAATCATAAATTTAAATTTTGTTAATTATATTATAGTTTAATTACATGTTTTTTTAGCAAGTAATTAAGTTATACGAGCTTGGATTTTGAAAAAAAGATTTATATCTTAACTTATAGATGCAATATTTTGCATAATATATAATTAGTTCTTATTTCACAATCTCTAAAATTTGAAGGAAAAGGAACTTTGAATGTTTTTTTTTAAAGATTAAAAGTTACAATCTAGATAAAAAATATATAAATTTAATTACTATATTGGTTGTTTTAAATTATTTTTTTAATAATATATTATAATATTCATAATATTTTATACAATGAATTTAGATTGATAATAAAATATAAATTTTAAAGGTATAAATATAATATATATTATCATATACTAATAATTAGATAAAAAGTTTACTGTAAATTTATATTTAATTAAATAAATAACATAATTTTAATTCAAAATAACTAATAATAGGAAAAAAATACAAGTAAAATAAAATTACCAAAGTTAGAATTTTGTAAAAGAATATATTTTTTTAATAGAAATCAAATTAAATTCATATATATATATAACTCTTACCTCTCAAGCTTAAAAAAAGGATCATTGCACAATGCACACTTTTCAAATAAAGAAGTATTTTTTTCTTCTCATAATTTGTTTTCGAACTTCTTTTCTAAAATAAAAAAAGAAAGCATTAGATAATGGAAATGATGTATGTATCGTAAAATGGGATTAGAGAAGAAAGAGCGAAAAAAAAACGTGAAAAACAACGTGAGACGACTGTGAGAATCCTAGGAACAGAACAAAAAAATATGCCCCAATTGCCACACTTCACAAGTTCACATACAGTAATCGCATTTTCCACCTTTTCTTTTTTTTTTTCTATTCAAATTATGGGTTTTTTCTTTAAAAAAAAAAACAAAATTTCAAAAATATTTTTCTTCTTCCAAAATACGACAAAATATAATTGAAACTTCACATTCTTTTTTTAAATACGACCTTATTATTTTAAGTGGATAAGTATGAAACTTCACATTCATCTATATAAAAACTCAACTCTTTGAAAAAAAAAGAAAAGAGAGGTATTAATTGCTTTTTCCAACGGTCAATGCTGGCGAACTCTATATAATGAACAATGAATAATTGAATATTACTAAGCAACAATCAAATTTTTTAAGGAAAAAAAAACAATATTATTAAAATAATTAAATATTTTATCTCATAATTTAATATTCTATAATTTTTTAAAAAATAAAAATATTGTTCTAATATTAACAAAATATGCACTAATAATAATAATATTTTATATTTTGTGTCCTTTTCAGAATGTGTTCAAACCTTTTTTATGATATACCAATCTTTGAACCTTTACTCCACATACTCAAATTTTGAGTTAAGTGAAGCTAGAAGACCCGGTACAACACGTTGAAACTTCAAAATAGGAAATATAATCTATTTTTACTAGTGGAATACAGTGCAAGAAGGTCACTTTATTCTTAGACACATTATCACCCTTATGAAAAATTAGAACTACTGCTTTTCTAATTAAGTTTTATTTTATATTCAAAATAAAAATACACATATTAATAATATAAAAATTAAAGAATACAATAAATTCACATATCAACAGTAACAATGTAGTTTAAATAGTAAATTTTTAGACCATTAATTATTCTTCAACTCTTTATGATCTTGGTCTAAAATTGATTCTTTTAATTGACAATTTGATAGCATGATAATAGTCAACAAAATTTGATTATGACTTTAATTCTTGAAATTCTATAAAAAATATATATATATCAAAATATAGGAATAAAAATTGTCAAAATATAACAAAAAAATGCCTAATAACACCATAAACTATATTTAAGTGGATAAACTAAAACAATATATCTAAATCTATCTGTAGTGAAATAAATCACATATTAATTTATGTGATATTTATTTAAAACAAAAAATAAATAATAATTTATTTACGGGAAGAAAAGTTCATAAACGGCTACGGTTTATTAAGAAAAGAAAAAAAAATAGAGAAGATGAAGAGATGAGAATTGAGAAACGTAGTACGTGACTAAGATTTGATCAGATGGAAAGTTTCTTTTGAAAATCCACTCCAATAGACAATGTTTTTAAAGTGTAGGGTTTAAATTATATTATAATATTTTAGTAAACTTGTTATTGTATTATTAAATATTTTATTTTAAAATATTTTATTCATTTTATTTTTCACTTTTTCTCGTATGTTAGGTTATTTTCTTCATAAAATCAACTAGATGGTAAAGTTTAAATCAATATTAACAAAAAAAAATCTAAAAAAAAACAAAAGCAAAAAAAATAAATATATGTAATAATAAAATGATTAAAGTTACTAGATAATTAAGTCTGTGGAATCATTTTTCTAGTACTTACTTACATGTTCTTTAATCTCGTTGGATGTATAATTTTGTTAAGTTAATATGAAAACTCACTATGATATCCCTTTGTATACAGTGAAGTAATTTAACTGTCATGAGATTATTCATTTTTGTTTAAAATATATACTATCATTATTTGATAATTTAGTAAGATTTTACGATTTATTTTTAAGAAAAAACTTCAAAACGAATTATGTTATTTAGAGAGTGTTCACAATTTATAAATATACCACTACTTAATTTCTTAAACAATGTGTGATATATGTAAGTATATTGTATCATTTTTCACTTAAAAAGTGTAACATCTTCGTAAAAACACAAGTTCATATGACTCTAGTACAAGACGTTTAATTTCTCTAATATAACAGGATGATAGTCACTTCACGTGTCATGAAATTATCCGTTTTAATTCATAATTGAAAATTCAATAATCTCATGGTTATTAATTAATAGTTTAATAAGATTTTACGATTTTATTTATAAAAATAAACCTCAAAATAAATTGTATCATTTAAAAAAAGTTTGATTTTTATAATTACATTTTAAACAACTCAAAACATTTACAAATATATTAAAATTAAAATAAAATTATATTTTTTAAAACATTAATAATTATGAAATTATCAATTAAATATTAATAATATAACTATAACTATAATTTAATCATATATATATATATATAAAAATCAAATTTCCGCAATTTTCATATCTTTAACCTTTTGTTAGATCACAATAATACATATAATAAATATCACAAATAAGTAAGCTATCACTATTTAGAAAATTTGGTTTCCTATGAAAGGACCTTCATTATTGCTAAACTTCAGGTGGGATTGTCGCCTCCAAAGTTGGTCGGTCTAATCGTACCAAAATATCACCCACACGTCTTCGACTGAATTGCCAATTCCTTTGAATAGGTATTCATCGGACAATAATAATTAGTATAATTATTAATTATTAATTAAAATATTTATAAAATTTATTTTTTTAATTTATAATTAAATATTATACTATCATAATATCATAATTTATAATAAATAAATTTATTCATAATTATTTATTTAATAAACAATTAAAAATGTTTGTTTGTCACATTTCATAAACATATTAATTCGTATATTACAATATAATTTATCAATATTAATTAATTATTTTAATATTTAATATTTAATATTTAATTTAATACCATCATACTATACTTATGCATACATATAGTAACTTAGATTTATCTAATACTACTTACATTGCAAAAAAAAGTAAAAACTTTGAATTATTAGTAAAAATATAAAATGTTAAATTTTTTGATAATTAATTTAATAAATTAAAAAATTTTACAACTTTTTTTATTTTATAATTAGATATGTTTATATGAATTTAATTATCTTTATCAATAATATATAGCAATATCATTTGAAATTCATTAAAAAAAATTGAGATAGATTTTTCCAATCTAAAAGTGTTGTGATACATATATCAAAGGGCTTGTTCAATGAAATGGCCAGGTAGACATAGTTTTAACGAAGAGAAATCCAGCAGGTAAAGAGAATGAGAGCATAACTGGCCATAAAAAAAAAATTATATATATAGAGAGAGGATGAGATGAGTAACTCCCATTTATTATACATTATAATATCTTCACGGTTAAAAAATTAGATGAGTAACTTTTTCTCCCGTGATTTTTATTAATCTCAATTATTAAAATATAAAAACTTATTATAATTGAAATATATATATTCATGTATTATTCATTTAATCTGATTAGTAAGAATTGAATGAAATCTATTATTAAAATAGTAAAAATAACAATTCTATTATGCTATTATTAATTCTTATTTTATTCTCATATTCATTTTTTATTTTTTTATTTTTAATTTTAGAGACATGTAAATTATATGGAGAAAAATAATTAAAAATTAAATGTTATTTTACTAATAATTTACAAAAAAAAATATTAAATAATTTTAAATAATATTTTTAAGTAATAACTATTTTAAAAAAATAATTTTAATAATATATTTTATTTTAATAATAATTTTAATAATAATTTTGAAAAATAAATAATATTAAATAACTTTAAATAATATTTTGAAGCAATAATTATTTAAAAATAATAATTTTAAAAAATAAGTAATATTAAATAATATTTTTAAGTAATAATTAGTTAGAAAAATAATATTTTTTATTTTAATAATAATTTAAAAAAATAAGTCATAGTAAATAATATTAAATAATATTTTTAACTAATAATTATTTAGAAAAATAATAATTTTAATAATATATTTTATTTTAATAATAAGTTAGAAAAATAAGTAATACTAAATAATATTAAATCATTTTAAATAGTATTAAATAATATTTTTAAGTTATAATTATTTAGAAAAATAACAATTTTAATAGTATATTTTATTTTAATAATAATTTTGAAAAAAAAATTAATACTAAATAATTTTAAATAATATTTTTAAGAAATAATTATTTAAAAAAAATAATTTTAAATAATATCAAATAATATTTTTAAGTAATAATTATTTTGTTAAAATAATAATTTTATTTTAATAATAATTTAAATAAAATATTTTATATTATATTTCAGTTATAAAAAAGACATTTTAATATTGATTTATTCTTTTATTTTAAAGATAAAAAGAAATAATGTAATTATAATATTTTTTTCAATCTATTTAATTTTATTATAATCTTTATTTTTATTTCTCGTTAATAATGTAGCGTCGCTGTTTAAGACCAAATTGAAAGAGAAGTGCCAAAATGCAAGCACGACTAATATAAGGTAACATCAAATCAGTTTACCGCGAAAATATATATGAAGCTGAATAAACTACGTGTAGCAACTGCCATCAAGAATCCACCCCTTTGCTTACTTATCCCAAAATTAATTCCACTAATTTATGTTAATAATACACTTTAATCTATTACTTTTTAGATAATATTTTAAAAATTTACTAGCTTTCATAATTAAAACATCATAAGTTCATCCTCTATATTTCTATTAACTTTTAACAATTATTTTTTAAAATTTTAATTAAAAAAAAATTTAAATATATATTTACTTGTATTATGTTAGGATCATAAATCTTAGTTTTCTATTAAGAATTCTAAATATATACCACCTTTTCATTTAAACCTAATATTTTCTCATTCTTATTAGCTGTTTCTTTTTTATAATTATTTTTATATTTCATCATCTGCAATTATTATTTATTAAAAAAATAATTTATGCATAGTATTTTTTATTTAATTTTAAAGACTTTTTTATACTTTTCTTTATTATTTTAATTAGTAAACTTTATTGAATGATTAAAATGTTTTTTTATGTAATTTTTAAATTTTATAGTCTATTTTTCCACGTGTTATCACTTTTTTTTTTATTTTTGCTACAAACACATATTTTATTTTAACTAAAAAATTAAGGGATGAATTAATGGTGTATTATATTTAAATAATAATGAACTTTTAAAATATGATTTAAAAGATAATTATATTTTATTAGAGGACCCATCCCACACCCTCACCCTTAGTTTCGATTCAAAATTTTCAATTAAAAATGTTACTTGAATGAGTGACATAATTAAATGGGTTGTGCAATTGAAACTTTTTTCTTATCTCCTTAGAATTAAATGTGGCCTTTTTACGTGGTTGTGAACTTGTGATTATGAATGACTTTTGGTTTGATGCACTA
Source organism: Hippophae rhamnoides (assembly GCA_033030585.1). Classification (NCBI taxonomy): domain Eukaryota; kingdom Viridiplantae; phylum Streptophyta; class Magnoliopsida; order Rosales; family Elaeagnaceae; genus Hippophae; species Hippophae rhamnoides. Next base: position 48,956,271 of record CM065432.1, on the reverse strand, counting down.
TTCTGATAAGATTTGACTTTGCTGTTCCTCTAAGAAAATAAAGAGAATTTCACTCATATATCTTCGTGATTGTTGTATTAATTATCTTAATTTGTTTGTAATTCCTTTTTAATTTGGCATTTATGTATCCTAAATAGTTTTGGTAAGTTGAGATAACGTGTTACAAATAAAACTCTAATATTAATTATAAATCTTTTATTAAGTTATAATGTTTAAATTATACTATTTTTTTTTATATTAAAAAAATACAATGTGATTATTCATCTCCTTGTACTAATTTACTACTTTTTTTCTTCTTTTGGTTTTTCATTCTAACAATTAAATTTAGCACTTATAATTTTTTATTTATTTATTTAAGAACATAATATAAACAACTTATCAATATTATATTAAAAGAAATCAATGTTATAATACAAAATGTTCCAAATAATTATATATTCGTAGCTACTTACACTTAAATAAGTAAATAATGCGTACAACCCAGGGAAGTAATACTTTTTATTATTTTATGAGTTATGTTATATATTTAGAGGTTATATTTTATTTTTTATATTAAACAATAATGCTTTATGATTTAATTAAAATAAAAAGAAGATCGAATTTTATCGAAAATTATGATATATCAAATATCATTTGCCTAAAATAATTTTTGCCATTTTAGTTTGTAGCTCACTTTTTTTTTAATTTACTTCTAAAAAATAGCATATGTTTAATATTTTATACATTTTAAATTTGTTAAAAATATTTTCATATTATAAAATAAATAAATATATATGTAAAATATTTAAAGCATTATGGAAAAGTTTTTAATATGTGTCAAGTTTGTAAGAATATGATATATATTTTTTTCCAAATATATAAGTCTCAGTTATCCATCTCCTTTTCTTACGTTAAAAATAAATACTTATAATTCAAAAAAGAAAGAAAAAATCTCAATTTTATACATGTTTATACTTATTTAATCCAATTAGTACTATCATAATTTCAAATGAGAATTTATTTGTTATTTACGTAGACACACACAATTTTAGTACCGATTATTATTAAATTTAAAGAGTTAATCATGTCATATCATCTTACAACATTTCTCTAATCCAATAGTTTTTGGGACCTAATTTAATAATACTGGTTTCCGTCTTAGTTAGCTGGCCCTTTCTACCACGCTATTAGAATACCGACACGTAAAGGTACCGAAAAAATATTACGGACAACTCAATTTGCATTTTTCCAATGTGATTATAATAAATTAATTATATTTATGATATAATAATATTTTATATGTTATTATAACAATCTCCTTTATTATTAGAAATTTAATTTTAAATCTTGTTTATATAATAATTTTTTATTTAATAAAAAAAAACTCTAAAGTTGTCGTTATTGGCATGTAATAAGTAATGCATTTAATTATATACTTAAATATATTTTAGAATGTTTGAATTGTATTATTTGTTTTGCAAATTTTAAAATTTTTTATTTACATTATTTTTTTTAATTACTGTATTTGCCCTTCCTTCCTTCCTTCCTTCCTTGATATTTTTGTTTTCAATATCAAAATTACTACCGCGTGTTTGCCTTTGTGAACGGACTTTCCTCCTTAATATTCACCTAATCATTATTGTTCTTTGATCCCATCATCGGAGTAAATCTAAAATCCCCCAAAGTTTTGATTTCAACCCTTAATTATCTGATCATTCTTTTCCTACGCCCAATTTCATTATCGACCCAGCACCAGATGGCCCCAACTGAGAACGATCGACAAAACTCGGTTCCGAACCTACTCATTGAGTCAGTGAAGGCGATTTCCGAGTTACCAGAGTGTCGCAATGTGTTCAAAAAGATGTATGGGAATTTGGAAAGGAGAGTTAAGCTGCTGAGCCCCCTGCTTGAGGAAATAAGGGATTGCGATGATGATCTCAATGAAGAAGAAGTTAAGGGTTTGAAATTGCTGAGAGTTGCTATGGATTCTGCCAAGGAGCATCTCGAGTCGGTCAACCAAGGAAGCAAGCTATATCAGGTACTGTTGGGTTTCTAGACAGTAAAAGAAAAGAAAAAAAAAATTAATTTCGCTAAGAATTGTGAAATTGAGTTTAAATAAGTTGGTGGGCATTCATTAATTGAAGGTTTTATCGGTTTCGTAGAATTCATCATTTTTGTTCCTTCATTTTCTGAAGCATTTTGGTATAGGTCCTGTATGAAAGATAAAAAAGTGTTAAGTCAAACTTTTATTTTTGGTATTATGTTTCTTCTTATCATTGTATCTCCTTAAGAACAAAGTTGAATGTAACTAAAGGTAGGTTTTTCTTTGTGATTTAGGTTATTTACTGCTACACATACTTTTGCTTTTAGTTCCCTTGTTTTGTGTTGCAAGTAATTTATTCCTTTGTTTCAATGTTGTAGGTCTTCCACAGAGACAAGATTGTAGATAAGTTCCACCGCGTGATAGAACAAATTGAAGCAGCCCTGAATGAAATTCCTTATGCTAGGTTGGCTATATCAGATGAAGTTCAAGAACAGGTACTTATAAAAGTTCTATTTATATTTAGTGTTAACAGAAAATGTATTGACGGTGATGATTTGGTTCTCTGTTGTTATGATACTTCGGTTGCAACATATTTGGAGGCTGTTTAATCCCCTTGTTTTCGTTTCTCGAATTGCATAATAACATAAATGTCTTATCTCTTTTTTACTTTTATTTCAGACTGAACTTGTGCACGCCCAATTCCAAAGGGCAAAAGAAAGTCCAGATTCACTAGACCCTCAACTAGACATTGATTTAGAAATAGCTGTGAAAGACAAAGACCCCAATCCTGCAATTGTAAGAAGACTTTCAGAGATGCTTCATCTCAGAACTATGAATGACTTAAAAAAAGAGTCAATTGCTTTGCATGAATTGGTTATTGCTAGTTGTGGAGACCCCGTGGACTCGTTCAAAGAGATGTCATTTCTGCTTAAGAAGTTAAAGGATTACATGCTAACAGAAAACCCAGTAGATGATGTGTCTGAAGTAGACAACGGTTTGATCAGGCACAGATCTCCTGTTATCCCAGATGATTTTAGGTGTCCGATATCTCTTGAATTGATGAGAGATCCCGTTATTGTCTCTACTGGACAGGTATTTTCATAAAGTCTTCATAATTTAAGGATTTGTGCTAAAAGTTACTCTGAACATTGTTTTTCTACCGTGTGCAGACATATGAAAGATCCTGTATTCAGAAGTGGTTGGATGTAGGGCATAAGACCTGTCCCAAAACACAGCAAACGTTATTGCACTCAGCATTGACTCCTAACTATGTTTTGAAAAGTCTGATTGCTCTATGGTGTGAGAGAAATGGCATCGAGTTACCGAAAAAGCAATCCAATTGTAGAAGCAAGAAATCTGGATGTAGTGTTTCAGACTGTGATCGAGCTGCCTTTAGTACCTTATTAGAGAAACTAGCAAATGGGAATCCAGAACAACAACGAGCGGCTGCTGGTGAACTCCGATTGCTTGCGAAAAGGAATGCAGATAATAGAGTATGTATTGCTGAGACGGGAGCTATCCCACTTCTTGTTGAGCTGTTATCCTCTCAAGATCCTCGTACCCAGGAGCATGCTGTTACAGCACTGCTCAACCTTTCCATTAATGACAGTAATAAGGGAACTATAGTAAATGCAGGAGCTATACCAGATATAGTAGATGTGTTGAGAAATGGGAGCATAGAAGCTAGAGAAAATGCTGCTGCAACCCTTTTCAGTTTGTCGGTTATTGACGAGAACAAAGTTGCAATAGGAGCAGCTGGGGCTATCCCAGCTCTTATAAATTTGCTTTCCTATGGAACTCCTAGAGGAAAGAAGGATGCTGCCATTGCTATCTTTAACCTTTCAATCTATCAAGGAAACAAGGCTAGGGCATTAAGGGCTGGTATTGTTGCCCCACTTATGAGATTGTTGAAGGATGCCAGTGGAGGAATGGTTGATGAGTCCCTGGCCATTCTTTCCATTCTTGCTAGCCATCAAGAAGGTAAAATGGCAATTGGGAAAGCTGAACCAACCCCTGTTTTGATTGACGTTATAAGAACTGGTTCCCCACGCAATCGGGAGAATGCAGCTGCTGTATTGTGGTCACTATGCACTGGTGATTTACAGCAGTTGAAACTTGTAAGAGAACTTGGTGCAGATGAGGCTTTGAAGGAACTCTCTGATAGTGGCACTGATAGGGCCAGACGAAAAGCTGGAAGTATCTTGGAGCTTCTTCAACCGATTGAAAGTGACTCTTAATCCATATAGATTCAGGGCTGTGTCTCTATTGAAACTGTTAATTGCGAAGTTGTGTGGGACAACCAGTATACTACTCATATGAGCAATATGTACCCAGTGTTATAGTTGTGTTCAATTACTAAGGTATTTGGGGTAAGTTAATTATGTTCTTTGATTTATCATCAGGCACTGAAGGTATAGTTCATTGAAGGGCTGCACCAGAAAAATACCAGGTAGGATTCGTATTCTTAGCAAGTATTGGTCTTCAGCTTCTTCTTTTTTTTATTTCCGGCTCTGTGGATAAAATAGTTTTGTACAAACCATGTCTATCATGTCTAAGAATTATCATATCTTGAAGAAGAAATAGAAGTTGATAAAAGGAAAAGTACTTTTGCAACCCTCGCTGTTGTGCGGAATGATCATTATTCGACCATCTATGAAAAGCATGAGTAGAAGACTTTAATCAAATGTATATCATATATGTATAGATTAGCAGTAGAATGAATGTGGTACTCTTTGCACTGTTTCATACTTTTACAGACGATAGGCATGTTCTATTCAAACTCTTGGAAGTATGTTTTACTTGTATATTTAGCTGGGTTGTGTGAAGATTGCTGATAAACACAGCTTGCAGAGAAGAGAATAAGAGAGAGAAATTGAGAAGAAAGTATTTCTTGTATTGAAACGATAATGTTATCAGTACTACAAATTCTTATATAGTATATTTTGTATGATACAACTTGCATTGTATACGTGCACAAGGTTATCAAAATATCTAACATAAACAATCATTATACAATAACAAATTAAATGATTTGCACATGAAAACAACACATTTCAACAACTTGTATATTCAGTTAATTAGCACTTGTACTACTCTCAGTTCTTGTACTTGCATTCACCTCTTCACCTTTGCTACTCTTTAAGTTTTGCACTTTTAGTCACCTCTGCACTCATACTACAACCCTTAAGCCTTGCACTTGCATCATGCTCAGCATTGGTATTGCTCTTATTCTCAATAGATTGTACTCAGATAGCCTTATTTTAGACATTGCAGTTCTTTTAAATTCTTAAATAGCATGTGGTTGTCAAAGTATTTTTACAAAAATTAAAGAAGCAACACTTTTAGAGTGAGAAGCTCTCACTCCTCTCTAAAAACCCTAACTTAACACTTCATTTTTCAACTACTCAAATCCATCAACCTCCTTCCTTCTACTTCCATCTCCACCCATCCTCAAACATCTTCCATCCATCCTCAACCTCCAACCACATCTCCTAACTGCTATTAGTCACCTTGTCGCTCATCGCCAAATTTATCTGCCTAGATCTAACGTCAGACTTACAAAGCCTATTGAATTCCTTCATTTTCACCCAATCACTATTTATTCCTATAGTTTCATCAGAAAGGTTCTCTCTCTAAAGTTACCCTTCTCCCGGTAATCACATCTAATTCACATCTAATTGACTTTTAATGAAAAAAATTACCCAAATTAGCATGATTTTGGATTTTATTTTTATTTTTTTATCAAAATTATCTCTAGGTAAGCCTTACCATAGCCTTAATACAATAGTGGTAAACATTACCTCAGAACAATTTTGATAAAAATAAAATTTTTGATAAGGTATTGGCCCAATATGAAAAGATTTATTATTGGTATCGAATGTGGTGTTAAGGTTTACAATAACAAGACAATGTATTATCACAATAGTGATAAATTCTACCTTAGAACGATGTTAGCTAAAAAAAAGTGATATTCGTGGCTAGAAATTGGCCCAACATGAGAAGTCATTGGAATGATATCTAGTGTTACAGTAAGACTTACCACAATGATGATAGCTTTATTTCGGAACAATTTTGTTAAAAAATGAAATCTTATCAAAATATCTTACTAGTTTGTTAAATCACTCTACTTTTATTGCATTTGGTTTCATTGAGGAGATTGCTATAGAAGAAAACAAAGATGAAAATCTCGATTTGATAGTGGTTATAGTTTGAGGGATTACATTAAACTATATGTTGTGTTTCTCCATTTGAATGTTTTTAATTTTATCTCTTTGTATTATGGTTTTTTTTGGTTGATGTTTTTCTTTTCTTTTCTTGGTTGTGAATTTGGTGATAAGTGATAACCTTTATGTGATTTAAAAATTGTAATTTTCTTAGATCATATGAATATATGAGTTCATTTTAGCGATGACGTGCTTGACTTGATGGTTCTTTCAAGAATACTAAATAAAAATACTTTATGGTGAATAATTAGGTTTAGGTTGTGAAAACAATCTAAATAAAGAATTTTTATGTATTTATTTATAGTTTATAATTAACGAAAGAGATAGTGTATTTGTTAGGAAATTTGGATAAAATGGTATAATCACAAATTCTTCCTCCCAAGATCTTCCTTAGCAGAATATCAAATTACAGAGAAATAGATAATACACAACACAAGAATTATAGTGGAAATTCCAAATTAGAGAAAAACCACTTTCGTTGTCAAAAGACAACCAAAGAAAAATTCACTATGTGGAAAATTATTACAACCACACTCGATCAATTTTCTACACACGAAAAGACAAGAGCAATTACTGAGTTTCCAAGAGAATTTTCCCACAAAATTCTCTCACTTAAGAACTTCTTATACAAGCTTTTCTCTATTTTTGGGATGATTATCAATGAAGAAATGAAGCCATATTTATAGCCTAAGTTCTCATTTCATATGCCAAACATTTTTTCATTCAACAAAATTAGGCTACCTAATTTTCCTATTCTTTATTCAAACAAGGTTAGGCACCTACATTTTTGACAATATGGTAAGCCACCTTCCATGAATTTTCTTCTAAATTAGGCACCTCTTATTTTGAATAACAAACCTAATATTATTTTTAATCAATCATAACAATCTCCACCTTGATTAAAAATAAACATGGTTACCATGTATAACACTGTCTATTCCAACGGTCGTAATTCTCTACACCGAGAATTATCATACTCCATCATAAAAGAGTACACCCACTTAGAATTAATCACCAATTCTAAGAATTTCACATCGGCTCACAGTATAGAAAAAAACTTCTTTGAGAAATTTATGGTGCAAGCTACCACACTTGGTTTTCAGAGTTCATCGGCCATCGACATCCTTTTCCACCACACACCTTGCATCTATACCAAGCCAATGCTCGTGTGCAAACTTGTGGACCCGCTACCCGATAACACACACCTCTTTCATGGCACTATTTAGAGACTAGCGGCGTACCGTGAGGATGTACGTGCTTTCTTTTCAAAGAGAATCAACATAGTCTTTGAAAACAGGATATACTATTAGCGTCGCGTCGGTATTTGAGCTTCTTGCGGATCAGCTCCACCCTTTGGACAATTTCTTTTGAGGTGCGGATTGTCCACACCCCTCAAGACACTATTATCTTCTTTTCATGAAATTGTTTTTCTTTCGGTTGTCGTACTCAATCTTTGAGTTTTGGTAAGAAACATTTCTTTCCATGCTCGACTTTTTTCTTGAGAAAACAACTTGCTAGTAACTTCTGAAAAAATTATTTTCTCCTTTCCATGAATCGAGATAGGGTTTCATGTAATCATAAGAAGATGGAAGAGACGGATGAGCCTTAAAGCTATATCTTCATCATCAAGTTTAACTCCGATGGTTTCCAGGTTCGGAGACAATACGTGAGAACACTTAGATGGGTCGAGACATAATAGCTTCCTTCATTCATACGCAAAGTATGAAGCTTCTTTCAAATACACCCGATTTGAAACACGGCACTGCGATACAATTCTTCAAGCTTTTCCCGAGTTCTTTGGCCATAGATATTCCATGCACATTTGCAAGAATATTTTTGGCCAAACAAAGCCGAATTGCACTTGCGACTCTTAGATCAAGATCTTCGAATCTTTATCACTTATATTGGTTTTACTTGGACTCGATACCAAGATACTTGGTAGTTTCTCCTTTGACGTATATGTAACCCATGTGGATCAACAAATCTTTGACTTGTACTTGCCATGACCAAAATTGATTATCCCATCAAATTTCTCAATGTCAATCTTGACTCACGACATTTCTCCTTCTTTCTTTGAAATTGGCTCTTATCTTGTAGTTGTTAGGAAATTTGGATAAAATGGTATAATAAAAAATTCTCTCCCACGAGATCTTACGTAGCAGCAGAATATCAAATTACAGAGAAATAGATAATACACAACACAAGAATTATAGTGAAAACTCCAAATTAGAGAAAAACCACTTTCGTTGTCAAAAGACAAGCAAAGAAAAATTCACTATGAGGAAAAATATTAACACCACACTCACCGATAATTTTCTACACACCGAAAAACGAAGCGAATTACAAGCCCAAGAGAATTTTCCCACAAAATTCTCTCACTTAAGAACTTCTTATACAAGCTTTTCTCTATTTTTGGGATGATTATCAATAAAGAAATGAAGTCATATTTATAGCCTTCAAGTTCTCATTTCATATGCCAAACATTTCTTCATTCAACAAAATTAGGCTACCTAATTTTCTTATTCTTTATTCAAACAAGGTTAGGCACCTACATTTTTGACAATATGGTAAGCCACCTTCAATGAATTTTCTTCTAAATTAGGCACCTCCTATTTTGACTAACAAACATAATATTATTTTTAATTAATCATAATAGTATTATTTTTTAATTATATTTGTAACAACGTGTCAATGAAATATTCTCATTTAAGAAAAATATATATATATATATTTAAGAGATAACAAATTGTGGAGTTTGATATTACTTTTTGAGGTTATGTTTAATACAAATCATTTTTCATTTATTTGAAAAAAATGTGTATTTTTGCTCATATAAGTTCTATTTTCTATTGTATAGAAGAAAATGTTATATTTTTTTTTTACTCAATAGTCTACTTGTTAAGGTTTTGATACCTTTGATCAATCAAAGTTCTAATATTTAATTCTCGCCTTACACTTTAAAAATGGGTGTTTATTTGAACTAAAAAGGAGGATATTTTTTGTCCTTGAACAAAGGAAAGGATAAGAGTTTTTCCCCGTTACATGGCTTTGACAATTTTACAATTGACAAAATTACTATTAGGTTTGTGATTTGATGGAGTATTTTGGATGCGTGAAGCAATGTTTTTTAATAAAATGATATTTGTTCATATAATTTAAATTTTAGATGAAAACATAAATTTATTATCAAATCATTATATACAAATAAAATTACTCGTGTAAGGGATAAATATTGAATTTATTATGACTTGAATTTTTTTATGATGCAAATGAAATAATTAAGGGATAAATATTGAAATAAAAAATAATTTATAATAATGGGTCTTGTATATTTTTGTTGAAAAATTAGTGTTGGAAACGTCAAGGCCTAAAGGCCTTTCTAAATAAAACAAGTTTTCTCAAAGTTGTATTATTTCTTTCATATTTTCATTACAATTCTATAGCTATATATAAGGAGATTTACTTATTAAATTACTATTTGAATTAAACATTCCTTGATTTACTCCTTAAATTAATGATTCCTTGTTTTATTCCTTAAATTAATGATTCCTTGTTTTACTCCTTGAATTAAGGATTTTTTGTTTTACTCCTTGAATTAAGGATTCCTTGTTTTACTCATTCAATTAATCCTTAAATTAAGGATTACAACTACTTGATTTACTCCTTGAATTAAGGTTCTTGATTTACTCCTTAAATTAAAGAGTTGACACTCCTTAATTTACTTCTTAATTTTATCTCCAATAATTTTAAATATAAGTGTTTTTTTAAAAGTGCTTAAATATTGGATAAAAGTCTTTAATTTTTCTTCACAAACACTTATAAATATTTAATTGTAAAAATGATTGGATACAGTGCATCCAAACGCACTTAATATTTTTGATAAAGCCGCCTTACTTTAAAAATCACTGCTTAAATCACTTCTCCAAAAATGGATCAACTTAAAATAGAAATTAAAATTTTAAAGTATTTCAAAAAATTTCATATATTGGTTTTTTATTAATTAAACAACAAAAATATTCTATTATTAATAAACGGTACGTTAGCAGTTTTATTAATTAAAAGCACTTTCACATTTTTTACCAAACATATACAAGTGGATGCAATTATATATTTAAAAAAAAACTTTTTGAATAAAAAAATAAAAATCTTATTTTAAAATTCCTATTACGAATAGTACGCTTCCAAACTGGTTATGATCATAATAAGCAATGTCCTGTACGTAATGGGAAAAAAAGCCAGTCCCTTGTATAAGCTTCTAGAGGCCAGCTCCAAAATGATGCAAATTACTCACGAAGAAAATAGTTGGAATTTGATATAATTATTTATGCTCTTTTCTTCTAAGAGTCGTTTATTTCATTAAATTAATATTAAAGTTAAAAATATATCACTTAATTATATTGAATAATAAAAATAATACTGATTATAACTAGTGGTATAAATATACGGTTATGTCTTTTTTCTTATGTAATTGACTTATATTTTTGATAGTAAATTCGTATAATTAATAATAAGTTTTGTGATAAATTTATACAATAAGAATTTTGATAATAAATTTATACAATAATAAAAAATTCAATGGTAGATTTATCATAACAATGGTATATTTATATACTACTAATAATATTTTTTTTTGTCACTTGATAAAGAAAAAATATATATTTGTAACTTTCACCACATTTTAGTAATATATTTATTAGTTTATCATTTATTATATTAAAGTTTTATTTTACTATATCTAACTTGTTACGTCCATAAAAATAGGTACATGATATATTATACAAAGAGAGTGAATTTTAAATTATATTTAAGAAAATTTCTTTAATAATCATGAAGATTTTGATTTAAAAATCATTTGAAAATCAATTCTTTTTAAATCAATTTGAATACTCTTTTTGTGGTTTTATATTCACAATGTAAAAATATAAACTCATAAATTTAAGTCTAAAATATTTATAAAGTTAATTAAAATTCATTAAATTAGTCTTAACATGTTTAATTGTAAATTATATTAACCAATAAATTAAATAAGGTTTGCATTCTTTTTATAAAATCTTTGTGTTTTTGTCATAATCATCTTGAGTAATGTAGTTGAAAGGTGGGTCGTGAGCTATACATACCTCGTTAAGAGTCTCCTCTAAAATATTATTTTAATAAATAATTATTTATAATACATGATATTTATTATATTTTCATAAAATTAATAGTTATCAATATATAATTTGAAAAGATTTAAGTCACAAAACTTACATATATTTATACTTCTTCACTTTCGGGGGATCGTGAGAGTGTACATTCTAAATATCTCAATGCATGTTCATATAATGTAAAATATGACATGTGATATAATTCAATACATGATATATTGCTTCATATGTATTAGTTTCTAAATACATGAATTCATGTGTGATTCAACCCTAAGATGCATGTGGGTCCACCTTTGACCCTATGTATGATCATAATACATATGACACATCTATTAGTCAAATCAATATCCTATGGAACCTCGTCTATAGGCAATTGACTCTGAAACACAATAGGGGTTCAATTTCGAGTTCCATATGTAGTCAACAAATCCAAGACCCAATAGCCAACAAACTCCAAACACAATGTGGGATCTAATTCCAAGGCCCGTTTGTAAGCAAAAATCCATAGTCAACAATCAGAGACACTATAAACAAAAAAAAACTTTGAGAATACATGTGATGCGATATGTACTCGTAGTCCATCAAAAATAGTCTGTTGCAACCAGTAGCTTATAGATACCATACTCTACGCACATAAAATCATTTTTAGGTTGATCAAAGGTTTATGAAGTATGTGATTTCTGCTAGAAAATGTTGTCTAATCAACTGATAAGGTCGAAATGAATATTTTTGAAAAGTTCATTTTGGTTATCGATATTTCTATGCGATTATCAATCTATTTGTTGACTTACCTCTGAAAATTCCTTTGAGTATTTGATGCCCGAAGTAAAACACCATCATCATCCATTGTTTCCATCTGTTTTGAGAAATTATCACACATAACATGAATAATTTTATAGCAATACTAACTGTATCAGGTCTAATCATTTGATCAAGACTTTGAAGGACAACTTAAAATCTTGGCTTGTTTATGATTCAATTAGTTCAATTTGATAAGTGATTGCTATAATAAATTGACAAATATCATAAACCTGAGTAAAAAGTGAACATTATCAGTTACTCCCATGGTTGGTTCAATTCAATGTATTATTTGTAAAATGTCCAATTTTTCCAGAAAATCAAAGCAGTTAATGCGAGCACGTTTTGAAGATAGATGTTACATCCTTTCTTTCAAAACCATCTTGTAGCGTTATCAAAGTTCGATGCTTTGTTGTAGCAAAGAAAACGAGTCTTTACAATTCTTTGTGGTTGCAAATTTTACTTATCTCTTTCAATCATTACTTAATGCAATTAATTTGCACACATTTTTCTCATTGGCTATTTTACGAGTAAGTAAGTTATGACAAAAACATCTTTTGGAAAATAATTTTATTCCCAAAAAATCAGAAACATACTCTGATACCAAAATATTAAGCCTTCAAAAATAGATACGTGAAATATAAATAGGTGAATTTAAATTATATTTAAGGAAATATCTTTAACAATTAAGAAAAAAATAATTTGAAAACCATTTAAAAATTAATTCGAGTACCCTTTTTGAAATCCAGGACATTTATAAAGTCAATTAAAGTAATCTCAATATGCATAATCATAAATTATATTAACCAATAAATTAAATAAGGTTTCAAGTCAAACCTTGTAATGTTTTCATCATCCGTATAAAACATTTATGTTTTTACCATGATTATCTTAACTAATGTTGGTGAAAGGTAAGGGAAAACTAGAGGTTGTGCTATACATATCTTAATAAGAGTTTATTTTAAAATATTATTTTAATAAATAATTATTCATGATGTATTTTATTTATTAAATTTTCATGAATGTAAGTAATCATCATCAATATAGTGTGTTGGAAGATTTTAGTCACAAAAAACCTAGATATACCTATACTTCCTCACTTTTGGTGGACTGGGGAAGTGTGCATTTCAAGTATCTCAATGCATACTTATACAATATAAAATATGTTGTACGATATAATTCAATGCATGATATGTAATCTCATATATATCAGTCACCAAATACATGGACACATATACGATCAAACTTCGAGATGCATGTGTATCCAACTTTGACTCTATATATAATCATAATATATATGACACATTTATCGATCAAATCAACATCCTATGTGCCATCTTCTATGGACAATCGACTCCAAAACACAATGAGAGGTCCGACTCTGATGCACATATGTAGTTAACAAATCGAAGACCTAATAAACGATAAGCTTCAAACACAACGATAGGTCTAACTTCAAGATTCGTGTGTGATCAACAATCTGCTGTCAATAACTCAACAATCCATGGTCAAGTATTAGAGGCATTATAATCAGAAAAAAACTTTGAGAATACATATAATGCAATGCGTACATGTGATCTTTTGAAAAATAGTATGCTACAACTAATAGTCCATGTATACCATACTTCGCAAAACAACATACATGTAAACTCCCTACATATAGAATCATTTTTGTGATGTATGTATAAAAATTTCAAATGTCATGTAATATTTTCCATGCACATTTCATATTTAATACTCATTTTATAAAACTTTTCAATTTATGCATAATAAAAGATTTATAACGAGTATCTTATTTTAATAACATTTATAACATTATTATATAAATCATATCATTTGATTTTTATTTTATTTATAACATATGATGCATGATAATTTATTTAAAAATAATGCATGAATTAAAAAATTTAAGTAGAAACTCTTACTTGAAAATTTATTATATTACTAAACTTTTGAACCCAAACTGCTTGATATTTATTCTCAAGATGTCCTCTAAAATGTGTTAAAAAACTTGAAAAACTTAGAGAGAGAAATTTTTAGAGAAATGAGAGGAGAAATTGTGGTATAAAAAGAGGGTGAGATTTGGTTCCATTTTATAGACAAAATTTGAAGCTCATCGACTACCTTGGCAAGAATGGTGTTTAGAGGTGTGATCACACTAAATTTTTTTTGATACATCCTTACACTTTAAAATATTATCTAAATTTTTTTAAGACAATTTATTTATTTACAATAATTTTTTGGTGTTTTACACAACTTTATAAAAGCCAGATAGGATATTATAAATAATTTTGCATACTTTTTTTTTACTCTAAGATCTATAAAATTTTATGAAGACGTAGATTTATAATTTGATACGAAGATCCATAGAGATATTTATTAAATCAGTCATGGATTATAACAAGCATTTTTTTTTAAGATTTCACCTTTTACCATAAACATCATAAAATGGGTATTTTTTCTTTTCATATTTTTTAAAAAATATATAATTATATTAATTAATCTAGTTAAACATTAAAATAAGAGTAATATAAAGCAAATAATGGGATTATATTTTTTTTGAAATAATAAAAAGTTGACTTTAAAAACACATAAGTTAGTTTATTTAAAATCTTAAATAATAAAAATAAAAACAACAAATAAAAAATATTTAGAATTTTATTTAAGAATAAAACTTTTAGTATAAATATTATAATGTGATTATATTTTTTTGAAATAATAAAAAGCTATCATTTAAGTATGTTTTTTTTCTATATTAATATTATTGGAATATATTTCATTAAATTAGCTCGTGTTAATTATGAGTTAAATAGTTTAATTCATTTTACGATGATCTGATTGTAAAAAAAATTGATAGAATAATAAAATACAAGTATATTACATCCATTTTTTTAAATGAATATCAAATAAAAGTGAAAAAAAAGTTGCAAAAGAGGTTGAATTTATGCCGAACATGAGGCCCAATTTATTGAGGTTAGATTTACGAGCCACTTTAACATCATACGTTTCATCGAAGGATTTTTATTCTAGCATTGCTTTTTTCACCCTTATTTTTTTTATCTCAATTTTTTATTTTATATTCAACATATTTAATAAAATTTATAATTATTAATATATTATATTTTTAAAATATTATTTAAATTAATTAAAATTTTATATATATACAATTATATTAAACATGAATAAACAGTAAGAGATCAAGTAAGAATAAATACACGTGAGCGAATGCAATTTGGAAATTTGTTTTTTCAAATAATGAAATTCGACTCAAGGTTCTGTCCTACTTGCCTTTCTTAAATATATTTTTTCATGTTTTGTAAATAATGATTATATCATTATACTCTTATAAATAATTATTATATCCTTATAAATAAATTGTAACTTTTTTTCTTTTAACTTAAATAAACATTGTAATCTAACCAGGTGGGGTTTCACTCACACTTCTTTAAGCTACAACGTGCCAACTCACAATATATCGCAGTTTCAGAAACTTACACGTTAACACCATATTATTAAACATAGTACTTATTATTTAATTATTTTAAAATAATAATTTTTGTGGGTAATTTTATTTTATTTTTTAATCTGATATTATAATAATATTATTATTTTTAAAAATTTTAAAACATTAAATTATTATTATTTTCAACTGTAAAAATATCATTTTTTTTCTTCATAATTTCAATTAAAATTTTTTTTTATCCGAAAGGATATTATGAGGTGCCTATAGATTTATATTCGATCTCACATACAAATTTGTAATATATATATATTACTGTATTTTTAACTTTGACAAAAATTAAAAGAAACTTTTTGACCGGACAAAAAAGCCTAAGTATCATAGTTGACTTTTTGTTTTTTTTTTAAAAAACAAAAAATTATAAGACACCCATTAATTTAGATTTCTTCTATAATATTATCATTTTATTTCAATTTTTTTATTTATATCATATATTTTTTAAAAATATCATCGTAATTATTTATTTATTATAAAATTAAAACTTAAATCTTATATTTATATTTACAATAATTTATTTATATTATTATTAAAAAATATCAAATATTAATAAAATTAATTATTTTTATTTTTATTTTTATTTTTAATTACATTAATTAGAGAATATTTTAATTTAAATAAATTATAATTAAAATAATATAAAAAATTAAATAAAAATAAAAATAAAATAAATAAAAACACAAAAAATCATTTATTATTGTATATTTATTTTTTAATAATAATAAAATTAAACTATTACAAAAAATAACTATATAACTTAAATATTATTTTTAAAATAAACATAAAATTGGTACAATTATCTTATTATCAAATTCCAAATAGTTATTTACATTACTTAATTTGTTCATAATATATATATATATATATATATATATATATATATATATTAAAATTTATTTTAATAAATATTACTGAAAAATAACATTAACTGTGATTATCACAAGTGGAGTTAATTTAGTCATTGGGATATGAGCTAAAATGGAATATCTTCTAATGATTTATTTATTTATTAATCTTTATCAAGATTATTATTTTTTTCAATTTTTAAAATTATATTCAATAATTAAAATGATGTACACAATTAGATATATTTTAATAAAATTTAAAATTAAATAAAAATTAATAAAGAAATCAACAGACAATCTGTTCTCAATTAAAACATAGAGAGCAGTTAAGAGCCAAGCTTAAACAAAAAATAAAATAAAAATTCAAAGGTGAGCATTTTTTCTCGCCAAACAAAGGTGGAGATTTGCATCGTTACGGTACTGTTCTTAAAGACCAAGATATAAACATTAACGGAGAAAAAATCAAGATAATATTATTAAATAAAGTAATAATTAATTATATCATTAAAATGTTTCGTATTTTTAATTTAATATATGCTTTACTTAATGTTAATTTTACACATACAAGTAAATACTTACTTGAATTTGCCCAACACAAATACAAATTAAAGTAATGGCATTTTCAGTAAATATTGAACCATCCAAATCCCCGTGAACGTTTCCCAAGGCAATTACTAAATACACTTTTTTTCCCATAAAATCGAATCCCTTCCCTCTCTCTTTCTTTCTGGTCACATTTCACCACCGCGCGCCATTACTCTCCCAAAGAAATGGCCACCTCAACGCGCATTCGTCGGCTTGGAGCGGCCACGGCTCTAGCCGTCGCGTCCAGCGGCGCGATGTTTCTCCATCAGCCTTTTCTCTCCTCTAACGACCGTGGAAATGGGCCGGCTCTCTCGGCCTTCCGGCAGAAGATCAGCGATCCAAACGCCATCGTTCCATCCAGGGCATTTCAGGAGTCGGCTTTGATTGGCGCTAGTTTGGCTAATCCGCTTGATGTGTTGGTGATTGGAGGCGGCGCCACTGGCTCTGGAGTCGCTCTTGACGCCGTTACCAGAGGCCTTCGAGTTGGTTTGGTCGAGAGGGACGATTTCTCCTCTGGAACGTCCTCTCGTTCCACTAAGCTAATTCACGGAGGTATAATCTGTTTATGTAATCATGTACTTATTGTACGCTTACAGATTATATTTTCTGATCCGAACTTGGTGTTTTTCGATAATTATGGTCGATTTTTCTTGCTTGATGTGTTATTTGCGCTGAAACCGGAAATCCATATGCTTCTGTCGAATATATTATCATTTATGATCTGCTTATGCCTATGAATTATGAATTTTGTACGCTGTCCGTCATGCCTTGTATGCTATTATGATCAGTTATTTAAGTTATCATTTTGTACTATGCATTAACCTGCTTGCGTTTTGATCAAAGAATGTAGTACTTCTTTACTTGTCTGATACTAGGTTGAATGCAGAATTTGAATGATGGAACTTAATTTTAATTTTGGGTTCGATTACAATTATGATGTAGTTATTTTCCATTTCCTTTTAAATTTTGCGTTATATAGTTTTTATCTTATATGTTCGATGTGTGATATTTTGATAGGAGTTCGGTATTTGGAGAAAGCTATACTTAATTTAGACTACGGGCAGTTGAAGCTGGTATTTCATGCACTTGAGGAGCGTAAACAGGTTATTGACAATGCACCACACCTCTGTCATGCTTTGCCATGTATGACTCCATGTTTTGAGTGGTTTGATGTAATATACTACTGGATGGGCTTGAAAATGTACGATTTGGTCGCAGGACCACGATTGTTACATTTTTCCAGGTATTACTCTGCACAAGAATCTGTTGGGCTCTTTCCTACTCTTTTGAGGGACGGTAAAAGTGGAACCTTGAAGGGCACAGTGGTGTATTATGATGGACAGATGAATGACTCTCGGCTTAATGTTGGATTAGTATGCACTGCTGCTTTAGCTGGTGCGGCTGTGCTCAACCATGCAGAAGTGGTGTCCTTTTTGAAGGATGAAGGCAGCAATCGGATAAACGGTGCAAGAATCAGAGATAATTTATCAGGTACAGCTTGCTCTCCCTTTCAAGACTTGGATTTATGAAATGATACATCAATTATGTCATTGGCCTCGTGTATTTTTCTGTATGCTAGAAGTGGCATGAATGTGATTTGACCTTGATGGAAATTCACGTTTTTTTTGCACTTTATAAAATCTAATGGATTTACACTATTTTCCTTAGTATGCCCTATTTTGCTTAATCATGAAGTGTGATTCACCATATTTTCTGTCTTTTATTCTATTTTGCATACTCTTCAAACTTCTATATTTTTAAATTCTCTTTCAAATCTCATGCTTTGTTGAGAGAACCTACATTCTCTTGGAGTTTTAAATGGTCATTTACTGGTTTTATGTTCTTTCATGTATTTTTTTCAAGTGTTACAATCATTTTACCTCTTGAGTGTACAGGTAAAGAATTTGATACATATGCAAAAGTTATTGTGAATGCTGCTGGACCCTTCTGCGATTCTGTGAGGAATATGGCTGACAAAGAAGCAAGGCCTATGATCTGTCCAAGCAGCGGTGTTCATATTGTTCTTCCAGATTATTATTCTCCAGAGGGAATGGGTTTAATTGTACCCAAAACCAAGGATGGGCGTGTTGTCTTCATGCTGCCATGGCTGGGACGTACTGTTGCTGGAACTACAGATTCAAACACTAGTATTACTCTGCTTCCTGAACCACATGAAAGTGAGATTCAATTTATTCTTGATGCCATCAGTGACTACCTTAATGTTGAGGTACTTGCAATAAGGTCTCTATTTCTTTTGTGTTATTAAATGCTTGCTTCTGAACCTTGTTTTATGTTTGTCATAGACCACTATAAGTGTATAGGTGACTCTGTCTAGGTGTTTCCATTTTCTTTTTCTTCATCCAGTCTGCTAGTGGGGACTAAAATAATGTTGGGAAATTTAGGTACGGCGAACAGATGTTCTTTCTGCTTGGAGTGGTATTCGTCCATTGGCAACAGATCCATCAGCCAAAAGCACCGAGAGCATATCAAGGGATCATGTTGTATGTGAAGATTACCCTGGTTTGGTTACAATCACTGGTGGAAAGTGGACTACTTACCGCAGGTAATTTTTTTTTGAGTTCATGAAATTTCCTCTTCTATGTTTTTGATTAGAATTATTTGTTCTCATGGTCTTTCTGATGTCACATCGTGTATTGAATCCATTTCTTAAGTGAAAGCATTAAACCCTTATGGAAACCCTTATCATCTGTACCGTGCTTTGCCTGTGCAAATGTTTTTGCTAACTGTGAGCATATTCAGCATGGCAGAAGATGCAGTCAATGCAGCAATAGAGTCTGGAAAACTAAGCCCCACAAATGAATGTATGACTCACAAGTTGCAGCTTATTGGTGCATATGGGTGGGATCCTGCCTCCTTTACTGTCCTCGCTCAAAATTATGTATGCATGAAGAAGATTTATGGTGGTAAATTTGTTCCTGGGGTGATGGACACTGCTGTGGCGAAGCATTTGTCTCATGCGTATGGCACCACTGCTGAACGGGTTGCTGCCATAGCTCAGGTTTTTTTTTTGTCTTAACTTGGCATTGCAAGTAATCCATTAAGACAACTGCTGCACATCTCATTCTGAATTAACAATTACCTATCATATTTTACAAGATCCAAGCTATGATGTTTTTCTGTAATGATTCATATTTTCAAAATGGATAATATTGAGAGTCCTTGCTTTGATTTCAGAATGAAAATTTGGGGAAGCGACTTGCCCATGGATACCCATA
Organism: Hippophae rhamnoides; assembly: GCA_033030585.1. Lineage (NCBI taxonomy): Eukaryota > Viridiplantae > Streptophyta > Magnoliopsida > Rosales > Elaeagnaceae > Hippophae > Hippophae rhamnoides. The sequence continues at coordinate 48,935,900 of CM065432.1, read as the reverse complement.
TTTAGAGGCTGAGGTTGCCTATTGTGCTCGGTATGAGTACTGTGAATCTGCTGTTGATTTCATTGCTAGGAGATCTCGACTTGCTTTCCTCGACACCGATGCTGCAGGGAGGGCACTGGCACGGATAATTGATATATTGGCTTCTGAGCACAAATGGGATTTGTCAAGAAGGAAGAAAGAGTTAGAGATGGCAAAACAATTTCTTGAAACTTTCAAGTCCTAAAAAAATGCTCAGTTTGATGGGAAGCACAAATAGTAAGTAAAATGACCTTTTTCTATTATTAGCACAAGCCCCTCCCTCATTTTTTTTTTGCTTTATTATTAATTTATTACCACTCAGGAGTGTAAGATTTCAGCAAAAAACATTCACATAGGTCCATGAGTCTTTTATTTCTTTCTTGTCTTAAGATTGGAGACCTCAAATGAAGCTAAGGAGTCTTTCATTTTTTCCCTTCTTCTTCTTTCACAGAAATCCACACATTATTTGACAACAAATTTCCTGCCATATTTTGGTGCAAAACAGATTTAGCCTCTTTGTGGTTTCTCTTTGAGGTCATTACTCCATTCAGCAATTCTGAATAACCATTATGTATGTCACATATTTTTTGTTGTAACTTTCTATACACTTAGAACAACTGTTGTTTTTGGGGCCCATTGTATTTAGTTATCTGTCAAATAGTTTGTTTCTTTCCCCCCCTCAAAGTTGTTCTTCCCATATGAATTGGTTCTTTTGTAAAGCGACATGTTCTTGGACGAGTGAGACCGTATTGATGGTTTTGCATAGGTTACAGTAGTCTTTTACGGCACATCAACCTATTCCATTGTAATGGTGCTATGATGGGCTTAACCAAGCAATTTGAAGGACTGTATCGGCTTGACCTGTCTCGAAAATGTTTTTTTACAAAGCATTCATGTAAATATGTGAAGTTTTATTTTTTATTGTTTGAAGTAGGATGTTTTAAACAATAATTCAAATAATAAAGCATTAACTTTGCCCCAGAATGTTGCAAGTTAAAACGCAATAATATTATTGCTCTCTTTACTAATGGTGCTACTGCGATGGACATGTGTTGGAATGGAGTAATGCTATATTTTCAACTTAGAATACATCACAACTAATCTGTTAAAAAGTGAATGGTTCATTCACTTCGAGTATGGATTATGTTTTAGAAATGTGGGTCTGACAAAGCAGGACAATTATGATATTCACATTTAGGGTTGGGATTGTTAGATAAGTTTGTTTATGATGAGATGGTTCTACTGTTTACACACAAGTAATGGAGGTACGTTTTTAGCTTTCCAGAGCAAAATGTAAAACCATCGAGTGAAAATTGTTTGGTTGTACTTCTGTTTATATGTTGTGAAAGATAGTTAAATAGCTAGACCTGTGCCCAAAATTGATGCATTGGGACTGAGAACTCTTATTTCACTTATTGGAATATCTAGAACACTAAAGTTTTGACACAAATGCTGAACTACAATTGAATTGAAATATTTACTCGCTTCTCGCTTCTCACTACTGTGGTTTTCAGCTCGGTAGTGTTTGGTAATTGGTATTACCAAATCTTTGTTGGCCTAGACATCTAGCTTGCTATTAGATAAGCTGTAGAACTTAAATTTAAAGCATAATATAGAGTCCCTACCAAAAGTCGAGTGTTAGAACTTGGAATCTAGTCGATCTATTTTCAATGTCGTTTTAGATAAATATGTCGGTGCTGTAACTATGACAACATAATAGCATCAGACTAACTTTAAAATTAAGAAATCAATTTGAGGTCAAATGTGTGTAAGAGTCGTCAAAAAGCTGAAACAAAAGTTGGACTTGGATTGGATTAGCCATATTGGTCATGGCTTGCCTGTTTTCACGTTCTCAATCTTCTGATCTTCTATTTTTTTCTTCTTCATATTATTTCAATTTTTATTGAGATATTAATTTCATAAATCATCTTTAATAATAAATATAAAATTGATAAAAAAAATTGATTAATGGTTTGTGTATTGTCATTTTTTTTGTAACAAAATGTTAATTTTTTTTTTAAAAATTACAAATTAATTAAACTGTTATGACTTTCTTAACTATTGGCCCGATTGTATTTTTTTTATTTTTATAAATATCAAACATTATTCGTCCCCTTTGGTTTTAATTGGCAGTATCTGCTCAGCAAATGGAAGATGGTCCTTCTAGTTGACACGTGAATCAAACACAGCTAGCATTTGTACCTTTGCCTCCCAAATATCAACTGACAGGCTGACGCTTACTAATTCTTTCCACTTCAAAACTACTGACCATATTCTTAATTTCAAGTAATATACAACACCAATGTGGAAGTAATACCATTAATGTTAATGAAAATTTAACTATTAATTAAATTTTATAAAATTATTAGATATATAACACATAGTTGACATTAAATAGTTGAAGGGTGTTTCCAAACATTTTTCTATTCTTTTCCTCTTAAATCTAATTCATGTAGCATGAGATGTAGTTAGAGGAGATTTTTTTTCAGTACTTCCATAATATGTAGAGTGGGTACATCTTAGGAGAGATAAGCTCAAATTAAATTTGGAAAGGATTGAGAAAAGTGAGGATCAAGTCACAATACAAGTGAGTCATAAATTAATTGTTTATTCTCCCATATGTGACATAATTATTGTTTTAATGATTCGTCCTTTCTTCTAATGAACATGTGTGTTATCAATTAAACTAATTAACGATGACAATTGTGTAATTAATAAATTTTTAACAAAACAATGATTAATCTTAGACTAGTAGTTCCTACATACTCGAAGACAAGATCATATTTAACATTTAGTTTGTTAAAAACAGAGATAGGTTTTAGTTGCATATTATAGATGAGGGGGTCAAACTTTTAAATAAAAATAAGTGATCTTTCAGATCTTGTAGTGGGACTGTGGGACGGCATGCTTGTTCAAACTTTATCATGCTTTGACTCTTTCTATTCCTTTATCTACTCTTGAAAATGAAATGATAGATCTTTCAAATTACTATTCGTTCAAATTCAATGCTTTATTTTATATTAATTTTTATTGTAATCATAGGGAATAAGGTCAATTTTCGCTAACTTAATAGCATAAACTTTAGCTTGTATTCAATGGTTACTTAATTTCAATAATTTTTTATTATAAAGAAAATACAAAATAACAAAATGATGTATGTTTTAATAAATAGATGAAATACTAATAAAAATTAAAAAAAAAATAGCATGTGTAATTGTGCACTCATTAAATTCATACTACATAAAAACTCAAATATGTTAAGTTTAATAAAAATATATATTAAATTTTTATTTCTTAGGTACATAATATAATTCTATTAATTTTATATAATAATTTTTTTTATAAATATAATAGATTTGTGTTATTTTACTTGAAGATTAAAATATAATTTTAAGAAGATTTTAATTATCATTATTTAAATTTTTTTGAATATATTATTAATAAATCTATTACTGAATAAATAAGCAACTACTAAAAATATTAAAGAGGTTTTTTCACTAAAAATATATGTTGAGAGAGGACAGAACATTTGAATTTTTGTAGACGAAAAAGGAAAGAAAAAAGAATAGAGTGAAATTCCAAAAAAAGAATATTTGGTTTTGGTAATTGAACCATGATTGAAATTTGAAGGCTTATTTTACCTTTTGTAGCTTTTACGGCATTGAAGAGAAAAAGAGGCAAATGCAAAAGCAAGCTTTAAAAAAGTAATTAATAATTGCTATCATAAACGTTGATATCTGAGATTACGTTTATAAAGTAGAATCGCGGGAAATAAAGTCGTCAACTCGGATTACAAATCACAGCCCCACCAATTCGACACGATTTTTATTTTTAATTTTTTATAATAAAACAAATTCTGTCCGTAAACAAGATTACCAAAACCTACCGTATCTTTGTAAAAAAATAATGACAGTAATAATAATAAATATTATTATTATTTAATAATATCATAAATTATACTCTTATTATAAATTACTTTATAATATTATTATTAATAATAAATTATTAAAATAATAATAAAAAAACACCTACCATATCATATATTTTACCAAAAATTAAGATACATAGCATAATTTTGAGGTCATTAGATTTTTTCAGTTAATTTCAGCTTAAACACGTTAAATTTTAAAAGAGATTAAATTTAATAACCTCCTAATTATAACATAAATATTACATATGAAATTAATTATATTTCATGAAAATACACAATAATATTAAATATATGATACATAAATAATATAAAATAATTTAATGGTAATTTTTTTAACTTAATTTACACCCTATTATAACCCTCGACAAATTATTGGTGTAGATCAATGATATAATAATAAAACTGAAAGATTAAAAGAAACTTTAAAAATAATTTTTTTTCGTATAATTAACTTATCTTATTATTGGTCGGCAATGTACACAAGTTCTGCAAAATATAATTTTTCTTACAATATTCCTTCAATCTTTTTTTTTTCTTTCTCCCACATCGTGCCGGCCTCAACCCAAACCCCTGACTCTTTTATATCTGAAAATATAAAATCTCTTTATCTTTCCCCTCTCTTCAAATTCTATTCTCTGTGTTTATTTGAGTCTCAGATGGTTCTTGGTGGAACTAAAAACAAAATCATCAACATCAACAACAAATGGCAGCGCATAACAATAGTAGTGGTAGAATCGAGAAACACCTTGGATCTTCTTCTGGTTCTACTAAAGGAACAGTTAGTCATAACCAAACCCATCACTCTGTTCGCTCTAAGGTTACATCTTCCAGGCGCTCTATTACTCCCAATTCAAGAACCTACTCCAATTCCGATTCTGAAGAGGGTTTCTTTCTTTTTCATATCTTTGTATCTTATTATGTGTTCAATTGATTAAAGATGTGTATAAGTGTTTCGTCTATCTCTTGTTTTTTTTTCCAAAGGTTTTGGAACTTTTGTGTGATGCAATTATAACATTATGCTTTTGAAGCCCCACAGATCCTTCTTTTACCTCACACTGCGCGAGTCATTGGAGTTCCTTTTTTTTTTTTAATTGGTTTGAGAAATACAGCTTTATTTAGTATAAATAAATTTGTTTAGTATAAATTTGTGAGCTTCTCACCTTAATGATTCATATATAAAGCTATCATGCTTTTATTATTTTATATTGCTTTCTTTCTCCTCCTTATTCTCTTCCTCGACAAATGTGAAAGAAATGGCGGTCTCATATGTAAAAGTGGGGTCATCAATCCTCCAATCAGCTCAACCCAAAAAGCTTAAGCTGATGGAGATGGTCAAAATTTACATTTATATAATTTTAACACCCTTTGAATGTATAGACCCATCCCTTGAAGGTCAAGATTATGTGTAGCAGGGTTTGGATATAGGAACTCTGCTGTGTTGGTCACTCCCAAAAGCTTAAAGATGATGGGATATGGGCCAACATTATATTTGTATTCGATCAGTGACTTTGAATTTTTTTTTTGGGACTTATAAACAGTTTCTGGAAGGGTGAGAGTTGCTATCAGACTTCGTCCTAGAAATTCTGAGGATCTTCTTTCAGATTCAGATTTTGCCGATTGTATTGAGTTGCAGCCAGAGGTAATTAAAACATTCCAATAGAGTAAGAGACAAAATCAAATTCACTTTCCGTTAATCAAAATATCCTTTTTCTTGTAGCTTAACCGACTAAAGTTGAGGAAGAACAACTGGAACTCCGAATCTTACAGATTTGATGAAGTTTTCACAGAAACTGCTTCCCAAAGGCGGGTTTACGAAGCAGTTGCTAAACCTGTAGTTGAGGTAAGTTCTCAATGGGACTGCCACTTTCACTCTTCCAACATAATGAATTTCCATTAATTATGCAACTCTTATGGGGAGCTTGAAACTCTGATGTCTAGACTACATTCCACAATTGGCAATACTATGTTTACATTGGGGAATTAAATGTCAACCATATAATTGCAAGCTAAAATCTTGTAATTTTTGTTGTTTGGTAGGATAATTCGTTCTCGAACTCTTATTTTCTTTTTTCCATCATTTTTTATCCTTCTTTGGGAAAAGGATTTGTAGGTAGGTGTGACTTTATGTAGTAGTATTTTTAATACATATTCCTTTTATATGTTGTATATCTACTTTTCCATGTGTATCTCTTGATCTATGTAGTTGCTGTGTTGGTCATTTTGAATTGCATTTTGCTTCCCCTTGCCCATTTTCTCTAATGATGTTAATTTTGGAGAGTTTTGAATGTCATGGTGATTATATAATTTTGACTTTGATACACTTTTTCAGAGTGTATTGAGTGGATATAATGGAACAGTTATGGCTTACGGTCAAACAGGAACTGGTAAAACCTATACGCTTGGCAGACTAGGTAAAAACGATGCATCTGAGCGTGGTATAATGGTCAGAGCTTTGGAGGACATATTTTCAAGTATATCTCCTGCTTCTGATAGTTTGGAAGTATCCTATTTGCAGGTAGTGATTTATTTTGCACCAATACTTGCCTCAATGTGCTTGTGCATGTTGTGTTTTTGTTTTTGTTTAGTTGAGCGGTTGAAGCTCATTGTCAAGGGAGATCATAAAGAGATTATATAAATTTGATCTTTGTTGATTTTCTCTGATTTTTGTTGAGAGAGTTATTGAATTGATTTTGGCTTAATGTCTAATGTTATATTTATACATTGAAAGGAAGAAACTTAATTTATTAAACTAGTTACTAAACTAGGATTACTAAACTAGCCGTTACTAACTTGGCGGGTTATTAAACTAATTATTCTCAACACTCTCTCGAGTTAGGTGTGTAGATATCGGTCCAATCCTAACTTGCTTAAATTTTCTTCAAATGATTTTAAATCTAAACCTTTGGTGAAGATGTCCGCTAATTGTTTTTCACTTACTCACGAATGGAGTTTCAATTTCCTTTGCTTGAATTTTTCTCGAATGAAGTGGCAATCCACTTGATGTGTTTGTTCTCTGCGTGAAACAGGATTTGATGCTATATGTCGCGTCATTGGTTATCACAAAACATCTTCATTTGGTTCTTGAATTTTAATTCCAATATCCAAAAGAAGTTGTTTGATCAAGTGGCTTCGCTTGAGGTTGATGCCACGGCTCGATATTACCGTACTGACGATCGTGCCATGACAACATTTTGTTCTTGCTTTTCCATGTGACTAAATTTTACTACAAACGTGCAAAACGATTGGTTGATTTTCTATCAAAGCTACAAGTATGATACATCGGAGTAGCCTTGTTCATTAAATTATTACGTTTCATGAGAATTCCTTTACTAGGTGTCCGCTTTTAAATATTTTAAAATTCTATGTATAGCACAAATGTGGTGTTACAGGTGTATGCATAAATTTACTAATTTGGCTTCTTGAAAAGAAATGTCCGGTCGGATTCTGGATTAAATAAATTAATTTTCCTACAAAGTCTTTGAAATTGACTTATGTCTTACAGGGTTCGCCATCCTCAATATTTAATTTGCATTTACTATCTATTGGTGTAGATGTTTGTTTACTCCACTAATTTACCGGTTCTTTCAACGATAGATCAAGTGTATATTTTCTTTGTGAAATAAAGAGTCCTTGAGGTGAATGTGCTATTTCTATTCCTAGAAAATATTTTAATAAACCTAAGTCTTTGATATCAAAATTCTCCTTTAATTTCATTTTCACTTTTTTAATTTCTTCCAAATTATTTAGGTAATTATTATATCATCTACGTATACTAGAATTATGGTTGTGAATGTACCATAATTTTTGGAAAATAATAGTGATCGGCATTACTAATTTTAAAATCACAAGAAATTAAATAAGAGCTTAGTTTTCATACCGTACAAGTGGAGATTGCTTTAGTCAGTAAATAGATTTTTTAACCTACGCACTTAGACTAGAATTGTTTTCTTTTTTATGACCGGTGGAAGTGTCATATATACCTCTTCTTGAGTGTTCCTTGGAGAAAAGCATTCTTGACATCCATTTGATGTAAGGTCCAATTTTGGTTTACCGTATGGAAAGTAAAATCTAACGGTATTCATTTTGGCCACGGGTGCAAATGTTTCTTGATAATCTACACCATAGGTTTGAGTGTAACCTTTTGCCACTTAATCGTGCTTTGTACCTTTCAATAGTACCATCACTATTAAACTTAATCTTATAGACCCACGTTTGCATCCTACGGGTTTCTTTCCTTTGGGTAGTTGTCACGACTACCATGTTTCATTTTTTCAAGTGCTTTCGAAGTTCTTCTTCCAGTTGCTTTGCACCATACTACAGGTTGGCCTGTTAGCTCTATAGTTATTTGGCTCATTTTCTTTGGAAATTGAGGTCGAAATAAGTCCTATATGTGGTGTAACATTTTCATAAGATAAATAATTTTGGATAGGATATTTTACCTCATATGTTACAAAATCCCGTAATCTAGTTGTAGGTTGTGGAGTCCGATTAGACATACCGATGGTATTATTTCGGTAGTACCATCTTCCCCCTCACTTTGAGAAGTTTCATCATCTTCATTCTCGTTGATTATTTCATTTTCATTTTCTACTACTATATTTCCTTCTTCAGAATAAAAAAATGGAAATGTAAATTCATTTGGTTCCTCTTGGTTATTAGTCTCATTTTCTAGTGTTTTGTAATATGGCTCATTTTCTTGGAATGTCACATCTCTTGAAATGTAATGTTTTTTGTTAATCGGATCATAGCATTTATAACCCTTTTTTTGAGATGAATACCCCAAGAAAATAGCTTTGATTGATGTATAATCTAACTTGTGTTGTTTATTTTTGTGCCGCATAACATGTACATCCAAATACTCTTAAATGATAGATATTGAGTTTTTCTTGGTAGAGAGATTTCTAGTGGGCTTTTGAAATTCAAATTGGCACTTGGCAATCTATTAATTAAATATGTTTGCGGTGAGAACGGCATCCGATCAAAAAATTATTGGAACATTATTTTGAAACAAAAGTACTCTTGTTACTTCAAGTAAATGTCGATTTTTTCTTTCGACACACCATTTTGTTGGGGTGTGTAAATACGAAGTTGTTTGATGTAAAATTCCTTTTTGCTTGAAAAAATTTGTAAAATTTTGATTTACAAATTCCGTTCCATTATCACTTACAAAAGTTTTAATCTTTGCATCGTATTGATTTTCTATAAAATTATAAAATTCTTGAAATTGAGAAAACAACTTCACTTTTATTTTTTAACAAGTGTAACCATGTAGTTCTTGAAAAATCATCTATAAATATAACAAAGTATTTATAACCATTAAATGATTTCGATGAGCCAGGGCCGAGAAGCATCGAATGTATTATCTCAAAAGGTTTTTGCTTTTACAATTGGATAAACTAAATGGTAACCTTGTGTGCTTTCCTAATTTGCAAATTTCACAACTCTACAATCTAGTTGTTTGAAATCAAAAATACATTTTAAAATCTTATCGGAAGGATGTCGATTCTCTTATGCCAAAGAGTGCCTAATTCTTCTTTTTTAATATTGAAGTTGCACTTTTCTTCACTTAGAATATAAAGCCCATTTTCTAGAAAACGCTTCATGATGATATTCTTCGTTATCAATTCTGAAAAATCACATTTTTTGGATGTAAATGTAATTTCACAATTTAAGTCTCGTGTGATTTTACTAATGGATAACAAGTTAGATGTACAATTATTCACATGCAAAACATTTGAAATTTTCTTGAAAGGAGACTAATTGAACCATTTCCTAAAATTTTCATTTTTTTCACCATTTGCAACGATTACAAATTGTTTAGTCTCAATTTTTTGTAATTATTGAGTAAGTTTTTATTTCCAGTTATGTGATCGGTTGAGCACTCGAATCAAGGATCCATTTAGAATTTAAAGAATTTTGAGTAAGGTTTGTAATCATACCGAGGAGGTTTTTTGAGATTTTCCTTGAAACATCACGGATAATTGTGTATACAAATGCCTTCATTTGATCCATATCCACCTCACCTTTTATTTTATTTCTTTTTCGGCTAGTTTGTACTATATCCTCTTTTCCTTTTGTGCGAGTAACCCATTTTCTCTACTTCTCTACCCCATTTTGTCGTTGATCTCCCCCTACGAAGCCTCCACCTCGCCTTCCACTTTTGTCGGAGATAAGGGTTGAGACACCGGCATTCCTCGCGCTTGTGTCCTTCCTTAGCACAATAATCGCGGCAGTGAGTGACCGGCATTCCTCGCGCTTATGTCCCTTCCTGTCTTACAATAATCACGAGTGAGTGTTTGGTCTCCCCGACGTTCCGGCACAGGGTTAGATGCGGTGATGAAAGCCAGCAGGGGGTTGTCGGTGGTTGAGTACCCATCGCTATTCTTCTTGTCTCTTCTCTTATAACCATCCCAACAACCTTCACGGATGGCGTTACCACGTGAGAAGAATTTGTGAGCGTACCCTCATAGCTTGAATCGAGCTTGGAAAGGAAAGTGAAAATTCCATCCTGCTCTCTTCTTTTGATTTCATCAAGATCGGTACGTGAGAGGTCGATACTCTTATCTCATCATTCTTTTTTTGGATTTTCTTTGAATAGTTCGGTAGCCGGATTGATTTTGTTGTTGTAGCCCAATTGAAGTTCTTGCTTGAAGTTGATAAATAAGAGAGTAATTTTTCTTCTTTCCAAACATTGTCTCGGCTTTAACCCACATATCTCGAGCGGTATCTAGATATGTCATGAGATCGAGAGATATGGGGTTCCATGGTTGCCAATAACTTGACTCGGCTCATGACGAGATTGTCACTCTTTCTCCATTAAAATTTCCTTTCTTTCTTCAGTTGGGTGTGTTGGATCTTTGGCTTTTGGTTTTGATTTCTCACCAGTGATACGCTCAAATTTGTCTCTGATTAGACCAAAAGTCTGACGTGCCCCGAAAGATGGTAATTTTTACCATTTAGCGACACGAAGTCTCTCTATATGTTGTGACATTTTCTAGATTTCTTGAACTTATACAGTTCTTGTTTGTGGGATTGATTTGGAGCAAGATCAAATCTGCTTTGATACCATGTTGATTTTCTCTGATTTTTGTTGAGAGAGTTATTGAATTGATTTTGGCTTAATGTCTAATGTTATATTTATACATTGAAAGGAAGAAACTAGCCGTTATTAAACTAGCCGTTACTAAACTAGCCGTTATTAAACTAGCCGTTAAACTAGCCGTTATTAAACTAGCCGTTACTAAACTAGTCGTTATTAAACTAATTATTCTCAACAATCTTACTGGACTTTTCGACCGAGTCAAGTAAAAATAAAGCTTACGGCTCTTTTTCATTCTCCATTTTGTAAAGTAGTACATGGTATTGGCCTGGGTGGGAAGTTTCAATATTATCATATAACATATTATGAGAAGCTCGGCTCTTATTTTCAGTTGAAGGATGCCAAGAAATAATCTATTTTTCCTTTTCTTTTCCTTTTTAATTATGTATTTTTTCTTTTTTGAAAAATACAATGTGTTTATATATACATATAATCAACATCTATAGGGCTCATTTTTCATCCGAAGAATTCTATATTAGAATAATTTTTTTCTCTATATTATGATAAATAATTTATCAAAAGTTGATAATTTGTATTGTTGCTTCAGTTGTATATGGAGTCTATTCAAGATCTGCTTGCACCACAGAAGAATAATATCCCTATCAATGAGGACCCTAAGAGTGGTGATGTGTCATTACCTGGTGCTTCTATAGTCAGTGTTCAAAACCTTGACAACTTCTTACATCTGCTACAAATTGGTGAATCAAATCGTCATGCAGCAAATACAAAGATGAATACTGAATCTTCACGTAGTCACGCAATTCTAATGGTGTTTATTTTGCATGGTTATGGATCATCGCTTTTATCTAATTATAAATATTGAGCTCATCCAGAATTTTTCATATGTTTTAGGTTCACCTACGAAGATCTGTCCATGAAATAGAAAAGGAGGGCTCCACTTCTCAGGAGACAGTCTCCAAAACCAGTTTATCTGGTAGCAATGGTGTACCATTAATTCGAAAAAGCAAGTTGCTCCTTGTCGATCTTGCAGGATCTGAAAGATTAGACAAATCTGGTCTGTTTTTGACAACTATAACATAAGCCAAGTTTTTTGCTTAAAATCTGAATATCACCCGTTCTGTCTGTTGTATTTTCATTTTCCTTTAAAGTGACAATCTTGTTATCCTTAAATATTATTTCATAAAATTTATTGTCGGAATTTCTTAAAATTCTCTTTTCTAGGTGCTAGAAATATTGCATAGGATAAGATTACTTATATGTTGGTTCAAGAAGGATAACCAATCAGCTCATTCTACATTTTCTTCTCTTGTTAGTGGCTCGTTTTTGAAAGTGCAGATTGTTTAAGTTTCCTTGAGATTGACATTTTTATAATGTTGCAGGCAGTGAAGGGCAGTTGCTTGAGGAGGCTAAATTCATAAATCTTTCTCTTACTTCTCTCGGGAAATGTATAAATGCATTAGCGGAAAACAGTCCACATATACCTTTTAGAGATTCTAAGCTGACAAGATTGCTCCGTGACTCTTTTGGAGGTCAAGCCCAATGATCTTTTGATTTTCCATGTGACTTTAATATTTATCTTTCTAGATAATATACCACAGATAAAGGATCTAAATTTTTGGTCAAGCATGTTTGTTCAATTATGCATATTTCCTTTCTTTCCGTGCCAAAATTTATGGCTAGGCTGTTTGATTTGGTGTCCTGCAGATACTCATGGTTGTGAATAGTTTTTTTAATGGAATTGCACTTTTGAATTTGATTCAAATAGGTTCTGCAAGGACTTCACTTATAATAACAATTGGTCCTTCAGCAAGACATTATGCAGAGACTACTAGTACTATAATGTTTGGTCAAAGGGTAAGCTAGTTCAAAAGCTTCAGTTTAGATTACCAGTTCTCGGAACAAGAATGCTTTTATCCTTTCCTTTTTGTCTCTCTTGGATTTTTTTATCGGTCCTTCAATTTATAAAGGAAAAATTTGTATGGGTTTAGAAGTTTAAGGTTGATTTTAAACTCCTTACTTGCTTTGGGCTCACTTGTCTCTAAATATAATTATGCTTATATGCTGAAAAGGAAAAAGAGCTTGCTTGAGGTGTGCCGGATCTTATACATGTGCTATTTATTCTGTGTCAAATTTGACTAAAAGTGACCGTTTCAACTTTCTGTAGGAAAGAGGATCTTGTATGCTTGTCTTTTGTTAGTTGTGAAATTGGAGTATTAAGATCATTTGCAGTACTGTTATTTGGCATTATAGGCAGCTGTTTCCATCATTTTTTTTTACTGGGAACTCATCAGAGCTGGTAAATATGTATTGAAAATAGAAAGAATAAGACGAAGCAAATTTGGTTGTTGGTTATAATTTTGAAACGTACAATACTAGTTGGAAAAGTTGCTTTATTATGGCTCAAATAGGCTATTATATTGACTGAGATGAGTTGTGATAATGTGATGTCTAAAAGCACTTTGTTTTTAGTATAAAAGAAAATAAGAAAGAAATACCACGTAATAAATTCTGAATCCTTTTATGTTGAATTTTTATGTTTTGTATTCTCTTCATATAACAATATTGATGTTCTGAAAGCAATTATATGAGGTTGCATTTTAAAATATGTAAACTTTCTCAAGAGTAAGAGCATGAATGAACCAAACAAATTTTCGCTCATTGTTCAGTTGGAGATTATTCATATTTTTTATGGGACTATTTTAAGTATACAATTCTATGAGATTACTTTTTTGCTTTTGGCAGGCAATTAAAATAGTAAACAAGGTAAAGCTGAAGGAAGAATTTGATTATGAAGCCTTATGCAGAAAGCTTGAAAATCAAGTAGACCAACTTACTGCAGAGGTTGAAAGGCTCCAAAAATTGAGAGGCGATGACAAAAATGGGTTGGAAAAACAGTTAACAGAGTGTAAAGACTCTTTTGCTGAAGCAAAAAGGAATCTAGTTACAAGGTGTGAGGTAGTTGCCTTTACCATATATCATTTTTATTGTAATTGATATAGTAATATTTTAGATGCATAATTCATGTCTGAATTTTTTGGTTATAATTATGCATTGTAATTTTATGGCTTCCTATTATCTAATATCTATTGTGTGCTTCAGTTTTTAGAAAAGGAAAATACCCGTCTAGAGTTGGAGATGAAAGATGTTTTAAGTGAACTGAACCGTCAGAAAGATCATAATGATTTGATTTGTAATAGGATCGCAGAGCTAGAAGTGACTTCAAAACATAGCAAGGTATTTTGTGTTCCTCGAGATGAAAAAAGTATTTGTTTGCTTTCTTTTTTATTTTTATTGATTTCTTTTTCAGAGCTAGTTAGTTGTATTTATTTTTACTGTAGGCTGTAGCTATAGTCTTTGAATATCTTGTGACCTCTGAAAATAGTCTTTAGTGTTTCAGTTCTGATACATCTTCCTGGACCTCTCTCACACTTCTCTCCATTACTCAATCTTTCTTCTAACATTTCCTGAGCTTTTTTGCCTTTACTTTTATTTTTGGATACAGAGATGAACACCATTAAGAAATTTGAGGAATATTCTCAGAAATCTAATCTTTTTTAGCCCAATATGACTACTTTGAAACTTGACATCCATGATCAGCATGTGCTTGAGTTTTGGATTACAGTTATTCCATTGGAGCTGTGAAACATGCATTTACGCACTTATATTCATTCACAGAGGAAAATAAGTTCTCTAGTATTTTTGCTCATAGCTTGGAAGGTTTTGGTTAATAAAGCCTTGCATAGTGTGGACATTCTGGAAGCTGGCATAAGGACAAAACATAACGCTCTTCCTTTCTAGCCATTTTCCATAATCTACATTGTTAATGCCCAAAATCAAAACAAGTCCACAGTTTATATTTGACACTTACTAAAGGCTTATTTATCTTGCATTTTGTATTATTGAATCTGTTTATTTTTCAAACCATATATAAGGAAATCACACAAGCATTTATGTTAATTTTTTTATTGTTAGTAGCAACACCAGCTTGAAAGTTCTACCTATCAGAAAGTACTAGCTGATACCACTCAGATGTATGAGAAAAAAATATCAGGGTTAGTTAAGCAATTAAAGGATGAGCATGCACACTGTGAAAACACAAAGCAACAGTTAGATGCAACGAAGAAGCTCTTGAATGACGGTCAAAATACTATTCAGGTTAGTTATCTATGTAGTCAATGGTGGAAGGGTGGTTTCATTATTTTCTTGCTCTATGTACTATTTTTGTTAGAGTTTAATAATTTCTGCTGACCATTGTTTTTGGTTTGGAAGTTTGTTCATAATAGGATTTTGTATTCAGTGCTAGTTGTTTGGATGGTTTATACTCATTATACCATTTCAAACATAACCTCATGTGCATATATCATTTGCTACAAATTTTATAAGAAAATTACTCTTCACAATTACTTACAACAATAGTCTTGACCACATGCTGTATCTTTTGTTCTTAGCAACTTGAGATGGAAAACTCTAGATGCAAGAAAGCACTAGCTGATACCACTGATATATATGAGAAAAAAATAGCCGAGTTAGTCAAGCAATTGATGGATGAGCATGCTCGCTCTGAAGATTTTGAAGAACACTTGGCTTTGATGAAAAAGGTTAAAAGTGATTCTGAAAACTTAAAGCAGGTAACTTTTATCACTATAGTTGAAGATAATTCAAGTCACATCTTGATTTCATGCTTTCTTTAATTTCAATGGTTTAATTTTCATAAAAAAAATAAGCATTTGTTTTTTTCCCAAAATTTTATGCATTTTTCATTTCAACTTTTGGGAAAAAAATTATTGAAATAAAGTTTAACAACTCCCATCTCTTGTGCGTTGGATGTCAAAATCAATTATGCTCTTATTTGAATTTGTGAAAAGAATTTTTTCTTCTAAAAAGTTGTATTCTTTCAGACACCTCACAGTATTATAATTTACTAAGATTTGTTGTAAAATCCTGGAACAGAAAGAGATTGATGAACTTAAAATGAAGTTACAAGGAACGTATATGCTACATGAACAAACTATTGATGAGCTTCAATCCTTGAAATCAGAACATAGAGTTCCATCAGAAGACAAGGTACAGTTTAAAAATAGGTTGTTTTTCACATGAAAAGTGTGTTTATTACAAAATGCTTCCATTGAATTTAATAACTTGGAAAAAGGGTATCAGAAGGACACTAACAATAACAAAAGTATAAAAGTACATTAACTTTTGGGTAGGGTATTATAAGTCCACTAACTATGAAAAAAATATAATAGGAATCCAAAAATGAAAAAAAATGTCAAAGATGGAGTATATGAACACACATATGTATATTTTTTTAAGTTTTATGTGTTCAAACTTATTGAAGTTAATATTTTTTGAATTATAATTAATTTAGGGAACATGTAGTAACTCAAAAAATACACACGTATGTTCACGTGTTCAATTTTTTACCCTTTTTTTCATTTTTGGATTTCTGGTATATTTTTTTCATAGTTTACTGACTTATAGTACCCTATACAAAAGTTAATGGATTTTTGTTATAGTTAGTGTTCTTCTGCCATCCTTTACCCTAAAAACTATATATTCACTTTACAAAAATATGAATTTTAAAGGCAACGCTAGATAAGGAGCTTCAATCTGCGAGACAAAGACTTCTAGTGGAAAAGAAGCAGAGGGAGAATGTAGAAAATGAGCTGATCAAGCTAAAGAAGGCCGTACCTGAAAATGGTTTGGAGGTGTGCTATATATTTTCAAATGTCACTTTTATCATTAATGTCTAGGGCCTTATATGTGACATTTTGCAGAATATAAAATTGCATATTAAGGAAAGTGTACGTAACGAACCATCTGCATATGGGAATCCCACATTGCCACAAAAGTCAAACCCATCAAGGGAACCATCTGCATATGGGAATCCCACATTGCCACAAAAGTCAAACCCATCAAGGGAGACACTTTCAGGTCAGCGAGCCACAATTGCAAAGATTTGCGAAGAAGGTATGACATGATTTCAAATAAATTCACATACATTTTCAAATAAATCAGTGTTGATGCAGCGTAATCTTATTTTCTGATAATCTTGTTTGTTTTCAATAACTCAGTTGGGCTACCAAAAATATTACAACTGTTGACATCTGAAGATACAGATGTCCAAATTCATGCAGTTAAAGTGGTAGCCAATCTCGCTGCTGAAGGTACTTGAGTACTGGAGTTCCCCTTTGATATCTCCCAACCTAAAGGCTTTATTCAGATGAATCAAATGTTAATTTGTGGATGTCTAGCTTTTTCTATTTTGGCTTTTCCACTTCTCAAGGATTGATAGCTAAGCATCTTGCTTCTAATTAATTGCTACTTAGCTCTATCTCTAACCCTTTTTAATTTTAATTTGATCGATATAGCTAATAATTATACTTTCTAGTATGGTTCCCTGGTAATAGAACTTTTCTCTTCCTATTATGCTTTTTACAAAATGGAAAGACTGTTAGCCACTTGAATGAGGTGTTGAAAATCAACACCAAAATAATAATTTAAGAGGTAGAGAAATAAATGAAATGGTTGAAGGTTGTAGAAATAAATGAAGTAGTTGAAGGTTGTAGAAATAAATGAAGTAGTTGAAGGTTGTAGAAATAAATGAAGTAGTTGAAGGTTGTAGAAATAAATGAAGTGGTTGAAGGTTGTAGAAAAGAGAAGTGTGTAGATAAGATTTGTATGGTTAGGATTATTTCTTAGTTTTATATTTGTGTGGAGTAGATTGCATGGTGAGGACTATAAATAGCCTACCTTGCATTTGGTTTAATCATTCCATCAAAAACAAATAAGTGTTTGTATTCTTAGTTTGAGTTGAGAGCTTTCTCTTTGAGTGTTTGTATTTCTCTTCAATTTGTGAGTTGCCTTTGAAAGGTGTTATAGTGAGTATAATACAAGTAGTTTGTTTACTTGTTTGGATCTAATATTAGTAAATTTAGAGTTGTTTATTCTAAATTTTACTCAACAATTGGTATCAGAGCGGGACGGTCAGAGATCGTTCTTAGTGGAGTTATCTTGAGTCGTGAGGAGTTTGGTACTCTGCAAATTTATTAGTCAAGCTTGTTCGGTATAGTCGAAGTCTTGCCGACACGATGGGTGATCTTCAAGTAGTTGGAGGAATCAAGAAGCTCAACAACAAAAACTATAACACATGGGCAACATGTATGGAGTCTTATCTACAAGGTCAAGACTTGTGGGAGGTTGTTGGTGGTGATGAAGTTACACAACCAACATTGGAAGATGCAAACGGCATCTTGCGGAAGTGGAAAATTAAAGCAGGCAAAGCGATGTTTGCTTTGAAGACCACAATTGAAGAAGAAATGTTGGAGCATATTCGGGATGCAAAAACACCAAAGGAAGCATGGGACACTCTTGTTACGCTCTTTTCAAAGAAGAATGATACAAGATTGCAACTTCTGGAGAATGAGTTACTATCGATGGAACGCGACATGACGATTTCCCAATACTTTCACAAGGTAAAATCATTATGCCGCGAAATTTCAGAGTTAGATCCAAAAGCTCCTATTGGGGAAACGAGGATAAAGAGAATAATTATTCATGGTTTGAGACCCGAATATCGAGGGTTTGTTACCGCTATACAAGGATGGCCAACACAACCATCTCTTGTTGAGTTTGAGAATCATTCTGGCCAAGAAGCTATGGCTAAGCAAATGGGAGGAGTCCAACTGAAGGGTGAAGAAGAAGCGCTTTACACTAGCAAAAGCAAAGGCACTTTCAAGCGGTACAATGGAAATGGATATAAAAATGATGGCGATAAAGGAAAAATTCCTCAAGGAAAGGGAGGCTTTCGTCCAGGGGGAGCTTGGAAAAACCGCAATAACAATAGAAAATTTGACGGTGAATGTTACAACTGCGGAAAGATGGGTCACATGGCAAAAGATTGTTGGAGTAAGAAAAAGCATGTTGAAAGCAATACAGCTACTTCCAGTTCTAAGGAGCATAGCGAAGATGGTTGGGATGCCGAAGCATTATTCGCTACAGAGGAAGAAGAATTGGCTCTTACGGTGACAACATCAAAACAAATTGACTACAAGAATGACTGGATCATAGATTCGGGCTGCTCAAATCATATGACAGGTGATAAACAGAAGTTGGAAAGCATGACTGAGTACAAGGGAGGTCGTGTAGTGGTGACAGCTGACAACTCAAGGTTACCGATAGCCCATATCGGTAAGACGATAGTTACGCCTCGATATAGTACTAACCAAGTACCACTTCAAGATGTTTATCATGTCCCAGGAATGAAGAAAAATTTGTTATCTGTGGCTCAATTAACATCATCAGGCCACTATGTCTTGTTCGGTCCCCGAGACGTGAAGGTGTATCGTGATCTCAAAATCTCAGAAACACCGACAATGGAGGGGCAACGATTGGAATCAGTCTACGTGATGTCGCCAGACCGCATATGTAGACAAGACAAGAAGAAATGAGGCAATGATTTATGGCATAAGCGGTTAGGTCACGTTAGCTATTCAAAGCTAAGTGTGATGGTGAAGAAGTCGATGCTTAAAGGGCTTCCTCAACTAGACGTACGTACAGACACGGTCTGTGCAGGGTGCCAATATGGTAAAGCTCACCAATTGCCATACGAGGAATCGAAGTTTAAAGCAAAAGAACCATTGGAGTTAGTTCACTCTGATGTATTCGGTCCTGTTAAGCAACCATCAATTGGCGGTATGCGATATATGGTGACATTCATTGACGACTTCTCGAGGTATGTGTGGTTTTTTTATGAAAGAAAAATCGACGTATTATCAAAGTTTATAGAGTTTAAAGAGTCAACCGAAGGAGAAGTTGGAAAGAAGATTCGTTGTTTGCGCACGTACAACGGTGGAGAATATAGCTCAAGCGAGTTCTCTCAATACCTAAGGGAATGTCGAATACGTCATCAGTACACTTGTGCCAACACGCCACAACAAAATGGTGTAGCAGAAAGAAAGAATCGGCATCTTGCAGAAAATTGTCGGAGTATGCTACATGAAAAGAATGGAACTGGGAGGTTTTTCAATCGAATCGATGAGATCGCAGCCTTTGTCATCAACGGACTTCCTCAACCAAGGTTAGAATTTGTTTCACTCTTTGAGAAACTGTGGAACTTGAAACCTACAGTTAGCTACTTTCGAGTATTTGGTTGTGTATGTTATGTTTTTGTTCCTGATCATTTACGGAGCAAATTTGACAAGAAAGTTGTTAGATGTATCTTTGTGGGATACGACAGCCAAAGAAAAGGGTGGAAATGTTGTGATCCAACGAGTGGAAGATGCTACACTTCACGAGATGTGGTGTTTGATGAAGCATCTTCTTGGTGGTCCTCAGAGAAGGAAGCATTGCCAGACTCAAGAGAATTTGGAGATAAGCTGCAACAAAAGATGGAGGAGCATACTATTCAATTCCAACCAAGTTTAGATGAATCCAGAGATCCAGACGATGATGGTGCCGAACAAAGAGTAGCTCATAATCCTTGGCAAACTGGCATATATCAACAACTAATTGAAGAAGGTGGGCCTAGTGAAATAGAAGAATCAACTCCACAATCTCAACTACGTAGGTCAACAAGAACACGAAGGCCAAATCCCAAATATGCCAATGCAGCCATAATTGAAGAAGCAATAGAACCTGAGACATTTGAAGAAGCATCGCAAAGATCTGAGTGGATGACAGCTATGAGAGAAGAGATCGATGCACTTCAAAGAAAATCAAACTTGGGATCTGGTGCGAAAGCCAAGAGATGTGAAACCCATATCATGCAAATGTGTTTACAAGATAAAGCATAGACCAGATGGGTCAATCGAGAGATACAAGGCACGATTGGTAGCTCGTGGTTTCTCTCAACAGTATGGACTAGACTATGATGAAACGTTTAGTCCGGGCGAAACTTACAACCTGCTCGAGTCCTACTTGCACTTGCAGCGAGAAACAAAGATTGGAAGGCGTGGCGGATGGATGTGAAGAATGCTTTTCTTCATGGAGAGTTGGATTGGGAGATCTACATGATCCAACCAATGGGTTTTCAGAGCCAAGATCATCCCGAATATGTGTGTAAGCTGCGGAAAGCACTCTACGGATTAAAACAAGCACCCAGGGCATGGTATGGTAAGATTGCTGAATTTCTAACACAAAGTGGTTATTCAGTAACACCTGCAGATTCCAGCTTGTTTGTTAAAGCCAATGAAGGAAAGCTAGCTATTGGGCTAGTGTATGTGGATGACTTAATCATAACTGGTGATAATGAGGCAGAAATTCTTCGAACAAAGGAGAATTTGTCAGTCCGTTTCCAGATGAAAGAACTTGGCCAACTCAAGCACTTCCTTGGTTTAGAGGTTGATCGCACACAAGAAGGAATATTTCTTTGTCAGCAAAAATATTCTAAAGATTTGATAAAACGGTTCGGAATGCTTGAATGCAAACCAATTTCGACGCCGATGGAGCCAAATGCCAACATGTGTGCACATGAAGGAAAAGATTTGGAAGATGCGACAATGTATCGAAAATTGGTAGGCAGTCTGATCTACTTAACCTTAACTCGGCCTGACATTTCTTATGCAGTTAGTGTAATGAGTCGGTACATGCAAAATCCAAAGAAGCCACATTTGGAAGCAGTTCGACGAATATTGAGATATGTGAAGAGTACAATTGACTATGGTCTTTTGTACAAGAAAGGTGGAGACAACAAGTTAGTTGGTTACTGTGATGCGTTACGCAGAGATCATGACACCAGGAGATCAACAACCTGGTATGTGTTTAAGATGGGTTACGGAACAATTTCTTGGTGTAGCAAAAGACAACCAACAAGATCATTATCAACCACCGAAGGCGAGTATCGGCGGCGGCAATGGCAACAAGAAGTGTACATGGTTGATACAACTAATGAATAATCTACATCAATCGGTAGATTATGTAGTACCGTTGTATTGTGACAATCAATCGCCAATCGTTTGACAGAGAATCCAGTCCTTCATGCAAGAACTAAGCATGTTGAAATACACTATCACTTTATCAGAGAAAATGTTCTACAAGAAGAAATTGAAATGAGGCAAATCAAGACAGATAATCAAGTTGCAGACTTGTTCACAAAAAGCTTAAGCGTTGGCAAGTTCGAAATGTTTCGCCATCAGTTTGACACAGTAAAAATAGTGAGAGTTGGTGTTGAGAGGGAGTGTTGAAAATCAACACCAAAATAATAATTTAAGAGGTAGAGAAATAAATGAAATGGTTGAAGGTTGTAGAAATAAATGAAGTAGTTGAAGGTTGTAGAAATAAATGAAGTAGTTGAAGGTTGTAGAAATAAATGAAGTAGTTGAAGGTTGTAGAAATAAATGAAGTGGTTGAAGGTTGTAGAAAAGAGAAGTGTGTAGATAAGATTTGTATGGTTAGGATTATTTCTTAGTTTTATATTTGTGTGGAGTAGATTGCATGGTGAGGACTATAAATAGCCTACCTTGCATTTGGTTTAATCATTCCATCAAAAACAAATAAGTGTTTGTATTCTTAGTTTGAGTTGAGAGCTTTCTCTTTGAGTGTTTGTATTTCTCTTCAATTTGTGAGTTGCCTTTGAAAGGTGTTATAGTGAGTATAATACAAGTAGTTTGTTTACTTGTTTGGATCTAATATTAGTAAATTTAGAGTTGTTCATTCTAAATTTTACTCAACATGAGGTATCCATCTATTTTATATCATGCAAGGGCATGATTGAATTGTGTAATTTTCAACTATAGCAAGGAAATGTAAGGGACCAGAAAAAAAAAACAAACAAAACAAAACTTGTTGAGCTCTCATTTCTTTACCATCTTTTTTGGCCCATCCTGTGCCGCCTCACACTTTCAATTTCCTTAATAGCTAATTTTCCTTTCATTCAGCCAGACTATTTGACCCCCCTACAATGAAATTCTACTGAATATTGAATTGAAAAACAATTCATACATTGCCATGGATAAGTTCTTATTTTCTCAGGGTGAATGATTGATCAATGCAAGTATATTACCTATGCACAGTAAAGTAACTAAATTAATCTTTTTATTTTTTCTTTCAGATTTTAATCAGATAAAGATTGTGGAGGAAGGTGGTTTAGATGCTCTGCTCATGCTCTTGCAATCATCCACAGATACAATTATTCTTAGAGTGACTTCTGGCGCCCTTGCTAATTTAGCAATGAACGGTAATCTTGCTTTTTGTTCAGTATTGGTAACCTTTTCAAATATTTAACTAATGAGATGGCCATACGTGTTATTTTTCTTTTTGATTTTCTTAATTATTTTTTACCATTTGTTAGACTATAGATCATGTAAGTGATATTAAATATCATGTGTATAAATAATTTTACACCATTTATGAACAGATGGTGTTGGAAGTAGTTGTAGCCTTGTAGGTATTTGGGCATTTAGCATAGCTTTATTTATTTATTTTTCCTTTTCTTTGTAGAATGCCACCAAATTCTGGTTATTGGTTTTGGGCTTTTTGGCTTTCATTGGAGATTTTAGGAAACAGAATTGTTGACTGATTTGTTGGGTGTAGGTTGTCTGTACTTGATTGAAAATGTTAACAAAAAAACATGTTTTCATATAAGACAAGATTCTTCAATATCAATGCAAAAAGGGTTTTTTTTTTTTTTTGTATATTAATCAACAGCCTTTCTGCAATCTCTTTTGAAAGTTTATTTTTCAAAAACTAGTACTCAAATGGAAAATTGAATATCAGCTTGTTCTAAAATGAATATCATTATGAGATCTTTATCATCCTTCAAGGTTTGTTCACTTTTTTTCCCAAACATATCTCAGAGATAAGTCAACACTTAATTATGAACAGAGGTGGGGTTCAGCTATTAGCAAATACAGCATCCAAGACAAGTGATCCACAAACTCTTAGGATGGTTGCTGGTGCACTTGCTAATTTATGTGGAAACGGTAAACATATGTTGTACTCATTATACCTTTTCCAATAACTGTATTGAGTTGCATAACTTTTTTATGGAAACTTTTCAAAGCATGGCTTTGAATTCAATGCTTGTTTTATGTTATCTTGAATATCAATCTGTTAGCATCATTTAAGGTCAATTTTACATCAACTCTTGCTTAATGGCTTTAAGCATTTGAGTAGCAAATTTAATAGGTATAAGGAGTTCTTTTCTCATGCTTCATTTCAATTTCATTTACAGAAAAATTGCATATGATGCTAAAAGAAGATGGAGGCATTACGGCACTCTTGGGAATGGCTAGATCTGGGAGCAGCGATGTCATTGCACAAATTGCTAGAGGACTTGCTAATTTTGCAAAGTGTGAATCTCGAGCAATCATTCAAGGTCACTCCAAGTTGACTTTCTAATTTATATATACATCCATGCACGAATAAGCTCTTGACTACGGATAGTAGGGTTTAGAAAAGAGTTAAACTTGACTATGAGCTTTCAAATACACAGGTCACAGGAAAGGCCATTCACTTCTCATGGATGATGGCGCCCTTACGTGGTTGATTTCCAGATCAAGTACTACCTCGTCGTCCATCCAACGCCACATTGAACTCGCTCTTTGCCATTTAGCCCAAAATGGTAAGCAACTTGCCTTGGTGTTAGCCTGATGTTAGGTATGCATGCTTTAAAGTGATACTTGTGAGAACGAGATTGATGCATCAGCTTTAAAAAAACAATTACTTCCCATGGACACCTTTCAGATAACTATTGAGAACCCATTGATTTTTGCAGTAGATAATGCTGAGGACATCTTATCCAGTGGAGGGGTGAAAGAACTAATTCGAATATCAGTCGAGTCGAGCAGAGAAGATATCCGCAACTTAGCAAAGAAGACATTGAGATCAAACCCAGCATTTCAAGCTGAAATACAGGTTGAGATTTAGTAAGACATTTGCAAGGAGCTACAGAGCTCAAAGTATTTCTGTGTGAAGCTAGAAACGTTCAGCATTGATATAATGAAGTGTAGTCAGAACCAACAGAGTTGAAGAAATGAGAGTTCACAATTAAAGGCTGTATACGTGAAAGCTGTTAATATGTTATAGTTCACTGTATACCCTATTTCTTTTGAGAATGCCATGAAAGCTTTGGAACTTCACATGTTATTCTTAGCGTGTGAAAAAGATTATGTATTAGCAATTTAGCACTACATATACCTTCAAGTGCATTTGGGATGTATGTTAGTTAAAAAAAAAGACTTGGGATGTATGTAGGGAGTAATATATGTACTAGCTGATGTGTGTTTTCTTCGTTGAAGAATATAATGTGGCTCTTGGATGTTAATGTGAAGTTGTAAAGTTCACAAGTTAATGAATAATCAGCGAGAGCCTGCTATTTTTTATTTTTATTGTATTAGCAACTAAAAAGGTAAATTTACTTAGTGATGTAGTTAATTAGAGGCATATTAATATATTTTAAAAATGATATTTAGTTATTGTATTTTTTTTACAAAGGTTGAGTTTTATTATTATTAAAAGCCTATAGATCAAGGATTTTTTTTAATTTTTTTTAACTAGATAGAATATTTTAATTTAAATAAGTGTAATCGAAAGAATTAAAAATAATTAAATAAAAACAAATTTTATTTATTTATTTATGGTTATTTTTTAATAATAATATGATTAAATTATTATAAAAAAAATAATTACAAGATTTAAGTTTTATTTTAAAAAAAATATAGGAATGATGCAATTGTCATCCCTTAATTAAAATTCCCATTACAAATTAACGATTACTTAGGGTGAGGATTTGAATAAAAGTATTTCAGTTTTGGATTCCGTTCTGACGTGAAGTGAAAAATCCCCATAAAAGAGGAAGTAAAGAGTGGTCCTCATGGGATTATGTACCATTTTTTTTAAAGTCTCGTGGTTGTGTAGAAAAAGAAAAAGAAAATGGAAAAAAAAGGTGTCATGGTGCAATGTGTTAATGATACAAGTGGCAATTCTGGCTAAATTTGTTTTTAGTTATAATTAACTATTAATTTCTTTTTGTAATAAAGTTTACTTTAAAACAACATTAAACTTATTTATAAAATAAATTTTTAGGTCTATTTGTTTGTAAAAAATAAGACATTTAAGAAAAAAATAACTTTATAATATAATATTTTACTATATAAAATACAAAAAATATTTTAGTAACGGGTTAAAAAAGCTTCTTCCATCTCTTAACACTTTCTTCTTATTCTTTTCGATTTTTATTTGCATCTAATTCTATTATATTGAATCAATTTTTCTCTTTCTCTAATTGCTCTCTAGTATTTAGGTTTATAAAAGTTAAATAAATAAATAAATTTAAGTTAATTTTATTGTTTAATCACATTCAATATTAATAATAATATTCATTATTAAAATACTTAAAAATTTCTATTACATTTTAATTTAACAAATATTTATAAAGTTATTACTTAAATAATAATTACAAAATGTTTTACATAGCTAAAATTCAAGAACAAGAAATTTATAACCGGTTACATCCATAATTATATTTGAGCTAGAAATATTAACTATACACAAAATATATTATCAGTTAGCGAATTAAAAAAAATACAGATTCTTAGAAATAATAATAATAAGTAATATAAATAAAATAATTAATAATAAGATAGTGAAATTATTTATATTGATCTTTATACACAATTTTTTTATAAATTAGATCAACATATGTCGTAAGTTAATGAATTTTGTTTTAAGTTTTCTGGGATTTGAATAGGAGATATGAAAATGTGAGAAGTTTGTTCTCTCTCAATAATAAAATGTGGGAAGTTTGTTCTTTTCACGTTATATGTCTTATACAATTTTAATAATAAAATACTCTAAAAAAAAGGTAAAAGAGGATTTAAGTGACCTTTTTTTCTACTTTTTTTTTAAATACTTACTGAGTTTTCGTATCATTATAAATAAATAACTTAATTAAAAACATTTTTGAAATATAGTAAAAAAATAGATGAATTTAAGATGAAAAATACTATAAGCACACCACGATTGACACTCCTGATTAACGCACATGTATGATTTAGAAGCTAATCGATAACGGATTTCTTGCCCTCCTAATTTCATCATGGTCGCCACCAAAAGAATAGGAAACTTCCATAAGAGAGTCCAAAGTTGTTGCCAAATAGCAAATTAACTGCGAGTTTGGATGCTTTGTTTGAAACTTCAAATTGCTTTCTATTCTTTTTTGGTACTTCTCGACATGACATTTTCTTTTGGGTCAAAACTCGACATGACATTTTGAAACACTATTATGAATAGTTTCATGGTTAACCACTATAAAGCATTACTGGTATGGTTTAAATAAACCATTGCTAATAAGTATTGAAAAATTCCTGTTATACAAATCCATGTATGATGTACCTTATATTTGTCTTACAGGATAAGTTGACTGAAATGACCCTTCA
The DNA here is from genome assembly GCA_033030585.1 of Hippophae rhamnoides. Classification (NCBI taxonomy): domain Eukaryota; kingdom Viridiplantae; phylum Streptophyta; class Magnoliopsida; order Rosales; family Elaeagnaceae; genus Hippophae; species Hippophae rhamnoides. Next base: position 48,908,515 of record CM065432.1, on the reverse strand, counting down.
AGGGGTATTCTCATTCTTCACCTTTTATTGTTTTTGAACATATGTTGAAAAATATTAGTTTTGTAAATGGCTGTTACATGAGTATTTAGAATTTACAGCCATGACCCATCTGTAACTCAGTGTTGCCAATATTATATTGATTTTGCATCACTTGCTCCTCTAAGATCATTGAGGTTGCCAGTCCCTTCTAACCATTCCTGTAATTTTGCTTCTTTATCAGCTTTAAAGTCATCATAGTTCTCCGACATCGACGACAATAAAATTTTAGGTGGCAAGCTAATATCAAGCTGTTCTTGCAGGTCATCCGTAACTTGACTTGACACAGGTAGCTCCTCAACTTCAATATCTGGCAGAGATGAAGCACCATTTGCAGCCAATGCTACTGATATCAGTGGATTCAAAGAGGATAGAGGTTTCTCATCCTTCATTTGCATCAATTCTTTTGGATCAAGTTCGGGCCACTTGAGATTGGTAGCTTTTTCTCTAGCAGTCTTTAACACATTTGAAAAATAACCACTGCTTTCACTGTCTGTCTGACCATAGACCCCACTACGACCCCCCCAACTAGATGGTCCCCAAGAGCTCATTGTTTCTGTAGAAAAACCTGATCTAACACCCTGGATTAACCCTCTTCTTGGTTGTTTCTTTGACATGATTGACACAGATTTCTTTATGTCTCTGATCATCTCATCTACAATAGGGAAACCACATTCTTTCATCGATCTAATCATGCTAATAGAATCTTCGGAATCTTCAGTGTGAAGAGCTGTTTCGTGGGACTTATTCACAACATTATTCCTGAGAGTAATTAGGTTGGGCACAGCATTTTGCGTGTGCTGCTGAGCATAGAAAAGTCCCACTGAGGGCTCGTTTGCAATGTATTTAATCATCTCTGCCATGCATTCGTTTATCTCTACAAATCCATCAACAGGAGAAAATCCATGCATTTTTCTAAAGTAAAAGACAACCAAATCATTAGTTTTCTCAAGTTACTAAAACACATGAACAAAAAAGGGACCTAGTATGAGGAAAACTCAATCATATCTTAAATTAAAATGAGGTATCTTATATGAATCTCCACATGCATATTTCACCTATAATTTAAGAAAAAAAAAGCACCTGCTTCGGAAATTCCTGCTAATTAAGGATCAACCACACACCCTCTAGTAACAGAAACCAGCTACCAAATTAGATGAGACCTAAGTAACAAGTCCTCACGCTTAATATGCATTTAGCACATCTACCTACAACATGTTTTAAATGTACATATCACATGGGTAAATGTTACACTACGTAATCAAGTACGATCTTCTTTTACAACTAGAGAAATGCTGGAACTTTCATACGACTTGGATGAACACTTCATTTCCGAAACAGAGCATGGTAACAACCTTTATTGTTGATAAACATATTCATCTCTATATTTCTTAGTGTAGAGTTGACATATTAAACAACTATACCGACCAAATCTGACTTGGGATATGGATTCAATTCAAATAGACAACTTATGTTAAGGTACAGAAGTTCCCTCCTGCTATGCCTCCAATGTAAAACTATATTTTCTAGGATCCCAGACTAACAAATACTTTCTCGACGCTTCTACCAATAATTATTTTATTTGGAATTTGTCTAAACAAGTGCTTTCAACTTCAAATATCAATCTCCCTTAAGCACTGTAGTTGAAGAAATAGTAATGCAAGCATGGCCCAAAATTTAGACTTAATATCAATCTGATGTTTCAAGTGTTGCAACTTTTTCTAGCTTAAAGTTATGTTATTTGGACTTTCATTTTTCTAAGTGCTTGCGTCCGACAAGGGTGTGGCACTTTGGACACTTCAATTTGCCGTAAATTTATAAAATAATTAGAAAAATTGGCATATTCGATACCCGAATATATATTCAAAAATTTATAACCCTCGGTGTCCTAAAAAATTCTATGTAACTTAGGCTCAAAGTGCATCAAATAGTTTCTGAAAGTAATTAATATTCGTTGCTCAAACCATCTCTCTACTTGACCCATATTCTAAACTCCATAACTTGTCATCTCATGATTTTTCATCACTTCTAAGAGATTCTGCATGTAACCTCATGCCCATATGCATTTGATATCCTAATAGGCTAATAGCTGATCCATGATACATGCGCAATTACCTTATAAACCAATATTAATATACAATATGAATACTTTTCGGATAAAAGAGAGAAGAAAAAGTAACTGAACAATTTTGAACCACCGGGTTCATCCACCAGCCTGATGTTCGCAAATATCTACAACTTTTAGAGAAAATGTACAAAAGAAAGAGGAAAATAATCGAAGACGTTAAGTTACATTCATGGGTTTAAGAAAAATAATTAAAAAAATTCTCAAACGCCAAGAGTTAAGCCCTTTGGATATAAAAGTTATCAACTTTCTTAACGAAAAATTCTACATTGAAATAAGCAGGGCCTTAAAGCACTCTCTTAAAACGAAATTCAACAAACAATACCAAAATCATACATTTTAATCATCAATACCCACCTCAAAAACATACCCAATTCTCAAAGTTTGCAATTTTTTATGCATTCGCATATTTGAAGTGAAGAGGAAAAGCATAATTATATTAAAAAATAATAAGAAATAAAAGAGAGGGAACGAGAAGTTGCAGAACTTACAGAAAACCCTAGAATGCCATCTCTGATTTCTAAGCAAATTTCAGATTCAAATAATCGAAGGCCCTTATTAGTCATCGTTTTGCTGGAGATCAATGAGCATCGTCAGGGCCGAAATCTGCAGGTGATTGTTCCATCTTATCTCTTCTCCTTCTCACAGATAATCCTTGCCGATACGTGTCATTATCAGAGATCAAGCCAGCTTACTGTTCCGAGTGCCGATTTCTGAAAGCTACTAATTGATTATAATTTCAATCTACTCCTTCAAATATTCATTTATTATAAACAGAACCCTAAACGTTTATATTAATATTATATGTCCACGCCTCAACTGCATATTTACTTTCTTTCCTAAGCGGTAAGGGCGTATTTTTGAAAGTTTGCTTTTATAATCGAAGATATATATATATATTAAAAAATAAAGCACTACGACATAATTACATACAATAATATAATATTTTCTTAAATTTTTAAGGAAATGAGGGTTTATATTTTAGAATCACGTAGCTTTATTAGAAATAGAAACACTTACCAACACCCTTGATTTTAATCACCGACACTTGGATAAAATCGACCAACACCCTTGATTAACTATAGAAACACTTACCAACACCCTTGATTTAATCTTCACTTTTTTAAATAAATTAAAATCGAAATAATTAAATCCATTAATTTTATTATTTTTATTTAAAATTTATAAACTTTATATAATTAATTTTATAATCTTTTATCTTTTCAACGTTTATAAATTTCATATATATTATTTACATATCAAATCTTTTAATCATTATTTCTTTTAATTAATACTTAAAATTAAAAATAAATAATAATAAAATTATTTATTAGTTAATTTTAAATTAACTCTCACTTTTAGAATAGATATTATAATTCTTAGTAGAGATCCCCTCAAATTAATCTAAATTTTCTAACTATCGATTGTTGTCAAAAATTATCATAACTCATCGTTGCTTTCGTTTATAAAATTTTGTATTTCTTTTTCTCATCACTTTAAATATTTTGGTAAATAATTTGAATTTATGCATTTTATCTCTTCGCGTGTTAGTGTATCCAAAACTTGAAAGATATTCAACTAAAAGTAATCTCTTATCTAATTAACTCTATTTGTTATGTCTATAGTCACGAAACCTTAGTTTTTCTTTTTTGTGAAATTTTAATTTTACTATGTTTTCAAATAATAATAATTTATATATAGGCTGTATTTGCCAATAATCTAAAGCCTCAAAGTTTTTTTCTATTCTCTTTCATTTTTTGGAATTTAGTATAAGAAGTTTGATTTGCTTTCTTGAATTTAGAAGGTTATTCATGTTTTTTTTTATTTAACATTTGTTTGATAATTTAATTTATTTGAAATTCAATGAAATTATACAATAATGATGATTCTTTAATGTTAAAGTTATGTATTATAAACTCAAACAAGTAATGCAATTTTAATGCATGTTCTACTTATATAATTTCATTTTCAAGTAGACTTAATTTGGTTTTTATTTCATGCTTTTAGGACTACATGATACAATCATAAAAATTAGTATTATTTATTATTATCTATTTACCTTACTTTCAATCTTTCTTGCAATCGATAATTGGTAAGGAGAATGATTAAGTGATTGAAGTTTCAATCTTTAAATAAACTTTAAATTTAAGTATTAAAATAAAACTAATATTAAAAACATTATAAATTATAATAATAAAGATTAATAAACAAATTTATTAACAAAAAAAGAATAAATTTCTTTAACCCAACCCAACACCAACCAATAAAATAGGTTCGAATCGGATTGATTTTTTAAATTTATTAATTTTAATTAATTATCATCAACTCAAATAAACTATATATATATATATATATATACTCCTACTTCCTGTAAAGAAAAACGAAAAAAGTGTAAAATCTTATTATTATTTATACCAGTAGGTGAAACACAAAAGTTTGCTAAGTTGTTTTTTTTTTTTAATAAGATGTACTTAAACGGCTGTAAAAGTACTGTGAACGATCCATAGTGGGAAATTTAAAAAATGACACATATTACTCGCTTCAAAAGTCATGTATTACGGACATCTAGTCTAATTTTTTAGCTTCAGGTTTTTCCGCTTTATAATATGAACATCGACAAATATGGTCGCTGGTTATTCAGGGATCCCTTGTGAGTTGTGACTGACTGACTGCACTGTGGATGGTGCTGCATGCTCTTTTTCCCCAGTAATTTAAAACTAAATCTATATTTGGAGAGTTTACTATTTCTTCTTATATAACCTGCAAAAGAAAATATGACTAACAACGCAAACACAAGATTTACGCGTGTATGTATTATTACATGCATAAAAAAGAGACTTAAAATGTAAAACACAATGATAAAAGATTTAAGATTTCATATTTATATTCGGTAGAATATTATATATATCATAAAAAATAATATTAATTATTTTTCCATTATTATTTATTTTTAATTAAAAATATATTATATGTATCTCTTTTAGTAAAAATATGTTTAAATTATTAAATTTTATTGATATATTAATTGATAAAAGTTTAAAATATAAAATCAAAGTAAAATACAATTATATTTTATATAGATGTTTTATCTATAATTTTATAAATATTACACTTAAAAATTTATTTTAAAAATTGAGACAGGACACATGTCCATCCTCGCTACCAAATCCATGCCTCTGAGCACAACATAAATGTTACATCTTTACAGGAAATTCTTACTAGTTTTTTTTTTCTTTTTTTAAAAAACAAATGCATCGACTCGGGCCTACTTTTGGGCTCTTTTCATGAAAAATATGAGTTGCTCTAGTTTAAATGAATATCGAACCATCTTGGCGGACCTGAGACTGCAAATATATAATGGAAAAGTTCCTGAAGCTTCGGACGATGCGAACAGTCCCTGCCCCATTCATTTTGCAGTCTAAAAGGAAAATATAAAGTATAATGAGTAATGTAAAATAAGTATTCCACAAAGATATATGCACATGCTTAATGTTAAGCTGAGATACCAGCATTTCATGGTCACCCATTATCTCCTCAATCAACTCCCTCAAAGGTGTGTCTGCACTGTTTGGAACAAGAGCTGCAAATACTGCTGGTTCTAGTCCTGCGATCAAGAGCCATTCAACAAATATAAATGTCAAACCTAATTTAAAGAGCCAAAAAAAGGCCGAGATTAAAGGAGCATTCCAATTAGGAATGTCAGAGGTATTTTTACAAATTGAAACGAAAAATATATAGAATAGAAGAACCAAGTTGGTGGTGATTTGTGAAAGGATATAGTATACTGAGTCAAAAATGAAAATTCAAAGTATTCTCAAAAGGAAACAGAGTCAACAAGCTATTTGATAGTTAAGAAAGTTTCAGATACCAGTTTCTGGAAAAGCATCAATGAACATCATCATCTCCTCACCGCTAAGACCAGATAGAAAACAGATCCGTGGCAGTGACGTAGCAAGCTGCAGAAAAATTATACCAGTTGAAGGCAGGTTTGACTTTAGAAGATAAGAAGACATTCTAGACACGACACTCGGCTATCATGTAGTTATTGTGATACCCCAAGTCCCAAATAAGGCATATAAGTGGGATATGTAATGGTCTAGGAATCCACAAGCAACTCAAACAAGAACTTTGGGAAATTTCTGTATCTCTTAAAGGTGGACATCGTTTTTGAAGAACTTTATACGGTAAAACCAAGTGGTATGTGTATATCAGTCAGTAATACAATTGAATAATAGATATTCTAAAACTTTCCTTTACAAACTCATCAAAGTGATTTAAAACCTTCTCAGATGTTTGAATGATTCATGTTTCACACAGAACATAATGATCGTGTTAAGAACAAATTCTCTCTCTAGGAAATAGGCATGATATTTTAAGCAAGTTTTAAGATCAACCTTCACTTTTTCCAGATTGGGTTGCTGAGTATGCATTGCTTGCCAAAGTGAGCGGTCAATCATGTCTTCAGTACAAAATATAATCTGAAATTATAGGAATTAAACTCTAAGTATGCTGCATGTGTATTTTAATAATCACAGTAAATTTAGTTAAAGAATAAAAAAATATAAACAGAAAAACTTGGTGTAGCAATTGAAAAATGATCTGATATGGTGAAAACAAGTTTGGAATCAGAAAAGTCACACTTCACAACATAGTCTATATAAGAAAGAAATCTGTCTCCCAAACTTCTACCCAATGAAATCCCAGTTTTGGTTGCAAAAATCAGTTTCACACTTTGAATAAACTCCTATCCAGACAAAATCAAAAAAGAGAAAAAGGTGGTTGACATATTTTATCTTTAATTTTGTAATCCCTAAGTCATTTAAGGAAGTTACTTCCAATTCTTTCATGTTAACCCTTGCAGCTTGCTAAGAAAAACTGAATTCATTCTGTTTCTTTTGAGCTTCTTCATAGGAAATGGATATAAAGATAAAGAAACATTACCTCCAGGAATTCACCATCCAACTCTTTCAAGAGCAATTGTATCTGCAATCCATCACAACACATTTAAAAAATAATTAAACCTTGGATAGTTAGCTTAGTTATAGAGGAAGATTCATCTCAGTGCCTTCATGGAAACTAATGATGGACTTGCTTCAGTTCATTCACTGTTATCATAATTTTCAGAAGATTTGCTATATATTGCCCACATCTAAACATCATATACAATACAGGAATCCTGTGGCCAGAAGAATTAACAAGAGTTTGACATATTTGGTTGAGAAAACCAAAGGACACTAAACAAAGCAAAAGGAGGTCATTGATCAGAGAGAAACAAATTTAGCACCAAGAATATCAAACTAGGGTAAAGAAGGGATATAAAATACAAATGTTGGTAATGTTTAGGATCAGATGCGTGTTTCTAATCAAGCAAGGAAAAACAAGAAAGTAGCTATTTGAGTTCGTTCCAGAAAATGTAGACAGAAGAAACACTTTTAACCTTTGCAAGTTCCTCCACTTCAAAGCCCAACAATAATAAAGCCTGCAAAATGGTAATTTTGAATCTTAACACCAGTAGTAATTTTTATTTTGAATAACTAAAATACCCACACACTTGTAACTCGACTCAAATCCCATACATTCTATATTCCCAAGTGGGCTACATACCATTGAGCCACAAACTTGTTGGCATATATTTTGTCAATATCAAAATAATTTTTTTCATAATAACTTAAACAAGAATTAGGTTTCTAATGTGCTTCCAAAAGGGATTTACTACCGTTACATAGTAACACACTAACACACTAACATCATGGGTTGAGAGCCTAATTATAAAATAAAAATCTTAATTAGAAAAATGGGAGATGTGTAATAAGCATGGGATTTCTTGTTGATGGACCTAACGTGTATAAACATGGGTTGAACAGTTGAATCTACTTTTCTTTTTCTTTTCTTTTAATTCTATACAGTAAAAGGAAGCAGAAACGGGTCATTAGGGAAATACATTGATGTCAAATAGAGTGAAACTAACCAGAACTTACAGGTGGACCATATCTGGGTTCTTCAGCATTTAAAGGAACAAATTTTGAATCTTCAATTAGTTCTTGAGGATGTCCTGTAATAAGTTGTACAAAGATAAGAGAAAGAGCATAAACAGCGTTATAGAACCCTTGTCCCTTTCTCTTTTCATCCTTTGTAATTGATTATGGAAAATTAGGATATTGCCTTTAACATACGACCTTTGACGTAATTAATGATTTAGAAACTCAAGTGAGTCCAAAAAATTTCAATTCCGAAGGTCAATTTTGAAGTAAATTTTAAATTCAGAAGATGATAAGCTGAAGAAGCTTAAAAGACTAAATTCACCTTCAGAAGATGCTCTTGGAAGATGCTTGAGCTTCAAGAGATGAGTTTTAAGTGCTGATGAGGAAAATGTTGAAATATATGGAATTACACAAGGCTTTGGCCAAACTGAAGGGATCAAAGGCGCATGAGAACACGGAATTTGATTTAGAGAGAAGATAAGAGTGAAAGCCATAAGATATCGTTCTGCTTTATCCTCTATCTACAACGACATGTGCGCTTTTTAAACGCAACTCTCTTAAAGCTTTATGGTATCTTTTACATGAAGTTTTAATACCTTCAAATTATGTATAATTTGCTTTACAATCTAGAAAGATTTATTTTTTGGGTTTGTTTGTATTTTTTTTTATAATACAAACTATATATACGTAACATAAATAATTCCATTTATATTTATTCTATTAACATTTACGAAGTTAAGGGCTGAATTGATACAATATTAATAAGAAGATTTTATTATAGTTTAATAAATTTTAAAAATGTTATGTTTGTTAAAAAATTTACATTTTTTTTCCTATACTGTACGATTTTGTCTGATTTTTCGCTTCTCCCACTAGTAAGTTCCTCATTAATTTGCTCCAAGTATTAACATTTAAATTTCCTTTCTCGGCTTTTTGTGTAATATGATTTAACTGTATATGATAATCGTACTTTATTTACATGTTTAATACTTATAATTAAATATATGTTCTAATTTTATAATGTATATATATTTAATGCAACTTAATAAATGCATATATCATCCAACAATAAATTTAAAATTAAATTATCTCACATATGGGCGAATTTTAAGATGCTTTCTCTCTCTCTCTCTTTTTGTTTTTTAACTACTTTGGTGGTTGCATTTAACTCTAGATTGCACCTAAATTTTGGTGGTATAATATTAACCTCATTTCGTGTTTTCATTTGATTCTTTTCTAGTGTCAATGATTGCTTTCTTTTTTCTTTCTTTTCCCGTTCTTTCCCTTGTCACTTAATTTTTGAGGAAAAAAGAACATTTTAAAACTTCCAATATTTTTGCTCACCAGAGTCTATTCTTTATTTAATGTTTTCAGGTGAAAATATATATAATTTCTTTTTTAAGGAAAATAGATTTTCATTCAGAAAATGCAAAAAATAATATAAAAAAATCAATACGTGGACCTTTACCCACTTTCGAACTCTCTGTTCCTTACTCTTCAGATTTGCAGTTTAACCTGTGCAGTGTGCATACCACGTGAATGTGAGAAGCCTATGATCTAACACCGAAAAGTTTGATCGTTTCTTCCCAAAACATATGTTGCTAATGAGTTATATGGTCAATAGACCCTAATAATAAGAACCCATGGCAATGTTCATTTGTAAAAGCAGAGGGAAGTTTAACAGAATGAAACTAGCCACAACCGCCCTGACTATATTATAATTGTTTTGATTTTATTTAGCATCAACTATCGAACCTTGGTGCAGCATTGTGACAGTCAACAGATATGTGCAAACAGAAACCTAAATGCCCGGGGCACGAAGCACCATATAAATGTGGACATTCAACAAAAGCACTCTAGTTCATTATGTATCCTGCCAAATCCATCAAGATACCATATTGTCTTGAAGCATTTGCAGCTGTTTCAGCAAAGATAACATATTTACAGTAACATTGAGAACCATAAAAACCATAATGTTGGCAATTCCATAAATAAGGAAATAAGACATCCAGAAAATTATTGATCGGTAAACAGTTTCTGTGCATCAACTGGGGCTTGAGAAAGTTTGCCCCGAGTCCACCTTCTCAACATCTCCAACGAAGCCTTGGGCTGATCCATGGGAACCATGTGACCGGCATTATGGACCTGTTTGTTGTTGGTTTGACATACTAGGTTAGAATTGAATATTGAAAAATGAAGGAGATAAATGCTTTCATAATAGTGTGTGCCTGAAAGTATTTTGTTTGTGTGTAGGGTGTGAGTGTGCTGGGGCAAGCACATGTGAGTGAGAGAGAGACCTTGAGGAAACTGAGAGGGCCATAGTTTTTCAATACTCCTGCCTCGGATCCACCAACCATAAAAGGAACTTCCTGAGATTCTACAAACTTTTCCTGACCAGACCATTCCATGGCATGAACCCACCTTGAGTTTCCTATCAAATATTACCCACATATGATGTCATCAATATGTTACATTAAATTTAAAACTTGTATCATGTGAGTTAAGCCTAAAAACTTACCAAGCCAGTTGCAGATTAGATCGTATTCTCCAGCATACACAAGCAACTGGATTCCATCTTCAAGAAGGGCAGGGATACCCGCTTCTAGATTTCTCATCCAGTCCACCAGCATGGCCTGATAAACTGTAGGGCTACAGGACACAAAACTTATTTCCCCGACCCCTAGTGCCTCCCTGACAGATTTCTTATTTAATAATTTCTCCATGTTTGAGAAGTCATAGCAGAGATCCCCATCACATTTCTTTCGAATGTCATAATACTGCAGAGGGAGGGAAAAAATTAAAAAAATTGGGTGTCAAACTTTTAGACTGTGGATGGACTTTATTTTGTTATCACCGGGTGATGCATCAAGACAATTACAACTTTTCTTGTAAAAAAAAATGAAGAAAAAAAAATGATCTTCTTACATTAATATTTCCAGCATGTGCCATGATGCTACTGAAAATGGTATTGCAAACAAAATATGAAGCCATACATGAGACTGTGCCATCGGTACCTGAAATATACATAAATGATACAAGCAAAGGTCAAAAGAAAATGATAACATCATTTACAATAGAAAAGGCAACAAAGAACAAGCACGACAATCCTTGATCACAGATATCAATGTTTCAAGGGAAAGAATAGCCAAGAAAAAAAATGATTAAGTTAGAAACAACAAACTTAAAAAACGAAAAGATAACAGATATTTGGGCCCATAAAGGGAAAGGTATGTTGAAAAGACAAACTAAATTTCAATATAAAGAAGATCAAAAAACCCAAAAAACAGAGTACAACTCCTGTGTGCTTACCACATAGCTTTATTGCCATTTCACAGACTGGAATGACCTTGTTGATACGGGTGTAATCAGACTTTGTTATTATGCCATTGTCCAAGGCAAAGTCTGTATAAGCCTTATACTGGATCGCAGGATCAGTAAGCCCATTGCCTATGGCAAATCCCTGTGCAATCGTTTTTCAGTTTGATGAATATTAGACACACATTAAGTAAAAATTCTCATTCTCATTTCAGAATGCATTAGCTATATAATCTTCAAAGTATTACTCAGACCTTTAAATTTATATGGATCCCTTCATTAGCTTTGTTTCCACGGTGAACTCTAGCAGCAAAGGCAGGTATGTAATGTCCAGCATATGATTCCCCAGTTATGTAAAACTCATTCTTTGCTAACTTAGGATGCTCAGCGAAGAAGGCCTGACATGGTAGCAGATAGCATGGTAAGTAAAATATCAATACTATCTGATCACTTAATCGTTTTAAAGTATGTGTTTTCCTCTCCGTGAAATATAAAAATCACCACTTCAACAAATTTTAGGTAAGCAAAGCTTTGTAAGAAAAACTACTAATGGACCAACGTTCTTTTCCCACTTTTGATAGCATACTCAAACCCATGGGATAGGTTCACGACAATCTTCCATACAAACAGATTAAGTAGTACATGGTTAAGGGGTTAGAAAAACACACCTGCAAAAACTCATATAGATCATTACTGACACCATCTTCAGAGTGACGAATGTCACGTCTGTCGGTACTAAAACTAAATCCAGTTCCAATAGGTTGATCAACATACAGAAGATTTGATGCCTGAAAATTAACCGGAAAAAAAGCTATTATTTTACACTGTTGCAAATACCCATAGACAAAGAAATGAACGCTCTACAAAAATGATAAGGAAGTCACTGTTAGTTAAGATTTGAAAATTAAATCAAGGCAAAGAACACAATACCTTGTCCCACCCATGTGAGTTCCACACAAGAGAAAGGTTGTCTGCAATATTGAAAGGACCATTTTCATAAAATACAGCCAATTCACTGCTGCACCCTGGACCTCCAGTCAACCAAATTACAACAGGGTCCTCCTTACTATTGCGGGATTCGAAGAAAAGGTAGAACATCCTATAGAAAACAAAGAGAAATTAAATATTGCAAACAAATGGCAGAAGAATACTATCATGTACACAAAAAATCCGCAAATACGCTATAATTGAGCTACTCCAGAAGTGATAAGACCAGCAATAAACTTGAGCCTCACTACATCAACTCCCTTATGATATTCACATCAACATCCCTGGCCTAATTAACCACTAGAAACAACAAATAAAGACGCCGATCAAACCCTAGGATGAATACAAAATCCACGTTACTCTCTGCAAATGAAATATGCACCAATTATTGGAACAAAATACTGGTCAAATTATTATTTGTCCGAGAAACAATACCATTGATTCATTAAAAAAATATTTACATAAAATAAAGGAAATTCAGGATTAGGAAAAACAAACCTAGCGGCGTGAGAGTGCTCAATGTTGTAGTAACCGGCATGTTGACCAAGATCCTCCACAGAGACCCCAGAATCAGCAACGAGATCGGGCAACCTGAGCCGCTTCTCAACAATCTTCTTCTTGGGCTTTGGCTGCGAAGCCGTTGCAGTAGCAACTCCAACGACGTTTACATCGCGATCAGGAAACAGATTAAGGTCTCTAATGAGCTTCTCGGCATGTACGGACGGGAAGCTAGACCTAGCGATGCCTAATTCATCTGCAAAACTCTCCGATGACACTGGAAATAAAACCACAACAAGAAGAAGAGTAGCGATGAGAGAAAAGGACAGAGAGACTGAGAGCTTCATTTCCAATTTTTCTCTGCGTTTTCTCAGCAAGTATAGAATATTGGCTTTTCGGGAAAACTATATATATCTTCGAGTGGAAGAGAAATGGCGTGGCGGTAACTAACGGTCTTCAACGATTTTAGTGGGGACTGTTAGATTTGGGCCTAGTGAAGTGGTCTTTTGGACCAAGGATGATAGGACTATATACTGCAGTCTGGTTCATACTTGAACTTTTGATCGCGGATGTCTGACCGTTGATTGATGCAACTAAGTCTTAATGACGGTGGATATTCGTGGGAATGTTGGATATTGCGCAGGTAAGCTAGTCCTAGTCCTCGAAGGGGTCGGTGGTGATCACGTGGCACTGTCTCTTTTGCTTGTAAGTGGGAGTGGAAACTGAAACTTTAAACGTAAGCCGAAAGGAGTGCCTTTGAAAAGCAAAAGCGAGAGGAGGTAAGAATTGCGTGATGAGAAGCTCACTCTAAGAACACTCCACGCAACAGAAAGCTGTCTCTTTTGGCTCTGTTTGTTTATTTGATGACGTCACGTGGCAAAGGCCACGATATAGCCGATGAATTCATCGCATGAGATTACTAACCTTAATAAACCAAATTTTGTCATAATACATCATTTTTTTTTTGAAAAAACATATTATAAAAAATTATTTTTTTAAAACAAAAAAAGAAAAAACATCGCTGGAATTCCTTATATTAAATCAAAAAGGTCATTTAATTTTTTGAAAAAAATTATAATTTGTTCATTTATTTTGGTAAAAAAGATCAAAGAATGATAAAAATTATTTTTTATTAATATTTTAATTATATTATTTTTTCAATATTTTATTTTATTAATAAATAATAAGAGAATAAAGATGATTTTTTGTTAAAATATTTATCATAAAAACTATTAAAATATTCAATAAATAATAAAATTTATTTTCTTTAATAGATTTTTAAAAAATGTAAAAAATTAAATGATATATCTTATCATAATTAATTTATACAAATCTTCTAATATAATAAACATTTTTATATTTACTATCATTTCATAAAAAAATTAGTATAAGAAGTTATTTAAAATTTAAAATAAAAAACCATTTAACATTCAACACATCCATTGATGAGTCATTAACAAGACGTATGTTGGCGTTGACAGAATGTTATCAATAGAATTATGACAGGCATTTGGGGAGTAAATTTCATTTGATAAAATATATTTTATTTGTGAAGTTATATTGTCAAATTTACTACAAACCAAGAAATTTAATTCAAACTAAATTTTATCTATTATTTACTTTGTCGTTTTATAAAAAATGTAATATTTATTAATTTATATTTATTTTGAAAAATAATCGTATTTAGATAATTAATCGAAATAGCATAAATTTTGACATATAGATATATTATATATGCCAAGCAATTTATAATTTTGTATTGCCATTTTAATTTTTATAGAACAATAAAATAAAATAGTTGGCTTATAATTTATTTAAGTGTTTTAAATTTCATCTCATTTATAAATTTATTTATTTATATTAAAATATTTTCTTATTATTATTTTTAAATATTGAAAGTATCTAGATTCTTAATAATTTTATATCAAATTAAGAACATAAATAAAATTATTATAATTAATTTAATTATCTTAATGTATAAGTACATAGGGATAAATAACTTGGTTAATCATTTGGTATGATAAGTAAGATTTATTCTAATAATAATAATGATCATTTAATTAAAAAATATAATTAATTTATTGTATGTATTAATATATTAGATTTAATATAAAATTAAAAATATTGAATAAGAAATAATTTGTACCGATGTTGATGAGTTGTGAGTCAAAACTATAAGTTTTACTTAAAGTATAAAAAATATATAATTCAAGTTTTAATTAAAAGCGGGTCTAAGTTCAATTAAAAAAAAACGTGTATCACTCGTCACATGCCAATTATCTATTGTTTCTCCATTTAGCTTTTCATTTCATCAAAGCTATTCCAAAAGAAAGTTGATATCCTTTTCTTCAAAGCTACTTCATTCTTTGGAAGTATATTTTTTCTTTTTTAAAAAGGTAAATTGCACCATTATTCTCAAAATTTTAAATAAATTCATAAATAAGTTTTGAAAACATAAAATTTGATTTTTAAATTTTTAAAACCGTATACATATGTCTTTAACTTTTAAATCATACAATTTAATTTACAAACTTTTAAAACTATATATTTAAATCTAAAATTTTTAATTTACAGATATATAATTTAGTAACAAATTAAAATTTATGTGTAAAATTTAAAAAACAAATAACATCTTTTAAAATTTTAAAAACTATATATAAATTTAATTAAAATTTAAAAATCAATAATATATTTTAACTAAACATGTAGAAGAAATAAGACATGTCAAGGAGTCTATAGTTAAACTTCTAGGCTTGCCTCTTTTTATTTTTAAAACAGCCTTGCTTTGTTGAATATAATTTACTTTCAAGTTGTTTAGCAATTGTTTTTTTTCTAAAATTCTTGCTTTGCTATTACAACTATACATTTATTATAGATGAAATACAGTTATGTTTTAATAACAATAAGTTCTCTATTCCACAAATTCAAACAACAATATTAAGTATATATAGATTATAGTTTGACTCATCGTAGTTTAAATAAAACCACAACGGCAATAAAGAAAGGATAATGTCAGAATATGATACTAAGTTACAAACATAACTTCAGTTAAAATTACCAAAGCTAGCTTTGGTTCATATCACAAGCTAAAAAGGCGGCCAAATACCACCACCAATGCCACATTAATAGATATAGTTGTATTTACCACATGACCAACATTTTTTTTTCCAAAAAAGAAAAAAAATTCATTATCATTGCAACAAAATTACAAAAATGAACAAAACATCACCTTCTCACACCAACCCAAAACTGGACAAAAAACATAACAATCAATGTATATGTTTTCCCAAGCTAAACTTAATTTTACACGCAAAGCACTCAAACCCACAGAAGGTGAGCTCACCTGTCCATATGACTCACCCATGGAGATTAAAATCACAACATCTCACAAAGATCACAATCTACCGCCGAAACTTACCAATAAATTATTTATAAAAAAAACACATCTAACCCACCCAAAATAATAGAGACAATTTAAAAAAGAAAACCTAAAACTAAAAAAAAATAACAAATGGAAATACATATCAGAATAGAAGGTGCTACAATCCCTCAAATGCTAACCATAACTGTGTTAAGATCATCATCTTTATCACCCTCCATGATGAACTTGTCAAAGAACAAGGCCAAATAAAACAAAATTATTAAATATCCTCTAGATTACTCTTTAAGGATAAGAATAGCTCCAAAGAGAAACTCTTGGGAGGAAATAAGAGGAAGATTTGAACAAAAGAAGGTGAAAGGTAGGCATAAACAAGGCGAACCTGGAGGCCATGATGGACTAGGTAGCTTGGATCTTGGTGGCAATGTTAGTATGAAATCGGATCAGAGTAGCGGCAGGTTAATGGCAATAGGTTCCGATTATGGTGGGTTGATGACTCCTATGGTGACAAGCTAATGGGTCCAACAATAGCATGTTGATTGCAGTTGATGGATAAGTAGGAGGAGAAGGAGGTGAAAGGGGTGTAGTTTAAGATGAAAGGGGAGAAGATGAAAGGTTTGTTTTAGGGATATTTCTATATAGAAATTGGTGCTCCTCTCTCTCATCATATGACCAACATTAGAAAGGCAAGAAGCGACCAAATAAGATGAGAAACCGATCAAGTAACAAAAGGCATTCATTCAACAAAAGAAGGAGGACATTAAGGGAGAAGAATTATGCATGAAAATGACAATATCAATGATGACAGTGTAAATATCGCATTCATGACATATATATCTCATTTTTCTTTTTCCCTTTGTTTAGAACTTCTTGCAATCTATTAAGACGAACATGGTCATATAACATGATGTACAAACTCATCTTCCCATTGTGCTGAGGGAATCAGAAATAGGAACAATGTGAAAGACTACGATCTCACTTGAGCAAGCCTTGCCCTTAACTCTTCCAATTCTTCCTCATCATCTAGGGCTTCTTCCTGTAAATATTATTAACCGAGCTTAGTTTCTAGCTTCTTGCAAAGCTTATTAAGTGAGTTAAATAAGAATTCAAGCTAATCACCTCTTGTGAAGCATCAGCTGTCTGTGCTGGTACCTTCACCCCTTCCTTCCTGACTGCTTCTGGAAGCTCTGCAGCTGTCTCCCCAGCTATTGCAGTCAGTATCTTATCAACCTCTTCTTCAGTTTCTTCTTCTATGTCTTCTGAATCTAATGCTGTATCAATGGAATCATTTACAATCTCTTCAATTACGCCTGCCTGCATGACAAAAAAAATGTTTAATTTGATCATCCTAGAGATATAAAATCCAAAACTTCTAAACAGATAGCACTGCCACACAGGTGAAAAAGCAGAAATTTTGGCACTAAAGAGGTGTTAATTTCTGCAGGATAAGAGAGGGGGCAGACAGCTTGAGATTGGGCATGGCCTAATATGCTTCACTATTACATCATTTAAAGGAATAATTGTTCTTCAATGCATTCAAAAATGCTCATTCATGAAAGATGAGTACATAAAAACAGCTAGACTTCCGCTGTGCTGTAACGAAATTCTAGTACATCCACGGAATTTACTGGATATAGAGGCTGATTCAGTCAATGAATCCACTAATGGTCACTCATTACCAGATGAAAGGAGAAACAAAAGAAAATAACTCCAAACAAGAACAAGCCATATTAGCTCCATAAAGCAACACTCACAGACACTTTGAACATGTAACAGTACCCACAGCGGAAAAATAAAAGGAACTTTGGTAAGAGAAAATAAGACAATAATACCTTAGTCATTTCCTTGCTAAACTCTTGCATTGTGGCAGCCAACTTGGGAGCTTTCATGAGGTCATTAACAAGTTTCATGACTTCTGCACTCTTAGACAGATGACCCACTGTACGGGCAATAGCTGTAGAATCACAACCCAGGTAAACTTTCTTAAAAGTCTATTATAGAAACACTAAAGGTGAATTGACGATGTTAAAACATCTTTTCATTTTGGCACCAATACTTCATAATATAAAACAACAAATATACAGTGATTCAATATGATTGCAAAAGGGATGGAAAAGAGAGTAGGCAAAAAAGTAATGGCCATGAACTATACATGCTAACAACAGCACCCTAAAAGTTTCTCCAGAGAGGAAAAGGTCCAGTAGACTAGTATTTGAATGTTTGCAACTGAAGTTACAGACGGAAACAGAAAATGGACTAAAACATCAAAATGAAATCATTTACCACTTTCCACCATATCTACTTTGAATCTGGGGGCAATTTACCCAAAAATCCTCTTCATAACTCAAACAGGAAAGTGACCTTAGGCATCATATAATCATCAATTTCAAATTAGCTTTAGACTTAAGTTAGGATCTGTTTTCCCTTTGATATTTAAGCATTTAATTCCATCAAATCTGAAAAATTCAAACAAATCTACACATTTAGGGAAAATGTAGTCATCACTCTAAAATGTATTTCTTTGGGAAGAACGACTAAAAGGGAAAAACTAGAGTATTCAGTCCGTACTCACAATGTCTTGAGGTCATAAGTTCTTTATGATAACATGTTTTAGCATGCAATTAGATACAAGAAAACCATACCAACACTTTCTCCGAGGTGCATAGATATTGAGTTAAGTTGGGCCCTGTTTTCATGAAGACGATTTACAGCTTTTCTTGACATGACGACTTCCTTTGCAAGTGCCTGAATACAAGTAGCAAAATTAGCTGGACAAGATACAAATGTCTATGTAACATATTAATAAGGAAAAACAAGGCAGAGACCCAATACAAGTTGAATGCACATTTAATTACTCGTGCAAGAATGCTGTAAGCCAGTAAGTTCATCCAACAACTTTTAACTCTCAAAGTATATGAGAATAATATTAACCGATAAGAAATTTTAAAATCTCCGCATCCACAAATTTGATTCAAATAACTCCAGCATACAATAATTTTTTGTTTAAAACTTCAGCAAACATCTCCCATTGCAAACCAAATTCAAGCCACGAGTCCTACAAATAACAGATAAATGTATAAACTTCTTGATCTGCCACCAATTCAGTTCTAATTCCTTTGTTGGCATGAATAATCTCAAATAACCAAATATTCTAGAAAATCTAAAAAAAAATTCACAAATTTGACAAAGGACACAGCAGTACCTTAGCTGAGCCCATATCGTTTCTTTTGGCAGCCTCCCTTATGGCTTTTTCTACACCCTTTTCCTCTCTCTGAATATCTAAGAAAAAAAGACAAGAACTTTCTTTTAAATTAAATCATAACGAGTATAATCGGAAAGTAAAACTTAAACCCATAGTCAGAACTCTACGAATTATCATCACCAAAGTGAACCCAGAAGAAAATTTTCAAATAAACAAAATATGAAAATAAAAAAAAATAAAGAGAGAGAGGGAGAGAGAAATGGTTTTGACAAGAAGAAGAGCATTGCCTCTGATTTGGCGTTCGATGTTGCGGCATTCCTGACGAAGCTTTCTCTGCCAATCTCTCAATTGCTGCTGCGGATTAGGTTTGGGCTTTATAATACTCTTTAATTTATCCATTCCTTATCTTTTTCTCTTCTTTTCCTTCGATGTGCCAAAGGCAAAATCTCGAGAATAAAAACGAAATAAGAAAACTGGGGAACAAAGGATCTTAATTGTGAGGAAGAGAATGAAGATCCTGTTTCAATATCTCCCGTTATTTGTGAAGAAGGAAAAGTCTGCTTAGGATCCAAGCGCGTTTTCTCCTTAGGACTTCAACTTTTCATTACACAGAAACACAGAATTTCGGGTTTCGTATAATATCCCTTTTCCCTAGAGTTTTTTAAAGTTTCAATTTAATATCTTTATTTATTAAATAGTTTTAAAATTAATAATTTTAAACAATATATAAATTTAATTTAAAAAATTTAATTGATGCATTATACGTGACTTAAATTAAACTTATATATTATTTAAAATTATTTAATAAATAAAGATATTAAATTCAAAAATATATCAGAAAAGAAATACCAGTTTTTAATTCTACCAAACCCCACAATTTCTCCCTTTTTGTTTTGTTTTATTCCTCTGCTTTCGTCGGTTTTTTTTTTCTTTCTTTTTAATCTTCCCCTCTTTTTCCTTTTTAATCTTCCCTTAAATTTATTTTTTGATTAGGGATGAAAATGATAATAATTTTAAGTATTTTTATATTTAATTGAATTATTAATTTAAAATAAAATATAAATTATTTAAATAATAATAAAAAAATTCATCACATTTCTTACTATCTAATTTACTCAATATAATTATTTATTATTTTATCTTGTTTAAAAATAAAAATAAAATATTTTTAATTTTATTTTGTTTATAATTATAAATTTTATTTTAATATTTATTATTATTTTAATTACACTTTTAAAATAAACATAATAATAATAATAATAATAATATTTTTATTAAATTTTATTGATGTTATAATTCTTATTTTTATTACTTTTTATTTTACCAATTATACAAATTACATATTTTCTTTTCTTTTATGGAATTCTTTTAAAGTTTAAATACACCTTTGTTCCCACATGTCAGATCAAGTTCTAGTACTATTTTTGTATGCATAAAAATAAAAATTTACGAGGCTTATATATTTTATTTTAACATGTATAATGGCTTATTGTAAGTGTGGGAATGATCGAGATTTATAATAATTTTTATATTTATATTTAACATTATTCATATATTTCTATATTATTGATTTAACTATTGTCATTCAAAATTTATGAATTAAAAAATATGACTATTAAAATCTCCCAACAATAAAAGTTTATAATTTTTTTAATGTATAACTTTACAGTTAATAATTAAATGTGCTCTCCATAGTTCTTATTGTAGGAACAAAAATAAATTATGCTTAAAATTATTTATAAAAATTATAAAAATAATAATTAAAATAACGTAACAATAATATTAAAAGAGGTATAATTAAATTATATGTAATATTAGATGAAGTTTAATAATGATTTAATTGAACCGTATTAAAATAAATTTCATTCAATATAAAATAATATGTTAAATTTTTTCAATAATAAAAATATATAATCATAACATAAATATTATTATTATTATATGTTATAAATTTTAAGATATTAATTTTATTTAATTTCCAATTATATATCAATTTTCGGTTAACGCTCACTTTTACCACTAATTTATTAGAAAGGTTGGTTAAGAACACTCCCGAGTACACTCACTTTACTTTTTTTATTTCCAAAATTTTATTTTTCATTTATAATATAAATGACATATATTAAGACAAGTAGGTGTAGCATTTTCTTATCAACTAAAGATAATATTAAAAGTATCTTTAAGTTTTATGATACTTTTAAAAATATTTTCAAGACTTTTAAAATTTTTAAAATATTTTCAAGATTTTTAAAATTTTAAAAATATCTTCTAAATATAACAAAAATTAAATTTAAAGAAAATAAATAATAACATTATATAAATAAACAATAAAGGGCCAATAAACAATAAAAATAAAGTAATAATATAAATAGGAATACAAACCATCTCAAGTTTTTCATATTAAATGATAATAAGTAAAAAAAATTCAAAATTAAAAAAGTAAAATTAAATCTTAAATAAATAGATAGATTTAAAAACTCATTATTTACATATTTAAGAAAATTATTCTCAAGGAAATACATAATTTATTATAAAATAAATAATAAAGAAATGAGCATTAATATTACATATGCAATAGGAAGATATATTATATCATTAATGGACAAGAAAATTATATTAAATAAACTATCTAAAATTCCCTAAAAGGATAAGGAAAAAATAGTATACATTCATTTAAGAGGAATTCAAATATTAATATAGGCTCATTTCATAGAAGGAATATATATACCCATAAAAATATCATTACTAGATAATAAAATAATAACTAAGAAAGATATTTTACTAAGAATAATCTATGGTAATTTAGGATACTAAAAATTAAAATTGACAACATATTCCAGGTTTGCTATTAATATCAATAATAAAAACTTAAACAAATTATTAAGTCTAGCTTATAAATTTAAAAAGGGGGATTTAATAAAAGAAAGAAATCATCCATTTTTAATACACTACTTAATAAGATATTCATCAATAAACAGTCATAATAGTTTAATATATGGACAAAATAAATTTATAGAAATAGATAAAACATTCCAATAACTTGAATAAATAATAAAACCAAAAACCTAATAGACTTAGAAATACCATAAAATGACAGTTAGATTTCAAAGAAAACCCTTTAATATTAGAAAGAAAAGTAATACGGTTAAAAACAATAATATAACAAAATTCACTTTTATAAACCATGAAGAAGAAATCTCTTATCAAGAAGAGATTAAAAAACTAAAAGATGAAGTTCAAGTAATGAAAGAATTAGTTCATGATGTTATATTAGGAAAACAATAATGTTTAAAGATAAATTAAAAAATATACAGTTATAAATATATTAAAGCTTAGTAGGTGTAACAAAAAATCAAGCAATAGATGAAATGGATTTAATTTAGAAATCAAACAAGAAATACCCACGAGGTATAATCGAAACACAAAATGAAATATTAAAAGAAATAAATGAAATATACAAGGAATTTATTAGAGAGGATAAAAAAAGAACTATCATTAAATCTAGTGAAAATAAAATCAATAAAGTCAAATAGCATCTAACAAATATGAAAATATATAACACATGTTACATAGATTCTTTTATTTGTGAATATGAAATGTATATCCATAAATTACCACCCTCTATGCAAACAACTTGTAAGGAAATATGTTTTTTTTTCAAAAATTAACCATAACATTACATAAGACCTTAATAGAAAGTTAGAATTAGAGAAAATGAGAAAAACTATACTAAACACCCTAAGAAAAAGAATAAGAAGCTTTAAAAGTTGGATAATTATTAAATACCAAAAAAGAAAGGAATATAAGCAAATAAGAGAAGATGATAAAATTGTTATGATATAAGAGATTTTAAAATACTAGAAAAATATGGATGTAACATAAAACCTACAAACAAAAATACAAAAAATGCAAGAGATTTAAATAAATATAAATTCAGAAAACAAGATTTTCAAAAATATAAAGGAAAATTTAATAGGAAAACTTATAAGAAAATATATTTTAGAAGAAAGAGGTATAAATCCCTTGAAAACATAAATTATTGCTCTTCATGGAAGAAAAAATGCAAATATTAGATATGTCGTAAAGAAGGAAATTATGCTAATGAATACCCGAGCAGGCTTCAACATAAGAAAGAATTTAAAAAAGGATTTTTACATAAAACAAAAATCTTAAAAGAAGCTTTTAAAATGGAATTAGAACAATTGAGAAAACAGATATAGATGATACTTACAATAGTTATCTATTAGAGGAAATTGAGGAGTAAATAACTAACTCAAAATATGAATACTCTTCATTTACATGCATATATAGATATATGAGCTAGTATGTGTATGGTAAGTAAACATGTGTTTCTAGAAGAACACTGAAATCAGGCATAAAAATATTTAATTGTAAGAATTGATAACAATATTATAATAAATCTTAGTAAGGTTTTAAAATATATGGATATAAAGATAATAGGAGAAACGTTTTATATTTCTACCATATATCAATAAAAAATATGAGTTGATTTATTAATAAAAAATAATTTCCTAAATTTATATCAACATTTTACTCAATATTTAAACACAATAAGTCTAACAACATTAGATGGTGATATTATTTATGTATTAAAAATAAGAAATTTTTTAACTCTATCCTACCCAAATTTTAATGCAACAATATGAAAAGTAAATATGTGAAGAGATAAAGCAACAAAAACCTTACCTATAAAATAT
The DNA here is from genome assembly GCA_033030585.1 of Hippophae rhamnoides. Lineage (NCBI taxonomy): Eukaryota > Viridiplantae > Streptophyta > Magnoliopsida > Rosales > Elaeagnaceae > Hippophae > Hippophae rhamnoides. The sequence continues at coordinate 48,884,274 of CM065432.1, read as the reverse complement.
TTCATTAGACATATAAAATAAACAAAACTCTTTTCTTAATTAAATACATAAAGATAAAACACATGTATCAAAAAACTATTAAGAACAATATGCTCAGAAAATTCTTTGGATCCAAAAATCAATAATTCAAAACAATTGTAAACATATAATTAAGAGACCCTAACAAGGTTATTAGAGTAAAATTAATGATTTATACTTCAGAAAGACATGATTGAATTTGAAAAACAAATTCATGAATTTTTGGAACTAAAAATCATAATACTAAGTAATTCACCTCACTCTAGTATAACATTCTTAGTCCAAAAAAGAATGATAATAAACTTCAAATCATTAAGTAAATAAACTATTAATGATGAATATTTTACTCATAAGAAAGAAGAATTATTATAATTAATAAAAAGAAAGAAATATTTCTCAAGTTTTGATTGCAAAAATTCATTTTTGCAAATAAAACTGAATGAAGAATCTTAAAAATTAACAGCATTTAGCTGCCCCAATAACAGTTCCAATGAACTATTGTACCATTTGGATTAAAACAAGGTCCATGTATCTTCCAAAAATATATGGATAACATTTTTAAAAAATTATAAAATATTTATTATGTCTATATAGATGATTTTTTGTTTTTCAGTAGTAAATTAAATAAATATTATTTGGATATTATCATTCCACAAGAAAACATGAAATAATGTATTGTACTCTATGAAAGGAAAGTAGTAATTACTTAGCAGAAAATTAATCATTTAAGATTGAAAATTGAAGATGAAAAACATAATCTACAACCTCATATATTAAATAAAATTTAAAGTTTTATTTGTGAATTAAAAGATAAAAACCAATTACAAATTTTTTTAGGATATTTGACATATGCAGACACATATTAAGAAATTTGCAGAAATGCGAAAACTTTTATAAGTAAAATTGAAAAAAAGATTATATTTGAAAATTGAGAGAATAAGATACTTTGTATATGAATAAAGTAAAAGCAAAGGTAAAAAGTTATTAACTTTATACTATAAAAGTCTAGATGATAAAATGATAATTGAAATAGATGTTTCACAAGAATATTGAAAATCAATTCTGAAAGCAAAAGTAGATTACAAAGATGAAAATCTTTGTACATATACATTATGATCTTTTTTAAGTTTTAGAGTTAAATTATCACAATAGTGAAAAATAATATCTAGCTATTAAAAGAGCTATTAAGAAATTTGCAATATATGAATTTTGGCTATTTGTTAATAACTAATATTATAGGTGATTACAAACAAGAAAGATTAGTCATATGGCAACAATGATATAACTACTACAATTTTGATGTTGAATATTTATCAAGAAATAAGAATAGTTTAACAGATGCTCTTACCAGAGAATTAGCATCTAACTATTTTTATGCTTATAAGAATAGAACATATTGATATCAAGATCAAGATAAAGGAAAATGAGATAAAAATCTTACAAAAATAACTCGAGTTATTATAACTTGAGAAGTCTCTTATGAAGACAGAAAATAAATAGGAAGAACTTAATTGTTCAAAATAGTTATTAGAATCCAAAAACTCAAAAAATAAAACTTTATTAGAAATTCAATCTAAAAAAGATAAAATTTTTATAAAAAAAGAATTCAAAATGAAAAGGAAGAACATAACAGTTTAAAATAGAGTAATATCTTTGAAATAAGAAAGCTCAATTGGGCTAATAAAGCAGAAAAAGACTTATGTGGTCTATAGTAGCCTAAAACCAAGAATCTATAACAACTGGACAGAAGTCAGTAAATCTATTTTAAGGTTTAGTAGAGTAACTCATAAAGTCTTTACCAATATAATAGAAGCTGAAGGTAGTTATGACAATTACTAATAACTCTATATGAGATATTAACAATTATTCTGTAGCACTATAACAACAACCAACAACACTGAACAGGTTGACAACTCTATGAAAAATAACAAGACCTTTAATACTATTTAGAGAAGCATCTCTCCTAAAAACATCAAAGACATTAAAACATTTAGTGCTATTCATAAAAACATCCCCTAGAAATTAATCTGTTATTAAAGATGAAAATGACCAATATGGAAACCTAAACAAATAATGATTGGGTCTTTACAACTTGGCCAAAAAATCTACCTATGAACACATTGAAGATATGAAATTCTACACTACCAACAAGGAATTTCCTACATGAAGTAAATTCAATATTTTAGAAAGAGTTGATCCAATATTTGTCTATAAAGTTTTTCGTGCAGGACTAATAGAAAACATATATCTAATAATTAATTTAAGTGAATTAAATTATTTCTCAAAAAAATTCAAAAGAGCAATAAATAACTTCAAGAAAAAGATTAAAGTAGGTGGCAAGTCTGTTTATCTCAGGGTTTTTTTAGTTCACTAATAGAGTGTAATAAGGAAGGATGTATTAGTTCCTACCACTTCATCAAGATAAGGATTTTCAACACAAATAGAGAAGTTTCCAAACCAAAAGAGCTTTTAAAAAAAGAATTCAACACAAAAGAGCTCTGTGTATTAAGAAGTTAAATTTTAGGCCAAATTTACTATGAACTCAGATTAATTGACAACTCTATTGAGATCAAAGTCAATTACTTAACTAGTAAAGTCATCATCATTTCTCATAATAGCATGGCTCTGTTAGAAAAAAATGGTGAAAAAATTAGCAAATATGAAACCAACTTTAACATCAACAACTTGGAAATTGGTTAAGAAACATGAAAAATATTCTGCTTCTATGCCAAAAAAGCCACAAAATATCACAGATGCATTTACTACATCAAAGATTGAGAATACGAAGATGTGTCATCATAAACATCATCAAAATGATTGTTGATAGAAAATGACAAAAAAGAATAAAGAGAGGAATTGTCGACATAAGACGACAAAGAAAATAAAGATGTAGACCCACATCTTAGAAGACAGCATGTGCCAAAAAGCAATGGCTTCCATTTAAAGCAAAAAAGTAGACAAGTTATTAAAGTAATGATAAAATAGTAATTTTTGTCTTGTAAACAGAGATTTCTTATGCTATAAAAAGAACCCTTATTTTTATTTTGAAACACACAGAAAACTAGAGCACACACATTTGAAAAACACATAAACTCTAGTATCCCTAATCTAGAAATCCCAAACCAGCAATGATATGCCCAATAATTATGAGTAGTTAAGAATCTCTTAAAGGTTCTTAGTTGTTCTTAAGTTTGTAATAGCTATTATATTATGAATAAAATTGAGTTCATTTACTCTTTTATAGTAAGTCAAAATTGGACACCATCTATAAGGGTGTTAAGGTTTAAGCAAAACTGTGGTATAATCGATATAACAAGAGAAGACGAACATAAAAGAAAACAGTGATTAATCCATTAAATTTAGTTGTAATAATTAAAAATTTTAAGCCAATTAAAAATCTTGAATGTTATTTACTTATACAAGTGATAATAATGATAACCAAAAAAATGAAGACATAAATATCACAATATTATGTTAAGAAAAATTAGACAACAAGAATTAGCAACTAAAGATAAAACAACAAATCTCAAAGAAATTAAAATGGAAAATAAAAATATAATTTTATTAGAAAATTTTGAATAAAGCCATCTCTTAACCTTAAATGATTATTTTAAATATGAGGATTATGAAACTTATCTTGAAAATTTTAAAAGGTTTAACTCTTTATTAGATATCTATACAAATATTATTAAAGCTATCACAACATAATCAACCATCATGTTTCAAGGACATTAAAACATTATTTTAATAAAAAATATGTAAGAATTAAATAAGAGAAATTCAACAATTTAATATTTAGATACTATTTCTTCGAAGATTATAAGTATATTGTATATACACACAAAAACCTGTTTATATATTACAAATAGAAAAAAATGTGCACTAAATACATATAGCTTATAAGTACTACGATAACTTAGTTAATATCAAATTGATTGAAATTCTACCATAAGAATATTATGGATAAAAAAGTTAACATTATTAGTTTTGAAAACATCAATAATATTAACCATAAAATCTAGAGATATTCTAATATTTTTCACAAACCTTAAGAACATAAATAAAGATATGCTAAATCCCATGAGCATTTTAGATATATATCCTCACAACTAACCAATATCTTTTCCTTTTTACCCATAAGAATTTTCTTAACTAACGTTCTATCAAAAACAAGACTGATATTTGCTAACAAGCATTGATAATGAGTCCATTTGGTCACTCTTTTCCTTAGCAATAAACCTTTGAAAGCATGGTTCACAGGAAAATTAATTAAATTCACTCGACCAACGAGAAGGCATCAAACAACTAGATTTAGTTAAGGCATTTTCCGAAGAACCAAGAACAAACACATCAATCATTTTCCAAAAATAGTAGTTTTCCAATAGCATGGGTTTCACTGGTATAATCTATAAATTAAAGCTTTAATAATCCTTCTAAGTCATTTACAACTGAAAAGATCCAAATAACCATATGTTAGGATATACTCGTGGACCTGTAGCTTTTATACAATTTGGAGGTCCTTAGACTCCACCTCCAAACTGAGCTACAACGAGTTCCTTTCACCTTCCCCAGACTTCGAACCTGTGACCAGGCCCTTAAGTACCAGCTTCATAATGTATAAAAGCTACGGGTCCACGAGTATATCCTAACACCATCTATTTCAAAGTATGATTGCAGTACAACCTCCCAAGATCAATCAATGTAAGAATGAATCAGCTATATAATCATATTACTGTCCTAAAGGGTTAAAGAATTCTCCAGCTTTGATCATTCTCCATCTCACTACTATCTAATCGAATCGAAGAGACCTTCATCATGCCAAATATCAACTAAAAAGTCCACCATCTCCTGCAGAGAAGCATCAAATCAGTTCACATATGCAGAACTGAGAAAATGCAGTAACAAGAAAATCATAGGATGTTATCAATAGAGATTACATATCTCCGGTCATGATAGCATACAGACCGAACAATATTTAGGGAAGATGTCAATACAAATGCAGTACTGCAGAATCACATGCAAGAAGCTTACCGGTAAAGGAATCGATTCTGCAAAAGGCTCGTGATTTAGAAGCAGATCTTCATATGAGGTTGACCAGCTGCAAGATATAGTTTTCATGTCAACTCTGAAAGTGTAAGAATATCTAAGAGTGCTTTTCATAAAATTATGTACTTCTGTATCATACAGAGATACATATAAATAGAGGGAAAAGCTTTGCAGTTATCATTTAACTAATGTATGTATAAGAGAAAACAAAATAAACTGTTATCAACAAAGTAGGCTTTTGACTTCAGGGACAGGATAAAATAAACCAGACTTTGCGCTTTTGCCGATTTGGTCTCTCTTTATAATTGGTTCTTTCTTTTGGAGGGTGTATGGAGTCTATTATTTGGATTAGGTAAAAATAGAAAACAAAAGCAAATGTCCTCAATTCACAAGCATAGCCATAGTATAAAATCTCTAGCAATGACCACAACAAGTCCACTGTCAACTTATTAAGAGAGTATACCTTATGACTGGATCCTTTTCCATTCTTTGCAGCAGTTGAGATTGATCCCCAACCCACTTTCTCCTACTCTCATGCCAAGCAATTGCAGCTACATAATAAAATAAACCAGATTATGCTTGTGAAGCAAATATTTGAATCGTCAATTACACATTAACAAAGGAATACATATTGATGGATCTTCCTTGGGTCATGCAATTGCAAAAGCAGTCTCAAGCCCCCTATTCCCCTTTCGCTCATAAATAAAAACTAGTGTACTGACATCATACTTTTTTAAGTGATGGCTGTAACAGCAAGAGGAAAGGATTCTCTTATTCTTCTCGGTACACTCGAAATAAGTAAAAACTGTCTATTTTTCTTCTTCGTTGCACATTTTGGAAACTTATGGGTATACAGAACTTACAACTATATGGCTGTGTATTAGAAATAATGGAGTGAGTAAACAATAGAAGTTTCTTTAAACCATTAGCACTTATAGATGGTGTTGAGACACCTAGGGCAAGGGCCAAAAGATACAAAAAAATCACGAACTTAGTTTATAGGCTGCAATCACACGATTCTGTCACCAAACTTGTTCCCTTTCCTTCTCTGTCTTTCTCTTTCCCACTATTCCTAACTTCTATCACAAACTATCACTATTTGACACCAATAGTGAACAAAATATTGTGATTAAAAAGTTTTCAGTTGAAGCAATGGAAGCAGAATTTTCATATTAATGATCAATCTAAATTAAATAATACGTGAGCTCAGAGCTCCTATGTTCACAGATCAGAATGGAGTAGCAAAAAATTTTGTATTTAATGCTATTTACTATATATTAAAAATGAGGCTATACTCTACGTGCGTTGTCACTACTTCTCTATAATGAAAAAAACATTATCCAATAATCTTTACCATAATTGACAAAAACAGAAGTTTTTACTTCTTTTTCATTAGCCTCATTGCATTGACTCGCAAATTTGGGTTGCTCCAAGAGTTCCTTTCCATTGGAATGAGAATTTCCAGCATTCACCTCCATTATTTCCAAAGAGATCATTCCTTTTTGAAATGACATAATAACTATTGATAAGTATTTCTTTACAATGCACCTGCTACAATTATCCAAAGAGAGAGCCACCTGCAACCCAGCAAAGATTTGAAAAACAACACTGCCACAGAAAAAAATGGCTGGATTACAAATATATGAAAAAGACAGAACAAATACAGGCACTATACTGGTTTACACATGCATACATGTCTGCAATACTCATATGTGTCGAACAATTAATAATAATTTTCAAGTTGTGTAAGGAGCAAAAATATATAGAAAGCATAATGATACCATTTTGAAATCAATACAAGAACTAACTAGCATAAATTATACACATGCATCTAATAAGAGTTCGAATAATATGCTTTAGCTACATACTTAATATCTTAAACTTCCCTTTAGTGATTTACATGATGTGTTAAGAACATACAGATGATTTGAAATTTTCTACTAACTAAAAATATTTCCTAATATTTGATCATTTTAATTTGTCAGCCCTCTTTGCTGAGCTTGAGGCAGTATTATTTATCTCCTGGACTGAAACAGAAGCAATTTGAGCACAACAGTGCAGACACATGCACAAGCACACACTCAATTCCCTCCTTTCTGAAATCAGAAGTATTTGCTTAGTCTTGATGGATAGCTAAAAGTTAAATTGTTCATCCCTTGTCAGTTTAAGTTTTATACCCACTACACTTTTGTGCGTATCTAATTAGTCTAGACCCAATTATTTAAGCATTTCAAACTGAAATTGCTAATGTATTTGGCCCAAAAAAAATCCCCTAGACTCCAAGAATCATAAAGATCTAATTTTTGCTAATAATTCCTCCAATTTATCGTCTTTCAAAATGTAACACCTTAGAAGGGAGGATTAAACACTTCAAAAGCATAGCTGAAGAGTTTCAAGAGATGACAAAATGCAAAACATTCATGGGCCCAAATATGAACCGAGAAGGTGAACCCAAATGTCATAGTACTTGTTGGGGATTTTCAAGTGATCCCTCTACTGAAACCTTAGGGTTTTCACCATATTGTCCATAAAGCTAAAAATACAACCCCATACAACGTCGATGACTCTTTCCATATAAATAAAACGATAACATGATTCAAGAAGCCATATTTTCCATCTTGTATTTCCACTATTGCTACTTTATAATAAAGGCACACCGCTATAAACGACACGACAACAGAACAGATCAAAACCCAGAACTCACAAGGAAATTTCAAATTTTGCAATGCATTTCAGTTGAAAATTCCAAATAGAAAGACAACCCATATGGAAATCGTAGGAAAACTTCATATATAAAAAAATAGATAAATAAAAACTTGAAGAAAATTAGAAAGGCCGAAACAAGAATTACGAAAAGAAAGCTCTACCTTGTTGTGCATGTATTACAAGAAGCATTTGGGTTTCACAGAGTGAGACCATTGACCAAGCTAAGCTTTTAATATTGTATTTGGATGAATCCTTGAAAGGCAATTAGAATCTCAATATCTCATTTACCACTTTTTTGTTTTCTTTCATTCGTTTTCAATGCTTTTTTAGCATCATGTTTTACCAGCTTCCATAGTTTTGTTTCTCTTTCTCCGATCCGTTCTGTCGTGCTCACGTGGATGTGACTCAGACTGCATTAGAAAATAATAATTTTAACATAACGTAAATAGCGAAAATACCCTACTCCTACTGGTCTGAAATGCAAATCACATTTAATAGCCTAAGGTATCTTAGTCATTTTACACAATTTAATCACGAAAACTTTTGGTTTTGGTAAGACCTGAAAAATTTATTAATAAGTGTTCTATGATAGAATTTTTATAATTATTTATTAATTATTAGAATTTTGGTCATTTTTTAGAATATGTATTTTAATCTCAAAATTTTTAATTTAAATACATCTTAATTTTTAAATTTTTATTAATTAAAAATATTATTAATATTTAACTCATAAATTAGAAAACTAAATTTTTAATTTTAAAAAAAAATTATAAAATACCTAATACTTAAACTAATAATTAATATTTTCATTTGATAACGATTACACGTTTTTCCCTATATTAATTGGGTTATCAAAGCTGCTAAGCAATCTTTGAGTATTTTTCTAAGAGATAAAAAATCATTTTTGAGACTTTTTCGTTAGCAAAAAAAATCTTCAAAACTGTTGAGTTTTTATTGGAAAAATAGCACATGAAGTTTCTTATTTTCTTAAAAGGTGTATTTTAATTTTTAATTTTTAAAATGTGGATTATAAATTCTTTATTTATTTTTAAGATACACGTAAATTTATTTTTAGATAATTATTTTAATTTAAATGTATCCAACTATAAATAAATGGTAAATTTTTAATAAAAAATAATAATTAAAGTTGTTGATTTTTGAAAGAAAAATAAATATTTTTATACTAATAAATTTAATTATTATAAATAACGTTGCTTGCTTTTTATACGTATAAATTAAAATAATTAAATTAAAATAAATTTACGTATATATTTAAAATAAATAATTCAACTTCAATGTTACTTTTGAAAAATTATAGAATAAATTATATTTAAAAAAAACCCTAAAAATCATCGTGTGCTTTAGACACTTTTTATGTAAATCTTATTTTTAAAATAATAATCATCTTTATTGTAGTAAATTTTTTAGTTTTAAAAATAAATAATTTATTTTGAGAATAATACTTATAATAAAAAATAATATTTAATTATATTGATAGAATAAAGTTTAACCCAATAATATTTAATATTAAACGAGTTTAAATAATCATAGTTTACCTTAATTAAATAATATTTAATGTAAAATTTTTTGTTAAACTTTTAAAAGTAAAAAATTATAAATTGAATACAAAATATCTTATTTTTGTAATGTAATATTTTTATTATTGTTAAAGAAAAAACTACAAAGTATAAAATAAGGCTAAATTTGTGGCTTCGAGTTGTTAGAAATAAAAATTTGGCTTTAAGTTCGAATTTAAAAAATAAGAGCAAGACTCAATTTTATTTATTTATTATGATTATTTTTGAAATAAAATAATGAGACATATTTACCAGTAATATGGTACTGCTGCTATTATTTTTGTCCTCTAGTTTATATTATTTTTTTCTGTGTTAAAGAGGTAAATTAACAGAGAGAAGTATGGGTAAATTATATTGCTTGATTTGATCGGTTTTGATCACAGAATAAATAAAAATCGAAGTTTTTTTAAAATATTAAATTAAAATATTTAAATTAATCCAAAACACCAATTGATCAATAACTGTTTTGGTTAGTTTGTCTTATTTATAAAAAAAAAATATTTTTTTTGCTAGTTATTAACATTATACAAAAATATTATCGATATGTTTATTGGTATAAAGTTGTATGATAAAACAATAAACCCCGGTAATGTATAATATAACTTCAACGGCTAACCTAATAAACTAATGCAGTAAACTAAAATATTTGCTATTTATTTTCTCCCTTTTTTCCTTTTCTTTCCTATCATTCTCACACTTCTATCTATTTGTATAAAAATATTTTTTATTTTATTTTATAGTAAATTTTGAATCTAAAACATTAAACCCTAAATCTCAATACTAAACTTTAAACACTAAATCCCAAATATTAATCCCTATACCTAAATTTTAAATACTTAATCCTAAATCTTAAATTTTTAACAATAAACATCTAAACTTTAAGAATTAAATTATAAATTTTAAATACTAAACCTCTAAACTCTAAACAATGTAATTATTGAAAGAGAATAAGAAATAGAAAAAAATGAAAGAAGATAAAAGAGAAAAAGAGTAAAAAGTATAATAAAAAATTTAAATGATATAAAATACAAGATATATCATATAGTTACAAGAGGGGAAGAAGAGAAAGGAGGAGTTATTTTTTAAAATATTTTTTTATTGATAAAATATATAATTATCATTTTACTCATAAAAAATTTAAAATTTAAATTTTTTTGATTTTTTTGATTATTTTTTAAATTATAGAACTAAAGTGTATAAATCATATAGTTATATAATTATACGATTAAAATGATCACTTACCCTTGTTAAATCAACATTCATTTTTTTTTGTACATATAATTATTTATTTTGGACAAAATTAATTTAAATATTTTGAAAATAACGTTAAAAAGTTCATGCAATTATAAGTAAAAAAATTAATATAGGTAATAAAGTATGAAAAAAGTAACATTGTTGCCTCTAAACTTTTATTTTTTAAATATTTTTATCTATAAATTTTTAACTAATATCCTAATATCAGTGCTTTAAATATTTAGGATGTAAAAAGATGATCCTTAAACATGTCTTTAATACATTTTATTAGTCCCTAAATTTTATTGAAATTAGATATTTTAGTTCAAATTTAGAGAATAAAATATTACATCTTAATAAAATTTAAAAACTATAATATATTAATTAAAAACTTACAGATTAAAGTGTCCTAAATATACAACTTTAATAACATTTTTCATAAGGACTTTGAGGGGGAAAAGAGGTAAAGAAAAAAAGAAATTGCATACGTACACATCAAATCAACATAAGAAGAGTTTAAGAAAGAAAGAAAGATTAATAATTAACTTTGACCCCAATCTTATTAGGCGGATGCAAGAAAAAGTATAGGAAAGAAAGATAGATTAATAACTAACTTTGACCCTAATCTTATTAGACGAATGTAAGAAAATGTGACGCAGAAGAGTTTTACATAATAAAGCTAATGAATTTATCGTGAAGACTATTGATCGCATATGTTTCTTCAATGAATAAATATAAACTACGGGGACTGGCTATTAATACCGACCTTAGCTCAGTTGGCAGAGCGGAGGACTGTAGTTGGTTAAATGGCTTAACAGATATCCTTAGGTCGCTGGTTCGAATCCGGCAGGTCGGAATTTATTTATTTTTAAGATACACGTAAATTTATTTTTAGATAATTATTTTAATTTGAATGTATTCAACTATAAATAAATAGTAAATTTTTAATAAAAAAATAATAATTAAAGTTGTTGAATTTTGAAAGAAAAATAAATATTTTTATACTAATAAATTTAATTATTATAAATAACGTTGCTTGCTTTTTATACGTATAAATTAAAATAATTAAATTAAAATAAATTTATGTATATATTTAAAATAAATAATTCAACTTCAATGTTACTTTTGAAAAATTATAGAATAAATTATATTTTTAAAAAAACTAAAATTCATCGTGTGCTTTAGACACTTTGTATGTAAATCTTATTTTTAAAATAATAATCATCTTTATTGTAGTAAATTTTTTAGTTTTAAAAATAAATAATTTATTTTGAGAATAATACTTATAATAAAAAATAATATTTAATTATATTGAATAGAGTTTAACCCAATAATATTTAATATTAAACGAGTTTAAATAATCATAGTTTAACTTAATTAAATAATATTTAATGTAAAATTTTTTTGTTAAACTTTTAAAAGTAAAAATTTATAAATTGAATACAAAATATCTTATTTTTGTGATGTAATATTTTTATTATTGTTAAAGAAAAAACTACAAAGTATAAAATAAGGCTAAATTTGTGTCTTCGAGTTGTTAAAAATAAAAATTTGGCTTTAAGTTCGAATTTAAAAAATAAGAGCAAGACTCAATTTAATTTATTTATTATGATTATTTTTGAAATAAAATAATGAGACATATTTACCAGTAATATGGTACTGCTGCTATTATTTTTGTCCTCTAGTTTATATTATTTTTTTCTGTGTTAAAGAGGTAAATTAACAGAGAGAAGTATGGGTAAATTATATTGTTTGATTTGATCGGTTTTGATCACAGAATAAATAAAAATCGAATTTTTTTTAAAATATTAAATTAAAATATTTAAATTAATCCAAAACACCAATTGATCAATAACTGTTTTGGTTAGTTTGTCTTATTTATAAAAAATAAAAAAATATATATATATATTTTTTTACTAGTTATTAACATTATACAAAAATATTATCGATATGTTTATTGGTATAAAGTTTTATGATAAAACAATAAACCCCGGTAATGTATAATATAACTTCAACGGCTAACCTAATAAACTAATGCAGTAAACTAAAAAACCCGTAATACTAATAAGTAAAAATATTAATACCTTCATGACCAAGCCTCCCTTGTTACCTTTTGCGATGTTGCTACTGGTAGACATAAAAACTGGTAATCACACCACTGGTATTACTAAGTTATTAACTATTTTTATTTATCAAAAAAAAAAAAGTTACTAATTATTGTGCCACACTTTTAATATGAAAGATGATGGATGACTCATGAATAATTTATTACACGTTGAAATGTTGATTTGTAATTATTATTAACTTGATATTTATTCTAAATAAGACTTAACCGATATTTGTATTTTTTTTTATTTTTAATATTAATATATAATAATTTTTAAAAAATAATTTTAATTTAATAATTTATAATTTAATATATAATTTATAATTTACTATTAATTTAATAATTAAGTTTAATTATAAATAATTTTTTCAAGGATAAAATGGAAATTCATATACTAGTTTCAATTTATAAATTTTTCAAATCATAATCAAACAAAATTATCATTTTTACTATAAGTTTCAGTTTCATTCGGTTCAAAACAATTGGTTTGATGTGATCGATTTTTTATGTAACAAGTACACTACTAAATGGGGATAAATTGAACCACGATACAAAAACATATAAAGGGCACCTATGTTATATAATATTTAAGACATTAACTAATTATTCCTTTTTTACAATAACGTGTTTAATTGTAAAATGAGATTATATTGTACAAAATAAAAATTATATTGTTACGTATAAATTGAATACCAATAGTGAATGTGGATATAAATTGTACTGAACACTTTATCTAATATACTTAAAATTTTAATATGTCTTAAATTTTTCTTTCATTTCAAATTAAAAATAATTTTATTTTATTTTTAAAATATAGAAAAAAATTAAATATTTATTTAGATAATTTTTCATAATAAAAATATTTTGATAGATAATACAACTACATAAAATAAATAAAATTATTTTATAAAAATATTTATAACTAATTTTATACAAATATATTATACAGATTATCATCAAATATTATATATAATAATTATAATACAATTATATTTAATATATTCAATATGTTTCTTATACATTTCATGTAATGTACTTAAAATGACTACAAAAATTACATTGATTTTATCTCAAGGGTATAAGTGGTACTTTAAAAGTATCTATATTTTAAAAAAGTATCATTTTAGTTAAAAATGATTTTTATACTTAAAAAGTAGAAGACTAAATCATTTTAATTTTTTTTTGTCTGTTATCTTTTTCTTTATTTCACATTTTATTTTCTCCCTTTTTTCCTTTTCTTTCCTATCATTCTCACACTTCTATTTATTTGTATAAAAATATTTTTTATTTTATTTTATACTAAATTTTGAATCTAAAACATTAAACCCTAAATCTCAATACTAAACTTTAAACACTAAATCCCAAATATTAATCCTTATATCTAAATTTTAAATACTTAATCCTAAATCTTAAATTTTCAACAATAAACATCTAAACTTTAAGAATTAAATCATAAATTTTAAATACTAAACCTCTAAACTCTAAACAATGTAATTATTGAAAGAGAATAAGAAATAGAAAAAAAATGAAAGAAGATAAAAGAGAAAAAGAGTAAAAAGTATAATAAAAAATTTAAATGATATAAAATACAAGATAAATCATATAGTTACAAGAGGGGAGGAAGAGAAAGGAGGAGTTATTTTTTAAAATATTTTTTTATTAATAAAATATATAATTATCATTTTACTCATAAAAAATTTAAAATTTAATTTTTTTTTTATTTAATTGATTATTTTTTAAATTATATGACTAAAGTGTATAAATCATATAGTTATATAATTATACGATTAAAATGATCACTTATCCTTGCTAAATCAACATTCAGTTTTTTTTGTACATATAATTATTTATTTTGGACAAAATTAGTTTAAATATTTTGAAAATAACGTTAAAAAGTTCATGCAATTATAAGTAAAAAAATTAATATAGGTAATAAAGTATGAAAAAAGTAACACAGTTGCCTCTGAACTTTTATTTTTTAAATATTTTTGTCTATAAATTTTGAACTAATATTCTAATATCAGCGCTTTAAATATTTAGGATGTAAAAAGATGATCCTTAAACATGTCTTTAATACATTTTATTAGTCCCTAAATTTTATTGAAATTAGATATTTTAGTTCAAATTTAGAGAATAAAATATTACATCTTAATAAAATTTAAAAACTATAATATATTAATTAAAAACTTACAGATTAAAATGTCCTAAATATACAACTTTAATAACATTTTCATAAGGACTTTGAGGGGGAAAAGAGGTAAAGAAAAAAAGAAATTGCATACGTACACATCAAATCAAGATAAGAAGAGTTTAAGAAAGAAAGAAAGATTAATAATTAACTTTGACCCCAATCTTGTTAGGCGGACGTAAGAAAAAGTGTAGGAAAGAAAGATAGATTAATAACTAACTTTGACCCTAATCTTATTAGGCGAATGTAAGAAAATGTGACGCAGAAGAGTTTTACATAATAAAGCTAATGAATTTATCGTGAAGACTATTGATCGCATATGTTTCTTCAATGAATAAATATAAACTACGGGGGTTGGTTATTAATACCGACCTTAGCTCAGTTGGCAGAGCGGAGGACTGTAGTTGGTTAAATAGCTTAACAGATATCCTTAGGTCGCTGGTTCGAATCCGGCAGGTCGGAATTTATTTTTAGTCTTGCGCATCAAGTGGGGGTTTTGTTTTGGGCTTGGGGCTTCTGGGCTTCCTCAGGTGTTTTTGGTTCAATTGCATTTACTTTCATATCTTATCCATCACATTCACTTTTTTTTTTTTTATGATAAATAATAAATCACAATTCTATTTGGATTTCTGCATTCCATTTGTTAGTGTCATTATATACATCCATATTTATTTACCGTTAGCAACCATTCAAGATTCTTTATTTAAAGTATATATTAATTTTGAAACGTGGAATACATACTGGATGGTTGAAACACCTGCCAGTGACATTATTATTATTATTATTATTTTTTAAAGTTAGTATATTAGTTCATTTTTTTTTAACAAATCTGTTAACACATGGTTTGTCAAATTTATAACAATTATAATATTTTTATTCCGAGATTGTATGTTTTCGGCTTTTCTGCATATTAAATTCACTTGCACCTGTGAGTGAAAATGCTCAACTTTCTAGTACAAAAGCTGTTAAACAATTGCATATTTCTCGATGTTGGACTCTCATCCTTTTAGCTTCATTAGGGAAGAAACTGTCTGAGGTGGTGTGCATATTTCTATCCCTTAAATCAAACTGGTTGTTTCAGTACACTTTTTGTGGTTGTCAACTTAACTGGTCTTATTTATCTTTTCTATGAGAAAGGATAGTATGGCTTGACTCAAGCAAGGAGTGGATTTTTTTTTTTTTACTGGCAAAGTGAGAGTTTATGATGACTCCAGTTGGAAGAGTGTAATAGATAGAAGAAAAAGATAGAGGGTCTCAACTGGCACTAAATAACCAGCTAAATGGAAAAGACACCAAGGTGGACGCCAAGATATTGCATTATAACATTTTAGATGGTCAAAGGGGTTGGATGTATGATATTGCGATGTGCATAAAACCTACAAGATAGAGAAAAAGGGCCAAAGAGGGACACACCCTCTTATGCCTAAGTCAGCCATGAAAAAAATGAGCAAAAGCTAGGTAGGAGGTGAAGTGAAATAGAAGAGGGAATTGTGTTGGAGGCTTGAAGAAAGCTCCCCTTTGCCAATAGTTTATTAAGCTTATATAGTCAATAATTAGGGTAAGAATACCTCTAAATGGTTCTCTGAGAGTATAGTAGAAGCTTTTAGATAAGTAAAAATCATGTGTCAATCACATCTTTCTTTAAATTTCTATAAACCTAAAAACGTTCGTGTTGAACTGGAGGATGATTTAGGGTGGATGCAAATACAAGATTTTGATCCAGAATTGTAAAATTTGTGAATGTGTGACAGGCTGGCATAGCACATGATGTAAATAGAAGAAATTACAATTCCAAAAAGTGAATATAAATATAAAAGAAGGATCCACTAGTACATTAAAAATGTCATACTGCAACATGGCGGTATGAAAATTAACTTCAGGTGAAACAAAATTTTGTATTATTATTTAGTGTTGGGGGGATTGGGGTGTATGATCAAGTATAAAGTCAACACAGAGTGCTATTATTGTCATGAATGCTCAATACAGAGGAAGCCAAGAGAAGGCATTACCAATCCTTGTCTAAACATTTGATACACATATGAAGAACCCAATCGCTTTAATCAGCTAATAAAACAACAGACCGAGAAACAAACCAGAAAAAATTACCTATTGAGATTCCCAATAAAGGTAATCAACTAAAGAAACAAACAGATGAATAAGACTGTAGGGTAGATTTGATAGACTTCCTTCCCATCTCTTTCTTTGACAAAATCTGTAGACGAATACAACAACAGCAATGAAAGAAATAAAAGGACATTCAAAGTAAGGAACATGGAAAAGCTGTGTGATCAAACACAGTTTTAACATCTTTGGATTTTAGAGAAACCTGAAGAAGAGAAATTACATCCTCCAAGAATGGAATAATTGCTAGAAGAAATGCTTAGAGCCATCACATAGACAAACTAAGTTCCAAAGCTTTTTTACCAAAAAAAAAAAGGACCATACCTCATTAGCTTTATGTAACTCCTTGAGTAAATTGTCTTGTACGGTGAGCAAATTAGTTTATAAATTGTCTCTCTGCAAAATCAATAAAATATGTTGAGATATTTATAAAATTCATATGATATAAGAATCAGAACTAGCACAAAAACCTAATTTCATCATAGAGAAATACTGGTGTTTACATGGTTTCACCCCAGCAGCAATGATATTCCAAGTTACAGAAAGGGACACGCTAAGTTGTGCATGCAGATTAGAACCACCATATAGAATTCTTCACTGAAGCCAAAACCCTTCTACAGTAAAAATTCACCTTTTCATTTGGTTCAAAATATCTCAATACATTTCTTTCCATTGAGTCCTTTTTCCCACACAAAGTAAGAGTAGGCACATCATACATGTCACTGCAAAGCAGGCAAAGAGCACGCAGGGAAAGCAAACTACGAAAACTAGATAAAGCTCGCATAGGAAAAGATAGATAGCTATATATGACATGGATAAACCCAGCAACCAGTTCAGCAAAACAATATAAACAAACAAACAAACAAGCCTTAAATTAAATGACTGGCAATTCGCTGGTTTGTTACTTGATAACCTTACCTCAGTCTTGAGAGACATGATCCCTGCCTCAAGGTACCCACTTTTCTGCAAAAAAAAAAAAAAATATTCTTGGATATAGGATTCCATGAATAATTCTGTAATTTCATCAAAATGGGACATAATGATCTTCACCGTTTTTTTTTCACTCTCATCAAGTACTAGAATAGGCTATAGATAAAGCCTTCTAATATCCATCAGCGTGCACACTGCTTTGCATTGAGGATACTACAAGAAATAAATTCGTGGATGAACCAACACTACCTTCTAATAAAGCCAAAAGCAACAGTAACAATAATGATAAGATTATGATAGTAATTATTAAAAAAAAAAAAAACATTACCTTCGCGCCTCTGAATCCATCTTCTAATGCAGGATATCTCATACACAAGTCCACAAGAAAGACAGCTGCAACACTCAACAATGATAATTCAGGAATCGAGCCAAATATACATGGATCAGCGGTAAACAGTTTGATTTATATATATGTAATCAAGTAGGAAAATAATTTTCCATCATCAACACTTTAAAAAAAATCCAAGCAGTTCCTGGATTGTTGATAAAGAAGCTAAATTTAACACAAAATATTGCAGTTAATTCGATACAATTTAACTTGGTTCAATCGATTCAAATATTTTATTAAATAAAGGTAGCCCTTGAAAAAGATATACGAAAAGAGTTTTTTGCACCTGACTTGATGATCGCCTTCTGATCTCCAGGAGTCATAACAAATTGGGAAATGCATTCCGTCCCATCAAATCAATTTTCGTCCTGGCGATTTCATCTTGGTCTTCCTTATCTTTCGAAGATGGAGAGGCTTCTTGAAGCCCAGTTAGTAATTGTGGTCGTTTTTCCCCACCATTGTTGCGCAGAGCAGTAAAAGCATCGATGATTATATCAGCAAGAGCAGCAGAAGATATAGAAGGAAGTGTGGGTGTGTCTCGTTGGATTTGGAAATTAGGCGTGGAACTCTCCGCACTTGAAGAAGCAAAGAAGACGATGTTGTGAGCCATGGAAATCACCAAGAGGACATCAAAGGTTCAGACAGCTTTGTTCTTGTTAAGCTCTTGATGGTTGTGAATTGTGATTAAGGTTTAATGGTGGAAATACAGTATTTAACTGTGGGTATTGTAGGTATTTTTACGCTTAACTCTGCGTAATTTTTAAGCTAACCTCCTCTCTGCGTTACTTTTACGCTAGTGTTCTATTTATTTTTTTAATAATTTTTATAACGCTACTTTTTTAGGAAACAATTCGAGTACGGAAATAAAAAATTAATAAAAAGTTACATCATAAATATTTATCTTTTGAATCTAATATTTTTCTTTCAAATATGGTAAGAGTTTTGAGCTGATTCATATGTATAAAATTTAAAATCGTTTATTTAAAATATTAGAATATCCACCTACTAATGTCAATTTGGAAATTATCGAATGCATACAAATTAGGGTAAATTATTGACATTTTTAAATAATGTTTTCATTTTTGATTTATTATTTTTAAATTTTAAATTTTAAATTAATTAAAAGATTAAAAATGAAAATAAAAGTAACAAAAGGTGAAAATATATAAATTACCCTAGTCAAGTACGAATACAAAAGCATGTCTTTATTCCTTTTTCAATATACAATTTAACTTCATCACTCTTCTTTAATAATATATATTATTATTATTTTGATAAGGTTAATTTATTTTAATGTAACAATATTATAAATAAAATAAATATTTTATTTATTATTATAATTAATAAAATTTATTAGGATAAAATTATTATAACATTATCATTACTCATCAAATTTTTTAAATTAGTGTGATTTGAATAAGAGAATAGGAGCTACACTATATTCTCACTCTTTTAATATATTTTTAAGATTTTAACCATAATTCAAATAATTATGCTATACAACAAGGCAATGAACGGTTGCTTTAATGCTTTATATGGTAAGAAATGATCATCGTAAAACTGATAATAGTAGAATATTATGAACACAACCCAGGTTTGTTAAGTAATATTAAAAATTATATATTTTTATGTTTAATCGTAAAATCAAACCGTATAGTATAATATAAAAATAATATTATTATGTAAGATGTAATTACATAATAATTAACTTAATTTATTTAAATTTTTAATTATAAAATTATATATATTGATTTTTTATTTCATATCAAATTAAAACTAATATTTTTTTATTTTTAAAATATAAAAATAAATTATATATTTTTTAAATAAATTTTATACTAAAAATATTTTAATTAATTTTATCTAAATATGTAAGAAATAGATTTATTGATATGAATAAACGAATGTTTACAACCTATTTATACAAAAGAAAAGCAAATTTGTAATAATTAAAAATAAACACAATTATGGAGAGGCATGTTCATGAATGACACTATCCTTCATGTTGTTGGTAGGCTAAAAGAATTTGGTGTGTTGGTTAATATGTAATTTTGGATCTACCGTATTAACTTTAAGTTAAACATTCGAGTTAGAATATATGTTAATTATTCTAACTTGTTAAGTAAACGAGAATTGTGGAAAAGCTTCGGGGATTTGGTAAATATATCTGGCTGGTTGCTCAATGTAGAGATATGATAAGTTTTGATCATTCAGAAGCTTGAATCTTTTCTCTTCTTAGATGTGCAATCGATCTACATGTGTTTGGTTCGTTAAATGCAATGGATTGATCTGATGTGAAGAGGCTGGCGATTGTCGCTGAATATAACTTGGTTGGTTGAGAGTGTTTGATAAAATCATCCAAAATATATCGTAACCAGGATTCTTATGACGTCTGCATTGCCGTAGAGCGGTGATTACCTTCATGACGATCGTGAGGCGTATTTTTGTTTCTTAGTCTTCGAAAATTAACGAGTTTCAAGAGCATCTGATATCACGTGGTTGATCGTCGTGTAATGCGTTTTACTTGCGGTCTGCGTCGCGAAAAGCATTTAGTTGTAATGGTAGTTGTTGAGAAAAAAGACGCACCCTGGTGTGTTCTTGACGTATCGTGTATTTCCGTTGAATAACCCCGAATGTGGTTGTGCGTGGTTTATCCATATATTATTTGAGAATGTCTGCTGTCTATTTAAGTCGAGACCTTGTGATGGTGAAGTATATTAATCTCCAAACCGAGTCTTGATAGGATGTGGGATTATTCTTGATGAATTCTCATTGACCTTCTTTGAGGGATAAATTTTGTTCGTAGGTGAATTGGCGGTTGGCACCAAGATAACGTATCTCCGATATTTAGTCATGCTGCGTTGTATTGAAAACGGTCCTTCTTTGGAGCATTGAAACTTATGCCCGAAAAATACTTTAATTCCTTGAGATCTTTAAGCTTGAATTGTACCGTAGAGATGATTCTTAGTTTCTTCAATGTCTTGTATATTGTTTCCTGTTATGATTATATCATCTACGTAGGCAATGAAGAGTGAGAAGGAATTACCACCAGGGTTGGACGAGCAATGAGTGATCGTACTTGGATTGGTTAAAACCCGACTAGCTTAAGTGTTGTTGATGAGCATTGATGAACCATTGTCGTGAGGCTTGTTTAAGTCCATACAAAGATTTATGTAGCTTACGTACTCGCGTTTCCCCTTTCGTCGAATCCAGGTGGAAGGGGCGTATGAACATCTTAATGAAGATCACCGTAGAGAAAGCATTGTTGACATCAAGTTGTGAAAATGCCAATTTTGAATAGCGGCGGCAATGAGTAGAGCGAAACGGTGACAAGTTTGGCTCTGGTGCAAAAGTTTCTTGGTAGTGAAACCTTCAATCTATTTGTATCCTTTGGCTCGAGCCTTGTATCGTTCCACGAGAGCCATCGAGGATTATACTTGATTTTGTAGACCCATTTACTGACCAATTTGGTTTCTTGTTTGGAGGAACTGTTGAAGCGTCAAGTGCCATTAGTTTCAAGGGCATCAGTTCTTGTTTCATGGCAAGCCGCCATTTTGGATCATTGAAAGCTTCGGCCAAAAGTGGTTGGTTCCCCGAGAATGGAAATAAGTAGCACGATGTGCGGGTGATGGTGGTCGTAGGTAAGTACATTGAGATAAAGAATGAGAAGTACCTTTGTCTTTGGACGATCTTGAGTGAGACGAAGGGAAGGGCCAGAGAAGGTAAGGAAGCTACACATGATATTTTTGAAGGTAGCTAGGAACATTGGTGGATCGACGAAGCTGTGTGGTTGGTGTTGGAGAAGTTGTGTGTGGTGGAGAAGTTGATGATGATGTTTCGAAGATGAATCTTGAAAGATGAAGAGTGTCGGCGATTGTTGGAAGGACGGTGATGTATGATCGAGTGATATATTTGGATTGGTTGATTGACGAATGTTGGGTATGTCATCATAGATAGTATCTTCGATGGAGGAAATAGGGTTGGAGTGTTGATTCGGAAGTGAAATAAGGAAATACATGTTCGTGAAAGATAACATCTCGAGACACTAAAGTCTTGCTTGTTTCCCAGTTGTAGACACGATAACCTTTGATCCCAGGATGGATGCTGATGAATATGCATTTATGTGATCTAGCATGAACTTGGTGAGTCGATCGTGATGTGCGGACCTGAAAACAAAGAGAACCAAAAACACGAAGATGTTAAATACACAGGAGTTTTGTGAAAAAGGACTTCAAATGGTGTTTTACCGAGAGCAGAGATGTTGGATGCGATTTATGAGGTATGTGGTGTAAGAATGGCATCTGAGAATTGTTTAGGAAGATTGGCTTGGAAGAAGCGATGAACGAGCGACATTGAGAAGATGGCGATGTTTGCGTTGTGCTCTGCATTTTGTTGAGGGGTAGAGACCTGACTAGTTTGATGAAGGATTCCGCGGTAGAAAACATTTGGGTCGTAGAAAATTGCAGTCCGTTGTCATTTCTGAATGATTTTAACTCCTACGGATGAAAATTGTGTTTTGACAAGATTGATGAAGGTGGTAAGAGATGCGTGTATCGATTTAGCGTGTAGAGATAGACAGTAATGCGTCTTGAGTGGTCATCAACAATAGTGAGAAAATAACGTGCTCCATTAAGTGCTGGAATGTGATAACCACCCCAAATATCGACATGAATCATTTCAAATGGTGCTTTTGTATTGATGGAACTTAAAGGAAATGGATTTATTGATATGAATAAACGAATGTTTACAACCTATTTATACAAAAGAAAAGCAAATTTGTAATAATTAAAAATAAAACCTTGATTATGGAGAGCGTGTTACGAATGATATCATACATATTGTTAATTGTTCTTGGTGATGTGTTAGTTGTCGTAAAATTTGGATCTCATATTCTTTAACAGAATATATGATATTATTTATCATTAAATATTTCATCCATTAATTATAATATAATTTAATATAAATTAATCAAATATAATTATAATTACATCGGAGATATCAACGAACAAACCTGCTGACATATATTTTTTTATTATTATTTGAAGAACTCTTGTGGTGTTCATTAATTGCTATACAAATACATCCTACTTCGTAACCTCCTTCAGCAATTAAAAGAGTAGTTGGACATTTAAGAAACACAGGCTTTGTTAAGGTGGCTGAAGCCTGCCCAAGCTGTCAAAAATTACAACCATTAATTAGGACCAATATTAACAATAACAGTTTACGACTATTATTAGTATTATAATGTAATTATATATGTTTCTTATGATTATTATGTGATTTTGAAAGTAAAAGAGATCTTTAGAACATCATATGTTGTAAACCCTCGGAACTCTCTCAAACAATACGTAAATATAGGTAAATATGGGTGTGTAAGTGTGTGATTGTTATATGAAGATTTGACTAGCAATTAACTAACACACAACTACAATGTCCAAACATCATAGCAGAAATAATAATAATAATAATAATAATAATAATAAACACGTCACGTTAGGAAAACAGTGTCCTAACACCATCACTTACAACTTACAACCTTCCTTACTGGAATGAGAAACTGCTAATTATACAAACAGCTAGAAGAAAACCCTTATTTTTTCTTGCATTTGATGCGAGGGAAGAAAATAATAATACTAATAAACTAAATTAATGCTCGTGACATATCTGAAAGCTAGCATATGCATCACAGCCTAGAAGAAGAAATCCCAGCATCTGTAGAAGTTAAAGCCATGAATTTAGGGTCAATTTCCAAAAAAGCCATTTGTTTATCTTCCAATGTAACCCAAGCTTCAATTCCTTTACCCCATGCTCTATCAATGAATATAACAAGGTTCCTAAAAGCAGGACCAACTTTACCCATAGCTCCAATCCAAAATGGATTTCCCCATCCAAAATCAATATCATTAAAGAAATTACCCCAACTAGTAAAAGCTAAAATATCTGGTTTCTCAGATTCCATTGAAATCATACCTTCAACTTGATCTAAGAACTCAGCTACTACTGGAAACCCCTCTTCTCCTTTCATACTCTCCACAAAATCAGAATCAAACTCTGAAAGTGATTCTTTCATTAGTCTCACTAATGCTTGCAATTCTATCTCTTGTTCATTACCTGGATTAGCTGCCACAGCTGCCCACCAAAATAGATTTCCAGTAACATTATCTAATGAATTAGTTTTGCTTCTTGGCCTCAAATTCACTGCATGAGCTGCTATAGATGTTCTTGGAGATCCTGAAACTGCCCATGAAGCTGCCATAACATGTTTCCATATGAAACAACTTAGTGCCTCATTTCTTGAAGGTTTAGCCACATAATCACTTTTTGCTCTGTTTCTTAAGGTTGTTATGGATTTGACATCAAATACAAATCTCTTTGTGACATAATTGCTTTCCTTGAACCACAGTTGATACATCAAATCTATATTTTTCTGAGAAAAATCTCTTGGTGGAAATAACAATGCTGCTTCAGACAGATTTGGGTTTATTACTTTGTGATTAGAGTCACTAAATAAAGCTGCCCAAGTTGTGAGAAAACATTTCATTGTCTTACCATCAATATACTTGTGACATAATGAAATTCCAAGAGCTATTCCTCCTAAAGCAAAGACATTGACTTGAATTGAAATTGAGGGACCTGAAAAATCAGTTTCTTTGCAAAATGGATGAATGGGGACTAATTCGTTAAGTGATTCAATTTCTTTGAGTTTTAAGTAGTCTGAGATTGAGGAATTGATTTTGGTAACAAAGAAAGGAATACCCACATCAAAGTCATCAATATAGAGGTTGTTTTTTATTCTTCCAGATAATGGGTAGTACAAATTAAGAGTTTCTGAAAGGGATTTCTTAAGCTTAGTTATGGTTTGGTGAAGATTGTTGAGGGTAGGATCAAATACGGGGAAGAAAAAAATAATTGAAGGATAAGTGAATGGAATGAGCTGATCAAAGAGACAGAGGTTTCGGGGTTTGAGATTTTGAAGTGATGGGTAAGATGGCTTGATGGTTTCCTTTGAAATGATATTGATATCCATGTTTTATTTATCACTTTGCTAGAGGAAGTGTGCTTTGCTTTTTCTATTGTTGTGGCCAGGCTATACATATAACATATATAAGCTTATCAAGAGCCACAGCAGTAACTCACTTCAACTACCTTACGATTTATTACTATTACTGAACATTGGAGACATCGGACATTAAGAGGTGTTAATCGGTTACCTCCGTGTATATACAAATATCAATATTCATAGAGTTTTAAAAAATATACTAAAATTTAAAATAAAATTAGAAAATAATTATATCTAATTTACTGGTAATATGTAACAAGATACATTAACAAATTTGATGTTTAATCAAATATTACCATAAAAATGAACTTATTGTATATGCCATTTTTTTCTAATATGCTCTGCAAAATTTGAAAAGAAAAATGAGAGATTTTTTGACAAAAAATAAAATTTGACAGCTAGATCTTCTATGTTTTCTTGTCCAATGCAACTGCTATATTTTGTTCTATAAGCTTGTGTTATGTTTCCTACAAATAACATATATATATAAAGGCAAAGAGTTTATGGCAGAAAAATTGGGCTAATATTTAACAAATCTTTACCTTGGTTCAAAATTTAAAACAAGTTCTTCAAATATGAAATTCTTCGAATTATCAAATAATCGTCGCCCAAAGCCTTGAAGGTGATCATCTACTGCAAACACCAATCAAGTCCAAGTACTGGTTGAACTTGTTAAATGTAACTAATTTGGTTAACACGTCAATTGAATTCTCTATAGTGACTATTTTATTGACAACAATAGCATCCTAAGACACAATGTCACAAACGAAATGATATTTGACATCAATATGTTTAGTTCTTTCATGATACATAGTATTCTTGGTCAAATGTATCACACTTTGATAATCACAAAATACAATAGAAGTATCATGTTGTAAACCCAAATCACAAACCAAACCTCTAAGCCAAATGACTTCTTTCACTGCTTTTGCTACTGCCATATATTTTGCATCTGTCGTAGACAAAGCAATTGTAGATTGTTAAGTAGCCTTCTAACTAATGACATAATGAGAAAGTGTGAAGACATAACTTGTTAGAGATCTTCTTCTATCTAAATCACCAGCATAATCGAAGTCCACATAACCAATAACACTACAACTAGTATTAAAACTTCCATCATATACCAAACCAAAATTAGATGTGCCTCTCAAATACCGAAGTATCCATTTCATTGCTTGCCAATGACTCATGCTAGGATTACTCATATATATGCTAACAATACTAACTGTATGTAAAATGTCAAGACGAGTACAAACCATATCGTTTATCAAATTACCAACAGCACTAGCATATGGACCCTAAGACATGTATTGCTTTTCTTCTTCTGACTGTGGTGACAAATCCAAAAAAAGCTTGAAATGAAAACTAACGACGTACTTATAGGTTTAGACTCTTTCATACCAAAACGTTCAAGAACTTTTTCAATATAACTTTTCTAAGTCAAATAAAGCTTACCCGTTTGTCTATCCCTATAAATTTTCATGCCCAAAATTTTCTTTATTGCACCCAAATCTTTCGTCTCAAACTCACTACTAAGTTGAGACTTTAATTTTTGAATCTCAGACTTATTCTTAAAAGTAATAAGTATGTCATCAACATAAAACAACAAATAGACAAATGAACCATCATGAAATCTTTTATGATAAACACAACTATCATAATCACTCCTAGAGTAACCCTGAACAATCATAAAAGATTAAACCACTTATACCATTGCCTAGGGGATTGCTTTAACCCATATAAAGACTTTTTCAATAAACAAGCATGATCTTCCTTACCTGGAATAAAAAATCCATCTAGTTGATGCATAAATATTTGTACCTCAATCTTAGCATATAAGAAGGTTGTCTTGACATCAAGTTGTTCTAATTTCATGTCAAACAATGCAACCATAACAAGCAACATAAGAATATAGTTATGTTTCACAATAGGTTCAAATACTTCATTAAAGTCAATACCCTTCTTCTGACAATAACCCTTTGGAACAACACGTGCCTTGAACCTAACAATTTCAACCTCAGGTATACCTTCATTTTTATTGAAGACCCATTTGTTTCCAACAATCTTCTGACCCTTAGGTGGTTTCACCAATTCCCAAGTATAATTCTTATAAAGTGATTCAATATCTTCATTCATAGCAACCAACCACTTAACAAAATCATCACAAGTGACAACTTCATGATAACTAAAAGATTCATGCACCTCAATAGACTCTACCACAGATAATGCAAAAGAAACTAAATATGTATCTGCGTACCTCTAAATACGTCGAATCTCTCTTATTCCTTTACCCTTAGTGATACTATATGGTTACTCATGTTGCTCTTCTACCACATCATAAGTATAATCATTTATCTCATCCACAAATGGTTGATCTGAAGTGTCCTCTTACACTTGATTAGAAGCTCTACTCTCAAGCTCCACTTGTTCACTAACATCGTGGTCTTTACCTACAACAATATACTCTTTTTTTCTTTTCCAACATGGAAAACAGATCAAACTTAACGTCTCTACTAATCAAAAATTTAGGTAACTTGGGTTCAACACATTATAATCTATAACCCTTCACCTTAAAAGGATATTTTTAAAATATGCATTTTAATACCTTAGGCATGAGTTTACCATCATTAATACGAGCATAAGCAGAATAACCAATAACTTTCAAATCAGAATAATTAGCAAGAGTATCAAAGAATATCTCAAATAGAATCTTCGACTCAATTACAGTTGATGGAGATAGATTCATCAAATAGCAAGCATGGTTACAAGTTTCAACCAAAAAAGATTTTATCTAAATCAACTTGAAAAAGCATACAACAAGCTCTTTCTAAGAAAGTCATATTCATACGCTCTGCAATTCCATTTTACTGTGGTGTATGACGTACAATGTAGTGTCTCACTATGCTATTTCTTTCACATAACTCATTAAACTAACTTTTATACAATTGCAAACCATTATCAATTCTCAAATGCTTGATTTTCTTACCTGTTTTATTCTATACAAGTCTTGAATTTTACAAATTTTGAGAACGCATCATTCTTGTTCTTCAAAAAATAGTATTTTTATTACTCAACATAAAGTAATAATATTTTAAATAAAAGAATCATTAAAATAATATAATTTATTCTTAATTAACTCTTTTTATAAAGTTAACAGATTAAATAACATAATTTTTAATATAAAAAACTAAATGATACAAATGATTTAATCTAAGTGACTTCTATGACACCTCATTCTATAATATAAGTAAAATTATATTAGTAAGTACACCATCTCCAACTCTTAAGGTATCTTCGACCCTCTATTAAAATATCAAATTAGATGCAAAGTTTCTCTAATATTCTAGCATTAAATTTGTCTTAAATTTGGTGTCATAAATTATATTACCTCAAATTTAGTGAAATATTGTTCATTTGAAGCAACATTGTTCACGTGCCAATTTTTACTAAAAAAAATATTATTAATTTTTTTATATATAATAAATTAAAATTAAGTAGATTATATAAAATTAGTAAAAATTTACTAAATACAATGTAGAGTTAAAGATATAATATAATTAGTTAATTGGTTCAATATAATAATTGTTAAAGAATTAATTAATTAAAAATAAAATAAATATTATATTTTATAAAGAAATATATATTTTAGTTTAATATTTGGTGTTGTGGGTAGAAAATGAGTCAAAATTTGAGACGATGAGCATTATTATACCAAATTTGACATCGTACTAAATTTGATGCGATATTATTCATCACATCAATATTATTCACGCATCAATTTTTATGAGAATTTTTTTAACTTTTTATTACATATAATAAATTAAAATTAAGTATATGGTGCCCGATAAGTAAAAAAATTACTAAATATAACTTTTACTATAATATTTGGTACAAGTTTAGAAGAATATTTTATTTTATAAAAAAGTATAATTTTTAACGTAATATTTGGTGTTGTTGGTTAGAGAGTAATAAATATTTGGTTTAACTTTTAGTACAAAATTATGTAAAATTTACTATAAAATGGTGTTAAATGTTAGAGATGGCCTTAGTTAGAGATATTTTAGCATCATTTTGTACCAAAAGTTGGGTCAAAATTTTACTTATTTTTAATCTATAATACTAAATATTACACCTAAAGTATGTTTTTTTATAAAATAGAATTTTTATTTTATTTTACTCATTTTTACGTTACATTTAATAATTTTTTATTAATTTTATATAATATATTTAATTTTAATTTATTATATATACTAAAAAATTTAATAATATTTTTATAATTTTCTTAAAAAAAAATTATGCGTGAATAGAGGTGAACCAAATAAATAGTATTGTGTAAAATTACATATGATACTATTTATAGTATTCGGTGTAAAAATTAGTTTTAAATTGATTAATATCAGTATATTAATTGATAAATATAAAAATTTAATATATAATATTACTCAACTAATTATCCGGCCGGTAGATATGTTCTGTTCTCCATTTCACATGAAATCATAAATACATCATAAATGATAACAACATCCAACACTACTACACTAGATCTATTTCATTGCAAAAAAAAAAAAGGAAGAAGAAAACAAATCCTGCTCAATGCCAAGCCAAGTCTCCTAGCTATCTCGTGAAATCTGTCATATTTAATTTGAAATGGCCTTTTCAATTCCAAAACTGCTGTTTCACTAACATTTAGCAATTGTTAACCGAGCAAATAAATATAAATATAGAAGGTATCATCCTAGCATTTAGTAATATTTTTTTTTTTGTTTCTAACATTTAATAAATATAATATTTTTCAAAATATAATCGTATATTTATTCAAAAAATAATTTTTAAATTATGTAATTAATTTTTATAATAATATTATTGTTATAAAAAATGACCGTATATAAATAAATAATCATTTTTATGTTATTTTTATTCTTTTAATCACTTTTTATTTAAGTTATAATCATTTTTATCTATTGTAATTTAAATTTTTTTAAAAATTACCTATATTATTATACAATCACTTTTTTTTTATAATAATATGATCCTAATAGTTAGTTTTCTTAATATTTTTATCTCTAAGCTTTTATTTGTTAAGTGTACTTTGCATCCATGAATAAGACTTAAACTTGTTATGACATTTACCTTATCCCAAAAAATTTTATGCTATTTTAACCTAATTTATTATATAATTTTAAAATCACATTTTAATAGGCAAGAATAGCAAGTGAGTTACGTAGCAACCAATAACACCTCTTAATTAATTACAAGTTTTTGACTACAAAAGAACTAAAGGATCAAATATAATAACAAAATGTTATATAATTGAAGTGTAGTACCAAAAGAAAATTTTCAAACAAAAACAATTTATGTATTTGTATATAAATATAGAAATATAAATAGTTTTCTTTTAAAAGTGTAAAGTGTTGTTTCGTTAAAAAAATAAACTTATAAAAAATGTTTTGAAATAATGGCAAAAAAAAGCTTTAAAACAAAATCAATTCTCACTCTTATAAAAAATATAAAATTATCGAATAATTTTTTTCTCTAAATAATTGTCAAATATTGGAAAAAAAATTAACTTCAGTAGATCCAATCAAAGGAGAAAACATAAAATAATTTGTTTTTTGTTAACATGTATAAGATATTAAAATTTGGATTTTAATATTTGAATTCATTTTCATTTCATCTCTAATGTTTTTAAATTTGATAAATTTAATATAAAATTTTAATTTTTATTAAATTTATTTAATGATTTTATAATTAGTTGTATATGATTAAAATATTTATAATCAAATTAAAAATTGTGTCATAAATCAAGACTAAATTATGTATTTTAAAATAAGTTTGGGATCAAATAAATGAAAAATTAAGTCAATTAATTATAATTCAATTTGATGAAAATGAAATATTTTGGATAAATGATTAAATTGTGTGAATAATAATATTGGGAATTAAATTGTAATATTTTAAATAAATTAAAGATAATATAAATAAATAAATTTAATAAAAATATTTAAAAACAAATTATGGCCAAACAACTGTGTCGAGGCTTGGAGCTAACTTTTTCTTCAATTTTAACCTAAACTATAATAAATAATTATAATTAAATTCATTTTATTTTTAAAAATGTACGTATTGTTAATTTTATTTTAAAATTTTAAATTATTGTATTTTAATTACTTTATTATTATATTTATAAATAATTATTGAAAAAATAATTTGTAGTAAATATTCAAGCTTTCTTTTTTGATTTTTTTAATTTTTCAAATATGTATGACTCTTACCATTAATTTGATGATAAATCTTCGATCGAATTTGATAATTCATATCTTAAAATAAGCACGTTTTGAAATGAATAAATATTTAAACAAAAAATTTATATCTAAATCTCTACTAGATAAAAATGTAGAAAAACATACACTATATCAAAATCTAAATATAATTTACATATTATAGTTTATATTTATTAAAATAAACTAAAAAAATTAAAGATAGATAAAAAAAGAGCTCTTATAATAAAATAAAAAATCGATAAGAAATACAAATAATAGAATGTTAAATTTGTTTTAAAAAGGGAGAAAAAGAAGTGGTTAAAATATTTTGCTAACTAGCAACCATACATAATTAATGTTTAATTAAGTTCCATATCATGAGAACGTTCGGTGAAAATTCAATTCAAAATAGGACGCAGTTCTCTCTCTCAGAGAAAACTTATAACCATTTAGTTGGATTTTATTTTATTTTTCTCTTTTTCATGAAGGCATTCTCTTTGGATATCTCCTTCTAACTTATTCCTTCACTTTGAATTCAATTTTTATAGAAAGCACTAATGGAAGATTTATAAGATGATGATGATGATGATGAAGTTAAAATATCTGGTTGGGTGAGTAATGAGGTTAAGGCCTAAATAAATCTTATGATATCGACTAATGTTAGTAAAATGGGTGATAAAAATGATACAATTCATAACATCAAATTAAATATATATAGTAAAAAAATGATACTTATTATAAATATAAATAGTCAGTTTAAAAATATTTTTATTTAATTGTTTTAAAAAAATTCAAATTATATTAATATTTAATGTTTTTTCTTTTGAAAAATCCTTGTATCAATTAATATAATGAAATATTAAGGCGAAAAAGAATATATAACGAACAAATAAAACTCCAAAATATTATGTGGATTATGAATTAAAACAATTCGTCTTTTTTAATTTCTCGATTGAAATTTTGTTATATTTGAAACTTTATGTTATTTATTTCATATATTAAAATGAATTTTTTCTTTACTCCTAAAAAAAAATCTATCACGTAACTAAATTTTAAGATTTTTTTGGGTTCAAATGATAGAATAAAATTAGATCATTGGATTCGTGCGCAAACGATTTTGCTCACACACTCTACTTGGAATGGACCAACTTTAGAAAGGATCTCTTTTCTCACAAAGGCTGGGTTTATTGTTGGAGCCCATCATTTTTTACTATTTTTTATAAATACATGTTATTTATAATATTTATAATTTATCAATATATATTGCGTTAATATCTTTTCAAGTAGTGTAATTCTTCCATCATGTAGTTCTTCAATTGTATACCACGAGTGTCTTCTACTTATTTAAAAGTTTAAATTAACTCAAAATAGTGTTTTTTAAAGAATAAATTCTGAATTTTAAAAAATAAAATACAAAAAAAAAATAATTATTTTAAGATGTATATTAAAAATTTGATTAAAAAAACACTTTAAATGAAAAAATTTCTATTTTCTTTAGAAAAGGCATAAGTTTAAAAAAAATAAAATTTTGAACAAAAAAATAAAAAAAAATCAATATAAATCTTTTTCTTCAACTTTTTATTTTCAAATATAAATTAAATATATTTTTATTGTTTTTAAAATTTTATTTTGGATTAATTTTAGTTTTTTTTTTTACTTTTTCAGTTTTATTTTGTAAAATTTCATATTTATCCTAAAAATGAAACTACTTTTATACTTGACTAAAAGTTTTAAAGTTAGAGATATTTAAGTAGGACTAAAATATAAATTTTAATAAATTATATTACCAAAAATGTATAATTAAAATTATAAAAAAAATTAAGTGTATATTTTGATGGATTATATCACCATATATGTATAAATGAAAAGATAAAAAATTAAAGTGTATTTTTTAAATAAGGAAACCTTAACCCTTTATGTTATATATTATGAATGTTTTTTTTTCCTTAATTAGTCGATCATTTAAATATTTATATTGATTGAAGTGAAAATACACACATCTTAAAATTGCAAATGGATGATGTTTAAAATAAATTTGAATTAGTGCTCAAATTAAACACAGGATTATTTGAATGCATTTTTGAACATATTTTTCACTTGGTATTTTTATATATTTCATAGATTTATTAATTTTTAAATAAATAAAGATTATGAAAGTTGAATAAAATAAATAAGTTCATTCATTTGATTGCTTAAAAATTTGGTCTAATAATATTATGTGTGATAATAATGATTAGAATAAGTGATAGCATGAGTTTTATTTATTTCTTGTTATTAGTGTATAAATTAATTAGTTTTATATATTTATATTCAATAAATAGTCCTTTTAAGTTTGTAGTGTTTAGTAAGCATTAAATATTTTCTACTAATAGCATGCAACAATTAAAAGAAAAGAATTCATGTCTCAAGTATTCTCTCTCAAATCTCACTCGACATCACACCCTTTCCTCCAAGACCTCCACGACCCACAAATGCCACATCCCATTAGCTGATCCAATAACCTCTCTTTGCATCATTAGTCCTCATTAGCCTCGACTCTAGTCCTCCAATCAACGATAATATTCACCATCAATCTCGACTCTAGTTCTCCAATCGATATGTTAAGTAAACTCTTACATGTTCTTATGGATAAAAGTTTAAACTTTGGTGATATTTTTTAAAAATTTTAAACTGTAATATCTTTTTAGTAATAATTTTTATATTCTTTTTTGTGTTTGTTTTTTGTATTGGTCTATGATTTTAATAACTCTTAAAATGTTGATATTTTGTTAATTTTTTTTTTTGATGTTTTTGCTCATTTTTTTTAGCTTGATAATTAGGAAGGTGACAAACAATGTTTTTTTTAGGATTTGATTTAAAAAGTATAATCTTGTCTTTTTTTATTTGTTGTTTTTATCCATTTCTTAAATTTAATTATTTTTCCTCGAGTTATTTAATTAAATTATAGAAAATAAAATTATGATTATTTGTGATATCTAAATTATACTAACTAAGTTACTAATGATTTAATAAGTTTTATTCCTTAGAGTATAGTTTGTACATTAAAATTATTAGTTTGTATCTTTGTTTCTTTTAATATAATTTCTCATTCTTAAGTAATAAAAAATAAAAGTTTGCAGTGTTCCGCAGTACTACTTGTTGACTGTTGTCGTGTATCGGTGAAATTGCTCTATGCTGACTGGAAATTTTTTCAGATGCTTCCAAGTGGGGTTGTATGGTTATTTCCCTAATCATGATTGGAAGTTGATTGATATTCTTTACTTTAATAATGTATAATTATTTTTAAAAACTTTGATAGTTTTTTTTAAATAATAGTAATCGATGGCGAATATGCGATTAGCTAAAATAAAATATATATTAATACTATTACTTTATATATACATAATTATATAAATAAATATAATTTTAATAATAAAATTTACAATATTATGTATAGTTAGATTAAATTTTATTTATTATTATTTTATATTTTTTTATTTTATTTAAAAATACTTGTTACATAATTAAAAAATGAAAATTAGTATCAATATTTTAAATAATATAATAAAATAAAAATTAAATATATTTTTGAATAAATATTAAAAAAAAAGTGATTAAATTATAAAAAAAATTATCTAATCAAAATAAATAGTTATTAATAGAGTATATCTCTAACTAATATAAAATGGTTATTGATTACTTATGTTTGCTCGATTTTAATTGGATTTATTATTTTTAATCTTATTTACTTACTTTTTTTATAATTGAAATGAGAATAAAATAGATTCATAAATGTTGAAAAATTATGCAAATTTATGATAAATTAGATTTATGAGAAAGTAAGAATAAAAAAATAACACACAAATTTAATAATAGAGTTCGACCAATCTTACTTACGTCTCCGAACCTGGTGCAGATCTTTTTACTGAAATAGAAGAAATTACACAAGGTATTTACAATACTCACAACTCACAACTCACAAGTCATAACCCAATTACACTCAAGAAAATTACTCTCAATTTTCTCTCACAAAAGCTTTTCTCTCAATTGGAATGAACACTTTGGATGATTAATTCATTACAATTACACATCTATTTATAGGAAAATTTGCTTCTTAAATTGCTCCATGAATTGCTCCTTGTTTTGCTCCATGAATTGCTCCTTGTTTTGCTCCATGTTTTTCTCCTTAAATTAAGAAGCTTTATAACAATCTCCAACAATCTCCCACTCGAAGACTAATTTCAATCTGTCTTCACACCTCGATCAATGCACCAGCTTTTCTAATCTTGTTACTCTAATAGACCAACTGAAGTTGAGCACAACTTCAATTTGTCAATAGTCACCACCTTTGTTAACATATCCGCTGGATTTTTGCTTCCTTGAATCTTCTCCAGTATTTACACATCATCTTCTAATAAGGATTTGATGAAGTGATAACGAAGTCCAATATGCTTGGTTCTAGAATGAAATGTTGAATTCTTCGCTAAGTGTATTGCACTTTAACTATCACTGTGCAGAACATTCTTCTTTTGTTTGAATCCCAACTCAGTTAACAAACCTTGAAGTCATATCATTTCTATACTAGCTTCAGTCATTGCTACATACTCAGCCTCTGTAGTGGATAGCGTGCCAATTTTTTGTATTTGTAACATCCAACTAACAGCTGTAGTTCCAACAGTAAATATATAACCGGTGGTGCTTCTTCGGTGATCAACTTCACCTCCAAAGTCTGCATCTACGTACCCTTGTACTTTAAACTCTTATTTACTAGTATAAGCACTTTTCTATGGTGCCTCGTAGATACCTCAAAATCCACTTGATTGTTTCCCAATGAGTTTTCACTAGGTATGACATAAATCTGCTAACAAATCCCACTACATGGCCAATGTCTGGTCTTGTACAGACCATTGCGTACATCAAACTTCCAATGGTTGAGGCATAAGGAACCTTTGCCATGAATTCTTTTTCTTCCTCTGTCTGAGGGGACTGATCCTTGGATAGGCGAAAGTGACTGGGCAAGGGTTTGCTAACTGGTTTGGCGTCGCCCATGTTGAATCTCTGTAAAACACGATTGATGTACTCTGCCTGAGATAACTACAAGGATCCTTTCTTCTTATTTCTTGTGATTTGCATTCCAAGAATCTTCTTTGCTGGACCCAAGTCTTTCATGTCAAACTCCTTTGACAATTGATGCTTTAAACTCCTATGACATGTCAAACTCCTATCCTTTGATCTACCTCAATAGTCTGTTCTGCCACGTCCATTCCCTTTGGTTGAATTTCTTCCTCTTGACTCTGTATGCAAAACTGAAGAAGTTGACAATTCACTTGACTCTTTAAGTCGGATCTCTTCACTGAGAACTAGATCACGAACATCGTCAAATTTCAACTTATTGCTTCTTGACGAGCTACTCATAGCCGTGACAGTAGCATTCCAGCTTTCTGGTAAAGAAGACAAAAGTATCAATGTTCATACTTCTTCATCGAATTCAATTTCCACTTAACTCAACTGGGTTGTGACTGTGTTGAGTTCATTGAGATGTTGAGCTATGGATGCGCCTTCATTCATCCGAAAATTGAACAAACGCCTCATCAAGTACACTTTGTTTGAGGCTGATGCCTTCTTATACATATTAGAGAGAGCTGCCATAAGACCCGCCATGATCTTTTCCTTTGCTATGTTGAAAGCAACATTACGGGATAGCATC
This sequence comes from Hippophae rhamnoides, assembly GCA_033030585.1. NCBI lineage: Eukaryota > Viridiplantae > Streptophyta > Magnoliopsida > Rosales > Elaeagnaceae > Hippophae > Hippophae rhamnoides. The sequence goes on along the minus strand of CM065432.1, from coordinate 48,846,954 downwards.
AATCGAATAACTCCGAGGACTTGTCTGTCTAGAAGATTCCAATCTTCTTCCTTCACAGCCTCCGACTTCTTCCCTGAGATAGGTTGATATAGATTTCTTTGATACAGATAATCCTCTATTTGCATTTTCCAAAACCCAAAATCTGTGCCATCAAATTTCTCGAGTTTCACCATTCCTTCATCTACAGCCATTGCTCCCACTCAAATCTGACTTCTTCTGGATCGTTTCTGACTATTTCTGTAAACCACTGTGTATTAGAACACCTTCATCAACGAAAAAATATCGTCGACAAAATTTCACTATTCACGTTGTTGGAAAATTACGCAAATTTTCGATAAGCCAGATTTATGAGAAAGCAAGAATAGAAAAATAACACACAAATTTGATAACGGAGTTTGGCCAATCTTGCTCACGTCTCCGGACCTACTGTAAATCTTTTTAATGAAAGGGGAGAAATTACACAAGGTGTTTACAACACTCACAACTCACAACCCATAACCCAATTACACCCAAGAAAATTACTCTCAATTTTCTCTCACAAAAACTTTTCTTTTAATTAGAATGAACACTTTGGATGATTAATTCATTACAATTACACATCTATTTATAGTAAATTTACTCCTTGAATTATTCCTTAAATTAATGTTTTCTTGAATTAAACTCATTGTTTTGCTCTATGAATTGTTCTATATTTTATTCTATCAATTGTTACATGTTTTGCTGATTGAATTAAGGATCTTTATAGCAATCTCTAACAATGACTATTTGAAATAAAATGAAATATGAGGAAGTAGTTAATTTATTAAATTATGCTAATATCAATTTTTTTATATCTCTACCCATTTTAAACCATACCACTATTTTTATTTTTATAAAAATAAAAATAAAAAATAAAAACAAAACATTCTTATTTTTTATTTTAAATATCAAAAATATTTATTTATATAATAATTATAACACTAAATTAATAAAGAAAGTTGTAAAAGAATTATTAAACATAAAAATCCATAAATAGCAATAGAAAATTAATCATGAATATATCCGTTACGAATATTTTACTTAATGTTTGAGTGATTTTTATTTTTCAACTAAAGAAATAGTTTTACGATATCCCTTCTCCTTCTTTACGTAAAAAAGAGAAATTTTGAAGATTGAGAACAACATACTTGTACATTCAAGGCATGGTTATTAACAGGGCAAACAAAAGTGTAACAGAGTAGAGTTTTTCAATACAGTGATGACTCTTGTACTTTAATAGTTTGATTCGCACATATCTAATTGGATTAATAAAAGCATAAATAATTACTAAAGTTCCAAAATAGATGCTTAAAAGTAGAGTCACAGACTTGAAATAGCAGGATTTGGAGAAGCAAATGCAAGAAACTCAGGATTCGTTTCTAGTAAAGTCATTTGCTTTTCTTCTAATGTGACCCAGGCTTCAATACCCTTTCCCCATTTTATATCCATAAATATAACGAGGTTCCTAAATGCAGGACCAACTTTTCCCATTACTCCATTCCAGAATGGACTTCCCCATCCAAAATCAATTTCATTGAAGAAATTACCCCAACTGGTGAATGCAAAAATCTCTGGTTTCTCAGATTCCAAAGAAAGCATAGTTTCTAGTTGATCTAAAGTCTCTGAAACTGATGAAAACCCATCTTCACCTTGCATAGCTTCCACAAACTCATGGTCGAAACCTGCTAGTGCATCATTCAAAAGTCCCACTAAAGCAGCAAGCTCAATTTCTTTGTCATTTTCAGGGTTAGCAGCAACTACTGCCCACCAAAACAGATTCCCAACAGCATTTTGTAATGAGTTGGGTTTCTTTCTTGGTCTTATGTTCACTGCATGAGCTGCTAAGGACATTCTTGAAGATCCTGATACTGCCCATGAAGCTGCTGTTGCATGTTTCCAAATAAAACAAGACAGTGCCTCATTTCTTGAAGGTTTAGGTACTTTTTCACTTGTTGCTTTGGTTCTCAAGGTGGCTATGGCTTTGGCATCAAAGACAAATCTCCTTGTTACGTAATTGCCTTCCTTGAACCACATTTGGTCCATTAAATCAATGTAATTCTGAGCCAAATCTCTTGGTGGAAAAAGTAATGCTGATTCAGAAAGATTTGGTTTTATTACTTTGTGATTAGATCCGGTAAAAATTGCTGTCCAAGAGTTCACAAATGCACATATTGTTGCACCATCTGATACCTTGTGACACATTGAAACCCCAAGTGCTATTCCTCCACAAGAAAAAAAGCTCACTTGAAATGCAACAGGAGGTCCCAAAAAATCTTTTTCTTTGCAAAATGGGTGGAAAGGAATAAACTTGTTAAGACTCTGTGTATCTTTGAGCTTTAAATACTCAGACATACGACAATTAACGCTAGCTTCCAAGAAGGGAATACCAGCATCAAAGTCATCGATATATTGGTTGCCTTTGACTCTGCCAGAGAAAAAGTAGTAGAGATTGAGGGTTTCTGATAATGCCGTCTTCAGCTTGGTTAAGGTTTGTGGGATGTTGAAGTTGGGATCAACCATGGGATAGAAAAAGACAAGTGAGGGATAAGTAACTGGTGTGAGCTGATCAAAGAGACAGATCTTTTGGGGCGGAAGAAGATGAAGTGATGGTGAAGATGGTTTAATGTTTTCTCTTGAAATCAAGTTTACCTCCATATTTTCAGAATATTTGATAATATATTCTTTCTTGTGGGTTGTATTTATAACCAATGTCTTATTCTGCTTTCTTTGGTTAAAAATGCTTTTAAAGAGTTGTTATTGATTTCTCAACATTTACTAGTTCCTATTTTACCGAACGGTTACTGTTATAGTATTTCCTGTTAACATACTTTTATCTTAGATGCCGATATATATGTCATATAAGTCATTCTTAATATTATGATAAAATTTATATAAATGATATGATTTTATCTATTAGTTTAATTTTTTGGGATTTAAAGTTCTTATAAAATTTTATATTATATCAGATTTTAAGTTTATTAGAAAGAAAGAAAAAAACTTTGGACTTATAAAAAAATTGAACTAAATGAGCCTTGGAAATGAAAAAAAGAAGAAAATAATTGATCCAAATGTAATAAAATACAAATTAATGGTATTTACAAAAGATACATATTAATTAAAATTAAATAGTTTTTGTATACTTGGCAGAAAATTTATGTGTTTAATAGCTGCTTATATTTTTAGTTGTTAATTTCATAATACTTCGTGTGGATCTACAAGAGTTTAATTAAGCTGTCTTGATATGTTCCCGACTCTCTCTTTTTATTATTATTTTCTTCTTTTTGATTAATGAAAAGTGTTTTTTTCTAAAGTAAATGTATTTTATAGAAAATTGATAAACTACACTTGACATTTTCATGTTATAGCTAGGGTAAGTATAAATTCTCCATCAACTTTTGATTTTTTAACATTGACAAATTTGTAATTCGCCATGTTTTGTGAATGGCAACGAGCTAGAACCAGTGATTTTGAAATTAGAGTTAGAGGTGTTCATTGATGACCATACTTATAACCTGCAGTAAATTAAAAAGCTGTCATATTGTTGATATATACAGTTCATTTGTGGTTGAAGTTAAAAGGGACCGCTCGTCTCTAAAAAGCTGTCATATTTGATATATTTGTAGGGGTGGATCATTTTCAGTAAAGGACAATTAATGTTTTCTTAAAAATTCTTCTCTACGTACTTACATGCATGCATGCTTTGATTATATCCAACTTCTTCATACATAATTCTAATATTATTGTATTGTTTGTTGATATATGATTAAATAGTAATTTTATATAATATCATTAAAATACTAAAAATTATATAAGTAAATAAATTTATAATTATTTATTCGATTTTAATATAATTTAAAAATTATTAAATTTATGATTTTAAATAATAATAAATTATATAATAGTATTTTGGAGTATTTTCATGATCAAATTGTAATTTCTTTCATCATCCTGTAGGTTTCAATTACCGAGACTGGTATCAAAAGATTGCGGAAAGCAATAAATGCAACATTGAGTAGATACTAGCAGCAGGTGGGATGAGTGCTGAAAAATTATTAGGGATTGGTTACCCAGTTCATTTTTTAATCTTTAGTAAACTTTAAATCTAAATCTTCAAAAACTCACCTAATAATCCATATTATTTTATGTTATTAAATATTATTTTAAATAAAAATTTATTAAATTAATATTTTTTAAAATTAAATGATTAAATTATCTTTATGAAAGAAAATATATGTTTAAAATCGTGTATATATTTATCTATCTTAACGTTCATTGATAAGGTATCTCAGTGAATTCATACTTATCTATTAGACTTGTTATGAAATATACTAATAGTAGGAATTGCAAAGCTCATACGCACGGTAAAAAAAATAAAAAACCGCTATTTAATGCTTTTCAACAATCTTATAACCATAACTATGGGTAGAGTTATTGTAATAAACGCTATTTTGTTATCGTTATAATATATTTATTGTTAATTTTAAAAATTATTAAAAATATCTTTAATAAATTTTAATTAATATAGAATAAATATATTAAAATGTAAAAAAAAATAATTTTTATACTACTAAACTTATGGATTGTTATAAATTTTTATTTGTAATTTTTATACCATTAAATTTTTAATTTATTACAAATATATTATCAAAAATTAATTTAAAGGAATTTAACTTTTAAATACATACAAAAAAAAAAAAACTTTTAATACCCCACACCTACCCATACTATCTAACTATACCCTGACACGAACATCAATCCCCTTCTTTCGAATCCACCCATTTCGAGGCAACCAAAAAATCATTTAATTTTTTAATTTTTTAAAAATTATGTTAATTAAAGATAAATTATATTATTTTTATATTTTTATATTAAAATAACATATTTTATTCTTATTATATTTTTAAATTAAATGATTAAAAGGTATTTAAGATTAAAAAGAATAATATAAATAAAATAATCGCTCCAATTCTTATAAAATATATGTTTAAAATCTAATATAAATTTATACCAAATTTTAAAAATTAAATGATTAAAAGGTACTTAAAAAAGAAAATAATATAAATAAAATAATACTCCAATTCTTATAAAATATATGTTTAAAATCTAAGTATAAATTTATACCAGATTTAATTTAAACATGGAAATCCATACTTACGTGTTAGACTTGATATGAAATATATTAAGTAGGAATAGCAAAAAGCTCATATGTATGATCAAGAAAAACGCTGCTTTTGAACAATCTTATCACCATATATAAGAACGGGTAGAGTTATTGGAATATTTTATTTTATTATTTTTATAACATATTTATTATTAATTTTAAAAAATATTAAAAATATTTTTAATAAATTTTAATTAATATAGAATAAATATATTAAAAATAAAAGAATATTTTTAATAATTTTTAAATTCAATAATAAACAGAAAGGTAGAAGCAAAACAGTATCGGGGGCTACCTAAATCTTTAAAATGGTATTCAATGCTTTTGAATAATCTTATCACCATAACTAATTCTAATTCTTTAACAGTTATTTATATATTAAGTTATAGTTATACGATAATTAATACTCGTTATTTAATATATTTTTTTCAATTATATTATTAAAAAAATTATTTATTTTCATAAAATATTAAAAAATGTATATTCACTTAAATTATATAAGTAAATAAACTTATATTTTTTCTTTAAGTAAATTAAAAATAAAACTTAATGCATAAAAAAGATTATATCATATAATTTAATTTAATTAATATAATAAATTATTATTTATTAAAATAATAAAATTTATTTTTTAATTTATAATTATTTAAAATATTAATTAGTATAAAATAACTATGTGATGCTAATTAATGTTTCTTAGTTCCTTAAGTAGATAGGGGAAGTATGAGCATGGTCACATCAATATATGGATGTCTTTCGATGTAGCATTGTTTGAGATTAACACTGTTATAACACGTTAATTTTTATGATTTGATATAGGATGATATTTGTTGCAACTTTGTATAAAGTATTCGGACAAATTTAATTAGCGTTTTAATAAAAGAAAAAATGTTGGAAAAGAATATATATATATATATATATAGAGAGAGAGAGAGAGAAAATATATATATATATATATGTATGTATCTATCACACTGTGCTAAATTACTAAAACTTTTAAACTATCGAAAATGTGTTATTAAAAAAACATTAGTTTTTTTATGATATTTTGGTGTATTAATTATTTATTTATAAGTTCACAGTCACACTTGCCGACTTACAGACAAAGTTATTAAAATCTAAAACTACATATCGTGAATATGATGAGAATAAATAAAGAACCATTAAAGCGTTATCTTAAATACGACCTACTTTTCGAGCACATTTTTTAAGAAAATTGGACGTGTTTGTAATTGTACGTGAAAAATATATATATAATTTTTTTTATATACTTAATATCATATAATAAACAATATGAGTAAGGTGTTATATAAAAGAATTATGTGAAAAAATAATTTAATAAAATTTGAGTATTTTTAATTCACGGCTTTATATATTTTAATTACTTAAATTATATTTCATATATAAGCCAACAAATTATATGTATTGTAATTTAGTATATAGCTTTTTGTCTTCTTTATTTTTAATTAGATATGAATTTGTTTCTATTACTTTTTTCTATGAATAATCATATACATCTGACATAAATATACTTAACTTTTTAAAGATTTTATTATCAACAATCTTAAGATTTTTTCGTTCATTCCTTACCAAACAACTTTTTTCTCTTTTTTTTTCTCTAAATGTTTTGCAAAAAAATCACTTTTTTTATACATTGTTTTGGCTTTCTCTTAATTAGTTTTTATGAAATAAGCTTTCTATAACTCATACCATGTTTCCTATCATGTAAAGATTGTGTATATTAATTGAGTTTTGTTTCATCCATTTCGTGTTTCGTGTTAATATTTCTAGATACTTTTCCTATGTAAATCAAAATAGTGGCAAGATATGGTGGATCTTAATATTAAAAGAATGCAATGACTATCGTAGATGATACTGTTAAAGATGAATTTTGAGTTTAAAAATGATAAATAATTATATATGTGTAATCAATTATACAAAAAAGAATCTGTCATATTATCACGTCAAATTGTTAAAGTCTAGATAATCTATTATGGCAAACATATATTATATCTTTAGCTTAATGAAGACGAAATTAAGTAAACATGTCAATTCTTATATAACATATTTAGATAAAATATGTTTCATTACACCTATAATTGATAAGTAAAGCTATTTATTGTTATTTTCTTTCTTGAAAGATGAAAGATATAAAGCCAATTCTTCAATTTAAATAAGAACTTGGAAATAACTTTCAATTTCTCACATTAATTAAAGAAATATCTATTAATATTTTAATTTTTTAGATAATTAAATAATGACAAGTTTGTAAATTATGAACTTATTGGGGTAAATAAGTAAATTTATTTCTCAAGAGCAAATTTGCTTTTTTATAGTAGAAATATATATATATATATATATATATCAAAAATAATAAATAATCTTTGTAAATAATAATAGTACTCCTATTTTATTTAAAAATAATGAATATCATTGTTCATTTTGAAGTAAATAAATTTTGAAATAATAATGAAATAGATTCATAAATATGTGAAATGAACACATTAAATTAGAATGAAATGAAAGAAAGTAATGAGTTTATTAAATTATGCTAATATTAATTTGTTTATCGTCTGTATCCATTATAAACAACATGAGTATTTTTATTTTTATAAAAACAAAACGTTCATATTTTTTATTTTAAATATCACAAATATTTATTTATATAATAATTGTAACACTAAATTAATAAAGAAAGTTGTAAAAGAATTACTATACATAAAAATATCCATAAATAGCAATAGAAAATTAATCATGAATATATTATTTTTCAACTAAACATATAGTTTTACAAATTCCCTTCTCCTTCTTTATATAAAAAAGAGAAATTTTGAAGATTGAGCACAACATACTTTTACATTCTAAGGCATGGTTATATTAATAGGGCAAACATGAGTAGTGATGACTTTAATAGCTTTATTCACACATACCTCATTGGATTACTAAAAGCATAAATAATTACTTAAGTCTAAAGTCACAGACTTGAAATGGCAGGATTTGGAGAAGCAAATGCAAGAAACTCAGCATTCTTTTCTAGTAAAGTCATTTGCTTTTCTTCTAATGTGACCCAGGCTTCAATACCCTTTCCCCATTTTATATCCATAAATATAACGAGGTTCCTAAATGCAGGACCAACTTTTCCCATTACTCCACTCCAGAATGGACTTCCCCATCCAAAATCAATTTCATTGAAGAAATTACCCCAACTGGTGAATGCAAAAATCTCTGGTTTCTCAGATTCCAAAGAAAGCATAGCTTCTAGTTGATCTAAAGACTCTGAAACTGATGAAAACCCTTCTTCACCTTGCAAAGCTTCCACAAACTCATGGTCAAAACCTGCTAGTGCTTCATTCAAAAGTCCCACTAAAGCAGTAAACTCAAATTCTTTCTCATTTTCAGGGTTAGCAGCAACTAATGCCCACCAATACAGATTCCCAACAGCATTTTGTAATGTGTTGGGTTTCTTTCTTGGTCTTATGTTCACTGCATGAGCTGCTAAGGACATTCTTGGAGATCCTGATACTGCCCATGAAGCTGCTGTTGCATGTTTCCAAATAAAACAAGACAGTGCCTCATTTCTTGAAGGTTTAGGCACTTTTTCGCTTGTTGCCTTGGTTCTCAAGGTGGCTATGGCTTTGGCATCAAATACAAATCTCCTTGTTACGTAATTGCCTTCCTTGAACCACATTTGGTCCATTAAATCAATGTAATTCTGAGGCAAATCTCTAGGTGGAAAAAGTAATGCTGATTCAGAAAGATTTGGTTTTATTATTTTGTGATTAGATCCGGTAAAAATTGCTGTCCAAGAGTTCACAAATGGACACATTGTTGCACCATCTGATACTTTGTGACACATTGAAACCCCAAGTGCTATTCCACCACAAGAAAAAAAGCTCACTTGAAATGCAACAGGAGGTCCCAAAAAATCTTTTTCTTTGCAAAATGGGTGGAAAGGAATAAACTTGTTAAGACTCTGTGTATCTTTGAGCTTTAAATACTCAGACATACGACAATTAACGCTAGCTTCCAAGAAGGGAATACCAGCATCAAAGTCATCGATGTATTGGTTGTCTTTGACTCTTCCAGAAAAAAAGTAGTAGAGATTGAGGGTTTCTGATAATGCCGTCTTCAGCTTGGTTAAGGTTTGTGGGATGTTGATGTTGGGATCAACCATGGGATAGAAAAGGACAAGTGAGGGATAAGTAACTGGTGTGAGCTGATCAATGAGACTGATCTTTTGGGGTGGAAGAAGATGAAGTGATGGCGAAGATGGTTTAATGTTTTCTCTTGAAATCAAGTTTACCTCCATATTTTCAGAATATTTGATAATATGTTCTTTCTCGTGGGTTGTATTTGATAGAAAAGTGGGTTTTATAGTACAAGATTCACAGCTTGATAAAGAAGATAAAATTAATTGATCATTTCTGTTAATTTTATGGGTCATTTGTCCATGTGACAATGAATGTTGTCCAATGTATTATTCTGCTTTCTTTGGTTAAAAATGATATTCATGAGTTGTTAATTTTTTATTGATTTCTAAAACTTTTCCTATTGACATAAAAGATAAGTAATCATTTAAATAAAGTAAAATATAAATTAATAATCTTTACAAGAAATAAAATACTCATATTTTGAAGAGTTGTTAGAGTTAATATTCTATATTAATTAAATTTAGGTAGTTATTAGAAAATTGAGGAGAATTTATGTGTTTAACATCTATTCTGCTTATATTTTCAGTTGTTTCATGCATATATAATACTTTATGTGTATCAACAAGTTTAATTAAGCTGTCTTGACTTGTCCCCAACTCTTTCTTTTTTGTCATATTATTTTATTTTAATGAAAAGCGTTTTTCTTATAAAGAAAATGTATTTTATAGAAAATTGATAAACTAAACTTGACATTTTTCATGTTATAGGGTAAAGCTGTCATATTGTTGATACAGTTAATTTTGTGGTTGAAGTTAAAAGGGACCACTCTCTAATAAAAGCGGTTCATCATGTTTTGATTATATCCAGCTTCATCGTAATTCTAGTAATATATATTGTATTGCATGTTTGGTGATATATCATTAAAGAGTAATTTTATATAATATCATTAAGATATTAAAATTATATAAGTGAATACATTTATGCTCTCTGATTAAATTTTAATAAAATTTAAAAATCGTTAAATTTAAATAATATTAAATTATATAATAGTATTTTGGAGTATTTTTATAATCAAATTGTAATTTTTTCCTTACCAAGACAGGTGTCAAAAGGTTGCAGAAAGCAATAAATGCAACATTGGGATGAGTGCTGAAAATTATGATGGAGTGTTTACTCAGTTCATTTTTTAACCATCAATCTTTACTAAACTTTAAATCTAAATATCCAAAAACACACCTAATAATTCATATTATTTTATGTTATTAAATAAAATTTTTATTACAAGTAAAATTAAAAATAATAATAATTATTGATGGAGAATAAATTATTAGAGAATTAACTCTCAAATTATTAGAGTTTAAATTTACAGAAAACTTAAATAATACATACAAATTTACTTATATATTTTATACTATGTTATATGTAATATAATTATTTTAAAAATTAAAAAAATTACTATTAATATAAAATAGAAAAAAGTATTATATAGATTCTTTGGATTAATTTATTTGTATCATTTTATTCTTTAAATTATAATAAGTATTATTATTTAATTTTTAAATTTTAAAAATATCAACTAAAGATAAATTATATTGTTTTAATATTACTTTTAAAAAATAATATTTTAATTAAAAATTTATTAAAATAATATATTTTTATTTTTAATTAATATTTTTTTTTAAATTAAATGATTAAACTGTCCTTAAGAAAAAAAAACGATATAAATCACCTAATCGCTCCGATTCCTATAAAATATTTGTTTAAAATCGTGTATATATTTATTTAACTTAACGTTCATTGATAAGGTATGGGTAGAAGAAGTTGATAAGGTATGGGTAGAGAAGTTAATGCTTTTTTATCACCAAAACAATGGGTTGAGTTATTGTAATATTTTATTTTATTATTTTTATAATATATTTATTATTAATTTAAAAGATTATTAAGAATAATTTTAATAAATTTTAATTAATATAAAATAAATATATTAAAAATAAAAGAATATTTTTAATAATTTTTAAATTTAATAATAAATAAAAGGTAGATGCAAAATAGTGTGAAGGTTAACTATCTCTTTAAAACGCTATTCAATGCTTTTGAATAATCTTATCACCGTAACTAATTCTCCAACAGTTATATATTTATTAAGTTATAGTTACATAATAATTAATACTTATCTTAGTAAAAAAATTATTTATTTTTACAAAACTAAAAAAACATTGTTTATTTACCATACCATATAAGAAAATAAATTTATATTTTTTTTCATTAATTAGGTTAAAAATGAAACTTAATATATAAAAAAATTATGACATACAATTAAATTTAATTAATTTATAATTATTTAAAATATTAATTATTATACAATAACTATGCGATGCTAAACAATTTTTTCTTAGTTCTTTAACTAGGCAGGGGAAGTGTGAGCTTGGACACATCAATCTACGGGTGCCTTTCGATATAGAATTGTCGGAAATGAACTATTATATCATGTTGAACTTTTTTTCTCTCTTTATTTCTAAACATTTTGCAAAAAATCACTTTTTTTATACATTGTTTTGGCTTTCTCCTTTTTTTTTTATTAATTAGTTTTTATGAAATAAGTTTTCTATAACTCATACCATGTTTCCTATGATGTAAAGATTGTGTATATTAATTGAGTTTTGTTTCATCTATTTCGTGTTAATATTTCTAGATACTTGTCATGTGTAAATCAAAATGGTGGCAAGGTACGATGGGTCTTAATGTTAAAAGAATACAATGATTATTGTCGATGCTACTGTTAAATATAAATTTTGAGTTTAGAAGGTGGTATATGTGTAATCAATTATAAAAAAAGAATCTTTACATTATCGCATCAAATCAATAAATTAAGCCCAGATAATTTATGATGACAAATAATGACTTACAGAAGTTTCATATATTATATCTTAAGTTTACTTTAAAAGATAAAATTAAACTCAATACATCAAAGCATATTTTCAGCATTCACTTTGCAAGCTTGAATGGAACCTGAGCAGATCGAATCCTAGGGATTTGATAAATTTTTCTTTTCACAATCTGCAACATGTTCATCATTCTACAATCTATTTTTTTTATTGATTTTGACATTCTTGATTGCAACAATATCAACTAAACAAAATCAATCATATCGTAATATAATACATTTTTTAATGCCTTCAATTTTTGGATCGCAATTAGTTGATATTTTAACTCAAAACTTCTCCTTGGTATCTCCTTTGAACGTAAAACTTGATAACAATAATTATCTGATTTGGAAGGAATAAATAAAGAGTCTTATAATTGTTTATAGATTAAAAGGTTTCATCGATCCATCAATTGTTAAGACTCAAAAGTTTTTTGATAATATGATATTTCTTAATCAAGGTATTGTAATTGGCATTGCATTAATAATATGGTGAAAAAGATGAATCTATGCTTCAATTTTTGGAGGAATGAGCACTCATGTCTCAAGAAGGGGCATTGTATTTACTTAGTAGAGAGCTCTTGATGAAATATTATCTTCTAGTATTAATTCACACATTCTTAATCTTAGGATTTAACTTCAAACTCTACGTAAAGAAAACTTTCTCGATGAATGATTACATCACCAAAGCTCACACTTTCTTGTATCATGTAGCTTTCATTGGAAAACCTATATCAAATAGAGATCTTATGATGTATACTTTGTCAAGTTTGAGCACCAATTTTTATTATAATCATTTTATTACTTTTGTTAATATGATGTAGGAGAGACCTAGCTTGAGCATGTTTCATAACTAATTGATCACCTATGAACAAGATCAATAATCTAGAGTTGATAAAGATAAAGTATATCATGCTAATGTTGCCTTTATGAATCGATTTAATTCTTCACAAAATTCACGTTCTAATGTCTCTAAACAAGAGCTTTGGAATCATTTCTTAAAGGTTTTAGTACCCAAGTGAAATCTGATTCCTTATCTAGTTTCTTTGAAGGCTATGCAAACAGATGATGGGGGTGCATTTGTTACACTCACTTTATTCTTTCATTAACATGGTATTAAGGATCGATATACTTGTCCACACACCTTTGAGCAAAATGGTGTGGTAAAGTGTCAACATCATTGCATTGTGGATAAAAGATTTATAATGATGCACCAAGCATATGTTCCTTTACATTATTAGTCATGTGCTATATGTTATATAGTATATTTGATTAACAAAATACCATGTAAAACTATTAATAGGTTGTCTCTATGAGATTCTCTTTCAAAAAGTATTTGATTATAATGAACTAAAGGTGTTTAGATCTCAATGTTTTTCTTGTCTTCATGCATATAATAAAATAAATTTCAACCAAAATCTTCAATTTGTGTTTTTCTTAGCTATATAACTCATAGGTATCGTTATATATGCATGCATATACCTACTAATAAGTTCTAAATTAGTTGTCTTGTAACCTATAATTAGAAAAAAATTATTTTCTTACAAACTAGTTCTTCTCGTAATACCTCACAAGATTACTCATTGCTTATTATACTTGTACAAATACCTTTTCTTCCTTTTGATGTTCCTCATTTTAACAATATACATGTACTAGTTGTCTGGTCATATTTACTTGCTATTTTAGCTACTACATTTCCTGTTATTATTCCTTCTTCACCTATTGTCCCTCCATCGCTTTTATTATACTCTTCAACCCCTTATAAACCACTTGTTAAATCTCATACTATAGTGACTAGAGCTAAGGCTAACTACAACTTCTGCTATTTCACCTCCAATAAAAGAATTAGAAAACTGTTCTTACCATACGTGAATGGTATGCCTCAATGAAATGAGACTATAATGCCTTAATCAGTAATGGTATAAATGAGTTTTTTGAGTTAAACATCACACATCTAGTTTTTTGGACAAATATAAATCAAGGTTAATTGCTCTTGGTTTCCTATAAAGAGAAGGCATAGACTTATATAAAAAATTGTCTTATTGTAAAACTAGCCACTATAAGAGTAGTTCTTAACCTTTCATTCACTGGTCTATATGTCAAGTCGACATTAACAATGCATTTTTAAATGTTGATTTTGAAGAAACAATATATATGTAGCAAATTTCTTGTTTTGAGGTGAGTACTGATCTTGTTTGCAAATTAAAAAAAAGCCTTATATGATCTCAAGCAAGTCCCTCGAACGTGGTTCCACAAATTAAGTTCTTTTCTTAAAAGTGGATTTATTAACTTCAAGCAAAATGAAATTTTGTTTATCAAACATGGTGACTCTTCCTTGCTATTGCTTTTTGGTTTTTGTCGATGTCATACTTATCACTAGGACTAATTGCAGTCACATTACCTCACTTATTGCCTATCTTGATTCCTTCTTTTCACTTAAAAGGGGTTGAGGTTTCTTATTCTAGTGATGGTCTTCATCTTTGTCAAGCAAAGTACATAAAATGTCTCATTTTTAAATGTTACTTGAAGGATTGTAAACATGTTGACACTTTATGGTTTATAGCAAGATACTCATCAAAATAGATATGGTTTATTTGGCTAATTCTTCCACCTATTGAAGCATTATTGGTGCTTTTCAATATATCATTATTACTATACCTGAAATTAGTGTTTTTGTTAATAACTAGTGCCAATTCATGGCATCTCTCACTGATTGTTATTGATTGGCTATTAAGAGGCTACTAAGATACCTCAGTAGCACTTCCACGTATGGCTTACACATGTCCAAGTGTTCTTCTCTGGAACTCATGGCATACAAAGATATTGATTGAGTAGGTAGCTTGAATGATAGATGCAACATCAGCTCATTTTGCATTTTTCTTGGTGACAATTTGGTTTTCTAGCAAAGCTCTAAGTAAAAAGTTGTCTCATGTAGCTCCACAGAGTCTGAATATCATGCCTTTGCAAGCACAACCTCTAAACTGTTACGGTTCAAGCAGTTACTCACTAAATTTCACATGGTATGCTCTTCCATTCTCATAATTTTTTGTGATAATACGAGTGACAAACATTTAGCACAAAATTCTATCCTACATGCACGCATTAAGTACATCAAAATTGATCATTATTTTGTGTGTGACTTGGTAGTTTCAGATGAGTTAGATGTTCAGTATGTTCCTTCTTCTAAGAAATTAGTAGATTAGCTCACAAAGCCACTAGACATTTCACAATTCCTTACAAAATCCATAGTTGTTCCTTACCATCATTTTTAGAGGCCAAATTGGAGATAATTTCATGCTTATCAAGTATACACTTGGTTAGTTAATTGAGTTAGTTACTAGCTTGCACATATTCTCCATAAATAACTTAGTTCTTCTCATTTAGACTTAAGTTTGTAATTGTATCTTTCTCTATTAAACTCAATACATCAAAGCACAATTTTAGCATTGGTTTTGCAATTGAAGATTTCATTCTATACATGAAAATATGTACACAATTTATGTTACATTGTAATAATAATAACAAAATAATGATTAAGATATTTGTAAAAAAAATTGAATGTTTATTAATTAAAAGAGTATTGCAATGATTTAACTAATATAATGACATAAGTATAATTAATATAAATGAAGTATCTCACATTCAAATGGTTTTGATTAAGTCGAAATAGGCACAAATAAATAAATTGTATTATAAATTAAAAGATATCTTATCATAATTCACCGTTAGTATGAATTATATGTTGATGTATTTTTATCAAAATTAATGATTATATACACATTTAATTCATGTGGACTTAGAACATAAAATATAAAGTTAAAACCTTGGACTATCAACATGTGTGACAACTTTTGATTATATGATGTTTAAGTAAGTTTAAGTGGTGAGAGAAAGGAGTAAACTAGTTTTTCTACTCGTGATGCAAAGAGATATATAGATATATTTAAAAAGAGTATAAATCTCAATGTCTATATTTCAGAGAAGAAAAAAATTATGTATAAATAACTGTATCTAATGATAAATAGTAATGAATATTTATAAGAAATAATATATTTGTTGATAACTTTTACTCATAAAAATAGACTTAATTTTGAATGTTAAATTGTTTAGTACAATTATATGATTGTTGAATATTTAAGAATTTAAATGGTGATTGTATATCATATTACATATTTAAATGATATTAATACTTATATAATAAATCAATATTAACTAATCTCATACACTTAATATTATATAAGGTTTCAATTCATAGTTTCTCCCGTGTTTTGTTTGATGTGGATCATGTATGGTGTGCGATACAAGCATTATCTATTGTAATATAATTGTATCGTTATGTTTCTTCTTTTTTATTATAATATATAGGTGTTTTTTATAATTTCCTAAGTTAAAATCATCTTATAAACGAACTTATCTGATAGTCAATTTGATCCCTTATATTAGTCAATTTAGTACGTTGTTCATCGATCCAAAATTCGCATTTTTTTTAAATTTTAGTTTTAAACTTAAAGTGAAATTGCTCGTAAACAAAAGAAAGAAGGCGTTCATTAAATTATATGACTAAGTTACCCGTATACTTATTATTTGTTGGTTCCTGTGAAATTTTTTATAAAAAAAATTAATTATGATATCTTTTTAATATTAATAAAATATTTTATTTATTTTTTATACATATTTTAATATATTGTTATATATATTAATAATATTTAATAAACATATAAATAAAATTTATATAAATAAATCACGACTAAAACAAAATTAAACATGTATTTGTTAAACATTAATTAATCGCAGAAATAAAATTATAATAATATACGTTATATAAAAATATTTCTTAAAACTATATAACATAATTCAAAAATATTTTATATATTAAACTTTAATTTATGGTAATAAAATGTCAATATCAAATATCATAAAAATTAAAATAAAAAAGCATGGTAATAAACTTAAAATTAAATATATTAAGATTTTTCATTCATATATTCAAAGATTCTCCTAATTTATTTTTCTAAATTTTTATTTTTTCTAATAATATATTATTTCACATTATATTTTATTTGAAATTTTTTAATACAAGAATTCTAATATTTTTTATATTTTTAGTCCATTTTAATCACTATTAAAGTGATTAAAAAATCTGTTAATTTTGCAATTAAATAAAACTGATACAAGACAAAAAAAAATTATAATTGTTACTTTTATTTTTAAAAATATATGTTTTTAAATATTCTTAAGCTTAAAATCCTAAATCAAATCTTATTATCTGTATTTTAATATATTTTTTAATTTGTTTTAGTTTTTAACACTTATATATATATGACATTAATATTTATTAAATTATTATATTTTTATTTATATTAGACAATTTTAATTAAAAATTATAATATAATAACTCTATATCTTTCTTATAAGATAATATAAAATTTATCTTTAATTGAGAAGATTCCACCATAAATATTATTATGATATATTTTTACTTATAAATATTTAAATATATATTATAAAAAAATATTATTTTTATTTTTCTTATGTATTCTTACTTATTTCATTTAAACTCATTAAAACTAAATAAAATATCTTAATTAATATAATCTCATTTTATTAAAAAATAAATGATAGAATATAATATAAAATTTAAAAATTAATAAATTATACCGTAAATTTTATTATCTCATTTTAATTTATTCCTCTATTTATAAATAATATAATTACAAAGAAAACCAAAATTACTATAAAAATGGTAGGATATGCAACATATATATTCTAATCCCAGTATATTCGCTCATACAATTCATACAATAAATATAAACAAAAATATTATTATTGAGAATAATTACAAACTTTTTTCTTGAATTACAGAGCTCTCTATAAACTTTTAATACCGACTTAAAAGTCAAAAAAAAAAGCCACTACCATCGTGTGATCCAAGGTCATGATCGTAGGACGAAAGAAGGAAAGAAACAAAAAAAGAAAAAAAACCTCTGATGTTGAGAATAATCAACAAACATTATTAATTAACAACTCTACGAGCTTCTTTGTTAAAACTTTAATTATTTTTATGATTCAATTATTTAATTAATACTTTCTAAATACATATATATTTTCTTTGTATTATAAGATATATCACATTTTCGATCCGTAAAATTTTTTTTACATCATACGAAAAAAATCATTTGCACTGCATAACATGAAAAAAAAACATTTTTTGTCATGGGAAAAATTCATATGTTAAAAATAAGACTCCCCTATGTTGTCACTAATTTCATAATATTTGTTATTGATTAGAAACTCTATAATACACTTAATTTAACTTGCTTTGAATAATAGCCACCGCACATACAAAAAAAAACAAAACAGATATAAAGAACTCGTTCTCATTCCATTATTTAAGTTAAATTTTCTTCTACTCAGAGAACCACTTCAATCATATGCAATATTGTTGATTTACCGAACCTAATTTTACTCCTGAAAACACGCTTACAAAGGATGAGGATTGTCCAAGCTTATAAACCAGTTTTTATGCTGATCCTTGGTCGATGTGGGACTCTTCAACACTCCCCCTCACATCGACTGTGTCGACGGACGGTAGTGGTCTTATGGTTGCCACGAGTGTAAGTGTAGGGTAGCTCTCCTCCACCGCAAAGTGTCCTGCTCTGATACCATGTTGATTTACCTGGGTCTAACTCTATTATTGAAAACGCGATTACAAGGGTGAGAATTGCCCAGGTTTATAAAACAACTCTTATGCTAGTCTTTGATCGATGTGGGACTACTCCACAAATATAACATCCTATATAGCTTCACTCTTGCATGATTTCTAAATTGTTAATTTCTTTCTAGCCCACTAACCAAATAAGAAATTCTGGCTTTAATTAGAAACATGCATATGGTTCCATCTTCATATAACATGATAAAGACAAATAAAACTACAAGCCTAGCTAAATTTAATCAACTTGTTCTGCTTCTGTTCCTTAGCAGCATAAAAGACAGGTAAGAGGCTGAATATATAGTTTCTTCAGAACGCTTGGGTAACAACTGCAGAGACCATAGTATTCATTCCACACATACCGTGGCCACGGCAAAGGCGGTAGTATCCACGCTCTCCCCAATGCTTGCCCCATGAATTCTTGATGATCCAATATGGTCTGTATCCCAACCGGAGAATAGAGAACCCGTGAGATCCGTAACCAACGAGTAAAACACCATGGTTTATCCATTTCTTGCCACAAATGAGTGGACATGAAACACCACCAATGTAAGTTTGCATGAAGATTGCATTCAATCCCACTGCATGCATTTAACATATGAACAAAATTGTATTATCTTGAAAAAGTCAAAATATTATACAACATGCATTTTCTGTTACCTGCCAGAGGACCATGGTGGACTAAATATGAAGCAATTTGGTTCTCATCAATAGGAATGGTGGTAAAATTCACAACTCTTACTGCCACTTTATCTGGTTTAAAATTGCATTTCCCACGTTTTCCAGTGTAAGGATATGAACTCTCTTCCTCTAGCCCTCCTGCCTGCATCAAATACTTGTAGGCATTTGTCATAAGGCCACCCTTGCAACCACTATCACACGCATCCTTCTGTGACATATCACACTTTTTGCCAAAATTGAAAGAAAAAGTATATCAATACCTTAATGAGAGATATAAGGAACAAAATTGCATGATACACAAAAATGGTTGGTAATTCCTCTATTCAAGCAGGGTTCAAAGTGATAAAAACTAACCTGGTTATCACAGTCTACGAGCTGCTGTTCACTGAGACTGAGGAGCTTCCCTGTTGCAATAAAGTTAGCTCCTTCAATAGCTCCTGTAGTGCTAAAGGCCCAGCATGATCCGCATGTACCCTGCATTCAAAATATTATGAATAATGATTAATTTATTATTATTTACTCAGTTACAAAAAGTACTATGGAGTTCATCATTTGCCCTCTGGGAAGAGGTTGAAACATTTTTTTGTTGTTACCTAATTTATACAAGATAATATTAAAATTTAGTTTTTAATCTTACAATTCACACAATTTAATTCATATATTTTTAAATTTAATAAATTAATTCAAAGCTTTAATTTTCATCAAATTGATTTAACGATGTAATATATATCACTCGCATGAAAGAAATATTAAAAATTGAGGATAAAATTATAAATTTTTAATAGATTAGATACCAAATAAATATGAAAATCAAGTCTTATCGTATTTAAATATAATTTCATTAAATCAATTTAATAAAAATTAAAATTTTAAATTAAATTTGTTTCAATTAAATAACAAATTGTATTAATTGAAACATTTTATTAACTATGGAAAGTTTTGATATATTATAAGTTTTTTTTTATCAATTTGATATTACGAGCTTATCATGTTAGACTAACTCCTCTACACCCAATTTGATAAAAACTTTTAACCTTATAATTCAATTGTTTAAAGACTTTTAACCTTATAATTCAATTCTTTAAAGTGATTTAATTAATTTTTAATGTTGAAATAAATTAAAAATAATTAATTAATATAAAAATGATAACGTATAGAAATAATTTGATTAAAAGAATATAAACTAATAAATTAAAATTGAATCAAATCTTTTGCCCAATTATAATATCTCAGGGCGATCAAATAAATAGATAAAACTATTTTTCTTTGGGCTTGGTTTGGGACGGCTCACAGGCTTCGGTGCCAATTTGGTAGTGGCAATTTTGGTATTTAATAAATACCAATTGATATGGTTGAATTAAACAAATTCAAGGCAAACAATAGGTTAGATGTGTACTTACTAGAATGGCCTGAAGTTAAAAATTAGGGGTGGGAGAGATAGACATGTTTTCTATACAATTAAAAATTTAAGTACTTTGTTTTGTAAATCATTTCTAATAAATATAAATTATTTGTCATGTAAATTCTAATCCAATCTTTTTTAGTGTTAGTTTTCGTCTTTCGTAATATATCTTGTGAAGATTTTCTCGTGTGTGTTCGTCTGTTTTGATTCACAATCACTTGTTCTCAATGAGACAATTAGCATGAAAAAAAAACACTCAAATTTGCAAGAATAATTATTATATAATTTAATTAATTAATAAATTATTAGTAGAAAATTAATATATTAAAATAATTATATAAGTTTCTTTATATTAAGTATTATATTTTTATAGGAATATAAATTAAGTAACAAGTTATTAGTTAGTTAAAATATTTAAATTAAAATTATTCTCTTTTTTATTAATTATCTTGAATCTTATTTTTTATCAATTAAATAATATAAATTAAATAATAAATTATTAAAAGATAAAATATTTATCATTTTCTAGATTATACTTACTTTTTTATATTTTTTCTATGAGATTATTTACTTTAAATAATATAAATAATTATCATTTTTTTAATTATGCAAGTACTATTTTTCATAATCAAATTATTAGTAGTTAATATATTAATAACTACGTATGCTTTCTAATACAAGGTTAAATCTTTTAAGTAAGATAAATTATTTTTTATGGTTAATTATGGCATGTATTATTATTTTAACAATTAAATAATAGTTAAAATATTGATAATTATTTTATCAATTAAATAATAAATTACTAATAGTTAAAATATTGATAATGAGGTAGATTAAAATTGTTTCTTTTTTAATAAATAGTTATTTATAATAAGTAAGATAAAAATTAATAATTTTTCATATTATAGTTAATTATTTTTTATAAGAATTTATTTATTCTAAGTTAAGATAAATAGTGATTAGAATTCACGTCTTAGAGGATATTAAAAATTCATTCTTATTTAATTTTAAAAACCCAAAAGTCAAAAAAGAGGAAATTAAGAGAGACGAAATTACCTGCATCTTAACATCAGTAATAGCACCTTTCTCTCGCCAATCAAAACTCTCAGGCAAATCACGGACTTCCAAAGGAGGTGCAGTTTCAACTATCCCATTGGCGAATCCAAACCCACCTTTCACGCCCGTATACAACCTTTCGAACTCTTCCTCGGAAAGGTCAGAGAACGGTGTGATACCATGGACAGCCGTTGGATCGAGGGCCTGGTGCTCAGCTGCTCTGATCAAGTTCTTGGCAAAAATCCCAAGTCGGTGCATGTACTCCTCTTGCGTAGCATATGACTTCCCGTACTTTTTCATGAAACTCCTGAACTTTATCTCTTTGTCCAGTACTCCCAGAAGCTCGTTCTTTTCTGAGATAGGATCCTCTGTGACTTGTTGTATGATGGGATCTTCTGGGTTGTTTTTGTTATTGTTGGTGCCATGAAAAGCTACACAAAGATTGTTCAGTGTGCAGGATAAGACTACAATATTAAACGCGCATGTTAGCAGTTTGAACATGATAGCGATATATTCTTTCTTGGTGATGTTCTCCGGGTTAATCGATCTACTTCCTTAGCTCTTTCTCTTATTCAGAATTTTTTTCTTCTCCCTCGTGTTTTTTTGGGCAATGATGACATTTCTACCCTTGTATGACTAAGTAGACGACAATGCCCCGGAGTTTGTTGACTAGGAATTGATAAATCAATTGAGTAGATACGGTGGAAAGAGTCATTTTAGTTTGATAATTTTGGCGGTGGTGCTAATCTATTTTTTAATCTTTTCTAAAGGCTGGAAATTTGAATTAATCCTTTTGAATGGAGGTAGTAGGGGCATTGTTGTAAATTTCATTGGACTCGAAAAAATAGCTTGCATGCATGAGTTTGTCTCTGTACTTCACACGTGTTGTCTACGTGTTGTGTTAATTTGCTTGCTTGCCTGTCCATGTCTCCATGCAGATAGGTGCAGTATAGACCACATATGTCCGCGTGTAAAGAGTTATTAAATTTCTTTCCGTTATATATCGATTAGGAGTTAGAAACTAATGTTAGTTATAAATTTAAATAATTTTTAATTCAATTAGATTTTATTATTTTCAGTTTGAATTTTTAAATAATTTAATATAATTATTTTAAAAAAATATAAATACTAAAAATTTAATAAAGATTTTATATATATAATTGATAAATAATATATTTCAAAGTAATAAAATAAAATTATAAAAAATAATAAATTTAAAATTTATAAGGTTTTAATGTGTAACATAATTCTTTTATAATATATATTTATTTTTTTTCAACGTAAACAAAACATATATTTTTTAACGAAAATAAAAATATATTTTTTAATTAATAGATTAAAAATAATAAAAATATTATTATAATAATATTAAATAAGATTGTTTTTATTTCACTAAAAAAGCTACTAATTTTTATTGAGACTCACAACCTTTTTAGTGTGTTATTGGTAGAAAGTTACCGTTCTTTAACGATAGAATTCATGTAATAATCTTCTATAAAAAGTTATTGTTATTTAACAATATACTTCATTCTAGTTATAGAATTAAAAACAAGTCTCCATAAACTTAGAGTTTATAAATATTTCTACTAATTTTGTTATAAGATAAAATTTAAAAGTAATAATGTTTTAACATTTTGTTCATATTTATAAATATATGTTTATTATTTTACTTTATTATAATTAAATTATTAATACGATAATATATTCGTTGGATATGAAAAATTAATTTTTACTTAAAAATAATTTCAAAACCAACAAAATTTACAAAAGTATCATACTTGTTAAAATTCATTAGATTCTTGATACTTATATAATAATAATTAAAATTTATTGATATTTTATAATAATTTAAAATTTAATAATATATAAATCTATTTAACTAACTCAATCAATCAAAACATATTCCAAACAAATTAAGTTTTTTGTTATATTGATAAAAAAAAATAGGTAAACTATAAGTTGAGATAAAAATAACGCATGTCGACGCATGATAATATACGAGCGACTGCTTAAAATATATTTGCAATTTGTTTGCTAACTCAGTATTGTAAAATTCCAATAGAAAGGCATTTATCGATTTCTTAATTTTGGAGTGTGTTACTTTTTGAAAATATATATTTTAATTTTTAATATTTTAAAAAATATATTTATTTTTTTAATTTTTAAGGTATCTATATATTTATTTTAAATTAATTAATATTTAAACATATAAAAGTTATACAATAACATAAAAGATAAATTTATAAATATAAAGTATTTATGTTCCTTAAAAAATCAATAACTCTTTATTATTTTTATTAATGATAAATTTATCTGTTATTTATGATGATTAATTTTTTAGATTGAAATAAACCATCTATAAGTGAGCTTGAATTTCTAAACATGGAACATAATGTCTAACAAAATAATATTGTTTCCTCACTCTTAGTGTCATAACTAGTATTAGTTTATGGTGACTTTTACAAAATTAAATTATAGTTAAATTGAATTATTAATTACATAACTAATTTATAATAAATTAAATATTAAAATACATGTTTTTAAAAGTTAAAAGAATTTGAAGAGCTATTTTTATTATAAAAAGTATATTTATCTCAATTTTTATCTTGTAATAACTTATATGTTAAAGAAAAAATAAATTTAACTGTTTTGACTAATAAATAATTATTACATAAATTAGCGTGAGAAAATAAGTTGATGTAAATAAAAATTCTTAAAAAATTAAAATAAAAGAGCATTTATCAATTTCAGGGAATTTGGAATTTTAGATTATTTTCAGAAAAATTCTTTACTGTCAAAAGAAAATAGCCTCGGAAAATTTTAAGAAACGAAAATAAATCCTTTTTTATAGGTGTTAAGAATTGTTTGAAATATTGGGGGTTAAAATATATATAAAAAAATATTATTATTCAAAATATATTTTAGTGTAAAGATTAAAGACCGATAAAATTACTAATTCCGAAAATTAAGAAATGAAAATTAATCCATTTTTGATTTCTTTTACAGGTGGTGTAAGGAAGTTTTTAAAGAGGAGAAAAATGAGAGAGCTCGAAACCACGGAACAAAAAAAATCTCTCACGCCTTTTGTTTTCTCTAGCTATAGGCAGCTACTTC
This sequence comes from Hippophae rhamnoides, assembly GCA_033030585.1. Taxonomy (NCBI): domain Eukaryota; kingdom Viridiplantae; phylum Streptophyta; class Magnoliopsida; order Rosales; family Elaeagnaceae; genus Hippophae; species Hippophae rhamnoides. Next base: position 48,821,739 of record CM065432.1, on the reverse strand, counting down.
GCTAGGGTTTCCCAAAATCCCTAAAACGCGGGTCTTTTCATTTTTATTTGAGAATTTGTTTTGTTGTTTATTCTGCAGGAATAGAAACAGTCGAGTGAGTGAACTATGGCCGGGATGGATGACTATCGAATATTCGTCGGAGGGTTGTCTTGGAATGTTACGGAGCGTCAGCTTGAGAACGCTTTTTCTCGTTTCGGAAAAATTCTCGAAGTTCAGGTGCTTTAATTTTTTTTCCCCGTCCGATTTAGGTTTTTGCTCCCTAGAATCTTAAAGCAAAAAAGTTACGAGCATATGTTTATCTTTTCTGAAGGAAGTTTCAGTATTCTTAATTTCCTGTTATTGCTGCTCATATTCAATGAAGTTTGTTCTTTCCCCTTTAGTTTCTTCCTTTAGTTTGTTATGATTAATATGGCTTGTTACTTGGAAGAATTATCAAGTGTGTTCGTTTATACATATATGTGTGTGTGTATGTTGACAATTGCTCCTGTTGTTGGTCACGATCTTCTTAGAGTTACATTTTTCTGTTAGTGCTGTTTGAAGCATTTATTTTATATGAGTGGCTGCTTCAAGTTGCTGAATCATAATGTTGTTTTTTTGGTTAGCTTATATCAGATGGTTATTTTAATTTTCAAGAGGCGAAGTACTCACATAAAGAATAGGTCTCTGAGTATGTGGATTTTTGATCAATGGATGGCAGTAAATTTTTGATACATATTCATATTCCTGAGATGAGTTTTGGTTGGATATATAATAAAACTAAGTAATAATATTAAAGCGAAGATGTGATCATGTGAATAGAAAAGGGCTAGCCATTTGGAAAAGTCATTGAAGGAATTTCTGTTTGGTTCAGATTCAGTACTTTTCATTTTGGATTCTGTGGTGGAGGAACTGGAGAACTTGAATTGATCTGCGTTTTACTGTTTTACAAAGTCATTGTTTATTTAGTTTCTGAAATAATTGTACTTCCTTTGCTGATTAGAAGGTAAGCTCTGCTCTAGTAAGTTGCTTCTCAAACTTACAGATTTTTCGGACTAGAATACGAAGGTGAAGGGCTACATGCGGGCTTGATTGAAATGATTTATTTAGTTTCTTGAAAACCTTGCTTAGGTTCTCTAAATTTGGTCTTTTCCATATAGCTCACGGAGTTCTTAAAGGTGATATATCTCCAAGCTTTGCTTCTTACCTGTTTCTCTTGAAGTTCTCAGAAAATTACCAGTTGCCTGAGGCCTGAAGTTAGTCTTGAGGCAAGCAAGACCTGTCGAGATTGAGCTTGATCTGTTGAGTTTACGTGTATAATTTTTGGATTTTTTAAATCAAGTTTAGACATGCTTGATGCAGTGTCCTTATCAATTCAGAGTTGCAATTAGACTCTCTTCTTACCTGGAGACCTGATGAAATGTGACGCTTTTGCTTTTCAGCATTGTTAATAGAACTGCTTTTTTTTAACTTTGGGCCTTATCAACTTTTTTTGTGTGGCTCACTTTGGCCGAACATGCTTAGAGTCAATATCATGGTTGATATTCGAGAATGAATGATGTTTGTGAGTAAATAGTCTTGATAAACTGTCTTCAGTCCTTCCACATCATCTGGAGTGCCAGAACTATTATGATTGGATTAACACCTACCTCTTTCTACATCTTCAATTTGGGAATATTTCATCAACAGATCAGGTGCCTACTCGATCACATCAGATACCTTTCCCAATTTCAGTCTGATTTGGTGCGGTGGTTTAAGGTGGCACATGGAAGCATCCACCTCAAGTATCATCAATGTGACACTTTATTATATGTTTTCTAGTGTAGTCTGGTTGCATCTTAGCTTTCAGTTCAGCTACAACTGTTTTGATGGATTCAATGTTTGTCACCTGAACCCAAACTGCTAAATGTTTTGGATTCTGTAGTCATTCTTTGTTGGCCAAGGCATCCATGTCCAAGCATGTTCCTTTCAGAATTTTATCCAAGTTCAAACCATAATGTAAATGACATGATTATGCGTTGACTAACTGAACTTAGTGACACCAAAAAATCAAGGGTTAGATTTGAAGCAATTCGAGAAGATACCTTGGATGAGTCCCTCGTTATTGATGAGTGATATCACCACTGTGATCTGGTACTTTGATTGAACTTAAAAGGTCTTTTATCTTTCATTCATGTATGATTGAGTTGCACTTGCTTTGGTTAGTCTATATTTATGGATGAAGACAATGGAATGACACAAGTTAGATCATAATCTCATAATTCAAGATTGTCATGTCTAGGAATTTGTGCAACCCCAATGGAACACTAGTGTTCATGGCCAATTCAAGCTGACTATAGATGTATAAGGCATTAGAAATTTTAATTTGTGGGCATTGGTTACCAGTTTATGCCTATTTGTATCTTGGATTCTGTTGGAGATCAAGGGTGGAGGTCCTTTTTCTATCATATAATCATTAGTAATGCATGTGCTCGTCATTTTTACAGCAAATGATCAATCGCTGGTTTTACTGTTATATGGTATTAATTATTAAACAGCTGCTCGTTATTGTTTTGCCAAGTTGCCATAAATTTCTTGACTGTGGTGTTCATGTAGATCATGATGGAAAGAGATACTGGCCGTCCTCGTGGATTTGGGTTTATAACATTTGCAGGTCGACGGGGAATGGAAGATGCAATAAGGGAGATGGATGGACAGGAGTTTGGTGACAGGGTCATATCTGTGAACATGGCCCAACCAAAAATGGGTGGTGATGATTTAGATAAAGGTTATCGTGGTGGCTACTCATCCAGTGTCAGGAAAGGCTATGGGAGAATTGAAAGGTCGGTAGGACAAGATGAATGCTTTAAGTGCGGGCGCCCTGGACATTGGGCCCGAGACTGTACTTTAACTGGTGTGGGCCGAGGTGCATTTTCATCAAATTCTAGGTTTGAAGGTCGTCGTGGAGATCGCTTTGGGAGAGATCATGATCGATATATGGATGGTCGTTATGATGGCGGACGATATGGACAGAAGGATCATTTTGATAGTAAAGACAGCAAATATGGAAGTCGTGATCGCTATGTTACTGAAAGGTATGGGAATTTTAATGGTGATATTTTGCATAGTAGCCACCGTTTTGGTTGTGCAATATCAGTTATAACTATGTAAATAATTGTCATTTTCTTCTATCCCAAATTCTTTTCATATTTTCTCAAAATTATTTTGCTTCTGATAATCTGATTAAGATATTAACAATTTTAGTTTTAGAAATTGAGCAGTGGGCAATTGAATTTTTCAAGCCAATTTATTGATTTATTAATTAAATTTTAACAATGGTTGATAACTTCCAACTTGGGTGTGCAAAATTGTGCAGGTACCTGCCTATTGATCGAGTTGCAAACGATAGGTATGCTGGTGGCTCTGCTGATCGTTTCCCTCTAAATAGCTATGATAAGGATGATGGCCCAAGAGGGGGCAATGTCAGGATTGGAAGTGGAGGGGTGGCAAGGAATGATGGAAGAAGCTACAGGAGTAGGGCAGGCCCTTACGATCGTCCAAGTAGGGAAGGGCGACCAACTTCCTTTGACCGCTATTAGATTTATTGGCTTTTGCTTGCAATTCCAGATAACTCGTAGATTAGTCAACTCTTAGGGTTTTAAGTTCTATCTATTTATAGGGTGTTGGAAATCGTAACATGTAGGATTAATGCACGCATTTGGAGTTAAATTTCTTTTTGTTATATTGTTTTGAACCCTTTTTGCCCCTTGTTCTCAAAAACAAGTGGAATAAAGTTGATCGGATGTTGGGATTAAGCGAATATTGCCTGTTGAACCGATAATGAAGTTGTGACTCGTAAAAAAAATATTGTAGTCTATTCGGACCATATATCTCTTAAATCTCAGACGACTTGATATGCCGAGCCATGAACTAAAAATGCTTGGCATGTTCCTTAAAGAGAGGGATCGCGTTATTTATTTCACTGAGATGTCCCACTTCAGGTTTAGAAGATTGCACTTCGATTTGATTGTAAGATCTGACTCGCTTCTTTATCTAAATATAATCAATCACAAACGAAAAGGTTGGTGAGGGAGTTTAACAAACTGAAATAAGTAGTTCAGACGGAAGCGGTTTTAGAAGCACAAATTTGCTTTCTAAATCTTAATAGTGCATCTAACAACTGTTTTCTTAGTAAGTCATAAAACGCTTTCACACAATCTCAAACAAACAGATCTTAACTAATTTATTTTGCTTAATGGTTAATATAAAATATAATTTTGAAGGTTTATTCAATGATTAATATATGAGAATTTTATAGTGCACTATTATCTACTCCTTTCCTCACATGTGGGGGTGTCAAATAGTATTGTTCTTTTCATAATATTGGTTATAACCCATTAAATAAATATTTTTTTTTTCTATCAAGAATAAGCAAATAATTTTTGCTTATATCAATCATAAAGCATAAAGTGTGCTCGCTAAACCTGAAAGCACTTCCAACAAAATTTTATGTTTGACTCAAAAGCACTTTCAAACTAGCATAAAAAAAGTTGCATGTCTTGTATGAATCACTGATTAATGATCAGCTTCTTCAAAGACTTGGGTGCCAATTGGTAGAGCTTTGAACTCTTTTGGGGGCCTTCATGATTTATCTTGCTGTGAATCAGAAAATTGCCAAACCCCAAGTTTGACAGGTGTGCTTGTACATAGCCATTGGAGCAAAGTCACACACTTTATCATCACTGGAGCTCGTAAGAAGGGAATACTCCTATGCCTTTTGAATGGATACTGGCATAAATGCTTCAATGATTACACAGTTGTACCATGCTTTTTATGGGTAATGATACAAAGTTGTCTCTCACTTTATTTGCGGCTTGGCTTCCAACTATTATCTGCTAATCATTTCTTAAATTAAGAGAAACATGGAGGTTATACACCAACCAAACGAACCTGGAGTTCTACAAAAATTCATTTGTATTTCAATTGGTCTTGCAGCAGCTTTGCTTTTCTTGATCTTTCTACCACTGGACTAATATGCTTATTAAATTACAGAAATCATATTTAACATTCGAAGAGCATATTGGAAAATTCAACTAGAATTTAATAGAAACAAACAAGTTATTCCTCTAAAAACGTTATACAAGCACTCATAACTGTGAATGTCTATATAATTTAAAATTGAAATACAATATACCAATGATTTCAGTTTCTTCAAACAACCATAAGATGACAATAGACATGGCCACATTTCAACTTTCTGCTAAAGATATTATAGAAAATTAAAATACATTTTGAACTTTTCTTTCATTTCTAATACGAAATAACATCATTATAAACAGAAAATAACTATAACTATTCAAAGCCATAATTTATTTACGAAGAATTGTTCCCTCAGTAACAATTGAAGAATATCGATCATGTAAAGATCAGTGATACATTAGCATGATTCGGTTGAAACATCATTGGGAACTTTAACTCCGCCATTATTGATCTCACTCATAAAGACAGTAAAAACAAATACTTTGACATAAAACTTATACCAAATTCAAAATACATTACATTTTAATCAATTTATAAAAATAGTGTAATATTTAGTTCAACAAAATTGAAAGTAAATAGCATATTATTATCATTTCAAAGCCATAATTCCTTTCCAATAAATTGTACCGTCAGTGCATTTGAAGATTATACATATGTGAGATCAGATCCAATCGCATGATTAAATTGAAACATCATAGGAAACTTCAACTCCAACATTGCTTAAGTCAAAATTAAAACAGCTAAACCAAATTCACATACTTCGTGAGAAGGTCAAATTTAAAATAAATAAATAAATAAATAAAACTAATAAAAAAAATAGTGTAATATCATCATCAACACAATCGTATTGAAGGCAGCAAAACTGATCAAACATAGAGAGATGTATCTATGCGTAGATATACTTGAATACAAAATAAAATGATTTGGAGAGGGAAACATATACATGGACAGACCATAGCGAGGACAATCAAAACATGGGTTCATTCGTTATAACACGAACAATCTATATATATTCACATACTTGGCTCTTACAATTTCAGTTCTGATTTGTGGTTTAACGAATCACGGCCGAATACAAAGCTAGGGTTTTGTGTTAAGGGTATCTATTAACTCCAGCCTCCTGTGGACTATTATATCTGTGTGCTAGTGTCCTAATGTACCGTTTGGTTTAGTCGATATCGGGTTTGGGCCTGTTGTTTACTTGGTTCGCTATAATTTTTGTCGGACTAAAATTTGAAATTTGAAATTTGAAATTTGAAATTTGAAAACGTCTCGAATGCATACTCTAGTAATATATTTTGCTAATATTTTTTTCTTATTTATAATAAAAAAATTATTTAATAGTATACAATAATGTAGATCATTAAAATAATATTAACCAGACTTATATTTAAAGATAGTCAAAGATAAATAAAAAATATTAATAGAATATCTATTCCTTATAATTTGTTGATAAAGAATCGATACAAGTTATAATCTTCCTCATTTTCATTTTTTCTCTGGTTAATCCCCCAGCCATATAATATCGTCGTTTTATGTTTTCAGAATTTTCATTTTAAAAATTAAAATAAACTATCAACTGTCGTGAAATAGATACTTCATTCTATGAACAGGTTATGTATCAGCTCAAGTCAGAACTCAGGACACATAATTCTTATATGATGATACACGCTTGCTTTGACTTGTGGTGAGTTTTCTCTTATTAATCTTTTAAAAATATTCAAAATACACAAATCAGATATTAGTCTTTTAAAAATAACTAGCTAGATATACCTATGTTTTATTAAGAACTTTATTTTTTTTATAATTCCTATGTATTACTTTTTGTTCGCCTATGCACCAAATTGATGGTATTGTTATACTTAGGTGTAAATAAATATGTACCACCATTCGTCATGTATAGGTTAGTAATAAAAAAAAATTACACTAAATAATTTTTATTTTCTTTAGGGAAAAAAAGCAAACAATAAAAAAACAAATATGTGAAAAAGTAGTTACATACGTCAATCACATAAATATATCGTTTCAAATTGTGATAGGTCAAAGATATCACACATATCCTATTCTTACAAAAACGAACCAATTAAACACCCACCCTGTTTTTAAAATTAGTTATGTCATAGTGTGAAAAGACCCGAAAAGAGTAGGAAAAAAAAAGTGTATAAATGGACCCCTCAAAATGAGGTCTCAAATTATGGACCTCCCTGATCAAAATAACAAATGCATGTGGGCGCACAGAAAATCCAACAAGTTGAGAAACATATCTTTTTTTTCTTATACTCTGTTTCTTTAATCTAATTATGATGTGATGATTTCTTTCAAACATCAATAATCACAACGATAATGATAACGATAATGATGGTACACCACAACTGTAGTTTTTGATGAGAAACAATATTAAAATAATTATTAATGATAAAAATATTGAGTTTGGAGATGAGACTGGTGATGCCTCATTGATGCCGCTCCCAAATATCATTCCAAAGTAATCACCGTCACCATTGCCACCACTTGAGCCTCCATTACCGTTGTTGCTGTTAGCTCCTGTGACTGTCCCACCACCATCGGAGAATCCAGGGATGTCTGCATCAGTATCCCTGTAATAATATCAACCCCCAAGACATTAATAAATAGTAATTAACGCCAGAGCTAGACAACAATGATTTAATATTGATATATTTCTTCTCATTAATAAAAAATTAAGTATATATATATATATATATATAATACATGGAGTTGTCAAACTCAAATGGTTAGGATAAAGTAATCTTCTTTCATGGCTTTTTTTTTATCATTAATCGTTTAAGAGTTAGTAGTGTGAAAGAGTATTCTTCTCTAACAGAAAAAGCTTAAATAACAAAATCCAAAATTGTATGAAAAAAATAAAATAATTAAAGTTAAAATTAAAAAAAAATTAAGTAAAAACATTCAACAGTTTAGTGAGTACTGTTCAGTATCACATACGCAAAATCTTCAATCAATAAGAACACACAGAGCAGAAACCAACTACCCTAAAAGGACTGATCATAATTAACTAGTAGAGAAAGGTGTAGGTCAAATGAGTTTTGGAATTAGTAAAAGTCCTCTGTAACTTATTGTGCTTATTTATTAAGTTTAAAATATATTTTTTTTTAATCAGATTAAATATTTATTTTAAATTTCATTGATGGATATATTTTAACATTTTTAACATCAGCTGTCAATGTTAATCAAAATTCAGAAGTGGGACCCAAAAGAATATGACAAAATAGACCCCACCATTATGGCTGGAAAGCAGATGAAGAGAATAAAATAGTGAGATGACCGCCCCCCCTCCTAATGGGACTGGCTATTTTTAGGTCACTTTTCACCCAAAATCGTCCTATAATTCTCAAGCACATCCGACAATACATGCCTCTCCACTTAATTTTTTACTCCTCCTCCATGACCATACGAAGAAGAAATTATAAAAATATTATCACTTAATATTTACTTATAATAAATAAATTTCAAATAATTATTTAAAACATCATAAACTTTAAACTGTAGACCCAACTAAACTAATGCATGTGGGTAAAATATAATCCCCCACTTGTATCACAATTTTTACACTATATATCCATACGCGTAAATACATGCATTGCATTTCTTCCTGCCTTTTGATTCGGAACTTCATTTTAAACCGTCAAATTTCTCAATTAATGGCTATATGATGTTGAAGGTTCTCAAAAAAGTATTTTTTTATCAAATAATTTTAACAATTAATTTAGCACCATGAATTCAAGAGTTATAGATCTAAACCAATGGCGATGTTATTATTTTTGTGACAAGACTATACATGATGTACACATTAAAGGTCAGCAGCCAGTCTAAAGAGGTCAAAGAGGTCAGACAACTCAGAGCCCAACAGCAGCTCCATAGTGAATCTAACGGTTTACATGATCCTAGCTCAATCCCGAGACAATATATAAAGAAATAAAAATGACTTTGTCTTTTAATAAAACAAGTGAAAAAAGACAACAACTGAACCGTAAGGCTGTTTTAGTCAGCAGCTAGATTCTGAATACCCGCCCGATAACGTGCACCGATGAACAACAATAAACCCCATTTTCTATCATATTTTTAACATTTTGCCACTCTTCCTACCCATAGGCCATAATCCCTATCTCCCATACCAGCAGCATATAACTAAAACTCAATTAAAATTTATTAAAGAAAAAAAAAACTTTCTTTTTTTCAAATGTAAATAAAACAACATTAGATGACTTGTTAAAGACAAAAATATCTAATGAAAGTTAAAAAAAAAAAAAAGCTTACAATACTTTTACCTGGGGTCACCAAAAACACCAGCATTGAGGGTAAGTTGATCGATCATAGCAGCAGACTTGGGTCCAACGCTGGAGTCTTTTGAATATAGGGTGCTCATGCCAGCAGCACCAGAAGGCACAAAGAAAGCTCCATTTACCATAACGTCCCCCTCAGTTCTCCAATTCCAGCTCGCCCAGTCCCCTCCATTTGTTTCCATCCTCCTCGTCACCTGCTCATTTACAGCTCATCAGCTACATCAGGTTTTCATTATTTCACGCGCTTCCACCGTAAAATTACCCAGACACATTATAAACACAAAATTCAGATTGCTGGCACCCACCCACTACCTTCCCTTTCAAAAAGAAAGCTACTATCTCGTCATCAAAAATTTACAAAGGGTTTGTTTTTATCGACAGAGCTTGATAAATTATTAAATTTAATGGGGGTAGTTAATATATTTGGATTAATATACTTTCGTAAAAAATATGATGCACCATAAATTAATTATCTTTATCAAATAAAATTCTGCAAATTATTTTATAAAAATAATGAATTTGTAACATCATATCCAACATCAGAAAGGAAAACAATCATTCATCTTTCGGTTAATCGAAAACCACCTAAAAAGAGATTTGGGAAATAATTATTTTTTCTGCAAAACAAATAGGAACCGCTAGTTAAGCTACAAAAAGATTTACCTCCTTGGAATTTGTGCTCGCCGGAGCAATATACCGATTACCCTGGCTGTTAACGGTAGGACTAGCACTACCGCCGATAGCATAAAACTCCCACTGAGTGAAATCGTTGTTCACTACATGTATATACCCACGTCTACACCTCGGCATTCGCTGCACTAGACCCCTCCCAAAATGGTTGAAAGCAATTGTAACTTGCATTCCCGAATCTGGTAAGTAGTTGTCGTTGTGACCCAAAAGCATAACTTCGTCGTGGTGACCAAAATGATTGTTGGAAATTGTGATTCCAGTGGAACCCATTATTGCATCTATTAACCCGTCGGTACAGTACGAAAGAGAACAGTGGTCTATCCAGATTTTCCGTGAACCGAATATGGAGATACCGTCGCCGTCCGATCTTCCCCTGTAGCCTACATGGGTTGGACTTGATGCAATGTTGGTGTTGCCACTGGGTTTACAATGGTGAATGTGAATGTTGTGGATAATGACGTTGGAGATGTATTGAAGAGTTAAGCATCCATTTCCTGTTATGTGAATGTTTGCTCCACGACCGTCTATGGTTTTGAAGCTGTTTATGATTAGCTCGTGTTTGAGCTTGATGGTCATGTCGGCGGCGAAAACAATCCAAAGAGGTTCGGTTTGGATTACGGCGTGGCGGAGTGTGCCTGGTATTGGACTACTAGCGTCGTGGTCTGAGGAGTCTGTGACTGTGTAGATCTGACCTCCTTTGCCTCCCATGGAGTCTTGGCCGAACCCAATTCCGCAATCGGCAAGTTTCTGACGGTTAGCTTGCCAATTTGAGTCACACCGCCAACAATCGTCGATGGGATTGCCGGAATGACATTGGTCCTTCCCTTGAATGGACAAAATTTGTCTTCTTGATAGTGATACATCGACTTTCCTGCAACGCGAAAAAAAAAAGAAGAAAGAGGAATGCTCTGTTCGGTTAGTGAGAAAAAAAATGCTTTGAAGTTTGAGCTCAAATGAAACCAGCAACGTCTACCAAGCAAGTGGTGTTCGGTAACATTTGTATCTATCAAAATGGAGAAAACATGGTAGGGATTTTGGTTCAATGCTTTTGGAAAACACAGTGACCCAGAGCATTAAACACAAAAAGGGACACGTTAGAGATGAAGATTTGTTAGGTTCAACATAAAATTAGAGAAGATGAGGGCAACCCATTATACAAAACAGTATGAACTTCAAAACCCAGATGTTGTTTTGTCTACTTCCAAATGTGTGAAATAGTTTTGGTTTGTGCTTTAGAAGCTTACCTTTGGACTTCCTCAACAACAGCTTCAGGGTAGGGGTGTTGATGGGGGAGGGTGAGATTCAAGCTGCTGTAATTAGCAGTGATGGAGATCGAGAAAAAGCTCAAGAGGCATATTAAGAGAATGCATGATGTTGGAAGCATCCTTAAAGAACAATAATGAAGAGAAAGGGGTGGTTGTTGTTTTCCCCTTTCTTTAAAAGACTAAATGAGATGTCTTGTTCTTAAATGAACAAAAACATAGGAAGATGATTTTATTTATTTATTTATTTGGGAAAATGAGATGTGTTTATATAGTAAAGCAAGATTATTTTAATGATTACTAATGTAAATTAAGTTGAAAAACAAGGTCTGTATTGCTTATGTCAGCTGCAAGAAGAGGGGGGAAGTATGGGATTTGCTTGGTTTAGCTGTATTGAGACAACTATGAAGATGAATAGGAATAGAAAGAATTAGTGTCTCTCTGCCACTCTCTTTCTTCTCTAATTCTTCTTTGCAGAGTTCCTCAGACACTTACATTTTACCTTGCTATGTAAATATTTATAGAGATAGGGAGAAAATTATTTTTCAAGCTTAAAAAATCATAAAGAAATAGGGCTAATAATCCAAAATACTAAGCTCCTCCTCCTCCCTCTTTTTTCTAGGTTGCTACTTCCTACATTGGTCCGACTGATGCAAAATTTTCTATGTACATGATTTTAGACGTGAAAGTAAGATCAATTTGATAAGAACTTAAGGAGATTTTGAATTGTGTTGTTGCATATATTTATGGTGTTTTTCTTTCTTCTATTTTGTTCGTCATCTCCTCCAAAAATTAGACATTTTTGCTTCAGCTGCGGATCAAGATTATTTTCAATGTGAACCAAACTATTCCATAATAGACAAAAATCTTTTTAGATTTTGGCTGCTGGGCTATGAAAAAATAAAGAGGTTACTTTTTTAGTTACCGCTTACCGAGTTCGTTGTCGACTTGTCGTACCGAGGGCAAAGGAACAACGTCGTTACTCTCGTTTCAATTGATTTTTCTTTTCTTTTTTCCTCGAAAGATAAATAATTTAATATTACCATTTATGGTTACGACAATGGTCATAAAATTTTATTTTAATTTTTTTCTAAAAATAACATTATATTATTTAATAAGATGCTTTCCACAATACTTATATTACATATATTCCTGGGAACTTCCAAAACATTAAAACTGCTTTCGTTGGATTTTCTCAAATATCAAGTTGCTATTTGGCTAAAGAATTATACTTCCGAACACTCAATTGGGGGCACAATGTAAGAAATGAGTTATAAGCATTGATATTTGATAAAAAAAATTGGTTATATTTTATTTTAGTTTAAGTAGTTTAACTAATAATTTAAATGAATAAAATTCAAAATAATTATAAAATAATATTAAAATAAATTAAAGCATATATTGAAATACAAATATTAAAGCATAAAAATAATAACACGAGAAATTTAACGAGTTTTGATATAAATGTTACCTATATCATCACGCATCGTTGAACATTTTCATTGTTTTTAAATGTATGAACTCTAAAATTATAACTAATTGGACAAAATTGAGCTAATTAATTACCTTTACAAAGAAAGAAAAATTTACAATTTTTGGAATGTTTTACAAATTTTGAAAGAGGACATTATTTATAGCCCAAATCCAACACACATCTTCATTCCTAACTAATGGTACACTTTTTCTAATTTGTTCACTAAGTAGTTATATAACAAATCTTCACCTTAACGACTTAGTGATTCTTAAATGATTTCTTCAATCACTAAATCAGCGACGCCAGTGTCAATTCAGATTTACAGTATGTTAATCAAGTCCAGACAATGTTTAAACTTGATTGTTGTTACTACCTTGGTCATCATATCTGCGGGATTCTCTGTAATACTGATCTTCTAAAATAGTACTCCACCTTCGAAAATAATCTATCGCACGAAATGATAACGAACGTCAATGTGCTTTGTACGTGCATGGTAGACTTGGTTCTTTACTAAATGAATAACACTCTAATTATCACAAAACACCTTATATATGTTTTTAACCAACTCTCAAGACTTCAAGCAAATCCCATAACCAAATAGCTTCCTCCACAGCCTTTGTAACTGTCATATACTTTACCTCTGTAGTAGACAAAGAAACTGTGGACTACAAGGTAGACTTCCAACTGACTGGTGCTCTAGGAAGAGTAAACACATAACCAGTAGTTGACCGACGCTTATCTAAATCTCCTGCATAGTCAAAATCACAATATCCGACTGCATATTTACCAACGGTATTATCCTGCTGAAATACTAAACCAACATCTACAGTATTTATAATATATCGTAGAATCCATTTCACAACCAACCAATGTCCTTTACCAGGATCGTGCATGTACTTGCTTACAGCACCAACCGCATGTTAAATGTCAGGTCTTGTACACACCATTGCATACATCAAGCTACCAATTGCATTTGCATATGGTACATTTGCCATATATTCTCTGCATCATTCTTAAGAGATAATTGAGCACTAAGCTTGAATTGAGGAACTAGTGGACTACTTATTGGTTTTGTTTGTTCATTCATACCAAAACGTTGTAGTATTATCTTCAAATATTGACTATGGGTCAAACTAAGTTTCCATTTTCTTCTTGTCTATACTTATCTCTATACCGAGAATCTTCTTGGTTTCTCCCAAATCTTTCATCTCGAACTCCTAACTTAGTTGAGCCTTCAACTTCTCAATTTCTACTTGGCTCTTCGATACAATCAACATATCATCGACGTACAATAAGAGATAGATGAAAGACTCATCTTGTAGCTTACGAAAATACACACAATGATCATGTGTGCTTTCGGTGTACTTCTGCTACAACATAAACTGATCAAATCATTTGTACCACTGCCTTGGAGATTGCTTCAATCCATACAATGATTTGTTCAGCTTACAAACCCAATTCCCTTTACCAGCAACATTAAACCCTTCTGGATGAGACATATAGATTTTCTATTTTAAGTCACCGTGTAGAAACGCAATTTTTACATCAATTTGAACTAGTTCCAAATCGAAATGTGCTACCAAGGTCAATAAAATTCTAATGGAGGAATGTTTTTACAACTCGAGAAAATACCTCATTATAATCGATTCCCTCCTTCTGAGCATAGCCCTTAGCCACCAACCTTGCCTTGTAGCAAATACCATCTTTATTAAGAAATCCCTATTTCTTTGCATATGCCCATTTGCAACCAATTACCTTATTACCCTTAGGAAGTTCTATCAACTTCCATGTTTTATTCTTTTGAAAGGATAAAAATTCTTCATCTATGACTTCCTTCCATCTTTCAACTTTAAGGCTTTTGATTGCTTCATTATATATGGAAGGAACGTCATCATACACAACTGAAAGTGCAAAGGCCACTGTATTTTTAAACTAAGTAGGTAGCTCTTCAAAATCCTTGTATCGAGCAGACACCTTGACATTTTGTCATTGTGGCCTATCAACTGCAGTTTCTTCTTATTGCTCGGGAGGTTCTTGGGTTAAAACCTCTTCATTTGATTCATCTTCTGTCAATGGAGGATCAACTTTTGTCTTATCTTCACTAACTGGATTAATAATTCTGCTTTTAAACTTCACATGTTTCAGAGTTTGCTCCACCTGTTCTAAAGTGCCATCAATCTTCTCAGTTACCTTTCTCAGCAAGGTAGATTCATCAAAGCTAACATCTCTGCTAAAGATTGTCCTTTTTGTTTCAAGGCACCATAGTCGATATCCCTTAGGACCAGAAAGGATCCACAAAAAAATAGTTTTCTTGGCTCTTGGGTCCAACTTTGATTATGTTACATGGTAGTATGCAATTGAACTAAACACATGTAAGAAATCGTAATCTCTAGCAGGTTTTCCAAACCATCATTCCATAGGTGTTTTTCCTTCAAGAGGAGACGATTGACGAGATTACATGCATATGTCACAACTTCAGCCCAATATTGTTTGCCTAACCCAACATTTGATAACATGCACCGAACCTTCTCAAGTAAAATCTGATTCATACGTTTTGCAACTTTATTTTGTTGTGATGTTTTTCAAATAGTGAAGTGTCGCACTATCTTTTCTTCTTCACAAACTTTCATAAATAGATTATTTATGTACTAAGTGTCATTATAAGACCTTAAACGCTTGATTTTTTTACTAGTCTGAGTCTCGATCATTTTCTTTTACTTGAGAAAAATTCTCAATAATTTATCCTTTTTGTTCATGAGATACATCCAAACTTTTCATTCATAGTTACGTACTTTAAATTTCTTGTATTATTTTGAAAACAAAAATGTGACTTAAAATTTACCTAATTTCAAATCCACTGTACGTGTATAACAAGAAATTATTTTTTATGTATGTTTTCTCATATTTTTAGTTTTTTATCACCTATTTATCATATATTAGTTGAACAAGCGCACGTCAAAAATGGAAATAAGAATTTGACCCTTTGAACCTATTCTATTCGGACTGAAAGTAGGCCGTAATCCTAACCAGTCAATCAAAACAAAAAAAAAAGTTCCAATTTTTTACACCAAAAATCAAGTTATAATTAAATTGAGTTCATGAGAAGGTATGAGTACAAATAATTGCTTTTATAATGGGATGTTATTGAACTTGATTTTCACGAAAAGTATGATATTGAAATCGAGGTAAACATATTTTTTATTTTTATTATCAACTTAAATATTTAGGGTATTTTTATTTAAATGATTAGTATATATATTTTATTTAATTTTAATAATAATAATAATAACTTTAAATTATTTTAATTTATTAATATTAATGTTAAAATTATCAAAATAAATATCTATAATTTAAATAAAAATATTACAAAAATGATATAATTATAATAATATAATTACATTAAAATTACTCATTCTTAAAATCAGTACCAATTTAAGGCCTATCTTCGAAGAAACTTGGAAAAAGACCCCACCAAAATCAAGTAACGTATTAAAACACACAGACCATTAATTACAGAGAGAATATACTAATTTTTTATGAAAATAAAATAATTAAAATATTATAATAATATACACAAATATGATACTTAATCTAATATATTGATAGATCGTAAAAGAAACTAATTTAAGAATAATTTGACTAGATACTTGTTGTTTTTATGCATTTGCCATGGATAAGTAGCGTATATTATTATTATTATTATTATTTGCATATTTTTTTTTATATCTAAATGCATGTTCTTATATTTCTCATAAGTCAAAACCATCAACAGTTTGGTTAGAGAACTCATAGTTATTCTATGTTTGTCCTATTTTTCATGATAAGATGCTTACCCATCTGAAATAGAAACTAAAAAAGTGTCATGTTGAAATTGAATCAAGTAGAAAATTAAATAAGTTGAATTTTCTTTCACTTAATAATTTCACTACTTAATTCGTCTTATTTTGTTATTAATTTTCCCAGTATAATATAGTCATGCTAAGCATAAAATATTTGTTTGTGTAACTATTTATTCAAAATTAATATTATATATATTAACGTATGTAGCACACTCGGTATTGGGAGTTTATGTTTGTGTAACTTAATAGTTTATTTTGAGACTCTCAAACTCTCAGTTTGGATTTAGTAAAAATTTATATGTTTTAAGTAATACTTGGTACGTATTTCAAATCTCCTTTTTTATTAGGTAATTATTATTTCATTATTTTTTTTGTGAATTATAGGGTGTTCCACGAAATCATTAATTATAAAATTCAATTGGACGGCTTGATAATTTATGAAAAGTCACTTAGAAAACAAAAAAAAAAGTATCAATATTTGACATTATATTTAGAAAGAAAAAAAAACAAAGAAAATGCAACTTCACCCGTCCATATCTTATCCATTCCAAAAATATTGATCCTATTAATTTATTACATTTATTTTAACGCCTAAGTTATTTATTTTTGTATGTATGTAGATAATATCTAACCAAAAAAGTAATCATCATATAGTCAATAATTCTACAACATTAATGTGTCTGTGTGAAAAGAAAATTTAGTTTATGATAATATACATTTACTATAGGCACCAAAGTATCCAACTAATTGCAAAGTTTTTTTTTTCTTTCCTACTATATTTTGGTTTTATGTACAAATTATATGTATTTACTTAGAAACATACTAATTATAACAACCATAGCCATAGCAAAGCAAAAACCCAATATAATTGGAAGAGACGAAAAAAGATTTTATTTGAAGATGCACCGTTGATGATCCAACCACCGTCACCCGCTATTATTATAACCGTGATTTGGCATGATTTCACCACCAATACTACTATATATAATTCAATATGAACGGATAAATATTTATAATAAAAAATAAACAATTACATGTATAATTTATTATTAGAATTTTGGGTTGAAATAATCTTGTAATTTTAAGTAACGTTTTACTTTTTTGTTATGTCTTTTAGGGTAAAGTTAATTTAAGGATAATAATCGATATTATTATAATAATTTTTATTACTACTATAATAAAAATATATGAATTTTTTATTATGCTTTTACTATTAATTAACATTTCAATATTATTTATTGTATAAAATTATCATTAATAAAAAATAATTGTTACAATGACAAATCTAATTGTGATAATATCACTAGTCTAATTTGATCATGTAATTTAAAAAAAAATTATCAATTAATTTTAAATTTTTTTAAAAAGTTAATTTTTTTTGTGTGTAAAATAAGAATCATTAAAAAATAAAAAATAAACTCTTAATATACATTCTCTCTCATATTTTATTGAGATCATTTTTTTTTCTAGGTGGGATTTAAAAAAAATGGATAGAAAATTTTATTTAAGAAAATAAAATATAGTTGGTTTTGATACATTAAGAACATAAGAGATAAATAGAGAAATAGAGAAAAGGGGGAAAATAATAGATGACTTAAGGATAAGGATTTACACAAATATGAAAAGGGAGAAACAAAGATAATCGATGGTGAAATTAATATTGTATTTAATTTATTATGATTTGTGAAATAAGTAAAATAATAAATTTAATTTATAAAATTGAAATAATAAAATTAAAAATTGGGGGAGAAGGAATATAGAGAGTTTCTTCTAATTAATTTTTTCATTTTTTTCCTAGCAATAAAAAATCTTAATTTTTAAATTTTTTAAAATTATATAATTAAATTAACACATTTTTAAAACTACAGCTATTTTTTAAGCTAAATTCTCAAGACGGTTCACGTGAGCTGCACATGCTCAGTACAAGGAGCACAGAATCGGGATTTTCAAAAATTGGTACTTATCGAACTCCAATTTTTTACGTGAAGTAAATAATTTTATCATTTGGATTGCAGGCTCTTTGTTTTCAAGATCAACCAATGATTTTTCAACGATGAAATCGTTTTCTAGCGACACTAAAAGTCATGTTTTAATAGTTCTGTTTCTGAATTTTTTCTTAGACTATTATCCGTCATAGCACTTATCTTGAGGATGATTATGGTGTTTGTTGAAAAAAAATGAAATTTATTAAAAAATAGATGTTGGGAATTGTGCCTTGTCCCACATTGCTCTTTTATAATATTTTAAAGAGGTATAAATAGTGAAGAGTTTGTTATTGGGATTGGGCGCAGAAGGCATTTTTAATGGAAGGGAAGGCACAAAATGTAATCTTAGCTTGCCTTGTCGCCGCCATCGCCGTCCGTCCAAGCCGTGGCCGGAATGCGTGTGGTATTTTATTTTTGGTAAAATATTCTTTTTAAGGAAATTTTTCAACAAAAAATGGTTGTTATATATATATATATTTTTGAGAAAAAAATAGCAGTTATGTTATTTATTAAGAATATGGTAGATAGTTGCTGCGTATTTATTCCATAAAATTATCGTTACTCGTCTTTAATTTGAAAATGGTAGTTACTTTTCATGCCTTTCGAGAATGGTAGTTACATTCTTAATTCACAGAGCATTCACAGTTTACTTTTCACAACTTCGAGAATGGCGTGATTACATTCTTAATTCGCAAACATTCTGGATTTTATTCATAATTCTTTACCACGTTTTCTAAAGCCTATAAAAAGAGGCTTGACTCTCGTTTTAACATATCAATCAACGATCTAAATCTCCACTGAAAACAATTCTCTACTGATTTCTACAATTTTAAGTATTCTTTTAGTTTTCGGCAGCAATAATTTTACGGTGTAGCATTCAGGTCTTCATCGGTCTGAGTGAAGTTACGAGGCAATTACGATTAAATTTGTTTATCACAGGGCAGCAGTGTGTTCTTGCACTGAGTGAAGCGAGCCATGAAGCGTCTTAAAGATAGCGACTGGTCATGACCCAGCTTGATTCTTTGAAGTTATCGGTAATATTGTTCTCCTCTGTTGTTTTATAAATTTGCTTGACAATTTTAAGGCGTATTCAATATCTATGTCTGAAATCTAGCTAGCGATCTAAACAAAATTCCGTTTTGAGGGATTACACTTTAAAAGATGGAGACAAAAAATGTTGTTTTTCTTAACCGTGAAAAAAGTCGTTTATAACTGCTTCTATTTGAAAAAACCAATACAATCAAATCCTCGCTGTAGGAAAATTTGAAACTAAAGATTTAGGCGCTGGATTGAAAATGATTTTCTATGCAAAAAACTATATTCTTAATGGTTTAGCGGATGACTTGTATGATTATTATAAGCTGTGATAAGTCTGTTGGGAAATTTGGGAAGCAACTTGAAAAGAAATACGACAGCGAGGAAAATTTGGAACTAAAAAGTATCTTTGTCGGTAGAATCCGTGAAGTTTCGGATGATTGATGAAAAATGGTGGAAACTCGATAGATCAGCTATGAGAAGATAGCACACGAAATAACCGAAGGTATGACTTTAGATGAACAATTTCAAGTAGGCTACATTTATAATAGATAAATTACACTTTTGGAAAGATTTTAAGAATACACTTGGCATAAAACTAAGGAATTTTCTTTAGAAAGTCTTATAACACGTTTAAGAATGAAGAAGAAAAGCTAGAAAACAAGACCAAAGAGATGAAGTACTTGTAGTCTCGAATAATAGTACCAATAAGAAACCTTCTCTACTGGTCCCGAAACCTAAAGGTAGAAATATGAAAACTGTAATCGTAGTAATAATCAAAACATGCATACAAAATAGAAATAGAAGCTATCCTCCAGAATGGACCTGACCCCCAGGAATAACACATTCATGTGTTATAGTTGTAATAGACACAGCCAACTTGGCTAGGAAGGCTAGCAGAGCAGGGAATCGTCACCCGCGGGCGAACCTACAGAAGATCAACTTATTGCTATGATATCTGAAGTCAATTTTGTTGGTGGATCAGGAGGTGGTGGGTAGACAACTGGTGCTTCTCGCCATGTTCTTGCTATGATCGAGACATGTTCAAAATCCTATTCGATTACGAGGATAAGAAAGTCTTTATTTGGGTGACTCGGCTCCATTAAAGTTGTTGGAGCTGGTGAGGTGGTTTTGAAGTTTACCTCTGGAAGAAATTGTCGTCTTGAAGGATGTCCTGCGTACTCGGAGATGAGAAAGAACTTAGTTTCGGGCTATATCTTCTTAACAAATTTGGATTTACTCGAACCGAAGTGATTTATATCTATAACTAAAAATAATATATTTGTTGGGAAAGTCTGCCTGTGATGGCATGTTTAAATTAAATGTTGAAATCAATAAAACTTCTTCTTACGCTTACATGTTGAGTTCTTTTAATATTTGGCATGCTAGACTATGTCATGTTAATAAACGCATGTCAAGAATATGAGTAGTTTAGAACTAATTCTAAACTATCTTTAAATGATTTCGAAAAAATGTGATTTTTGTAGTCAAGCTAAAATAACCAAACTTCACGTAAATGGTAGTTAGAGAATCAGAACCTTTAGAATTAATTCATTCGATATATGTGAACTTGATGGAAATTTAACAAGAAATGGAAAAGCGTTATTTTATAACTTTTATAGATATTTACATTGAATTACACTTATGTATATCTAATGAAAAATAAAAGTGAAGCGTTTGACATGTTTAAAATATTTATAGTGAGATTGAAAATCAACTTAATAGAAAAATAAAGGAGGTTTGAAGTGATAGAGCCTTGAATATGATTCAATATCTTTAATGATTTTTATAAAACTCATTGGAATCATTCATGAAAAAAGCGCACCTTATTCTCACGAAATGAATGGCAAAATTTGAAAGAAAAAATAGAACTTTTCTTGAATCGGTTATTTTGCAATTTTATTAAACTACAGTCTTCTGCCTCCCATTGGTGGGGAGAAATTTTATTAGCTTGTTTGCTATGTGCTAAATAGAGTGCCTAAATCTACAAATAAAATTTCACCATATGAAATTTTGAAAAATAAGAAACCTAATTTAACTTATTTTAAAACTTGGGGTTGTTTAGCCTATGTTAGGATCTGATCCTAAAAGAAATAAACTTGCCAGTAGAAGCGTATGAATGTGTATTCATAGGATCTGCTTTGAATAGTAAAGCTTATAAATTCTATGACTTAAAAAATCAAGTAGTTATAGAATCGAAATGATCTTGAACTTTTATGAGCATGGGTTTCCACTTTAAAATTAAGAATAGTGGGGGGCTCGTCTTACAGTAGTTTACCTACTAACTAGAACTAGTGATCAAGCGAGAAAGAATTAAACACGAAATTAGAAGAAGTAAAACGAGCTCGAACCATGGATTTTGGGTCGATTTTTATGCTTATACCTTAGAGGAAGATCTGAACTATTAAAGAAGCATTATCTTCTTTAGATGCCAACTTATGGGAAGAAGCCGTAAATGATGAAATGGACTGGCACTTGAGTATAATAAGACTTGGCATTTAGTTGACTTACCTCACTGGTTGCAAAACCATTGGATGTAAATGGATACTAAAAAAAGAAATTGAAACACGATGGTACTTATTGAAAAATATAAAAGCTCGTCTTGTAGTTAAGGATATAGGCAAAGGAAAATGTAGATTTCTTTGATACCTTTTCACAGTTACACGAATAACTTCTATACTTGTGCTTTTCTCTCTGCTGCTATCTATGATTTAGTAGTACATCAAATGGATGTTAAAGCTGCTTTCTTAAATGGTGATTTAGAAGAAGAAATTTATATGGATCAACACAGAAGGTTTTGTTATCGAGCGAAAAATAAAGTTTGTAAATTAGATAAATCTCTTTATGGTCTAAAAGCAAACACTAAGCAATGGCATGAAAAATTTGATAATCTAGTTATCTCGTGGATTCAAAATAAATGAAAGTGACAAATGCATTTATTATAAATTAGAAGATAATATTTGCACTATTATATGTTTATATGTGGATGACATACTTATTTTTTGGATCAAATATTTATGTTGTGAATAATGTCAAAATGTTGTTAAACTAATTTTGATATGAAAGATCTTGGAGAAGCGAGTGTAATCCTTGGTATAAAAATAACTAGGTACGAAAAGGGAATTTCTACAGATCAATCTCCATTCGTTGAGAAGATCTTAAAGAAATATAATTACTTTAGCATTGTAAACTTCTGCATGTACTTTCCTTGATCCTGAGTGTAAAGTTGTTAAACAGGAGACGGTGTTAGACAAACTGAGTATCTGCGAGCATCATTGGTAGCTTACGTTACGCTACGTTACCTTAGACAGAGACATGTAGCTTATGTTGTGGGACTCTTATGTAGGTTTACCGGTGAGCAGTGTAGAGCATTGGAGATGCTATTGAAAGGGTTATGAGATACCTTAAAGAGAACTATGAACCTTGGATTACATTATAATAAGTTTCATTGTTTTTAGAAGGATACGACGATGCGGTGGAACAACTTTATCGAGAAGACTCCAAGCGACTAGTGGCTATATTTTTAACATAGGCGGGTGGGCATTTGTTTCTGGAAGTCTAAAAACAGAGCAATATTGGCTCAATCTACAATGGAGTACGAAATGATAACACTAGCTTGCTAGTGAAGAAGCGAGTGCAGCTAAGAAGTTTGTTGGTGAGATCCACTTTATGGGAAAAGCCAGGTACGGTGTCTTGATCACGGCGATAGTACCGCGGCTATGTGCAAGATTGAGCAGATTACTACAACGAAGAGGCAGCAGACGGTGCGTCGTAGCGTAATGCTTGTTAGAGAATTTCTCTCGACGGGAGCTTGATAGAGTGGATCGTATGCGTTCGATGAAAATTTGGCCGAGATCCTTTGTGAAAGGATTGCGAGAGATAAGGTTTTCAAAACCTCAAAGGAATGGGATTAATGCCACTAGAATGAAGAGTCAACTTATGATGGTAGCTTGACTTATAGGCTGGAGATCCCAGAAATAAGTTCAAAGGGTAATAACAAGTCGTAAGTGATATGAGATGTATGCTATGTGTCAAATCTCATTCTATATTGTTATAAGCATGAAGTCACGACGATAGAAAAGGATGAGTTATTTGTTAAACTCTTGTGAGTTACTATGCTACATGTGGAGTGGAGTACATAGCTACGGGAGTACTCTTGATAGACTACTTTATGTGAATGTGGAAGTGTGGCGCTTACATGCAAATTTTTGGGCAAAATTTACTGGGCGTTCAATCCTTATCTTTGGGATACACGTGTATGGTAGTAAAGCACGGAGCTTTTCGAACTACACCTTGGAAAGGTTGTGTGTGTGATGATTGTTAGAGATAGAGTTCAAAACTATGAGTTACTCTAGTATATTCTAAAAACATCAAACTTATCTATGCGAGGTTGGTCGATAGACACCTTTTTTCTTATCACCGATCTTATAATTTTAATTGATCGGTTGCTCGATGAAAATTATTTTTATATAAAATTCAAGTGGGGGATTGTTGAAAAAAATGAAATTTATTAAAAAAATAGATGTTGGGAATTGTGCTTGTCATTGCTCTTTTATAATATTTTAAAGAGGTATAAATAGTGAAGAGTTTGTTATTGGGATTAGGCACGAGGGCTTTTGTGGAAGGGGAAGGGCACTGAAGCGAAATGTGATACCAACAGCCTTGTAATACTTGCCAGCCGTAATCCGTCAAGCCAAGCCGGCCGTCTGCGTCTGCAAGCCGGCCAGCCGTCAGTGCGTGTGCGTGTGCGTGTGCGTGTGCGTGTGTGAGGTGGTATTTTATTTCTTGGAAAAATATTCTTTTTAAGGAAAATTTTTCCACTTAAAAAAATGGTAGTTATATATATATATATTTTTCACAAAAAAAAAAATAGTTATGTTCCTTTATTAAGAATATGGTAGTTGTCTTAATTGAGAAAAATAAAAAAGCTAGTTGCTTTCGTATTTATTCTGAAAATTATCAGATTCTTTCGTCTTTAATTTGAAAATGGTAGTTACTTCATGCTTTCGAATGGTAAGGTACATTCTTAATTAAACGATTAGTTTTATTAATAATTCTTCTGCGTTTTCTAAGCGCATAAAAAGGCAATCTACCGTTTTAACATATCAATCAGCAATCTCCATCTCTGCAATTTTACTACAATTTTAAGTATTAACTTTTAGTTTTCGGCAACAAATTTTACGGTGTAGCGTTAGGTCTTACGTCTGATGAAGTTACAGAGAGATTACGATTAAAATTTTGTTTTATCGCAGGAATACAGTGTGTTCTTTACCTGAGTGAAATGACGTAAAGCGTCTTAAAGATAGCGACTTAGTCCGTATTCAATGGCGATTCTTTGAAGTTATCGGTAATATTGTTCCTACACTGTTTTTATAAATTTGCTTCAACAGTGTTGAAATTTGAAGTTCTCAAGTTAGTCTTGGTTTGAGTGGAAAGCTCTGCCAAAGATGCCGAGAAAAATATAACACGCTTGAATGAGAAGATGTAAGAGTGTCTTTAATATCTTGCTTTTGATTTGGATTGAGCTCTACTTTGAGTCTTCTTTTGTAAAGCTTTGAATTTACCACAGATACTGATTTGCTCTTTACCAGATGCTTATGGACAACGAAGACCAGACTGATTTTTTTCGTTCATTTAATTGAAATCCCTTTTTTGCCCTCCTTTTATTGAGCACGTGCAAGTCACGTGATATGTGTTGAGAATTTAGTGTAAAATGCCGACTATGATCGCAAATAGTCGACATTTTATCGTAAGACTATCGTAACAAGTGCGTAACGAAGGGTCAATAGTCAAAAGTAAGATTCAATTAAAGTGTATAGTAGAATAAACAGCGAAAATAATTCCCTAAATTACCTGAATAAAAGAGCAACTATATGTCATTACAGTGGTTTGTTAAAGATCAAAGCCACTGTTGCTGAAATTCACTCTTTATATGTAATGGTACTACTTTTTTTTAAAACGTGATGAGGATCAGTTTTGTATCATATGCATTCATGGCTATTCAAAGAGGGGGAAAAAGGTTGGGAAATTGTAATTTTTATCAATTCATTCATCTTAAAGAGATAGAAAAGTATATTGTCCTTTTTCGTTTAATATTCCCAAAGATAATAACAGCGATGTTGATGGTGAACGTCAGTGGTAGGTTTTAATTTCTTCAAAAATACCGGCTATGAAAGGGTAGTGTAGGTGTATATAGTTACGTTGATTTTATTAGAATATCCATGTTTAATTAACTTTAAATCTCGATCTTTAAAACATGTATAATTATTTGTGTCAATCTTTATTATTAAATAAAACTTTTTTATAAATATAAAAATAAAAATTATTTATCAATAAGTGTAGATAAATGGCCTGTTAATTGTTGATTGGATATAAAATTAAGAATGTAAAAGAATGATATAATTGTAAGATTACGAAGTTAATCAAATTACATTATGCGGATTGATTTATACCTTAAATTGTGGTAAAATCATCTCTCAAATAAAACATATTTTTCTTCCTCGAAACTCTTTAATCCAAATTATTTTCTATTATTCTAAATTTCACTTTATTTTTTATTTCACAAAATATAGAATAAACATAAAATTTTATCATTCTTAAATTAAAATCTTTGATTCCATCTTTTTTCTATTGATATCTTTGTTTCCATCATAGTACACACCCACTACAAAAGTGAAAGAGGCTACGAAAAATGACTTTATAGCCAAATGGATTTCAATGCACCCTTGACTTTAGGAGCTAAAAGTGTTTGAAGTATTTCTTAAGATTTGGATGAAACATGATTTGTAATTTTACATTTTGATTTAGGTATCGTTAAAATCTCACATCAATTGAGGATCGCGTTCACAATATGCATATAAATAAAAACAGTTTTATATCTCATAATCTAAATTTTGAGATAGAATTAGGCCCAAATTTAACATGTTATCAGGGCAGGTTACCTTATGGGTATAGTTGTTTCGCCACTGGTGAGTGATGCATTCCGCTACTTGGGCTCCATAAGCTCAACATCTCTGTCGGTCTCAAGGGGATAAACCCTTACCTATGTGAGAGAGAGTATTAAAGTCATATATCGATTGAAAATCACGTTAACGCTGTGCATATAAACAAGTACAATCCTTCATTTCATGACCTAAATTTTAAGATAGCGTTAAGCTTAAAATTTAATAGATAAAATCGAGAAATTACTGTTTTCTTTTTTAATTTTTCATCGAACTAATTATTCTCTAAAATCTGAATGACTATACGTGAAAATATAAACACATATATGACTTTTAGAGCAAGATGATAAATTTGATTTCATGGTCATGGATAATCCGACAAAGCTTTTTATAATATTTTTAGATAGCAAAGATAGACCCACTAAAATAAATAATTAGCAATAATGTAATTTTTTTTATATTTTTTTTAATGAATAAGCAATAATGTATTGATAATTATTTGGAAAAGAAATGTTTATTTTGTTATTTTTTTTAATGAGCTACTGAGCTCTCTAAATATAGTATTAAGTTTAACTAGAGTGAGATTGATTAAGAAATTTTCACACACATATATATATATATATATATATATAATAAGTAATTATAATTTTTTATACTATTTATTATACTCTATTTATCTCAGGTTGAGATTTAAGGATGAATTTTCTCTCTCAATGTTTTTATAGATCCTAACCATTAAGATATATAGAATAGTTTAATAAATTGTGTGAAAATTTTGGGCCTTTGGTCCTGGCTATTTATATAAATATGGACACTATGTTTATTAATTGCGTACCCATCTTACATCACTTATTCAGTTAGTACCCAATAGAAAAAGATATACTGCTGAGAGCTCAAAAAAGCTTAAAGTATACGTGATAGGTATGAATAAGAAATGGTGTGCATGTATAAAGGAATCAAAATTAGATTTAATATAAGACCATTGAATATTAATGTTAATACTCAACCGACGTTTATTTGTCTTGGTAGGAAAAAAAAAGCTACCATAATTAAAACATGGAGTAGTTGTTATTTATTATTACTTGAGTAAAGTATTAATTAATTAGATATATTTTTCTTACCAATTTTTATTAAATAATTGTTTTTTAAAAAATTATATTAATTTTAAATTTTATTTATTAGAAATATAAAGTAAAGTTACAAAAAGTTGTAGTGTGATACACATATTAAATAACGAATCAAGTTTTCATGTTTTCTCGAAAAAGAAGATAATAAAATATTGCTTTTGAAGAACGAAGTTGTAATGAGAAAATGTAAAATATGTAATTTAAGACAGAAAATAAAGAAAGAACAAAAAAAAAAAAAAAACAACTTTTGATGATGGATGTTAAATGAGAGGTGGGTAAGTTTATGGGATTACTTCTCTGTACTCGTCTTGTATGATTGTATCCCGTGCATAAGCAGCCCAATGCATAGAAAGACAGAATTAGCTTGAGAGCCCTATTATCCAAAGCATGTATGAGCCGATCAAGGGCTTCATTCCAACGTAACGGTGTTGGAAATATTTTGTTTAAATAAATGAATTTTGAAAAAATAAAAAAATAAAAATAGTATTTTGTGAGTTTACTTTCCTTGTGGTTGTAATATATTACCTAGAAACATCATTGTATAAGTGTTTATAAGACATTAAATTAAAGACTCATGGAGAGGAATCTCTCGTAATCGAGTTCAATGAAATAACACTTTATTTTATTTTATTATTTTTTAATTTAAAATTTAAATAAATAAATATATTATTATTATTATTATTATTATTATTATGCAACAACAAATTACCCATTATAATTAAGGTTTTTCCTAGATCTAACTAGATGAATCACACACACAATGTTGTCCGTGAATTTCATAAAGAATGGTATATCATAATTATATATGCATTTGTCGGAGGGAAAAAGGAGATAAATATTGTCGTTAATACGCACGCATTGTACCTGTCACTAACCGGTCGAATCGAGTGTGATGACGTGATGGAACACTTTATTTTATTTAATTATTTCTTAGTTGAAAATTAAATATATTTTCTTCAATAAGGTAAAAGATTCAATTTGAAAAACCGAGTCATTTTTCGCTTATTTTTCTCACCATTTATTCTACTTTTTTTTTAAAGAAAAATTATTAATTATTCCTCTCTAGCGGTGAGATTTTTACCTTTAAATAGAGTTACTGAAACAATAATTTATAAATTTTATTAAATTTTTACCTTTATAAACTATTTAAACTTTTAACTTATCTGTAAAATGTTTTTAAAACAAACAATCTAATTTGTGATTCAACTTAAATAAATTTTATTAAATTTGTTCTCATTATTGTTATTATTATTATTTTATTTTTTTCTTCTTTCCATTCTTCTTTTACAGCAACAAATGGCGCATTATAATTAAGATTTTTCCTTCTCTCTTTCACAGGAATGACACGTTGCTAGACTTAATTGGATTAATCACATACACGATGTTGTTCGTGAATTTCATAAATGAGGCCATATCATCATTATATGCTTGCACAATTACTTATTTTTCATATTCAAGCAAAACATAATTACTTATTTTCATATTCAATCAAAACGTAATTATTTAATTTCCCATTTTTTGGTTAATTAAGAATATTTTTCCCTTTACATTTTCTAAATTTATTTAATTTTACATATATTTATCAACAAATATTTTTAAATACTATAAACTAAAATTGATACAATTTTTTTATAATTCATACAAGCCAATATATTGATATTTTGTTGCAGATAATTACATTGATATTACTAGTAAGTGATAGTTTGGTACCTTACTTTTTACATAACAATGAAAGCACTTTTCTTTTTTGAGATGATAGCCAAACATGAAAACTTTTACAATATTGTTAACAATACGAAGGTTTCATAAGTCTCTACATCAATACAATTGTCGCCGGAAATATAAAAAAAATATAGATAAATTATTAATTAATATATATATATATATTATCGTTATTATTATTATTGATGGAATATTATTAATTATTAAATTTATTTATTTATTTCTTAAAAAATATTATCTTTATTTTTTAAATCTATTTTGTACTACTTATTTGAAATCATAATAATGTTTTCTATTTAGTTTTAGGGCTCTTTGTTCAATGAAATTTATAAACTATAAATATTTACAAGATTATATATTTTTTAATTATTATTTTAAATAATTATCACTTTTTTACCCACCTAAACCGTAAATTAATTGTAAAAGTTATAATTGAACATAAGATGATTATATGTTATAAATATTAAAAAATATTTAAAAAAATTAAAATAAATATATTTTTTATTTATACACGTAAATAAATATTAAAACATTATTAAAATAAATTATTTTTTAATAAGTAGTAGTTTTATTGTGTAACATTTTGATTTTTTTTGTTTCTATTTATTTTTTAATACATAAATAAATATTAAAATACATTTATATATCTTTTTCATTTTTTATATTTTTATATTTTTATATTTATTGTTTATTCTCTATATTGTTTTGCACGTTAATAAATATTGAAATATCACTATATAATTAATGAATTTAAAATATCATATTTAAAGAATTTTTTTCGAATCAAGGATTGTGTAACAATATAAATTATTGTTCCATAATCAACAATATTTTATATTTATTAAATTTAAATAACATAATATCTTTTATGTTTTTCTAAAAATGATATTAATATTTAAATCAAATATTAACATAAAATATAAGATGCAAATGAATATATTATTTAATAAATTATATGTTAATTTAAATTAATTTTATAAAATAAAAAATATTATTAATGTAACTACATTTTATATAAATAACGTGATATGTTAGTTGCTTAAAAATAACGCAATACCAAGCATGGTATTTAGGGTTATCAACTATTTTTTTATTTTTTAAATTGTTTTTATTAATAAAATATTAAAATAAATATTTTTTAAAATAAAAAAATATATATTGTCTCTATTTTATCAATTTTTGAAATAAATAAACCTAATTTATTAAAAAAAAGTTAAAGTCTATTAATGACTTTCAAACTTTAATAAAATTAACATATAAGTCTCAAATTTTTAAAAAATAATATTTAGTTTTTAAATTTATAAAATAAAATATACATAGATGCTTTTAAATCATACA
Organism: Hippophae rhamnoides; assembly: GCA_033030585.1. Taxonomy (NCBI): domain Eukaryota; kingdom Viridiplantae; phylum Streptophyta; class Magnoliopsida; order Rosales; family Elaeagnaceae; genus Hippophae; species Hippophae rhamnoides. Next base: position 48,791,009 of record CM065432.1, on the reverse strand, counting down.
ATTTAGTATTCAAATTTTTAAAATTTAATGCATATATATTAAACTTTTAATTAAAAAATATATACTTTAGTGACTAAAATAAGATTTATGGTGAAATTTAAAAGTTGGTAGACTAAACTATAGTATTTAAATGTTCAATAAACTTTACGTGAAATTTTAAAATTTTGGAAATCAAATCAACATTTTTAAAACTTGAAAACTTATGCGTGATTTTAATTACAATTTAGAGATTAATAATGTACTTTAATGTGGGCGTAGTTTGATTTTGATCAATTTTAACTTAAATTGTTAATTGAACAGACACATATCAGTATGTTATATTAAAATTTGAAATATTGTTACTATAAAATGGATTATTAAAATCGGTTCAACGCGTGAACCAATTTTAATTTTTTTTATTATAAAATTTACTCATTTTCTATAATACTCAAATTAAAACATGTATTCGATCACAACATAATAGTAGAAAAAAAATTATTTAACAAATAGTTTAAATAATACAAATAATTGAAAAATAAAATATGAATTAATAGCAGAAAAATTGCCATGATATTGTCTTATGTTATTCAAGATCATCGTATTCTTCTCCTGATGTTATAATACAAACCTACATATATAATATAAAAATTTATACACATAAATAATAACACATAATAAGAGAAAAAATATGAATAATAAGTGCGTAAGATTAATAAAAATACTTAAAGAGTAAATGAAATAACAAAATCAATGAAATGAAGAAAAAATGGTGCTTTGTAAGTAAGAAATGAGTATAAATTTTTTGAGTATTTTGTTCGAAAAAAATAGATGATCTAAAAGATTAGTTAGAGAGAAAGAAAATACACTAACCAACGCTGAAATTGGTAGTCGTAAGTGACCAAAAAATGAGAAAGAGGGGAGGAGATTTTGGATTTTTGAGAGTTATTCAGCGTTTGAAATAGTTTCTATCTGAGAAAAGAAAGAAGAGAAAAGAATTTATCCACATGTGTAACGTAGGGTCTACGTGTCAATCAACGCTATCCACGTAGAACGTAGCATCGGTTGACGTGTCGAATCGACTTTAAATTCATTTTAAGTCAAGTTTTTTTCAAAAATTGACTTTAATTATCGACTTAAATATCATTTTTGTAGTAGTGTATGCCTATAAACTATTGGTTAGAGAATATCTCATCAGCCTTTTTATGATGATTTGATAGGTTCGATTTGTGATTTATACCATTTAAGTAATTTAGCATAAATGTTAATGCTAAATTAATAAATAAAATTTATTGTTCAATCATAATTTAATTAAAAATTTATATATATTAATATTTAATTATAATTGTGCATCAATTTTAAAGTAGAGAATTACTTATGAAAATGAGTAAGTTATAAAAAATAAAAAATAATTTAGATTTTTTATTAATTATATTAACGTTTTTAAATGAACATACTATAATAATAATATAAGTTGTTTTAAATTATTAAATGACATACAATTTTAATAAAATTAATAATTATAAACAAATATGAAATATGTATTATAAATTGTATAATAAATTAAAATATATATATATATGTGCGCGCGCGCGTGTATTAATAATATGTAAACATTAGTTTACTATAATTAAAAGCAAAATCAATATATTTGACATTGTTAAAATAAAAATATAACATAATTAAATTTATAAAACATAAAACTCGATTGACTTTAATTTAATTTAAATTAAATTAAATATATTGATTTATTGGTTATTCTTCTCACTAAGGATAAAAATATCAACGATATCATTAACATTATTATTATAACGTATTTTTTTACACATCTTAAAATTGAACTATGATATTAATAACTTTTGGTTAAATTATAACAAAATTATTTAAAATGTTTGTTTTTGATTTACTTTTTTTTCCTTTTTTTCTTTTGAACAATCATTTGAAATCAACCTTTTTTCACTTTAATATAAAAATAATATGTTATATTTTTTTCTTTATGTATTATGTTTACTGTCCATACAAAATGAATAAGTTAAAAAAAGAAAGAAAATTGTATCATGCATTATTTTGTTTAGTAAGGAATTGACTAAAATAATAGAATCCAATCTAATTCTCAAATACAAAATCAACATTCATGGTTTATTTTCTAATATTTTATATTAATATTATAACATATAAATTATGTCGAAGACTAAGGCTAATTATTTTATCTAATTAAAAATTATTTTAAAAATAAATAATTAATAAAATTTATTTTCATATTATTAAGATTTATCTAGTTATAATGTCTAATATAATTAGATAATTTATTTAATTATTTTAAACATTTTAATTACTTATTCTATATAGAATACCTATCAAACAATAATATATATTTCATTATGTAATATTTTAATTAATTTATTAATTTCTTTATTAATATAAATATTTTAAATATTTAAATACACATTTTTAAATTAAAAATATAAATAATTAATCATTTTAGATATTTTGTCAAGATTATAAAAAAAATTATATTTTTAATAGAGTCCCTATGATTTTTATAATTTTTTGTAAAATATTTTCGACATCTTTTTTTTTTAAATTTACTCTTTTCCAACAAGAAAACGAGGGTTCCTCCACCGAATCCCCGAATTCAAAAAAGCCTTGGCTATGCTCGTGGGAGCCGTTGTGATCCGAACCTCAGATAATATTACTATTTTATCCTCCTTAAATTATCATTGTCCTTTTTCTTGCGATACAGTTCCCGTGCCCCATTCCCCTACCAGTACACAGTGAATTCGAACCTCGATAGCGGCAGGAGAGTACGGTCTGTGCTTGGGGTCGACAATGGAGAATTTGAATTTTTGTGATTCTGAAAATGGTGTTGTTGGAGGTAAAATTTATTAGTTTGCCTTTATTTTCTCTGCGTTTCTTGATTTTCTAGACCCCTAAATTTGTATATCTTCATTTTGAGAAAATTTCATGTAAGTTCTTGTTCTGTTTACCGTGATATATGCTTTCTTGGTTTTCTTTGGAGCTCCCTTTTCTTCTTATGTTGAATGTTGCTCGGTTAGGTTTTCTAGACATAAAGAGTACGCTCTGCTGTTGCTTGGCCTTGTAGTTTTCGTTGGGCATTCTAGGGTTTTTTAAAATTTGTCATATAATTGAGATTTCATGAATAAGGTTGTATTGGAGATGAAAATTTTAAAGATTTTATGATTTTAATAGCAGAAAACAAAAAAAGAGATAAAATGGGAAGAAGATTATCAACGGGATGTTCTACCAGGAAAAAGCTGGGTGACATTAGCAACTTCCAACAGCAGCAACCTAAACCAGGGAGCCAAAATGTAAAGCAGCAGCCTGCTAGTCTTGAAACTAAAGAGTACATTGACAAGTTGCAAAAGGTACCTTGTCGTCTGACTGGTCTCTCTCACTCATGCTTGGGATGTTTTTGTTTTACCACACGTTAGTCTTGAATAGTGAGCCTTGTCTTGAATTTGTTTTCAGGAAAATATAGCGCTACTGAAGCTTCTTGAAGATAGAAAGTATCCTTTATGATGACATGTTTTGAATTTTGATCCCGTGAATTTTGCCATTTAAATTTGTAATTTCCTCTTGCATTGCTTCTTTTCGGGGTTTTTCTTAATACTGTGTACAGTAAAGTGATTGAGTTCAGTGGAATAGAGTTGCAGAAGTTGAGAATTAATTTCCAGAAGCTACAGCAACAAAATTTGCTACTTGCCCGAGCAAACAGCCAAATGCTGGCAGTATGATTTTCTTTTATTAATCGTTCATTTCAATGTTCATTTTAAATTTATGGATGCTTAACTAGATCCATGTGTATGTTTATTCTGCAGGAAGTTAACTCAGGTAAAGACAGGGTAAGTCTTGATTGCAAAAAGTTGAAAAGTTCGTGCATGTTAATCCTGTTTGATGTATTTAGTTAAATTAACAACTAAATTCTGTTCTTCCCAGCTGAAGGCACTTCAGCATGAGCTTGGATGCAAAAATGGGTTGCTCAAAGCAGGAAAATTGCTTGCGGTGGTCAGTTTGACTTGTATAGATATCCATTTTTTGCATTGTATGATCTGTTTGGACTGTTCTATTGACTCTGCAGACCTTGCTTTCTTAGGAGAGGGTGAAAAGAGAAAGACGTGATAATGCTGAAAACGATGCACTCGAGCAAAATGTGCTAATGGTATTTAACTTTAACGCAAGATATTTATTATTAACTATCTCTGTATTACAGATTTTAATTCACTATTTAAGGTAGGCTCAAAAGCACGATGAGGCAGTGCAATCTTCTCAAGCAGAGTCGGACAATAAAGATTGCAATAACAAGAAGAGACGGAAATCCCGAAACCAATGTAATTAGCTCAGTATACAATTTATTTGAGCACTCAGGTCCTGTTTACTATCAAGTGTTTTCACTGATGATCTATGTACATGCAGCTTTGGGCCCTCCTGCTGCTAAGACAGTGCATGCTAAAGAGAAAGTTGACAAAAAAAGGTTTGATTTTGCTTTATAATTTTTTCTCTCCATGTTGTGGTATCAAATTCAGAACATATGAACAAAACTTAAACAAAGTTTTATGGTACTGTAAAAACCCCAGCAGGTATTGCTCAAGAAGGCATTATTCTAGGTTTAAATCTGAAGAAGCGGTAGCAACAGAAGACTTATTTGAAATAGATGATACCACATTTCCTGTCTCTTCTATAAGTGACGAGGATGCAGTTCAAAAACTAGATCCAGCATCAATGGAATCATCTATTAAAGAAGAAACAAAAACTGCTCCTCGATATGAAGCTCAAGAACAAAGGAGATCATCTATTGGGAGGCCATCGCGTCGAGCTGCTGAGAAAGTTCAGTCCTACAAGGAAACTCCACTTAATCTGAAGATGCGTAGGGAGGATTGAGACAATTGTAGTTCTGCTTTCGCAGAGATGTACTTTTAAGACCATTGTACCGTTTGTGTTTATCCCCCTTTTTCTTGAGCCTTGTGGTAATTGTTGTTGCATGTAATACTTTTGGATGCACGATTGCAATTCAATGTAAAGCTGGAAGTATTTTTTTTTTGTCCCCCCCTCTCCCTACCTTTTCTCCATCGACGATGATAACAAACGCTCAAATTCGTGTATTTTTGAAAGGAAGGTATAAAATTGTGCATCAAATAAAAGATCTTTGAATTTGGGTGGGAGATTGTGATGGTTTGATTTAATATGAATGCCTCGAATTAAAGAGATGTACCTTACATTCTTCGTAAGTTACAATGACACGGAAAATTAAAGTGTCATGGAGTCTAAAATTTTTATTTTTATTTTTATGGGTGGCTGCACATGTCTTGCGAGCGGGTAGAACTCAAAAAATTAATCAAGAGGGAACATTTGCTTTTGTGATAAAGTGTTTTAGTATATACAAGTTAAAACTTTATTTGTATTAGTGATATTATTTTTCAAACTTGATAGGAAAATTCATGATTTTAATATCAGCAATCTCTATGGTCCTATGCAAAAATATTCTTTTAACTTTTTGACTCTTGTTAAAGTAATAATTATTAAAACGAATATAATAATATCAATAAATATAAGTATATTATAATAAAAAAATTAAAGTAGATAAAATAATAACAATATAATTAAGCTCACAAAAATATTAAAACTACATTGATTATATATGATATCTTATTGTCACGTCCCGTCCAAATTGCTCTTAAAAATCCAAATAATGGCTGCAAAAGGATCTAGACACATGGAAAGTTCTAGAAGTGCCTTCAGAAAGTCTGGCTAGAGTTTGACTTGACTCAACTCAAGCCAAGACGCTAAAATGTTCCAGAGCACAACCGAGGGTGCTAGAATGGCCTAACGTTCTGGCGGCTGATGGTTCGTAGCGTGTGTTACCGAAGCTTGTAACATCCCGGAAGGATGTAAGCTGAAACTTACTAACATCCCTGGTGCATGGCGTGAGCTAGACAAACTGAAGACTCTAGAGCCATAAGCGTCCTGTAGAGCCTTGTGGCACATCGTAGATAAATCTAGAATACCTTGTACATTCTAGACTAGGAAGACTCTAGAAAGTGGTACGCATCTTAAGCTTAGCCACACTTCATAAATAGACCACTTGGTCTTCATTTGCATTCATCTTGGAAATCTTGGGAAATTCCTAACAACTTCGGGAATTCTGCAAGATTTGTAACATAAACTCTCTACAGAGCAATACAAAGCATTCTTTTGCAAACTCTTTCTATTCTTTTGGAGTTACATTTCGGATTCAAATACCTTTTGGCAATCTGACCGAGCTAAGTGCCGCGACGATCGTTACTTGAGATATTAAGGTCGTGATGCTTGGTATCAAAGCATTAGGTCAAGCAATCTTACTCTTGGCATAATGAAGAACGCCGTCCATCTACACCAAGCGTTGATGTTCCACCTATGGAACGTGGACGTGAGGAAACCCGTAAACCATCAAAGGAATCTCGAGCCAAGTCGAAAGACATACTTTGTAGCTTGAAAGCACGTGTTGGGAGTGCACAGGTGCCATGGGAGCTGCTCGGGACGGGTGGACAACTTGGGAGAGCGCTGCAATGGGTTTCGGAGGCCGGAGGATGCGTGATCTGCGCAAATGGTTAAGATGTCCCTCAACGAGCTAGACAGGGCTAAGGCAAAGAGATCGACGGGGTCAAAGCCGAACTCGCCAAGGTAAGAGATCTCGTCTAAAGAGAACTCGCAAATGTCTTGCAACTTAGAGCCGAGGATATGGGTGGTGATCTAGCTCTTTGTAGCGGGCTATGCGGCCGCGGAACTAGCACAACCACCGTCACCATTGAAGCTAAGAGGGTGGACGTTCCCAAGCCCAAGACCTTCCGATAGGCGTTAAGAATGCTAGGGAAGGGAGAACTTCTACTGGGGCTAGAACAATACTTGAGGCTACCGCATAACCCGGACCCGCCAAGAAGATCCGAACCGCCGCTATGTATTTGTCCCACACCGCTGCGTCGTGCGGAGGCGGAGACACGGGAGACGTGCAACGAGTGGTTTCGCACAATTGACTCCTTGAAGATTTCGGCAGGAGTTCAAGACGCAGCTTTTTCCCCGCAGTAAATGCCGAGGAGGATGCAGGGGCGGTTGCGACGATTGATCACAAACGGGTAGCAGTATGGACCATGGGTGAGTTCACACCCTTGTTGCTAGAAGTCCCCGACACAACCGACAAGGATGCCCTATTCTTGTTCATGGATGGTCTCCAATCGTGGGCTAATCTGGAGCTCAAGCGACGTGGTGTCCAAGACTTATCTTCGGCCATTGCGACCGCATAAAGCTTTATTGACTACTCCACAAACAAGGAGGGCTCCAAAGCCACAGATAAGAAGTTTGTTGGAGAAAGAACCTGAGGTCATGCCAAAAGTCGTGGACCCAAAAACCACAAAGATAACTCTCGATCAAGCCACGGGATAAGGGAAGGAAGGAGGATCTGAATGGCTCAAAGCTCGTGTAACGTGCTTCATTTGCGATGGACCGCATCGGGGCACGTGAATGTCTCAAGAGGAAGGCCTCGAAAAGGTGCCTTGCTTCCACACATGGTCAAGATGGAGGTGAGGACCTGACGAAGGTGCGAAGATGGGTTCTTTGCGCTACTACGGTGCAAATGCAGTAGCGCCCAAAAGACCGCAAAGGCTTAATGTGACGTGGATGCCACCATTAACTTGGGAAGGTTGCCAAAGCATTGGTCGACACAGGTGCATCTCACAACTTTGTTTCGGTGGAGGAAGCAATAGACTCTACTTAAAGGTCAATGGAGGGGTTCCTCTCAAAGCGCTTAACTCAAGATCACTACCATTATACGGAGTCGCTCGAGGAGTTAAGGTCGTCTTTCGTGCGGATCGCCAGTGGACTTATTGGCGCCGATGATGACTACCACGGTATTCGGCGTGATGATTTCGGACCGGGTAAGAGCTTTCGGTGCCATACTCAAACTCCACGTGCATCACGGATGGTTCGAAAGGCGTAGAAATGGTGGACGGACCACCAAACGCACAACCCAAGGCTCTCTCGCACTTCAACCGAGGGGATTGAAGAGGACGGCAGAGTTATCCACCATCTCAAAAGAGTACAACGGCGAGGAGTCGCCAAAGCCAAGCTTGCCAACAAACGTGAGTTGTCCCAAATAAGTCCCACAAGGTGATGTTCGAGGCGTCATTCAAGCCAAGCTTGCCAAACGGAAGGCAAGCTACCGGATAAATCCCGTGGGGTGATCACGGGACCTCACCCAAACGGTTACCTCAGCTTATGAGGAACCACGAAGTCGAGTCGAGCTCGACACAGCACCACCACCGATAATGCCCCGGCCGTGGAAAAATCGTGTCACAAGAAATGCGTAGACAGCGACCGACGCGCCGAGTCGAAAGGGGAAGACAAAGCAAGATACACCGGAGGTCTGTAGCTGCCGTCCCATTCCGGAGACCATGGGAGAGTGTCTCTATGGATTTCATCACTTGCTCGCCAAAATTGTAGGCTTTGGCAAAGATAATTGTCGTTATCGATCGCTTCAAAGAAATATGCAACATTCATACCGCCTCAACGATCGCACGGCGGTCGACGCACGTTTGCTCCTCAAGAATGTCAGTGAAGCACGGGGATCCCTGCCTAATATCGCGTGCGACCGAGACTCCACGATTCAGCGGGGGAAATTTTTGGACCGAACTATTCAAGCTATCGGGATCGTACTTGAATTTCTCTTCACCGCTTCCACCCCCCAAAGCGACGGCAACCGAACGTGCCAATGTATCATTGAGTTGTATCTTAGGCACTTTTGTCGCGTCAATCAACATGATCGGGGCTAAGTTACCGGATGTAGCCTAATTTTCCTACAATTTGCAAAGAAAGTCGAGTCTACCCCGAAGAGTCCCTTCGAGATCGTCAGCGGGTAGAACCCACATTTACCTCATGCCATAGCCACGAGTTACGGGAGGAAAGAGCCCCGCAACCTTCGAGTTTTCCAAGGCGTGGCGTGAGCAATGTGGAGTCAGTCTTGAGCCTATTTGCATATGGCATCTAAGAAGATGAAAAAGGGGCTAACAAGAAAAGAAGGATGGTCGACTTCGGGAAGTTAAGATCTAGTCCTCGTCGGACTCATTGCCCCAACAATTGAAGTCTTTAAAGGCTCAAGCGGGTTGTTGCGGAAATACGAGGACCATTTCCCGTCCCAAGAAAGCCTCGGAGAAGGTGTCATATAAGCTGCAACTCCCTCTAAAGCTTAAAATCTATCATGTTTTTCATGTAAGTATGCTAAAATCCTTTCATGGAGATAAGGAAGACATAAGTAGGGGAGAATCCAAGAAGGCGCCTACCACAACAATAACCTCCTTCAACAAAGAAGTGGACTCAATTTTGGCGGACCGCTTGATCCGACGAAGGGGGGTACCAAGTTATAAGGAATACTTGGTCAAATGGAAAAACGTCTTAGAAGAAGAGACAAGTTGGGAACCTGAGGATTCCTTGTGGCAATTCAAAAATGCTATAGAGAGGTTTCAACTTGAAGGCGCGACGAGGGCGTCGCAAACTCGGGAGCTGTGGCGGTGTCACGTCCGCCTAAACCGCCCTCAAAAATCCAAATGATGGACGCCAAAGGATCTAGACACATGGGAAAGTTCTAGAGTTGCCTGCATAGAGTCTAGAGTGGCTAGAGTTGATGGACTCAAAGTCTTGAAGACCCGGAATATTCCAGAGCACACTGTAGGGGTCTAGAATGGGCCGGAACGTTCTAGAATGCGCGGATGGTCCCAGGAAGGATGTAGCGATGATTTGAAGCTACGAACATCCCGTAATAGCCGCCGGAAGCTTACGAAACATCCCTAAGGTGCGTAAGAGAGCCACAGACAAACCTGTAAGACTCCTGCAGCTCACAAGGCGTCCAGAGCCTCGGGCACATCAGAGATAAATCTAGAATACCCTTGTACATTCTAGACAGGAAGACTCTGAAAGTGGTGGCATGCTCTTAAGCCCAGAACACACCATAAATGACTTAATTTATGGTCTTCATTTGCATTCATCTTGGAAATCTTGGGAAATTCCTAACAATCCTTGGGAATTCTTAGCATTTGTAACATAAACTCTCTCTAGAGCAATACAAAGCATTTTTTGCAAACTTTTTCTATTCTCTTTGGATTTACATTTCGGATTCAAAGGCAGGCTTAATACAACGGACCGAGCTAAGTGCCGCACGATCGTTACTTGAGATATTAAGGTCGTGACATTATGCTAGCTAGAGTCATTTTGATTAGAAGAAGTAAAAAGGTTAACGAGCAAGAGAAGCAAAATAGCTAATAAGATTATAGGGAAAATGTCCCAATATTTATTTAAAAAATAATTAAATGTGAATTGTTAACTTATATCTACAGTTACCCCACATCTTGAGTCATTAACAACGATAAGAAGATATCCGTTGAGAATTAGTGGCCCTAAAATTTGATTGTCCCTTAATTAATAACTCTTTATATTTTTGCAAGGCATAACTTTTTGCAATAAATATCAAAACTTGGGAGAAAACATAAAAGGAGAGATTACAATATAGGAAATTTAGGAAATAAAAATAATTGATGCATATTAAAATAAAGTTAAAAAAATATATTAGTAAAGTAACGTGTCTCCATAGGCTCTTTTCTGACTCTGTCTTTGCATGCAAGTGACTGTAATCGATAGAGATATTGAATTTTTATAATTTTAGAATGTTAAGAAATTATTTTTTTAAATAAATTAATTGTTGTAGATGTTTATTAATATAATAACAAATATTTTCATATAAGTGAGAAGAATCTAAATAATATATTGTGTTTTATTATGTTATATTATTTATCAAATATGTTTAAGCATGTCGATTAAAAACATTTTATAAAAAGCATTGTATGCCTGACACGCATAGTGTGCTGATTGATTTTAATATTGCATATTTGTTATCCTAGATATTAGCTTGCGTCATTATTATTATTATTATTATTATTTCTATTATTATTGTAATTATTGTAATTATTGTTATATATAAATAATTTATTTATTTATTTATATTTTAATATTTTTATAAAAATATATATGTTTATTTTCTTATAATATTAAAAAATATATATTTATTTACGTTATAAATTAAATAAATAAATATGTTTTTATAGAAATAAAAAATAAAAAAATAATTATATGTATAATGAAATTATATTATTATTTTTTTAATTTTTTATAATATTGATATATTTAATTATTAACATGATTTATATAAAAAAATGTGCAATTTATTATACTTATTTTTGTTATAATTTAACATAATTGTTGTCAAAAGAACAGTAAATTATTTTTATGATTTTACTTTATATATATATATATATATTAATTATTTTAACTGTGATTTCTCAATCGAAAAGAATCTTTCTTTAATGTAATTTAAAAATAAAAAAAATATAAAAAAATAAAAATAAAAACTTTAAAATTTATAATTATAAAAACTATATATTTTATCTACTTTATCTACTTTTATTATTAAAAAGATATATACATTATTTTTTTTTAAATATTGTTTATTTTATTATTATAAATTTTAAAAATAAGATTTTTTTTTAATTTCTCGAAATTCTATTTTACATTTTATGTAATAAGATACATTTACTCTTCCCGTATCTGTTGATTGTTCCAAGTATATGTTTTCCCTTTTTAAAAATTAAATTTTATAAATGAAATTAATATAAAAATTCTAATGGCTCATACATATTTCATGTGTTTATGTAAAATAGAATAATTAAAAAAATAAATTTTAATAATAATATATTAAATTACAACAAAAAATTAATATAATAACTAAATATCACTTTTAAATTACAATACATATAATAGCTACAATAGAAAATAAAATAAAATAAAAATATAACAACAATCACATCCTCACATGCAAAATGCAAAAAGACAGCGAAATGACATATAAAGTTCGAATAAGCGCGTTAATGCACTATTAATTATTTTTTTTGAAGGATTAAAAAGACATACAAATTTATTACGATAAAAATAATATTTTAATATAAATATATTAAATAAATTATTATATTATATTTTATATATTTTTAATAAATTTATAAGTTAAAAATGTAGTAATCTAAATATGGTTATATTTCATATTATTTAAAATTATATTTAATAAATTATAATTATTATAGATAATCATATTTATTTTATATTTTTTAATTATGTTCATTATTTAAATTGATTTTTATTAAAATATAAATAAGATAAGATAAGATAAGATTAGTTTAATTTAAAAATCAAAAATTAGTATATTTTAATTTTAAAGATGTTTAATTTAATATTGTATAATTTAAAATAATTTATTAGATTTTTTAATAATAAAAATATATAAATAAAATATAAATAATATTATTTTTATAATTATAAATTTTAAAATTAATGATAAATTTTTTGTTTAATTATGAATAATCATTCTTAAAAAAGACAAAAATACAACGTTATAATATTAGAAAAAAGTCACGTTGATACGAAATGATAAACATTTCACCATATCTACCACCATAATTTAACACAAAAATCAAATCCAAGAAAAAGTTAGATTTGGAGTAAAAGTTAATTGGTATATATTAATATATACATAAGTATATGTAGTTTCTAATTATTTAAATGTGATTTTTCAATTCAAAATAATATTGTCCAATGAAATTTAAAAATAAAAATAAGAAAAATTATATTTTACATTTTAAGTAATAAGATGCATTTACTATTACCATATGTGTTGATTAGTCCCCAAATATATTTTTCCTTTTTTTTCTAAAATAAATTTATAAATAAGATTAATATAAAAAATTTAATGGCTAATATAACAGTTTAAAAAATAAAACAAAACAAAAATATGATTACCTTTTAATAATAATACATTAAAATGAAATTTTTTTATCAAAAATTGCAACAAATATTTAATATAATACCTAAATACAACTTTAATAGATTCCAATAAATATAATAGCTACAACAGAAAATAAAATAAAAAATAAATGTAATAGCTAACGGAACCCAACAACGACCATGTCCTCGCACTTAGAAAGACAGCGAAATGAACTATGAAGTTAAAAAATGCCCGTTAATGCACGATTTCTTTTTAAAATATAAAAAAATAACACTAATAAATTTACAACATTATAAATAATACTTAAATAATATTTAATAATTTAATTAAACATTATTTAATATTAATACAAGATCATAAAATTAATTATAGTTTAATTTAAATAATTTTTAATTAAATGATATTTAATAAAATAATATATGAAATTTTCTTTCTACAATAAAAAATACTATTTAAATATAAATAATATTATTGTTAAAACTTTAAATTTTAAAATCATTTTTTTAATAAATTTTATTTAATTTAACGTATTTTAATATTAAACAATTTTTAATTAAATGATATTTTTTATTAATAAAATATATATAAATTAAATATAAATAATATTATTTTTATATTTATCAATTTTAAAATTGTTTTTTAAAAGCTGAATTGCGTTTTATTTATTAAGATAAAATATATTATTTATTTTATTTATTTAAAACAATGTTTTTAAATTATTTTTTTTATGAAAAATATATCATAGAAATCTATTTATTTGTTAAAAATGTACCAAATAAGAATAAAGTTAATTTTTATTCTTTTTTTTTGTTAAATATAATAGAATATCACATGTGTTATATGTAAGTTTATATTTTTTTGATAAGTATATATGTAAAAATTTAATATTTAGTAAAAAAATTACTTAAATTTTTTAAGAAAAAATTATTTTAAAATTAAACAAAATTTTCAATAAATCTTACAAATTTTTTATTGTTTAATATCCAAATTCATACATAAAATAATAAAAAAAATTAATTTAAATTTTATCTAAAAATTTATTAAAAAAGTTGATTAATTTTTTAAAGAAAATTAATTTATTAAATATATGACGATAAAAATATAAAAAAATATATATGTTACACGTATTATTCTATTATATTTAGTGAAAATTATATAAAATATATATTTATTTATCAAATTTTTTATAAAAAAATATTTTTAAAAATATTTTTTAAATAAATAGATTAAATAATCTTTAAAATTTAAACGAAATAATTTGTATGATCGTTCTCTTTCAAAAAATAGACCAAATAATTTCTAAAATTTAAGCCAAAGAATCTTTATGATTATATTTTTTCTAATTATAAGATAATAATTTTTATTTTATTTTGAATAAATATCTGTACAAATAAGAATATAAATCTTACAAAGATAAAATAGACACATCGTACCACCAAAGTCACTAGTAACACCAAGCATATTATTAAAAAGTTATGTTGTAACAACAAAATTTAACACAAATATCAAATCCAAAAGGTAAGATTTAGAGTCTCTTTACATATAAATTATATATATTATTAAAATAAATAAACTAATTAATTAGTTAGTTGTATCTCATACTTATGTATATTAATAATACAATTTAATAATAAATAATTTATTTTAATTTTTAATTTATTTAATATGATATTATATTCATGAAATTTAGTGGGATATGGAGATTGAAGTTACATTGTTAATTTGTGTTTAAGATATCCAAGTAGATCTCTTAGTTTTTATATAACGAAGATCCATGAATTTTAATTTTAATTGGGTTATATTGACATATTTTTTTTATATTCTATAAATCTCGAATTTGGGATCTAGTCTTTAAATAACTTAAATTCATAAAAATTGATACCAATAGAAAATACTTTAAAAAGCGTTTAATTAACGCCTTCACAATTTGATGATAGATTTACAAAATTGCTCACACTTCTAAAAATATTCAAAAGGCATTAGTCACAAGGGAGAGAGTTTTCACTCATATTTAGGCTGAAAATCAAGTTTATTTTAGGCATCTTTTACTTTGGGTGCATGATCATTGTTTCATGCACTTGGGTACAATTAATCTTCTCATCCTTTATTTCTATTTTCTACTAAATAATGATATCAAGTTGTTTAGTACGTAGTATAACACACAAGAGGCAATCAAGGTTTTGGATTCGATTAGTGTTTGTGCTTTTTCTTTGCAGAAATATGATATCTCATTGATTTCTGCCTGTCGTTAAGATAATCAATATAGTTAGCGATTGTTAGCTCCTTTTATGCATGTGCTTGAAGAATTTATTATGATACAGTTGAGGTTTCAATGTCACAATTGAACTTTAGATTTGACTAATTCTACTTTGACTACTTTGATATTTTAGCTCTGAATTTTCATTGTACAAGTTTTTTGATCTAGCTGAGCAATTATTTTCACTTATATATCTTAATATTTAAAAATTAAAGTTTTTCTTCGATTTCTCTTAGTGTTTCTTTTCATTTAATTAAGTTTAAAATCTAAGTATTTTTTTGACATGTACTTGAAGTAGGTTATTTTGATTTTTTTTTATTAATGTTGTGTATCAGTTAGTCTTTATGAGTTTCACTATTATTGGTATATATTTTAAATTATTTTGATTTTCTTTTAACTAGTGTTATAAATAATTTGATATATTTTAAAAGTATTTGTTCTCTCATGATCATATATTTGATTATGAAATATTATCTCTATTTTGTTTTTTATAAATGAAATTTATTTTTATTCTAGGAGATATAATATTATAGTTGATAATTAGTTAGTTACATTTTTTTTACTTTTAAACTCGTATATATTAGTTAGATAATTTTTCTTTTAACATTTAAGCTTTTTTTTTATCTATATAAAAGGCTACTGCATATTGTATTATAAGTGTATAATACAATTCAATAATAAATAATTCATTTCATTCTTTAATTTATTTAATACATACATTATATACATATTATATACAATTATCGTATTATTTAAGATTTAAATTTAACTTTCAATTGTATATGACAGTATATGAATTAGATTAACTCGAAGTTGATCATGTTATCTTATTATTAATATTAATTTTATTTTACTGATCAATAATTATTATTTTTAAAATAAAATCTTTAATTTTAAAAATTGATAGGTTGGTTGTTTATTGGCGGGTTTTACTCAACATATTTAATATTAATATATTAATTTGATAAATATATTTTTTATTTTATACTAGTTAAACTATTTTTAAAAGTATTTTTATTAACTTTTAAAATTGATATTAAATGTAATGCAAAAACCAAAAAAGAAAATGAAAATATCTTCAACTCAATTAATTACTATTAACAAAACAAATATATTGTTGATTAGAGTGCTAGTGTACGTGTTAAGAACTTACTACTTTAACCAATCATTTGAGCCTGGAATCAACGAACGACACTGTCACACAACATTAGAGTTTGTTATATTCATGAAATGGTTTAAGTTCATTTAGAGGAAAGTGCTAAATTTGCTCTTAAGAGAATCTTTGTGCTTAAATTAAATTTTTGTGAATACGTTTCCTTTTTTTCTTTTAAATATTGGTTGAATTCGGTAAACTTTTTTTTTAAAAAACAAATTTAATTTAAATCTTTGTTTTTTTTAAAAAAAAGTTTACCGAATTCAACCAATATTTAAAAGAAAAAAAGGAAACGTATTCACAAAAATTTAATTTAAGCACAAAGATTCTCTTAATAGCAATTTAGGACTTTCTTCTTAATTTACATAAGACAATATCATGGTAATTTTTCTGTTATTAATTAATATTTTATTTTTCAATTATTTGTATTATTTAAACTATTTGTTAAATAATTTTTTTTTCTATTATTATGTTGTGATCGAATACATATTTTAATTTAAGTATTATAAAAAATAAGTAAATTTTATAATAAAAAAAATTAAAATTGATTCACACGTTGAAACGATTTTAATAATCCATTTTATAGTAACAATATTTCAAATTTTAATATAACATACTAATATGTGTCGGTTCAATTAACATTTTAAGTTAAAATTGATCAAAATAAAACTACGCCCACATTAAAGTACATTATTAATCTCTAAACTGTAATTAAAATTAAAATCACGCGTAAGTTTTAAAAAAAATTAATTCTATCCATACAAACATATTTTTCATAAATAAAAAAATTTAAATTAAAATTTACAGATACATCTATTGAAAAATAAAAACATATAAGTATTAATTGTAATATTTTATTATATTTAACGAAAAATTAAATTAAAATTAAAATTTATTTTTATAGAAAAATAATAATAATTGTTATTTAATAATAATAAGAACGCGTATCAATTGTTATTTATTTATTATTTATTATTATTATTATTAAATTAGTTAAGTGTTGTTATTTGACATAATGCAATGCTATGCTATGCTATGCTATGCTATGCTATTCTATTCATCATCATGATCTTAATAAGACGTAGGCAAAAGGACCCACACGCAAGCAAATAAGAGAAATTTTTCTTTTTCTAGTTGGCATTAACTCGCTTCACAAATAAAACAAGGCCCCTTTCGTTTGGTTAGATAAATTAAGCTGGCCTCTCTGTACCTACACTCTACAGAATGAATGGGACGTTCCATCTCACCTCATGTTTTCATTCAATCTATACGTCATTAAATTGTTTCAAATCGATTCCTTTTTTCTTTTTTTTTTTTGTGTTATATCATTTCTGACCAGGAATATCTTCAAGCTGCAAGCGGAGTTACATACTTAAACTGTACGGTTTTTATCATTTAATTATATATAAATAATACAAGTAAATATTAACAGTAATTATTATTTTTACTTATTTAGCATATATTTTTAAATAAAATAAAAATATAAAAAATATGATATTCAAAATAATCATTATCTTTTTACACTTTATTAGTTACGCTACTACAGTTATTTAAAAAAAAAGTTATCAAACTTTTATAAATAATTAAAATTTTAATTATCCTGTTGATAAAATATTCATACATAATTATGTCACAACTGTTAGAACTTTTAAGTATTCTTTGCGAAAAATGCCTTTTGTTAATATTGTGAAAATATAAATATTCATTTTTATTAATCAAATCATTTTCCATCTGAAATGATACAAAAACCTTTGGATTGTCAAAAAAGAATCCCTCCCTATATACAATTCAAAATTGTTACTAAATCCTAATGTTAAAAGATCGTATCTTAATGAAGGCACATTTCCAAAGTCCAAACAAACGAATTAACTGTAAAACTCTACAGTACATTCACCTTGTGTTATGGTAAATAAGTTATTATTATTATTTTTTATTTTAAATCACAAGTATAAGTACACTAAATATAAAATAGTATTCCATTTAAAAATAAATAAATAATAACAACATATGTATTAATTAGGGATTTAGTGGTGAAAAACTTGTCATACTTAGTCAATTTTTTGTATTTGTTTAAACATTAAAAATATTTGGTAGCCTTTTTTTTTCTTTTAATAATATTAAAGAATTATTTGAACTATAAAAATATATTAAAATAAATGATTATTTTGAACGTAATCATGTTTATTTATTGTCATATTCCCCGTGTAATTTTTTTTACACCTATTATCGATCAATCAAGTGAGATAGATTTTTACATTGATTAATTTATATTTATATATTTACTTGTTTACAATGGAATTCATTTTATATAATTAATATTTTCTTAAAATAATTATTAAAATACAAAAGTTTTTCAAGTCAAGTAGGGGATTGATTGTATACGTTCCTTCAAAAAGTTTCAATGGTCTAAAATTAATCGAACGGTTAGAAAGGAGGATGTTTCGAATGAGCCAAAGTGAAATTAAGGATTATAATGTTTGGTTGTTTAATTAACAGCAATTGAAGCCTACTTTCCGATTGATTAGCAAGTTGCACGTGCAATCTACCGCTAGTTGGACCATAAAAAGGTGCAGATTAAGTCGAATAAAACCACACAAAAGTCACTTTAATCTTTTAGTTTTCACATTCACTCCCTCAAGGCCTCCACGGTTTAGCGATGTCCATGTGAAATCCAATATGAAACATCTACACTGATACCTTATCAATTTTCTCAGCATATGTTTTGGCATTTTGTGTTTTTGTCCAAACTCAAGTCCAATGAATGAAAAAGAAACCAAAATGGAGAGAATAAATGGAAAGGTAACAGCAAAAGCACTTTTACTTTTGTAATATCACAAATAGGCTCATCCTCTTCTCCTTACTCAGTTTAGAGGACCTGGACAGATTATGGAGGAGGACCAATGCAATCCTTTCAATTGGGATTTTTACTATCAAGAAGAGGTATACATCACATTTTCAATAACCTCCTCAAACTATGTATTTCTTTTTTTTTTTTTTTGGGTACTTCAAATTTCTCTAACTTTATAGGAGGAATTAATGAGCCAGGGCATAGAAGAGCTGAGATATTCAGTTCTATGTACCACATTGGAGTTGAAAGAAACAATCAAGTTAGCAACAGAGGAGATCAAAAGCAGAGAAGATGAAATTTTACATATCAAAGATCTTTTGAGCAGAACCATCAAAGAAAGAGATGAAGCCAAATCAAAATGCCAAACACTAATGTTGGAGAAACTCAAGTTCCAAAAGCAACTGAACCAAAACCAAGAACATATACAAGTAGAAGAATTTCCTCTAGAAACTGAAACAGAACCAAAAAGAAGAAAATATTCTAATCAAGAGTTTGGCTCTTCTGACACTGATCATGAGAACATCAATATCGCCTCTCCAAACAAGGACTTTGATTTTTCGATGCTGCCACCGGAAGCCTTGAATTTGGGTGAAGGAAAGCCGTTGCCGGAGAAAGGGAAGCTTCTGGAAGCAGTGATGGAAGCTGGACCACTTTTACATAATCTCCTCTTGGCTGGACCTCTGCCTCAATGGCAACACCCACCTCCTCCTCTTAACTCTATAGAGATCCCACAAGTACCATCCAATGTGTCTCCTCCAAAACCAAGTCTTTTGCAACAAAACTCTTTATTTGATACCAATAGTTGCTTCAATAGCAAGAGATAAGTCTACAAGCTCTTGAGGCTTGTGGCTATTTTTTCTTAAATTCAACAAAACCATTGGAAAACGTCGTCTTACTTTGACCAACAAGGTCGTTCTGCATTTAATTAATACCAGCAATTGATTTTAAATATCCGACAGATGAGATATGGAAATATTCCCTATTTTTGTGATTTATTTATCGACATGTAACTGCTATAACTGTGAATATGACTTTAAGTCTTGAAATCTCTTGATTATATATATTTATTAAGAACACCATGTGAGAATTGTATTTGTCATTTCTGAAGAAAAAATTACAATATTTTAATTGATCGCGGCCGCTTCTATTGATCTAAGGTTTTGTTATTTTTGACATGTATGTTGAAAGTAGGAAGACAAACATGTTGAAAATAGTAGCAGTAAGCTGGAGACCTAAAGGAACTTAAGAAGATTGGTAGGGTATTAATACTTTACGTGAAGCAATGAGATATTGTTAATTTGTTATAGTGTAATGACCTTATTAAAAACATCAGAAGAGCCTGTTACTTTTTAGGACCCTGCTTATAATACAGTCTGTGTCCAGTGTTCACCACAATGTTATAATTCTAATGCGGACAACTTTTATGTACATAGCTTTAGGTTTAAGGACATTAAGTTATCAGCAAATCTGAAGTTTTATTACAAATACAGGTAGGATTAAAAACCTTATTCAATAAAGAAGAGCTTACATTTTTTAACTGTAAACACCACAACATTAATTTTGAATAATCAGTCACTTCCTCACACGAACTGGGAGTAGAGATCGAAAACGATGACTTATTCCTCAGTGGCCTTAATATTGAGGGAGGGTACGTGATGAACGATGTCGAAATCTGGCCCTGGACTTCCGTCTTCTAGTTTAAGGCGGTTAACAAATGGCAGTGGCATATATCTAACGTTTAGTTCCTGGAGGGTAGTAACATACCTTAATCCTTCGGGAAGACACCTCAAATTCTTTAGATCATCTATACTTAAACTTTTGAGACTTGGCATGGCACCTTTCTCTACTTGCCACTCCTCTAGGTGATTCAACAGATCAAAAGAAAGTGTCTCTAGCTTATGAAACCCATGTGCAGAGCAAACCATTTGAGATCCTATGTAGGATTGATACCAAAGGTAGAGATGCCTTAAATTTGGCAGCTTTTCCAGTACTTGCATTGGGTCTTGCTGAATTTGAGAATTCCACAGTGTCAACTTGATAAGCTTTGTCGAGGGTAAGAACAATAGATCGTGATTTATTTCTTTTATCCTCCCAGATAAATTCATTTTAGAGAGATGATGACAATACGTAAGTGAGTTCAATATTGGAAATTCGTCATCCTTCAGCAATAACATGGATAGGGATCGAAGTTGGCCTGACTTGACAACAGGGGACTCAACTATATTCCCCGAGTAATCTTGGAACATCTTCTTACAAAATACGTGTAAATTCTGAAGACTAGTTAATTTGCTCATTAAATCATGTCTGATCAATGCATCTGGCTCAACCCCTTTGAGAGTCTGAATCTCCTGCAACTCATATAGTCGGAGATCATTACTACGGCTCCAATGAGGAGTGAGCAACCGTCTAGGTACATAATAAGGCAACAACAAATGTCTCAAATGTGTTAACCTTGTTATGACCCATAGATTATGTATTATTTCATTATCCCGAAGATCTAGCGTATGCAAATTCAACAAGTTGCCTATAGAGTTTGGCAACTTCAATCTATATAAACCCCCAAGCCCTAGATACCTTAGGTGAACCAAATTGCCGATATCCCTTAACATCTTGGTGTCACCATCAAAGCCATCGCTAAACTGAATATCCAACACTCTCAACAATTTATAACTTTTTGTTGGTGAAGTTGATAAGAGAAAAGACCAAGCAAATGGAAACAACAGCATGGAGCGAAGATGGGCATGCACATGCACCTGTCCTCCCTCCCAACGATGAACTGAAATTCTTCTCACATGACAACTTGTTGAACCAGTTGCCATATTGATTTGTTGTTTATCTTGCTGAAAAATGATATCCAAAAACTTCTCCTCCCTTGCTTTTGACACACACAAGTCTCGCATGATATCGTGCATGCGAAATGTTTTGACACCTTTTCCCGTGTGGTCCCTCTTAGTTACTTGAACCATGCACCTCTCCACTAACTCTTGCAGATATTCTTCTGCTTTGTCTTCCCATTGTTGCTCCGTTGCTGCTGGTATGAACCCTTCTGCAATCCATAGTTTGACCAATTTTCTTTTGTAAATCTCTGAATCTTCTGGGAAGTTTCCCAAATAGAGAAAGCATGGTTTTAAGTGGTAAGGAAGGTCCACGTAACTTAAGCCTAGTATAGCTTGCACCCCTTCATATTGTTTTTCATGTGATTGGAGCTGTGAAGTCACATCTCTCTGCACTGTCTTCCATTCATCCACTGAAGCTTTTGTTCTTAACAACCCTCCAAGAACAACAACAGCAAGAGGTAGCCCTCCACATCTTTTTAGCATTTCTCTTCCCACCTCCTGGTATTTTTGCAAGCAACCAGGTTCTATACTTCTTCGAAATGCTTTCCTTCTCAGAAGCTGCCAACTTTCTTCCGCTGATAACAAAGGAGGTTCAATAAGCCGGCTGAATGGATCTGCATTCAATGATACTTGCTTGATCCTTGTAGTGAATACAACTTTACTTCCCTTCTTTCCTTTCGGAAAAGCTTTCTTTATGCTGTCCCATGCCTCAATCTTCCAAATATCATCTAGAACTACAAGATACCTCTTCTCTTTTAACTCATCTTTGAGCAAATCCATTAGATCACCCTGCTTCATTGTCTTCAAAGTCTCTCTTCTTTTTGTCTTTTCTTCCAAACGCTCTCTTACATTACCTCTTTTCCTTGCAATTTCCTCCTCGTAGCCAGATCCAACTTGGGTCAGAATTTCAATTAAATTCTCAATTGAATTGTATTGTTGAGATATGAAAACCCAAGCAGAGCAATCAAAATGCTGCTTCACAATACTGCTGTTGTAAACTTGTTTGGTAAGGGTGGTTTTGCCCAATCCACCCATGCCAACCACAGAAACTATGCGGAGTTCATCTTCCTCCTTCATCAACTCATCTTTCAAATCCTTGAAGCTGTTCTCCAAGGTTACAACATCATCCTGTTCACCATCATCATCGGGACACGTTCTTCTCAAATCATCCGTAAGCCCAACCACAGAACTTGGCCCTTCTAATCCTCGATCAAGCTTGACCCCGCCGTAAATTAGCATGCTATTTTTGATTTCGCTTGTTCTATTTCTCATGGAATTGATTTGGGACTGGAATCTGAGCTGGCGGCAAGCTTTGCTATATGAGGAGGTGGCTTGGATGTTGTCGTAGATAGCAATGGCATCCTCAAGATCATAAGCTAAATCTCTAACTTGGTCCACTAAATTGCAGAGTCGGTCATCCTGTTCTTTGATGCGGTCTACCTCTTTCAAGAAGCACTGGAGGAGCCTTAACTCTTCTTGCATGCGTCTCACGTCTTCCTTCATAGTCGATATGGAGGATGCTTCTTGGACAAATAGGTTGCTTAGTTTTTGGACAACTTCAGATATGACAGACTCGGCCAATTTTGACAAGAAGAATTCTGTCATTGTTTTTTTTTCACGAAAAAAAAACAATTATTAATATCTAAGAATAACAATAAGAGTGACAAGGAGCTGTATTTTCTTGGAATTATTGATATTTAAAAGTAATACTCATGAGGAGATGAAACAAGAGAGAAAAAAGAAAAAAATAACTAGGATTATATAACTTTATTGGATTTGGACAAAGGGAAATATATGCACGAGATATTGAGTAGTTTTCAGATGTGGGATCTTTTATAGTATTTTGGGTTTCACAAGCACTACTGTATACAATTGTAGCATGTTATTTTACAGAGTTAAAGTATATTTTTTCCTTCGTATATTCTGTAGGTTGCTTCTCATCAATGTATGCTCCCATTTAGAATCTCTTTGCCTTGCTTTCACCTCTAATTTATCCTTTTCATTTTGAATGACATCTCAAGAAGAAAGAAAATGTTAATATTCTCAATTGTGTTGGGTTTTCCTCTTGATTTAGAGTAGCCCAGGGGAAGCCCATGTGGCTTAAAAGCACATGGAGTAAGAAGTGGCAATTATGTCATTTTATTGTCTTAATTAATAAACACATTTAGGGTTTATTGTGTGAAAAATTTGTAGAGAAAAAACGTATGCAACAAAAGCATCACCGCAGCATAAAATCGCTTCTCGCTTTTTCGCTTTTTCTCTCCGCCTTCAAGGGTTCCGATAGAAGGCTGTTTGTGGTCCGATTAAGCTGAAATTTTGCAGTCAGGTTCACTACTCAAGACTCTTTAATCTTTGCGGTGGGATTTGGATTTGGCTCACCGGTTTAAGAAATTCTGAGCAGTGAACAATGACTATGAATTGGGTTAGATCTCTCCATTCTTCTTGAAATAATTGTTAGTTTCCAAGAAGTGTATTCTTGATGATGTTGTTGATTATTTGACTCTAGTTTTACCTAGAGAGAACTGTTGTACAATTGTTTCTTTATAGTGGAAGTTTTGGAGAGGAGTACCGTGGTTGTTTCCTTCCTACACTGTGAAGGTTTTTCCACGTAAATTACTTGTGTTGATTTTGTGCATGTTTCATTTTAAGTTCTATTTATTTGTTTCCTAAAAGATTCACACAAAGAAGGAAAATATGTTTAATTCCGCTGTTTAGAGCTTGATTAAGTTCGAATTGAAATTGTGATTCTCCTAACAAATTGTACGTGTGAGAGAGAAGAAAATTAAAATTGTGGATTACTGTAACAAGGAAAAGATTATTGCATTGCTCACCTTAATTTTGATTGAAACTTCAAAGGTAAAATTATATATTCTTAGAATAAGTGTGATCCATTTCCAAGAATACGGTTGTTATAAGGCAGAGAAAATTCATATTCTGTGGTGAAAAATAAAAAAGATGACTCCTTAATAGAATCAATATTAATACCCGAATAAGTTAAAAAACTAATAAGGTTAAGAGTCTAGGTCATGCAATTAAACACCATTTATTTACTGGTTAATAACTCTCAATCAAAGTGTGAATTTTGAGAAAATTATTAGTATTTTTATTTGTCTCTTGGAAACTCAACAAGATATAATTTCAAAAAACTTAACATTTTATGACACTCTTATTAAGATGTAATTTCTTGAAGCTTTTTAAGAAATATTAATTTTGTTTCTTGTTGATCTAATTTGAAACTCTAATTTTATATACGAATAAAGATAGTTTGAGGTTTACGTACAAATTTAAGTAAACACTTATCACAAAAAAAAATGAATAGGATCTAATAACTTACCCAATTGTAGATTTATAGTAAATATCTTTGATAAGTGGTAGTTTTTAGTAGGCTTTGTTAATAGTGGCCCAAAACAATAATTAAGCCCAAACCCATTTATTAAACCCTAGCCCACTTTTGTAATATGCATATATATCATTTCCTTTGATGCTGCAGAATATACATACAAAAGCTGCAGCCAAAATAGAAAACAAGGAGCAGAGAAAAAACAGCCAAAGAAGAAAGAAAACCAGCAGCAACCAACTAAGAGAGCAGAGAAAAATCAGCCCAAGGACAAAACTGTCCATTTCAGTTGCCATTTGTGGTGTTTCTCTCATTTGTACGGTAATATTTGATTTAATAGCAAGTTTGTTAATTTATCTTGCTATATATATATTACCAGTAAATTAGAAGGGATATTTTGTGGGTCGATTTTGGAATTTGGTATAATTTGTAAAGCTCTGGAAATTGGTGTTTGTATCTCCATTTTGATTATTAGTGGATTTTTCTCGGTGCCGTCAGTCGTCAATATCGATAGACTTTTCATATTGAAAAGTTGAACCACTTAAATCATTGTGTGCCATTTAATTTCTTACTGCTTATTTATTTTGCTGTTACCCATTATTATTAATTTGTGCAACTACCCAAATTGGACCTGATATTCGCTTCCGCAAGTGCCAATTCTTTAAGAGGCTTAATACGCACCTTTTGTTCTCACTGTGTGAACATTGAAATTAATTAGGGTTGGACGGTGATTGAGTACAAGTGATTATTGGTCGTAAGTTGTTACGATTTAGGAAGGAATTGAAAACCACATCAACAATGTTCATCGATAAAGAATAATATTGTCTCATTTTAACGCAAATAAATCTTTTCAAGTTAAAAGTTATTATTTGGAAGGATTTTTTTTTAATCTCGAAGGTTGCTTAGATGATCAAAGTCTTTCATTTTTTTTCTTCTTCTTTTTTGTTGTTGCTCACTTAGAGCCGTTTATTCTTGATCTCTGTGTAAATGTTTTACGTGCAAACCCATTTTTTGAAATCGATAGTTTTGGATTATCTTTAATCTTATTTTAGTACACTCTTACTTAGATGATCAAAATCGTTTATTCTTTTCTTTTTTTTTTTTGCTCAATCAGACTAATTTATTTTGATCAATTTTACTATAAACTAATAAAATTGATTAAAGTAATACCATTAAATAAGAGTTTGCTAACTTTGTAGTACTATAATTTTACTTTTTTATTGATATTTTTTAAAGTATCTCATTTAAAAAATATTAATTTAATATAATTTGTCATTTAATTAAATATTTTTTACATATATAATAATATACGTATAATATTTTAAAAAAAATTAATTAATTATTTAAAAATAATCTCAAAAATGTAAATAAAAAGAGTATTCGACAATCATATATGGTTATAAATTGACTATAAAATTGAGAGAAAAAAAAACAATAAAAACAAACATCTTTTCTTCTAAATTTTTCTTCGGTCAAGTATTTCTATTATTTACGAAATTCAACTTTAGAGATAGGTTGAATGTGATAGAGAATAGGTATAAAATAATTGTTTAAAAGTATTTTATGTTGTTGTTCATGTATTACTAATCGATTGTTATATTTTAAGAGATAATTTTTTCTTAATTTAAAACGCATGTATAAGATGATAATTTTATTATTTTATTGTTATAATTTAGTGCTTTTTTATATCATTTAATTTTAATTCATTTCAATTATTATAACAGATAAAGTCTTATTTATTCAATACATTATTTCATAGGCGTATTGTATGGTACAAACAGACAAATTATGAGAAACATTTTTTTTCCTCAATGTATTTTATACTATCACAGCTAATGAAATATATGGCAAATGTATGGTAAATGCAGTAGCCACCCCTGTCCGTAAGAACACCTTTGCTCAATATTGCGTCCCCATTCTATAAATACAATCTATAAACATGGACAGCAAACAATAAAGGGAGACACATCTCTGCAAACCAGTGACACCAATTCATTTCATCAGCTATGTAGTGTAACACAATGAAGATTTATTAATTCATTATACAAATATTGGAAAAAATATAAGGAAAGATAAATGTCAGAAAAAAACTGATATCAATGACTGCTGAGACAATTAAATTATGAAAGTGAAGTAACTTTATAAAAGTTTGAAATAAGTATTTTCGACTGTTACAGAAGTTTAAACAGTTTTACTGAAAAGTAAAAAAAATAAGTACTTTGGCCTAAACATCCAAAGATTTGCGCACCCGCACATAAAGATAATATTTTTGCCAGCTTAATATTTTTGAGAAAGTAAATGCTGTATAAAACTTTTAACATATTATTAGTTTTTTAACATGTGAAACTCAAAACAAAATTTTTTTCTTCCCACTTGGTGAATTTTGAGTACGTAGATTTATGATTTTAAAACACTCATCTAGTAAAATGTAAATCAATCTCGAACATATACTTATATTAAATAGCTCCCACTTAAAATGATAACTGAAAATGACATTTTAACTTGAGTTGAAACCCCATTTTCCGACAAAATGCACACATGGATACGGTACCCATTTATTACCATTATTTTTGTTTCAAGGGAATACTATTTTTGCAAGTTAATGAGATGTGGCGTTGCGTTCAATGTTACTTGATTTTGATTCATATAAATCAGGTAATTGGCTCAATATGCCTTCCACTCTTATTTTCATGTTACTGCAATAAATTAGATTTATAATGCCAGAAAAAGAGGGGTGGAGAAGCACTCTCATAATTGGATTGCTCCAAGTGAGAAGAAACCATTGAACTAGATCACAACTTTGACTTTTAATTGCAATAATTTAATTATCTAATCTTCTCAATGTTATTAACAAATATTGATATAATTTTTATGCACAGGTGAAGTAAACTTATGAAATAGTGAAGAGCACAGAATAGGAACCATCCAAACTGTTAATTAGTTGGCCCAAAACCCTATTGGCCCAAAGCTCATATAAATCATTAGAAACACTCAGCTGCCTTCTATATATATATTGTCAGCAGAATTATAACGTAGCAAAGAAAAACCATAATGCAGCTAGAGTTTTCGGTACCACCAAAAGAAATCAAGAAGAACTAACCAAGAGAAGAGAAATCACCAAGGACAAAACCGTCCATTTTAGTCATTATTTGTAGTGTTTTTTCTCATTCGTAATATTTGATTTAATAACAAGCTTGTTAATTTATCTTGCTATATATATTACCAAAGAAATTGAGTAGGGATATTTCGCGGTTTGATTTTTGATTTTGTGATAATTTGGGAAGCCTATCCGGAATCGGTGTTTGTATCTCCATTTTGATTATTGCGATTTTTCTGTGTCATTGCCAAAATGAGACTTTTTACATTGAAAAGTTGAACCACTTAAATCATTCTGCCATTTAATTTCTTATCGCTTATTACTTTTGCCGTTACCCATTATTATTAATTGCGGTAACCAAAATTGACTCGATATTCGCTCCGCGTTGCCACCAGAATAATTTGGTATCGCAGCTATCGGGGTTATTCTCGTATTTATCGAACCTGATCAAGCTCTTTTTTCGATTTATTTCAGCTTCCTGGTTATCCGATCGTTTCATATTTTCTGGTCAGATTGCTTATTTAATATCGGTTTTCCGTCACAAAGAAAAATATGAAATTGAGAAATTCAACGGTATAAATGATTTCGGCTTACGTATTTAAGATGTAACACGTATTAGTTAAAGAAGCGGCTGTTAAAGACACTCAAAGCGCAAGGATAAATTGCCGTTAAAAATTGGATCACGAAGAAAAAGATGCATTGATGGAAAATGCTTGAAGTTCAATTCAGCTTATCCTTGTCTCACGAGGTATTACGCGAGGTTGGTGCTGAGGAATCTCCTGGTTATGGCTTAAATTGGAGAATTTGTATATGACCAAGTTCGACCGCTATATTTGAAGCGGCGTTTGTATACATTCAATGTCGAAGGTACACCTTTCGCACGATCATCTGATGAATTTACTAAAATTATTCGCGGATTTGAAAAATGGTGGTGTTAAGATTGGATGACGAGGATCTGTGCCTTAGTTCTATTATGTTCTTTACCTCATTCATTTGAGCATTTTGTTGATACTATGCTATACGGGCAAGACACTATTTCTTTGGAAGATGTCAAAGCAATTTGAATTCTGCAGATTGAAGAAAAAAGGTGTCTACAAGCAATAATGAAAATAGCAAAGTTGGTTTATTTGTCAGAGGTAGAAATCAAGAAAAAGGCACAAGTGCAAGAGGCAAGTCTAGATCCAAATCTAGAAAAAGAAAAGATAAATGCAATTATTGCCGTCGGAAGTAATCGGAAAGTAAATTGTCCGAAACTCAAAGCGTAAGGAAAATCTGCCACAACGTCTTTCCTGGTACTAATGATGTCGCTATTGGTATTGCAGATAGTTCTGGGTTCCGATGGTGAAAATGTTCTATCGCATCTATTGGTTCTCCGGAGATGTTTGGATTCTCGATTCTGGTTGCACTTACCATACGTGCCTTAAAGAGAGATTGGTTTGCTTTTATCGCCTATCAATTTCGGGGTGTTGTCTCTCACGGGAAACAATATGTCCCGCAAGGTTATCGTATTGGTACGTCCGAATTAAGATGCATGATGGTATTACTAGACTTTTAAAGATGTTCGCCACGTTCCTGCATTTGAAAAGAATTTGATATCTTCGTACTTTATTCACAAGGCTATGCGATCAGAAGTCGGCTGAGTTTTAAAGTTAGTAGTGCTCGTTGTCATATTAAAGCGGCAATTGTCGCGTGGTCTCTATATGCTTCAGGTAACACTATTATTAGCGGTATCAATTTCATCCTCACGATCAAGATCCAGATTAATTACTGATTACGGGCATACGCGGCTTGGGCATACGAGCAGGCAGGATGTCTATTTCGAGCAAACCGGATTGCTTCAGGTCGTAAATCGGGAAGCTTGATTTCTCGCGGAGCATTGTGTTTACGGAAAGCATCGCAGGTCAAGTTCAAGATGCCCATCCATAAACGAAAGGTACCGTTGATTATATTCATTCAGATCTTCGGTCCTTCTCGTGGTCGGTTCGGCGCGGCCCAGATACGTTGACTTTTATCGATGACTTCTCTCGCCATGTATGGGTGTATTTTCCTCAAGAATAAGAATCGACGATTCTCAAAATTTGTAAAATTCAAGGCTTGTATAGAAAATCAAACAAGCAAGAAAATCAAGCATTCGAGAACCGATAATGGTTTGGAATTTTATGATACCGCTTTAACGAAGTTCGTGAAAGAAATGGCATAGAGACACCGTGACTGCAAGGCGCCATACACCACAAAGAAATGGAGTAGCAGAACGTATGAATAGGACTCTCTTAGAAAGAGCTCGTCAGATGCTATTTCAAGTCCGACTCGATAAATCTTTTCAAGCTTGTAATCATGCCCGTTATTCGGTGAATCGGTCTCCATCAACCGCAATCGAGTCGAAGACATCGTCGAGGTATTCTTTGGTACTCCCGCTAATTATTCTCGATTTGAAAGTTTTTGGTCGTCCCGCTTACGCTCA
The DNA here is from genome assembly GCA_033030585.1 of Hippophae rhamnoides. Taxonomy (NCBI): domain Eukaryota; kingdom Viridiplantae; phylum Streptophyta; class Magnoliopsida; order Rosales; family Elaeagnaceae; genus Hippophae; species Hippophae rhamnoides. Next base: position 48,760,175 of record CM065432.1, on the reverse strand, counting down.
TGTTAACGATGGTAAACTTGAGCCTCAGTGGCATTGAAATGCATATTTTTGGGGTATCCTTCTGGGGTGAAAGGTTATAGACATGGTGTGTCGAACCCAAGTCACCTAAATTTTTGATTAGCAGAGATGTTAAGTTTGATGAGTCTCCTATGTTGCAAAAGAAAAAAGAGTCTATTGTCAGATAAAGACCACTTTAGCAGCGAAGAAAGCTGTCCGAGAAATGGGAGCTCCTAGTCGTACGCAGGCACTTCGATCAACCATCCGTGGACGAGATAGACGATTCTCGCTCACGTGATGGTAGCAGCAGTACGAGCAACCATACAAGATCGCAAAGCGGAATAAGAGAGATTAGACGCCCTGCGTACGTGTACGCAGACTTAGTTTCTTTTGCATCATGTCTGCGCAGTCTATGAGTGCACGAACCTTCTAGTTATCGTAAGTCATTACCATTGGATGAATGTTTCAGTGGTTGGTTGCGAATGAAGAGATTGAATCACTTCATAAGAATCATACGTGGAATTGGTGAAAACCGCCATGGCCAAAAGATTGTTGGAAACAAACGGGTCTTCAAGAAAAAGGAAGGTATACCCGAGGTTGAAGCCTAGGTTCAAGGCACGGTTGTCACAGTGGCTATCAAAGTAGAAGAAAGGTATCGACTTTAATGAAGTATTTTCTCCCGTTGTGAAACATAGCTCATATTCGTATTGTTTGCTACATGGTTGCATTGTTTGACATGGAATTAGAATGCCTTGATGTCAAGACAAATTTTCTTACACGAGCTAGAGGAACAAATATATATGCATCAACCGTAGGGGTTTGTTGTTCCGTAAGGAAGATCATGTTTGTTTATTGAAAAAGTCTTTATACGGGTCAAGCAATCTCCAAGGCGTTGGTATAAACTGCTTTGATTCTTTTATGATTGATCACTACATTTCCAGAGTGATTATGATAGTTGTGTTTATCATAAAAGATTCCATGATGGTTCATCGTTTATTTGTTGCTTTACGTTGACATGCTTATCGCTTTCTAAGAATAAGTCCGACATTCGTAAATTAAAGTCTCAAATTTTAACGGTGAGTTTGAAATGAAAGATTGGGTGCAGCCAAGAAGAAAATTTTAGGCATGGAAATTTACAGTGATAGACAAGGCAAGCTTTATTCGACTTTAAAAACTTATATTAAAAAGTTCTCAACGTTGGCATGAAAGATTCTAAACCTGGCGAAGACGCTAGTCACATTTCGTGCTTTCTTTGGATTTGTCACCACAGTTAAGAAGAAGCGGTACATGTCTCGGTGTTCCATATGCTAGCCGCTGGGAGTTTGATGTATGCTACGGTTTGTACTGGCCCGCATATTTCACACGAAGCAGCTGTGCAGATATACTGGGTAATCCCGGTGGTGGTCATCGGCAGTGAAATGGATACTTCGGTTATTTTCTGCAGGTACATCTAATTTTGGTTTGGTATATGATGGAAGTTCTAATACCGGTCATAAAGTGTTATCGTTACGTGGATTCCGATTACGCCGGTGATCCGGATGTAAGAAGATCTCCGACAGTTACAAGCCACTCTTTCTCATCAGGCCATTAGTCGAAGGCTACTTTACTTTACGCTTGCTTTGTCTACTTACGTGTTCTAATATATGGCACAGCAGTAAGTAAGGAAAGAAGCCATTCGCTGAGGTTCGTCGCGGATTTAGGTTTACAACAGATACTGTGAGCTTCATGGCGATGAGAAATAAGGACACACTCGACCAAGAATACTATGATCATGAAAGAACCAAACACATTGATGTCGATATCACTGCTCGCGGACATTGTCTCCGGTGCTATCATTGTTAATAAGATAACCACTACAGAGAATCCACCGATATGTTAACCAAACCGCTTTCTTTTTAACAAGTTCAAGATCAAGAACTTGATTGGTATTTGTCATAAGATGATCTTCAGGCTTTAGATGACGTTATTTGGTAATCCGAGAATTTCATATTTTGAAGAATTTGTTTTCTCGTTTTGAGCCAAGGTGAGATTTGTTAATTAGTCGTCTAAACCCTATTAGCCCAAAGCCTCATATAAATCATTAGAAACCCTCACCGCCTTTCTATATATATATATTGTTGTCTTGCTGCGTAATTAGAATGTAGCAGCCTAGAAAAACCATAATGCAGCCCACTAGAGTTTTTAAAGAACCACCAAAGAAATCAAGAACAGAATCAACCAAGAGAAAGGTAGAAATCACCAAGGACAAAACTCCCATTTCACCGTCATTTGTAGTGTTTCTCTCATTTGTACTTAATATTTGATTTAATAACAAGTTTGTTAATTTATCTTGCTATATATATTACCAAAGAAATTAGAGGGATATTTTGGGGTTTGATTTTTGATTTGCATAATTTGTGAAGCTTATCTAGAATTGGTGTTTGTATCTCCATTTTGATTATTAGTGGATTTTTCCTGCTGCCGTCGTCAGCTGAAAGAGACTTTTTCACATTGAAAAATTGAACCACTTAAATCATTCTGTGCCATTTAATTTCTTACTGCTTATTACTTTTGCCGTTACCCATTATTATTAATTTGTGTAACCAAAATTGGACCTGATATTCGCTTCCGCAAGTGCCAATTCGTAACACAAACAAAATAAAATACCAAGAATAAATAGTAATTGCTATAAAATCTACTTTAGAGTTCCAAAAAAACAATAACCATTGTCGTTATTCAACTCATTCTCGTTGGCATTCTCCGTGAAAGAAACCACTGAACAACCAAGCACCCAAAAATATTAGCCCACTAGAGATTTAGGAGGGAAGCAAGTCCAAAGAAGTCATTCTTGAAATATTATGGATTAAAACTCTCAATAATTAAGAACATTTAATAATAATTTTTCAGAAACATTCAAAAATTCTCAAATTTTTATTTTTAATTTTTTTAGTTTGATTGTTACATTGCTACTCAAAGTTATTTATAGAAACAACTAATAAATTTAAGTCATACAATATAAACTTACTAAAACAATCTAAACCATACAACTATCTCCTTACCTAATTCATTGATTTTCTTTTTCCCACCAACCATGAACTGTATCCTTATCAATCCAGATCGTCACCGTAAAAGTTTCCATGAGCTGGACTTCAAATGGGCTAAAATATTTCAAAACTTGTTTTTGATTTCTTTAAGCTTGTAAACAAGTTTAGAAACCCAACAGTCATAACCTCTCGTAGAAATTACAGTCGAGAGGCAGAGAAAAATGGCCGATGAGGTGGATATTAAAGGAGTTGCAAGTGTGGGTAGGTAGGGGAGATGGTGTGGGGAAGAAGGGGTGGGTGATGGAGTGTGGGGAAGAAGGGGTGGGTGATGGAGTGAGGAGAAAAAAATAATACCTTTATTATTTTTTCTAGAGATAAGAGAGACAACCTCACTAAAAAAAACTCTACGAATTCTTAAGTATACATTATGTGTTTGTTGAGAATTGGGAAATTTGAGAAGTGTTGCATATCTTGTTCAACACCACGTATTTTACGAGTTGAAATGATAATTTCATTTACATTAATTAATTCTTTGAAGTAAATAGCAAATTAAGTTTATTTAATTATATTGATCACGAATTTTTCAAATCATTTTAAAAGAATCCCAAAAGTGTAACATCAAAATGTGATGTATTTACCTTGGTGAACTAGATATTGATACTCTTTCGAGACATGCTCGTGGAACTATATCGTGAAAAAATTTAAAACTATTTTTTTAATAATAAACACTAACTTCGTGTTTCCTTAGTTATCAATTTGAAGAATGAGAGTGCTCCTCCACTCTAGTCTAAATCTTTCGTACCGGGTAATTTTTTTAAATTAACAAGATTATCTCGTGATACAAACCTTTATTGCAAAGATATACTAAACGTATCTTTAATTCATACATAAAGAGATACTTTTGTCCCTGTCAAACTTCACACCTGTATTTTAGTTATAATAATTTTACATAGAAGTAGGTTTTGACATGTGATGATAACCTTATGTTTGATGAAATTTAATATTTATTTTTTAAAAATTATTTAACATTTTATTGATGTTAAGTATTATTTTTCTACGTCGGTTAAGAGCAGGGTATTATTGATGCTTACAACACTTAATTCGATAAGATCTTATTGGGTCGAGTTAGATTTAAGTTTCTAACATGGTATCATAAATCATAGTCTCACCATAACGCTAATGTTTACATTTTTTCGGTGTATAGAAGAGTGTTGTTAAGTATTCTTGACCCACATCGGTTAAGAGTAAAACAACAATACTACTTATAAGTTTACGCAATCTTTAACTTAATGAGATTTTATTGGATTGAGTTAAACCTAAGTTTATAACAATTTATAAAGAATATACTTTAAGATTAATAAATAATATCTAAAAAAAATTATTTATTATTATTGAAGTATATGATTACATGCTAATAAAATTTAAAATTATTATCTTTAGTTTTGAAAAAAAACAAATAGTTAATATTTGATCAAAAAGAGAGAAAACAATGCCGTTAATAAGAATTATATTTTAAGATAATAAAATTTAAGATTATTATAATTTTAGTTTTGAAAAAAAATCAACATTTGATTGAGAGAAAAAAACAATGCCATTAACAAGGATTATACTCTAAGAAAATGATCTCATATTTTATATTAATTAAATTCAAAATTGATATCTTTATTTTTTAAAAAATACTTAATACTTAATAGAAAAGAAAAAATAATATCATCAATAATGAAGTATACTTCTGGCACAAGAGCAAGCTGTACGGTCAATTTTTCTAATGAATCACCAATTCATGCTTTAATTTTTGGATTTGCAAGATAAGATTCTAATTAAAGAATCACACTAATTAAACACACTGTTTGTTCTTAAAACAGAGAGATTAGAGCATGTATTGTCCGTCAAAAAAGTTTGTTTTTCTCTAATTAATTTGGCATTACATGTAGATCGAATTATGACACATTATATATTTATATATAATTGACAAAAAGATCTTTTTTAGAAAGGAAAAAAAGAAAAAAAAACAGAGAGAGAGACACTAGCCATCTTAACCATGAGTTTCTGATAGTCGTTAGATCTTCATCTACCCGTACCGTAGTAAAAGTTAATAAAATTGAGAAAATTGTAGGTCAAGTATTCAAGATTAAGCTTGAGTGTATGTTAGTATTTTTAAAATATGATTAAAACTCGTATTTTTAATATAATATAAAATTTATTTATAAAATATTTATTTTAATATTTGATGGTGTATTATTTTATTTTAATATTTTGTTGATTTATATTTTTTAAAAAGTAAAAATATGTTTTAAATAATTTTTTATTATAATAATATTATTTTTAATAATAAATTTTATTTTTATCATCTTTAATAATTATGTTTGAATCACTTAGATATAAAATTAAAAATTATTAAAATAATATTATTTTTACGATTAAATTTATTTTTGCAAAAATAAAAGATTAAAATATATTTTTTATAATCTAAAATATTAAATATTATTCAATAATTAAATGTTATTATTTAAGAGTTATTCTCTTTTCTCCTATCAATAAATATTTCTCATGTATTATATACAAATTCTTATAATAAAACTCTAAGTTATAAAAGAATCAAACAATAACAAGGTGAACTGAAATTACATTCAATCCATATATTTTTCTTTTGAAATACACCGTGTACACGCACACACTTATACATACTTTATATTGAATTTATATTAAAGATTTAATTATTGCACTAAAAGATAAAAAAAAACATATATATTTAATAACGAATTTTTTTATAAATATAATATCTTTAATAAAAATATATTTTATATTTATATTTATTAAATGTGATAATATAAATTCGTTAATATCATAAAAATATTACTACCCTTCTAAATAAGAAAACAAATATAATAACATAAATTTATTATTTTAAAAAATGTAATTATATTAAATAACTAAATTTTAATTTGATTAAAGATAATATACCTTTTATTCTTTTAATTAATTTTTCTAATATCTGCCGATTATAGTAATTATGGTTTCGTTGGTATGAGGTTGCTTAGCTGCAACAAACATGGTTCATTGAGTGGCTCAAAAGCTACAGAAACTTTTTCTATCATGGATGACTTGTGAACCATAAATAGCTAGTAATATATATGCTTATAAGAAACACACATATAGTTAATAATTGAATAAATCTTGGGAAAAATTATTAGATATAAAACACAACTAAAATAAAATTTAAAATAATGAAAATAAAATAGACACAAATATTTTATGTTTAAAAATCTTGAATAAATTAGGATAAAAAGATCACGAACAAGTGTAAGAGGATTCACTATTGTAAAATAAGGATTACAACACATTCTCTCTAATTACAATGAGATAACAATTTTAATCGTAATAGGACAAATAACTCTCTTACAAAATATGAAAATATTACTTATAAAAAAAGAACAATTTTTTTTTAAAGTAGTAACTAACAAGATAACTTTTACAAAGATTTTTACTATTTTTTTTATGGATGCTTTTTAATTCATTTGTTCTTATTTTTTTAACAAATAAAATAAGATATTTATATTGAAAAACTTGTGGTAACAAAGACTCCGTATTCAGCTCTATTTTAAATAAACAAGAAATTAATGCTTTATATTAAATGCACAAAAAATTAATATTTCATATTAAATATATTTAAATTAGTGATCCAATAGCATAATCAATTAAATATCTTTTATATTTTTTACTTAATCCATTAATAAAATATAACATTAAATTAAATAAATAGTTTTATCACCATCAATTATCACAACATATAATTAATGTAGATGCATACGCTGTGAGAAAAAGGAAGCCATGTTCACGAAAAAAAGAAGCTAAATTAAATATACTCGATTTGCTTCACTATATCCCAACAGCCTATCTTATTATCTGTTCGATCTGCCTTATTTTGGTTCCTTACGTGCCAAAGACAAAGTCCTCTCTCTCTCTCTCTCATACGCCAAATGTGTAGTTCTTTGAAAAATACTTAATATATCGGCCAGGTTGCCCGAGCTGATATGGATACTTCTAATTGGCTTTGTATTTATCTCTCTCCCTTCAATAATTAGACTTTGAAAAATGCTTCTCATAATCATAATATTCGGGTAGTAAAAGTCATTGGGATAAACATAATATTGTTACATTTGTTTTTCATATTATATCCGATATTAATTTTAAAAATTAATAAAAATATTCTTAAAAATTTAATTGATATAGAATAAATATATATATATATATATATATATATATCTTTATTAATTTAAAATATTGAAATTAAATATGTTATAAAAATTATAATAATAACCCCACCCGAACTGTTCCCGGCCAGTTCTTTAGTATATATATGTACTTAATTACTTATTATCCATTAAGTACTCATTGAATTGTGATCTCTCTAAAACAATTCCTACTGATCTTCAAATATATGCATGAATCATGCTGGGGTAAATCTAAATATCTAATTAATGTTATATAAAAGAGATCAATCAAATATTTTTGAAAATTACAGTGTATAAAATTATATATATAACTAGCTAGCTAGCTTGCCTTCCTTAATTTATTGGTACTTTACCCAAAAGCTTGTAAATTAAATGTTAATCAAAGTCACGTATAACTTAAATTAATTAACTATTTGTGAATATTCTGAGTATAAATGGGACTTTGTTTTTGTCAATCCTAACTAAGGTGTAAGCCAATTTGGTAACTGTAATTAATGCTATTTTATCCAAAAAAAAAAATTACTTTTAATTTAGACAATATTAAATAATCTTGTTAAGATCTATGATAAAGACATATTTTTGTTTGTATTAGTTGGATAATGATATATCAATATTAATAATTAAAACGGAGTCAAAAGAAAAATAAATCACACGAATCATATAATACAATTAATAATTAAAATGCAAATACATGCTTTTGTATGTATTAATGAAATGACTGAGATCGACTTCACGTATATACTAGCTAGGTAGCAGCAGTATACATCTGAAGCTGTATAACTAACTAGTATAAAAGTTGATATCAATATATGATATCCATCTTATTTGGTAAAAATAAGATAAAATATTGAGAATATTATAATATTATTTATAAAATATCATTGCTAAGAAAATATAGAGAAAATATTTTTTAATTTTATTAAAATATGATGGATTTTATGGATATTTTCGTTACATTATTGACAAAATATCTAAAAATATAAAAAAAATGTGATTTTATTCAAAAATATATATTTTTTAAATATTTAGCTTTACATTTATTTATTCTTAGTTTTTTGTACATTCAATCAAATCAATATTTTTTTTTGAATTTGATACAATATTTTAGAATTATTTTCGTATATTCTTTCATTTATATCTCATTGTCATGTTTATTTTGCTAATCTTATCTATTTATAATCCTATTATAACTATGATCTGAATAATTATTTTATTTCGTATTTTAACTATTTGTTCTTTCAATTAATTAATTAGCTTAGTTATTAAAATAAACTCTACTAGTATTTATAAATATATGTTTTAAATAAAAAAATTAATTTAAAATGTAATAAATAATTGATTATTTTAATACTTAATAATGTTTCATAAAAAAATCACAATTTTAATAAAATTTTCATAATTTTCGTGATTTTTTTCAATTTATTTGTCAATAACATCGTATTCAATATTTTCGTAAAATTTAAATATTGAAATTTCGATTGACATCAAAATTTTAAACCTTTGTATTTGAAGCATAACAACATATACGTAAATTATACATAAATACAAAGAAAAAAAAATATACCACTAATATTAAATAAAGTAGTTATTATGTATGTATATTTAAATGAGTCTATTTATTATTATATTAATTAAAGGTTAAAAAGTAAATTTAATTAATAATTATTTATGGTATTAATTGTATTTGAAATTCATATGTATTTATTTTTTAATATATATGATTCATATATTTAAATCTATGTAATTTTTATAGTGATGATGTTGCATACATTAATGATGATATTTATAAAAATAAAATATTATATAGAGTAGTAATTAATAAGAAATGGATGAGAGTTAATTAATTAATTAAAGAAAGAAAGGGGAAATTAAGAAAAAGGAGAGTTGGAAGTGGGGGAGTGCCGCAGATTCCGTGGTTCCAGGCTTGCACTCCAATCATACTTTCTCACACTCACACACAACACCACCAATCGTTGGAGGCCAAGTAATGGGCTTTTGCTTCTTTCCCTGCTTTCCTTCAAACGGCCATCTCTCTTTTCTTGTTTATTTTTTTATTTGTACAATACTATAATATATATGATGTATATATTGTTTTATTTTTTTCTTAAGACAAATAATATTGTTTATTTATTTATTTATTTATTTATTTATTTATTTATTTATTTATTTATTTATACGCATATAATCTGCCATTTGTAGGTGTATCAATTGCAGTTTGATATTTTCTTCATCAAGACGTGAACTGTGCTCCTTCACTATGTGGTACTATTATTATTATTATTATTATTATTATTATTATTATTCTTAAATGACGTTAACACATATGTATAGATGTAAATTTGATTTCTCCTTAAGCATTCCTCCTCGCCAAAGTCAAACGTTGGAGGCTTGAGACTTTGAGTATAGTTTTGCTAATTTGACACAGTGGGAGCTTGATGAGATGCTAGCCAGGGATTGGGAGGTGGGATAAACAACTAGCTACTTGATTTTGATTCGACAAACTCTTTGTTCGTTCCTGTTATTTAAATCATTTGTATTAATTGGTGTTGTAATTTAGAAATAAAGTTACAATAATTAATTTTTAAATAATTTTTCATATAATTTTATTAATAAATTTAAGAATTATTGCCTTAATCGTTATTTCAAAAACAAACCCAATATTTTATTGTATCGTTATTGTTGTGTATTATTCATTTTTTAATTTTAATATTCGTTTTATTCTTATCTAAATAATTATACTTTAATCATGTATAAAATAATAGTATTTTATGATACATTTCATTGAAATTTGACTTTTTATAGGATTTATTTCACAATAATATCAGGATAAAAGATATCTTTTTTATTAAAAAAAAAACCCCTTTGGGACGCATTTTCCTTTATGCTATACGTGCCCAAACTAATTCCTGAAAGCTTTGTTTAATCTCATGAGCAAGCAAAGTTTGTAGCGATCATGTAATATTAAGAGCAATAAGATACACAGTATGTCATTAATTAATACCATATATGGACGTTTTTTATTTGACATTTGATAATGTGACAAAGACATTTTTATTTCAATGTTATATAAAATAACTGTATTCTTCGATCTATCATATATAAGTATCACATTAGTTGTTACTCATATATTAACTTAATATGTATTACTAATCAAAGTTTATAATATTACTTTTTCAAAGTAATTGTTCTAGTTAGGACAAGGTTTACTCATAATATTATACATATTATTAAGGAAAGATCGAAGCAAACTTAGTCATAGAACTAGCTTCGACTTGTGTTTAGGAGGCTGAAATTGTAAATTTTTAAGTGGCTTGTTATTTAGAGATACAGAGCATGCAATTTTGGTGCAACCTATTTTTGTTGGGTTTGTTTGAGTTATTGGATTGGTTGGTTCAATTTCGTGAAGTGAGTTGGCAAAGTGTGAGAAGGAGAGTGTGAAACGGACTTCAATTTTTAACAGACTCTTCCACTTTCTCTCTAAAAACTGTTTAATTCACCTCACCTCTATGGTATCTAATCTTACATATTTTCGGTTACGTTTGTTTGTTTTTAGCACTTCAAGCTTTGTGTTTCTAAACCCATTTGCCAAAACTCTCCGTACAAATTTTCTAAATTTTTTATAGGAAAAAAAAAATCCTTAAAATTCTAAATAAACTAACTTTGCATAAATACCATCAAAAGTTGGAATAAACTCAATAAAAATTGTGGATTAATTCACGGTTATTCCTTTTCTATTAATTATTTTTATTTATAATAATTTATTGTAAGGCAATTATCTATTGATAACTGTTACATTGACAGTCAAATTAATTTTTGTAGATAGAATTTTTGTTTTCTATTTGGTTGGCTTTGTTGACTCTTTAAAAAAGTTATATATCATTCACTAAATATATGTGTATATAACCAAAGCCCACTCTTCCTCTCCTTGCTTCCTCCCTACCCTTCAATCTCTTTTCTCTCTTATTCTATCCTCTGTATCCCTTTTGTTCTTTGTGGTGGTGGTGGTGGTGGTGGTGGTGGTGGTGGTGGAGGAACATGGAATTACCAACGATAGAAGCTCAAGTGGAAGTGCTTATGGGGCCTAAAGATAACAATAACACAAGCCTTGTTGTCATCAAGGGCAAGCGTACTAAGCGCCAAAGGCCTCAATCTCCTCTTCCTTCAGCAATAATTCCCCATGGAGATGGAGGTGGTGGTGGTGGTGGCAATAATATTAATCGATATGATACCAATATGATTGTTCTAACCAATGACAACAACAACAATCAAATTACCAACTTAACCTCTACCACTTTTATAGAATTAGAAGAGAACACAGAGGAAGAAGAGGACATGGCTAATTGTCTAATTCTCTTAGCACAAGGCCAATTCCTCCCGGGGACTTCCCCGAAGCGATCTAGTCCTGACGAAGATGCCAGAATCAATAAGCTCAACAGCCGGCGGCTCTTGGAAACATCTGCCGCTGGAGGCACATGTAAGGCGGGGTATTATGTTTATGAATGCAGGACTTGTAACAGAGCATTCCCTTCATTTCAAGCACTTGGTGGTCATAGAGCGAGTCACAAGAAGCCCAAGGCTATTATTGGATTGCTATCATCAGATGAAGTTTATGATCAAGATACATCAACATTGAAGTGCAATAATGTTTCCTCCTCAGCACTATCTTTACAATTGATTCATAGAAGTAATAACAAAAACAATAATCACAAACCAAAAGTTCATGAATGCTCAATTTGTCGTGCAGAGTTCACATCTGGCCAAGCTTTGGGAGGTCACATGAGGAGGCATAGAGCACCTATTGGGACTAACACAAGTTTGTCTTTAACTTCAATTGCTATGGAAACTGATCATCAGGAACAATTTGAACAACCCAAGAAAGCTAAGAGTGTTCTGTCTTTGGATTTGGATCTTAATCTTCCAGCCCCTGAAGATGATAACAGAGATTCCAAATTTAGCTTTGTTTCTTCCAAACAGAAGAAGCAACAACAACAATCATCTCTTGTGTTCTCTGCCCCAGCTTTGGTGGATTGTCATTACTAAAACGGAAAAAACAAAGAAAAGGTTAAGAAATTTTGTGGGTTTCTTCAAAATTTTGTTTGGAAAGATTGATCCTGTCAAAGCTTCAATCTTGATGCGAATTACACATTCTTTTTCTCCATCTATTTTTTCACACTTTTTTTATAATTCAAATTTGTGAGATTATTTTTTATTCTTGAGCAATTAAGAAATATAAAGAGCTTAAAATTATTTGTTGAAGTAAAATTGCGTACTGATCAAAAGGCTTTGGATTCATGAAAAGTACATGATGGGCACTCTTTTTTTTTCTGCTTTTCCGAACTGGGTTTTGCTTCTTCTTCTCCTCCCCCCTCCCAACAAAAAAAAACTTCCACCACCAAAAACTCAAGAAATGTGGTACAAAAGCCACTGTAGATGATTCACTGTTTCAATATTCAACTTAAATGAACACACAACAAAGAAGTTATTTTCTTGTTTCAATTACAAGAAAGACAGCCTCACTATTTCTCTCTGATGTAAGCGAAAGAATAGAATAAAAATATTGAAATTAAGCCTTTCTTTATTTCTAATTAAATAATGGCATTTAAATATGCATTTACTAGCTATTTCTATCATTTTGCTTCCTATAAATTATATTTGATATTATAATTAAATTATAATTCATTTATATTATATTTGTATTATTTCACTTATATTACACTTTTTACAATACTATAAATAAAATTCTCTATGTACATTCTAAACACATAATTACTTACTCAGTTCTCTGATATTTATTTATGTGCTATTATCCTATGTTTCATGCCTCACAAATCACTAAATTAATTTATCCAATTACTCCCAGCCCAGTAAATCCACTGATTAAATTTTCTGTACAGATATAGGTAAGAATTATATAAATTTAAATTTAGGATGAAAGGTATAAGTAGGTTTCTAAACATTTATTCAAGTTGTTATTTATTGGTAGAAAATTTCATTACCTTATAAATATTCACGATAAATATTTTAAAAATAATTAATTAATTATTTATTTATTATTTAAAATAAGAAACCATTCAATTTAAACAACAAAATTCAAAAACCGCAATAATCTACGGTCAGCTTTTACCAATTTTGTTGCCATAGGAAAATACGAGCAAAATGTTTTTCTCATGACAGGTGATCACTTTGGCTTTACCGATAAGACGTCCAGGAACCTTAATATGCCGACAATGTCGAATCGAAACATTGTAAACGACGAAGACGCTACAGAGCGATGGTTATGGTGTTCGGCACGATGTCTTATTTATCGATTGGTTTTCCCGTTAAATGTGTTAGGTAGCTGGTGATTTTCTTAACCAATTTGTGAGCTTGATGGTCGGCACAGTGACTAAAACGTGATGCCTATGGTGAAAGGTGGGTTTGCTGGGCAGTGGATTTATTTTGTGTGAATTTTTTTAAGAAATTAAAAAAAAACTTAATTAATTAAAACTTATAATAATAAAAATAATATTATTTTATTATACTTTATCATTTTTAATATTAGATAAATTTAAATAATTATAATTTAATTTAAACGATATTTAATTAGATAATATTTATAATAAAATAATTTAAAAGATTTTTTTTAATAGTAAAAATTTATAAAATTAATATAAAAAATATTATTTTTCTTTTAAGAATATTATTTTTGTTTTTTTTTTCTTTTCAAAATTAAATCATTAATTATTAGAAAATAGTAAATAAAAAAAATATTTTCCAAAAATATGTATCTTAAAGTTTAAAATTTCTTTTTAAATTAAAGGCATGTTTCATAAAGAGGAAACCGAGTGACGTTGTTTATTTCTTAAATTCATCAATAATGAAAGTGAGGTTGTTTCTAAATTTTTATTCCAAGAACTATTTTATTATTGTTTTGCATTCTAAAATTTGTCAAAATTATTCTTATTTAAATTTAATAATTCTAAAAATAAATTGTTAATGAATTATTTTACATATTACATGATTTATATATATTTTCATTTTTTTTTTGTTATTTATCCATTATATACTATTATTTATATTTTTAAAATAACAATCAAAATTTTAAAATAAGAAGGTAATCATTTATAATTTTAACCCCTCCCAGAAATCTTTTTTGGATCCTCCCCTGGGTATAAGCTTGAAAGGGTCTTATGTTACTTTTTCCTTAGGGTTGGTCTCCTGTACTTGTTAGACACTCCATCAAATTAGTGGTTTATATATTTGATACGATGCTTCTTTCTTGTTCTGTCTTTCTTTTGTTGGTTTATTCCAAATTAGATTTACCAATTTGGTATAAATTTAGCCAATGCAAACCAGCCTAACCAAGAAAACTTCTGGTATAAGAGCATTGTATTATCACAAAGTTGGCGATAATAGCCAGAAAGAGAGGGCTTTTGTATTAATTGGTGTCCTCGTACTTTTAAATATTACAATTTTTTATTTTTATTTTTAATTTTAGTGTCATTTCATAATCCTTTTAAGATAGAATTCCATTTTAAATAGCCTAATTACTCTCAAACGTTAAATAAATGTATTAACATATATATTTTTTAATCAAATTAGTTAAATAAATAATTTAAATATAAAATGTAATGTTTTTAAAATGATTTTATTTGTTTTTAAGTAAAAGAGTATTAAAGACAAACATACTACTAAATAGTTAAACTATTTTAAGAAATAGATAGTAGTTAATTAAAAAAATTAAATTTTATAAAGTATATAAATTAGGAATGGCAAAAAAACCGCGGATTCGATTATCCGCGGTTATCCGAACCAACGGTTCGGTTAAAAACCGATAAATTTTGGGGACGGTAACGGTTTCGGGAAAAAACCGAATATGAAACAACGGTTACGGTTCGGTTACGGTTATATTAAAAACCGTACCCGCCCGTACCTGAAATTAATTAGATTTAATTAATTAAATTATATATTAAATTATAAATAAAAAATTAATTATATATATTTAATAAATTAAATTATATATATATTTCGGTTTTTTTTTTTCGGAGTTTTTTTCATAACCGTCCCGAACCGTTACCCGCGGGTAAAAAACCGTCCTCAAACCGTAACGGTTTTCGGGCGGTTTCGGTTATAGGTTTTAAAATTCGGTTCGGGGACGGTTATATCAAAAACCATCACCGCCCGTCCCCGTGCCCATTCCTAATATAAATATATAAGATATCTATACTCATCAAAAAATTTGTATTTAATTTATGTGAGATTTATAATTTTTTAAATCTCTAACAGAGTTCACCTCAAAAATGGTATGAAAATTTTGTGATGAGATTTCATCACAGTGAAAGATAGTAACATCGTATAGAGTGTTAAATCAGTAAGGGAAGTGTATTCTTTGCAGATTCTTATTAAGTAAATTTTATTGTTATCAGTATCTCCACACTGTTTAGTAACAGTCGGAAATTGGGTACTACGTACTGGTACTGTTCCTATAAAGATAAGGTTTGGAAGATTTAGTTTTAACTGATGAGTTCATTTGTCGTTAATTTGCAGCCTAAACATTCACATGGGTTCCTTTACTATTAGGATCGAACCTCCTTAAGCTAACACGCTAAAAAAGTACTTTTTAGGAAATTGATTATTCATTAGATATTAAGCAAATAGTTGATTAGAAGAAACACCTACAATAGGAAGGGACTGACCCTGTAAATGGAAGCATCAAGGTTGTGAAAAATGTTGGCTAAAACCGTAATCAACCAAGAAAACCAAGTTTGTTATTGCAACTCCGACCATGCTAGCTATATTCATGTTTTAACTAAAATAGTTAAAAATATTACCCTTTTTCTTATTATTATTTTTTTTTATCAAAATAATAAGCTACTTATTATTTTTTATTGATATAACATAAAGCATAAAGAAACGAGAGTGTGGTTGAATATAAAATAACATATCCATAATTATTTTTAAATAAAAATAGTTATTTATATTTTGAATTCAAAAAAATATGAATAATCTATGTTAGTTTTAAATAAAGTGAAAGTTATTACTTATTGTTGGGAAAAATGGATGGTTTTAAAGAAATAAATTCCACTTGTAGGGATAATTTAAATCAAAATAGAATAAAAATAGCCAAGATTTTAGCGTGGAAAAACAACTGAAAATGAAATGTAACAAGCGGGGCCGTAGTATATAAACCGCTATAATAAGATGGGATTATAGCCAGCAATTGAATCTACTGAAAAAATACAACAAATATGTATATCTTGATTTTGTGGATAAAACTTCATGAAATTGTGCTTTCTCTTAATTTCTCTCTCAAAATTTCGAAATCTATACTCTCTTTTTCTTTTCTGCTTGAGATCTATTTGAGATTGAAGCTGTTCTATATAGCCAAAGCTTCAAATCATCTCTCCGGATTACACGGAGAGATTTTGACTTTTTTCTTTCTTTTCTTTTCCTTTTTTTTTTCTTTTCTTCCTTTTCTTTCTTTTCTTCTTTTCTTCGGTGTGTAGAGACTTTCTTCTTCTCTTTTTTTCTTTGTGGATGGCCAGCATTAGTTGGACCAACAAATCTCCCTCGCTTATGTGGGACATGGCTCTTCCATACGCAATCTTCTACGGATAACAAGTTTTTCTCTGATCGCAGTGCTTTGTCATCATATCTGCCCGGTTATCATTGGTATGAGACCTTTTCAACTTTCGGTAGTTTATGTTCTGACACGTCACGAATCCAATGATACCTTACGTCAATGTGTTTGGACCTTGAGTGGAAGGTTGGAGTTCTTGCTAAGATGAATGCACTACGCATCCGATAAAGAACATAATTTTCTTGGTTACGATGCAATTCTTGTAGGAACTTTTTCATCCATGGGATCTCCTTACAACGCCGGTGATTGCAATGTGCTATGGTACTTAAAGCAATACACTTTTGTATGTCGTGATTGCCGTGAAAACGACTCCCTTTCCGAATGTTATTAAGTACCAGGATATAGATTTTCTCGTATCTACGTCGCCGGCCATATCCGAGTCGTATATCCTTCAATACGAGGTTTATTATTACCAAAGCATAAACAATATTTGGAGGTTCCTTTGAGATACTGAGTATCCATTTGACGGTACCCGATGTTCCTTTCCAGGGATTTGATAGAATCGGCTCACAGCGCCAACGGCGTGTGCAATGTCACGGTCTAGTACATACCGTAAGCGTACGTTAGGCCCAGCTAGATCATAAGGCACCGCTCATCTACGGTTTATCCTCCTCACTTGAGGGACGTTGACTCACATTAAGTTTGAAGTGGCTTGCAGAGTGGACAACTAACTTGATTTTAGCTTTGCTTTCATGTTGAATCTTTCAAGAACTTTTTCAACATCCGGATTTTTGGGAAAACCAGGATCTTTTTGCTTTTGCACATTCACGGTAATCGTCGTGCGAATCTGTTTGGCGGTCTAAGATCTTCGTTGCAAAGGACTTGCTTCAGCTCCTTCTTTAACTTGTTAATCTTGTCAATATTTTGACCCATGATTAACATATCATCAACGTAAAGCAAAGAATAATAAAATCACCATCGAGAGAATTTCTTGATGAAGGCAGGTTGATCGTAGTCGTTGTTGTATTCATTTTTCTCCATGAATGAGTCGAACTTTTTGTACCTGCCTTGGTGCTTGCTTGAGACATACAAGCTTTTCTTTAGTCTGCGTACCAACGTTTCTTTGCTTTTGACTTGGAAACCTTCGGGCTGCTCCGTATAGATTTCTTCATCGAAGATCGCATGTAAGAATGCGGTCTTTACATCAAGTTGTTCAACTTCGGATTAAGACTAGGCGCGAACCAAGAACAACTCGGATTGAAGACATTTTAACCACTTGGTGAGAATATTTCATCGAAGTCAACGCCTTTCTTACGCTCGAATCCTTTCCTGACCCAATCTTGCTTTATAGCGTGGTTGCGGGCTATATGCTTCACTTTTGATTGTACACCGACTTGTTCTTGAGAGCTTTTCTTCCCTGTGGTAGTTTCATCGGGTCAAATGTGGTTCTCGAGATTTCATTTCTTCATGCATGGCTTTAAGCCACTTTCGGTCTTATGTTGATCATTGATAGCTTTGTCATAAGTCTCTGGTTCTCCCATGGTGAGCATCACGTTACTCGTTAGGAGAATATATACGACTAGGTTGTCGTACTGGGTGAATCTCGCTGTCTGCCTTACGGTTGGACTTGTTCGGAGACTTGTTACGGTTACGAGCTGCCGGTGGTGGATTGACATCATCGATGCTCTGGTGTGACTCCCGTCATCGGGATTTATTGGTGGAGGGCGGGTCAGTTAGCGGAATTTCATCTGTGGTTTCTCGGATTTCTCAAAGTCCTCGATTGTTTGGTCTTCAAGAAATATCACGTCTGCAGCTTCGACAATCCTTTTTTGTTAATAGGATCCCAAAGTACGTAGCCAAATTCTTCGTGGGCGTATCCCGTAAAGATACATTGTTTAGCTTTTCCATCCAACTTGGACCGCCATCTCTTGGGATGTGAGCAAATGCTCTGGTAGAATACTTTCAAGTGTTTGTAAGAAACGTCTCTCCCGTCCAAACGCTCTTTCCGGTACGTCGTAGTTCGGTGGACGATGGAGAAAAGGTTGATTAAATCGGCTAACGTCCCGCATTGCCTCCCACAGGTGTTTGGCGGTTTGCATTTGAGAGCGTACATCGACTCTTTCACGGATGGTTCCGTTCATTCTCTCTGCGACACCGTTGTGTTGAGGTGTCTTTAGTGCCCCGATTTTCCGGACGATGCCAAAACTTCTGCGGTACTCTTGAATGGTCCACGATACTGCCACCGTTATACGCACGAGGGCGTGCGCAGGTTTCTCTCTCCACTTTTACATGGGCCGCTTGAAAACTTCATGCACTTGATCTTTAGTTTTCAAAGCAAAAGTCCATGCACTTTTCTTGAATGGTCATCAATAAAGGTCACTGAAAATAGTGAGCCTCTGCAATGACTTACGACTTCATTGTACGGACATGCGTGTGTATTAAATCTAGAATATTTTCCTTTCTAGATGGTGTGAGACTACGAAATGCAACTCTATGTTGTTTTCCATAATACTGATCAACCTGAAGTTGCAAGGGTGTACCTTTCATTCTGGCAAGACCTCATTTTTTGGAAAGAATTGAGACCTTTTTCACTACGTGTGGCGAGTCGCTTATGCCCATGGCACTCGGTAGGAACTTCTTTCCTTGTGGCATTTACTTCTCCCTCTGCACGGTTTGGCTTGTGATGTAGAGTGATGTATCTTTCTTGCCTTTAGCTATTACCGGATTGCCTTTGGTGAGCTTCCTTTCCTCCACCAAAATAATTATTGTATCCATCATCATCAGCATCTGGGTAGAGATTAAATTGAGGCGGATATCGGGAGAACATGCCCTCGCATCTTTCGGAAAGTAATCTGCGTCAAGATTAGTCTACAGATAAATATTTCCAATGCCGACAATTTTTGATGCATCATCATTTCCCATCTCGCACGTCCAGAAATCACCTTGAGTGTAGGTTGAGAAGAATTCCGTCGTGAGGTAACATGATAGGAAGCGCTGAGTCGACTACCCAGTAGTGTCTTGGCATGCGAGATTGACATAATCGGCATCTCGAACGATGACAACAGCCGGTGACGGTTGTGGTGTCATTTGTTCGGGTTTACGCTACGATTTACGGATTGTTCCGCCTTTAACCTTCACATTCTCGAATGAAGCGTCCGAGGCTTACTGTGATGTGACCTTCCATGTCGTACCTTGATCTGAACTTCGGCCGTCCTCTTTGTTGACTTTGGTTACGGGGATTTTTACTTTTACTTCTCCCGCCATTCTTGCTTGCTTGTTTTACGCATGACAAGCGCTTCGGTCATCGGGGAGTATAGCCTTCATCTTTTCGTCGAGACTCTTCGTTTAACATTGTCTTTTACCGTATCCGTGGTAAAGCTTCGTCGAGGCCCGAGGTTCTTCTAGCAACCTGACTAGAGTATCGACTTTTTGGTAGAGAACTTCAACATCGACAACGCTTGTAGCTCGTCTTCTGATCATCTTCATAGGAGTTGAGTTGATCTACAATGCCTTGAAACTCGCTCGTATGTTCGATAGTAGTCTTTATACTTCAAATTGACTAATCGTCGATCCAGTTGCTTTAGCGTGCGGTTGTCCTCGCGTACATTTTCTCCAAACTTTTGCGAAAGAACGTAAGCGTCGTGTTCATTAGCAAAATTTTGAAAAAATGCTTTTTGTCGATCCGTTGTACGATTTAGCGACACCTTTCGGTTCGGAAACGGCAATTCGATGTCTGCATCGGTTACTTCTTTCTCCTTCGGCATTATAATTGGCTTCGTAGATCTTTAATGTATAAAAGATCCTCGTCTTCGGCTTACAAGTGCATAATTAAATGCGGTTAATTTTATCATATTACTGTGCTTTCCTCCGTTTGAATCGTCGGTCTTGCAGGGTTTCGTAGAACTTGATACTTTTCTGACAATGAATAGTACCAGTGAATAGTACCCGTGAATAGTATCCGTGAATAGTACCCGTGAATAGTACAATACAGTATATATGAATAGTATTGTATATGTGTACACTCTCTTACTAAAAATAACTTGGGTCACGATACCGCTTTGTTGGGAAAAAATGGATGGTTTTAAAGAAATAAATTCCACGCGCGGGATAATTTCGAATCAAAATAGAATAAAAATGACCGAGATTTTAGCGTGGAAAAAACCTTTCAAAATGAAAGTAACAACCACGGGACCGTAGCCGCTTAAACGCCCATTTATAATAAGATGGGATTACAGCTTCAGCGCCGGTGGATCTACAAAAATACAACAAATATGTATCTTGATTTTGTGGATAAAAGCTTATGAGTGTGGCTCTTAATTTCTCTCTCAAAATTTCTCGAAACTCTCTCTGCTCTTTTTCTTTTCCATAGCTTGGATCTATTTGAGATTGAAGCTAAGGCTATATAGCCAAAGCTTCATCATCTCTCCAGGATTCTGGCGGAGGAGAGATTTTTGACTTTTTTTTTCTTTCTTTTCTTTTCCTTTTTTTTTTCTTTTCTTCCTTTTCTTTCTTTTCTTCCTTTTCTTTCGGCGCGCCAGAGACTTTCTTCTTCCCTCTTTTTTTTTTTTCTTTGTGGATGGCCCACATTAGTTGGACCAACACTTATTTTAGTCAAAATTTAACTAAAAACTCGTGTCTTTTGGAGATACTCTAAATCTCTCTTCCCCTAAAATTACATGGCATTAGTTGTGGATGAAAAGCACAAATCCGTGATGTTAGAAGTAATTCGAGTAAAAAAATAGGCAAATGCATAAACGAAAATTCTACTTTTAGACGTTAGAATATGTATTTGAAGTGTATATGGGATGTAATTAGAATTTATGATGCATGAATTGATAAAAGCCTATTGGACACTAAAGGAAAGCCCAACAGTGTTCTCTAATGGGCCGTGAAGTTGTTGTATCCATGCTCATCGGTTTGTACGACTCTTTATCCCTTAAGCGAACTAACAGCGGAAAAAGAAAAAAAGGTCTCGTAAAATGAAAGGGCGATAACGTTCACTCTAAAATATATAAATAAACACCAACTACACCGTACGTTTCATGTGTGCTCTCATTTTTCAAAGAAAGAAAGAAAGAAAAGGAGAAGAAAAGTATTTTACTCAAAGGATTAAAATAATTTATTAATATGGCCAAATAAATAGAATTTATAATCATTTTCTTTGATTTATGTAAATAAATAAACAAACTGTTTTAATTTTAACCTTAAGTCCTTGATTTACATTACATTTAATAAAGAAGAAGAACGTAATTTTTTTATTATATAAATTTAACCTATTGTTACTTTAAATTTAGGTGAGTTAATTGAAACAATATTTTTTCAAAAAATAAGGAGTTGATAGATGGTATATTATTTAAAATAAAAATGCTAAAGAAAGAAAGTAAAGAAATATGTTACAAAATCTCTCTAATAAAAGTATAAAAATAAGAAAAGATAATATTTTTTTTTGCAAAAGCGAAAAAATAGCTTAAAAAATTAGATATTAACATTATCAAAAAATAAGCGGATGCATACAAATGTAACTAAAAAAAGTTATTTTCTACTGACCATTTGTTTTGATGAAAATAGATTTATTAAATATCAAATAAATTAAAGATTTCTCTTTTTAGAATTTTTCAATATACAAAATTATCAAATAAATATGAAACCACCTACTCTCATTTTTATATATAATAATTAATTTAAATAAATTAAAAAATATTTTGTATCCTTAAATATATAAAGTTATCAAATAAAATAAAACCATAAAATAAATACACTTTTTTTTAATTATCTACTAAAAAATAAAAAAATTCAAACAAATTATATCAATTAAAATCGAGTAGAAGAATATAAAATTCTCAAGAAAAATATATCAAATAAATATAAAGATTCTCATACGTAGAAATAATTACACAATGATAAATTATTCTTCCGACTCCAATATGTAACCATGACCTAGATGAGGGTTAAAAATGTCAATTTATGGAATTTTTTTGTGAGTTCTATACCAATTTGATTAAATATGACTCACAAATTTAAATTAAACAAATAACATAAAGAAAATACAAGACAACATGCTCAATTTATCACACAACAAAAACTATTAATAATAAGAAATAATAAACTACAATAAACACATTAGTGACGATATGCCTTACAAGTATGAATGGTAGCGGGGACGGGCGAGAATATTTACGCTAATAACCATAGCCACTCTAACGCAAATTTTGGGTGCATTCGATTAATAACTATTAGTTATGAGTCGGTATCAGTTTTCTCACGGTTTAATCATGTTTCTTATTTTTTAACATTAATGCAAAAATATATTTAGCTTAAAAAAATTAAATATTAACTTAATTTAATTCTTACTTTATCATATTATTTAAAATATTAATATTATTTTTTTTATTTTTTAACTATTTAACATATATTTTCAAATAAAATAAAAAAATATAAAGTAAGAACAAATAAAATTTAATCTAATTATACAAAGCATTGTATGTTTTATTATTAAAATTATATTTTTATATGTAATTATATGGATATAAAATAATAATATTAATATATGTTTTGTTTTTATTAACCACAATTTTGATATTGTAATAATCATCCTCATCCCACGCATTTTCAGTTACGATTATTTTAGAGAAAAAATAGTCAAATTTTCGTAGATAATCATAATCTCAATTATCTACCATTAAAATATACATTCATACTCACATATTCTTGTCCATGCTAGTAGCATACACAAACAATAAACATCACATATCATGCAAATCATTAAAACGTATAATCATAAATATAAATAAAAAAGAATATGATACTCGGTATACAATCAATATAAAAAGATACGTAATCCTTAGATACTGACGTTAAAAAACGTATGATTATAAAATAGAAGTAATATTTAAAAAATATCTAAGTATCTTTTTGAAAAGGAAAAAAAAACCTTATTAATATAAAATCTACAATTTAAAGATTTGATCCTGTAAGTCGTTTCCCTCGTCCAAATTCTTCATCTTTTTCGTAGAAGGTCATTAATGATATTATTTCCCCCCAAAAATTTGGGATGAATTGTTATAGGTAACTTTACTAAAATTAAGACAAAAATTATTGTATTTTAATGTACCTTTTTACCAAAAAGAAGAGAATTAATATTTTTAAAGTAATAATACTTTAATTTGACAATAATATTTATTGTTCTAAAAATAAAGTTAGTAATTTTTTTTTTGTACATTTTGAAGAGTTATGAGTACTAAATAATCAACAAACCCATTGTACAATTGGTATACATCATCATGTGTAAAATAATTTATGCTAAAATTAAGCACTTATTATAATCTCACATAATTCTATTAATTTTTGCTAGCTTGTTTTTGGTCAGGATAATTTTTGCTATTTTAGTCCGTAATTAATCTCAATAATTTTGTATTCACAAATAAGTTTTAATTAATTTATTGGATTGGGAGCATTTGACTTTCTAATTTCGAATGGTAAATAGTTAAGAATATGTTTTACCTTAATTAGGTGCAATAGTATGCATCTTCTGTATAAGTATATATAGCCTTCATTTACACCCACACACGTGTTATATATATATATATTCAAAGTCTAAAACTAACCATGAATTATTCAAAGTCATAAACTAACCATGAGAGTTTAAGGGAATCTCCACATTGATTTCTAAGTTTTTATAAATAAGAAACACTTATTAAAAGTAGAGTGGACAATAAGCTTTTCTTTTTTATTGCAAACATCTCTAAAACTTTTCCACCTGAATTTGCTCAATCCCCATAAAGGGAGGAAAATCATTCTCTCTGTTGGTTACCAAAAAAAAATACTGTTCTTAGTTTTGATTCATTAGAATGGCTATGAAGGCAACTGTAAGTGCATTAAATGAATATCACTTCTATGATTGATTGTCACATTTTTCTTTTCTTTTCATCTTTAATAAAATGACCAACAAATGTGTATATATATATATATATATTTGTGCAGAATTACTGGAGATCATTGCTTTCTAGGGCCAGAGCAGCCAATAATGATTTGGCAACCTCGACATCTTCCAATACAAGATATTTTTCGTCATCTGCACATGCTGATCACTCAAGATTCAGGTTAATTTAGTCATATTCTATCCATAATTTAATGTCGATTCATATTTATTTAATAAATGCTTTTGATATGTGATTATATTTACATATCATATATTTACAAGAAAAATGTTCGGTTACTTTATTTGTTTAAATTTAGAGATTGTTTATTCTTTTTATTTAAAAAAATTGTGTTTTTAAATTTATTTTTTTTTTAAATATATTAAATAAATATAAAATAATAACACACTTTATATATTTTTTTATAGATATATATCTAATTAAATAATTTTTAATTAAAAAAATTAGTCAAATTTTTTAACAAATCTTTCTATCAAACTTAAATTGAATATTTATTATCTAATGTATGATTTTAGATATTAAACAATAAAAAATTTATTTAATTTTAAAATAATTTATTTTTAAAATGTTAGTTAGAATAATTTTTTAATTAAACATTAGTTTTTTAAGTATACATGCATGTGTATATCAAAAAATATAAAAATATATTTAACATATGTATTATTTTATTATATTTAATTAAAAATTAATTTTATCGACACATTTTTCATAAACTTTTCACAAACTAATGATATTTTTCTAAACAATAACCCAAAACAAAGTGAAAATTTTGATACGTCGTCCATCAATGATAATGGTAGACAGAGTAGGGATACCCCAACCCCTAGTTTCGTCTTTACTTATAAATATTAGGAATTAATTATTTCTTATTTTTGTCACATTGGTATCCATAAATTAAATCAATGCATGCATATATATGAAATATTGCAGGGATCTAGCTACGAAGGGAGAGTACGCACCGGTGTACATAGTGATGGGATTTGTGTTGGCAGCAATAGCAATGGCAACACACACAGCAAAGCAACAATTAATGCATTTCCCTTCAATAAGTATAAGCAAGAAGAAAAGAGAAACCTTAAGAGAGATGGACGATCCTGATAACTCTATTCATTCTGCCGACAAGTTTATCAACAACTCATTCCTCAGGAAATTAGCTCACATTCAAAATGAAAACCCAACTTCTCATAATGATCCTTCTCAACCTAATCCATTTACAAGGTCTGTGTCTATATATCTTCTTTTTTATGTTTACTTTTTCAATAACAGATAAATCTTACTCATTTGATTACTTGTCTGAAAATTACTCAGGTCAAGAAATGCAGAGACTCTTAAATCAGCTGGGGTGAACTCAAAATCCAACTAAACTTAGCATTTTCAAGGCTTTGATTTGTGTCTCTCAGCTGCCCAAATATCATGTTATTTTCACTTTGTACCTAGGGTTTTTGACTATGCATGTGTCTTTTTTTCTCTCCATATATTCATTCCTTACATTGTATATAGTATACACAAGCCTCTAGCTTCTATCATTCTACTTTATGGAGTGAACTAAAATGAAGAGAGGTTCAACATTCGTTCTTTGTTTCGTGTTGTGTTATAATAAAAATAGAGACACAATTGCTTTCTTATATGTCCCTATCAAATTTAAGTGTTTAACTAGTTAAAATCTATATCTATTATATATATATAATTTTATATCATGGATTAAAATTAACCGTATATTTAAAAATAATTTTTATTATTATTTTTATCTTTTGTATAATTCAATTAGTATTTTTTTTATAATTAAGTAATAAATTATTAAAATATTTGCTTAATATAGTTACATATATTTAATTTTTTTAGATTATAATAAAAATAGTTTTAATTAAACTAAAATTAGTAGTAATTATTCTTGATATGTTAATAAATTAATTATAACGTAAATGTTTATGACTAGTATTATTAAATAGAGAAAATAAATCCTAAAAATTCTTTATATTAATTTATTTTTTAAATTTTATTTTTATTTTTATTAAAGATTGTATGTTAGTTGTTTTTTAATCACTTATAAAAAAATACTTTAATAAAAAATCAATAAAATAATATAATTTATTATTAATTGATTCTTTTTATAAAGTTAAGAGATTAAATGACATTAGTTATAATTTAACGTATTAAACGACACAATTGACATAATTTAAGAGATATATATATTACATTTCATCTTATTAAATAAACCATCTTATGTATTTTAATATAATCTATTTATTCATATATATGATTTCACTTTTAATTAACTCCTAAAAAAATATGTTTTTATATTATGAGAAAAAAATATGTGGAACATATTTTTGAACATATAATAAACGTATATTTTTTACATTATATATATATATAACCACGTGTATAACATGGATAGTGATTAAAAATAAAATTTCATAATCGAAGGTAAATAAAAATAAAATTTCATCAATTAAAGGGATCAACTATGCAATTAAACATTAAATAAATATTATTTTTCATGACATTTAGCTTTAAAATAGGTATCATATCATCTTTCTTATCTCAACCACTTTTCAACACCTAATTTTATTTAAAATAGATACAGAATTAATATTGGTACATTAGATTTTAAAATTAGTATTGTTTATTCCTCTAATTTGTAAAAGATATTTTTTAGTCATTAACTTAAAAAAATAGATAAATTAAAAATAAATAATATTATTTTAATAATTTTTTTATTAAAATATTTTTTTATCTTTAAAGTGATCGATATTATTTTTGAATACCAACAAGAAATTCCTCAGTTAGATAAACAAAATAATTTATCAAAATATGTACAAATTTTTCGAATATTTCTATCCTAAAGTTACATATTAAAAAAGAAGAAGGAGTAAGCAATGACATACTTCCTAGAAAATGGAGATGATTATCATTATTATTATGATATCTAAATCAATGATATGCAGTTGAACTACAAATATTATTTTATTTTATTACTCATGGTTAGACATTGTTGGTTCAAATGATGTGGGCCAACCACAAAGAAAAAAAAAGGAAGAAGATAAGGAAACACTCTAACGTCGAAAGAAAAGGAAGAAAAGAAGAAAAGAAAAAGAAGAAAAAAGGAAAAGAATGTCAAACATATCTCCGTATAATCCGGAGAGAAGGATGAAGTTTTTGGCTTTATAAAGCCTTAGCTTCAATCTCAAATTTACATATCAAAAACGGAGAAAACAAAATAGAGAGAGAGTTTCTGAGAGAAATTTTGAGAGAGAAATTAAGAGAGTCAATTTGTGAAGTTTTATCCACAAATTGAAGATACATATTTGTTGTATTTTTGTGAGAGATCCACATGAAGGTGAAGTGTGTAATCCCATCTTATTATAGTGGAAGTTTAAGTAGCATACGGGTCCCGTGGTTGTTACTTTCATTTTGAAAGGTTTTTACACGCTAAAATCTTTGTGTCATTTTTATTCTATTTTGATTTGGAAAATTATCCTAGGTGTATGGAATTTATTTCTTTAAAACCATCCATTTTTCCCAACAAAGTGGTATCAGAGCCAAGTTATTTTAGTAAGAGACTGTACACATATACAATACTATTCATATATATTGTATTGTACTATTCACGGTACTATTCACATAGTACTATTCAGAAGGTACTATTCATCGATACTATTTGGCGGATACTATTCATCGTCAAAAGGTATCAAGTTCGACGAAACCCGCGATCGACGATTTATCTAAATGGAGGAGAGTAGCAATATGATAAAGTCAATCGTATTTAATTATGCAATTTGGAAGTCGAAGACGAGGATCTTTATACATTAAAGACCTATTGAAGCCAATTATAATGTCGAAGGAGAAAGAAGTAACCGATGTTACATTGAATGGGCCGTTCCGAATCGAAAGTGCGTGCTCAAATTAGACAATGGATCGACAAAAGCATTTTTTCAAAATTTTGCTAATGAACACGATGCTTACGTTTCTTTGGCAAAAGTCGAGAAAATGTATGCGATGACAACCACACAAAATAAAGCAAATCGATGCGACGATTAGTCAATTTGAAGTATAAAGACTAAACAAGTGTCGTAACATACGAGCGAAGTTCCAAGGCATTGTAGATCAACTCAACTCTACGAAGACGATTGTAGATGGCAGCTAAAGCGCTTGTTGATGCTGAAGTTCTCTACCAAAAAGTCGGGATACTCTAGTCAGTGTTAGTTAGCAACCCGCCTCAAATTACCGGGACGGTAAGCTTACCATAGATATGGTAAAAGACAGTAATGTTAAACGTAAGAGTCTCGACGAAAAGATGAAGGATATACTCGACTGAAGCCGCTTTGTCATGCAAAAACAAGGCAAGCAAGAATGGCAAGGATATAAAAGTAAAAATCTCAGAACCAAAGTCAACAAAGAGACGGCCGAAGTCTAGATCAAGGTACGGCATGGTTGTCATCATTGCATAGCAAGCCCTGACACTTCATTCGATAATGTAGAAGGTTAAAGGCGGAACAATCCGTAAATTAGAAGTAGAAACCCGAACAAATGACACCACAATTGTCACCGGGGTTGAAGAAGTTGTCATCGTTGAGATGCCGACATACAATCTCGTACGCCAAGACATTAGCTTGGGTAGCTTGACCAGCGCTTCCTATCATGTCATCTCACGACGGGAATTCTTCTCAACCTACACTCAAGGTGATTTTGGACGTGCGAGATGGGAAATGATGATGCATCAAAAATTGCCTGCATTGGAAATATTTATCTGTGAGACTAATATTGACGCAGATTATTACGAAAGATGCGAGGTACAAGCTTTCTCATATTCGCTTCAATTTAATCTCTACCCAGATGACGCTTGATGATGATGGATACAATAATTATTTTGGTGAAGGAAAGTGGAAGCTCACCAAAGGCAATCCGGGTAATAGCTAAAGGCAAGAAAGATACATCACTCTACATCACAAGCCGACTGGTAGTAGGAGTATAAATGCCACAAGGAAAGAAGTTCCTACGAGCTACGGCATAGCGATCGATCATCGAGTGAAAAAGTGTCTAATTCTTTCCAAAATGAGGTCTTGCCAGAATGAAAGGTACACCCTTGCAAACTTGGTTAATCAGATATGGGAAAACAACATAGAGTTGCATTTCGTAGTCTCGCACCATCTAGAAAGGAAAATATTCTAGATTTAATACACGTATGTACGTACAAATGAGTCGTAAGTCATTGTGGAGGTGCTCACTATTTTGTGACCTTTTATTGATGACCATTTTAGAAAAATATGGACTTTTTGCTTTGAAAACTAAAGATCAAGTGCATGAAGTTTTCAAGAAGTTTCATGTAAAACGGGAGAGATAAACCGGAAGACGTTGAAGTGTGTACGTGCGAGATAAATTGGTAGTATCGTGGGACCATTCGAGAGCATCAGAAGTTTTGGCATCAGCCGGAAAAATCAGCATCAAAGACACCTCAACACAATCTGTCGCAGAATGAACGGTAACCATCTCAGTGAAAAGTCGATGTACGCTCAAATGAAAAACCGCCAAACTCTTTCGAGGGAGGCAATGAGAGACATCGATTTAATCAACCTTTTCTCCATCGGGCTCCATCAACTACGACGTATCGGAAAGAGTTCGGATGGGAGAGACGCTTTCTTACAAAAACTTGAAAGTATTCCCAATGGTAGAGTATTTGCCACATCCCAAGAGATCGAAATGTCCAAGTTGGATGGAAAAGCTTAAACAATGTATCTTTGGCTGGGATATGCCCACGAAGAATACACTACGTACTTTCGATCCTATTAACAAAAAGGATTGTCGAAGCAGAGACGTGGTATTTCTCAAGACCAAACACCGAGGATTTTGAGAAATCCAACAAACCACGCCGATGAAATTCAGCTTAACTGACCCGCCTCTCCACCAATAAATCCACGACGGGAGTTACACCGTATACATCGATGATGTCAATCCACCACCGGCAACAAGGTTAGAACAAGTTTCTGAACAAGTCCAACCAGAAGTACAAACAAGGAAATCCACCCGAGTACGACAACCTAGTCGTATATATTCTCCTAACGAGTATGCGATGCCCACCGAAGGGAGAATCCGTAGAGTTGATTTAAGCTATCACCGGACGAAGATAAGACTGAAAGGCTTAAAGCCGTAGGGAAGAAATGAAATCTCTATACGAGAACCACACATTTGACCACGAAACTACCACAGGGAAGAAAAGTTCTCAAGAATAAGTCGGTGTATAGAATCAAAAGTGAAGAAGCGCCTCGCAACCACGCTATAAAGCAAGATTGGTCATGGGAAAGGATTCGAGTAGAAGAAAGGCGTCGACTTCGATGAAATATTCTCACCAAGGGTTAAAAATGTCTACAATCCGAGTTGTTCTTGGTTGGTACTAGTCTTAATCCTGGAAGTTGAACAACTCGATGTAAAGATCGCATTCTTACATGGTGATCTAATGAAGAAATCTATATGGAGCAGCCCCAAAGGTTTCCAAGTCAAAAGCAAAGAAACATTGGTATTCGACTAAAGAAAAGCTTGTATGGTCTCAAGCAAGCACCAAGGCAAAGCGGTACAAAAAGTTCGACTCATTCACGGGAGAAAAATGAATACAACAGAACGACTACTGATCACTGCCTTCATCAAGAAATTCTCTAACGGTGATTTTATTATTCTTTTGCTTTATTGATGATATTAATCACTGGGTCAAAATATTGACAAGATTAACAAGTTAAAGAAGAGTCGAGCAAGTCCTTTGCAATGAAGAACTTAGGACCTGCCAAGAGATTCTTGCAATACGACGACACCGCAATGACAAAAGCAAAAGATCCGCTTTCCCAAAAACTAGGTAAGTTGAAAAAGTTCTTAAAAGATTCAAATACGAGCAAAGCTAAACCGTTATTGTCCACTGCAAGCCATTTCAAACTTAATACGAGTCAATGTCTCTCGAGTGAGGATAAATCGAGATGAGCAAGGTGCCTTATGCATTCGGTAGCCTGGAAGTCTAACGACGCGACATGGTATGCACTAGACCGGACATACTGCACATGTTGTCAAGGCCAGGAGCCGATTCCTATCAAATCCTGGAAAGGAACATCAAGTACCGTCAAATGGATACCAGGTATCTCTGCAGAACCTCCAATCATTGTTTACATGCTGGTAATAATAAACCAGTATTAAGGATATACGATTCGTATATGGTCGACGAGCATACGAGAAAATCTATATCCTGGGTACCTAATAACATTCGGAGTGGAGTCGTTTACGGCAATCACGATTACAAAAGTGTATTGCCTTAAGTACCAAGGTATGTAGTACATTACAATCACCGAAGGTTGTAAGCGAGATCCTCGGATGAAAAAGTTCCTACAAGAATTGCATCGAACCAAGAAAACTATGTTTCTTTATTGGCTAGAAAGTGCAATTCATCTTTAGCAAGTTAACTCCAACCTTCCACTCAAGGTCCAAACACATCGACGTAAGGTATCATTGGATTCGTGATGTCGTGGAACATAAACCACTGAAGTTGAAAAGGTTCATACCAATGATAACTGAGCGTATATGATGACAAAGACCGTGACTAGAGAAAAACTTTATCCGTAGAAAGATTGGTGATGGAAGAGCTACGTCCCACATGCGAGGTGGGAAATTTGTTAGTCCAACCGATGTGGGCCACCACAAAGAAAAAAAGGAAGTTAAGGTAAGGAAACATCAAGGCCGAAAGAAAAGAAGAAAAGAAGAAAAGAAAAAGAAGAAAAAGGAAAAGAATGAAAAAATCTCTCCGTATAATCCGAGTAAGGATGAAGTTTTTGGTTTATAAAGCTCTTAGCTTCAATCTCAAATTTACATATCGGGAGAAAACAAAATGTAGAGAGTTTCCGAGAGGGATTTTGAGAGAGAATTAAGCAGAGCCAATTTCACAAGCTTTTATCCATAAATCAAGATACATATTTGTTGTATTCAGAGATCCACCTGCCAAGTTGTAATCACATCTTATTATAAATAAAGTTAAGTTTTACGGGTCCCACGGGTCATACTTTCATTTTGAATTTTTTCCATCGTTAAAATCTCACTATTTTTATTCTATTTTGATTGGTAAATTATCCCTACATAATAATTTATTTTTTTAAAACCATCCATTTTTCTCAACATACATAAACAAAAACAAAATAATGAAGTTGGCATTTAAAACTCGTATGAGATAACAGTTACATTTACAAAAGAATACTTTCCAGTAAAGAATTAAGCTAAAATTTTCACTCTTCTACCATAGGCCTAGTGCAGCTGACAAAATGTAGAGAATTGCAGCAATGAAGATGTTTGCAATTTTGGGCTAATTTTGCTCAAACTAGAAAAAATGCAACTCTGTGGTTTCGAATCTGTATAAAGTGACTGTTTTCATGATTGTTTTATGCACAAAATAAAAGGATTACGTACTCAACAACATAAAATCCATAGCCATCCAAATGCCAAGAATCCATAACTTCCAAGTTATTGTTAAACACAAGCTCTATCCATTCTTTATGATACCCAGTTGTAACAAAAACGCCACGAACAGAGTCATTCCTTGTAACGTGAGTGGAAAATTGGTCGAGTTTATAAATCCCAGATCCTTTCACAAAAGTATCAGCTAGTTTCAGTGGAGAAGTTGGAGTAAGATATGAGACATTATTGACAGTATAGTTAGGCACACTCTTAATCTCAGCAGTTAATTCATGAAGAATAAAGGTTTGTGATATTGTCACATTACTAACATTAAAGCTTCCTTGTGGATTAGACCTTGCAGCTCCAGTTGTCATATTCCACCTTATTTTCACAAAGTTCATAAGAAGAAGAAGAAAAAAAGCATATATACTCTTGCCTATTGTATAACTTGCATCGCATTGCTGAGGAATTTTACAAGTATAGGTACCCTTAAAGCTATAAAGACTAACCGTCTATTTGTTTATACTTTTGCTAAAAATAGTTTATGACAAAAGAAAATGTAAGTCCAGTTTTTATGAGGTTGGATTGGACAATTTGTACCAGAAACTCCATCTTGCCAAGAATTCAATCTTTGCTGTATTCCATTCCTGCATTAATTACCATATACGTTTATCATTCTCCTTTTCATGGTTATGGTAATGAATCTATTGGGCCTATGAAAAGGCAAAGAGCACCTAAAAGTAACAAGCATCTAGTGATCATTATAGTGATTCTTAAATGGTTTAACAATGCTCACCTTCAAATCACCAATGGGTAGTGATTAGAAGATATGGACAATCATTTCTTCATAATTTCATAATTACAATGCTTCACCAAGAGGGTAACCCCTGAGAAGTTACTCGATCATAATCTATTTAGCATTTTCTCTACTCGCTAGAGTATTAACCTAAAACAACATCAATATATTATAAATATCATGTAAAGAGTAGTGGTACTTTATCCATTTGATTGAACACATTGACATGAATCATATCGTTGGTTGTGGCATTGATAAGAGGCCCAGGAAACATCCCATTGATAGTAATAATCTGTCCATAACAACTCCCAATCATACGTGTACTAATTAATAACAAGTCCTAATTTTCTTGAACATTTGATTAAAAATGTATTTAGATTTCATCATTAGGGTATAATCTCACCGGTTGATCAGTATAAACAATAAAAGGATGTATATTTATTCAAATAAATGGTGTAATTTTCAAAGTAAGTACAAAGAGAGACATACAGAAAATAACGCTGAACAGTTTTGTTTCCAAAAGAATATAAAGAGAGAGAGAGAGAGAGAGATATAAACTTCCAAATTTTGCAGCTGAACGTAGCAATTAAAATAGTAATGTACGCAATTAGAAAATGGAACAAATTTACATTTCACATATTTAGTGCGCTGTTTTATGTAATATTAATAAAATTACGGTGAGATGCACTCCTTGTAAGAGTTTTACGTGTATAATAATTGTAATTGATTTTTATCTTTTAAATAAACTTAAATCTATGTATGCTAAATGTGTACAAAAAGCTTTAAATTTCTTCTCTACAATTCTTTTTAGATTTGATTTAATTTTGACTTCTCTCCTTTTAAAATAAAATTATAACAAAAAATATCAAATGATTTAGTTCGTTTAAGTGAATTATAACTCAATTCAATTTATTTAAATTTATGTGATCTAAAATCAATTCAATTTATTTTAAATAAGTTATTCCAAACAGGTTAAGACTGATTTCATTTATTATTTAAAAAAATTAAAAAATATTTATAACTTTATTTATAAAAAAATTTAATATAAATATTACATTTTTATTATATTTTTGTAAAGCAAAAAAAAATAATATCTTTTAATTACAATATTTTATAATTATATTTTTTTAATTATAAAAATATTATTATTAATAAATATATTTTACTAAATAATTTGATAAGTTATTCGTTACCTATGTGAGATAACTTCTTTGTGAATAAAACAAGTTGAATTTTTTTAATTCATAGATTTACTAGATTAACTTTGAATAAGTTAATTGATAAGTTTGCCCCTCATTTTACATACTATACCCGTATACCGTAGAGAAAGTAGACTCGAAAGAAAAAAAAAAGTAGGGTTATTATCACATTATGTTTTATTATTTCTATAACTAATTTATTATTAAATTTCAAAATTATTAAAAAATATTTTTATTTTATTTTTAATATATTTATTGTATCTTAATTAAAATTTCTTAAAAATATTTTAGATAATTTTTAAAATTTATAATTAATATGTTGTAGGAAAATAACTCCACTGAAAAATCACCTATAATCACTACCAAACATGATTTGCAAATTTGTTTAATGGGAAAAACGGCTCCTATAATAAATTTAGAATTCCAATCCCCTCTATAATACAATCGTCCTTCATCTTTTTCCAATGTTCTACCTAAAAGTTCGTGATTTCATCTTCCTAAAATAAAAAATGAGTTAACTTTTAAATAAATGATAATTAAATTTAAAAGATATAAATAATTTGAAAATAAGGAGAATTAAAAATTTAAACAACATATTTTTAAATAAGATATTACATAATTTCACATATTATTGTATATAGTAAATAAATTATATTTATTTAATTTATTTTTATATCATTTTAACTTTCAAGTTAATAAAAATTAAGTTGGTTATAACGTTTCAAAATAATCTTCTAAAATTATATAAAATAATATTATAATAATATTAAAAGAGTTTAATAACGAATAGATTTAATGTTTAAAATTTAATTTAAATTTCATCTCATTAAATAATATTTAAATTAAAATTTTTAAACTTAAGATTTTATTTTTAAATATTAACTTACCATAAAAAAAAATGTTATTTTAGAATCTACAAATTTTAAATTTGATTCAAACTATATCACAATATCAATTATCACATTAAACGCTAAAAATATTTAGATTTTAGGTTAATTTGTGTTTAACTTATTAATCTAACATTAAAATTTATTCATTCTCATCCCCAATTTAAGTGACATTTGAATCAAACCAGGTATGCTTGCTAAAAAAAAAGATTTCAACGTGGTTTTCAAGCACCTTTAAATTAAAAATGGGTTAAAGATGGTTTTAAGGATCAAATTGCTCTGTAATTACAACATCAACCCTTTTTTCCTCCAGACAAAGTTAAAATATATGATTCTTCCAGAGTCTGCTGGAGTCCAGATGTCAACAGTGAGCTTATTTTCCAAAGGCAAAACCAACTTGTAATCCCTTGAAAAGGGCAAGTTTGTATCATAATTCAGATTTAAAAAAAAAAAAAATTGTTTGTATAGGAATTATTACATTTTAGACAAACACAAGTTAAATAAGATTTGTAGCACTATTAAAGCTTTCAAATTCACCATCCCGTCCATGGAGCAGGAGAAGGAGCACTAACTGGAGCTGCAGATTCACCATAAACCCCTGTAAAATAGGCAAACAAGACTTTCTCAGAGAAAAAGAAGTAACAAATAATTCTTAAATTTCTTTTAACAGTTGAATTTTATTGTCCTAAAGTGCTTTACACTGATGAATTTTGACTAACCACATAGAAGAAGATTTTGAGGTGGAGGTCTTTCCTTAGCAGGGTTTGGATCAGCATCATGAACCCTAACATAGAGTTCTTCACCCAAGTACCAGTTCTTCAATATTTGTGATCTCAAATTCCACATTCCAGGGTTATCAAGAAATGCATAGACTGCAGTCCATCCTTGTGGGTAGACTTGCACTGTTGAGCGCACAACTGGATCATAAAGGTTGTAACTGTTGCGCTGATCTGGTCTCCAATCTCCATTGCCAAATCTGTAAGCTTTGTAAAGCATTCAGTATTTTTTTGGGTTAATCATATTTGTTCTGTTTTCCAATGTGGCCCTAAATGGCATGATTAGCAAAGATAAAGCAGCCCATTATAAGATTATTAGTCTATTTGTTTCTGTTAAAAGATTTTGTAAAAGCACTTATGACAGCAAAAAAAGGCTCTTGAACTGAAAGACAAAAAAAATCCAAAAGTTCTTTAGGTGCTCAAAAAAACACATTTTGTTCCTCTTGTAGAAGCACAAACTAAGTGCTTCTTGCTGAAAGCACTTTTCCTGAAAGCTTCGACTTAAACAATTTTTAACCCAAGCATAAGCAACAAAGCCCTATATATATCAGAACATACATGAACAACAAGAAACTTGCATCAATTATTTGATGCCTTATAGTTGTACTGTTGATGGTGTGTTGGTTGTGTACGTTGATTTCTAATGATGATACTTAAAAGTTAAAACATACCCAACAACGAAGAATCCGAAACCATCAAAATGCCAAGAGCCAATGACATGTAAATTGTTCTTGAACACGATCTCAACCCAACCTTTATGGATCCCAGTCACCACAGAAACTCCATAGGAAGCATTGAAATTGACAGATTGAATTGGAAATGCATCAAGTTGGTATATGCCTGAACCATTGGAAAAATAATCAGCAAGTTTCAACGGGGTATCCACTGTGTAATATGACACGTTATTGACAACATAACGTGGTCGGCCCTCAATTTCAGCTTTTGAGGCTTGGAGAATGAATGTTTGTGACAGTGTCACATTTGACACTCTGAAGGTTCCTTGTGGATTAGGCCTTGCAGCTCCAGTAGTCAAGTTCCACCTGGTTTATGCAGATAATACAGTATTAAGGGATTGTGATCATCAATATTGGTGAAACTTAATTTTTTAAAGGGTTTGCCTGTTTTTGAGACCTATGAAAGCACTTTTACACAAAAAAAATGTGTTGCATGAGTGCTTTTAGAGCTCATAAAACATATCGTATGCTTCATGATAAAAGCACAAATGATGCTCTTCTTCCTAAAAGCGCTTCTCTTTTAAATCACCTTTGACTTATATCACTTTTGATAGAAGAAGATTTTGTATCCAAGTTTAATAAAAGAGATTCCTTAATTGACTCAAAAGATGGATATGGAAACTTGGAAGGGTAACTAGGAGATCTTTACCTGATAGACCTGGCTTGATTCACTGAAAATTCTATATCAAATGGGTCAGGTCCAGTTGGCAGAGGTCCACCAACTGATATAGTGGAATCGGAATAGTGTAGCACTCCTATCCCCATAAGGCTGGAAGCAGATTCATTTTGATTGAACAATTTAGGAGTTGCAACTATGTAATAATCAGCTTCACTCTGATTTGCTGTGACAAGTACCGAGTAGGATTGGCCAACATGGACATCCAAAGAATCCAACATGATCTGATTGGTGTAAGATCCTTCTGTTTCAACCAACAACATTTGATGATTTTGAATCTTGAAGTTGAAACTCAAGGAATTCCCCACGTTTGAAATCCTGAACCTATATGTCTTCCCTGTATCACAAGCTTAATCATAAATACTTGCTATGCAAATTCATACAATTATAACCTTTTATAACATGCAAAATGACACTTGTTTTTTATCAATTTGGTGTGGTTCGAACAAGTTTAACAGACCGCACCAATTTTATTTGCAAAACAATAAAGAAAAAATATTGATGTAGATATCTTTACAACAAACCTTTTATGATAGTAAAAGACTCATGAGGCTTTGACCATGGGTTGCCATAAGGAGCTTTACCATTCATCAAAATGACTGAAGGAGTAAACTGGTATCCAGCATCCTCTTTCACTATTCTCCTAGTCCACTGATCCAATTCCACACCCAAAAATAAAGCATCAGTCTCAAATGAAAGTTCGATAGAAAAATGTTAAAATGTCCAACATCGATTGGACATGAAGTATCAAACACATATATTAATGAGAACAATCCTCCATGTCATAACCTGGGTTTTAAGATGGAGTTAGGCCCAAATTTAACATGGTATCAGAGCAGGAAAATTAATTTGCTTCTGCTTTATTATTATCTTAGTATCTTCAATCTTTGAAATGACGGAAGACAAACTGCTAGGATCAGAAGCTGAAAGTTCATCGGTGCTTTCCTTCATGAATATGCATGAGGTGGATGTCAACCCAAATCAAAGATTAAGCTCAGTCTTGTTGAATGAGTTTAATTACTTACCTTGGTCAAGAGCAGTGGCTCTAAGTGGAAGGTCCAAGTTGGGGTTCATAAATGGAAGCATCGAAGTACACTGATGTTTCCTCGCCCAACCTATGAATCACTTAGTAAGGATCGGTTGGTTATGTCATGGCTCCTAAATTCCATGGAACGTAAATTAGTTGAAATATTCGGTTACTGCGAATCTGCATACCAATATGAGAGACGGTCGAGAAATGTATGGCGGTCGAAAAATGTGCGTGAGTTTTCAATTAAAGAAGGACATCTCAAATACAACAAGATGGTAAGCCTTTTGTATAACTCTTAGGAAGCATGAAAAGCATGTGGAATGAGTTAGAAATATATCGTCTCATACAATCGATGTAGCTACTACGAAAAAGTAAAGAAGATAAGATATTTCAACTGTACGGTCTCGATTCAACGTATGAAGATATA
The DNA here is from genome assembly GCA_033030585.1 of Hippophae rhamnoides. Taxonomy (NCBI): domain Eukaryota; kingdom Viridiplantae; phylum Streptophyta; class Magnoliopsida; order Rosales; family Elaeagnaceae; genus Hippophae; species Hippophae rhamnoides. The sequence goes on along the minus strand of CM065432.1, from coordinate 48,720,478 downwards.
CGATGCCACGTACTGCATGAATCTGAACTTCCTTCCTTGCCCAATGTATGTGAGACAATTCAACGTGAAGAAATAAGGAGGGAAAGTCGTGAGCAAGGGATCTGATGGCTGGTGCGCACTGAGGCGAAAGCCTATCTAACCAACGAGAGAAGTACAAAGGGAAGCATCCAAACTTGAAGTGTCGACACTGCAACTATGCCGTATTAAGGACACGTGTTGGATTCTACATCCCGGAAATTAAAACACGATTTTATAAGGATAAGGGTTTACTGAAAAGTGAATAAATCTGCGCACGGTGCGAATCAGTACACGCCTCTGCTACCTACAATGGAGTGCGATCCGTTCAAAAACTTCCTGGCGAATCCATGAACTTATGAATGAGTTTATGTTGTATCTTGAAAGCAAGGCAGGAGGCTTAGAGTTTGTGTGGATAGCATAGAAGAAAACTTGTGACATTGCTAGGCAAGTTTGCAAGTTTCTTAGCGAGATACAAAACTTCATTACCACGAAGGACATGCAAGGTATCATAAAAACCTTTAAAAGCGCTCTTAAAATAAATATGTTGCATGATTTTTGGGTTGTAGATTCGGGTGCCACGGTCATGTATGACAAACCGTGTCAAAGTCAAAGTCGTAAGTTTGAAAAATTAGCAAATCCTTCTCAAGTTTCAATTGCAAATGGTGAGAATGTAAAGATTTTAGGAAAGGAAAAAATAAAATTAATGTCGGATGAAATCGAGTCGGCGGTTTTATATGTACATTCCTTTCCACTTCGAGCTTACATTAGGAAAAATCCAAATACTTTGAATTGCTAGCCATTTTTTTCTCCCCACAATGTCATTTTTCAGTTATTGCCAAAAAAGACGATTGGTGAAGGGTTTTACTTAGATAGTCTCTATTACATATCCAAGAGCAATCGGAGAGGGTTTCAAGCCAAGTTTAACCATCAATATAATCAATTGTGGCATCAGCGTTTAGCTACTTTTCTCACCAATTTTGTCAACTTTATTTCCAAACTTAGGAAATGATGCAATTTCATGTGAAACTTACCACTTGTCTAAGGCGGCTAGATTGCCTTTTAATCCTTCCAATGCAGGGCTAGTAAGTGTTTTGAACTAGTTCATTCGGATGTATGGGGACAGTAATGAATCTTTTGATGGTTATAAGTATTTTGTGATTTTTGTTGATGATATTTCTCGAGTCACGTAGTTATATCTTTTAAAGTCTAAGAATGAAGTTATGGAAGTATTTAAGGACTTTCATAACCTTGTTAAAAATCATTTTCTCCTCTAAAAATTCAAACCTTAAAGTCGACAATGGTATGCAGAATACATGTCCGTATATCATGAAACAATATTTGAGCATTCGTGGCATTATGCATCAAACAAGTTGTGTTGGCACACCTCAACAAAATGGTGTAGGCTGAGCACTTAAAAAGGGACTTACTTGAAAAAACTAGAGCATTAATGCTACAAATAAATATACGAAAGAGATTTTGGTCCCGAGGGGTTATGGCCTAACTACGTCATCGATAGATTACCAGTAGTCTTGGATTTCAAGTCTCCCCTAGAGGTCATGAAAGGAAGGAAAATTAACCTCTCACACCTTAGAGTCTTTGGCTGTATTTGTTTTGTACATATTCGATCTCATCATCGAGATAAATTGGATCCTAGAGCTATTAAATGTATTTTCTCGGTTATTCATCTACACAAAAAGGATATAAGTGTTATGATCCCCAACTTAGGAAATTAATTGTGTATAAAGATGTTCGATTTTATGAAACTAACCCTTTTTTCAGCAAGTCACATGAAATCCTGAAGTCAAGGGGATGACATCTTGGATGTGTTTCCATTACGAATCAAACTTGAGGCTCTACTGACAAGATCCCGGCCATTGTCAACATTGATACATCTCTAGCGAAAGTAACAATGAAGGGTCTCTTTCTTAATGGTATGCATGAAGATGGTGATAATCAAGATGATCCTCGCAATATAGTGCAAAGATGTGAACGAGTGTGAGATAACTCCTGCAACCACGCGTAATCAATGCGTGTTAATGACCTCATGAAGACTTCGAGACTTTGTCACACGTTGCACAATACTATATCGAGTTACGGTGAGCCTCGAAAACTTTACGTGAGGCCAATAGCGAGGTGTGGAAGGAAGCCGTACGAGAAGAGCTTAAAATACAGAATCAACCTGACACGTGGAGCATCGCAAACTTCGAAAAGGCGAAAGTCGTGGGTTGCAAATGGATTTATAAGCTCAATTCAAGTCGGATGGATCAATTGAGAGGTATAAAGCAAGATTGGTGGCTGGGGGATTCACTCGAGCATTCGAGGTGGATTACAAAGAAACATTTGCACCTGTTGCAAAAATGAACACGGTAAGAGTGCTCTTGCGTGTACGTAAACAAGTGGTGGTCCATGTACCAAATGGATGTGAAGAATGCATTCTTGCGTGGTGATCTCAAAGAAGAAGTCTATATGAAATTGCCACTAGGGCATCCTCAACTGATGAAATGGATTTAGTGTGCAAATTGCAAATCCATTTATAGTTTGAACAGTCCCACGAGCTTGGTATGCAGAGCTTTAAGCTGATTCGCTAGTGTTGGTTTCAAAAGCGGCCAATGCCGATTCTTCACTATTTGTTCGCACGGGAGCTATGGGAAAATTGGTTGTCTTCGATTATGTAGATGATACGATAATTATAGGTGATAATCTTTGTGAGATTTTCAACCTCAAAGCAGTCCACTCGGACAAAGGTTTGCAATTAAAGACCTTGGGATATTGAAGTACTTTCTTGGTATAGAAATGGAAACCTCGCACAGGGACTCTTTCTTAACCAAAGGAAATATGTCCTAGATTTGCTCGAGGAAGCTAAAATGAGTGATGTTAAACCATCAATTTACCCATTGTGGCAATGTTCAAACCTAGGCTTGAAGGCGTACCTTCTGCGGATATAAGTTATTACCGGCGACTAGTTGGTAAGTTGATCTACCTAACAATGCGGACGACACTTGAGCATTTGACCCTTGTTAAAAAGGATCTTACGCTACTTAAAAGGATCAGTGGGTCGTGGTATGTCGTCATAAAGAAAGAATGGCAATGACACGAAATCATGGGATATTGTGATGCGATTAGGGCGAGGAATACAATCGATCATAAAGTCCTTGCCAGGTTGTGTACATTTGTCGGTGGAAACTTGGTCACGTGGAAGAGTAAACATATGTCATCGCTAGATCAAGTGCGAAGTTGAGTATCGTGTAAGCCAATGCGTGTGAGTTGATATGGCTTAAAGGTCTTATGTGATTTAGGTGTTCTACAACTCTTCCTATGTCCTTATTTTGTGACAATCGGGCGGCCGTGACATCCATCGAACCCGGTGTTTCACCGAGAGAATGAAACACATTGAATTTGATTGTCATTACATTCGTGAACAAGTTGATCACAAGTGATTGGACACGTTATACAAGAAGTTTTGACCAACTAGTGACATCTTCACCAAGCCTGGCTTCTCGTTTCAACGACTTTTGTCCAAGCTTGGATCCATAAACCTTTTGGATCCAACTTGAGGGGGAGTATTGGATATTAGTTCTTAATTCAATGAATAAAACAAGGACCTTAATTCAAAGAGCAAAAAAATGACCTTAATTCAAAGAGCAAAAAAAGGACCTTAAAAAAACAAAACAAGGAGCTTAATTCAAGGAGTAAATCAAGGGATGGGATGCTTAATTCAAAGAGTAATTGAAGGAGTAAAATTTATTTATAAATAGCTATACAATTGTAATGAAAATATGAAGAAAATAATAAGAGCTCTTTTGTGTAGAATTATTTCTTGTTTTTTCAACATGATATCAAAGTAGGTAAAAAAAACTCACTCAGTGGCACGCAGCTGTAAGCTCATCACTGTCCATCGATGAACTACCGATGTGAGGGGGAGTATTAAAATGTCCCACATTGATTGGGCATGAAGTATAAAACACATATATAAATGAGGACAATCCTCCATCTCATAACCTAGGTTTTGAGATGGAGTTAGACCCAAATTTAACAAAAAATGATGTTATACAAAGAACAAAATGATGTTATACAAGCCATAGACCTTGTAGTTTTCATCAAGCCAATCACCAATAAGGAGATCGAATTCAGCTTCTGGTTTAGGGAAGGGAACAGCAATGACATTACGATTGTTAACGCGAATCGGACCAAATCCTCCAGCAGCCTTCTGAAATTTAATGGAAGGAAAGTAAAAGAAACTGCCAATCTGGTCCTTAGTCTGAAACACATAAGTCCAGTTCGTGCCGGGTTTGATTGGGCAGTTTGTGCCTGAAACTCCATCTTGCCATGAGTTTAGCCTTTGTTGAATTCCATTCCTGCAGTACCACCACCATTTAACTTTGTTAGTTTATATATACATAACTATTGGAATCCTTAATTTAAGGAGTAAATCAAGGAATGTTTAATTCAAAGAGTAATTCAAGGAGTAAATCTCTTTATATATAGCTATAGAATTGTAATAAAAATATGAAATAAAGAATACAACTTTAAGAGAGCTTGTTTTATTTAGAAAGACCTTTAGTCCTTAGCCTTTGGCCTTGACGTTTACAACACTAATTTTTCAACAATAACTTATATGTACAGGTACTCCCAATTTTGGGTAAATTTATGCCCAAACTAAAATTATGAGATTTTGGGGCCACAAATACGATACTATGCATTGAAGGTGTACAGAAAACAAGTTCTATAAGCCTTATACCATGTGAAGAGTAATGGTTCATCCATGTTATTGAAAACATTGGCATGAATGAAATCATTTGTTGTGGCATTTATAAGGGGTCCAGGGAACATCCCGTTAATGGTAATAACCTGTTGAAACACACCATTAGAAGTTTCTTACAATTAAGTAAAAGTACAAAACAAATGAAGCAAAGATTGACAGAAGAGTGAAGCATTAAATACTCTTACAGGTTGGTTTTGGGACAATGGATTGATTGTGTAGTCTAGGGCAACATTCCAATTAAGAAAAATGTCAATAGCATAAGAGACATTAAAAATAAGTGAAATAAACACAACACATGCAATTAATCCCCTGATACAACCAGTAGAAGCCATTGGAGGACTCGAATATGTGAAGTGTGATGCAATACAGCTCCACCTTATATATATGCATATATCAGAGGAGGCTAATTGGATTGAAACTTCCTAAGAATGTGAACCAACCAAAGAAAAGGGAAAAAAATAAAGATTGGTTACATCAATATTTGGTCAACTGTGCTTAGAAAAACAGCAATAACCGTGTAATAATAACGAGTCATGCATGGGTAGTATAAAACTAAGCCGACTTAGTAATAATATAACAATGACATCATTGCAGGCTTGCTATTAGAAAGGCAATAATCATACATGATACATCTCCTGTTACATGCCTTGTTTATATCCCCAAGGGGGCCCTACTTGACTTTGTCTAATTAATGTCTAGTTATTTTACCCTCTTTTTTTCTATGCATGTAATGATTTTGACAATCCAGTTGTAAAGAAAACAGATTGTGATTGTCGTTTTTAAGTATGGAAGACAATTGGAGCTATTGAAGAAGAGTTCAATGCAGAGTAACAGTAATTAAGGAGAACGAACTAAGTTTTTGTAGCAATCCAACCAGATCATGGGCCTTTTCTCTTAGTTAATTGTCCATGACTTGTGTCCCAGCATCATCGTAATTCTCCCTAATTTCTTCTCAGGATAACTATACATTTTTTTTTTGGGCAAAGATCAAAACACGGTATAGTTTTCCTATGAATAATGCCCTGTATATTTATTTCCTTTTCAATTTTTTAATATTTATTATTCTTGAAGTTTCCATCTTTATGCTGTATCTAGCGTCTTCTTCCTTGCGTTTGCAACTCTTTTGTTCTGACACTAATATTTTTGAAAAAACAATATAAAAGACTGTTGGCCATTTTCTCAACACCTCAAGCTTATACTGATGACCAACATTATTTAACACGGTACTATAGCAAAAAGTTAAAGATATTTAATACTAAAGTCCTCAAAAACTCAGTTCTTAAAAGTGGGTCAATGTTTTCTCTTCAATAATTCAGTTTGCCAGTTCCCACCGTTGGAGCCATAAAATTGAAAGAGGAATACAAATGTTATACTTAAAGCCTTTTCTATGTTTCAGATTGTACATGCACACTATACAATCTAGAAATATTTACAGAACAGGGTCATATGTTTCACAAATTTTTGAAAATGTGTGCTTTATTACCCTAAAAACTGCAGTAACTTTTCAAATAGTTCACTTATACTCTAATTGAAAATGTGTGATGCTATCATAAATTTAACTACTACTCAACAATAATTACATGACAAGTGATATCTTAATTATAATATCTATTTTTTTATTTAAGAATTAAAAATGAAACGAATTGAATAATTAAAATGGTTCTTTAACCTATTTTCAATTTAACAATGTTAAGTGGACTATAAGGGTACCATGAGAAAATCAGTTGACTAAATGCGCTCCACTCAATGATGCATCAAAGCGCCCCTTTCAAGAAAGTGTGGACTACTGGGGTCGGTCCAATATTTGTATACACAATCTACCCCACTTGTAACTCCTTCGGACAAAAAACAGATGTTTTCTTATTCAAGTGTATTTTCTTACAACATATTCTCTCTTTTAATGCCTAGAAGTAACTAGTATGATAACAATAAAATATCTGTAAAAACTGCAGGATGTATTGCAAAAGTGCAATTCTTTTTCTTTATACATCAAGTTGTTACTCAACAATTAATGTGACGGACAACTACTGACTAAAACAATAACATTCACTTTTTCTTAGCCTATAATCATCTACCATATCGTTGTTGCTTAGAGACTTTTTGATTACAAAACTAATAACCACCCTGCAGCTCTTAAAGAGTAGTACAAGCTCATCTCCCAATCCAATTCCAATTGTAAAGTAGCTTTTTGTAGATTTTGTGAGTTGTGATTTCTGTACCTTAATGGTACTACTGTAAGTTAATTAAGAGCAGCAACCACCACTCTTTGGTAACTAGTACTCTTCTTTTTTGCTTTAGTATCTGTTTCTTCGTCATTACGGATCCATTCTCCAATAAACTTGGTACTTCTAGTATCTGTAAAACAATGAATCTTTCTGAAAGAAGCATACAAACATCATCACTGTAAATGGTGCCACATTAACTCAAAAACATGAAAGTCAGCAAGATCAGTATTGTAGCTGTTACCATTAATGCATTACTAAGAGTACTACTCTCCATTAGCACAAGTTGTATTGACATATTGAACTTTATAGAATGTTGGTTTAATGTGAGGAAACCAAGTTATTATTATTTCTTTAAAGGCGTTATTAATACTGTGACAGATGAACTCACATCAGAATTGTAACATAAGAGACTTGTTCACATGAGTGAAAAAGGCTTGACATTATTTACTAAAAATAATATTTTTTCTAGAATGAATTATGTTTGTTTAAAAAGATGTACTCATTGTTTGGCAGGGAATCAAAATAGAATTCTTTCAAGAGTTCTCTTCCTTCAAGAAAATAATATATACTTGATTTGATACATTCAGATGTATGTGGTCCCATGAAGACAAAAACTTTGGGTGGTGGCAGTTATTTTGTGACCTTCATATATGATTGTTCAAGAAATTTATAGGTGTACACCTTGAAAAGCAAAGATAAAGTATTAGATGTGTTTAAACAGTTTCAAGCCTTAGTGGAGGGACAGACTGGGAAGAAATTACGGTGCATCAGAACATATAATGGGGGAGAGTATTCAGGTCCTTTTGATGAGTATTGTAGGCATCAGGCCATTAGACATCAAAAGACACCTCTTAAGACTCCTCAGTTGAATGGGTTGGCTGAGAGAATGAACATGACATTGGTTGAAAGAGTAAGATGTCTTTTTTTGCAGGCTCAGTTGCCAAGATCTTTCTGGGGTGAGGCTTTGAATACATTTGTACATGTTCTTAATCCCACACCATGTGTTCCTCTTCAGTTTGATGTACCAAACAGAGTTTGGACAGGCAAAGATATTTCTTATGATCATCTCCGCATTTTTGGTTGCAAGGCATTTGTGCATATACCAAAAGATGAGAGATTTAAGCTCGATGTGAAGATACGATAGTGTATCTTTGTTGGTTATGGTCTGGAAGAATTTGGCTCAAGATTTTATGATCCAATTGAGAAGAAATTGGTAAGGTGTCGTAATGTTGTGTTTATAGAAGATCAAACTATACAAGATGTTGAGAAGATAGAAAAATGAGTCCATCAGTATAGCGATGATTTGATTGACCTAGATTAGTTCCTTTATCAGTACAGATGGAACAAAATATTCAAGATGACCAACAGGGTTTTGATGATGCAGATATGCAAGCTGAAACAGATCACCAGACTACTGATCAGTTGTCAGAACCAGAAATTCCACCCAAGAGGTCTACCAGAGACCGACGACCTTCCACACGGTATGATACAGATGAGTGTGTGTTATTGACAGATGAGGGAGAACCTCAATGTTATGTAGAAGCGATGGAAGATGGAAACAAAGCACACTGGGTTGGTGCTATGGAAAATGAGATGCAGTCACTGTATGACAATCACACGTTTGAACTGGTAAAGTTGCCTAAGGGTAAGAGAGCTTTGAAGAACAAGTGGGTCTATAGAGTGAAGCAAGAAGAACATAATTCACAACCACGATACAAAGCTAGACTGGTCGTCAATGGATTCAGTCAAAGAAAATGTATTGATTTTGATGATATTTTCTCTCCTGTTATGAAGATGTCTTCCATACGTGTTGTTCTAGGTCTAACAACAAGCTTGAATTTAGAAATTGAGCAAATGGATGTGAAAATTATCTTTCTTCATGGTGAGTTGGAGGAAGAGATTTATATAGAACAGGCAGAGGGTTTTGATGTTAAAGGAAAATATGATTATGTATGTAGGTTAAAGAAAAGCCTCTATGGGTTGAAGCAAACACCTAGAAAATGGTATAAGAAGTTTGAGTCAGTTATGGGGGAGCATGGTAACAAGAAGACTACTTCTGATCATTGTGTTTTTGTGCAAAAATTCTCTGATGATGACTTTTTCATTTTATTGCTCTATGTTGATGACATGTTTATTATTGGCAAAAATTCTTCAAGAATTGATAATTTGAAGAAGTAGTTGAGTAAGTCATTTGCCATGAAAGACTTGGGGCCAGCAAAACAAATTCTTGGTATTCGAATTTGTCGAGACAAGAAAAGAAATAAGTTGTACATGTCACAGGAACGATACATCAACAAGGTACTTGAAAGGTTTCATATGGATAAAGCTAAAGTGGTTTCTTCTCCTTTATCTAATCACTTTAAGTTGAGATCAAGTCAAGGCCTTTCAATAGATAAAGAGAAGGAAGATATGAAAAAGGTTCCATATGCCTCAGCAGTAGGAAGCTTAATATATGCAATGGTGTGTACAAGGCCAGACATAGCTCATGCAGTTGGAGTTGTTAGTCGTTTTCTTTCGAATCCAGGAAGAGAGCATTAGGATGCAGTAAAATAGATTATGAGATATCTTCGAGGTACTTCCAAGTTAACACTTAGCTTTGGAAGTGGAAAACCATTGTTAGTTGGATACACTGATTTAAATTTGGCAAGAGATAAAGATTCTCGTAAGTTTACTTCAGGTTATCTAATTACTTTCTCTGATGGAGCAGTTTCTTGGCAATCAAGAATACAAAAGTGTGTTGCACTTTCCACAGCAGAGACGAAGTTTATTGCAGCAACAAAAGCCTTTAAGGAGTTGTTGTGGATGAAACAGTTCTTGAGAGAACTTGGTTTCAAGCAGCAGAAATATGTTTTGTTCTGTGATAATAAGAGTTATATTCACTTAGCGAAGAACTCGATATTTCACTCAAGATCAAAGCATATTGATGTTAGGTATCATTGGATAAGGGATACTCTTAACAATAAGTTGCTTGAACTTGAGAAAATCCATATTGATGAGAATGGATCTGACATGTTGACAAAAGCAGTGTCAAGAGAAAAACTTAAAGTTTGTTGTTCAATTTCCGGGATGACGGATCCCTCCATCTAATCGAAAAAGTGGGAGATTTGTTGAGTTTTCCTCTTATTTGGAGAAGCCAATGTGGCTTAAAAGCCCGTGAATAAGAAGGGGAAATTGTGTCATTTCATTACTTCATTAAAAAACTCATTTAGGGTTTATTGAGTGTACATTATGTAGAGAAAATTAAGAAAGCAGCAGCTAGAGAAATCTACAAAAAAGCTTTCAGTTTTTCCTCTCCAGCAAGCCTTCATAAAGTGCTCCGATGGAAGTTCATTTGTGGTCCGATTAAGCTGAAATTTTGTAGGCAGGTTCACGACTCAAGACTCTTTAATCTGTATGGTGGGATTTAGATTTGGCTAATCGGTTTGGAAAAATATGAGCCGTGAACAATGACTACGAAATTGGGTTAGATTTCTCCATTTTCTTGAAATAATTGTTAGTTTCAAAGAAGTGTATTCTTGATGATGTTGTTGATTGTTTGCCTTTAGTTTTACCTAGAGAGAACTGTTGTACAATTGTTTCTTGATAGTGAAAGTTTTGGAGAATAGTTCTGTGGTTGTTTCCTTCTTACACCAGAAATATTTTTCAACGTAAATTGTTTGTGTTGATTTTGTGCATGTTTTTATTTTGAGTTCTATTTATTTGTTTTTTAAAAAATTCACACAAAAAAGAAGAATAAGTTTAATTTCGGTGGTTAGAACTTGATTAATTTCATATTAAAATTATGATTGTTAACTTTATAGAATGTTAGTTTAATGCGAGGAAACCAAGTTATTATTATTTCTTTTTCATCTTTGTATTTAGCCTCTTAATTTTTCGTAATACATAATTTGTTACGAAAGGTTTCTTTTAAGTTAACGTGTCACAATTAGAACACCTGACAAATCACCATCTAATAATATATAATTCAAGTGTGATTAAACAGAAGCATCAGGAAACTCCATAAATAGCACTTTTATAAGCAAAGATTAGAAATTTTAACAAAGTATCAAGGAAGCAAAACCCTGCTGTCCCTTTTGTTATTACTTTCTAATAATCATAAAACTTTTAATCCATAAAAGCGATAAAAAAAATAATAGTTTGGTAGAGCAAATAAGAAACCCGATAGAACCCATGACAGAAGAAAGAATAATTACCGATAGTAGGGGAAGGATCTTGATCAGAGCTGGATATGAAGCTAAGAAGGATACTGCTTTTACCAACACCAGAATCGCCAATCAATGGTATCTTAAATGAGTAGTCAGAATTGCAATTCCCTACTTCTCTTGGAGAACCCATTTTTATATTCCGCTTCAAAAGAGCCCTTCACTTTCATTCAGTGGTTCTCTTGTTTCTGTAGTTCAGTTATAAAAGGTGCTTCCTTTTTCATAATCTCTAGCCTTTTCACAACCCAAGGTAGGAGAAACAGGTGGGTTTGGCGGGGAGTATAGGTGGTCTCTTGTGTATATACGAAGACTTACTCGCATATCTTTAAATGTACGAACTCAGATTTAACCAAAAACACAATTCACCAAAAATTAAAGAAAACAGATTAAAGAAAACAGGCGAAAATGGTTAGAACAAATGTCATCTTTCCTTGTGAACAAAATATCTCCGTCTTTTCTCTAACGGCTTCTACGTCAATGTTTGCTCAACGCGTCATTCCAGGCGCCTCTATGGAGGATCTTCGTCATTTATTGGTTTGTACTTGGTATCTAGTTAATCTTTTTTCATAGGTTGTATCTTGCTAATCAAATCTTAAAAATTCGTCAACCAGCCACATTAAGGTTATTAGACATTGCGATTTTAATTTAGGAAAAAATAATTAATTTTATAATTTATAATTTTTTAAAAATTATTAATGTATTTGATAATATTTTTTATTAAATTTTGAAAATTATTTATAAGTTATTTGATAATATTTTATTTTTTAAAATTTAAAATTTTAAAAAATAAAAAAATAAATTATTATTTAAAAAATTTATATTTTTAAATATTTATGAATAAAATATTATAAAACTTTATTTACTCTCGGAAAAGAAATTAAAAACAAAAATAATTAAGAAATATATCTGATTAAAAAATTACTTAAAAAAATCAAAATTATTATCAAAATCACAAATAATTTAGATAAATAATATTTTAAAATATAAATATTAATAAATATACAAATTTAAATTAATAAATAATTTTTAAAATAAAAAATATATATTTAAATATATATATATATATATGATATTTTATATTAGTATATTATTTGTATACTCCCATCTAAAACAAAAAAATAAATAAATTATAAAGTCAAATTTGTAATATGATACGAAGAAATGAATTTTTAAAATATTATTTTTTTATTTATAAAAATACATAAAATAATAATATTAAAATCATATATTTTAATATTTTATTCGATCAAATTATATTTAAATAGTTTTTATTTTATGATTATATTTTATTTATATTATCTAAATCAAGTATCATAATTAATAATAATTAATACTTAATAATTAAATTAAGCATAAATTTTTAAAATTATTAACTATATAAGTAAGTCATTATTTATATTATTTTATAATACTATTATAAAAAATATAAATAAATGAAAATAATTTAGAATAAAAATTTAAATTTTGTATGAATATATAATATTTTAAATTATAAAGTAAAAAATTAAATATATAACTACTTATTAATACGAAATATAATTATAATAACTATATATATTTTTTAATTAAATATATTAAATTTTTAATTTTAAAGATTAATTATTTATAAATAGTAAATCTATAATTTAATCATATTTATACTATAAAAAAATTAAAATGTTTTATTTGTAACAATTATCTTATTTTTATTAAATAAAAATTTAAAAATATAAGTTAATTTTAAAGACATGGGCATTTCACTTGCCTAGTATATAAAAAGCGAAGTTTTGGCTTTTTTGTTTTGATATTCAATTTTTTTTCTTCCTTATGTTTGTTAATAAATTTAAAAAATTATATGTTAATAACATTAAAATAATATTTATACATTATAATAATATTAAAAACTTTAAAATAATATTTGTACGTTATAATAATATTAAAAACCTTAAAATAATATTCGTACATTATAATAATATTAAAAACTTTAAATATATATTATTAATCTAAAAAGTTAAAATTTTCAGATAATATTAAGACTCTTAAATTTATACTATTAGTTTAAAAAAATAGAATTTTTTGTATACAATAATAATATTAATACTCTTAAATTTACATTATGAATTTAAAAAAATTAGATCTTTAAATGTAATACATATAATAATAATACGAATACTTTAACTATACTTATAAATATAGTACTTTAGAGATTAACAATTACCACTTAACTAAGAAATTATAATTAAATATATTTTTTAAGAAAACAATTTTAAAAATTTAAATTTATAAAACATTATTTAAATATAGCGATAATATCAAAACTTTTAGATTATACTATAAATTTATAAAATTATACTTTTAAACATAATGTGTATAATGACATTATAGATACTTGAATTTATGCTTTTAAATTTGACATTCTACAATTAAATATATATATTTTTTTATTTGTTCATCGCTTAAATAATTTTTTTATTATTATATTTGTTAACTTCTTTTTATCTTTTTCCTTTTCATGTATTTATTTTTAATAAATAATATTCGTATAACGACAATATAAAGACTTAAATTTATGATTTAATAGTTCAATTCATGTTAAAATAAAATTATGAATATCTTGTTTGTCTAATTTAAGTATTAATTAAATTACACTTATATAATTTTTACATCTTTATCGTAATCTTTTTTTAAGTTAAATTTATATATATTTCAAAAATTAAATTTTTAAAGTAATATTTGTACATAATGATAACACGAAGGCTTTTAAATTTATATTATGAATTTAAAAAATTAAATTTTTAAATATAATGTGTATAAAAATATAAAGACTTAAACTTACATTTTATATAGGATACTCTATACTTATCATATCAGTATAAAATTATGATTATATTTTTATCTAATTTATGTATAAATTAAATTATATTTAAATTTATTTTTATAATATTATTATTAGGATTAAAAGTTATCTTTTATAGATTAATGAATTAATGTTTTGGTTTTTTTAACAATTAAATAGGTATATATATATGTACATACAATATATATATATATATATATATAATTAAAAATAAATTATACTAGAAGAAAATTTATAATATTTATTTTTCCAAAACACGTTATAGTGTTATTTTAAATTTTATATTTGTATTAATCGTATCATTTTCATTAAATAATTATTTAAAAATATAAATTAATTTTATTAAAAATTATATAAATTAATTTACAAATTCACTTCTTATTTTTGTTATTTTTGTCGGCTCACGATATATATGTATTTAAAAATATTATATTTTATTTGTAATATTAAAGGATGTATTAAATTTAAAATTTTGTATTTGTATTATATATTTATATATGTATATGTATATTACACCTTATTGTTCAATTAAATATGGATCTAAACTCGTAATGAATCATTATAATATTTTAAAAAATATAAAATAAGTTACCTATCTCGTTTTACATTTTTAATAAATTCATAATTTAAAATTTATGATTAATTTTTGAGACAAATGTAAAATAAAATATTTCATAATTAATATTATTTTAATAATTTTTTATTAAAATAATTTTTAATGTAAAGTGATTAAAATATAATTAAAATTTTATTATTTAATAATAATAAAATACTATTTGATATGAAAAGGTAACAAAATATTCTGTTATTATCTTAATTTTTATTGTTTTATTGGTTTTATTTTTAAAAAACAAAGGTGTATATATATAATCCTATGTTATAATGTTTTTTTTTCTTTTTTTTTCAAATAATTCATATTAAATGTTAGTTTTAGCATTGTTAATATTTTGTGATATTATAATCACTTAATAGTAAAAATAATTTTTAATAAAAGTAACATTAAAATAATATTATTTATTTTTAATTGATTATTTTTTTACAAAAAGGAGAAAGTAAACGTGTTTTAAAATACAAATGCTAAAAAACACAAATTTTATAACCTTTCTTGCTTATCTTCTTTAATTTTCATATAGTATTATTTTATGATTTAATTTTTTATTAAACCACTTTAACTTTATAATTGTTGTCCTCTTTTTTTTTCTTTTAAGAATGAAATAAAAAAGTTGACGAATTAATATTTTTAAATATCTTATTATTATTTTAAGACAATTTTTCTTATTTTTTTTAATTGTTATCTTTTAAGTATTTTTATTTAAAATATTGATATCTATTTTTATCAATTTTAATAATAATTTTAATGGATTAAGATAATTAATGTTATAAATATCAATAATTATAAATAATAGTTATTAGTTAAGAATAAAAGTATAAAACCTATCTAAATAAAACTAATCATATCTAAAAGGTACCAATCTAAAAAAGGCACGTAGTTTTTAAAGGCCAAGTGCATATAAAGACTGCGACCTTTCATCTCGTGAGCTAGTAAACGTGGCAAGGCTAGAACAGGTGCACAACTCTACAAGTGTTGACCATGCAAAATTCTAATTCACGCAATCTACGAACTCCATCATTCTTTTCAATATTCATCCGTAAACAACCTTACGTCCTTTAAATGATAGAATTTAACAGTTAAGAATAAATATACGTCCTTTCAATGGATCAAGAAAAAATAATAAATTTCTCACAAAAATATCTATATAAATATCGGGAAAAAAAAACGAACCAAATAAAATAAAATAAAAATAATTGAATAAAAAATAAGATTAAATTTTGAATGAATAATTTACTTTATATATATATATATATATATATATATATATATAATGATGAGCAGCTAGCCGCTAACAAACTGAATAACTATACAATATATAATATCCAATGTATTACAATATAATTACACTATATTTAATAAAAATAATAATTTATTCAGTCAAACAACTCACATTTTAAGGAATATTAGTATGTAAAAAAATATGATATATTGATTTAAAAAAGTTATTAATATTATGAGATTTATGTTACTTTAAAATTAATTTTTAAATATTTGATAGTTAATATTATTTATATATTATATAAAATTTATAATTACTTTAATTTTTTTTTCAAAATTCATGTAACTGAAAACGCACATTTATATTATTTGAAAAATGAAATTATTACATTGTTAGATACTTTAGGATATATTGTTTTATCTTAAATTTTTACTATCTTTTAATTTTTTTTAACAAAAACCTATAATATCTTAACTCAAATAAAATAAAAGCATATTATTAAATTTTTAAATATATCAAATAAATACACTTCTACAAATTTACACTAAAAAATATATAAATTATCAAATTAAAAGAAAGTAAAAAATATATAATTTTTCAAAATATAAATAAATAATAAAATATATAAATTATCAAACAATATATATCAAGTAAATACAAAACCACTAACTCTCATAAAAAATATAAATTACAACTAGAAGATCAAACCACTGGCTTTATACTTACATATTTTACAATAAAGTTATCCGCTTAAAATAACTATAAAATTATCAAATAAAATAAATATAAGGTGTCAATTATCTACTAAAATATATGAATTATCAAATAAAATATAGAAAAAGAATTAAAAAATATATCATTTACTTTTTAAATACATGTAAAATTATTAAATAAAATATATAAATTATTAAACAAGATCAAATCAATATAAAATAATAAAAATATAAACAGTTAAAAAATATATCAAATAAGTATAAAGTAAAAATATATATTAAATAAATAGAAAGTAAAAAATATAAATTGTAAAATAAAATATATTAAATAAATATAAAAATACCAAATAAAGTAAAAGTATGGAAGTATTCATTATCTTATTAGGACTCTGTTTTATTTTTGGTATCATTTTTATCCTAATTTTTTAGATAATATTTTAATGTTATCACGTTTAAAAAATATATTAATTTAATATAATTTATTATTGAATTATAATTTTTTATATGTATAAAAATATATTTATAATATTTAGATGATATTTTTAGATAATAAATTAATTAAATGATATTCAAAGTATATTTTAAGATAATAAATTAATTGATTATCTAAAAATAAGATTTGAATATCACATCTGTATTATTATATATGTGAAAAATCTCTCATTAAATGATAAATTATATCAAATTTATAACTTTTTTAAATAAAATAACACCTCAGAAATATAGGTAAAAAATATACTAAAAATAAAATCATATTACTACTAAAATAATAAATCTAAATAAATACACTTGTACAAATTATCTACTAAAAAAATATAAATTATTAAATAAAATATATAAAAGTAAAAAAAAGTAAAAAAAATCAAATAAATAAATAATTTAAATATAAATTATCAAACAAAATATATAAAATAAATACAAAACCATGCATTATGATTAACATATGAGTAAACGATTATTGAATTCCAATAATTTTATTAAATAAAGATATTAGTCTTATAATTATTATTTTAGATATATTAAGTTTTATAATTTTTTAACTAAATTTTTTAATCTCATAATTTATAGGTTCAATATTATTAATTTTGTTATCATAAAGAGTAAATACTTTTAATTCTATAATTTTTAAAATAAATATTTTAATTCATTAAAAATATTAAAATTAAGTATTTATATTTTCATAATTTTTATATTTAATGTTTAATTTTCATAAATAACAAGACTATAAATATTTACCTCAAAAATTATCAAACAAAAATACTCAACTGAACATAATAAAAGAAACTATTGTAATCTTTTTTTTTTAAATATGTGCCTTACGATCCTAAATATAATAATTACAAAAATAAATAAATATAAGAATTTACATTCTATCATAAATATTTACATATTGTATATATATATATTAATAGCACTAAACATATTTCATTTTAATATGATATTCTTTGGATTTGAAAACACTATATTTTATTTTTAACTTGAACTTGTATAAGTGAATTATTTCATCACATTCTCTTATTTTGAGATTATTTTTGGTATAAGTGTTATTACCTTTTATTTTTATTATAAAGATTTAATTTTAAATTCCATACGAATAATGTTTTATTTATTTAATAAAAAATAAGAATAGGTATGAAAATATTAATTTTAGTTAGATTCATATAAAAATCATATCAATTATGAATGTATAATAGTGTTTTTATGATTTATCTATATTTTTTATTTTTAACATTTATTTAAAATATATTTAGTTTAAAAAATTAAAACATTAATATAATACTTACTTTACTATATTATTTAAAATATTAATATTAATTTATATTTTTTTAACTATTTAATATATATTTTTAAATAAAAAAATTAATTAACTATTCAAAGTGTTATATATTTTAATATTAAGTGTATTTTTATGTACATAAAAATAATATTAATATATCTTCAATTTTAATTATTCACATTTTTAGTAAATCAATAATCATACTCATAATAGGTCTTATCGATTACAGATTTTTTAAAAAAATCATCATATTTTTAAAGATAACTATAATTTTTGTATTACAGTTAAAATTTCATCCTTAGAACAAATTCATTTAGTAATATCAAATATAAAATTTCAATTAATTACTTTTGATATATTTTGTTTTAGTTGAATGTTTGTATTATTAAAATATATTTCAATCATTAATTTTAACAAAAAAATTACAAATTTGATCAAAAAAATTTAAATTGTGTGTACAACATGTGAATTTATGATTTTATTATCTTATTTATTACATGTTCTTGTAATTTCATATAACACGTATGTTATTTAAATATTTTCATCAATCTTACTAATTTTTACAAGGATGTAAATTTATGCTCTAAGAATTAAAATATGCGAGAAAACTTCGATTTTATTACCAACGTGGAAGTACGAGATTGAGTTGAGAATTATACACTCTACCAATCATATCTACCAAACCTATTTTTTTTTAATTTTTTCAAAATACATTATATTTGTAATATTTTATAGTTAAATAAAATAAATATTAATCGAAATAATATTTTTATCGATAAATAAATACTTTAATTATGAAAATTTAATATTATCATACATGAAACAAGTTATTATAATAATTGTTAAATTAATAATATAAATAATTTAATTATACATTAAATTTGTATTTTAAATTTAAACTTATTAGATTTAATAACAAAATAAATAAATATATTAAGATTTTAGGTAATTAAACTATTAACTATTCCATTTATCATTCATTTATTTATCAATTAAGTATTGAAACAAAAAAAACTATTTTCTTATATTATCTACTTCTAAACAATATAAATCAATCTCATAATGAATGATTTTATATAAAATAATATGTTTCATTAACTGTTTAACTAATAGAATATCATTACATTCACTCATTAACAATCAAGTAACGTCGTATAACAATTTAAATAATAACACATATCACATTAACACTCAGTATGTTTCCTTGCCGTGGGGAGTATACATGCCTACCTATATTAATCAATGATTAAAAATATATG
Organism: Hippophae rhamnoides; assembly: GCA_033030585.1. NCBI lineage: Eukaryota > Viridiplantae > Streptophyta > Magnoliopsida > Rosales > Elaeagnaceae > Hippophae > Hippophae rhamnoides. Next base: position 48,700,854 of record CM065432.1, on the reverse strand, counting down.
TATATTTGCTAATTAATGTGATAGAAACGTGTCCTTATAATTTAATCTCTTAATTAATTTGTATATATACATATATATGGACCCTGTTAGTTTCTAGTTGCCATCCATCTTTGGTTTGGTTTCCTCTCTTTCTAATTAGCTTTTCACGTACATCGATCATTCCAGTAAACTTTGTCTCGTCTCGTCTCGTTTTTTTTTTTAAATTATTCCACGACACTTCGTTTTCATCCCGACTTTTCTATATTTTCTCTTTAATATGTAATTTCCCTTTCATGATAGTTTCATGTGAGAAAGGAAAATCAGCAACCATGCACTTCTATATAAAGAGCAAATTAGCTTTTGGTTATCTTAATGAAAAATAAATAAAAATATCACTTTTAGAAAAAGAAAGAAAGAAAGAAAGAAAGAAAGAAAGAATAGGATGTTAAATTTCCAATGACGTCACGACATTGTAAAGTATAGTAAATATTTGACACTAGCTACTTAGCTAGTAGTGTAAAGGGGTTGTTTTAATCCAATCCAAATTCTTCTTTTAAAATGATCAGAATTAATACGTTAGATTAGAATTAACTTAAATAAGTTATTGATTAGTAAAAATTCAATGATCCAGCATATTTTAATTGTTTTTTTATCTTTTATTTTTATTTAAAATATTAATTTTAATGTGTATTATTCATTGAATATTTTAATAATTTTATGATAAATAACATAGTAAAAAATTAATTTTATCATCTACTTAATTACTAATAAAATATTAAAAAATAATATTACTTTATTAAAAATATTAATAAAAAATAATATTTATCATTCTTTAACATTTTTTTTACAAAAATAAAAGATCAAATGACATATATTAATTAAGAAGTTAAATGATTTATTTATCTTAATATAAGAGACCTGTGTATTATTATTATTCTCTGTAAGTTATTCAAGTTTTTTTGTTTCGTTTTTTATAACGAAGATCAAAGTTGTTTTAAAGTAAACGGATTTAATTTATTTATTTATTTTAACTTATAGTGTATTCAGTTTTTAAAATATAAACCTAATAATATTATATTTACAAATAGAGTTAGAATTTTCTTATTGTTTTTTTCTTCTTCTTTTTGTTTATTTATTTTTATGTAACTATACATATACAATATACAATATTAGATAATTTAAATAAAATTTTAAAAACATAATATATTAATAATCAAAAATTTATTTGGTATATTAATTATAAAATAAAATATTAATATAAAAAATAAAAGGAAAAACTAAGATATAAAAAAAAAAGTATCCAAATCCTCACGAATAAATTTTATTTGCTTGCAATTCTATGACTTGATTCCAAGGGCAGAACTAGTACCCATCTGTTAGGGACTGATTAAAGAAACTAAAATTTCAATATAAGTATAAAAAAACATATCAAATATTTAAAATTATAATAATTAAAAAATACATTAATTATAAATAGTATAGCAGGTAAAATTCCGTAAAATGATAAGAATAATAAAAAAAAAGTGTATATAACATTATTTAATTTAAAGTCTATTTTATTAAAATCAATATAAAGGGGTCCATGGTCCCCGTCCCCTCACTCCCGCCCCTGTAATGATACCTGATTGAGATTTTTACATTTTAAATATATTATAATCCTTCTAGAAGAAAGAATAATAATATAATATCAAACGAGTGAAAGATAAAATGGGAGAAAGATATGACTATAAAGATTATATATATATATATTTTTAAAAATAATATTTAAATTATATATATATTTTTAATAATTTAAATATATTATTATTAAAAAATTAAATAAATAATTATTTTTATATTTTAATTTACTTTTCTTCTACCTTTCGGTTTAATTTATTTAAATTATAATAATATTTATCTAATATAACTAAAAAAATTTATCTTTATTCTTATATTATCACTTTTTACTAATAATATAATTAAATTATTATAAAAATTAAATATTATTCTTATCTTAAGGGTATTTTTCTCTGTGAAAAATGATTTATTTGCTTAAAAAATGGGTATATATAAGTTCAACATTTTTACATACACGTATATAATTCCCTATATATTATTTTCCGTAACACAGTTCGCGTAATTCAAGCATTAATGAATTATTGTTTTTTCAACATATTTACAATTGGTGGTAAAGGTATTAGTATTTTTATGCAAAAGTTCCCACATTTGCTTATATTTTGATCTAAAAAAATCTACCTTTTTCTTTGCAGTGAGTATTGAATGACATGATCAGTAGAAAAGGTAATAATTAATTGATTTGCCAAATTTTTTTTCCTTGCTTAGATTTGGCAATTTGATTTGTTTTTATATGGAAGTTTATATGCAAAATTGTTAAAAAAAAAATTAAAATTAAATATGTTCAGAAGTAAAAATTCATTATATATAATTTGCATTATTGGATAAGTAGAAAAGATAATAATTAATTGATTTCGCAATTTTTTTTTCTTTGCTTAGAATTGGCAATTTGATTTGTTTTTATATAAAAATTTATATGTAAAATTATTCAAAAAAATTAAAATTAAATATAGTCAGAAGTAAAAATTCATTATATATAATTTGCACTACTGGATCAGTAAAAAAGGTAATAATTAATTGATTTGGCAATTTTTTTTTCTTTGCTTAAATTTGTTTCTATATGAAAGTTTATATGTAAAAATTGTTCAAAAAAATTAAAATTAAATGTGGTCAGAATTAAAATTCATTATATATATTTTGCTGTAAGTTTAATTCCGAATCAGGCTAAATATTTTCCTTGTGACTCTTCCGGCCCTTCAACTCGTCATAATTTGGAAGAATTTGATTTTTTATGCAATTGTGTTTGCCGTTTCTCCAAACAGTTTCTTGTAATCTAAGGTACCCTTAGTTTCTTCACCGCCAATCAAAGCCCTATCCTTTTCCTCTCCCTTTCTCCACTCTGCGTTAGCCCTAAAACAGCCTCCATATCCAAAACCTTGAAGACTAAGAGGAATCTGTAAACCCTTTCAGTCATGGGTCGTGAAGCTGCAGAAGCCCTGCCTTTATCTCCATCTGCGAATCCAGCACCCACATCTCTTGCACCAGGATTTAGGTTCCACCCAACAGACGAAGAACTAGTCATTTACTACCTCAAGCGCAAGGTCTGTGGTAAAAATTTCCGATTCAACGCCATCTCTGAAGTCGATATCTACAAAAGCGAGCCTTGGGACCTATCAGGTCAAAAGTCACATCTCAAAATTTGTTCTTTTTTCACTTCCCTTTCTTTATAATTTTGTTGGATTTTCCGGACATATTTCTCTTTAATGGGTTATCTGAATAATTGTTTGGTTGGCTTATTATCGAGATTAGCAAGATTGTATATTTCAATTTAAATATGGGTATTGTCTCGCGGGCTTTAATGTATGTTTTCGTGTTACTTTTAGATTTTCTGGCTACGTTTTTTTTTTTGCCAATATTGTGCTCATAGTTTTTCTGTGTTTCTGGGTTTGTAGATAAGTCGAGTTTGAAGAGTAGGGATCAAGAGTACTATTTTTTTAGTGCTCTGGACAAGAAGTATGGAAATGGGGCAAGGATGAATAGAGCCACGAGCCAAGGGTACTGGAAGGCAACAGGCAATGACCGGCCGGTTCTGCACCACTCTAAAACCGTAGGAATGAAGAAAACCTTGGTTTTTCATAGTGGGAGAGCTCCAGATGGTAAGAGAACGAACTGGGTTATGCATGAGTACAGACTTGTTGATGAAGAATTGGAGAAAGTTGGTGTTGGTGCCACCCAGGTGAGCTTTTGACCAATACTATTTATAATTTGACTTAATTTGGAGAATTTGGATAATTGAGAGGAGATTTGCCCCAGAAATTCATAAGCTATGTTGTTTTCTCAATAATTGCATAATGTTGGACTTGAGCAGGATGGTTGACCTTAAGTTGATGACTTGATACAGTCCTCAATAATTTGTTAAAAGTTGGCTAGATGTTGCATTTCTCTGTTGTACATTCTCTACAGGAACCGGGTAGCAGTTTTTCTTTTCCATTAGATTTTGGAATAACATAGATCTAATTCATGTGCTTTTTCCTTCCTGTTTGGTTGTTGGTGTTCTGGAGCGAAGAAGGATGGTTTTGTGCTCTGTAGAGTATTTCATAAGAATAACATAGGGCCACCAAGTGGGCAGCGCTATGCACCTTTTATCGAGGAGGAATGGCATGATGATAAATCAGGTATTGTTCCTGGAATAGTAACAGGAGATGTAGTAGCTGGTCGCGAAGCATGTTGTGGAGTTGATGATCACCATCATCACGTGAATGGTAAAAGTTATGGTAGATGCGTTGAACAAAATGCACTTGATTCGCATGTGGAAGCAAATACTGTTCCCCAGGTTTGTGCCGTATATGAGTTTATGATCATTTTCCTCGTTTTCCTCATTGAAGCAAATACTTTTTTGTTATTTTAAAATTATTCACAATGTCTTATGTAAGTATGAATTTTGAGGCTAGCAAATAAAGAAGAAAAAGTATGGGATTTCTGTTATCATTTGATTTATGTACTTCCATAATCTTTTGAAATTCTGATTTTCTACTTATCATAAGTACTATTCGTATGATTTGCTATAAAAAAAAAGTACTATCATCGTGACAGAATGACATGATTTCTTAACTATCCTTGCCCAAATGAAAATGGGAATGTTGCATGTGTATTGAATTGCTGCCAGCATTGTCTATATAAGATCATACTCCCTGGAAGCACAATTGGGTAGTACCAGATTTTTAAAATGTTACAGTTCTCGTTTTTGGTTATCTGAGAGTGGTGTTTCATGGATTCATAGGGAATATGGTGGATCTCCCTGTATGATGACTGTCTTCACACATTTGAGGATTTATTTTATGTGTGCATGCTTGGTCAGTGTCATGTATGCATTATGTGTGTCTGTTATAGGTGTATCAGGTTGCTATGTGGTTTCTTTGTTTTTCTGGACCTCAGAATCCCTTTGAGATAGTATAGACAGTCAATTATGAGCTAAGCTGAACCACAGCAACTGATATGAAAGTGGTGGTGGCGATTATTGAGAGGGAAACACCAATAACTCACACTGTAATTTTTTCATATCTAGTCAAAGTGTGAGAATTATTTTGAGGAGGCCTAAGACATGCTTAAACCATGTGTGATATGGTGTAAGAGGTGGTTATGTTGTTGGAGGGATGTAGTGTGATAATGCATACATACTGAGGATGGGGAACACATGATTTATGGATTCTAGTATGTTGAAGTGGGTGGTGCTTCTTGTGGTTGGAAGAAAGAGGTTCGACCATAGTGATAGTACTATCAGTGGTAGTGTGAGGCTGCGGTTACAGGGATGATTTTATGGAAATGATCCGAGTCTGGTAATCCATTGATGTTTGGTAAGTGGGTATGAGGGAGGAAATGTGATTGATAACATAAGAGGGCTATTCTTAGTGGCTTGGATGTGTAGATTTGTATGCTCTATGCCTATGGGACCTTTTTTTTTCTTTTGGCATATTGTTGCAGTGATGGAGTATGAAGTTTATACTTTCTTGCAATAGTTGATGTTTTAGCTTTTGATGATTTAGCAGATATCACACAGCTTCAACTGTCACTCCTTATTAATACGAGCATCAGTAATAGAAGAGATAGGGAAGAGAGGAAATGAAAGGAAGGATACAATTATACAAACATAAGGAATAATAGAAGGAATATAGAAGATGGTAGATCAACATTGAACTCAGGTATTAGACAATCTACTCGAATTGCATAAAAGGAGTAAGGAATTCCATCATTTTCATTTAGGAGTTCTATTAATAATTTATTTAAATAAAACTATATTAGTGCTAAGAAAAAAAATAAATAAGAATTTTTCAGATCTAAATATTTGGCTTATTTAGTCTTTCAATTGACGTTTGGTAGGTAGACTTGCTCAATGAAAGGGTTTACCTGCCAAGTATGTTTCATTAGTTTATTAGTATCTCATGGAAAATACTATTGTATATGTTTCAAAATATCTGTTGGTTAAGATATCTCTAAATCATGTATTGCTTTTGATGTTTTTAATATTTTTGCCCCCACAAGTATTGGTTGTGAACTTGTGATGTTTGTTATTGTCTCAGGAGACACAATTTGTCGACAAGACCTCGTACAGTGCCTCAGATCATCCAAAGGACAAGCAAAAGATTTTATCAGTGTGCAAGATTGAGAGATCAGATGATCTTCGTCTTCAATGTGCTATTAATCAAGAAGAGAGAGTGGATGATTATCCTTCCCCAGAAGCAGATGATAGCCAAACCTTGCAACTATTCAGGTATAAAAGAAAAAGGCCTAATGATTCTGATTCTAATAATTCAAATGCTTCAGAGAATTCAAGTAGGACCACTCAGGATCGACGCTCATCTACAACAACAGCAGCAACAACTACGGCAGCAGTGACAACAAAACCACCACAAAGTAGAAGTTTCCTATCTGCATTAGTAGAGTATTCACTCTTAGAGTCAATTGAACCCCGGGATACCACTCCAGCTTTTCCACCTGAATTTGATTCTACTAATCTTGGTTTATCCATGCCTCCTGAGTGCTTGAAATACATACGAGAGTTGCAGCACGAGATTCACAAGTTTGTTATTGAGAGAGAAACGTTGAAGTTTGAAATGATGAGTGCTCAGTCAATGATCAACATTCTTCAATCCCGAATAGATCTTCTGAACAAGGAGAACTATGATTTGAGGAGAAGTATTGAAGAGTCTAGTGATTGATCATGCAAGCACACCCCTGTTTTCTTCACCGTAGGATTTTCAGACAGCTCTTGGCATTTACTTTCATTTAGTTAATTTTTATTCTTTCTAAAAAGTACTTTCTTTATCGGTTATTATCTTTATGTTAGTTGAACCGATGTAACATATCGGACTGAAAAGTGTCTGTCTTATACAGGGCTTTTGATCTGCCATTGTTGTCTAAATTTGTAGTTTTAAGACTCGGGTTTTAATTGAAATGTTATCGAGTTCTTTCCAAACAGGTAGAATTGCAATTTGGCAGTTGGATCAGGATCACTTTTGGTATTTCGGGGACGCCTTAAAACACCCCAAAATTGCCTGGAAAAAAAGGAGCAAAATAGCCACAACATTCTTTCGTTAAAAAAAAAAAATCACAAAAGTGCTGAAGCAAAATCTACCATTGCATGAAAACCCCCTAATTAATAATATAATATTTTAGTTTTTTAACTTACAGAAGCAAATTAAGACTGCTTCTAAGTTATTGTAATTGGTAGAAAAATTACTTCGAGATCAAATAGCGAAAAAAAAAACTTAATAAACATTCTTTAATAAAAGCACGATCAAATTGAGCCAAGAAAACTGATCATTTGCTTCATCAAGTAAGCTTGTATGATTATTTTAAAGAAATGATATTTTCTAAAACTATCCGTTGATGAATTGCAATTTTTTAAATACCTTTTTACTTAACATTTTTTTATAATACTCTTGGATACTGGGAAAGTGGATACATGTATAAAAAGTTCTCTATTCATTATTATCATTAAACTATACCCTAATTAGTTAAATTAGTTAATTTTATAACAATTACTAAATATTTTTATTTTTTTAAAATATTTTTTATTTATTACTTTTATTATTAAAATATTTTCAATAAATTATTTGTCAAAAATTATCAATTTAATCAAAATAATTAAATTACTTATATAATACATAAATTTAAGAAGATTTACCGTAAATAAAATAATATATAACTTAAATTTTTTTTAATTAAATTGATAATTTTTTTATTAAAATAATTGATTGAAAACATTTAATAACATTAATCAATAGAAAAATATTAAAATAATAAATTAAACATTTTACTTGGTTTTAAAAATTTATAACAATTTTATCTTTTATTAAAATAAAATACCGTATATAATAATATATTTACTTTAAGATAAATAATTTCTCAAAAAATATCGTCATATGTACGTCTGCTACCTCAACTGGCCATGGGTCCCATTGATTGATCAGAGATTCAGAACCTAGGGACTAGTGTCTAAAACTGCGGTACGACAGTGAGTTATACGTAGATATGTAGTATTTTAGGTTGTTATTAAAATTATTGTTAATATTTTTTGAAAAGAAAAAATATTTAATAAAAAATGAAAAGAAAAAAATAATGTGATTAATAAAGAAAATATTTTACTTCGCTGCCCAATTCCTTCATGAAGACTCACTCAAACCAAAAAGGGCAAAAAGGATACTTGTTCGTATATACACACCGCATCAAAAATTGTATTTGCAATTTCGCTCCAAATCTGATGGCTCGACTATCGACTAGCTCATTCTTCTTCGACTTTCAACCCTCAAATTCCAACCCTTAATTCTAATTCTTAGAAATATCTTCAGGGGAGACTATATGCTTCTTTTGATTCGATATTTGTTTTATGCTAATTGCGGATCTACCATCTTTTCAAGCTTCTTGAATGCTTAGAATCGATGAAGGCTTATAACTGTTACAACTTCTATTATACTCAAAAAGTTCGTTGAGAAATAGTTTTATACTTTTATGTGATGTAATATGATAAACACCCGTAGTAAATTGTATACTAGGTTTCCATATAATGTCTCCCTCCCCTCTTCTCTTTTCTTTTCCTCTTCATCACAGACGAAATCAATTGATGATTATCATTCTATTTTGTTTCATGCCCTCAATGTTTTCGGTTGTGGTATCTTTCTGATGAACTTTCTGTAGGCTTAGCGTTGTGGCTATAACAATGTCGTGATTGCCTGTTTGGCAGCCACTGTACAGATCTTGTTTGTGGGCTTGCAATTTGCTCCCAGGGCTTATTCTTATTTTCGGTGGACAGATGCTAATCTTAAGTTTCTTTTATTTGTGTAATTTTTTCAGATTTTTCTTCAATAATGATAATATTTTTGTAAAAATTATATCTCGACGTGACTAACATTCACGTAAACCTGGACAAATATCAATAAACAAAGCAACAAAAGATACAAGCTGTGGCACTAGCAGTCTTTTAAGTCGATAGCATTGGGGTTTGTTATGAATACAAAATTTCACAAATGCATAAGATTAAACATTATTTCTAGCTGCTCTTTATTCTACACGTTTCTACAGAAAATAGCTATAAATGGTGGTGTGATGATAAAAAAACTATTGTAATTTATCACATGTATTCTCATTATATGCTTGTTAATTATAAGAGAGAGTTGTGCCTAAACCCTCTATAGTCTTTCCTGATTTTACATCTCTCCTGGAAGCATTGTGTCCTCAGGTAAATCACAGTAACCGGAACCCTGCAAATAATAAAACATATGTTAGATGCTGATGGTGTTGAAGTAACAATTAAGAAAAAGTATGATCATTTAACATGTACCTCGCCAGTAAGATGAGCCACACATCTTTTCTCCGCGAGCAATTCAGCTTCACTCTGAAATTCCATGTCATATAAAACGATTAATAGCAGGTAATGTTCAAGCTGGCCATGGCTTATAGGACTTGGTTCGATACAGGAACAAACAAAACCTATTCTTATATATTTTATTTTATAATAAAACATGAAATAATCTTTCTCATTATTCCTTCAACTGTTGCGAAAAGGGAAAAGGACCTGCAATTGCTGGTATTTAAAACAACAAAAGACTGCTGATGGAAAGGAAGGAATACCTTTTTGATTCGTTTCCATAAGTAGTCATCAAATTCAATATCCTTGACGAGTTCATAATCACCGTCTCCCTGAAGAATAAGAAGGGAGCTTAGAAGTAGCATACTAGTTTGGGCCCTCAATGGCGGATTTTTGGAGGTTGGGTTGAAAATATCCCAAAATTGAACGCACATAACTCATATATGGACTTACATAACTTATGTGTACATCTTGTACTGTACTAACTCGTTCATATGTACATAGCAAAAACATTTTTCGCTTAATATAAACAAAACCTGTGTTTTAGCATACTTCGAAGAAAACAATGAAAATACAAAGTCTCCACCATAAACTTACATTTGATCTGCATGGCATACTGAAAACTAAATCCTCTGCTATACCGTAAGGATTCCCATTAGTATAGACCTACAATTCAACATTAAAAGTTCAGAACTTCGTATATTGGAATATATTTATTTATTTTATTTTTTTATAAAATAAAGAAGCCAAAAACAAAAGTGAATTGTTGACCATGTTATAGTATAAAACGAGAGTGTGGATAACTCTAAAGTAGCGTACATAAATATCATGTTCACACCATAAATTAGGTATTATAGAGGATCTATAAAGCTGAATAGACCATACGGTGTCTCCAGAGTTTCATTGCTCTCAATTAATCTCAGTATCATGTAAAAGATTAACATGCCTGTGCAACAAAAATGGACTTTTTATTCACAGAAAAAATTAAGAAAAAGAACTTACACCAGAAGAAAACCAATCGCCATCAGGGGTTGGTGTTATCAAAGATTTTATACCATCAACAATTGACACCGAAGTAGATGCAGCTGAGGACCTTCCCCATTTTTTAATAAGCACACCTCCTCTCTACAAATTCAGATATATCATCAATAATTGGAAATGAGGGATAATAAGTTTTCAAACTTTTGCACTTTATCTTTAGACGGTTCTTATCGTCTGGACTTTTTTAGTGAATTCCTCCTCTAGCCACCTGTGGTCTTTGATGACTTCTTTGATAGGCAAGCCATCTATTCTTGCATTTATGAATACTGGAACCTGATACAAATATTACAACTAATTCTTTTAATAGAGGACATGAAAAATAAACTTCAGTGCAAGCTTGTCTAACTACGGGATCTATAAATGACCTGAGTTGTTGAGTGGTTTCCCCAGATGGTCATGTTTGATACTTTATCATAGAACACACCTGCTTTTAGGGCCAACTGTATGGATCATATTCATTTTGTAAGTTACCCCAACCAATATCAAAAATCATCACAGAAGGTCGGAAGCAAAGACAATGACTTGTCCTTACCTGACATTTTGCCCGATTTTCATCTAACCGTGTCAAGGCATGAAAGTTCTTTGCTGGTATATTTGGAGCATTCTTCATACAAATCAGTGCACTGAAAAAGGAGTGGGAAAACTTTTATTTATGTGAGGCATTTCATGTATCTCCCTATATCACGCAAGTCATTCCACTCACTAGCCCCTCCATGTGTTCATGGAGACATCATTTTTCATGACATGGATATCGGTACCACACTCCAAAAAATTAGCATAAATTTACAACAAAAATACAAAAGATGTGTTCGACACCAAAATATATATCTAAATAGTTACGACACCCATAGTCCATGAAAGTCCATGTAGCATAGGCCCCTACCCTATCTCACCCTAAAAAAAGATTTATGTTTCTTACTTGGTGTTACAAGGGTTGCCAACAACTATGACTTTGACATTACGAGATGCAACATCATTCAGTGCTTTTCCCTGAGGTATTGAAATCAAAATCATGAATAAGAAACTTTTTGGCCAGTTAGGCACCTACAAGCCAGTACACAGAGAGAGAGAGAGAGAAAGAGAGAAACGAAAGTTACCTGTTCAGCAAATATCTTTCCATTTATGTCTAATAAGTCAGCTCGTTCTATTCCAGGTCCTCGAGGCTTTGCCCCTATTAAAAGTGCCCATTCTGCATCTTGGAATACTTCATATGAATCAATGCTTATACTCACCTCTCTTAACAAAGGGAACAGTGAATCCTCCAATTCCATAGCAACTCCTGTATGTATAAGACCTCTTCTTGATTAGCATGATCTATATCAGTAATTCAATTTCAGCTAACAATATAATATAAAAATAATGTCAAATGGGATGTTTAAGCTAATACAGCGAGATAATAAAGTAATATTTTCATATGTGAAATTTATCAATTTTCATCGTTAAAATTCATAATCTTGGGGCCTAAATGAAGGAAAATGCCTTGGTCTACTGGCTGAAGCTTTCTTAGTGTAAATAATTTATCCCCACTCTCAAATGCTTTTTTCCTTCATTCTGTTCATCAAATAATGCATGGCCTTTTTACAGAAGGTGCACAAACATTTTTTCATGTCATGCAGACATGTATTCCAGTGGTGAATTCAGTTTAATACATGTGATGTCTTCAAAGAGGAAAACACACCTTCAAGGGCTTGTAAAGACCTCTCAGATCCCAATAGTTTTAACGCAATCGGTTGATCTGGACCAAAAACCTCACCTGATGCAAGCTGTCATAACAAATAAATCGTATTAAAAATATTCTTACACTTCTTTTAAAAGAAGGAAACATCGAGAAGCAGTTTTGTTTATTGACCATCTAAAGCAGAAAGACTAAGAGGCATACAAATATTTTTCAGTTCGATCTTCGCATTTGCTTTCAATTTTCTTAATCGAACATGTATGTGTCTTGCCATGTCATATTATAAAGGATTAAGAAACTAAAGAAGCTACGTAAAAGCATATACGTCTTAGTGCTGGGACAGAAGTCAGCAAACCATGCTATAGAGTTTAAAGGTGGATAGAACATTAAAATAGAGTTCAAGAGAAACGTTTAATCTGTGAATTGAATATTAGGAGTTCTTACTTTGAACAGCAGATGATTAGATATCATCCCTGCAGCACCTGAAACCGCAATGTTAATCAATTTCTTCCATGATTTTGTTTCTTCTTCCTGAGAAAAGTGAGCAAAGCTTTACTAGACATACATTTAACATATGACTAAGAAAAATATCTATCTAAAAGTGGCCAGCTGATTCACTAGGATCTAAGTAAATTGCATAACCCCTTTTATTTCATTTTTAGTTCCTTAACAGGCATTGAACGTGCTTTAAATTTTTTTATAACTTAATGAACACATGTTCAATGCATATTTATAAATGTGTTAAATATATGTTCAATTTCTGTAACATTTTGAATGTATATTTACTGCATATTCTCAAAGCCTTTTAATTATGTAATTTGTATCATTTGGTCCCTTAGATTATAAGTGGTGTCATTTAACCTTTTAATTTTAGAAAAAATGATCAATTAAAGATAAAGCACATTATTTTATGATTTTTTAATTAAATTATTATTTTTTAAAGTAATATTTTAATATAAAAAAATTAAAATATCGTAAAAGTAATCAATTTTCTGAACTAAATAATATTATTTATAATTGAAGAGATAAAATGAAAAAATGACCTAATCCAAGGGATATGACACTTTTCTCTCTATTTTATAATATAAATATTTTTGAAACAAACACACTCAAAATTCATTAGTTATATCAGTTAGAGTACATTAGTTCATTTGTTGTCTTTTGTAACAATTTAGTCATTTTTATGAAAAAGTGACAACATAAAAACAAATAATCAAATTTTAAATTTTTTTATTTTATTTTATTTATCACTTTTAGAGCCATTTTTGTCTATTGCAAAAGATAATGCATAAAAATGATATATCAATAACCCTTGCAAAAATATGAGGAAAACATAAAAAGAAAATGAAAATATTGGATATTTTTGTTCTTATACTATGACATTTTTTTAAAAAATAATTAAACTGTAACAAAAAAAAATTAACAAAGAGACAAAACTAATATTCTTGACATAATAAGAGACTTGTGTTGTAACCCACTCATATTTTTTAATCTTTATATTTATGAAATCATATTTATATAAAGAAATTAAATTGAAAATATGTCTCGAATACGTTCATATGTTCATCTTTTTAGAGAGTTAAAAATTGAACCGGAGTTATATATAAAACGGAACCTTTAAATACAACAATATTGGTCCAGTGCAAAAGCACAAAATAAATTACTAATTGAGACAAATTCAACTAGTAGGTTACTGACGCATATTAACAAACAATAACAATGCACTAATATAGCTGACTGAAACTCTGTAACCTTTTCCTATAATATAGCCAGAGGAATAAAAAAATTGTTATCAAACAACAAACCCAATTCAAAGCAAGAAGATAACTCACAGCTTTGAGATCATAAGTGAGACAGAACACCCCATAGCACTCAGTCTTTTTAGTAAGATCTCCAACTTGCTGGGTCGGAGCTTGAACTTCACTGAGAATTAACAAAAAACACAAACTTATCACTACTCTAGGTTAAGAAAACAATTATGGGTCGATGAGATCGAAAGCTTACTTTGCTGAAATAGAGCATGAAATTCGGGCATTTCGAGTCCATGCAAGTGTTGGAAAAGCACAACGACGGTGATTGTGAAGTTGGGTCGATGAGATTGAAAGCTGGGATGAACCAAAAAGGCTGGACTTAGCGTATGAAGACGTTGAGACCTCTGTTACCATCATGGTAGTAGTAAAACCAGAACCAGAGACTTAAAAGAAAGTTCTTTTTTTTTTCTTTCTCCCTGGAGAGAAAGTAAAGCTCTTAAGTATATCGAGAGAGAGAAGGATAGAGTAAGACTGAGAAACTCTAGATGAGAAAGAAAAAAGACTAATTTGGAGGGACACAGAGAAATAGGGCAGGGTTGAATACTAGAAGAAGAAGAGGAGGGAGGGCTTGAGGAATAAATAGTATTAAAGGGATGATTTTGATTCTTGAAAACTTTAGCTTGAGGCCATGCAGATGACACTTGGCATAAAGCCTCATCCTTTCTTTTACTCTATGTGAATTGTGGGCGTTGGGACTTCCGTAAGTGTCTTTGTGTTTTGGTAGCCAAGCTCAAAACTAACTCGTTAATGAAGTTGTTATTTATTGTTTTTATGTGTATAGTTTTTATTAATTACATTTTCTCTCTCTTTTTAAAGTTGTATTGGATATTTAATTTTTTTAAAATATTATATTAACCTTACATTTTTTATTAACATAGAATACAACCATCATTAAATAACTTAGCCTATTTAACGTTACATGACAGAATTATTTTAATTCAAGTTTTACATTTCATAATAATTTTGACCATTATTATAATATAAATGTGGTGTGTATAAACAAAATAATGAAATTGACGTGTTATTACTATTTTAGTCTGAATAATTAGTGTTTCTTCGTTCAAAAATGATATAAGTGTATTTATAATTTAGAATAACATAAACAAAAATAGGGAGTTTGGTGATAACGTGTAAAAAGATTAAATTTAAAGTTATTTTAATATATATTTATTTATTTTTTTAAATTATATATTTTAATTATTAAATATATTATTTTTTATTCATTTATAAATAAATACAAATATTTATTATATTAATTTTTTTAATCATATTATAATTGATTATCTTTTATTATATTATAATTAATTATTGGTAAGGTGAACAACCCATTAAAGAAATGTGATCAGTTATTAAGTACACTTATTTATGTTATTTTTATATTTTTATTACTCAATTTTTATAAATAATAGATAAATGTGTTATATTGAATTATTTTAGTCACTTAATTTTGATTAAAATGTTATTTTTACATTTTTATTACTCAATTTTTATAAATAATAAATAAATGAGCTATATTGAATTATTTTAGTCACTTAATTTTGATTAAAATGTTATTTTTATATTTTTATTACTCAATTTTCATAAATAATAAATAAATGAGTTATATTTAAATTATTTTATTCACTTAATTTTGATTAAAATGTTATTAAAGTGTTTATATTTTAATTAAAATTATGTAATTAAAATCATTTTAAGTATCTAATGATTTATAAAAGGATGAAATAAAACTTTTAATTACCATAAAAAAATTACTTTTAATGTAATTTTTTAATTAAAGAACTTTGCTTTAATATATATCATTAAATATAGATGAAAAGTGATGATATATTCCCTACCTTCGGTGCAGCTACAGTTAGAAATTCTTAATTGTATTGGTTACGATATGAAATATAATTACAAACTCTTTTATGCATATCAATAACAACAGTGGCATCCATAATCATGTGAAATTACAACTCCGTGGTCATATAAATTATATCTACTCCATATATTATTAAATTTTTTTTGAGAAACGAAAATTTGTATTAAAGTTATTGTAAATTAAAGGATCTCGTTAAAATATATTATATATATATAGATAAAATCATAAAAATAATATCCGTTTAACTCGTATATTTTTCATTTAAAAAATTTAATATAATATTTTATTTTAAATGTCTAATTAGACGTCGTTTAAATTAAACTACGATTATTTAAATTTATTAAATATTTAACGACGTTTAATTAGATCTCGTTTAATATTATCATGTTGTTTTATTGTTATAAATTATAAGAATGTTATTTTTTATAATTTCTCAATAAAATTAACCCTAAGTAAGCATCATTATCCAATATTTGTAAGACATATGTTTTTTTTTATCTTTTTTGTGGGGAGAATACCTATTAGTTTTTTCTAGGTCTATTGATCTTTTGAAGCTTTGATACCAGGTAGAAGCATCCATTATTAATTATAACAAGAAATTAAGCTTGTGAATACTATATCTAATAATTAATTTATATTTTAATAGTTTTTTTATATTTGTTCGTAATTATTTTTAAATATAAATTGTTAATTTTACATCCAATGTATTTATTGATTCGAAGTTATTAATAAAAAAATATTTTGATACTTAAATTAAGAACATATGACTTAGATTCTACAAAGTAAAAATACTAATAAATAAATGATCAAATTTCATGGAGTTTAAATCAAGTGATTATTAATCATCTAGAATATAAAATTATTTTTTTTGTAATATTTTTATTTCGAAATGTAACATAGATAGAAAAAAGTTATCTTTTATTGGAATATAAAATAAAAATAATTGTTTTATACATGTTATTAGAAATATTATTATTCAAGTGATAGTAAAATAGATATTATAATTAAAAAATGTATAAGATAAAAAAAAACACTTTAAAGTATTAAGGTTGTCGTTGAAGGTGAGAACAATGATTAAAATAACAATTTTAATTTTTATTAACGAAGTCATATGATAATTTTAATTTAAAAAATGTTCAAATTTTAATTTTATCTTTCTTGGATCCTTTCTCTTGAAAATAATAGAATAAAAAAATTGCTATTTCTAAAGGGAGAGAAATTAACTTATCCTACTTTAGTAAGCTAACAATGGTCGATAAAAATTGTTTACAAAAAATTCTTATTTTATATAACAAATATTATATTTTTAATTATTTTCATATATACGTTTGTTTCACATTATATATATAATTATATATTAAAATTAACACCTAAAAAATTATACTTGTTTTTAAATTACAACATTAAATTAGGTAAATAAATTATAAAAACTCTTTGCCCCCCAAAATAAAAAAAATGGTAGATATATATTAAATGAAATTTCCCCGCCACATGCATGAAATCAATGAATTATTTATTTTTCCTTCTAGAAGTACTTATATATCTACAAGTAAACTAATCTACAAATTAGATATTGAATGATCATAATTTAAAATCGTAAAAGAAAATTCATAATTTCAACAGCCCCCGGTTTCTTTTGGCTGGTAATGGAAAAATAATATTGTATTCAGCTTAAATTAATATTTATTGCAGGTTTTTTTTTTATTAAAAGATATTTTTATTCCATCAAACTCATTTTAAAGGAGATCAAACAAACTATCAATCTTAATTGCACTTTAAAGTACTAAATGTTCATTAAGCATTTTTTAAGAATACATATCAAATTAATCAGTGTACAGTGGTGAGCCAAGAAGAACTAACTATAAACAAAAACGACACAAGAAAAATGAAAAAAAGATGACAAACTAATCAATACCAAAACTAACAAACACTATACTAATCCAAACGCAAGTAATGTCAGGCAATTCAAAGATTCAAATTCTTGAGAGAAATCTTAAATACTACATGCAGCTTGTACATTGGACATATCATCCATCTTTTTCGTCCAAACAGGCTGACAATCGAATCCTCATCAAAGCAAAGTGATAATCAGCTCCAATATCAAAGCTATTGTTATGTTTTCCTCTTGATTTGGAGGAACTCAAATGAAACCTATGTGGCTTAAAAACACAGGGATTAAGAAGAGGACAATTATGTCATTATATTGTTTCATTAATAAACTCATTTAGGATCTGGTGTGAGTGGAAAATTAACACACAGAAAAACGTGTGCATCAAAGCAGCAGCTGCAGCAGAAAAACTGAGAGCAGTTTTTTAATTTCTCCTTCTCCAGCAAGCCTTCATCAAGTGCTCCGATAGAAGATCGTTTGTGATCCGATTAAGTTGAAATTTTACAGGCAAGTTAACGACTCAAGACTCTTTAAGCTGTACGGTGGGATTTGGCTCACTGGTTTGGGAAAATCTGAGTCGTGAACAGTTACTACGAAAGTGGGTTAGATTTCTCCATTCTCTTGAAATAATTGTTAATTTCCAAGAAGTGTATTCTTGATGATGTTGTTGATTGTTTGCTTCTAGTTTTACCTAGAGAGAAATGTTGTACAATTGTTTCTTGATAGTGGGAAGTTTTGGAGATGAGTGCCGTGGTTGTTTCCTTCCTACATCGGGAAGGTTTTTCCACGTAAATTGTTTGTGTTGATTTTGTGCATGTTTTTATTTTGAGCTCTATTTATTTGTTTCCTAATAGATTCACACAAAGAAGGAGAATAAGTTTAATTCTGCTGTTCAGAACTTGATTAAGTTCGTATTAAAAGTGTGATTCTTCTAACAAAGTGGTATCAGAGCTGAAATTATTATTGTAGAATTTCTTGTGTTGAATAATGGAAGAAAATTTAAGTAGAATGATTACTTTGAATGGTTCTAATTATCATACTTGGAAAGGAAAAATGGAAGATCTCATTTATGTTAAACAATTTCATTTACCGGTGTTTGCCTTTAAGAAGCGAGAAAAGTTGTCCGAAGAAGAATGAACTTTGTTACATCGACAAGTCTGTGGGTATATAAGGCATTGGGTAGATGATAATGTTTTGAATCATATTAGTGGATAAATATATGTATGGTCACTATGGAATAAACTTGAAGAGTTGTAAGCTCGAAAAACAAGAAATAATAAAATGTTTATTATAAAGCAGTTGATGGCTTTAAGGTACCAAGATGAAACTCCGTAGAAAGATCACTTGAATATGTTCCAAGGAATAATCAATCAGTTAGCTGGAATGGGTATCGAGTTTGATGATGAGATTCAGGGGTTGTGTTTATTGGGTACGTTGCCGGACTCTTGGAAAACATTTAGAATGTCATTAAGTAACTCAACTCCAAATGGTGTAATCAATATGGATTTGGCTAAGAGTAGTGTTTTGAATGAAGAAATGAGAAGAAAATCACATGGGTCTTCTCAGTAGTTATAGATTTTGGTTACAGAAAAAAGAATGGGGGAGTAAAAGCAGAGGTTTCAAGAGCAAAGAAAAAGGAAGAAGCAAGTCCAACAGGTTTTCTAATGTTGACTGTCATCATTGTGGTATGAAAGGGCACATCAAGAAATATTGTAGACAGTTGAAGCGGGATAACAAGAAGAAAGACAAAACAAGAGGGTGATGTTGGCAAGGAAAATGATCGAGTTGCCATCGCATTTATAATGAAGATGTTGTCAATGTTGCATGTCACGAGATCAGTTAGGTTATTGATAGTGGAGTCTCCATTCATGCTATGTCTCGAGAGGACTTCTTTACATCCTATACATCGGGTGATTTTGGGACAATGAAGTTGGGTAATCATGGCTTGATTAAAGTCTTTGGTATTGGAGATGAATAATGGCACAAGGCTACTTCTTAGAGGGGTAAAACATATTCCAGAAATTTGTTTAAACTTGATCTCTGCAGGTAACTTGATGATGAGGGATATTGCAATACCTTTAGTAATGGTCAATGGAAACTTACTAAAGGTGCTATGGTTGTTGCTCGTGGGAACAAGCATTCTAGTTTGTATATACTGTAGGTGAGACTCTTTAAAGGCATTATTAATGCTGTGACATATGAGCTCACATCAGAATTTTGGCATAAGAGACTTGCTCACATAAGTGAGAAAGGCTTAGTATTGACTAAAAATAATCTTCTTTCTGGAATGAATGATGTTTGTTTAAGAAGATGTACTCATTGTTTTGCAAGGAAGAAAAATAGAATTCTTTCAAGAGTTCCCCTCCTTCAAGAAAACAATACATACTTGATTTGATACATTCAGATGTATGTGGTCCAATGAAGACAAAATTTTTGGGTGGTGCCAGTTATTTTGTGACCTTCATAGATGATTGTTCAAGAAATTTATAGGTGTACACCTTGAAGAGCAAAGATAAAGTATTAGATGTGTTTAAACAGTTTCAAGCCTTAGTGGAGAGACAGATTGGGAAGAAATTGCGGTGCATCAGAACATATAATGGGGGAGAGTATTCAGGTCCTTTTGATGAGTATTGTAGGCATCAGGGCATTCAACATCAAAAGACACCTCCTAAGACTCCTCAGTTGAATGGGTTGGCTGAGAGAATGAATATGATATTGGTTGAAAGAGTAAGACATCTTTTTTTGCAGGCTCAGTTGCCAAGATCTTTCTGGGGTGAGGCTTTGAATACAGTTGTACATGTTCTTAATCTCATACCATGTGTTCCTCTTCAGTTTGATGTACCAACAGGGTTTTGATGATGCAGATATGCAAGTTGAAACAGATCACCAGACTGCGATCGCCATTCGAACGAGAAATTCCACCCAGAGGTCAGCAGACCGACGACCTTCCCACACGGTATGATACGGATGAGTGTGTGTTGTGACAGATGAGGGAGAACCTCAATGTTATGTAGAAGTGATGGAAGATGGAAACAAAACACACCTCGGGTTGGTCTATGGAAAATGAGATGCGATCAATGTATGACAATCACACGTTTGAACCGGTAAAGTTGCCTAAGGGTAATAGAGCTTTGAAGAACAATGTAGATTACATAAGAGTGAAGCAAGAAGAACATAATTCACAACCACGATACAAAGCTAGACTGGTCGTCAATGGATTCATTCAAAGAAAATGTATTGATTTTGATGATATTTTCTCTCCTGTTATGAAGATATCTTCTATACGTGTTGTTCTAGGTCTAACAGCAAGCTTGGATTTAGAAATTGAGCAAATGGATGTGAAAACTTCCTTTCTTCATGGTGAGTTGGAGGAAGAGATTTATATGGAACAACCAGAGGGTTTTGAGGTTAAAGAAAAAGAGGATTATGTATGCCGGTTAAAGAAAAGCCTTTACGGGTTGAAGCAAACACCTAGAAAATGGTATAAGAAGTTTGAGTCAGTCATGGGGGAGCATGGTTACAAGAAGACTACTTCTAATCATTGGGTTTTTGTGCAAAAATTCTCTGATGATGACTTTATCATTTTATTGCTCTATGTTGATGACATGTTGATTGTTGGTAAAAAATCTTCAAGGATTGATAATTTGAAGAAGCACTTGAGTAAGTCCTTTGCCATGAAGGACTTGGGGCCAGCAAAACAAATTCTTGGTATTCAAATTTGTCGAGATAAGAAAAAAAAGAAGTTGTACATGTCACAAGAACGGTACATCAACAAGGTACTTGAAAGGTTTCATATGGATAAAGCTAAAGTTGTTTCTCCTCCATTATTTAATCACTTTAAGTTGAGATCGAGTCAAGGCCCTTCAAAAGATAAAGAGAAGGAAGATATGGAAAAGGTTCCATATGCCTCAACAGTAGGAAGATTAATGTATGTAATGGTGTATACAAGGCCAGACATAGCTTATGCAGTTGGAGTTGTTAGTCGTTTTCTTTCGAATCCAGGAAGAGAGCATTGTGATACAATAAAGTGGATTATGAGATATCTTCGAGGTACTTCCAAGTTAACACTTAGCTTTGGAAGTGGAAAACCAGTGTTAGTTGGATACACTGATTTAGATTTAGCAGGAGATAAAGATTCTCGTAAATCTACTTCAGGTTATCTAATTACTTTCTCTAGTGGAGAATTTTCTTGGCAATCAAGATTGCAAAAGTGTGTTGCACTTTCTACAGCAGAGGCGGAGTTTATTGCAGCAACGTAAGCTTGTAAGGAGTTGTTGTGGATGAAACAGTTATTGAGGGAACTTGGTTTCAAGTAGCAGAAATATGTGTTATTCTGTGATAATCAGAGTTCTATTCACTTAGCAAAGAACTCGGCGTTTCACTCAAGATAGAAATATATTGATGTGATGTATCATTAGATAAGGGATACTCTTAACAATAAGTTACTTGAACTTAAGAAAATCTATAGTGATGAGAATGGATCTGACATGCTGACAAAAGCAGTGTCAAGATAAAAAATTGAAGTTTGTTGTTCAATTGTCGGGATGACGGATCCCTCTATCTAATCGGAAAATGGGGAGATTTGTTGGGTTTTCATCTTGGTTTGGAGGAGCCCAAGTGAAGCCAATGTGACTTAAAAGCTCATGGAGTAAGAAGGGGGAAATTATGTCATTACATTGCTTCATTAATAAACCCATTTAGGGTTTGGTGTGAGTGAAAAATTAGCAAAGAGAAAAACATGTGCAGCAAAGCAGCAGCTGCAGCAGAAAAACTGGGAGCAATTTTTCAGTTTCTCCTTCTCCAGCAAGCCTTCATCAAGTGCTCCGATGGAAGGTCGTTTATGGTCCGATTAAGCTGAAATTTTTTAGGCAAGTTCACGACTCAAGACTCTTTAACCTGTACGGTGGGATTTGGATTTGGCTTACCAGTTTGGAAAATATGAGTCGTGAACAGTGACTACGAAATTGGGTTAGATTTCTCCATTCTCTTGAAATAATTGTTAGTTTCCAAGAAATGTATTCTTGATGATGTTGTTGATTGTTTGCCTCTAGTTTTACCTAGAGAGAACTGTTGTACAATTGTTTCTTGATAGTAGAAGTTTTGGAGAGGAGTACCGTGGTTGTTTCTTTCTTACACCGGAAAAGTTTTTCTACGTAAATTATTTGTGTTGATTTTGTGCATGTTTTTATTTTGAGCTCTATTTATTTGTTTATTAAAAGATTCACACAAAGAAGAAGAATAATTTTAATTTCACTGTTTAAAACTTAATTAAGTTCGTATTAAAATTATGATTCTACTTACTGCTATTAGATTCTTCAATCAATAACTAGATTAGAAAAATGAGAATGTGTCACCTTCAAACACAAACCAAAACAGAGATGCAATCAGCGTAGCACGAGGTCCAAAAGGTCGATGCTCATGGAAAGTAAGAGATTGACTAAATTCAACTACAACTTCACTCTCCTTCAAGATAGCAGTAGGACTAGAGATGATGACGACAAAATAACAAAAAGGTAGATGAAAAGGAGGATGAATTTATTATGATTGATTAAAAATAATATTAGGTTTGTTAGTCAAAATAGGAGGTGCCTAATTTAAAAGAAAATTCATGGAAGATGGTTTACCATACTGTCAAAGATGGAGGTGCCTAACCTTGTTTGAATAAAGAATAGGAAAACTAGGTAGCCTAATTTTGTTGAATGAAGAAATGTTTGGCATATGAAATGAGAACTTGAAGGCTATAAATATGGCTTCATTTCTTCATTGATAATCATCCCAAAAATAGAGAAAAGCTTGTATGAGAAGTTCTTGAGTGAGAGAATTTTGTGGGAAAATTCTCTTGGGCTTGTAATTGCTTTTGTCTTTTGGGTGTGTGAGAAAATTACTGAGAGTGTGGTTGTAATAATTTTCCATATAGTGAATTTTTCTCTGGTTGTCTTTTGACAACGAAAGTGGTTTTTTCTCTAATTTTGAGTTTCCATTATAATTCTTGTGTTGTGTATTATCTATTTCTCTGTTATTTGATATTCTGATCGCAAATCTCTAGCAAGCTGGAAATGATTACTGATTGTGGAAGGGCTGAAGCTGGTTTGAGTGTGATAATGGTGATAGAGAAGGTAAGGTGGACAAAAATGGTGACATGATTCGTGGGTGGTGAGAGATGTGAGTTAGATAAAAATCCTATTATCATTATATTTATTGCAGCTTGTCACAACAAAACTTGTACCATTGAATTCAACCTCATGAGTTTACATTCAACTCTTTAACTTTTTTTTGTTGTTCTCTTAATCATTAGTTAACATAGAGCCTAATACGTTAATTTTCATAATAAATTCTAATTACATTGCATTCAATACATTAAATTCTTATTTACTTCAAAATAAACAAGTAGAATAATAACACTTGCAATGTCATTCCAAATGGAAGATTTCAATTAATATTTTGACATGATCTTATTCGGTTATTCTATTAACGGTCACTAGATTCAGAAGCACTTTAAGTGTATCATGTTTACTATAAGCTTACGAGAAACCTATCTTCTAGAATCTAGAGACGCGTAAACAAAAGTGAAGGATTACAAGTGAGTCTCCATCCCCATAATAATGTTGCTTGCCCAATTGTTCTCCAAATTCTTCGACAATTACTGTGTGTTGTCACAGTATATACAACAATGCATCATCACTAGAATTTCACAATTGTACTTACATCCCACAAAATCATGTGAAGACATATTTCTAAAGCACATACCCCTAGTAATTTTATACATATATAGGGGTAGCCTTCAGTTAAAGATAAAGAACCTTCACCTTAAAGCCTTTTCTTTCCTTTCTCTATTTGAGTGTTTTTTTTTTCTTTTCTCTTCTCTCCCCTGAATGAAATGGGTTTGTAGTTTGTAATTTACTCGTTAACAAATTAAAGGGGCCTTAATGATGGGTAGTCCGAGTTTAGCCCCTTAACTATGCTAAGGATGCTATTAACAGCATTAGTGTTTTTTATTTATTTATTTTGATAATGTATTTACGGCATTAGTATTTAGTAGTCACAATTTTCATTTTTCAATTGTTTTTTTGGCTTGTATATTTGTAAAAAGTGTTTTTATACACAACATTTCAAAAAGAAGTATATAAAGGACATTTATGCTTTTAAGACCTTTAAAAGACGCTTCTATAAAAATAATTATAAAAAAAGCTTTTAAGGACAAAAACAACACATTTTAGTATAATAATTTGGGGGTTTCCGGTGTAAGTTAGTCCCAATTATTTTAGTTCGAATTTGTGAGATTCAAATTTAAATTAAATTTAATTTAAATTAATAAATATGAGTTTAAATCAAATACAAACAAATTTACTCAAATCGGCCTAAACTATATATTTTTAGTTAATTACATTTTCTTTTATAAATCAAAAAATATTTTAAATAATATTAAAACTCGTTATTAAAAATATAATTACATGAAACAATAAAAAAATAATAATAATGTTATAACAAGTAGTCGATCACAAAAAAATACACCTTAATAACATCATATTACATCATCATTCAAATATTAAGATTCAAAACAATCTATATCATATTTCAGATTTCATTAATTTCAAGTCATAATATTATTAACAATATTTTAAATATGTATCACAAAATCATAATAATTTTAATTTAATTTCGGACTAACGAGTTGAGTCAAGTATAACTCAATTTGTTTTGAACTATTTGAGCTGACACGAATTTAATTAGATTTGTATTTGATTCAATCAATCGAACTATAACACGAATTATCAACTTTTAAATGTACAAATAAAACATGTATTGAAAAAAATATATATAAATCAAATCGTGCATATAATTAGGATGGACTAATCCTAATATGATAATATTTTGAATTGAAACCCTGACTAACAAGTAGCATCAAAGTCAAAGTTAAATTTACATTGTGTAGATACATACAAGGTGAATTTTTAAAATGAAAATAGACTAGAGTAATTAATGTACGTGATTCAAACAAATAATGGTCCCATATTGGATTGGGATAAGAGACATATGCGGTATGGTTGGAGTCTAAGGAAATTAGATGTATTTTCGTTCGAGAAATGATTATTAGACGTATAAACGAATCCTGTATCTATTTTACTATAAAAGAGCCATTTTGGTTTTCAGAAAAGATAATTCCAAGGTGCCCTCATTCTTAATGGTTAGAAAATTATACTAGTATTTCAACTTCGCTATTGAAAATGCAAATAAAGAAAGAGAAAAAAAAGCTTCGAATTTAATTATTAGAAACAATTTTTATGAGATATAAATGCAAGACACATGATTTTTGTGGTACATAATGATTCAACATTCACATATATCTAGAAGTAAGACTGGCAACTTGTAAAATGATTATAACCTCAAAACTTATAGTAGTAGGGTATACTACGTTAAAGTTGCATGATAGAACATCACATATTAATGTATCGTGTTCATTTATATATTAATGAAATAAGATAATGCACGTAAAAGAGATAGTTCTTTAATACACCAGTTGTATAGAAATATGAATTATTAAGTTCTCTCCTTTCACATGCTGTGTGTGAGAATAAGTTGTGAAATACTGTGTTTAAAGATTTTTCTTTTCTTAAAGAAGAGCTTATTATTTTTTCTCATCACTATTTAAATTAAATGCATTGTGTTTATCTTAATCTAATGATTACTTACTTTCTCCAAAAGTATAATAATAAAGGAAGTGAATATATGTTTGGAAGCCTAAATAATATTTAACACTACTTTTTTAAAAGCAAGTAATTTTACTCAAAAAGTTAAAAAGTTTAGTACATTTTAAGTTATATATATTATTACTTAAAAAAAAAGTAATTTGTAATGTATAAAATATGATTTTAAAATATAAAACGTAATTTAAATAGTTCTAGATTACAAAGGTAAATAAAAATTACCCAAATTCAAAAGCGACAAATGAAACTTTTGAAATATATATACTGAAATTATTTAGTTAGTATAAAATTATAGTTTTATTTAATTTTCCTCTATTTACCTTAAAATAAATATATAATATTATTTCTTTAATTTTAAATTATTAATTCTATTTTTTTTAAAAAAGTATATATATTCACTTGCAGAATATGTGCATCGTTTGCTAGTTAGAATATATATCATTATCACCTTGTTGGTTTCTAGAACTAAGCCACAAAAAATCCGCCAAATATTCTAAAATTGACCTATTCTTTATTTTTATTTCTTTTGTCATCATAACTGATCAATTCTTTATTTAGTTTGCACATTGCAGTAATTGATACAGAGAAGCATTTTTTTTTTTTTGGTTCAGAATCAACATATTTTTGCTAATATTGAATGCTCTTTTTTACCCCTGAATCTCAAATCAGATAAAGCCATTATATAAATAAATCTCACATCAATTATGGCTCTGTAATTGTAGCTTAATGGACATAGGTGTTTGATTTTTTTTTCCTTTTTCTTTTTCGTTGATACCAGCATGACTAGGGTTTTCCACCCTTACACAATATTTCAAATTCTTTACAACATGACATAAGCAGAAAGCAAATTTCTTTTCGGCTTTATTGTCCTTGCTTTCAAGCCTATTTTAGTATGCATCAAATATTCTATTATTCTTTGATTTGGTCACATCAGCCTATAGCCGGCTACTAAGCATATATGGTCAGAGCTAAATGACTAATCTTTCTATGCCAAAACATACTTGTTTATATAACATTTATGTTATACACACCTAAAACTACAACACAACACCTTTGTTATAATCTTTCACTAAATATGTCTACAGAATTAGCATTCACCATCATCCCAACCACCACCGGAAAAAAACCTGGTAACAATTCTCGACCAACTTTTGATGAATCAAGTGGGCTCAACTCAATCACAGGAACTTACCATTCTCTGCATCATCTTGGTTCACATCACAAAATCCCCACTAGACCTGACCTTGACATTGCCACATATGTTCTGTCACAATTTCCATCTCAAGACAAAGCTGAGTCCCTTATTTCCCTTATTGATGCAGCCACTAATCATAAAATTACTTATGCAAATCTTCGCTGCTCAATTCAATCTTTAGCATCTGGTTTGTACTATGCTCTCGGTGTCAAAAAAGGAGATGTTGTGTTTCTTTTATCCCCCAATTCACTTTTATATCCAACCATTTGTTTAGCAGTGTTATCTATTGGTGCAATAATAACAACAGCTAATCCACTTAATACTGAATCTGAAATTGCTAAGCAAGTAAAAGACTCAAATGCTAAGTTTGCTATTTCAGCACCTGAAGAGTTACACAAGTTAGTTCCAACTGGTGTGCCTGTAGTTCTAACATCTAGACCAATTAATGGTACTAATGATCAATCCCTCTCTATTGAGGAATTGATTGAATGTTGTGATCCAATGGAGTTGAACGAATTAGAGAGACCAATTCAATCAGATATTGCTGCTATACTTTACTCTTCAGGTACTACTGGAACAAGCAAAGGTGTAGTTCTAACACATTCAAATTTCATTTCTATTATGACATTGCTCAAATGGTCTGTGGACGTAACTTCATCGGAAAATGATGTGTATCTATGTATTGGAGATAAAATTAAGGAGTAAATTAAGGAGTGTCAAGAACCTTAATTTAAGGAGTAAATCAAGAACCTTAATTCAAGGAGTAAATCAAGAACCTTAATTCAAGGAGTAAATCAAAGAGTTGTGATCCTTAATTTAAGGATTAATTTCAAGGAGTAAAACAAGGAATCCTTAATTCAAGGAGTAAATCAAGGAATGTTTAATTCAAAGAGTAATTCAAGGAGTAAATCTCCTTATATATAGCTATAGAATTGTAATGAAAATATGAAAGAAAGAATACAACTTTAAGAAAGCTTGTTTTATTTGGCAAGGCCTTTAGGCCTTTGGCCTTTGGCCTTGGCTTTTTCAACACAAATTTTCAACACTATGCTTCATTCCCATGTTTCATATATATGGGCTTGCTTTTTTTGGACTTGGGTTATTTTGTTCTGGTACAACTACTGTTTTAATGCAAAAATTTGATTTCAAAGTCTTGTTAGAAGCTATTCAGGCTCATAAAGTTAGTAACATTCCCGCTGTACCACCGGTGATTCTCGGGCTTGTGAAATATGCTAGCAAAGTTGATTGTAACTTATCATCATTGAGGAGGGTAAGTTCAGGTGCAGCACCGCTGAGCAATAAAGTGGCTGATGAGTTTAGAGAGAGATTTCCTGGGGTAGAGCTAAGGCCAGGGTATGGATTAACTGAGACATGTGGTGCTGCAACTTTTTTCGCTTCAGATGAACAAGCAATGAAATACTCAGCCTCTTGTGGAAGGTTACTTCCTGGGTTTTGTGCTAAAATAGTGGATGTTGAAACTGGGAAGGCTTTACCTCCTTATAAGCAAGGAGAAGTATGGTTAAAGAGCGGTACTTTTATGAAAGAGTATTTAGGGAATGTTGAAGCAACTACCGCAACATTTGATTCAGATAGGTGGTTGAAAACTGGTGATCTTTGTTATTTTGATGACAAAGGGTTCCTTTACATTGTGGATAGGATCAAGGAGCTTATTAAGCATCATGGGTATCAGGTAGATTATTATACCACAACATGTGGATACGTATTGTTTAAACTCTCTAACATATAAAAGGTAGTCTAAAAGCTTCTGTTTTTGGTAGAAGTAGTTTAACAAAAAGTGCTTTTAGGATGAAACAAATCATTTGTGTTTATGAGTCAATAAACTTTAAATATGCTTTCTTACCCTTAAAAACACACTTTTGGCAAAAAAAAATTATTGTTTGGTTTTAGAAGAGCTTTTACAGAATCTCAAAAGCAGAAAGAAATGGACCCTAAGAAATATAATGTTTTTTTGTAGATAGGTAGTTAAGTTAAAAAAAATCAAGATTTTTAATAGATTAAAATGTTTGTAAATGTTCATGCAGGTTGCTCCTGCAGAATTGGAGGCAATTCTTTTGGGACATCCTCAAATTCTTGATACAGCTGTTATACCGTGAGTTGCCAAACATCTCTCTCTCTCTCTCTCTCTCTCTCTCTCTCTCTCTCTCTCTCTCTCTCTCTCTCTCTCTCTCTCTCTCTCTCAACAGTTAACACAAACAAAAATTATGCAGGGTTGAAGATGAAGCAGCAGGACAAATACCAATGGCTTATATTGTTAGAGCAGCTGGTTCTGATCTTAATGAGGATCAAGTAATTGAATATGTTGCCCACCAGGTCTCTCTAAGTTCCTAATTTCCCTGGATTATTATTTTTTTATTAGCATTGTTATTCTGAAAAAAAAAATTCTTAACTTTATATGTAAAATAAAAATTCAGGTGGCTCCTTACAAGAAAGTAAGAAAAGTGGGGTTTATCAGTTCCATTCCAAGGTCTGCTGCAGGCAAAATCTTAAGGAAGGACTTGATCTTACAAAACGTACAAAATGCTTTCTCCAAATTGTAAAAGAAAATTTATTTTCTTTGTTGCCCTATCTGGATTAGCTTCTAAAGCATAGAAGAGTCGTTTATGAAATGATTTTAGTACTTATCTGTTATCTTAGAAGAAAATCTGAGCCTATTAGGTATATAAATTTGCAGCTAAGGAGAGTTCCCTTAGGAATTTGAATTGTACTATACTATTTGCTTCATTGGTATGAATGCCATATGCCTATGTTACGATAACCAAATTCTTCTTGGATTCTACTTGCTCTTTTCTAGTCACAGAACAATACAGTTGTACCAGATAGCGTTGTTCCTTTGTACGTGAACCGTGTGTTTACACATCGTACAAGATGAAGAATAATGATATGACATACAAGAGCTTTCTCAAGCATCTAAGAAAGTACCAAATCACCATTTATGAGTGAGTATTTAAAATATATACTGAACTAGAAGCCTATAGGACCCAACCATGATATTCAGCTAAACTACACGTGTTTCCGGAGATATATTAAGTTTAATATTGATCTAATACATATTAAATATGGATAATTTTAATTTTAATTTTATGGAATATATAAAATAATCATTATTCGTTAATTTATGTTAAAAATTTTGATGTCGAGTGAGTCCCTAAAATTTATAACTCTATAAAATTTGTATAAACTCGAAGACACTGATACAATGATTAGATATAAACTTATAAATTAAGCAAATTAAGTTTTTTTAGAAAATTACATCGTAATAACAAATGAGATTGATTAATGAGATTGGTTAATAAGTTGAGTACTAAATATATCTTTGTTTTAAGCCTCCCCCTCTTGAAGACTGTGAAGTCATTGTTTCTACCCTCACCCTGCGTATGCTTACTTGTATGAAATGATTAAAAAAATATATAGAAAAAACAGAAAATTTATGTTCAGCATTTTGTTTGCCAATACTAGCATTTTCTCTAGGATATCTTCTTCGGTTTGTAGTCCCCCAATATGATGAGATAATTAAACAGAATAGGTCGGAATGATTGTAACTTAATGACACTAAAATCTCTCTACGAGACACGTAAATGTAATGTCAATTCGATTTAGATGTGTGAGTTGTATAATGTTATTTAAAAAAATATTGAAAAATAAATAAATTAAACACGATATTGAAATTAATATCTATAGATTTATTTAAAGGTTTATCTTGTTATTTTTTTTACTTCTTTGAATGGGTTTATACAACATTAATCTCTCAAAAAAAAATATGAAAGAAACTACGTTCAAAGAAAAGCCACTTACTCACGAGGAAAGAAAAATGGTTAATACTCTTGGCAACGGCAGTTTTTCATCTTTTACTACCAATGATGTATTAATGCAATCTGATTCATTCCTGGAAGGTAATTTAGTCCCCTATATAATTTTTTTTTTGTTTTTAATCATTGCTTACCAATCAACTTCTTTATCTAGAAAATGCGACCCAAGGTTATTGTAAAATGTGAGCATCCAGCATTTTTTGTTTGGCTAAAAACAAAATACATAATTATCTCCTTTTTAATCACATGATATGAGTATGTAGCCAAAAACAAAATCACATGGCGTAAAAATCTAAGTTTTAAAAAAAAACATTTTTAAGAATTTTTTTTAGTAGCATAACATTTTTTTTAATAACCTCATTTTTTTTTTGACAAACAATATATAGACTTCTTTTAATCATGTGATATTGATTTTTTAAAGAATACGTAGAAAAATTCAATTCCTAATATCATCCTTATCAACCAAATATCATCTAAATAGATAATCTCAACACAAGTTTCATGTTTCATTTATTGTTTTTTATTAATTTACTTCCATTCCTTAAAGAAAGAAAAAATGACCCATTTGAAAAGCATTGGAAAAATTAGAACGTTATCACCTCTCACACTAATACCATCACAACCCATTATAAATCTAAATGATGCAAGAGCAAATATAATAAATTTTACAACCCATCCCATTGAACTATTTCCTGGATACCAATCAAGTTCCAAATAATCAACCATATCCGAAGGTATAACCATATGCCTATGTTACGATAACCAAATTCTTCTTGGATTCTACTTGCTCTTTTCTAGTCACAGAACAATACAGTTGTACCAGATAGCGTTGTTCCTTTGTACGTGAACCGTGTGTTTACACATCGTACAAGATGAAGAATAATGATATGACATACAAGAGCTTTCTCAAGCATCTAAGAAAGTACCAAATCACCAATACAAAGTTCTAGTAAGACAAAATTTCCTACCAACATTCAATAAAGGCAACCGTTAGGGGTTCCATTAAAAAAATTAAATTTTAAAAATGCAGATTAATAGTGATTGTAATCTGTATTCATTCAACCCAATTTGGGTCGATTTTTAGAAATTAATAGAAGAAAACATGTCTGTAGGCTGTAGCCAAAGGTGGCGAGCGCTTGAAGTTGAAGATATAGCGTGTTGACATGCATAAATAGCATTTGAAGAACTGTGAATAGGACACTGCTATGCTATGATCTGTCTTGGCAACACTGACTCATAAGATAACTAGCTTATGAGGATATCATACTTCAAGTTTCCCATTCAATGTTTCCATTACTACCTTTGTATTTATGCCTTGCCAGAACCCCCAGAAATCCACCCCCACACACCACCAGAACCTTGCTTCTCAACAGCTGAAGCAAGCTCCATATCACGCTCAAATTCAGACTTCTGTCTCCTAAGTTTTTGGACCTCATCCTCTACAAACTGCATCGATTCTAGTGTCTTTTGCAATTCAACAATTTGTGCCTATGAGTCAAAATTGCAAAAGGTAGTTATTCGTAGTTCTATTCAGAAAAGCACAACATCAAGTTACTGGACCAACTCAAAAACACGAAAGGAATAACTAAAATGCAATCATATAGCCAAAAGAAGAAAGAAAACCTCCAGCTTAAAACATCTTGATCTCTCAGCTAAGAGTTGGCCCTGGACTGAATGGAGTTCCTGAAACAACAGCAGAAATGACAAGGTAATTTGCATCTTTGGAGTATACTCTTACCCGCGAGTAATTTTTAATAAAAAAATACCTTGGACAACTCAGCATGAGTAATACTGATCTCTTCAATCTTCCCTCCGAGACTAGAATTTTCAGTTCTGACTTCTGCGAGGGACACTTCCAACGAGGTCTTCTCTTCTCTAATTGCCTCAATGTCAATTGAAGTTTCCTGTGTTGGTATAGCATTTCCAGTTGTCTTAGAATTCGACTCTGCTATTGAGAAATCCATTTTTTCTGCTTTGCTTAAAGCATATGCAGCACTCACAGAAGCTGCAGCTGCAGCTGCTGCTGGTGACTGAAATATCTTGGGCTGCAATGCACCCCTTGGTTTGGGTCTCATAACAAAAACCTAAGAGTAATGGCACAAGAAACCAAAATATTAAGATACAAGAAGGAACTGCACTGGGAATGATAGAAAATAACTGTTATGCAAAAAAAACAGAAAAATACAGAGGACGTATAAGCTAGGCTTGGGATGGCACCCGTCTCTTTCACCTTTTTTTCCCTCCCTTCCCTCACCTTTTCATCCTTTAACCATAGCGGACAAAGAATCAATCCCAAGCCTTTTTACAACACTAACGTATAATTACGTTTCAAATAATCATATGTCCAAGTTTAAACAAGTAAAATCTCTTTCATAAGTGTCTTAACACAATTCAAGTAGACTGTCATATATTTTCGCTTCTATATGCTATCTTCTCCGTCTCAAAGAATTTTTTTTTTCATACATACCTTGCGGGCAGCACCCCCTGAGATTCTGCATAAACTTTTGTTTACCTATCAAATAACTAACCAAATTAAACTTTCAAAGAAAAAAGAAATAGAGATTGATTTTTAGTTTTACTATTTTCTATTTAACCTAATTCAAAAGCTTGTTGTGCCATGCTAAACTTTTAAATATTTCCAAACTTATAAGTCCCATCCTGACAACTTCGGGTGAACTGGCAGCTTAAAAAAAAGAAGGGTAGAAGCAATTTTAAAACAATACCCTAACCTATACCACCTTTCATCTAAATCCTCAGATTTCAGGTTGACAGTAACAAAAGGCAAAGTCTGACTGCCCATTGATTCCCCCAAGTTTGATGACTTCATTTTGGCTACAATCGAAATCAATCATGGAAGTATAAAATGTGGAATGTCCACGAGTCCTAGGTTAAATGTGTGTCAGGTACATGGTAACAGTACTATCATGTGAACTTTAAATAATTAATCTAATTATCACTCAACAGAAAGTACCTCATTGCTATATTTCCCATTGTAGCCACCAAAGGCAATCAAATATTTCTCTCGTTCAAAGTACACTGAGCAGACTGTGAGTCCCTGTTTTTTAAAAAAAATGAATATATTTCAATGAAATAATCCCTGCAAAATTCTAAAAATTATTTGACTATATTTTTTTTTGCTTTTTATATATTTTATTTTAGTTCAACTGTGATCTTATTATTTCTTCACTTTTACACATTTTCCAACTTGATTCCTACTTCAAGATATACATTGGTGCAATCAACAAGTCATTCCACGTTTTTTTTTTCTCTTCATCCTACATACCTTAACATGGAGTTCTTTTACATAGGAAGTTAAAGGCCCCATCAAGGACAGGAGCTTTTGACCATGGTGAACCCATGCAAGTTTAATATAGGGTGTAATTTGATGTCTAGAGCATTTCCAGCATTTAAATCTTCAAAATTACCAAGTTTAAGACCAAACCCTCAGATTTGTGCTAGCTAGGTAATAGATTATATCATTCAGATTGTTCAGACGTTAGAGCAACATTCAATTTTTTCAGTCCTTAAAACATCAGCAAAAATGACAAAATATTTCAAAATAGCCATAGCCACATTCAGACAAAATCATTACTATCATCTCTAGTTGATAAAACATTCCAATTTCACAAGAAAATAATAGAAGAAAAAAAAACACTTCAGAAGAGAAATTGTATTAACCTCACTAGCAAGAGGATCCCTGTGCTTTACACTTGTTACAACTGACCACACCAGGGTAGACATATTTAGCACCAGAGTTTCTGGGCAACCTATCAGCAAGAACCCATTCCATATGCAAACAAGATATCAAAGAAAGTTATATTTATTAAAAAAAATCACAAGCTTTTCCAAAATAAATTTTCATTTTTTTTTCTTGGAAAAACTATTCTTCCAAATTATTTTGGTAAACCTATCATTGAACATACCATTACTATTATCACCACCACCAACTATGTACCAGTTTTCACCAATAGTAATACCAGCATGACCTGCTCTAGGATTCACTAAGTCACCCTCAATTGGTGGTTGAGACCACTCCATCTGCAACAATGGGAATTCATCATGCTCAAGTTTTGAGAAGGAAACAAGAAAAGATAAAGCTATTAACAAATACCAAAGAGTAGACCTCTGATAGATCACAACATCAA
The DNA here is from genome assembly GCA_033030585.1 of Hippophae rhamnoides. Lineage (NCBI taxonomy): Eukaryota > Viridiplantae > Streptophyta > Magnoliopsida > Rosales > Elaeagnaceae > Hippophae > Hippophae rhamnoides. The sequence goes on along the minus strand of CM065432.1, from coordinate 48,665,309 downwards.
AACCATATTTTTCGACATATAGAAAATATCCCACCCCGAAATCATGCCAAGACAGTAGAAAATTGTCTCAATTACTATGTACCCCAGATACCAATCAGTTGATTTACCAATGCTAGTAGTATGTACGGCCAAAGCTGTACTAAGTCCTCTTCCTTCTCCACAGCAGCAGGAGGGAGAAGATGGAACCAAAACTTCTAAATTCTAATAGCTACTCATGGCATATGCAATACTGACCATCTATACTGAGACACTTCCTGAAGAGTTCAACAAAAATTATAAACAAGAAAAGGATGCCTATGTCTATGGATAAATCAACATCACATTTCTTATAACATAAGATAAGACAAGGTACAAGTATATGAAGTAAAAAACTTATATCCATTGGAACAATTTTCTTTCCAGGTCAAGAAATTTCTAGGTAACGCTCTCAGCTGATAAGAAAAGGTTTAGTTTAACAAACACACTCAAGTTCACACATACAGAAAGAAGGCAGAGCACCAAAAGAGAAGCACTTACTGACTGTAAATCCAGCAGATGAAGATCATTAAAGAAATTGGCATGAGAACAACCACCAAAAATTAAAAGATAGCGATCTGCATGTACTGCTGCAGTATGATCAAATCTGGGAGCTGGAGGCGTCTGCCTATCATAATGAAAGGAATTAAAGAAAACTCTTATGAAGGCCCACAAGTAGTTGTCTATAGAAGTATAGTAGACACTTACGTTGTTTCTAAGACATCCCAGGTCATTGTCTCTAGATCAAGAATGTTGACATCATTTAACAACCTTCTTTTCCTATCTTCTCCACCAAACATCATAAGTCTTGAACCAACAAGTGCTATGGACTGGCCCACACGAGCAACCTACAATTATTCCATAAGCATGCCAAATATTTCCCTTGGGGCAGACTTTCAGATCAAGTACCATAATACAAGATAGGAACACTAGCCCATATTAGAAGAAAAGGGCAGGAGAAGGAAAAGAAAAGGATAACAAGTTATTAATCTCAAAAGAAATAACAAAAAATATGCATAGCCCCTTTGTGGCATGACCAATTTTCCCTTCTCCAGTTTTTGATTCTAATGTTATCAAGACGTAGTCCTCCACTCCAGAGCAGTTCCATTATTATAGACAGAACAAGAACACAGAAAATTTTGGAAAGGAGAAGAACAGATGAAATCTAATAACAAAAACCGTAATATATAAAATTGATATTTGGTCTACCAAGAGATATGAAACATATTATAGGGAGGCAAAGTATAAATCCAACACATCTCAGGCATAAAGCCAAAAAGTTAAACACAAAATTAGAAAACGTGCTGCCACACAGAGTAGATCAGTTACCGGAACTTTTCCTGAGGTCTCCACAATGCCACAGATATATGTGTCCAGGTCCACGAACCAAACTACAAATTCATCGATGTAACAAGATTGCAAACATGCGTCCAGATGTTAGTACACAGTCAAATGACTCAAGAGAGAAATCTATCATTAACCAAGAAAAATAAATGCTCTTGAAGCAACAAACCTATGGTTTCATCAGAGAACTTTTTTGTGTGTCCACCAACTAGAAGAAGTTTGTTTCCCCATTTAATCTGTCAAAACAGCAACGGCATTAGAAAAAGAAAAGTAGTGAAACCAAGAACTAACTTAAAATTACTTCAACTTCATTAGCAAGAAGATGGAATTCTTCCAAAGAATATGAAAAGCTATGCAACCAGCATAGGATCATACAAACTTCCACAAGAGGATTTTTACCATACTATGGCTGGAGATTGGTGAAAGAACTTCCGGCAAGCCACTCTCTCCAGATTCATCGGCATTTGGTTTCAGTGTTACATTGGACCATGACAAGTCTCTAAGGTCAAAGACCTGCATAAATATAGCCATATGTCAATTGGGATACACGAACAAATTGTTATTCCACATAATGATATATTTTAAAAAAAAAAATCTGATACCTGAAGATCAGATAGGTAACGACCATTACGACTTCCACCAGTAATATACAGTTTCCCAGCAACTACTGCAGCAGCATGCTATAGAAGAAAAATATATGTTTAGGATTGAGCCAAAATCAAGTATGCTTAATCAACACATTGTATAAAAACTTACTATCAATCAGAAAAAGGCTTATTTAATGTCACTGATACACCAGATAAAAGTGCTTGGGAACAAACAAGAATCCTGTTTTATTCATATAACTGATTTAATCAAAAATATTGATTTCAATAAAATACCTTGTAACGTGCTGATGGCCGAGAACCAGATACAGGTAGTGTCACCCACTGGTCATAGCCTAGTCCAGAGTGCCAGATGCTTTTATCCACATCATTTTTAATTTCTTCTGTTCCCATAGCTGGCATCTGCAGGCTGCTCAATTACATAATTCTGAATCAATTTGGCTCAATAAATGACTAATATTAATGAAAACAATAGCATGAACTACTTAAATTAGAATGAATATTAGCGTGCAAAGGCAAGCGGAAATTCTGCATCCTTTTGTTTATTTCATATTTTAAGTTCCTTTATAAAGTTACGGCAAAAAGATACCTCCCATGACTGATATCATATAAGGAAATACTACAGTTTTCTGGTTCAGAAACAGTATACTATGGATCCCAAATGAAAGAGAGAATACTTCAAGCTTTAAGGAACAAAAATTCTACAAATTACTGCTAGACATAGATATCAATACATCATCAATCTTCCAAATCTAGACTGCACAGACTGAAAAGGAAATGAAAGGAAAGTTGCCAGCATTTTTTTTAATCAGATGCCACAAAGACAAGTAGAGGGAGAATATGTGAGATACCAAGGAAAAATAGTCAATAACCAAGCTGATTTTTTTTTTCAAACCGTAACTGATAATGTGACATGAAATGAGGGAGAGTGACTTTTATCCACTAAGGGACTCGTAGCCTCATAGGGAACGCAGCTCAGCTAATATTCAGATAAAAATAGGATTATGAGACACTTTGGTCCTTTAATTGTTGGGAAAGTGCAAGTTTGTCCTTTTATTTTCAATTGAGTCACTTTAGTCCTTTTTTGTAGTAAAAGGTGCAATTATAGTACTTCATTTTTAGTTGGTCACTTTGATGAAATGTTTAGCAGCAATTGCAGTTTCGATCCCATATTTATGTAACAAATGAGTAGATAAGTATAAACTATGCTAACATTAATCAATAATTCACATAAACAGCTGCATCTCAAAAACACCGAAGCGAGAACACAAAGCTTCGCTCTGCTGGCGCTTCTAAGCAGAGAAATTCACTGTTCCTCGGTTTACAATTCTCTATTGATTTTCCTCTGATTCAAGCATTGATCTAATCTCCTTGAAACCACTTGGTGTTCCTTATTCCTCATCGAACTCGGTGTGATATCTCAGTTTTGAAATTTTGATTGCAAATCGTTTTGGATTACGATTTCATAACCGAGTCGGTAAACAAAATTTTACAACAATCAAGGAATCGAACAATTGAACGGTGTTTTGGAGTGGCTCTATGAAACACCTCTCATCTAAGGGAGAGAAAAAATCGTAAACACATATCGTTCTTTCACTCAAAAACTCAACCTCTACTTCTCTAGTCTATACATAGACAGATTCGTTGAAACTTTGCTTTTGTGAGGTTAGATCGATTCAAGAGTTTGGATTATTTGATCACTGACAAAAGAGCATTTGAAGTAGATCAACAATCCACTTGATCTAAGCAAGGTTGCGAGCAAGGTCATCTTCTAATCCTGATCATCGCCTAATCACGAGAAACAGAGAATCACGAGCATGGTTGCAAGCAAGCCTTTTCTCTTTGGCATCAACTACAGCTCCACTACTATAGTAGCTCTGTCTCCACCACCACCGGATGATCTAAATTTCAATCAAAATTGCCTCGTCTTCTTTGGTAAAAGCCATTTTAGGAAAACTTTGTTTCATCTGTTCATCGCGTTGTTTGTTTCCTCGCTGTTTTTTCAAAACTAGTTTCGTGTTTTCTACCTGTTGCTTCTATGGTGGATATGTTATGTGCTATTACAACTTGGTTTACTTTGAAGGATTTTGATACTATCTATTTCTTGTGAGTTTCGATCTATTCTATCTCTTGGTCCTCTTCTAGCCTTTTTGTGCTAGTTAAACTCCCTTCTGTAAATTTTGGTGAAGTTATGATTTATATGAAGCATTTTTTCTCTGGCCATTGTGCGCCACTTGTGCTCCCTATCTGTTATCTCCATCTCTGTATCATACTCAAGATATATGTGAATAAGAGGTTTTGGGTGATGATCATGCCTTTTTGTTTTAGGGTTTTGAAAATTTTGGTAGCAGTTGCAGGACTTCAAATTACTAGCACTAAGAGGTCAGTTTGGGATCCAGACAAGCCTGATTGGTTGAATGTTAGTCTTACAGTTAGTAAGGTGGTGTTGAATCTTGGTTTTATTGACAATAAAAGGTTGGTTTAAGATCCAAGTAAACTTGGATGGATGAGCCTCTCCTCCACCTGCTTACTGTTTTGGATGGTTTTAGCTTTTTCAGGTTTCTTTTCAGTTTGCTGCTTGGATGTTGATGTTCGTAGTGGTTTTTTGTTTTGATTGGTTGTATGCTCCATAGAGTACTGTTGGTGTTTTGTTTTAGGTTATATTTCGTTACTAACTTTTCTTCTATTGTGGACTGACCATGCTTATCATTAGTCTTCTTTAACTGGCCTAGTTAGCTCATTTTCTTCTAACCGGACAGCTAAAAAGATGAGTATGGTCTGGTCTTTTCTTATTCGTTGTTTGTGTCAATTCCTTAAACTTTATTTTTTTTTCTCGAGTTATCTAACTAGATTGTTAGGGAGGGGAATTGTTGATGTTTATGGTTTCTGGATCTTGCTAGTAGTGTTGCTAGTAACTTATTTAGCTGTATTCCTTAGGCTAGATGTTGGAGTTATTAAGTTGTATTTTCTTTCTTTTAATTCATCTTTTTATTTCGGACCAAAAAAAATTATAATCTATGCTATTTGTGATTTTATTTTTTTTAATAAAGTGACCCGGTTACCACTACAAAACACAAATATAAAAATAAAGACACAACTGCACCTTTTACAACATAAAATAAAGTATTTAAGTGAAGGTTAATCTTTACCCCACGTTTGGTTGGAGTGAATGGAATGGAATCAGAATCGATTCCTTCCATTTTGTGTGTTTGGTTGGACGGAATGGAGTATGAAATGGAATCAGATTACTAAAAGAGAAGGAATCACAATTCCTTCTCCCCACCTTGGTAATCATAATTCCATTCCCATCTAAACTTTTTTTTTCCAATTTTACCCTCACTTAAAATATAACCTTAAACTCAAATCCCAAATTCTCAAACCCAAAATTCCAAAACCCTAAACCCTAAATCCAAAATTTCAAAACCCTAAACCTTAAAACATAAATCCCAAAACCCTAAAACCTAAAACATAAATCTCAAAACCCTAAACCCTAAACCCCAAATTTCAAATCATAAAGCCTAAACCCCAAATCCCTAAACCCTAAAACCTTAAATCCCAAATCCCCAAATCCTTGAACCCTAAACCTTAAAACATAAATCCCAAAACCCTAAACCCTAAACCCCAAATTCCAAATCCTAAAACCCTAAACCCCAAATTCCAAATCCTAAAACCCTAAACCCCAAATCCCTAAATCCCTAAACCCTAAACCTTAAAACATAAATCCCAAAACCCAAAACCCTAAAACATAAATCCCAAAACCCTAAACCCCAAATTCCAAATCCTAAAACCCTGAACCCCAAATACAAAATTCTAAAACCCTAAACCATTTTTAGGAAAATAATAATTTTAACCCTAAACCTTAACCTACAAATATAACCCCAAATCCTAAATCCCTAAACCCTAACAAATCCCACATCCCGAAACGCTAACAAATCCCACATCCCAAACCTCACAACCCCAAACCCTAATTAAAAATAATAATTTTAAGAATATATTTCTTTTTAATTAAGTAATAATTATTTAGAAAAATAATGATTTCAATAATGTATTTTGTTTGACGAAAAAATAGTAATTAAATGACACTATTTGAACTTTACAGCATGTAGGGGTATTAAGGTCATTTACAGCTTTTTTCATTCCATTTCAGTGGCAAACCAAACACTGTAATCCTAATTCCGAGCTTGATTCCAGTGGTCGAACCAAACAAAATTGTTTCCTTTCCATTCCATTCCATTCCCATTCCGATTCTGATTCCGATTACATTCCACGAACCAAACGCCACCTTAGTATCAGTTGATTCAGTTCCACTATACTAAAACAGATCAAACGACTAAAAACGTAAAAGTTCAAGGATAAGAGGAAGGTTTCCTTCACAAAATCTGTTGAATTTTTTCCCCTTTAACCAAAATGTTGCCTTGAGATTCTAGTTAAACTTCCCATACCAATGCCAAACTCACAATCAAAGACATTTCAACGGGACCACCGCAAGAAAAACATTTCTCCAGCAAAATAGATAATTCATAAAATTCACATACAGCATTAGACGGTGCCATAGCCTCAAAAATTCAAATCAATTAGTTACTTCATGAAAGTGACAGAATTGACAGCAGCTTGAACTGAAATTAGGGCAGAAAAATAGAACCCCGTTTCATTATTTTCTATAATTGCATCCCCCGTTATGCTGCTTTTGAAAATTAAATTAGAGTAGAAATTGCAATTAAAGACCAGCTAAATAAAATCTACGCCATTCAACCTATAACCAATCCATTAAGCCAATTTCATACAAAATTCATTCAAATAACACAGGAATAAAATCAATCGTCGATAAAGAACTTTTTTAATACCTGAATTAAGAAAACCAAGGGTTCTGCAAGGAGATCGGAGTAAAGAGTAGTGAATGATGAATTGGGTCTTGTAAATAATTCAAAAGGGTGGATAAATCAAACGGTGGTGATTTGCGATTTAGAGTGAAAATTTGAATACGACCGTAGATCACAAGGTCTCTTCTCTATGCCTCTCTGGTTGGTGGTGTAAAGATCGATCCTCTTACTTGATTTGGACCCTTTTAGATTTCATTGTAGTTTACTCAATTTTCGCCGTTGACTATAATTTTAACTTCTTTTTCACCGTGATAAATTTTGGGTTTTAACTTCTTCTTCTTGTTTTTTTTTTTTAACTATAAAGCACTAAAATAAAGTCAAAGTATAAACTCATGGACAAAAATTGATACGTTGACAAACTAACCAAAAAAAACACCATGAAGCTCAGTTCATTTTTTTAAAAGATTTTGCCATTCCTCGTCTTTCATATCCTCCACCAATAAATAGTGTCTTTCAATAGGAACCAAACTTATGTGATTTCATAGTATACTCTTTTCACTCATAAATGTTGTAAAATAATTTCTCTCAATAGTAATAAAAATAATAATATATTTATGATATTATAATTTGATTAATTCAAAACATTTAATTCCTAATATTTTTAAATTTAATAATTTTTTGTTAAATTAATCTAATGTTATTATAGTTATACTATGATAAGATTTGATTTTTAATTTATTTAGTCGATAATTTATCTTAAAATACATATTTTAGTCTCTAATTTATGATAAAATTTATAATTTGATCATCCATCTTTTAACAATGTTACAGTTAATTATAATGCCATTAAATTAATTTAACAAAAATTAAAGTTTTATATTAAAATTATCAAATTTTAAAATATTAGTAATTAAATTATGTAAATTAAAGGTTTAGAAATTAAATTATAACGTATTAAATAAATTATGGATAAAATGAATAGATTAGAAAGAAAAAAATCTATCTCTCTACTTTCAAATTATATCTTTCATTTTTTATACAATCAAAAATTCACTCTTTTCCTCACTTAATTCTCTTTTTAACGAAAAGATTAAATTATTTTTTTTCATGTATAAAATTTAGGGAAATTACATATTAGATTGATTTGAAATTTGGAATGTAAACCTAAACTTTAAAGGAATTACTTTTGGGCTATAACTTTGATGGTGTCTATTTATGTCAATCTTAGGGGCGGTTTGTGCCTCCTTAGGCTTGATTCCTAACATGGGATTTTCTCATATTGCTTTTGCATTATCTTTCCTTCTCAATCACACTCATATGATGGGTGTTTGAATTATTTTTCATTATATATATATATATATAACCTCTACAATTTTTTTTTTCATTTTCACACCATAAGAATGACGTGCCTTTGTTAAATTTTGGTGAATTACTACTATGGTGGAGGATTTTGTGATACTTCATCATAAATCTTTAGTTCAATTTTATGTATATACGTTAATAATTATGTGTTATAATATGTCATATAAATTTAAACTTATTTAAAAATAATATATTAAGATTTATATAATTTGATCTTTAATATATCTAATAAGATGTGAACCTTCAATATGTACAGACATAAAATTAACGTTTATTTTGCTTATTTTAACAATCTCATGTTAAAATAAAAATACAATTATTATTATGGTCCATAAATTATACTTGTTATATTTTAGTTTTATTTGATATCTTATCGTCAAAGAGAGTTAATAAAAAACTAAAGAGTTATATAAAAAAATATATAGATATAAAAATTTAATTACAAAATTAATTAATTGATGTAAATTTAATTACATTTAATTATATTTATGTTTGAAGTACGTGATACAACATAAAAGATTATTTTTAATTAATAATTTTCACCGAAAGTTATTTGTTATAACAAAACTAGATGTTTATTTGGCTCACGAAGTGTTTGATGAAAGCGTCATGGGTCAACCAGCATTATTTCAATCACAGCTTCACAAAGACACATATGAGGTTATTTCCTGTTTCTTTCTCGAAGAAAGATGTTTTGTACAGATTCAATCTTTAGATTAAACATATTTCAACATTGCGTTATTAATTTACTTGTAAGATTTACATTAACATTTTGTTTGTTTGTTTATTTGTTTTTTTATGCACTCCTATAGTTTGGTTATTTCATACATGTACTTTTAAATTCAATGTAATACAAATGGAGTTTTATGATTTAGATATCATATTTGTATTTGTTTTGAATACTACAAATGTGGAAACTCTTCAATGTTTTCCTTTTGAAACTATTTTATTAAAATGAAGTAATTTTGTATCTTAAAAAAAAATTGCTCCAAATAATATCTTTGAATTAAAAAACCATTTTGTTTGCATTCCATATATACATACATTAAACTCGCGTCACATTGGCTTACTATTTAGATCATATACTATTTAGATCATATTTAATTAATAATAATAACAATGATATAAAAAAAATTCTCAATAATCATATATGTAAATAATTATTTAATTATTGATATAAAATAAAATTGAAAACACTCTACCAAATCCTCATTCTAATATCTACACCCTTTAAAAATACATTCAAATATTTTATTTTATTTACCTATTTATATTATCATTTAGTACATTTTTCTTATTTAAAAATCAAAATAATTATTTTTTAAATTTTCATCATTTATAATTTACTACTCAAATAAACATAATAATAATAATAATAATATTAGTTACTATTCAATTACTATTATACATCATTATTATTTTTATTTTAAGAATCAAACATGATGTTAAAATTTTACAGTATAGTGTAATGTGCTCTTCGTACTTAAGTATGCAATATATTTTCCAAATCAATACAAGTAGTGTCAACCAATATCATATTATATTAAAAAGAGATATGATTAACTACTATAAAACATTAATTAATTTTTTTACATTTGTTATACATTAAAAGGTTGAAATATGAACGAGTGAGTTCTCCAACTAAAATATATATTATAAAATTATATATATTATCTTATCTTATTAATTAAGTTAATAGTTAAATTAGTGAGGTCTCCAACTAAAATAATCCTAAACTACGTAAGTACATTTGACTTGTATATGGTAGACAACTAGGCGATTAAGATAGCTACGCACTAAATTTCTGATTAAAAAAAAAAGATTAATGCGTTTCAACTTTCATAGTCGTCCACCAAAGTCAAATGAAAATGACGATGCATAGGCTCGGTTTTGGCAAGATTAATAAGGATATCTATAAAACTATGGTTATTGAAGATAAAGTGCATGCAAGCTAGCAAGCTATGCCAAAATGACCTCACACGCTGTATATGCAGTACAAAAGACTTCAAGTCTGTCTATGCGTGTGATTGCCACGTCTCATCTACATGCGCAGAAACAAGACGAAAACCCCCCCCCCCCCCCACTAACACTAACACTGACACTAACACGTAAGAAGATTTGAACATATATAGGAATTTGGGTAGGTGAGTTAGTGAGTGTTTGTGGCTCGCAATTTTCTCTTCTCCAAAGTCTCCAACGAATTATTATATGGGTATGGGTATTGCTTGTACCACATTTGACTTTCATACGCGTACACCTGTTACCAATACTTTACTTTTTACGTGCTAACTTTTTATAATGTCTTTAAACTTACAAAATTTAACTTTTTTTCATGACGTGTGGAACCCATTTGTGTTAATAAATTTAAATTTAAATAAATTTAAATTTAAATCTCATGTTTAATTTATATAGTAAAATATTAAATTTTAATATTTAAAAAAAAATGGGAAAACACTTTAATATCTAAGTTAGTTTTCAGCAATTTACAGAAAAAAAATTGAAAATTTAGTGAAAGAGTTGTGCATACTTAGAAAATCAAAGTATCATACCTATTTTTTTTAAAACAAGCTCTCTCAAAGTTGTATTATTTCTTTCATATTTTAATTACAATTCTATAACTATATATAAGAAGATTTACTCCTTGAATTACTCTTTGAATTAAACATTCCTTGATTTACTCTTTGAATTAAGGATTCATTGTTTTACTCTTTGAATTAAACATTCCTTGATTTACTCCTTGAATTAAGGATTCATTGTTTTACTCCTTGAATTAAGGATTCATTGTTTTACTCATTGAATTAATGATTCCTTGTTTTACTCCTTGAATTAAGAATTCCTTGTTTTACTCCTTGAATTAAGAATTCCTTGTTTTACTCCTTGAATTAATACTTAAATTAAGGATCACAACTCCTTAATTTACTCCTTGAATTAAGGTTCTTGATTTACTCCTTAAATTAAAGATTTAGCACTCCTTAATTTACTCCTTAATTTTATCTCCAATAATGTGGTATATGTAATATTATTATAATAATTCATATTATATCTATTCCTATCTATTATTAATTAATAGGGTGATAATTATTGAGGAATATATTCCTTAAATATATAGTACGATTTAATTTAAAATTAATGATTAATTAAATTATAATATAGATTAATAAAATATCGTCGTATATATAAATCACCCTTGTAATGTTTAATGAGTTTGCTAATCTTCTACACGTACAATAAGTTCCCAACGTAACCATGATTAAATTCAAGTACATGTGTGACAAAACCAAAATCGTAAATTTAGAACCTTAAAACAAGTTTAATTAGCTTTTTTATATAAGAAGAAAATTCTTTTAGTCACAAAATAGTGTTCTTAATTGAAAAAAGCTAACAATAATATAATAATTATTAATAAAGTATATAAAAATCTATTAAATTTTAGTTGTTTTATTAAAAGTTAACTAATTATTAAAAAATATAAAAAAAAGTTTAAAATTTTAAAAAATATTAGAATTAAAATATATAAATACACATTATGTATTTTTTTTAGATCTATGTGTTTCATAAATCAATTACAATTTAAAAAATACGAATTTTGATAAATTTAAACACATAGAATTTAATTAAAAACATATATTAACTTAAATAATAAGTCTAATTATATTCAAGTGTTTTATTTATAATATTTTTTTAAAATTTTGAATTTTTAAAATACTTTTTTAATAATTAACAGAATTTTCATTAATAGTTTGATACGAAGATTTCATCTTTCTTTTTTTCAAAGAGAATTTCTTTAATTAATATAGAGATAAGTACTCACTAAGAGGGAGTAAAAGTAAAAGTAAAAGTAAAAGTAAAAATGAGTTGGGAGTAGGGTACGTAATACATGAATAAATCAAATATAAACCCACTTCTTAATAGATATTTATAAAGTACGGTAAAAAAAAAACTTCCCACATAATACTAAGTAACTTTTAATGTTAATAAAAAAGAAATTAATTGATCCATTACTACAAACTAGCAGTGAATCTCTAAAATAAAATTCAGTAATTGACTGAATTAATTAGTAAACAATACAAGACACGCCCTCAATTCCTTAAAGGATATTGATAATTTAAATTAAAGACGATATGCTAATTAATTATTTAATTTGCAATTGGTCGATATGGCGAATGATGTAGTAATACATATATTAATCAACCACATTTCAAGGGAACACGTGGGTAGCCTTATGATTGCGATTAGACTTTATCTTCTCCCTACTCCCAAGTCAGACGATTTTTATGTTTATCGTTCAAAGCGCTTGATACATGCAAATTAACAATGAAAATACAATGCACTGAAAGTATGTGTGAAAGCTATTTGGTAACAATTTTTTAAAGTATGCCTTCTATATATTAATTTTTTATTAAATATAATTATATTAATTAATAATATTATCATATATATAAATTATAATAAACAGAGTTTTCATATCCAAAAGCTCCTACAAGTCAAAAGTAGAAACTTTTATTCAATACGATTAATAAGGAGAAGACGAAAGAAGGAAATCATTACCCATTATCCACAATATCATGAGCATCGCCACCCTCACTACCAACACCACTAACCAAATGCGCACAAAATGATTTTCAATCATTGTTATCTAGAAAACGAAGATACTAGAAATATATTTCAGGTAGGAAATTAAAAAAAGTCTCGGGTTGCACAATGCCTATATAAAGGAGCCCGCAACCTCAGACTCCTCCACCAACGAAGTACAATTGGCTTTTTCCTTAAGCTTAGTGGGTTATCTATTTACGAATAATATATATAGCAAACATAAACTTGCATTCACACAACTTCCAAGGATTAATTCACTTTGAGCTCCAAGTTTGGCAATGGCCAGTGCTAAGGCGATTGGTGCTGCATTATTGGTCTTGTTCATTGTGGACCTTTCTTTAGCTGCTAGGTCTCCGACGGTATTCAGAAGTGGAGGTGGAGGTGGAGGAGGTGGTGGCGGTGGAGGAGGAGGAGGAGGAGGTGGTAGAGGAGGATCTGGCTCAGGCAGTGGTTATGGGTCTGGTAGTGGATCCGGTTATGGGTCGGGTGGTGGGGTTGGAGGAGGTGGAGGGGGTGGTGGCGGTAGTGGAGGAGGAGGTGGAGGAGGTATAGGAGGTGGGTCTGGATATGGTTCAGGATATGGCAGTGGTAGCGGACATGGAAGTGGAGCAAGAGGTGGTGGCGGTGGAGGTGGTGGTGGCGGTGGTGGTGGTGGTGGTGGAGGCAATGGCAATGGTTCAGGCTATGGTAGTGGCAATGGTTCAGGCTATGGAGGTGGAGGTGATTAAGGTTTTCCCTGAACACCAACATTATTATGGCGTTAGGGAGTAATATCTTGGAATAAACTGAAGCAACTTCACTCACATTATGCGTGTGTTTTTGGTGATGAACGTTGCATCTTTGCATGTATCAGGTGTTAGATATTAAACAATATTACAAAATTGTTTCTTGTATATCATTATATACAAATAAAGTAATTTTAACTATCTTCTTGGTTATTTCGCTTTCATAGGCCATAGGGTAACAATGCAACAAGCAAGTTTAGTACTTCCTGTTGAATTTCTAGCTAGAACGCTTAAAGCTGAATTGTTCAGGAACATTTGTATTAATGGAAATATTCATCTCCAATTCTGTAGATTTTTCCTTCTTAAGCAAGAGTTATAGATGATATAGAACGGGAATAGGGAGGGAGAGCATGCAAATCTAGTAAAACAGATTCTCACTGTGGACTCGTGTTTTAGGTTCATATACCCCACAATTTGCAAAATTCAACCTTGGATTTGCTTCCATCTTACGATTATCAAAGGGTATATCGTAAACTCCATTACATCCCAACAATCTCACCTTCAACTGAAATATATATATATATATGACACAATAAGTCCTATAATTAACTAAAATAACAATCTAATCTTAATTTTGTAGGTTAAGTTTCATAATTTATATGAAAATACAAAGTTAATATTATTTTTAACAATTTTTCTCTATATTAGGATCTTATAAAACCACCCGTAATACCTCTTCTTTATAGCATTATTTGTTCTAAATATTTCGAAAACTCTAAAAATATATTATTGTTTTTATATTTTTCCTATCTCAAACTACTAAGATTTAAAACTAACAATATTCTTTCACAATGTTTAACCATTTATAACAATACGTTTAAGATAGAATCTCTTTATAATAATACATAATTATAAACAAAATAAATGCTTAAATTTTTCAAGAGTGATGGAAAAAAAGTCGAAAGAATCCTATTTTATTATTTGTAATTTAGTTTGTACCATCGAATTGCATATTATCTAAAAATATCAATTTTAACCTTAATAATATATTATACATTTGGATATATGTTTAACTTGACACATTAAAGAATTAGACATATATTCAACTAAAAATCAAATATCTTATTTTAGAAACATGTGTTCAATTTACATAATAAAATATATGAACAAATGTAAAGAAAATATGTGTAATCAATTATTAAAACACATATTAACACAAATCGAATCAAGACATGATCATGAATTATATTCTATTATAATGATAACAAATTAGATGTATACATGTGTTGATATTACGATCAAATGTAAATAAAATATGAACAAATACAGAAAAAATATATGTATAATCAATTATTAAAATACATATTAATACAAATAGAATAAAATCATGATCATGAATTATGGTATATTATTGTGGCAACTAATTAGATGTATACATATGTTAACGTTATGACAGAATAAAATATACATTTACTATATCATAGAATAATCTCACATGTGTAAATCATTTTGGGCAAAAATTTGACTAATTAAGCATGACTTGAATCGAAGTATTATCTTATCATAATAAATAAATATTTCAACATATGTCTTACTATAACCAACAGAGTTGAACGTATGTATAATTAAAAATCAAAAACATTCAAATTCTATCTAATTTGGTTTCATCAAATAGGGTCACCAATTTATTAAAATCTAACAAATTGGATAACTGTATAGTTTAGTTGAATGTGTTCAATTTGACTCCGACGATTATGGTCTCATACAAATTAAAATCTGATCAATTGATCATGTGTCTAATATGACTCCATTGAATATGATTACCGATAAATCAAAATCCAACTCATTGGACAATTGTTAAGTTTCGTTGACATGTGTACAACTTTGATATAACAAGTAGGATTATCGAATGACCAAACTCCAACATGATAAATAAATATTGATTTAGTTATGTATGTGTCCAATTCAATTTTGATTAATGGGATTACCATTATATAAAAAATCAACTAATTAACCAATTATCCAATTTAGTTAGACATCAAAATTTGACTAATTAAGCATGACTTGAATCAAACTATTATCTCATCATAATGAACATACATTTGAACGTGTTTAACTAAACACAATAGAGTTAAACGTATGTTCAATTAAAAATCAAAAACCTTCAAATTCTATCCAATTTGACTTTATCATGAAGGGTCACCAACTAATTAAAATCTAACAAATTGAATAACTGTATAGTTTAGTTGAATGTGTTTAATTTGACTTCGATAATTAGAGTTTCATACCAATTAAAATTTAATCAGTTGATCATGTGTCAAATGTGACTCCATTGAATATGATTAGTAATCAATCAAAATCCAATTAATTAAACTATTGTCAAATTTCGTTAACATGTGACTAACTTTGCTATAACAAATAGAATTATCGAATGGCCAAACTCCAACCTGATAGACAACTATTGATTTAGTTGGACATGTATCCAATTCAATTCCGATGAATGGTGTTACCATTCTATCAGAATTCAACTAGTTAGACAAGTGTCCAATTTAATTAAACATGTGTCTAACTAGACTCTTACGAATACATTCCCCTACTGATTAAACTCCAACTAGATAGACATGTATCCAACTTGGTTCTAACAAGTGAGGTCACATAACAAACAAAATCTAACTAATTAAATAATCATCCAATTCAAATCAATCAAATTGAACAAACATTTAATCATAATTGATCAATGAAAACTAAATATATTTTTATCACTTTATATAAAAATTAAATTTGAGAAAATTTTGATTAATATAAAATCATCACAGTATATAACCCAAAAAAATAAGTTTACAAAGGAGGCAATGAGATAAAAAAAAAAAATAAAAGGAAAGAGACATGAGACATAATATTACCTTATATTTTTATTCTTTTTTAAACTTCACCTTATGAGATAAAAACACATAAATATTTTTAATTATCTCACATTTTAATAAATCATGTAATAAATGTTACTTTTAAGGAAATTATCTAAAAATAATGGACAACAATTTCAAAACTTAATTTTGGAATCAAATGCATTTAAAGACTTCAATGCCTATTTTAAAACACAAATTCAGGACTAATACTATACATTTAAAAAAAATACTGGAAGTAATTTGGAAAATATATGTATCGTTATAAACTTATAAGGTGCGAAATCTAGACAGTATATCATGTATAGCGGATACATCTTAAAATTACTCACTCTTGACAAAATGAATGCTTCCCATTTTTACCCCTACCACAGAGTTCTGATTTCTGGACATTATATCATGTATAGCGGATACATCTTATAATATGACTAAATTATGAAGGAAAAATCTAGGTGAAGGGTCCTCCAAATGATACCAAAACTAATATGTAGTGAAGCTCCAACACTAATCCATAACTCTTTCAGAGGCATAGTTCACTTTCTCCGTTATCATGGACTCAGCTGCACGAATTGCCCTTTGTGACCCTGTGATAGTAACTTTCCTGCACAAGGCAGGATAAAAACTGTCAAAAAGCTCACATTTATACTGTATTGATGAGCTGGACGAAGTCAACGAGTGCTAATACCTGTCTGTTGTTCCAGACATGAAATCACCTCTATCGGATATCTTTATCCTAGCCCCAGTTACCTAAAAAATTCATTAATAGAAGGCTCCAAATGAGAATGGATACAAATTTTGGGAAATTGTGATATGAACATATGTAAACCTGACTGATCTCCATTACATTCCTTCCGCCACGACCAACAACAAACCCAATATGACTGTCTGAAACACCAATAGTTACTGAGTTACTTCGGTCGTCCTGAAATACATCAGCAAACCTTTATCAATTTATCAAGAAATCAAAAGAACCCAATATGACTGTCTGAAACACCAATAGTTACTGAGTTACTTCGGTCGTCCTGAAATACATCAGCAAACCTTTATCAATTTATCAAGAAATCAAAAGATAAGCCACGCACCTCTTTCATTCACATAATTCCAAAGAACAATATATTTTTTTGGAAAATCCCAGCGAATCAGCTTGCCTAACTGTACTGATAGCAACAGAGCACTGGAGGCTTGTGGATTTTTTTTTCACAGTGCCACTACTTGGTTTCTATTACAATTCCATTAAACAAACATCTTAGACTCCCTATTTGATGGGTATTCACCATAAGAATTGTGACAGCAAGAACAATATTTATAGGAGCATGGTCTCTCTTTCAACCTAGCATCCTACTCCTCCATGTACTAGGTGAAAAAAAAGAATGGGCCACACCTCCCTAGTTGGGTGGTAAGACCATGGTGCCTTGGACAAAGGCCTAAAGTTCAAAGCCCCATCCAAACCCCACACCTCCAAATGGGTGCCTATCAACTGAACAAAAGAAAGAATGGGAGCCCCAAACAAATAATAATAACAATGGGTATATATAGTGTATTGCGGATAAATAACTCCAGAGCTCAGACTAAAAGTTTTGCATCAATTTAAAAACCCACCATTCATCAGGCACATAGATATTTGTATAAAGCAAAAACAAACACTTAAAGTGTAGATATTATAAATATTCATATTTCTCCCTATTTTTCCTAAAAACCTCATTCTATGCATGCCATATGTCAGTTCCTGAAATACAATCTATATAAAAGATATATGAAATACTTTATTCCACTCCATTACACAAAGAAACAGTTCCCCATTGGAAAATATGACCACTATCTGAATGTTGTTTTTCAAACTTATAGAAAATCGCAAGCAGGTCATTCTGTATCTACAGTGTACAATTAAATTGCTGTGTAGCCTCCAATTTTCCTGAGCAAATGTAATTGTAAAGGAGATCATTCAGATGAAATGAAAGCATAGTAGAATATGACTAACCTTGTTATTCTTAAACTTCACACCAGCTCCATTTGGTCCATAGCTCACCCCATCGTATGCTGTTGTTGCAACAGAAAGAAGCATATATGTATATGGCATACCATGAAAACTGAAGAAGAAAACACTCAAGGCTTCAAGCCAAATAAACTAAGAGTGGGCAACCACAGAAGTCCAGTAATTTTTCGAAATAAAGCACTCAAATCTAGTAGCTTTTTCTCTTTAGTCCACTAGCATTGAAAAAGTGACACCTGGTGGACAAATGGTCAATTTTTAGGTTATTCTTTATTTTTTAAAACTTTTAATTTAAAAACTGCTTTTAACAATATTCATGCTAAAACTTTTTTTGTCAAATGCAGTTGAAAAAATTAAAAAAAAAATAAATATTTTTGAAACAAATTATTTGTCTTCAAATTTAATGGTCCTAAGTGCTTCAACTATAATAGCTTGCGAACTACTAAAAACCATAAACTAACTAGGCATCAAATTTCACACAATTTCCTCAATCCTATGATTAAGCAACCAAGAACTATTCTATTACATGTTCTCTCAAAAGCAATTAGTAAAGGAGAGAGTAAGAAATGAATAAAGAATGAATGGGTTCAAATTGGCATCTGCTTATAACATCCAGAGAGAATATTATTATAAGTTAATAACTCTCAAGTCATACAGTTGTTCAGAACTTAACTCACTGAATATTGTACTAGTGATAAGAAATTCAAGAATTAGCAGGCACAAATACCTTCACAAGGAAGAGAAATCTTGTGGCATCATATTCTTTAGAGTTCTCTCTTTCTTGAGATTATAATTTCTATATAGAAAATAGGTTCAGCTTCCTAGAAAACACTCTTCGAACATTCAAGCTTTGATCAAACATCACCCCACATTCATATCAATTAATACAGAGCTCTATACACTCATTTTCTCTTTAGAAACTTTCTCAAGCTTCTGAAATAAAATTTCTCATAAGAACTCAACGCAACAAAAGGAAAGAATGACATAACATAGGCAGGAAAAGGGTTAATATTGGGTAAGCTGGAGGTGCAATCTTGAAGAATAAGTATCTTATTTTCTTGTTTACGATCTTGAGTCTTTAAATATATATGCAGCAAATGCAAAATACATCCTGGCTTTCTTTTTCGATTTTCTCTCCCACCTCCCTTTGTTTTTCTCTATTCTCCTTTCCACTAATCCTACACATTAATGCCCTAAAATTTAAATAAAGTTGCAATTAAAGATTTAAACTACAAGCAGGTCCTCATTTATTAAAAAAAAGAAGATTGTACAGAAAGATACCTGGATACGAAAACGGCGCATTCATAGAGTGACTGTAATGTGGATCTTCAGCCAACTTAGAAACAATCAAATCAATTGCACGGAGCTGTTCATTCAGAGTTCCGGTCAGTGTAACTAGCCTGTCATTTACCCCATAATAGTTATTGTCTTGGGGAGATATCTTTATGCCAGCTTGCGAGTCGTCAATAAATGACCTGGAAGGCAAACAAAAATATGAGCAACTGTTTTTTCTCGGTCTTTGGAATACACAAAAAAGGCTCAATAGTAATAAAAACAAGTAGTGATGTTAGAATTTCATGAATGGTACAGGATATCAAAATATACTAAGATTAACAGTCATCTATATTGCTGCAATTTCTACTAAAATATACCACCATGGAATGAGAAACTATACACCACAGCCATTCACTCTGCAACCGTGCATTAACAATATAATATATAGTTAATAAGAGAGAAAGAGGGCAGAAGAAGTGGTGAGGGCAATGTCCCAGAAAATCAAAAAGACCCCAACAGCAAAGACAGAGAAGGAAGTTGATCCCTGAAATATTCTCTTGATACTCCTCTGGACATAGCAGAATGCAAATGTTAAAACAATATTATGAACAAGTTATAACACATTACACCAAACTATACCAAATTGCAGCATTCCTCCTAAATCCATGAGATGAGAGAGCATCATCCACCCCACTATCTAATCGATTATACCAAATTCAGTAGGATAAATGTATATGATCTAAGGTAATATTTTACTTCATATCAAAACTAAGCTGGAAAATTTAAACCCAGAATGAGAAATTACAACATCATTTTCAATTTTTGATAATTTATAAGTTTTTCCCATCAGAGGCTTAACTGCAGCCATCCTGCGACTGCCTAAGGAGTAAACAATGGACATGACTTCAACTGTAACTTTCAGCAAGATAACACAGATAAGTGTATGGCGAGAGGAAAACAAGTGGCTATATATTATATATAAAAGTATAACTCATGCCTAATACTTGTTTGGGCAAAATTACCCTTATATTTTAAGCTATTGACATTGACTGTCTTTTTAAGACACTAATGTAACATCTATATTAAGGACTCTAAACATGATAGAATAAGAACCACCTCCAACAAGGACTATAATTACATGATGATTATCACATCTAATGAGGACTATACATGATCGAATAAGTAATATACGCAAACAAAACGTATCTAATAATAAATGACACATCTTTAACATAGTTTAAATTTAGATTAAAATTTGCTTATATTTTAAAATAAATACATATATTACCCTTTATATTTAAAAAAAATTATGCATACATTAAAGATAGTTTCAAAACTCAAATACTTTAATTAACAATATTTACCATTTTTTTTTATATGTATGTATGTTTTCAGTTAAAGAGTTACTACAATAATGGAGATCTCTAATTGATTCAAAAACTGTGATCTTGAATTTATTTTTGCAATTAATTTGGAAACCTAAGAAAATTAATTTTGTATCTATTTCAAATATGTTGTAAAAATTAACCAAATAGAAAAATTAAATGAAGTAAAACAATCACATGCATTTAACTAGTAACCAGAAAGGCACAAACACCAATACTACCATCCTTCCCAAACCAACCAACCACTCAACAAGATAGATTAACTTGACCACGTTTAACCACAACAATAGAATCAACAATACATGGAACCTAATCCTCAACTTTATTAACCATCGTCCTACCTTCAACTTCAAAGTTTCATGAGACACATAACAGAATCAACCGTCAACTATATCTATCTAATACAAAACTCGAAGCAAGCCTTGACAAGTTGGCTAACCTCTTTTGGATGAAAAACCAATCGAATAACTTTGCTGAAAAATTTACTAAAAAGAATCAGACAATATTTACTGACAGATTTGAAATTTCATGTGTACTTCCCCTTTTATCCATCCATTTTAACAAGAGAATCATTAATATTAACAGAAACACAGAATTTTTAAATTCATGTCTAAGATGCTAATCTAACCAGTTATTCCTAAAACTATGACATGCAAATAAAAGAAGATGTACTTACTTTATAGTTGAACCCCCCTTCCCAATAATGCCACCACAAGAGCTATGTGGCACAATTAATCTCACTTTTGTTCTTGGCTCAGCACCGTCATTTTCTTCAGTGTGAAGCTAAACCAACAAAGGAAAAATAATAAAAGTTAAATATTTATCATAAATTACATGAAGATCAAGTAGTGGTATTAGACCATAAATGATACCTCAATCAGCAATTTAGCAAGAATAAGCTCCACGGCCTTAATAATGTCATATATTGCTCCAGATATCATGATGATCCTGTCAGTCGTTCCAGGGAAAAATTCATGATTGCGTGACAACTGAATTCTTGCTCCAGATTGAAACTGAAAATCAGTTATTGTAGCACCACCCTTTCCTATAACAGAACCAGCAGCAGCATTTGACACAAGGAACCTAACGTATGTTGATTTCTCCATAAAATCTGAAAAATATGAAAATATAGGGACAATAAAAGGCAAGTAAATAAATAAAAAGGAGGTCCGAATTTATATGTCAGGGATACAACTCCTAAAACATGAAGGATTGATTGATCCTGGTTAGATTTCAGATGTGGGTTGGGAGTAAAGATTGAATTACAAAAGCAACTGCAGTTTAAAAGAGAAAAGGCGTAGCTGCCCGATAGAGGGCAGATGGATACAACCATCCTATATATGCAATAACCATTACGCTGGCAGAGTGGATTGATAAATTGTGGGCAAGAAAAAAAAAACAAAGCATCATTAAATGAATTAATCTAAAATCAAAACATAGTTTTTAAATTTCATGAAATAAGCATGATACTATAGCAGCTAAAGGAACAATTTTAAACACTAATCATGTATCAAAGAGAATTTTGAAAAGATAAAGTCCAATCAAATCTCAGTTAAGAAGAACTAAATATTGAAGTGCAGATCTGTTTCATCTTTCTCATCCTAAAATTCCTTTAGCAAAGCAGGCAAATAAAAATGTTAAGGAGACATTATTTTGCAAGTTATTATTCCCATATCCCACCAAAGGAACAAGTCCTTGGAACAATTTGAAAGCATAGAAATCCATCAAATGTACATTCAAAAAGCCAAATTGGACTCAGGTTTATATAGTACAAATGTAACTTCAGGAACCTGTCAAAGTGATAAATATTAAATACAAGCAAGCTGACAATCTTTGAGACGCACAAACACAAGGAGATAGGACAAACTCTATACCTGCACTTACTGGCTGAAAGAAAAGGAATATAAAAATGCCAAGAGCCTCTAAGGCAACAGAACCGCCTAGAACCCAGCACAACTAATTGTCTTATCCTGGTGTACAATTTTTTCTTGCGCATTAACAAGAAAAAAAAGGTTTTCATTAACAACCTTGATACAATACACGCACATGCGAACCAATCAAGGATTATTTTTTATTTTTTGTTTTAATTTTATTGCCACAACTAATGTATTTGGGAATCGGAATTAGGGTCCACAATGATCCTATAACTCTTACGTAAGGGCATTTTAGTCCTATTTCTATTAAGTTTGGTAGGTTTATTCCATTAACTATTAGTAAGAGTCAATTAATTTCAATTTTTTAAAAAATGTTATTTTTTTCAAAGGTAAAATTGGATTTATGTTAAAAATAAAAAAATAAAAACCAAAAAGTTATACCTCTTCTTTCAAAAAAATATCATTTTTCTCCTTCTCATTTCAATTTAGATCATTTTCTCCAGTGGTAGTCCCTTGTCATCTTATTCTCTCTTTGTCCTCTATTTCTCTCTCATTTTATTCTATTTGTGTATATCTATTTCATTTATATAAGCATTATAAATTTTATTTCTATTTCTAAAGTTGTTTGAATTTATAAATCATAAGAGAGAGAAAATCATATTTTTAATGGAAACAATAAAAATATTATTTTTATTTCAAAAACAAAGGGAAGGAAAAAAGTATTTATTTTTAGGAGTATTATAAATAAAATATTTTTATTAATAATTCAAACTACATTGCGGATCAAATTCATTAGATTGATTATACCCTCAAAGAATTTATTGATTCTAATGGCTAATGATGTGCATTCCTTTTTACCTAATAATTTAGAAAAATGATTATGAATATCATTTGACATGCTGATTATAGTCTTACCATATATCATTGGATTATCATTTTTAAAAAATTGTAATAAATTAAATCTATCTAAAAATTAGATGACTAAACTTACATGCACTGAAATAATTTATCAAAGAGGAGGTAAAGAGTTACAGGAATCTTATAACTTGCCGGGATTAATTCGTGTGCTACATCAAGAAAATCACGGACCTTATGCGCATAAAACTATTAAGCAATTACAATTTCATTTCCTTTTGTTTTCGTAACATTGTCTCCGCATCCGAAAACCGAAGTGATAATTACAATAGTAGTTAGTTTAGGGTTCCATTTCTAAGAAAACAAAATATCAAAATAAATACTTCAAAGCATAATTCATCCGGGAGAAGCTAACACTGTCGCCGTTAATTTAGAACAATTGGGATCGAAAAACTAAAATCTCAAAACATAAATCATTACTGTTTAGAACAAATCCACCAGATACAAAAAAAAAGAGTAAAAGGAGATCGAATCTGAAACCTGATGAAGGTGATTTCGGCCGTGGGGGTGACCGTTTCCTCGGAGCCTCGGGAGACGAAACGTATGATGACTCAGTGGACTCCATTATCTTCTTCTGATTTCTTCAGCCTCCTCTCCTCCAATATATATAAAGCAGCAAATTCTAATAGAACCAAAGATTTAGACCATAGCCAGAATACAAGTGCTTCGCGGTTCAAATTCAAGCTCAGATGTATGCCTATAGCTTTCAGCAAATGAATGTGAGAGGCTCAAAACAAACAAGTGAAAGAAAAAGAAAGAGTATTAGAATTTTGGGGGAACAATTTTCGCAGCTTGTGCTGAGCTGTGAACTGTGAACCTCTGTTACCTACATATCCATACATCCGTCTCTCTTCATTTTACTCTTTGCGTATGTGCACGCGCGTGTTCCTTTTGGCAGTGAGACCAATCCGGATCCTTCTTTTTGTGGATTATTGAGTTTGGTACGTTAAAAAATAGTTTAAAATATAAACATTAAAATAATTTTATACTAATATCAATTAAATAATAATTTATTAATTTTAAACATAATCATTTTAATAAATATAATATTTTTAATTATTCATCTACTCTAGTATAAAACAACTAAAAAATTTAAAAATACCAAATTAACTAACTAGTAATAAATTTATTTATTGAGCTGCATGTATATATTTATAAAATATAAAATTATAAATAATTCGATCATCAATTTACAATTTTTATAAATAAAATTAGATAAAATAAAATAACAAATTTAATTAAATAATTCAAAACAATCTAATATTTTAATTTAATTTAATTTATTTTATTTTTTTATCCATCACTGTTCATAACCACCTTCCTCTTTATTGTTTTTGATCAAAATGTAATTTTTAATTTTTTTAATAAAAGCTAATATATTGGATTAATCAATCAAAATTATAATATATCAAATTTTTTGGATTAAATAACCTTTGACCTGAAACTATATATAATATATATATTATCGTAGATAAAATATAATAACTATAATATTTTAATTTTAATTTAATGTATATTTAATAAAGTTATTAATTATAGTCCAATCACATTAATAACAAATATAATTAAAAAATTATTAAATTATTATAAAAAATTAAAATTTTATATTTTTGTGTAGATAAAAATAATAATTTAATATAATTATAGTATTTATAATATTTAAATATAATATATTATAAAATAATATAAGTATTTATTTAAAATTTTAATAGTAATTCTATTTACATATTGTTATAAAATCTATTTATCTAAATTTAAATAGATTATATATTTTTTAATATGAATTTAATAGGATTATAATTATATAATTCAATCTTTCAAATCAAATTAGATTTCTAGGTTTGAAATATTTTGAAATTTTCAATTTTTCAAAAATTTTGAAAAACTAAAACAAAAATTATTTGACCGATTGATTTAAAAACCGTTTTATGTACTTAAAAATAATTTGTTTTTCAAAAACGATAATAAGTTTAGCCATTGTTTTTAAGTTATTATTTTCCAAAACAATATGTTTGAATCACACTCCGTGTCTAAAACTCATTATGTTCCAGGTCTTTATTTTAGTTCTATTGGTACATGATCATCTTTACTTTAAACTTCTCTCATTCGTACACTCAGTCTAAGTCTTCTATTCTTTGTCTTTCTAAACCTCCTTCTCACTCACAACATAAGCATCATATGGTCACTATATCACATACAACTTCTTTCAAACCCATTTATCTTTAAACTTCTCTTAGTTATGCACTAAGTCTCAATCCTATGTTCTTTATCTTTCTCAACCTCCTCCTCACTCACCACATAAGCATCATATGATCACTAGATCACATATAGCCTCTTTCAAACCTTTTTTTTGCCTTAACTACCTTTACCAAGCAAGTAATCATTTCTTAACCTCATAATTATGCTAATGCTAAAGTTATTATTGAGTAGGAATAAGCTACGCAAAAAGAGTTTCAAGCTTTGCTTTATAATAGCACGTGGGAATGCATGCCTTGTTCTATTGACAGTGATTATATGAGATATAAGTGGGTATTTAGTATAAAATTAAAAAGTGATGATGAGTTAGATAAATATAAGACAAGGCTTATCGTAAAAGGAAATCATCAAATAAAGGGGATTGATTTTTTCGAAACTTTTTCATGAATTATTAAGTCCCAAACCATTTGTGTTATGCTTTCATTGGTTGTGTTTAAGGTTTAGGTTCTCAAGCACCTCGATATAAATAATATCTTCCTTAATGGAAAGATGCAATATAAGGTTTTTATGAAACAACAACCAAGCTTTGCTAATAATGAACATCCTAATTGGATTTGCAAAGCTTAAAACATATTTCCAAAACCTAGTATCAAAAATTGAGCTCGAGCCTTCTTGACTTGGGTTTTCAAAATTCAAAGGCCATTACTTCTCTATTTTATAGCTACACTGGTGGTCATAACACCATTATTTTGGCCTACGTTGATGATACAATCATTATTAGTAGTGACAAGGAGTATGTCTCTTCTCTTATTTTGCTTCTAAACAACAAATTTCCTTTGAGATATCTTAGTGATTTGCATATCTTGTTAGGTGTCAAGGTGAAAAAGACTTATAATGCTTTTGCATTTGTCTAGATAGAAATGCATCAATCAATTGGTTTCTAAGGTTGGTTTGGATTCTTTCAAGCCTTGTAAGACTCTTATGGCTACCGACTCCATTTTGTCTAAACATGATAAAAAAAAATTCTTAAGGATCCTACCAATTACAGAAACACAGTGGATGCTTTGTAATATTGTGTGCTTATCAAGCTAGAAATTACATTTTTTATCAACAAGATTTTCCAATTCTTTCATTTACCCACTAATGTCTATTAGAAGGCAGACAAAAGAGTTATTATGTACCTTAAAGGAACTTGTTCTCATGGCTTGCAAATTACTAGTTATAATGTGCTTGGGGTCATTACTTTTTCAAATTTTGATTGGGCCAATGGCCCTGATGATAGGTGCATCATTAATGTGTATTTGTGTCTATTTTGGTGACAACTTGGTTTCGTGGATTTTCTCTGTATAAAAGATTATTGTTCACTCAAGCGTAGAGATTGAATATAAAACACTTACAATGGCTGTTTTTGAGGTGATATAAATTACATCAGTTCTCAAAGAGTTAAGTGTTCTTCCTGCTTAAACACTAGTCATCTTTATTGATACGCTAAATATTTGGCTGTTAATCTTGTAATACATGTTCGTATGAACACATGTTCAAATCAATTTTAATTTTATTAAAAAGTTAGTGGTCGGTGTTTCATTGGATGTATGTTTTATCCCCTCGAAAGATTAGGTTACAAATGCCTTAACAAATCCTTTGAGTGCGTCTGGATTCAATTCTTTAAAATGCAAGTTTATAGTGTTTACACCCTACATGTTTGAAAAGGGTTGTTAGACACTGTGTTATTAAAATTATTGTATCATATTATATTGTTATACATTATAGTGATAGTATATTTAGGTATACTTGATAGAATCACTTGTAACAACTTAGTTTGTCAACTTTGATTAATTTAATTTATTCATGTATATATATCAATGAAGTCCTTGTTATCAATACAAGAAGTATTCATTGCAATCATACATTTTTCTCTCTGTCATTCTCTCAACTCAACTCTCTCATTATTCCTGCTTCTTCGAATTTTCATAATGCTGAAAAAATTATTTGTGGATATAAATGAATATGTTTACGTGATAAAAATATTCATATACATGTACTATTCTCTTCCTTTTTTTCCCCTCTCCCTTAACAATTAAAATGTCTATTTACGACTTGTCATATAATAATAAATTATTTGAAATATAATAACATGTTAAAAAAATGAGTCTGAATAACTTAACTGATAAATAATTAATGTTATTTTAAAATAGGAGTGATATTAATAATTATCGACATATACTAGCTAGTAAAGTGTAAACATTTGGCAGTATTGCGCATTTCACGTGCATAGTGCCATTGTGAAATCTTTTGGTGCTATCCATTAATGTCGTTCCCTTTGACTTTCTCTCCTTTGTCGATTTGCACATGAAAATTAAATTAAGCTCGTCCATTAATTATTATAACCATTATCTCGTTATTATAAGGTATTGAATAAAATGAATAACACTCAAAGATTAAAAAGAAAAAAAAATGCTGAACAATCAATAAAAACAGTGAGAAGAAAACAGAACCTACGCGAATTGATTTTTGTTGGGGGTAATTACAAGAAATAACACATTATTCTCTATGGTATATATAGAACAAAACAGCAGCTAAAACCCAAATGGATATATGTTCCATTATTATTCATGGACCCTATACAGTTCAATTCACTACATCAAAGAAACAGTGTGCAACATAGGATTCTAACCAATTTAATAGATAGGTATATTATTCCCTATTTTGTGAAACCCGACAAATTAATTAAGCCCATGCAGCAAATAATATAATTGATGTAGAAATATGGGAATGTGATTTTGTTTCCCAAAGAGACCACAAAATCTGACCACCATTTCCTCCAATATTATGAGCAATTCTTTGATATTATAGATCAGACATTTCAAGTAATTCCAATGAAGGGACTGAATTACTGGCTTGTTGTGGAAGGAGTTTTTGCTAAAACCCATGATGTATAATCACATGGGAAGTTTATAGGCAGGGCAGGGACAAGTTAGTATAATAGTTGCATTGAGATGAAGGAAGTAGATGGACTACCTAACGTAAACCCACAATGTTTTTTCTATCCCAATAATGGATGAAAAAATTGCTAATATTTTCCGATATTTCGGTCTCTATACTGAAAAATGATACCAAGAAAACCTGATATTATTGAAAAAAATAATAATATAGGTATGAATATTGGGACGTCGATTTCAACTTTGATGATGTTCAGTTCTCTCAAATGTCGTGAAAATATTAAATATATTGGTAATATTTGTGATGAAAATTTGTTTAGAAAATTTTTAATTTTTTTTTTAAATAGTTTACAAATATATTTCAGTATAGTAAATTTATATTTTTTATTTTATAAAAGATGATATTATAATATAATTTAGCAAACAATAAACAAATAACTAGTATAATCAATTTGATAACGATTTATATTACATTTAATTTTATATATTTTCTACCCATTCACTTTCTTATTTTATATTTATTCTTTTATTTAGGGTTGGATTATATAACTTATATCTATATTTATTAAATAAATATTATAATTATGTTTCGTTATTATTATATGAAATAAATATATTTAAGTTCCCTTAATTATGTCAATCATAGAAAATTAGTTATTTTTTTTATTTTTGTAACAATTTAATCATTTTGTTACGAAAAAATAAACAATAAAAGAACAAATGATCAAATATTAAATTCTATTTTTATTTTTTATAATATTAAAGATAATCTATAAAATTGATATATCATATAAAACTATGAAAAATAATTAGAAGACGAAAACCATCTTATCCTCTACACAAAATTGAAGTTAATTAAAGCTTCTATTTTTTCTATGAAGTAAAAGATGTTTGCGCTTCCCTTGATAAATATTGGGGTAAGACAAATGTGGTTTGGACAAATATTTAATCTTCAAAATTCCCATTAAATGAACACTTTTATCTTTATACAAATTTTTTTATAATATTAAAGAAAATCTATAAAATATATATATATCATTTAAAACTACAAAACAAAGATGAAAAAGGTAAAAGTTTAGAGAGAATGATATCCCTCTCTCTAGTCCTATCCTCTACACAAAATTGAAGTTAATTAAAGCTTCTAAAATCATGATTTTTTTTTTCTATGAAGTAAAAGATGTTTGTGCTTCCCTGGTAATATTGTGGTAAGACAAATGTGGTTTGGACAAATATTTAAGCTTCAAAATTCCCATTAAAATACGTATTACATGAACAATTTTGTTTTTTTTTTTTAAATTATCAGTTAAGATCCGAACTTGAAATAACAGCCGTATAAAATGATTTCGGATGTTTAATCTTAAATTATGTTTTAATTTTTATCTTATTAATAATATCAACAAAAAGAAAGAAAAAAAAAACAATTCATGGAGGTACGAAGCGCAGTATATTTCCATGCAGATGCCGACGGACATGGGTTCCATCGGGAACATTCCTCCTCTTTCACTTTCTTTTTACTTTTTTTTTTTTGGCTTTTTGTCTCTTACATTCTTCCCATATATTTATTTCAGCTAGACGTACAAAATAAGAATTAGTTTGAGAAAAAAAAATAAAAAAAAATAACAACAATAGCAATTTTATTTTTGTTTAGTGTACATTAGTTAACTAATTAAACAGTTAGAAACAATCTTGTTAATGCTTGCATTTTAGATGCATCTATAGAAAGAGAAGTAATTTAGCATTAGTGGAAAGTATTTATGTTTTTTATATATACAAATTATCTTCTTAATTTTAACTTAAAAATATATATTTATTAGACAATAGAACTAGTGTTCTTGAAGAATGGAAAGTGAACTAGTATTAATCTATCATTTTTATTTACCTTACTTATAATGTCAAGGGTTATAAGAGAATTATTAGTTATTTTATTTGATGTATTAGATTATTAACCTGTTAATTTTTTTTTCATAATTGCTACTTTGATTATGAAGTAAATGTTGAATTCAACAAACACTGCAAACACAATTCAACAATCACTGCACCGTCGCCAAACATTTTTTCCAATATACACGCTACTACCAACTGCTCAGAATCATACAATTCTAATCACAAGCATGTAGCGAAATAAGTAATTAAGATTTGCCTATATATAAACAACGTGAAATATCCGATACAAATCAAGAAATTAGATTAATAAAACGTTTATTTCTTCCTCTCGATTATTTCTTCAAACATTAATTTCTTCACGGTATCAAAGACGTGTCCGTTGCTTTATACAAATTTGAAACCATCTGTTTTCAAAAACAGTAGATTTCTTTATCCGAAAATATTTTTTTTCATCAAAAAATTTTCATTCCAACACCCTTACAAATATTAATTACAAAACATCAATTTTTAAGCAGATTTTCTCCCACCTAATTTTACCAGACATTACTCTAAACACAATTCTAAACATTTTGGTAAAAACAATAAATGCGTAAAAACCGTCCACGCGTCACGCGCCGCGTAGGCGAGTTGTACACGCGCCTTCACGTGCCCCACGCGCCGTCCTGAGGTCAAGATGATGACGTGTCGTCCTGCTCGGTTTGTCGGCCTGCTTCTGGTCTTTGTCAAGGCACATGGGTCCTGGCCAGCGGCATCCGCGCCTCGTTTTGGCCAGTCACTCCTTCGGCCAGTTTGTCCGGCCAAATGTTCTATTAACCCGGGTTTTCTTGTTCACAAGCTTCATATTTTCAATTCTGGTTTATTTTAAAGGTCCAAACCCGGCTTTTTTCCTAAGCTCGATTTCTAACAATGTCCTGCTCATTTTTTCAAGTTTTTTAAACCAAATTTGATTCGGCTTTTATGGTTTTTATCCTATTAGTATAAATATATATTAAAAAAACACAAAAAATATATATATATATATATATATATATTCTTTAG
The DNA here is from genome assembly GCA_033030585.1 of Hippophae rhamnoides. NCBI lineage: Eukaryota > Viridiplantae > Streptophyta > Magnoliopsida > Rosales > Elaeagnaceae > Hippophae > Hippophae rhamnoides. The sequence continues at coordinate 48,633,446 of CM065432.1, read as the reverse complement.
CCCTAAAATTATTACACCATTTTCTAGTTCGTTACCATAATATCACGACAGATAGGTATAATTTCATTACCTATGAGTAATCAACCAGCTGTTGCATAACTGCTCAATTCAAGGCGCGTGATCATCGAATTATTCTTAACTGAGACTAATTATGATGTTTTGTCTCAAATAATAGAAATGTGATATTGCGTAGATAGAAAAACTCTCTTTATATTCACGACAAAATTTGCAACCCTAAAAAACATCAAACAATTATAAAGTGGTATGCAGAAATCAAAAAGTGAAGAGATGGCTTACTTACGCCAACGAGTCCAAATCACGGTTTATATTTACGATACCCATCGCTTCTTGAAATTAAAAGCCTGCGAAGCATTCTACGACATTGGTAGTTGATGAATCATGTATTTATCTTAAACTAAAAGCCTTTACTTTCTGCATAAAATGGAAAATCACTTTCAGTATTACCGAGAAGTTAATCAAATTTTCCAAGAAAGGACCATCGCGGATAAGCGTCACGAAAGACCCTCATGATCTAATATCATATCAGCCTGCTGAAAGACTAAGGATACATATTTTCCTCATTGATTGGGGATGATGAAGCCTGAGTGTTCGTATCGCAAATTTTGGCGAAAAGAAACTATCCCGCATTTAAGGTTGTTATTCCTGATTCGACGTGAGGTAGTACGCTTCAATCTCATCAAGGAAAAACTAGACGCTGACGCTTCCGCTACGATATCTAAAAATTGTTCTTTTTCCAATCAAAGAAGAACGAAGGGTGACCGATAAATCATCATTTAAATGTACCCATTGTCATCAAAAGCGGTCATACAAAAGAACGATGTTTTGAATCAGTGGATATCCTGATCGCGGGATCATTAACCACGACTCTAAGAAAAATCCACGACAGATGTTCACCGTCACCATTGCCGAAACAACAAAGCGACCATACGTTGCGAACCTCCTCAAAGACACGTTGCAAGATGCTTAAAGTTTTTTCTCCTGCTTTTAATAATAATACACGGATAATTGATTCAAAGTAACCCGATCATACGACATCTGATTCTAGACAAATCTCAAAACCATCTTCACACAAAACTCGCCAGACCGCCAACGGGTAACACAACCCCAAATATCGAAAGATCTTTGTCTTCACTAGTACTTTGAATTTAGACTCAAGACTACTGTTCTCTTGTAGTATAACCTTATATCTATTTCTCAAATAACCACCGCTTTTATCTGCTTTGTTATTTTTTGCCGACTTTCATGTGGTTCAAGGACATTCAAACAAAGCAAACGATCGGGTCGTTAGGCAAGGAAACTCGTATTATTCGACTGGATTCAACAAAACATACAGTAGCAATGGAATCTGATCTAACAAGGATGAATCAAATATATGGCTACGGCAGACAGAGATCGGGTCATGCTTCTTTTGGATATTTGAAAAATTATTTCCAAGTTTATTTTCAGCTAGATCTTTCTACTTTAAAGTGCGATGTTCTGCGAACTAGCAAAAAGTCATCGTTCCTCATTTCCGTAACCTTAAATAAAAGTCCATCTCCGCTACGGTTATACATTCTCGATGCATTGGGTCCTTCCAAAGTCTCTACGCTGAGGATCACGCTGGTTTGTTACATTTATCGATGATTTTAAGAGAATGACTGGGTTTGTTTAATGAAATCTAAAAAGCAGGTAAACTTTTATTTAGAAAATTTCATAAAATGGTTCGTACTCAATATAAAACACAAATCCAAGTTCTAGTGATAAATTATGAGAATATAAAAGTTCTCGAGCTTCAAGAATATCTTCAATCAAGGCATTATTCATCAAACTACTTCGTGGTTGATACACCTCAACAAAACGGTCACAGTAAAGGAAAATCGACACTTGTCGAAGTCGTCTCGCTCATTGATCAAGCTAATATGTCATTATCTTATCGTATAAGCAATTACTGGCCGATATTTAATCAATCGGGTACCTTCCAGCCCCATTAACTTCCAAACACCACTACAAGCCATCACCGAAGCAATTGCCGCACCAAATGTTCCCAATCTACCTCCTGTGTCTCGTCAGTGGCATTTGTACACCTACATAAACAACAACGTAGCAAGTCGATCCACGAGCAATACGTTGTGTTTTTGGGATACGCCATACAACAAAAAGTGGTATCGGTGTTACCATCCTCCTACAAAACAAATGATTACTACTACGTGGATGCTATTTTTTCATTAAGATACAATGTATTTCTCCTCTACACTGAATTTCTGTGGAGTACAACCATGCCGAATTGTACTTTACATATAAATTGCTTCCTTATGAAGAAAGACAAATTATATGTGAGGAAAATACAAATAACTTGAATTCAGATGGTAATAACTCTCAACATATTAGCAAGACTCAGCGGAAATGGAATCAAGTCCTCATCAAATTCAAGATCATCAAGGAAGTTCCTTACTACCACTAAATGAGTACGAGATTCCTTCTCCACAAACTGATATACCTAACCAATCGCTTTGGCAGAGATGTTCCAACTATTGAACCAACCGTAAAAATACTTCCATCACGCCCTAACAGAGGTATTCCTAAAGCCATGTATTTAACCCTCGAGATTTCTAGTAAAGTCAAATATCCCATGCAGTAACTATATGTCTAAACATCGCTTTGTCAAAATCAAACGTGATTTCAGAATCAATTATCCGTTGATCTATTCCTAACAGCACAGCAGAAGCTTTAGCCGACCAAAAATGGAAAGATGCTATGCGAACGAAGAACTAAAATCTTTAGAAATAAATAGAACTTTGTTGATCGTCCACCAACAAAGAAAATTGTTGGATGTCGATGGATTTTTTCAAGAAATATCAAGCGTATGGTACGATTGAACGATATAAAGCAAGATTGGTGGCAAAAGGATACACTCAAACATACGGGATCGACTATACGTAAAACATTTGCACCGTAGCAAAATTAACACTGCTCGGCTCGTATCTCTAGTCAGTAAATTTAGATTGGCCATTATATCATTGATGTAAAAATGCCTTTCTACATGGAGATTTAATTGTTAAGTCTATACGGATTTACCACCAGTGAATCAAGAAATCCACAATCCACGGAGAAAAGGTGCAGCGCAAATTAAAAAATCACCGTATTGATTTGAAACAATCCCCAAGAGTACGGGTTTAAGGTGTTCACAAGGTCAATGGCGCATTTCGCTACAAGCAAAGCAATTCAGACCATACTTTATTTCTAAAAAAGGGGTATGGTAAAGATCACCGCACTTATCAGATATGCGATGATACGACAAGAACAGAAAATGATCTCAAGAAAGGAAAGCGCTACAAACTTACTTATCCAAAGAATTCAAATGAAAGACCTCGTTCCTTAAAATATTTTCTTGGGATCGAGGTTTCTGATCAATGCATGAATCTTCTATCTCAAAGAAAGTATGCCTTAGATTTATTAAAAGAACCTATGTCAAACATGTCAACCAAATAATACACCAAGAGATAAGGATTAAAGTTATGACGTTGATCAAGTTCCAACAAACAAAGAAAGATACCAAAGGCTCATTGAAGGTCGATGTATTTGGCACACACAAGACCGTACTCGCTTACGCGAAGCATTGTCACTAATTTATGCATAATCCTGGAGAACAACATAAATGAATGCGCTATTCGTATTTTGAGATATTTAAAATCATTCCTGAAAAGCGAGATTGCTCACTAAGAACTCGTAGTTTTTCAGAATCACATATACACATTGATCAATGATCAATAAATGATAGACGATCTACATCAGCTTACTTCACTTTTGTAGGGGAAATCTTGAATACTGAGAAGTTAAGAAACAACACGTCTGCTCGTCACAGATAGGAATACGCAGGAATGGCACTCAAGCCATGAGTAGCTCACATACATCTCTAAAAGATTTGACATATCCTCATAAAGTTAATCAATTAAGTTATTTTGCGACAATAAAGCAAAGACGTGATATTACAGATAATCCGCTTCAACACGATTACAAAACATACAATGAAGACATTTTTTATTAAAGAAAAGTTAGAAGAAAATTCATCGAATTGCTAAAAATCAAGTCAAGATCAATTGGTCACATCCTCACTAAAGCAAATTTCATATCGAGTATTCATTGCAGTTTTGCACAAGTCGGTACGAAAGACATCTACGCACCAACTGGCGTGACATTGAATTCAACAAACACCTAAAACACAATTCAACAATCATCGCACCGTCACGCCAAACATTTTTTTCCAATATACACGCTACTACCAATCAAGTCAGAATCATACAATTCAATCATACAGAAATAAGAATTAAGATTTGTCTATATAAACAATGTAAATATCCGATACAAATCAAGAAATTAGATTAATAAAACGTTTATTTCTTCCTCTGATTATTTCTTCAAACATTAATTTCTTCAGTAAATTATGTATTTATTGCAAACCTTTTATTATTAAAAAAATGGAAAAATATTAGTTTAGGAAACGAGATTAACGCCTTGATTAGCAGAACGCATATATACATCCCATTCCACTTGAGTTTTTTATTTTTATTTTCATGTAATATAGTTGTGGACTTTGACTATAACTAAGCTCTCAACTAACAATGATTAACAATTAGCATTTTAACTATGAAGTTATTATATACATAATAAAAAATAATATTATTTACTAATTATTAATTATTAATTGTAATAAATGTGTTTAAATTATTAAAATTTTAACCATTTATTATTAATTAAAATTTAATAACATAATTTTATCATATATATATTACAATAAATTCTTTTATAAAGAGAACGTACACATCTTAGATTCAATATACATCCTCTTACAGTGCAATAATATATGTAAGACATTGGAGAGAGATAAAAAATTAAAATCTAAGCAAATTGAATATATATATATATATATACACATTTGAGCTGTTGTCTCTCTCTCTATATATATATATACATTTGAGCTGTTGTCTCTCATAAAATGTACCACTTTCTCAATAGTATTAAAAAAATCTACAGAAGGGATTAGACAGTCCAATTAACTAATGCCACGCAAACAACACAATTTTGTTTACTCTTTCGATATTATAGGCATTGCTTTAGAACTTAATTAAGTGCCCCCATTAAGTATAGTCAAACTTTACTGAAAAGACATATTAATTGATGGGTAAGAAGTACTTTAACTTTTATACTTGAACTTTAATTTGCATTCAATAATTATGACACGTTTTCTAATTTTTTTTTGTAAAGTATCTTCACTTTAAGAGAAAGCAAGCTCGTACAATCTTGTTCTTCAATCAAAATGAAATCAAATAATAGATTATTAAACTATTTTAAGTTACATGGACAGCCGTATTACTAAAAACAATGCAAAAGATGGGCTAGTTGATTTAGTAGAGGGGAGAGAAGCACTCATATATATGATTTATTACTACATTTTTTGAATTGAATATTGTTATCAAGGTTTAAACCTCTTAAAGTAGGTTTATTAATCCATTATAAGAATTAATTGAAGTGAAAATAAATTTAAATCATAATAAGAAGGAATGAAAGTCTAAAATTTATTTATTTTTATAAGTTTATTAAAAACATGTAAGAAATTGAAATGAAAGTATTAATTTATTTAAACTTTTTTTAAAGATAATAATAAAAAATTATTAAAATAAAAGAATTTGATACCTTAATTTTATTTTTGATATATTTTTTATTCGTATTTTTTTGAGTGATATCTCATTATATACGCATTTAATAAATAATGTACCAATTCGATAATTATTTTGTTTTATTTTATTGAAAATTTGTCACACTTATACAATGCATATGCTTTTAATAAAGGATATTAGTAGTATTTTTTTCTGACAGTAAAATATTAACATTTTTTTTCAATTCTTAAATAAATATTTTAATATTTTTGACTCATTTTATCTCCCAATTTTATGCTTTAAATGAGTAAAAAAGTACTAAAATATTTATTTAAATACGAGAAAAACTATTAATGCTTTAAGGACAAAAAAATATAAAAATAATAAATTTTTTTTATTAAAAACGCGTGTATTGTACAAGTGTGAAAAGTCGTTAACAAAAATAAAAAAATTATAATAAATTAATATATTTTTTAAATGTAAGTATTATTGAGATATTACTTAAAAAATAAGGGTAAACAAATACCAAAAATAAAATTTGGATATTATTAAGGTTACAATCCTAAAATTAGAAATAATTTTTTAATTTTAAAAAATAAATTAATATAAAGAAAAGTAGGAAACAATAAACGAAAATACTTTCAAATTTATAAAATTATTATTACTTTTCTATCATATTTTTAAAAAATAAAAAAGGAAATGAAAATAACTTTTTTCTACTCATTTTATTTCTTCGTTAGTAAAAGGAAGTCCCAATTATTGGTCATGTGGTATTCTTCAGTGTATAAAACTACAAAAGAAGTATAAAAGATTGACGTATTGTTGTATTTGACATGCAGGCACCATAAGAAATAAACTACTCTATCTCTCTTCTGTGATATATATAGAAGACACTGTCATTAAATAAATGTATAAAAATATAGGTATAAATAACACTCAAACTCATATCTTCTATTGAATTACAATACCAATTTGACGAATCCATTTGTGGGTGACCTCTTAGAGAGCATAACCCAAACTTTTACTATCTGTACACATACTACCTAGTATTGAAAAATAAGAAAAAAATATATTATTAAATCCATGTAGACACTACAACAATTAAGAGTTACAACAGTTAATAACTGTGAGAGTAAGTGGGCTAAAATGTATTTGAGCCTTTCTTTCTTGTACCCACTCTTTTTTTTCCTACCTTAGAGGGCAGTTGGAGAAAAATAAAAGATGAGATAGATGGTTATATTTATTCTTTTATTTATATAAAAAATATCATAAAATCTTTAATTTTAAGGATGTAATATTTAATCTATTTATTTATAAAAGTAACATAAAAAAATAATTTTAAATTTATTTAAAAAAATTATCAAAAATATTTTAATTATATGGGTAAAAGATGATAATATTTTTACCGATTAAGTTTTTTTTATTGACAAGGGGATAAATAATGAAAATACTTTTACTAATATTTGTTTAATTTTTATTATTATTAAAAATCTTTTTATAACTCATTTTTTTTATAAATAAGGGATTAATAAATATATTTTTTATAAATAAAATAATTATTTTTTTATAAATTAAAAGGCTAATAAACATTTTTTGAAATTAAAATACTAAATAATATCTTTATCCAAATAAATTGTACCCCATCATCTTTTTTCCCTAAAAGATATTATGAAACATATAGAGAAAAATATAGTTATTATTACAATATTGAAATGCTTACATAAAACTATAATATTATTGTAAAAGATAAAGATAATTCAAGAGGAAAAAAACACACACACCAACATGCGCGAATACATTGATCTCTATTCTCTGGTCTATCTATAAGTACTTATTTTTTAGTAAAAATATAAATAATGTTTTTTAAAATTATGAGTCTGTTTCATGAAAGTCGTAAAATATCGTTAAGAATACTTTAAACTATTTAAAATTATTAAAAGAATACTTAAAAATATTTTTATTATGAAATTATTTGGAGAGATTTTAATGTAATAGGATTTCCAAAAGAAAGTGTAAAATTTCAAGTTATTATATATATACGAGTTGATAAATTGATAAATGAGTGCTACCTTTAATGTATGAGTGAGATTCTTCAAACCTTTAATGTCGCATACATAAATAAAATTGTAGCTTATCAATTAAAATATTTTCTAAATAAATTTAGGAAACATTGTGATATTTTACTTATTTGACCTTCATTCAAATTATTCTAAGAACATTAATATTATTACTTATATTTGAAAACTAATTATTTTTATGTTGGAAAAAGTGCTAGGGATTATTAAGGTAGTTTTATATTAAGTGTATATTTTAGTTATTTTATTTTTATCAAAGATATTTAGATTATTTTTGGTAAAAATTATGACATCTTAATAATTTTTTAAATAATAAAATATTATTTTATTAATAAATTCCTTTTGAAAGTAAATTATTAATTTATTTTAATAATTTAAAATTGAATTTAAACACCAAAAAATTTTATTTTTTTTATCAACTGTTTTTTAAAATTTTAAATTTTATGGAATATTTTATATTTATTTTAGATACTTTTTTAAATCATATATATATTTTATTTAAACATGATACCTACGGAAAATAAGATACATAAAAGTGTCCAAAAAATATTTTTTTTCGTAAAATATAAAATTTTAAAAATTGACAAAAAAATAAAATAAATTTTTTTATTGTTCAAGTGTAATTTTTAATTGTTAAAATAAAATATCAACTTTATCCTCTTTAAATTCACTTTTAAATTTTTATTAATAAATTAATATTTTATTGTTTAGAAATTGACAAAGCACTTATTTTTAGGAAGATATTGGCTTAAATGTCATGATTAAAATATCTTAATAAGACAGAAAATGTGAGTCTTATGTTACTTAATCTATAAAAACAATTATTACAATTATTGTTTTTTTTTTCTTGTGAGAGTTTCCTCCTTTTTCATATAAGTTGATGTCATAGTGCTTATATTTATATAAGTAAAATGCAAGAATTTCTATTCGAGTAATTTGATTAGATAGTAATTAAGGTTCCATTAGTCAATCAGATATACCTTCTTCTGCTCTTCCATTATGGATTTCATGCTTTACAATGATTCAGTTCATTTCAAATTTCCAATAGGAGATCTTCCTTTTTGACTATAAGGTAAATTTGATTTTTCATTTTGATGAAATAATAAGATGTCATTAATACTTTAAACTATAATTAGCAGAATAATTAATTTATCATTTTCAAGTGAATCATATATATTGATCTTTGAAAAAAAAAAGTTATACGTGAATCACATGTCTCGATTTTAAGAAGTGACTTAATTAATAATTAATATTAATCTTATTTGTTCCTTCAAATATAAACGTGTGAGTTACAAACAAGTCTTTTTTTTTTCTTTCCAATATTTTAGTTGATAATCAATACAAAACTTAAAAAGGAAAAATAAAATAAAATAAAATAAATAGTTTCACTTCAAAAATAAAAAAAAGTGATAGAAGTGAACTTAAATAAGGTAATAGCGGCGTAGCGCCATTTACCATTCTTTTTCCCTTAAAATTGTAAAATATTAATCTTAAAAAAATTGAAAAATAATAAATTAAAATTTATAATAATAAAAATAAAAAAATAATAAATTAAAACTTAAAATAATAAAAATAAAATTTTAACTTAGATGTATTGAATAATATTTAATATTAAATTAGATTAAATTAATCGTAGTTTATTTTTATCTAATAAATATGAAATAATATTTAAAAATTTTAATAATAAAAATATATAAGTTTAACTATTATTTTTATTATTATAAAGAAAATATTTAAAAATAAATTAGCAGAGAAAACAGGTTTTATAAACTAATAAAACAAGATTAAGCAAGGTGGCAAGTGCTTATTGTCTCAAAAACATAAGAATAGAAAGTTTATTTGTGGAATTACATTTTAATTACCACGTGGCGGTTCCTAATAGGCTAATACATAGACATTGCCGCTCCCCTCTCTCTCTATTCGTCGCTTTAAGTTGGGCAATCCATTCACAGATTAAAAAGAAACGAAAAAAGAAAAGAAAAGAAAAGAAAAGAGAGAAGTTCTCTCTCTTCTCTGTTCAGGAGAGAGTATTAATTTATAAATTTCCGGAATGATATGCTTCTCTGATCCGTCTCTTCTCTTTGTTTACCGATTTTCTCTTTCTGTCATTCAAATTTTCTGATTTATCTCTTTCACTCTGCAAAAAGATAGGATTTGCTTACATAGACACTTTGACACAGTTACATACTTATCATTAGACAGTTTGTAGGAAAAGAGCGAAAAAAACCGCACCCAAAACAAAAAACAAATGAAGCTTCACAGAGGTACGTTTCTTTCACACTTGCAGCAATCCTAACCCTAATTCGACGCTTTCGTCAATTGTTTCAGCATTTTCTCTTCTTAACTCTGACCTATTACAATTGGGTTCTTCAAGTTGATTTTCCTTTTTTTCTTCCTGTAATCGGATTATGAATAGTGTTTGCAATTTTTAGTTTTATTAGGTTTTGTTTGTTGTTATAGTTTTCAGGGATTTCCCTCCAGAGTTTGAGGATTGTATTTGGTTTACGTTATTATTGGGTTGATAAAGAATTTTGAATGGTGGTTCGGATGCCACCTTTTTCTGTTATACTTTATTTTTTGGGTTTGTGAATGGAGGATTGGAAGTTAGCTGTGTTCTGTCGGCGTAGAATATAGTGACAAAGTTTGCTTGGATTTGATTGGTTCAGAAAAAAAATGACGGATTTTGAACAGCTACAACAGAAACCTGAATCCACTGATGCCCACTCCGAGTTTGAGTGTGGATTCGAGGAATTCATGGGCGGGCACTTGGATGATTGTATGTCATTTGGGTCTTGTAGCTCCCCTCACAATCCTGACGACGAGGATGACGAAGGGGATCAGCTTGTGAGGAGGAGACGGAGGTCTGATTTGGAGGGTGATGATTTGGCTGAGTCCTCGGCTGCACGGCGGCGCCATTCACGGATTCTGAGCCGCTGGGCTGCAAGGCAAGCTCAAGAAATGATTACCACTATGGAGAGGAGGAATCGGGAGTCTGAGTTGATGGCTCTTGCTCGCCTGCACACAGTTTCAATGCTTGATTCTTCGTTCTTGAGGGAATCTCAGTCCCCAACTTCAAGGAGACAGGGGGCTGTTGAGAGGCCAAGCACTCAGGCCTCGTCAATTTTGCAAATGTGGAGGGAGTTGGAGGATGAGCATTTGTTGAATAGGGCACGGGAAAGGGTTAGGGAAAGGCTGAGACATCAGAGAAGTGTTGACTCTAATAACACTAACGAGTCTAGCACAAATATGTCCCATAGTCGGGGTAGTGAGATTCAGGGGAGTTTGGGGGATGCAAGTGAGAGTGAGAATGAATATGGCACTTGGTCACTTGATCAGATCCATTCTCGGAATGAACATGGGGATAATAATGGGTCTAGCAGGGAGCAGTCTCCTGATCTTGGTGAAGTTGAGAGGGAGAGAGTGCGACAGATTGTAAGGGGATGGATGGAAAGTGGTATTAGTGATCATTCTTCAAATATTGGCCAGGGCAACAATAGTCCCAGAGCAGAGTGGCTCGGTGAAACAGAGCGTGAAAGGGTGAGAATTGTTCGAGAGTGGGTACAAATGACAAGTCAGCAAAGAGGAGCTCGTGGGGACCGGAGGGATGGTCAGGTCCTTAGACCTGCTTCTCAAGTTGAACGTTCACATGATGGATCAAGTGCTGAGCAAGATGAAGTTCAACCAGAGCATGTACGGAGAGACAGGTTGAGGTTGCGTGGTAGACAAGCTATAATTGATTTGCTTATGAGGATTGAGAGAGAAAGACAGAGGGAGCTTCAGGGTGTATTGGAGTATCGTGCTGTTTCTGATTTTGCCCATCGCAATCGAATTCAGGTCAGTTTTTTTTATCTTGGAAGATTGTTTTTGTCTTCTTAAATATCAAATTTTTCCTATCTAAATTAAGGCTTTTTTCTGTTTTTTGTGCATTAATTATAAGTACAACATTTGTCCTAAGCATTGGTGATAGATATGTTAGACTAGACAAGTTACGAACTGTTATTGGCTTTTTTTTCCCCAGGATCAAAGTATATGGTGTATTGTAGCTGGGTACTAATGTTGCTATGTTGTATTGTGGTATCATGACTATTTTTATGTTTTTATTAATGTTTGCATAATTTATTTTATTTTATAAGTAATTCCTGCTGTTATCTGCCAAAGGCAACTACAGAAAGCGTCCAGATGATTAGTAAATTTAGCAAAGCTCATTTTTGGATCCAGTGTATTTATGGTTATATTAAATAGTTCAAGATTGATGATTTTCCAGTTGTATGGTTAATTTGATGATTTAAGGAAGATGCTGTCTTGTAATTTTGAGTTTCTTCCAGCTTATTTGAAATGGAAGCTTCTACCTGGTCTGTCTCTTCGTAGAATGATATTATGATAATCCATTTTTGGGACTTCTTAATGTGCATATATCTTTCTTCTTCCAATTGACTTAAGTATTCTTTTGCACATCGGTGGAACATATGTCAGTCAAGGTTTAGCTGAAAACGATTTGGTTTCTTTTTCTTCTCAGTTCTAATTTCGTTAGATATAATTCATTTTTGAGACAGATGTATCAATGTTTTTATATGTATCTGTTACATATCTTGAGTTTGGCAAGCTGTCTTTTAAAAGCAATGATTTTTGCTTTATTTATTTTACAAAAATCTATTTGTTTCTTTTCTTTGGGAGACCAACATGCTGAACATTTATCATCTTTCATGCTCCTTGAGCATATAACCATGACTTGGCTGCTAACACAATAGAACATCTTCAGTCATTACTCAGGGGAAGATTTTTGCGAAATGAAACTACTGATGATGAAGAAAGACCTCCATCCCTGGCTTCTAATGAGTTGGTTCAGTTGAGACAGCGTCACACTGTTTCTGGTTTGAGGTATATGATATGTTACTTTAAAACTGTTGAATGATTTTGCTTCTTGTCATTTAGTTAATGAAAGTAACTTGAATGATTGTGGGTAAAGTATGAATAATATGTAGGCTTTGTTTTTGTTTAGGGAAGGATTCAGATCAAGACTAGAAAGTATAGTTCGTGGTCAAGTTAGCAACCATTCTGATTCGACATCGGACAATAACATCAATGATTCTAGGGATGATGGAAGTCAAACAAATGCTTCTCAGGATGCTCAGCCTGAAGTGCATGAGCAGTCACAGCCTAGAAATCAGGAAACTGACATCAATCAGTTGCGTGACCCAACAAGAAACACAGAAAGTGACACAACTGCTGAGCAAAGTAGTTGGACAGAAGCTGCTAATCAAGAAGGCAATTGGCAAGAACCAATTGCAGAACATGAACGAGGAAACTGGCAGGCAGCTACCTTCAACCAGTTCAATGAATGGAGAGATGGAAATGCTGATGTCACTGACGGAAATTGGCATAATAATACAATCAATACGTGGCCCCAGGAAACTCCCAGAAATGTAGATGGAGAAGGTAATTCACAAGAAGCCCAAAGAATTTGGAACAGGGATGGCACTCGGGTAGGTACTGAAAACTGGTCAGAAGGACCTTCCGGATCCCCAAGGAATCGTAGATCTGTTCCATTCAGAAGATTCAATAGATTTCATCCACCCGACGATGATAATGTGTACAGTATGGAACTCAGGGAACTTTTGAGCAGGTAAGTTATAAATTACAAATGGTTTTTATATTCTGAGGGTCACAGATTGTAGCATTAGTAATTTATGTGACATTTCCTTTTTCTTTCTGTTGCAGGAGAAGTGTTTCTAATCTTCTTCGCAGTGGTTTCCGTGAAAGTTTGGACCAGTTGATACAATCATATGTAGAGAGGCAAAGTCATGCTCCCATTGATTGGGATCTGCATAGAAACTTGCCAACACCAATTCCTGCATCACCTGTGCAGGATCAAGAGCAGCAAAGGGATGAGCAAAATGAAGATCAACGCGGTGCCATTGATAGACCTTCGCTTGTGCTACCATCTCCACCTGTTCCCCCACCACAGCCAATATGGAATCAGGACTTACACCATACTGGTTGGTCTCGTCATAGCATGCATCGTTCAGAAATTGTAAGACATTTCTCCCACACCTCCCCCCAAAAAATAAATTAACCTATATATTGCTTCTTCCCTGCGCATGAGTCTAATATCAGGCACATTTTACATTTTCTTATGATTGGAGAACACACGGAAGAGAATGTTTTACAGTAAATAGTGCTTATTGTTGTCGCCCAAAAGAAGCTGTTTAGCTCTTAAATTACCCTTTCAAAGTTATTTTAGGCTCACTGGGGCCTAATATATTATAGGCTTAATTATTTTATTAGTTCCCAAATTTTGGGTAAATTCACAAATATGTCTCTAAAGTTTTAAATCTTATAATTTAGTGTTTATATTTTTAAAATTTTACACATAGGTTACTAAATTTATAAATTCTCTAATGTAGTCCCCGAATTTTTTAAAATTCACATGCAGATTTTCAATTGGTTACTAAAATACATATTTGTGAATTAAAATTTTATGATCCTGTGAAGTTTTAAAAATTGGATGACTAAATTGTATGATTTAAAAAATTAGGGATCTATATGTGAAGTTTTAAAAATTTGATGATCAAATTGTACGTTTTAAAAGTTTTGGGACCTATGTATGACTTTAGTTAAAGTTTGGAGGGCGAATGGTATAGTTTAGCATATATTATAAATATCATATTTCTTCTAGAACACGCTTTCGATGATAAGTGCAATTCTCTGAGTGATCACTTATAATATCGTTTGCCACCTTCTTTCTGGTGTTTCTATCTTGGATCTAATTCCTATAAAAAGAGATAATAGGAGAAGAAAGCAACAATGGTTTGATCATAGAATTTTTGTACACAACTACACAATTGCTTTTGTCACAAGTAATGAAATCTGCTTTTAGAACTATGGAATGACATTCCCAATTGTAGCATTTGTAGGTTTGTGTTTTGATGATTCATTTAAATGGAAGTGACGTTTCACAATTACCTTAAGGGTTCGGGTTCATCCATCCCATGGGTTATGTTTCTGTTTTATCAAATTGAAGTCTTCTGTATCGCTTATTTGTTTTAAATTTTGGACTTGATATATATCTTATTTTGGGTCAGGAGTGGGAGATGATTAACGATCTAAGAGCAGATATGGCAAGACTTCAACAAAGCATGAGCCACATGCAAAGAATGCTGGAGGCTTGCATGGATATGCAACTGGAGTTGCAGCGTTCTGTCAAACAGGAAGTGTCTGCAGCGCTGAATCGATCAGCTGGTGAAAAAGGTTTGTTCATTGCAACTTAAATGTAGCTGACTGAAATTACACTTCTTTCATTTTAGTAAGAGATATATATTTTCATATTTGAATATGATCTATCATGGCAATCAAATAAAAATTTCTCTAGTGATTTTATGGTATTTTTTTCTTCTTTATTCATAACGTGGAAAATACAAATAATTGCAGACTTGGGTCCTGAGACATCAGATGATGGGTCTAAATGGGCTCATGTAAGGAAAGGCACTTGCTGTGTTTGTTGTGATAGCCATATTGATTCCCTTTTGTACAGGTATACCTGCCTTATAGTCGACATGTTACTTTATTCCAAGTGCATGTATACACATTAACAAAGAGAGCAGCATGAACAAAAATATCTGAATTCATTTTATTTTATTTTGGTTTCTGATAACAAGTTCAATTTTTTCCCCAAATTTCTTTGGCAGATGTGGGCACATGTGCACTTGCTCAAAATGCGCAAACGAGCTAGTTCGTAGTGGGGGGAAGTGTCCATTGTGTCGAGCACCCATTGTTGAGGTGATTCGAGCTTATTCCATACTGTAAAAAGAATGTTTTAATGAAAGGAAATAGAATAGAAAAGAAAAGAAGAAAATGGCCTGCTCCTTTACATGAAGGGCAAGCTTTTGTGGTTCTCATCTGTGGGGTGTTCAGTTGTTGCCGCTGTTTTTCTGATTATTTAGGAACACACATGGGTTGTATTATTGGAATAACAACTGCATCCTTGATTCATCATTCTTAGATAAATAAAATGTTCATGCAATTTTTTTAATAAAAAATATATAAGTAGCTGCAGCCTTTAATAGTTAAATTATCCCAGGGCCGAGAACATCACTAGGTCTGAATTATCACAACGGTTTTGTTATTTATCTCTACTTATTTGTCCGTTTATCAATTTTATCCATGAAGCTTATGTTGGAAGTACATTTTACGTCTGCACGGGGTATGTTATGAGTTGAGTTAACCTCAATTCACTTTTAAATAAATATAGTATGCTTTAAGTGCGATTTTTCATATAGATATTATTGTAATTATCTTTTGACAAAGGATTTTTTAAATGAACTTGCGAGATGTTCTTAAGCCACATGAGCTAAGTGAGATAAGCTTTTTTAGCCCATCAATTCATTGAATCAACCTCTAATCAGCTTAAATTAAGATATATTTGAACTAGCCAGTACTACAAGTAGATTTTGATAACTATCAAACAATTCCCCCAAAAAAATCACTATATTTTTACAAGGTTTGCCCCTTCAAATCACATAATAATGTCAGATTTATTTTATTTATTTTTAACATAATAGTGCATAGTGGCAGGATAACAAGGCAAGTATCAAGATTAATGGGGTATGACTCCAATTATATGCCCGATTCCCAATTATATATGCTCTATTTGTTTTAGTGCTGCAACATAATGATAAAAATGTCGAATATATAAAAACTACCATTCTATTTATCTTTAATTCATTGGATAAATTATATATTATCATGAAACGAACAATACCTTTATAAACTCAAAATTAAAAGAAAAGGCTGACAAATGGATTACTAAAACCAGTTCTGGGTCTGGCCATTGTCGATGGCTTTGAGCTTCACTGATACAACTCTACATATTTAAGGCTTATTATTGGGAAATAGCATTCACTTAAATCTATATTTCAGATCTGCTGGTGAAGTTCTTTCTTTCTTTACTACTTCAACTTCAACAGTTAATTCTTTGGGTGCATATCAACCTTAAAGAAAAAAGAGAAGTCAGATAACAAATAAATAAATTTCAACCTACCACATCTTTTAGATAACAATATGATGCAGAAGACTGCAACAAGAGTGAGATTATTTAAGAGTAAAGAAAATGACCTCTTTTTGATCTAGATCTGCCTCCAACATGCCTTGACCATTTGAAAGTTGATGCACTTGATCTTCTATAATGAGCATTTTGCTGGAGTTAACCACAATGTTATTATCTCCCTCTAACTGCCATGTGGTAGATACAAAACTAACTTACCAAATAAACATATGAAAATAAAACAACCCAAATGGGCAAAAACATTAACTGATACTTACAAGCAGTTGCTTTGACTGGTTATTGTAAACAAAAGCCTTACTGGTTTCTGATTCATGACAAAATAGAAGATTTGCTCTATTGGACTCAATTTGGTCCAAGTTCACTTCTATCTTCTGTCTCAACTCTTCCTCAAGAGCTTCAGTTTTATTCACATACTCCACTTTCTCCTCTTCTAGGTATTTAATCCTCTTTTGAAACTCACCATTAGTTCTTTTAATCCAGGCAAGTTCTTTTTTCAACTTAGTTACTTGTGAATTTAATGCTTCTCTTGCAGTTAGATCCCACTCCAGTTGCACAACCTTTTCCTGCAGAACAACTTTACTGCGTTTAAAGTCTTCTAATTCAGACATAGCTTTCTCCATACTGGTGATTTTCTGAACATAGTAGATTCTTTTTGCTTTCACTTCTTCATAATCTCCAGATAATATCTTGAACGAAGCTTCTAGTCTTTGTTTCTCTGACTTTGTTACACAAAGCAAAGTCTTGAGATCAAAAACTTCCTCCTGAAGCACTTCTGTTTTGTGCACTTGAATCTTAAGACAAGAAATTTCTTCAGATAGTTGCAGCTTCTCATATTCAGATGCTTGGAGTTTCAGCTCAAGACTTCTAATGGCACTTTCTAATTTATCTTCATTTGATTTCATATCTTCTAGCATCTGTAGTGCTTTTTCATGATCAATCATTAAAATCTCCTGGTTTTGTTTCGAAGCTCCAAGCTCAGCTATGAGCACTAGCACCTTCATTTCAGCTTCCATTTGCATATGATAAACTTCACTATGAACTGCAGAATTCGGATCATTGAGTTTTGAAACCTCTTTCTGCAGGTTACTAACTTCAACAGGTGGCTCTAAATATAACTGATTCAGCCAGTTTTTTTCCCGAACCAGTTTCTCCAAATGATCTTTACTTTCAAGAATAAATTTTTCAAGTTCTGAATTCATTGCTTTCTCTTTCGAGGCTAGACCTTTAACCAATGAGAAAATTTTTGCTTCTAGTGCTTCAACTTCCTTCAAAACATCACAGTAAAGGTTTTGAGATTCCCTCAAGTCACCTTCTAAGACTGTACAAAGTGCCTGCAACTCCATGCTTTGCTTCCTTAGGGCTTCATTGGATTTTTGAAGCAAATTCCGTTCCTTGATTAACTTCTCGCTCCTAGCATGTAGTTTTTGGTTGGTTATCTTGAGAAGATCACATTCTGCTTGAGCTTCTAACCACCTTTTTGTTAAGTCTTCTGATCTTTGTTTCATAACTACTTTCCGTGAGTCCATTTCATTTTGCATTCTTCTAATCTCATCTTGAAGACTCGTCGAATGACATTCTGAATTTTGCAGTGCCAAACGGCTTGACTCTCTTTCATCAGTCATATATCTTAGTACAGCTTCTAAACCGCATATTCTTTCTGATAATAGGACATTATCTTCTTGTAATTCAGATAAATGGCCTTCCAGTTCATTTTTGTCCTTAAGAAGAATTTTTCCGGCCTCAAACTGCTTGGTTTTGGATAAATTTTCAAACAGTTTATCATTCAGATTTGTTTCTTCAGATGTCAATCGCAGATGCAGACTTGTAAGTCCCCGAGTGAAACTGCAAGAAGTATTCTCCTTCAAAATATGGTTTAGTTCACTCTGGTCTTTATTAGCTTGTTCTAGTCTTATGATCACCTCTTTTTCGCTACATTGAAGTTCCTCACAGCATAAAGTAACTGTTGCTTCAAATAATTTCTTGAGTTGGACTAAATTATTCAAGTCAGCTTCAGCTTCTGAACTATTAGAATAACATTTGCACTCAGTGTCTTCGTCTGTGGTAGAATAAGGAGTGAATTGTTGATTCTTTAAGTTTTCTATAGAATTATGAAGCTGTTCATATAATTTGTAGAACAATATATACATCTCATTTGCAGCCTCTGAGTAAGAAATCTTCAATTTTGTACAGATAGTTGGAAGATAGTCCTCAGCATCAGTTTCCCTTTCTTGGTAGCATTCCAGTTTTTGCTGCAAAACAGCAATCACAGACTCTTTCTCTGCTTTATTTTCGTAAATTCGACAGAGTTCATTTTCAAGACAACGAGCTTTGTCCTTGAAAACTTCCAACTGGTGCTCCAGATCTGCTTGTATATTTGAAACTTCTTTTTCACGAGTTTCCTTCTCTTTCAAGTCCTCTTCAAGCTCCTGTACTCGTGATTTGAGCTTGTTTACTTCACACTCAGAAATGCAAGAATGATCATTCAGTTTAATTTGAAGTTTCAAGGTTTCATTTTCAAGTTCAAGGCAGTGTTTCGTTAGATTCTGCACATTCTGCCTTAGCTCCTCGATTTCTTTCACATGACTGCTTTCACTTCCAACAGCAAAATCAATTTTTCTTACATGATAAGAATACTCAAGTGCTTCTGACAACTTTGCTTCTAAGTTAATGATCTCTTGTTCCTTTTCCAGTAACTTGTCTCTCCATTCTGCTTCTAGTTCCATTATATTTCCCGACATAAGATCTTGTTCGATCTCTACCTCTCGGTTTTTCTCCTCCAGAGTTTTTTCTAATGAGTGAATGATGCTCTCCAAGTTCCTTTGTGACTCATGAAACTGTTTTAGCTGAACATCTTCAAATTGTGACTTAGCCATTGCTAGTTCAGTGATCTCTATTTTTTGCTCCTCAATTGTTCCTTCTAGTTCTTGAAGAACAGAAACAAGCTCAATGTTTGCCTCCATGCATTTCTTCAACTGTAAAGACAAAGTTGCATTTGATTCCTTTTGAAACACTATCTCATTCTCTAATTCCTTTCTATTATCACTCATATTTCTTTCTATGAAATCTTCGTTTTCTGTCTGTCTGGCTCTTTCTCTTTCCAATAAGATCTTCAATTGTTCAACATCCTGCTTCATGGCAACATATTCTGCACGCGAATTTGACAACTCTACTTCGAGAATTTCCTGCTCTTTGGACTGTTCTGATAAGTCCTTTTGCAACTTCTCATGATCAACCATTAGTTTTCGAGTGTTTTGTTCCCACATTTTGGCCTCTGCCTTAAGTAACTCAATGGTGGCTTCTGCAGCATCTAGGAGGTCTTTAGACGAAGCTGCATTATGTAATGACATTGTGGCTTTGGAACTTGAAACTTGACCAAAATCTTCTGCTTTATGTTGCAAATGGCTTTGGGAGCCTGAGAGTTTCAGACGAGAGGACGAGTTATTTTTTCTAAAAGAAACATTATAAGAGCTTCCATAACAACAATCTTGAGAGCCATTTGAATCCTGGTTTCCAATCAGATCATCCAATACACATCTAGAGGAACTCTTTTCTTCAAAAAAAGGACCTCCAGGGGAATCAGAGCTACGGTGTGAATCTGATGCTAAGAGACTTGGTTCCTATAACAAGACAAAAATTGAAAACCATGTCAATTAGCTTCATAATGTAAGACTTTAAATAATGTATTGAAACCTATTAAGAGACCAAAGTGAGCATACCCGACAAGGCTCATCTAGAGGATATGTATTATCCCAATGGTTACTAGTAGAAGATCTATCACTTCTGGTGAATGCTAATTCAGAAACATCTGATTTGTTGTCTATATCATCATAATCAACATTCATTTCCTCCATATATGAGCTTGTGTATTCCCATGGCTCATCCCTTTAAAATATGCATTGCTATTTCAGTTTCACAGATAAAATAAAAGCTTAAAATGGAACTAATTAAAGCATTTTAAGTAATTGTAGACCTTAGTCTTGTTCTAGGATTTAGGCACTGAATTGTAACCTGAAAAACCAGAAAGAGTTCTAAGAGTTAGCGGTCTTGGTCAAGCTAATGAAGGGGAAAAAAATTTAACTCTGCATTACAATCGAGAATACTCACTTGAAGAATAGTGCTGAATTCGCATTTTTTCAATGGTAATGAAACAGAATTAGAAGTTGTTGAATTAATGTAGCTTGACAAGTTCATATTAGCTTCTCCAAGAGTACCAAACCTAACTGAGCCCTATAATGTATTTTGATGTTTTGAGTGGATTGGTGAGTTTACACAAAAAATAATTTTAAAAAAGCAGTTAAAAAGTTCATAACTAATAACAACAACAACAACAATAATAAAAGATCTACCATGGCAACCACAAACTTATAGAGGCACTCTTGAATATCTTGAGAAGCATCATCCCGTGAAATCCATATAGGCTCTAACAATGTTGCCTCTTCCCACCAACAAGTTCCATTTCGAACTAATGCTTTTCCTGATTTGGCTATGGAATTTCCTGTTTCCATTGAGACAATAGAAATGAAAAGTTTGTCCCATCCTTTTGGTACCTGCAATTTGGAACATTTCTTAGCTCAATATTGAGGTAATTAAATAAATAAAAAACAAAGGAAAAATATAATTGAAAATGACATTCAAAATATTTAGTTCATGTTCTGTCCATGAATATCCTTATGTAAATCCATTCATTTTATTATCTACATTTCAATTAATTTGTTATCTACTCGAAAATCAAATTTAAAATAAATAACTTTATGTATAATATATTCCCGTCTTACTTACAGGGAGATATTATTGCACTGTAATATTAGTTTAGCATGCCCTTTTTTTCTTGATTTCTGAAGACATGAACCATGAATATATATAACATGCATTTTTCAGTGTATAAAGACCTTTTTAAAAAATAAAAAAATTGGCTAAATGATCAATTATGTATTCCAATTCTCGCGAGTAACCAAAAATTAATCTGAACAACTTTGTACCTAAACTTTTTCAATTTGACCGATCTAGATATTTTTAAGAGTAAGTGAAAGAAGGGGATTTTTTTTTTTCCTTTTGAAAAGAGGGAAAAGTTGATGATGAATGGAAAAGGGAATAGAGGAACCTGAAAAGCCTGAAAGTTAGACAGCTTAAACTTGAACTCATAAGCATTCTGAGGTTTTTCAGACTTGTGGTTTAGTAGCCTGAACATCTTCTTCTTTCCTTTTCTATCACTCACTGCTTTCTTGTTCACATATAAACCTTCTTCTTCACTACAATAAACAGAAATTTATATCTTAAATTATCATGATGATAAATTATTAATGCGCGCATTTGCTATATATTTGTGTGTGTGTGCATATATCATCAATAATGAGTTATTTTTCCCATGCAAAAATACAATAAAAGCTCTTATATTGCTCAAGCAAGGAAATTAATAGAGAAAATTAAAGATTCTTTCCCACCTTGCCATAGAATGTATCACTTTTTCAAGTTATATCACCACTAAGGGAAAAAAAAGTTTAATTTATAATCTTAGGCTTGCAAGTTGCAAGTCTATACCCAGCAAATGTTTCAAAAAAGATTTTATGACGACAATTGTTGGGAAAAGAGGTTTAGAGGAAATGGTTGTCTGAAATCTGAATCTATGGTAGTTTTTCTTTAGCAAATAACACTCGGTGTTATTTGAATTTCTAGTAATTTGATATACCTACTAATAAAACTAATAATAATAGCATTTACGGTCCGATCGATTTTCGGGGAAAATTATTTTTATCGGATCGGACTGTTTATATTATTTAAACTGGATCAGATCAGATTGTTTAAAAATGATTTTAATTAATGATCATATTAGATTGTTTAAAAATGATTTTAATTAATACAAACTAGATCAGATCAGATTGTTGAAAAATAATTTTAATTAATACAAACTAGATCAGATCAGATTGGTTCGATTTAGTACGGTTTAATCTGAATCGGTCCGATTCGATCATATTTTTGAACACTCTAATGAGAAATAATATTAAAAACTTAATGTATTATTAAACCGATCATGTTCAAACGGTTTAAAAATTAATACAAATCGGATTAAACTGTTTAATTAATAAAAACTTTCAATCTGGTCTGATTTTTTGATTTAATTCGATTCGGATAGAATTTTGAACACTTTTTCCTAATAATGTCATATAATTTTATTTTTATTGAAAATTATATTTATTGGACTTTTTGGATGATTGATAGGTTTTTTACTGTTAATAATTAATGTCTTGCAATTATTTTTCGTTTTTTGTTTCAACGAAAGGTAATAAGTTTACTTATCGGAGTCGAAAGGCCATATTTTCTTAATTAATTACTGTTATGTGGCCTGCTTTCCATTTGGAAGCACGGGAGTTGAACTCAATTTTGATGCATTAATTCATTTGAGAAGATATTAAAAAAATAATTGTTTTTAAACTATGTATTTATTTAGGATTTTGATAGATTTTTAAAGAGTTATTAATTTTAAATATTTTTAATAATTTTTAAAGAATTCAGTAGATTTTGCCAAATTTTTTTTATGGACAGTAATATATTTTATTTCATGATTTCTTATAAATTTATATTGATAATAGTTAAATGAGTAATAAAAATAAACGCCATTATAAGTTGAGATTTTTTTATGTATAATTTAAATTAAAAAGTCCATTAAAATCTGTAAGTTTTTAAAATGTTTTAAAATCAATTAAATTTTTAAAAGCACCTTAAATTTAAAAACTTCTATAAAACCTTAATTAAATACATCTAAATTTTAAACTCCTATTAAAATCATTAAAAAATTTCAATTGAAAGTTAGCAGACTTCTTTCTTATAATACAAAAGTCATTTGAAAGTTATTAATTTTTTTAAAATAAACAATAACACATATAAATGTTCATAGCAAAGAAAAAAAGTTATAAAAGTAAATTATTTGGATGAATTTATTTATGTAACTATGTTCATAGCACCTAAAGAAGAAATAAACAATATAAATAGTGATATAAAATGACAGTGGTTATGTTTACTTTCATTGTTGTAATGGTTTTTATTATGAGAATAAATTCTTTATGTACGTGATGTATTCTTGATTCTCAAACCTGTAAATAGTGGTATAAAATAAGCTGATGAATCTAGATGATTATATTTAAGATTGATTTAATTAGTTGATAAGTTAAAAAAACCTATCTCATCTAATTAATGTCTTATGAGTTCATTTAATAAAATCATTTTATCAATGATATCATTTTTATTATTTTCTTATTTTATAAAAATATACTATTATTATTTTTAAAGAAAATTATAAAATTATTGATTTATTTTTTAGATGAATTGAGTTGAATTTATTGACATAAAATTTAGATAAGTTAAGTTAAGATGCATTTAAGTGAGTAGGATTAGCATTCACCACATCTAGTTAAGAGTGTTTTGTCCCTTAGGATGGGCAAACCCTTGTATGGACCATCATTCTCGTATCCACCAAGAATTTGGAAAGCTGTAGTAAATGTGAGGATCGCTATGAGTGCTGCAACCACTGCATCCTGCTTATATGATTTCTTCAAGATATAGGGACTCCAAAGGAGAAAAGAATCTGGTAAAAACTGTCAAAACATTGTGTTTTCTGATAATCATAAGATGTATTCCATTATTATTTCTGTTCTGTTTTTACAAGAGTTTACAATGTATATAAGGAAAACGAAAAATTAAACAATAACCATAAAACCTGCACATCCAGGTTTTATGGCTCCACTAATATTATTGTCTGCTCCATGTTTTACTCCATTGAGCATTTGTGTCTGCCACTGTTATAGCACACACCAACACTCCTCCTCAAGTTGGTGCATATATGTCTCTTATGCCCAACTTGTCAAGTGAGTTGTAGAAGTTCCTTGCAGACACAGATTTTGTGAGTATATCAGCCAATTGATCTTCTGATTTAACAAATGGAAGCTTAATAATCTTTTCTTCAAGATTCTGTTTGATGAAGTTCCGATCCACTTCAACGTGCTTCGTGCGATCATGTTGAACTGGATTGTGAGATATGGCAATGGCTGCTTTGTTATCACAAAATAAGTTCATTTCAGAGTTAGGAGCAACACCAATTTCAGTTAGAAGTTTTTTCAACCAAAGGAGCTCACATATTCCCTTGACCATTCCTCGAAATTCAGCAAAGACCTTTGGATAAGGCAACTACATTTTGCTTCTTGCTTCTCCACGTGACAAGATTGCCCCACGAAAGTAAAGTATCCAGGTGTAGATTTCTATCCTTCATATTCCCCCTTGATCTGAATCAGTATATCCAAGGACTTCCAATTGACCATTCTTTGAAAACATAAGTCCTTTCCCGGAGGATTTTAAGTAACGAAGTATTCGCACGATCGCATCCATATGGTCTTCACTTGGGCAAGGTACGAATCGACTCACGACACTCACAGCATAAGCAATATCAGGTCGAGTATGAGATAAATATATGAGTTTACCTACTAACCGTTGATATCTCTGTTTATCTGCTGGTACTTGGTCCACATATTCTCCGAGTTTATGATTTTGAACCATTGGAATATCGACAGGTTTACAATCTAGTAGTCCTGCCTCTGCTAGTAGGTCCAGAGTATATTTCCTTTGGGAAAGACATATGCCTTGTTTTGATCTTGTTACCTCAATACCTAAGAAGTATTTGAGCCCTCCTAAGTTCTTCATTTCAAACTCATTTGACAGTTGTTCTTGAAGCTTAGAGATTTCTTCTTTATCATCCCCTGTAATGATCATGTCGTCTACATAGACTATAAGGGCTGTTATCTTCCCTAATCTATGTTTTAGGAAAAGAGTATGATCAGAGTTGCTTTGTTGGAACCCATATTTCTTCATTGCTGAACTCAACCTACCAAACCACGCTCGAGGTGATTGTTTTAGTCCATACAATGCTCGTTGTAATTTACATGCAGTTTTTTTTCCTGATGTAACAGTATATCCTGGTGGGATATCCATGTAAATCTCTTCTTCAAGGTCGCCATGAAGGAAGGCATTCTTCACGTCAAGTTGGTGCAATGGCCAATCTAAATTTGCTGCAAGAGATAACAAAACTCTCACAGTTTTTAGTTTAGCCACAGGTGAGAAGGTTTCTTGATAATCTATCCCATGTTTCTGTGTATATCCTTTTGCTACAAGCCTCGCCTTGTAACGATCAACTAACCCATCTGCTTTATACTTAATGGAGAAAATCCACTTGCATCCTACCATCTTCCTCCCTTGAGGCAACTCGCTTAACACCCATGTGTTATTCTTCTGTAGTGCCTCAAATTCCTCTTTTATAGCTTGAGTCCATTTTGGATCAGATAAGGCTTCTTCAATGCTACTCGGAATTTGACACGAGGAGAGTGTTTGTGCAAATGCCCTGATAGGTTCTGATAACCTTTGAGTAGATACATAATTTGCTATTGGATACTTGGGTTGTCGTTCTTCTCTTTCTGGGGAGTATCGATTTGGAGGTTTACCTCGATTGTGTCTGAAAGGTAAAACATAACCAACAGATGTATCTATAGCATTAGTCTGTAAAGGTGTGATAGGATAGCTTCCCTGACGGGTGTTCTCAGCAGGAGGATCATTGGGTACTAGAGAATGGAGGGGTACATCAACCACTTCATCTTCTGGAGATTCAAGTACTACTTCAGCTTCAGTTCTTGGAAGTTCAAGCTCGGGTCTAGATACGGGCTCCTCCATATTATTGGCACGATCCGAGTATGTTGGACTTGTGTCTAATATTTCAACATCAAGCCAATTTCGTTCTTCACCATAACTCTCCTCCTGAAGAGTGGAATTGGATACCGGTGATGGGAAAAAATATTCTGATTCGAGGAAAGTGACATCCATGGTAGTATAGTGTCTTTTAGTAATTGGATCATAACATCGGTACCCCTTTTTTTGTACACCATACCCTAAGAATACACATCGGACAGCACACGGATCCAACTTAGTTCGTTGATTTTTATGGAGGTGGACAAAAACAACACATCCAAAGATTCGGGGCGGAAGCATCAAAATAGTAGGCAAAGGAAGATGATCAGATAACACTTTTAATGGAGTCTGAAATTGTAAGGTCTTTGTGGGCATTCGATTCAGTAGATACACAGTTGTAGTAACAGCATCACTCCAGTATTTATTAGGCATATGTGCACCGATTAGTAAGGCCCGAGCCGTTTCTAAAATATGCCGATTTTTTCTCTCCGCAGTCCCATTCTGTTGTGGGGTTTGTGAACATGAGGTTTCATGGAGAATACCATGGTTGTCAAAGTATGTCCGGAATTGTTAATTAACATATTCCCCTCCATTATCAGACCTAAGTATCTTAATTTTTTCAGAAAATTGTGTCTTAACCATGGTGTGAAACATGTGAAATGTAGCAAATACTTCATCTTTATGTTTGAGAAGGTAAAGCCATGTCATTCGTGTACAATCATCAACAAAAATAACAAACCAACGATGACCCGATGACGTAATGACCGGGGAAGGTCCCCAAACATCAGAATGTACCAAAGCAAAAGGAGCCACACTTTTATTCATGCTCATAGGATAAGACGCCCTATGACTTTTTGCTAGGATACAAGTATCACATTTGAAATCCGAATGTGTGATATTTGAAAATAAACTGGGGAGTAGGTGCTTTAAATACCCGAATGATGGATGCCCAAATCTACGATGACATAGCCAAATCTGTCGTTCCTTGTTACCAACAGTATGTTGCATGTGATTGGCTCTTCCTGAACTGAGGTCATCCACATAATATAGCCCTCCTCTCCTAGTACCACGCCCAATGATCTCCTTGGTGAGAATATCCTGTAGAAGGCAAAAAGTAGAGTACATCAATACTACACAGTTAAGGTCTGAAGTGACCTGACTTACAGACATTAGTCGGTTTGACAGAGAAGGTACTAGCAAAGTATTAGATAATGATAATGAAGGAGATAAGGTCACTGTTCCAGCTCCTGTAACTGGATAAGTGACCCCATTTGCATTGGCAACACGACTCCGTCTTGGCTGGGTTGTATTGGATAGATCGTTTGGGTCAAGCGTCATGTGATCTGTAGCTCCAGAGTCCAGAATCCAATCCTCTTTAGCACTATGAGTAGAGATGTGAAATGCTTTACTTGAAATACCTGGATCCTGGGAAGATTCGGCCTGAGAAGTGAGGGATAGTGAGACATTATTGGTAGCCACAGCTGCTCGCCCAGTGGTGTCCCGTTTCTTCCATGCTTGAAGATCATTCCACCATTCTGGATACCCATGTAGTTTGAAACAATTTTCACGGGTGTGTTTAGAGTTTCCGCAATGGCCACATTTCATGTCAAGATATGGTGGATTTCCCGTGGATTTCTCGTGGATTTCTTGCTACCCACAGAAGGTCCTGTTTTTGGTGGCATTAGATTATGGTGTCCCTTGACCCCTTTAAAAGCCATAACTGCTCCGGGTGTCGTATCTACACATGTGATCATCACCGTCTGCCTGACCTCTTCCCTACGGATGAATCCATAGGCTTGTTCCACCGTAGGAAATGGTTTTATCTTAAGCACATCACTTCGAGTTTTATCCAATCTATCATCAAGTCCATCGAGGAAGGTATATACCCGATCTTCCTGTATGATGGAGTTGTATTTTTGTATATCAATCGTACACTCCATTGGATTAGGACGACGGAAATCAATTTCACGCCACAACCCTTGAAGGTCATTATAGTATTTTTCAATGGATCCACCTGCTTGCTTCGTACGAGTAACTCGACGGCGAAGATCATACACTTGAGACGTGTCTGTACCATCATAGTAGGTGGTAGCTGCAGAATCCCAAACTTGTCTTGCAGTTGGGAATCGAATAAAATTTGCAATCAAGGAGGGGTCCATCGAATTGATCAACCACCCTTTAACAATGGCATTTTCAGTGCGCCATCTCCTGAATGAGGGGTCGGTTTCAGCAGGTTGAGGAAATTCCCCATTGATATATCCCAGTTTGTCTTTGCCAGAGATATACATCTCTACCACCTGGGACCACAAGGCATAGTTGGATCCTCCCAACTTGATACTAATTGGGGCAGTCGACGCTTCAGTTAGCGGAGGTTGTGAGACGGTTTGAGCTCTGGTTAGAACTTCCGTCATTTTCGTCGTCAAGTCTTCCAATATGAAATTGGTAGTTAAATCTCTAGATTCCGCCATGAAATCTAAAATTTTTTTTCTTCCTTTTTTCCTTTTTTTTTACAAAACAGGCACTATATAAATTGAAAAAAAAAACAATTCTTAACCCTAAACCTAATTTCCCTTCTCGCAGCGGCACCTCTTCTCCTTCCTACGCGATTTCAGGAGATGGTCGAGCCGTTTCCTTTGCGCGTCGAGCAGCTTCCTCTGCGGTTTCCTCTGCGCAGCGTCGTCTTCGTTCCTTGGTGCAGCGGCGCCCTTTTCCTTCTGATTCCTTGTGCGAATCGATCAGTTTCCTCTCCTATCAGATTCACTGAAAATGGTGCATTCAACAAGGTGTAGCCAGAGGTTCAGAAAGTTTTACTCAGCGTTATGTTTCCCTGCGAGCTCTAGCCGAAAAAACCTGAGTTGTATTCTGTTTCTTTTGCGAAATGATAGTTTTCTCTGGAAAATAGGTATTGTTGAATGCTCCTCTCTGTCTTTCCTTCTTCTTCTTTGTTCGTTTCTATTCTGATTTCCAGAATATGGAAAACGCCTCTTTTTTTCCTTTTTTTTCCAATATTGCAACTAATTGGTTTTTTTTTCAACCTATACACAAAAACAACGATTCACGTCAATGACTTCTGGCCTAAAAAACACTGACTTGATTTTTTTTTTCAGAACCACTTCTACGGCACAACACTGTTAATCAATCTCTGTGATTCATTTTTTCTTCAAGGAATTAGTGTTGGTACAGTTTCACGAGTAAACCAGGATTGCCACACCAGAAATCAGAGATAAAAACGAAGGTAAGTGTAAACCAGAATGGTTACACCAGAAATCAGAAATCAAATTTTCTGAGAACAGAAAACAGCATAATAGGTAATTCCATACCTTGCTCTGATACCATGTCAAAACATTGTGTTTTCTGATAATCATAAGATGTATTCCATTATTATTTCTGTTCTGTTTTTACAAGAGTTTACAATGTATATAAGGAAAACGAAAAATTAAACAATAACCATAAAACCTGCACATCCAGGTTTTATGGCTCCACTAATATTATTGTCTGCTCCATGTTTTACTCCATGGAGCATTTGTGTCTGCCACTGTTATAGCACACACCAACAAAAACTACTCCTCCATCAGTGGTTCTGAAGCTCCAGAAAGTTCCCCGCGGCACATGTAAAGTATAATTGGAGATTTTGATGCTTTCATCATCTTTATTATGGTATGCATCTTCTAAGTTCCTCTTTGTCTCATCAACATGTTTCAATTCGGTGTTTCTTATCCTTAGCAGTAGCCTTAAACTGAGTGGCTGGGAACCCTCTTCACGCTGCATGAACCATTTTATCGCATTTTCCTCCTGTTAAATAATTTTTTGAAAGTATTCTCATATATGCTATATATAGGATGATTAAACCACCTCAACTACATGCTTATAGGATAATTAGGAATTTGTCATTCAAAATATTTGAACATGCTTATATTATTATCATTTCTATCAACTAGTAGTACTTGCAAGTTCTTATTTTTGCTGTTAGTACTTGTAAAATCTTAAGATAACAAAAGTAAAGAGATGCATACACACGTACCTCAAAGTATGTTTTAGAGGATTTAATGATATCTAAAGCGGTTAGGCCTGCCTTGTTTTCTACTTCTCTATCCACATTCTTATTTAACAAGAAACGGATGATAGTGTTATCCTCTAACAAGGAAGCCAAATGCAAAGGTGTATTTCCATCTTTATCTTGCCAGTTTAAAAGAACATCCCAACTTGATAAAGATGATATATACTCAATTGCATTCATGTTTCGGCCTTTTACAGCCACGTGAAGAGCAGTTTGACCGTTATTGCTTAACAATTCCCATATATCTGGACAATGTCTAATCAACATTTCCATTCCCTCAATATATCCAATTTCTACTGCCACGTGAAAAGCAGACAACCCTTTCTTATCCTTTTTGTAAGCCACCAAAGAACTATCATCACTTACGAACATCTCAACAACGTCTACACAACCATATTTTGAAGCATAGTGTAAAGGAGTCCACCCTTGATCATCTTCTTCAAGTATTGACGATGGAAATTTATTCTTCATTTCTTTGATTTTTTTTATATGATACAGAACACGGTTAGAGAATAAATCAAACATAACCCAATATATTTCATCATTCATAGGGGTTTTGTTGGGAAAATCGGGTATATTTTCCTTATTCTAAGTAGTTACTATTCACTTATGATTTAAATGAATAGAACTCAAACTAACCCGACAAAATAATACTATTGGAAATATAATGCTAAAATAAACTAAAACAGATATTGAAACAGAAATATTAAAGCAGAAAAATAATAACACCAGAAATTTAACGAGGTTTGGTATAAATGTTACTTAGGTCCTCAGGCGTCGTTGACCACTTCCACTATCTTCAAATGAATGAACTTCAAAATTACAACTAATTGGGCAAAATTGAGCTAATCAATTACCCTTACAAAAGAGAGGAAGATTTACAAATTTTGGGATGTTTACAAATGGTGAAGGAGGGCTTTATTTATAGCCCCAAATCCAACACCCATCTTCATTCCTAACCAATGTGGGACTTTTCTAATTTTCTCACTAAGGAGCAATATATAACAAATCTCCACCTTAGCGACTTAGTGGTTTTAAATGATTTCTTCAATTGCTAGATCAACGACGCCAACACCAATTCAGATTTGTAGGATGTTAATCAAGTCCAGACAATGTTTGAACTTGATTGCTGTTACCACCTTGGTTATCATATCTGCGGGATTCTCTGTCGTACTAATATTCTGAACTAGTACTCCACCTTCTTCAATAATCTCTCGCACGAAATGATAACGAACGTCAATGTGCTTTGTACGTGCATGGTAGACTTGGTTCATTGCTAAATGAATAGCACTCTGACTATCACAAAACACCTTGATATGTTTTTGACCAACTCCCAAGTCTTCAAGCAAACCTCGTAACCAAATAGCTTCCTTCACATTTCTCAGAATCGCCATATACTCGCTTACGTAGTAGACAAAGCAACCGTGGACTACAAGGTAGACTTCCAACTGACTGGTGCTCTAGCAAGAGTAAACACATAACCGGTAGTTGACCGACGCTTATCTAAATCTCCTGCATAGTCAGAATCACAATATCCGACTGCACATTGACCAATGGTATTATCCTGCTGAAATACTAAACCAACATTTACAGTATTTATAATATACCGTAGAATCCATTTCACAGCCAACCAATGTCCTTTACCAGGATCATGCATGTACTTGCTTACAGCACCAACCGCATGTGAAATGTCAGGTCTTGTACACACCATTGCATACATCAAGCTACCAACTGCATTTGCATATGGTACTTTTGCCATATATTCTCGTTCTGCATCATTCTGAGGAGATAATTGAGCACTAAGCTTGAATTGAGGAACTAGCGGAGTACTTACAGGTTTTGTCTGTTCATTCATACCAAAACGTTGTAGTATCCGCTTCAAATATTGACTCTGGGTCAAACTAAGCTTCCCCTTCTTCCTGTCTCTACTTATCTCCATACCGAGAATCTTCTTGGCTTCTCCCAAATCTTTCATCTCGAACTCCTCACTTAGTTGAGCCTTCAAATTTTCAATTTCTATTTGACTCTTCGATGCAATCAACATATCATCGACGTACAATAGGAGATAGACGAAAGACTCATTTTGTAGCTTGCGAAAATACACACAATGATCGTGTGTTCTTCTGGTATACTTTTGTTGCAACATAAACTGATCAAATCGTTTGTATCACTACCTTGGAGATTGCTTCAATCCATACAATGATTTGTTCAGCTTACAAACCCAATTCTCTTTACCAGCAACAATAAACCCTTCTGGCTGAGACATATAGATTTCCTCTTCTAAGTCACCGTGTAGAAACGCGGTTTTCACATCAAGTTGAACTAGTTCCAAATCGAACTGTGCTACCAAGGCCAACAAAATTCTAATGGAAGAATGTTTTACAACTGGAGAAAATACCTCATTATAATCGATTCCCTCCTTCTGAGCGTAGCCCTTAGCCACCAACCTTGCCTTGTAGCGAATACCATCTTTGTTAGGAAATCCATCTTTCTTTGCATTCACCCATTTGCATCCAATTACCTTCTTGCCTTTAGGTAGTTGTGTCAACTTCCATGTTTTATTCTTCTGAAGGGACAAAAGTTCTTCATCCATGGCTTCCTTCCATCTTTCAACTTCAGGGCTTCTGATTGCTTCTTTATATATGGAAGGAACATCATCATGCACAACTGAAAGTGCACAGGCCACTGTATTCTTAAACTGAGCAGGTTGGTCTTCAAAATCCTTGTATCGAACAGGTACCTTGACACTTTGTCGTCGTGGCCTATCAAATGTAGTTTCTTCTTGTTGCTGTGGAGGTTCTTGAGTTAAAACCTCTTCATCTGATTCATCTTCTGTCAATGGAGGATCAACTTCTGTCTTATCTTCACTAACTGGATTAACAATTTTGCTTTCAAACTCCACTTGTTTCGGAGTTTGCTCCACCTGCTCTAAAGTGCCATCAATCTTCTTAGTTACCTTTCTCAACAATGCAGATTCATCAAAGGTAACATCTCTGCTAAAGATTATCTTTTTCGTTTCAAGGCACCATAGTCGATATCCCTTAGAACCAGAAGGGATCCCCAAAAAAATGGCTTTCTTGGCTCTTGGGTCCAACTTTGATTCTGTTACATGGTAGTATGCAATTGAACCAAACACATGTAAGAAATCGTAATCTCTAGCAGGTTTTCTAGACCATACCTCCATAGGCGTTTTGCCTTCAAGAGCAGACGATGGTAGATGGTTGACGAGATGACATGTATATGTCACAACCTCAGCCCAATACTGCTTGCCTAAACCAGCATTTGACAACATACACCGAACCTTTTCCAGCAAAGTCCGGTTCATACGTTCTGCAACTCCGTTTTGTTGTGGTGTTTTTCGAATAGTGAAGTGTCGCACTATCCCTTCTTCTTCACAAACTTTCATAAATGGATCATTTGTGTACTCAGTGCCATTATCAGACCTCAGACGCTTGATCTTTTTACCAGTCTGAGTCTCGATCATCTTCTTCCACTTGAGAAAAATACCTAACACTTCATCCTTTTTCTTCATGAGATACACCCAAACTCTTCTGGAGAAGTCATCAACGAAAGTGACATAATAATGTTTGCCACTCATGGATGGAGTTCTTGTTGGCCCCCATACATCAGTATGGATGTAATCCAAGATTCCCTTTGTATTATGAAGAGCAGTGCCAAAGCTTACTCTTTTCTGCTTCCCCAATACACAATGCTCACAGAATTAAAACTTGTCGGTTCTCGCACCTTTTAACAAGCCTTGCTTTACTAGAATCTGTAAAGCTTTTTCACCAGCATGTCCCAAACGCATATGCCACAACTTGGTAGTTTCTAAATCTCTTTCTTCATCTGAAACTGCTGGCGTCTTTGTCCCAATAACCGTACTACCAAGGTAGTAGTACATGTTATTCTTCCGAACACCTTTCATTGCCACAAGTGCTCCAGAAGTAACCTTCAATGCCCCATTTTGTATGGTCACAGTGAAGCCTTTTGATTCTAAGACTCCCACAGCAATGAGATTCTTCTTCATATCTAGAACATAATGAATATCTGTCAAGACCCTGGTTGAACCATCTTGATTCTTTAAACGAATTGTATTGATTCCCAAAACTTTGCATGGATCATCATTACCCATGAAAACAACTCCACCGTCTAGTTCTTCAAAGTTAAAGAACCACTCCTTGTTAGGAGACATATGGAAAGTACATGCTGAATCAAAAATCCAATCACCAGGATGAGATGATGTTGACGAACCAACCAATGCAAAATCTGAATCTGAATCTGAATTGCTTTCAGCTACACATGCATCAGATTGCACAGCTTTTCCTTTCTTTTGCAGCTTCGGACAATTTTTCTTCCAATGGCCTTTCTCATGACAAAAGGCACATTCATCTTTACCAAGTCTTCCTTTTGATAGAGATCTACCTCTCCTTCCTTTATGTTGTGTTTGCGGACGTCCTCTTACAGACAATGCCTCTGCTGCTTCATTCCTGCTTTCTCTTTTATCTTTCTTTCTAATTTCATAACTATACAAAGCAGTACAAACTTCCTCAAAAGAAACTTTATCCTTCCCAATGAGTAAGCTCGTAATAAGATGATCAAACTCATCAGGAAGGGAGGCTAACAACATCAAGGCTAAATCTTCATCTTTAAAAGTTTCATCCATATTTAACAAATCTGCTACTAATTGATTAAAAGCAGTAATGTGGTCGTTTATTGTAGTACCTGGAAGGTATTCAAACCAGAACAACTTCTTTTTCAAATAGAGCCGATTTTGTCCACTCTTCTTCATGAACTTGTTCTCCAACGCCTTCCACAACTTACTTGCGGATGTCTCCTTCAGGAACGTGTAATTTTGTTCTCTTGAGAGACACGAACGGATTGTACCACATGCCAATCGATTGATATTTTTCCACTCTACTTCATCTGTTCCATCTGGTTTCTCTTCTTCAATGGCGATGTCTAGACCTTGTTGAAACAGAGCATCTAGAACTTCGCCTTGCCACATGCCGAAATGACCGGTTCCATCAAACTTCTCCACCTCGAACCTTGCGTTCATCACCATAGTTCTGCTTGATGTGGATGACTGGCCTTTGTTTGAAAGAAATTTTTCTTCCGCCATTTCTTCAAATTACAACAACTAGCAACTATATTCCAATAGCAAACAAACGGAATACAAACAAATGCCTAGGTAGAAAACCTTCGGCTCTGATACCAATTGTTGGGAAAATCGGGTATATTTTCCCCATTCTAAGTAGTTACTATTCACTTATGATTTAAATGAATAAAACTCGAACTAACCCGACAAAATAATGCTATTGAAAATATAATGCTAAAATAAACTAAAACAGATATTAAAACAGAAATATTAAAACAGAAATATTAAAGCAGAAAAATAATAACACCAGAAATTTAACGAGGTTCGGTATAAATGTTACCTAGGTCCTCGGGCGTCGTTGACCACTTTCACTATCTTCAAATGAATGAACTTCAAAATTACAACTAATTGGGCAAAATTGAGCTAATCAATTACCCTTATAAAAGAGAGGAAGATTTACAAATTTTGGGATGTTTACAAATGGTGAAGGAGGGCTTTATTTATAGCCCTAAATCCAACACCTATCTTCATTCCTAACCAATGTAGGACTTTTCTAATTTTCTCATTAAGGAGCAATATATAACAGGTTTGATATAGACCATTTACTTTATCAAATGGCACACTCTATCACTTTTAATATCATTATAGTGGCAAAACTACTAGGAGGAAGTGAGATGTGTTACTACCCAGCTAATTAATTTTTTTTTCTATTTGCATATATATTTTTTAACATTATTAAGATAAAATAAGATATTTGATTCCTCTTATTGCAATTGTTATTATATATATGTAAATAAAAATAAAATAATCTTTTATATTTTAAAAAATATCTTACCTTTATTCTTTATTTTATACGTAAAATGTAACTTTATTTATTATTAAATAATTTATAACATAAAATTTGATTATCAACTTATACACCCTTAATTAGTGATTTTACTCTTGTATTCTTGATAAACTTAACTTCTCGTATTAAAATAATTAACTAAAGTAGAATTATATTTTAAAATAATCAAAAATAGATATTAATTGTAATTATCAATTCTTTTTCCTTATTCCTTGGAATTCTGATCCCCTCTAAAAAAAATACATACACAAACTTGTTCGTAGCTAGTCTGCTGATAATTAATTCCTGCAAACCTCTCACTCACACTTAACAGGTAGAACATAATTGAAAATTCAATTTTCATAGTAAAGAAGTAAGATCTATTTTACTGTTTTGTCCATTTGAGTTTAAGATTCAAATATTATTATAGGTTTCTTTGAGAATTTCTGTGGAAAATTATTGGTGGGATAAAGAGAGCACTTATTGGGGAGTTACGAAAAAAGAGAAAATTCAATAAATAATTTTAGTAACTTATATATGTTATGTCAATAATGTATGATAATATTAAAAGTAAGGGACATATGATAAAATAATAGGGGATTATAAATACTCAGTTTTATAATGTACTTTTTTTATTTATTATTTTGTGGTATCTGGTAATATATATACATATATAGGTGTGTATTGGTCAAAGTGGTATTGAGTTATATCAGTGGCAGTTTCTGATAAGTAAACATTGAATAAATTAAATAAAAAGAAATTTTAATAAAAAAAGGAAGAATTTTTTTATTGGAAAAAAGAAGAGAGGAGTAATTATGTATATCCGTAATTAAAATGAGAACTGAGAAGTTTACCTATAATTTTGTCTTGAGGTAGATTATCGTGGCAACCTACAAGAATCAAAATTTTTGCTTTTAGGAATCTACTAAAAAATGATTTTGATCAGTTGTCTCTTTCTTCTCCAGTTCTTCCGTTCAAGAGTCAGAGTTTCAAAGCAAAAAGAATATCAATGAAATTAATTGATTTACCAAGTATCAGAGCAGGATATCAACAATTACCTGATGCAAGGCGAGCAACAGCAGCATGTAAGGCATTCATTCCGTCCCTTCCCCTAAGAGAGCATTCGTTGCTATTTTCTAACATAAATTTTGCAACTTTGAACATTTTTCTGTTGATGGCCACGAAGAGTGGAGAGTCTCCAACACTGTTGACAAAAAGAAGCAAACCAGGATCTTTGTGAATTAGAATTTCAACAACATTTAGGTGACCATAGTACACAGCAACATGCAACGCAGTATCCTCCCTATCATTCAAAATTCTTGTTGCCTTTTGTTGTGCTTCAATTTCTCTTGTTCCGGCTAATTCTACAGAATTGATTAAGAGCTGTAAAATTTCTGAACAGCCTACTCTTGCTGCAATATGGAGTGGAGTGTCTTTGTCAGAGTTTTGGTGGTACAGTAGAGAAGCACATGATTCAAACTCTATGATCTTCTCTGCAAGCTTTATTTGTTTATTTAGTGCTGCAACGTGAAGAATTGTATTTACTTCTGTAGATTTTTGTAGTAAAATAGGGTTGGATCCCATCATGAATTCATCAAAGCTTGACTCATTACCAGAAGCGACAGCCCTGTACAGTTTAGGATCCATTGCAAATGACTTTTTGAGAGAAAACTGCTACTTTGAATCTCGATTACAGTACTTGATAGTTGATATAAAGCTGCTAACTAACCTACTTATACATACATATGCTATATTTTCAATCCCTAGAAGACTTTGAACATTCAGAAGACTTAGACTTAGATAGAACATTCAGAATACGTCTGTTGAAAAATTATGAATCAAAACTCAAGAACACTTGAGAACACTTGAGAACATTCAAGAACAATTTGTCAGAAACACTCAAAAATTATTGAATTTTTGTTTCTGATTTATTTAGCTTGATTATTATATTACTAATGAGAAGTATTTATAGAAACAACAAATAAATCTAAACCATACAATCTAAACCTACCAAAACAATCTAAACCATACAATTATCTTCTTACCTAACGCATTGATTTTTCTTCTTCTCACCAACCATGAGCTGTATCCTTATCAATTCAGATCATCACCATAGAAGCTTCCACGAGCTGGACTTCAAATGGGCTAGAATATTTCAAATTTTGTTTTTGATTTCTTTGGGCTTGTAAACAAGTTTACAAACCAATACTCCCCCTTAAACTTG
This sequence comes from Hippophae rhamnoides, assembly GCA_033030585.1. Lineage (NCBI taxonomy): Eukaryota > Viridiplantae > Streptophyta > Magnoliopsida > Rosales > Elaeagnaceae > Hippophae > Hippophae rhamnoides. The sequence goes on along the minus strand of CM065432.1, from coordinate 48,594,731 downwards.
TTTTATGATGCCGAGCAAATTTCTCAATTTGACAAAGTCTTCTTGCTTTAGTGGTTTAGTGAAGATGTCGGCAATTTGATCTTGTGATTTTACATACTTGAGTTGTATATCCTTTCTTGTGATGCATTCCCTGATGTAATGATATCGAGTATCTATGTGTTTGCTTCGATCATGGAAAACAAGATTTTTGGCTAAGACAATGGTTGACTTGTTATCGACACAAATTTTGGTTGGCTCTTCTTGTGTCAAACTTAGCTCCTTTAACAAGTTTCTCAGCCAAATTGCATGGCAAACACATGAGGTAGCTGCTACATATTAGCTTCACTGACTAGACAAGGTGACAATCGGTTGCTTTTTTGACATCCATGTAAAAGCAGTATCTCCCATGAAAAACACAAATCCGGAGGTGCTTTTTCGATCATCTATATCTCCACCAAAATCGCTATCACTATATCCAACAAGCTTGTAATTATTAGAAGCTGAATAAAACAAGCTAAAATTAATTGTACCTTTTAGATAGCGTAGGATTCTTTTTGCAGCTTTGAAATGGGTGATTGTCGGTTTCTCCATATAGCGACTAATCAATCCAACGACATACAGGATGTCAGGCCTTGTACACGTGAGATAACGCAGACTTCCAACTAAACTTTTGAAAAATGTTGGATCCACATTTTCACCATCTTCATGCTTGGATAGTTTGATTCCATATTCCACTGGTGTGTTGATCGGCTTGCAATCGTTCATCTTGAACTTCTTTAGTATCTCCTTTGCATAGCTTTCTTGAGAGATGAGGATACCTTCTTCCTTTTGCTTCACTTCAATTCCAAGGTAGTATGCCATTAACCCGATATCTGCTTTGCATAGCTTTCGTGAGAGATGAGGATACCTTCTTCCTTTTGCTTCACTTCAATTCCAAGGTAGTATGCCATTAACCCGATATCTGTCATTTCAAACTCTCGGGTCATTACCTTCTTAAAATCTTCAAATAGCTTCGGATTACTTCCGGTGAAGATGAGATCATCTACGTATAGGCAAATGATTAGAATATCGCCATCTTTAATCTTGATGTAGAGTGAATGTTCATAGGGACACTTGGTGAAGTTGTTCTCCAGAAAGTACTTGTCGATGCGGTTATTTCATGCTCTTGGTGCTTGTTTTAACCCATAAAGAGCTTTCTTCAACTTTAATACCTTGTCTTTGTGACCTTTTGCTTCATAGCCTGATGGTTGCTAAATGTAAACTTTTTCTTCAAGGACTCCATTTAGAAAAGCAGATTTTACATCCATTTGATGTATGTTCCACTTATTTTAAGCTGCCAAAGAAATGATTAATCTTATAGTTTCTAATCGAGCAACAGGAGCAAATACCTTATCATAGTCAATTCCAGCCTTTTGACTATATCCTTTTGCTACTAGCCTCGCCTTGTGTCTTTCAATCTCTCCCTTAGCATTCCTCTTTGTCTTGTACACCCATTTGACACCTATTGCCTTATGCCCTTTGGGAAGTGAAACAGGTTCCCATGTGTCGTTCTTCTCTATAGCATTGATTTCTTCGTCCATCGCATCTCTCCACTTCTTCTCTTGTACAGCTTCTTGAAAGCTCACTGGTTCACAATCAGCAAAGAGACAGAATAAGGTAAGATTATCTTGTCGTTCTGTTACCTCATAAAGATCTTGGAGATTTCTTGTACGTGTCACGGCTCTTTCACTTCCACTCAAAGATGATGACGAATCTTCATGAGTGATTGGCATTGGTGAAGTAGGTGGAGTCATTGGCTCTTGTTGAATTTCTACGGATTGCTCCCTCATTTTCTGCTCATCTTCTTTAAACTGAGGAAAGAAATTGAAGTTATCTGCATAGGAGTTAAAATCCCATTCTCCTTCTTCGTCGAATACCACATCTCGACTAATCACAATCTTCTTATTGTGTGGGTTGTACAGCTTATAGCCCTTTGAATTAGTATCATAACCGATGAAGATAAAACTCTCGCTTTTATCATCAAGCTTCGTTCTTCTCTCATCTGGTACATGAACATGGGCTATACTTCCAAAGACTCTTAGGTGGGAAATACCAGGCTTTCTTCCACTCCATGCCTCTTGCGGTGTCTTTCCCCATACACTTCTTGTTGGAGATCGGTTTGACAAGTAAACTATACATGTTATTGCTTCTGCCCAAAACTCTTTGGGTAGTTTCTTACTTTTGAGCATGCTTCGTGCCATATTGAGGATTGGAATGAACACTTTGGATGATAAAAGGCTTTCTCTCTAAGCTTTTCTCTCAATTGGAATAAACACTTTGGATGATTAATTCATTATAATTACACATCTATTTATAGAAAAATTGCAAAACATGGAGTAAAACATGAAGCAAAATAATGAGGAATTTAAGGAACCATTAATTCAAGGAGTGAATTTTTCTATAAATTTATTATTCCTTAAATTACTTCTTGAATTAAGCTCCTTGTTTTGTTACATAATTTATTCCTTAAATTAAGTAGTTTTGTAACGATCTGCAAAAACTAAAAAGCAAAATCCAATTTCATTTACATTGTCTCATTCCTATAGCAAGTACATGCAAAGTCTAGCTCCTATCCCAATTCCCAAGAAGTTGAGATTCGGAGCACAAACATAGCAAAAAGTACAGCGTAAGTAATATTAAAGAAACATGTCCAATCATGGCACATCATATGACCTGACTCCTTAACTTCCCAAGCCAAAAAAAAACCATGGAGATCAACCTAAAGTTCAATATGTTAAGTTGTGAGATCCTTTTCTTTCACTTTTATATGATTTTTTTTAACTTTAACTTTAATTTTTATATTATCTTGATTATCTATATATTTAAAATAAAACATATATTCTTAATATTCATGAATATACAAAAAAAAAATCATCAAAAGAAATATTTGCACTAATACATTGAAAAAGAATTATGTCATTCAATTAATATTTTATTTTTTCATTTTAACTTTTTATTTTTATATAATTTATTAAAAAATTATAAAAAAATAACAATATTAAAATTTATAACAATAAAATTAATATCTTAATAATATTTAATGAGTTTTAATTAGATGATATTTAATATTAAACAACAAATTATAGTTAAATTTGAACGATTTTTTATTGGATAACACTTAAAGTTAAATAAGATGTTAAATTTTTTTATAATAAAAACATATGAAATAGATATAAGGATATTATTTTTGTGATTATAATTTTTAAATTTATTATTTTATTATTTTTTTAATTTCTTTTAGGTGAATGGACGTAGAGATATATTAACCTTTCGAAATAGAATTACTATGTCCATTAATTTTTTAACTATTTAGTATATTAGTTTTAAAAAGTAACACTACATGTTTAAATGATCAATTTTACCAGGCTTTTTTATAATTTTTATTTTAAAAATATTTCATTAATTATTTATGTTAAAAATTTATTTTTTAAATATAATTGAAAAAATAAAGATAAAAATTAATTTTTTCAAAAACTTAAAAAATGATTATTTTGATATGTGATGTTATTTTTTCAAAACAAGTAAATTAAACTTTCATAAAAATAAATTAATGAAAATAAATGTTGTAATCGTAATAGTTAGTGAAATTATGAGATTTTCCCGATTTCTTTTATCTTTCGACAAGATACCCTCTGTTTGAGGAAACTAAAATTCAAGTCCGTTGTTCCTTCCTTTTTTTTTTTGGGGGGGGTCTAAAACAAGCCCCTTTGTTCTAGTCGTTAATAAGAAAAGCTCTAAAGCATCAGTGCATCACGTTTTTTCTTTCTTTTTTTCTTTTGTAAGGCATCACGTTTTTCTTGGACGTTAGATTCGGTAACTGCTTTAGATGGATGTTGGCTCATCTCTCACCAGGAACATGTGGTGCCCAAATTGCCTTCAACAGTTGGACTGTAGGAGCACCCTATCACCTCTTTATTATTAGAAAAAGTCCATTTGATCCCAATAATAAGGAACTTATTTTAACCAATTAATTTTTTTCAAAATATTTTTTTTTTCAAGAACAATTAATATTTTAATAAAAATTAAATAATGCAGTTAACCCATGCTAAAAAACAATTCGGTTAAAAATATTATTGTTGTTGTTGTTGTTGTTATTATTACATGTGTTTTTAGACATTTTTTTAGAAAAATAAATTTATTTTATTATTCATTGAAATTGAATATCTATGAATAACCAAAATGCATAATCAAATATAACAGATAGATATACTACAAAATAAACATCATTTTGGATGGTTATGTTGCTAATACTAATAGTATACGTCTCTAATAATAGTTTTTTTTTTTGCTTAGATTGCTTCGATAATTGTAATTGTGACAACTAACTTCAATAGTTTTATGTGTTTTGGCATCATAATACTATCATATTTAACGAATAAAATAAAAGATCTATTAAATCTACGGGAAAATGTATTCAAAAATAAAAATATATTTATGTCTTACTAAAGTAAATTTTATGGGAGAATATGTCACCGTAGACCTAAAATTTAAATGAAAAACATTACAATTATAGTTAAAAATAAAAGAAATAGTTACTTGTAGAGAAAACGAAATTTTATATAGAAAAACTATCTTTGTCAAAATAAATCTAAAATAGATGAAAAAAATACTAAAACTTTAGGAGTGAGAAAAGGAGAAGAGAAGAACTACTATCTAGATTAGGAGTTATTAAGTTAATATTAGTTTTGAGCATTATTATTTTGTTGTTGAACCCATCACATATATAAGACATATAATAAACTAACCTATATCACTGAAAGGCAATTAATTGTATTCATTAAATCACAGCAAAAAAAAAGAGTTAAATAATCAATAAATATTAGAAAGAATCATATTACATAGGACTAATTATAATTATAAGAATATAATATAATTTATAGATAATAATCAAAATAATTGTGACAATATCATTAAAAAAAATTCATTAAAAGATCTAACCAATGTAATTTGTTTTACACTCGTAAGCCGTGAAAATTCATGTATGTGTTCTTATTTATGTTTTTTAATGAGTTCATATATTTTTAATATTTTTATTAAATCATTTTAATCAATTCTTTCATTTATAATAATATCTTTACTGGAAATTTAAAAAAAATTAAATTAATTATATTCATTTCATGTTAGATAGTATTTTGTATTGCATGTACAGCGTACTGACTAACCTATTGTATGACACTCGATTCTTTAAATTTGAGTTTCTCTTTCTATCTATCTTTCTTTCTTTTCTTTTCTTTTTATTTGATAAATCTTGAATGAATTCTCCTTCTTCTTCCAGCAAGTACATAAGAATAAAGTTGGCCAAATCAAGTGGCCAATCATTTTAACTACTATACAATTAAACCCATTATGATTAATTATAATTTTAAGCCAGTACTGTGTAGACGTGAACAGTTATTGCTACTACTAGTACCAACAAGGTGGCTGTATCAACTTTAAAGCAAAGACACACAATCGGCGACGGAGCCAAACGCAAGTAAGAGGGGTATGAGCTAACCAATTTTTTGATAAATTTTATTGTGTTTATAAATATTTTCTTCTATTGTGTAAATATAGGTAACATTATTCATTTACATTATTTATATATTTTTATTTTTATTTTATTATTTTACAATTTTTATTAACCGGACTCTTAAACGTTTAACATCTTCTTATAAATTTTATATAAAATAACACCTAAAATTTATATATAATAACGAAAATAACATCGTAATAATATTAAAAGAGTTTAATTGAATAAAAGTTAACATTAAATGAATTTAAATGATAATAGTTCAATTTTAACTGTCTTTATTGTACGAAATTCAATATAAAATGATATATTAGACTTTTGTTAGTGGTAAAAATATATGACTGCATATAAAGAGTGTAATTTTATTATTTTTTTCTTAAATTTTTTTAGTTAAGTTTTCCTAGCATTCTCTTAAAAAATAATGTATTTTTTTCACATATAATTTAACTATTATGTATTATATTGTATATAATTATACAAATATGCATTGTTATTTATACCATATAATATTTATTTTATCTATTTTTCTTTCACATATTTAATTTTTTTTACATGTTTATTATAATTTATGTTGTTTAAGTTTTTCATTTTTTATCGTTCTATATAAATATTAAATTATGTTATTTAATCTTGTTACAATTTAATTTAATTAATTTTGAGTTTTTATTTTAATTGAATAAAAATACATATTTGACATATAAAACTTGTGATGTAATATTCAAAAATATTAAAATTTATAAATATTTGAAACATCGATCATGATCTTTTTTCATATTATTTTACATAACTCAATTGAAAAAATTATAAATTTTACTATAATCATTTAAATGGTACCAAAATTATTTATTCTTTATTATTGAAATTATGGGTAATGTCTCTGAACATTAATCATAACTATATCCCTACACATTATTACAAAATTATTTTTTTGTCACTTATATTTAGATCAAATTATTAAAAAAAACTAAAATTTGTTGTTTTTGAAAAATAGATTTTTTTAAATCACCGATTTAAGTGAACTTGTCCATTTTTTTTTTAATTTCGCTGGTTTAAAGTAAACTGTTATTTTTTAAAATTTCTCCAATTTAAGTAAACCGATCCCCCTTTTTTTTGTCATGAAAAGTGGATATTTTGCCACAAAATTATAGACTTTGTAATTGAAAACTTTGACCATATTCTTATCCTAAATAAAACTCTAACTCAAAATGTACTAGCTAGTCTTGTCCCAGTACCTCTCCCTCTCACGGCCTTTTTCCTCTTGTGCAACTATGAGCATAGACCACATGTACATCTTGTCAATCACCAACACAGCTCGCACGACCATCGGTACTCTTATGCGCACCACCAATAGTTTCTCCGTTTACCAGTACCTCACTACCAAGGTAACTCGTTGAATCTTTTCAATTACCATAAATCTGATGTAGTAGTGACACATTGTATCTTTCGATATATTATTTCACCGTTATATAAAGTATATATTTTTGAGTAAAATTTAGAATAAACAACTCTAAATTTACTAATATTAGATCCAAACAAATAAACAAACTATTTGTATTATACTCACTATAACACCTTTCAAAGACAACTCACAAATTGAAGAGAAATACAAACACTCAAAGAGAAATCTCTCAACTCACACTCAAACTAAAAATACAAAAACTTATTTGTTTTTGATGGAATGATTAAACCAAATGCAAGGTAGACTATTTGTAGTCCTCACCATGCAATCTACACCACGCAAATATAAAACTAAGAAATAATCATAGCCATACAAATCTTATCTACACACTTCTCTTTTCTACAACATTCAACTACTTCATTTATTTCTACAACCTTCAACTACTTCATTTATTTCTCTATCTTTTCAACCACTTCATTTATTTCTCTACCTCTTCAATTATTATTTTGGTGTTGATTTTCAACATATATCACTTCTTATAATTATCCACATATTTTACAATAATTATTATTATTACTCTTAGTTATTATATAATTTATTTAAGATTCTTATTTTTTAAATAAAATAATAAATTATTAATAGCTAAAATATTTACAATTATTAAAATTAAAATTATTTTTTTTATAGAATTTTATATATCTTAAAATTTTAGTTAATTATCTTAAATTTTTATTATAAATTAAATAATAAGTTAATATATGCAAATTACACAGTTTCAATAAATAAATATATATATATAACCTTGGTACATACGCTTCCCAATAGCTTAGAGATTGGATATGCTTATCGACATAATTTTTATAAGCATCTAAAAGTTGGGTTCATCTTTTCATCTTTATGCTTCCCACCTTTGAAAGCTAGCTTCTCGTTATTTATATGCAGCTAATTATTTATCTCTCCTCACAAACAGAGCATATATATATATATATATTTCTGAAAACAACAACAAAAAGCATGAACTTTATTCCTTGGAAATAATTAAGATACTATATATGATGGTAGCTTATTATTTAAGCTCTCTCCTAAAGCCATCAATTTCTTTCTCCTGCATGTGACTAATATTCCTCTTAATGTATGACTAATCTTCCCTTGTATTTTATTATAAACACCCAACTTTTTTATGCCTTTAGAACACGTAAAATTGAAGCCAAAATCACTGCTTTATTAACCATTAAAATTAATAATATTTATGCATGAAATTAACTAACTAACTAACTAACTATATAGTTTTTTTTTAATAACGTACAATAGGTAAATCAATCTCATTAGGTAGGAGTGAGTGACCATCACCACGTTTCATCACCCTAATCATTGGTCATATATAAGGTACCAATACTGAGCTAGCAAGATAAGGGATCTTAATAATCATTACATATAATCTTGATGCATATAAGATGAGATGCAGTACCATCTTGCCTATCTAACAACAGATGTAATTATATATAGTTGTTATATAATTTTATTTTGGTCTTCATTAGCTTTTTATTTTATACGCTAAGAATTATTATATGGCCAAGTTTCCTATATATATTTCTTTTCAATTAGTTAAGTATTTTTTGTTTTGTTTTTTTTTTTTTGTGAGGAAATCATTGATATCATAAGTTATATATCTTTTTATTTTTTTTTTAATAGGAGCAATTAGTTTAATCGATTTCTAACGAACCTTTGGTTATCTAATCGTTTAATTGATAAAATGTTTCCGCTTTCACACTCTATTAATAATTTATTAATTATAAGTTCTAACAAATAAATGTGTCAAACACACTCCACAGCCTTTTATTAATAATGGTTGGATTAATTTGCTTCAGAGTGTTTTCTTTGTCAGTGTATTTGAACCTTAAGTTGGGGTTTGGGGTCCGGTATCTTTGGGTAATCAAGTTAACACTTTCTCATTTTTTAAAAAAGGGTTTTAGTTAAGTACTTAAATTTGAGTATCTATAATTTTTTATATTTTTTGAATAATAATTAATTTGTTTTATAGAAAATACATTTTTAATTCTTTAAATATTTTTTATTTTTTTAGTTTAGAAAATTAACTTCTTAAAAAAAATGAAAAAAATGTTAATTTTTAAAAGTTTTTTATGACATCATTATCAATACAAATTGACATTTTTATCTATTAAGGGTATATATAGTAGACATGTATAGTTCATTCATTATCTATTTATGCCTAGTAGGGTTTTGATATTTTTCTCTTAAAAGTTAGGTGGCACACTTCGTACTAAAAAATAATAAATATTATAAGATAAATTCTTTGTGAAAAAAATTAATAAGCTAAAATTACAATATTTATGTGACTTTTAATTTATCATTGTTAATTACTCATAAAAATTATTTCCATCGTGCTTTAATAAAATTGATAGAATGTTTTATTTTTTCGATATTTATTTATATTATTTATTTTTTAAAAGTAGAAAGTTAATAATTTTTATATTTATCTTAGTTTTTAACAGGAAGTGTTAAACTTAACATTTGAAAAATATTAAAAAAATTATTTTTTTAATTCTAGGTAATTTTAAAAGAAAACCCATTATTTTAGATAAATTTGTTTTTGATAATTATTAAAAAATGAAGATGTTAATATTTAAATTAAAATTAAAATATTAAAATAAAATATTTTTAATACAAATATTTAATAAAAAAATATCAATCATTTAATTGGATTACCTATCGGGTAACGATTCATTTTAAGTTAAAATTATATGTTAATTAGTTAATTAAATTCAATTTGAAATTAAAAATATAAAATTTAAGAAAAAGACAAAAGAAGACAGTTGAATTTATGACAAAGTACCATCTCATTCAATGTGCGTAGTTTATTGCATACCACATTGCATCAGTTTTGGGATTATCAAAGAGTACAAATTCTCTCTCTTTCTCTCCAACAAAAACCAAAAATAATTTATCAGAAAGCCGTGTGAATTACGCAACTTAAAAAAAATTTCAAAAATTTCATGTTTAATAATTACATAGTATAGCATCACCTTCTCACTATTTTTTTTTTAAAAAAACCTCACAATTAATAAAATATTATTTTTAATTTTTTTAACATTATTTATAAAAAAAATTATATGAATAAATTATCATCAAAGGTAAATATTCAAGACATCAACCATCTTAAAACAACAACCAAATTCAATTAATTAAAAAAACCCATCAAAGACTAACTTATGGTTCATGAGTTACGATTTCATCTTCTTCCTCATCTAAATCAACATTTTTATTATGATTAATAATTATTATCAAAAAAATAATTACCAACCTCTCATCTACCTGACTAGCTAGCTACCTATACCCCTTCTCCTTCCCTACTCTTTCAATATTATCAATTTGTGCCTATTTTTAATCCAATTCATACCTATAATTTTGATACAGTTTTCTCCAGCTCTCTCTGAATATATATATATATATAAATATATATATTTTTAAAATGATCACAAAACCCAAATCAAATTATTGCAAATTGCACCCAATATATTCGAAACACGACTTGTACATATATGTAATAAATATTGATAATGGAAGGAATTAATTTAATTTCTCTAAAAACTCATCTGCATAAAGCATATAAAATCCAGATCCAAGACTTTCTGTAAAAACACAATTCCAATCTCAATGAAGAATAATCACCGGCCAAGTGATAAAACTTAACTTACATGATTGTACGTAATTCACAACCTTAACATTTCAACCATAGAATTAAATTATATATAATCAAATACCCAGAAAAAGAATTAAAAGAAAAATCAACAATTTCACAGAAATATAAGAAGAAGAAGAAGAAGAAAAAAAGTGAATTCCGTGTGATTTGTAATATGACTGACCGAGTTGATCAGAGAATTTCACAAGTTTCGAGATTTCATTTACAAGGGTCAAATACACGAGCTTCGTCTCTTGGCCGTAAGTTGTTCAATACTCGATCTGAAAAAGCTGTCAATTTCCTCACTATTAACGATCTCAAAGAACTGAAATTCTGTTAATTTTCTCTTGCATGATGGAATTGCCCTTCTTGGCTTTCTTGGTGGTGGTGAACATAAAAGCCTCTTTGGAATTTTGTTTTCTTCTGAAGTTGGTGTGTGGCACTCAAATTCGCTATTATCTTCTTCTTTGTTGTTTTCTCTCAGATGAATTGGGCTTCTATTATTTATATCAGTACTACTACTCGCATTCGATGATACTTGTTGGGTTTGGATTTTGATTTTGGGCATGTTTTGGCTTAAGTTAAAATCGGCAGACATTGCTTATGATAGATGATCAGAATATAAGTACTATCTATCAGTAACGTAACAAGTTATTCAGAAAATTTATAAGGGGTTGAAGCAGAGCTATAAATATATATATGGGATTCGTAAGAGTTATAAGGAATTTTGAGAGTCCTTATTTATTAAAAATTTGGGTTAAATAAAGGGTTGGGAGGCGTGCGTTTGAAGGTAATAGATAGAGCGGTCTGCGTGAGAGAGACTAGTTGGGATATGCGGGTAAGGCTATCTTAATGATCATAACTCACTAGCATTAATTTTAAATATAATTGTTTGTTATAAGATTGTTGAAGCTTCTATATAGTTTTATTTTTTAATATTTATTTAAAAATGTATTTAATTTAAAAAAATTAAATTTTAATATAATTATTATTATATTATTTAAAATATTGATATTAATATTAATTTTTTAATTTTTTAATATATATTTATAAATAAAATAAAAATATATAAACATAATAATAAATGAAATTCAATCTAACTATTCCAAATCACAGTATGTTTTATTAATATAAATATTTTTTATGTAATTATATATATAAAAAAATAATATTAATATATATTCTATTTCAATTAATCACATTTTTGATACTATAATAACTATTTTTACTATAGGCTTTATTAATTGAGATTATTTTTGAGAAAAAATTATCAAATTTTATCATCAAATTTTTAAAGATATTTACAATTTCAATTATCTATAATTAAAATACTCATCCATAAGAGATAATAAAATAATAAATATTCGGTGGTTATTTATCTAAAAAGTTTATATATCTTAAATTTGATTACAATAATTTGACATATTGTTATTTATATTTATAACAAGAAAATGTGATTAAATTTAATAAAAAAAAACAAATAATTATAGTAGTATTATTTATTATTCCATCTCCTCGTTGGAAATAAGGATACTACATTTGCTTTATAATAGTGATTTACCATATAGCTTTTAATTACTTTTTTTTATTTTGTTCTTTTCCGGTTAACCCATCTTTCTATTTGCAGATATAGCTGAGTTGGGTGTGAAGTGAACGTGAACGTGATTTTCAAGTACCCTTTTAAGCATACAATAGTTTATAAAGATTTAGAATTTAGAAAGCAGCTGGGTATATAGCTTGGATTTTTTGGTCATACGTTTCAGGAATTTCTGTTCTCTTTTATGGTTATGAGATTTAATCGGGATTCGATTTGTTCATCTATTGATTAGGGTGAGAAATAATAAAAAAAAATTGTATAACAATTTATTTATTCAAGTTGTTCTAAAATTAAAAACTTTGCCCTTTAATGCATATGTACTTTTCGCATTATTTAGGCTAAAGTGGAAAAAATTTATTTTTTAAAATATATATTATATGATGAACTCTTTCCTATATGAAATTTTATTTTTATCCGATATTTATATATAAAGTTCTATTTTTAAAGTATGTTTAGATATATGAAATCTTATTATACTAGTAATTTTTTAAATAATATAAATAAACGTATATTTTTATAAAATTATAAGAAAATGAACATTTTTTTAATTAGTAGTGTTAAAAATAAAACTAGTTAAATAAATATCATTTATGCAACAAATAAAAATAAGAATTATATTTTTAAAAATAATTGAATAAATTTTTTTTTAATAACAACTACAAGCTAAGACACTCACGTAGGTGTCAAACAAGGGAGCTCGTTAAAACTAAACTTATTAAATTTTTAAACGAGAATTGGGTAGCTCACTTAAAAAAATTATTGAAATTATTTTAAATAAATCATAAAATTCATTATAAATTAAACTTTTAAAACTTTCTAACGTTACATGAAATAATTTATAAAATTTTATAAATTAATATAGTTTGTATTTAAAAATAAATAAAAAATATTTTTCTAAATATGAATTAACAATCATTAAAATATTTCTAAAGAATGAAAAAATAGAATGAAATCTTTTTTTCTTAACACAATATAATTAATATACATGTAATTAAAACTCAAATCTTTTTTAATTATGAACAACATTGACATTTGTGTTAAATAAGGAAATAATGTTTTCGAGTTTAATCTTAAGCGTTTTATTTTTTTTATTAAGATTTTAAATTATTGGGATTTTTCAAGCAATTGTTTATGCAACCTCATTCAAGATGAATTGGTCAAATATATTTTTTTGTTTCCTCTGTTAAAGCTTATAATTAATGATCATTTGGATATCGTGCATACTGTTGAAGTCCCACATCGATTGATCACTAGGTTTTCGCTGCGAGATTTCAACACTCTCCCTCACATCGATTTTCGATCGGAGATATGGAGCGTCTCCCCCTCACACCGGCGTAGGGTTCATCCCCTACAACCAGTCGGGTACCGATCGAGTAACCTGGCTCTGATACCATGAAGAAATTCATGGCTTAACTCCCTACAAAAGAGCTCTCAAAGAACAATGACTGCCATAGATTTATAAGTGCAACAGAAACCTAGTAATCAGTCGATGTGTGACTTCAATACATACCAATTGCTACCATTTTTTTTTGAACGATTGCTACCGCTATTTACGAAAAAATAAATTATTTGATTTAATTAACACACTCTTTGACATGAACGTAACCTATTATGACACATTGTATGAAAGTATGAATCACGTGGTAGCTACTTGGGAAGAATATTGATAATATAATTTTTTATTATAAAAATAATACTTAGATTATATAATCATTTTATTATTAAAAAGTAAATGTATGATCATAAAGTTAATTTTTTTTTATTTTTTAACTTTATTAGATAAAGATTATTTTAACTTAAATAAGTTTTAATTCAAAGAATTAAATAAAAATAAAAATATAAAAATTATTATTTATCTTTATGTAGTTAATTTTTAATAGTAATATGATTAAACCGTTATAAATAGATAATTTAAATATTATTTTAAAAATAAATATAAAACTTATATAATTATCTTTATATTCTATAAATAAAAAGATAATAGTTAAATATATACCATTAATTTCATCAAATTATATAATTATACTATTCATTATATTATCTTTCAATAGTTGAAATTAATTTTTTCTCCACTCCCTAACATGTAACCATTAAAATAAGTGATAGTAATAATTTATGTAAAAAATTTAACAACACTAAAAATAAAAGACATTGATATTATAATTATCACAATAATTTTATTATTATTATTATAATAAAATATATAAAATACTTATTTTTTAATATTAATTATATATTATTATTATTATTATTAGATAAATGTTTAATTAATAAAATATTTTTATTATAATAATAATTTATGTGGATTGCTACCCAAAATAAATTAGATTCAATATGACTGTTTATGAATTTACACCACTTGTATCCAATCAATATATCTTATTTTTATTAATTATTTTGTAAATAAATTCTGTTGAATGAGATATACGATAATTAATAAATAATTTAATTCATTTTTGTATGAAAATTGATAAAAATAAAATAATAATAATAAGGAGAAGAAGAAGAAGAAGAACGTATATGTAGAGTTTTCATGAATTTAGCAAAGATAAAATAAATTAAAAAAAAAGTCATGAATTTAACATGAAACGTAAAACCTACGTTAAAAGCAAAAGGTGAGACTGTACAGTTGGATTTAAATTACGCGCTTTTTGGAGAGTGCTACCACTCTCTTGAACCACTACATTTGGCATTACTAGACCGGCAGACGCGTTCTTCATGTGCTATTCCTCATATTGATTGTTTTCCAATAATTCAATTTTGAATATAAGTTTTTTTTGCGATAACGTCATTTTATTTTTTAATTAATTGAATTAGAATGGAGTCTATTGACTTTTTATTTTCCCCTAACTATAACAAAAAAATTAAGGTAATTAATTAGGTACTAATTTATTAAACAAAATGTGTAGATAGGTAATTTTTAGAAGAAGCTGATATAGTTGTTAATTCCTTTTTCATCAATTTCTTATGGGTTGCTTTGAAAAGAAAGAAAAAACCTAATTCAGGAAGTGAAAACTGCAATAATTAATACCAGATTTACCAATATCTTCAAATCAAGAAAGTACGTTCATTAGAATTGTAAAAGGAAATAAAAAAAAATTAAATAAAATAATACCCTAAAATTCATGATAATAATAAAAATTGTTTAAATTAATGTTAAAAAAATGTTTATTAATTATTATCATTAAACAAAACAGTTGAACAACATATTGACAACAAAACTCATCCCCTTCAATCAAATGTACTACTTGCTGACAGAAATCAATGATACAAACACCAGCTCAGTACCTTCATTCAAATATTTAAATACTAATTTTTGTTATCAATTTTTTTTTAATTATTAATAAAATATAGAGAGAGTTCATAATAATTATATGCGCGTGGAGCAGACAATTTATACAAAACGCGCGGCTTATCTTTTTTTGCTCTTTATGTCATTATTCTCTCTCCATTGAGAGAGAGAGAGAGAGAGAGAGAAGTGAAGTGAGAAGGTAACGGAGTGCATTGGATACCATATATATGGGGAGGCTTGAATAAGGAGGAGGCTATCTACCAAAGATCTTTAATTATTATTAGACTTAAAAAATAAATAAATAAATAAATAAAATAGAGGAAGAAAGAGTTGAGATTGGGTTTACCAAATAAATACCAAACCCATTATGTTATGAATCTTTCCACGTGAACTGTCTTCTCCTTCTAATCCTTTCACTACTCCGCTTTTTCTTTGCTTGGTTTTCACCGTTAATCATTAGAGAACCCACATGAATTCATTAGATGTTACGTACTTTTAAATTATATATATATATATATCACACTTACACGTGTAATTAATCTTTTAACAATTCAAATTTATATGAATTCATACGCCTGAAATTAAGGGTATATAATTCTTGTCGGTGTGTAAGTCAATAATTATTTCATTTCATTAATTTATAAACTATTTATTTCATATTTGATTAGTTGTGTTAAATTTTTTTTATAACTATATGTATGGAAAAAGTAAACCAAATATAAAAAATTTAAGTAAAAATAGCATATTTAATCTGTGTTATTTTAACAACTAATATAATAACAAAATATTATTTTATTAGTTAATTTTATCACATGATCTCACTTAAAATTTGTTTATTATTATTTTATTATATATAGTTCATATTTGGTATTAAATATTTAACGGACATACGACACGTTGAGTATAGTTATCCATTAGGATAAAGCGAGTATATAAAAACTAACTCCGCAAAAGACTTGTGTCCAACGAACTTGAAAAAACACGTCAACTCAATCTACAAAGCATCTAGTCATCAAGTAGTAAGGTTTGGGATAACATGACTTGATAAATTTATGATATTCCTGATGTCGAAGCCATCATTCATGAACGACCTGTATATAAATACTCTTTATTTGTAAATACTTGTAACGAACGATCTCGTTTCTATAAACTAATTAGTTTGTAGTAACCGTGTTACTAAGACGGACCCCGCTATGTACATAAAGATGTATATATATATATATATATATATATCCCTCAAATGAGAGGAGAGGAGAGAAGGATGATTCAGAAAAAAGACACAATTTCTTATCTCGCTAAAATCATTAAAATTAGATACTTAAATTCTCTCTAAACAATTATATTTAATTTAAAACTACTTAAATGTATGATATATATTTAAAATTTGAAATAGCATTTTTAATAAAAATTTAGAATAATTTCTATAGCCTTCTTTAACAATTACAGCTCTTTTCCCTTTTAGCTAGATTTTTAATTTTCATCTTGAAATTTTTCTTAATTAAATTAATAATATCAATGTACCTTTTTTTAGGAAACTCATATCCAATTTCATATGACATGGATTTGTAGGAAGTAATTTATCCTTTTATATCTCTTGTTTATTCTCAGTTTCTTTTCCTGCTTAATTATGGAGAAAATTAAAAACCATGCATTTACACATGTACTCTATATGAGGGACAAACTTATCAGATTGCTTCTTCTTGTTTCTTTATCGAAAAAAAAACGAATATTAAAATATTTCAAACGCCGTTTGACAACAGTTAATTCCGTCCCTTCTTCGTTTTTTGAATTTTGGTTTTTCTGTTTCGTATTTTGGTTTTCTGTATGTTTTTCGTTTTTCAAAAACACTTATTTATATACATTGATAATCTACACGTAGTATATCTTGTTTCTTTACAATATTTCGGGATTCCTGCTGTACATCTTTTCGGTAATGGATTTTTTTCCAATTTCAAAACAATATATATATATATATATATATATATATATATATACATATTTTTGGATTCATAGCAAATTATTTTTATAAAGTAAAAATGACAAAGTAAAATTACATAAAACAACCTCTCTCGAATTTATAACAATAAAAATAACATCTTATTAATATTAAACTGATTAAATTAAATAAGGTTTAACATTGAACGTTTACATAAGTGATTATATTTCAATTTAAAAACATCTAATTGAATGATATTGAATATAAAATGATAGATTTTACGTTTTAATAATAAAAATATATAAATCAGATATAATATTATTACTTTTATATTTAAAAGTTCGAAGAGTAGCTATTTTTTTTAACATTTTTACAAATTATAGGAAAAAATTGAAAAAAAAGGTTAACCATACAATTGTTCCTTATATTTGTAAATATTCTACATTTTGTTTCTCTTATTGTTTTTCTCGTGTTTTGGTCCCTTTACTTTTTAATCTTCGTACTTTAATTTCCTTACAATTTAATCCATTATTATTATTGTTTATTTTTTTCACTTTGGTATCCTTACCTTTTATATTTTTGAAGTTAATTTTATCTCAAATTTCAGATTAAATGTATGAAAAGTAAAAAAAAAAAATAAAGAGATCAAGTTATAAAAAAAATTAAGAAGAAGACCAAACAAAATAAAGGGTAAAAAATAAAAATAATATGAACAGTTATTTAGTTTAAAAAAAAAAGCTCAAATTTTTCAAGCAAGGCCATTTAATATTTAAAAATGAC